>JAVUPR010000061.1:12965000-15365000 GCA_036785695.1 Gentiana straminea | reverse complement strand
GGATCATGCAGTCGTTAAATGAGATATAGTTCAGATTGCCTAGCATTCCCATAATATGGTGTGACAATACATGGGCAACAACTCTGGCTCAAAACCCGGTGTATCATGCTAGGACAAAGCACATAGAGGTGGATATGCACTTTGTCAGAAATCTGGTGTTGGACAAAAGGTTGAAGGTCTGCAACATGTTGAAATAGTGTCCTAAACCCAATCGGGTTGGACCGGATCCGACCGGATCGGATCATTTCTACTATTTCTTTATGTCTATACATATATTAAATGGCTTTTCTGTTGTCATATATATGTTCTTTTAAAGAACCAATTATGAATTGTTATATGATAACGTCCTTAGTATCAAACTGTGGTAGAGAAACCATGATAGGCGATTATGGTTGATGAGATCTCTAATCACTTTAATAAGTTTGATACTTAAATGTCTCTAGGCTGATGTACTATTAAACAGGGCATTGATAGTATAAACAGACTAGCACGTATTAGATGTCTTCTATCTTTAAGGGCAGGGATAGATCTCATCTATCGAAGTGTAGAGACACTTGGACTGTACGTGGACGTGTATTAGAGAATGCGTACGTTAGGATCGACCCACTTACACCGTTAAGTGTCACACTATGTGGCGCTTGTGTAATTATCCTTAGGACCGGAGTCTACATGGCATCACGGTGTGGATTGTCATGCTTTGACACTATTGAGGTTTCCCAGCCACGGGGCGATCATGCGGTAGTGATTGGGTGTGATAATCGAAGCATGCGGAGTATACATGTTTGGTCGTCTGGGAATCGCGTACCCTATCAGTAGGGGTGAATATCCGAAAGGGCCTTCTTATAACAAATGTCTTACTCTCGTGAATCTTTTCAAAGTGGGAGTAAATGAGTTACTTCGAGAGAGCATGATATCCAGATTATAAGATATGGTCGTTAATGTTTGACACTCGACGTACGACCGTATGGATATTATTACAGCGATGGGATTGTAAGTTACACGGTAACTGTTTCACATGAAAGGTAGTAGTCATTGAATTTGACTCTTCCGATGATTGGGGTGTTGAAATAGTGTCCTAAACCCAATCGGGTTGGACCGGATCCGACCGGGTCGGATCATTTCTACTATTTCTTTATGCTTATACATAGATTAAATGGCTTTTCTGTTGTCATATATATGTTCTTTTAAAGAACCAATTATGAATTGTTATATGATAACGTCCTTAGTGTTAAACTGTGATAGAGAAACCATGATAGGTGATTATGGTTGATGAGATCTCTAATCACTTTAATAAGTTTGATACTTAAATGTCTCTAGCTTTGATGTACTATTAAACGGGGCATTGATAGTATAAACAAACTAGCACGTATTAGATGTCTTCTCGTCTTTAAGGGCGGGGATAGATCTCGTCTATCGAAGTGTAGAGACACTTGGACCGTACGTGGACGTGTATTAGAGAATGCGTACGTTAGGCCGACCCACTTACACGTATAAGTGTCACACTATGTGGCGGTTGTGTAATTATCCTTAAGACCGGAGTCTTCATGGCATCACGGTGTGGATTGTCATGCTTCGACACTATTGAGGTTTCCCCTAGCCATGGGGCGATCATGCGATAGTGATTGAGTGTGATACTGAAGCATGCGGAGTATACATGTTTGGTCGTCTGGGAATCGCGTACCCTATCAGTAGGGGTGAATATCCGAATCGCGTACCCTATCCGAAAGGGCCTTCTTATATGTTGGAAAGGTGTCCTAAACCCAATCGGGTTGGACCGGATCCGACCGGGTCGGGTCATTTACAGTCTGTTTAGTTCATGTAATAACTTTATTATGATTAATAAAAGCACTTATGTTATTATATATTGTTTGTCTTCATATTATTTGTTGTATATATATATATATATATATATATATATATATATATATATATAGTAACATCCCTAGTATCAATCATGTGATGTAGAAAACCATGATAGTGATTATGGTTGATGAGATATCTAATCACTATAACAAGGTTGGTACTTAAATGTCTCTAGTCTTATATATTATCAAATGGGACATTGATAGTATAATCGTACTAGCACGTATTGGATGTCTTCTATCTTTTAGAAGATAGGGATAGATCTCGTCTATCGAAGTGTAGGGACACTTGGACTGTACGTGGACGTGTATTAGAGAATGCGTACGTTAGACTGACCCACTTACATTAAGTGTCACACTATGTGGCGGTTGTGTAATTATCCTTTTGACCGGAGTCTTCATGGCATCACGGTGTGGATTGTCATGCTTTGACACTATTGAGATTTCTCCTAACCACGGGGCGATCATACGGTAGTGATTGGGTATGATATTGAAGCATGCGGAGTATACATGATTGGTCATCCGGGAATCGCGTATCCTATGATTGGGATCGAATATCCGAAATGGCCTTCTTATAAGGAATGTCTAGCTCTCGAGAATCTTTGAAAAGTGGGAGTAAATGTGTTATTCCGAGAGAGCATGATATCCAGATTATAAGATACGATCGTTAATGTATTGACACTCGAGATACGATCGTATGGATATTATTACAGCGATAGGATTGTAAGTTACACGGTAACTGCTTCACATGAAAGGTAGTAGTCATTGCTTTTGACTCTTCCGATGATTGGGGGTCACGGTGTGTTGCTAGACGCTATCCCGTGATCGTTAGGCATGAAGGTATTTTAGTAATTTGCACTTTGTGTCTACGGCCAACATATTCGGAAGCCTATCGGGTCACACACATATGAACATCGAGTTGGATTAAAATGCGGTTATAGTTGATAACCAAATAAGGAAAGTTTATCTCTAGACTATAAAGGTTATAGTGGTAAATTAATATGGTGGTATTTATTTATTATGAATAAATAAAATACAAGATATTAATTATATATAAATTATGTTAATTAAAGAATATTCCGGAAGTCAATCTTTTGGGATATGGGGCGCCACTTTTGATGTGTATAAGATACACTTGGATTGTACACTTTAATTAATAAGATTGCCATAATATTAATATAAGATATTAATTGATTTTGGAAAAATAGATTTATGGTAATAAGATAATTATAATCAATATAAGATATTGGCAAAATAAATTATAATTAAAGAGATAAATCAATCTAGAAGATTTTCTTTATTTTATTGGAAAAAAGTTTTCTTCTCCTACACACTATTGGGGCGCCACTTATCACTATAAATAAGATGTGGGTGTCAAGCTCTTTTGTACAACACAATTGCAAGAGCTCATAGTTCTTGTGTAAAATAGAGAGCTATCCATAGTGAGTTTGTGAGGGAAGAAAAGGTCCGGTCTAGCAGCCGGAGTTTTTCCGGTAGCAATCCAAGGAGGATTCCGGCAAGGGGTTCGTGTGGATTAGCGATAGAGGCCGGACGCGTGGACGGCTTGCGCATTGAACTACTCTCCGTTGGCGGTCAAAGCGACGATCTTATAGATCATCTAAGGTATAACCGTCAAACTACTTAATGTGTTTATTGCATTAAACGAAGAACGATCTAGAAAAAGGAAATCAAATTTTAAATTCCGCTGCGTTAAACTAGTGATTTCCTAACAATATATATATATATATATATATATATATATATATATATATATATATATATATATATATATATATATTTGTGCTTCAGCGTGTGGTGCACATTGGATGTGCACGTGCTTAGTTGTTTCCAAAATATATTGATAGATTTATATGTGTAATATATACACATGTGTAAATTGATTTATGGTAATAAGATAAATATTGTCAATATAAGATATTGACAATATCTTGAAAATATTCAATATAAGATATTGACAATATCCTAGATTTATTTAATATAAGATATTATAATAAATGAGATAAATCAATCAATTATATTTTCCTTATTTTATTGGGAAAATATTTTATTCTCCTCCACTCTAGTTGGGGTGCCCCTCTCACTATAAATAAGAGGTGGGTGTCAAGCTCTTTTGCATCAACACAATTCCAAGAACTAATAGTTCTTGTGTAAAATAGAGAGCATCCTATAGAGAGTTAGAGAGAGGGGAAAAAAGCTGGTCTAGCAACCGGAGTTTTCCAATAGCAATCCATGATGGGATACCGGCGGGCTGTTCGTGTGGACTGTTGGAGAAAATGAGGAATTGAATTAAAAATGATTTTATAATCATTTTATTCAGTGACTTTGTAAGCGTAATTCGGATATATTCTTGTATAGAATATACATAATGTTTTTTTAATTCTGAAAACTACGTGAGTTGTAGATGACTTCAGGATTTGGAATCATTCAATTCGGATAACGAGTGAATGAGAAATTAACGCTTAAAGTCGGATGGTTGAAAAAGCTAATGTTGGAAGTGGAAGTTGAAAAGTTTCAACTTGTAAACCACATTGGGAATTGGGAGAAACAGTTCCTAGTATTTATGTGGGAAGGATGTTGTATGTGGTATGAGCTCCTAGAGAAATAGAGAGAGTTCAGAATGGTTTTAGATAGACGATGTTCTGCTAAAATTGCCACACGCGCGCGCCGCCGCCGCCCGCCCATGCCCGTGCCCGTGCCCGAGACCGTTGACCTTTGGCTTTGGCTTTGGCTTTGGCTTTGGGGAATGGGCCTTCTTGGGCCTGGGGGCCCTAGGCCCAGGACAATATTAAATTTTTTGGAAAATTAGGGATAAGGACACAATCTGAAATATTATTAAGCAACAGGACAACTACATATTTTTTATAGGGAGAAGGACAACTGCATAATTTTTATAGCGAGAAGGACAAACAGTGAATCCCGAAAATCAGTGAATCTCCCTAGTGAATCCCGAAATCAGTGAATTTCGATAGTGAATCCCGAAATCAGTGAATCCCGAAAATCAGTGAATCCCGACAATGAATTTTGAAAATTAGTGAATTTCGACAGTGAATTTCGGCAGTGAATTTAAACAGTGAATTTCGAACACAAGTGAATTTCGATAGTGGATAAATAGTTTTGTCCTTTATGCAAAAGTTTCAAAAGATTGTCCTTCTACTTAATTGATGAAATATTTTTGGCCTTCTCCCTCATTCCCCCTAAATTTTTATACAAAGTTTAATTGGCCCAATACACATCCTGATGGGCTATGATCTGAGTATCAGCTCGATTCGTGCAACATTCTAAGTTCAAAGCTCACAGCTCAGATCTTCTTCACAAATTTCGAATCTGTAGTACCACTATTCTGAAAGGTAATCTGAGAATTCCTAGGAGACAATTGCTGCAAACCGGGGTACATACCGGAGCAAATTTGTCTTAAGGAAAGAGTTCGTCTCGGCTCAGATCGTATTCTTGGGCCTGGGGGCCCTAGGCCCAGGACAATATTAAATTTTTATACAAAGTTTAATTGGCCCAATACACATCATGATGGGCTATGATCTGAGTATCAGCTCGATTCGTGCAACATTCTAAGTTCAAAGCTCACAGCTCAGATCTTCTTCACAGCTCAGAATCTGTAGTACCACTATTCTGAAAGGTAATCTGAGAATTCCTGGGAGACAATTGCTGCAAACCGGGGTACATACCGGAGCAAATTTGTCTTAAGGAAAGAGTTCGTCTCGGCTCAGATCGTATTATCTTTTCTATTGTATTTCTTTCTCTGTTTCTTGTTGTATCTGCTTCTTCAAAATCAATAAAATTGTTGGTTTAATTCGGTCTGATAATTTTAATTATACACGGGCTATAACATGGACTAGCGATAGAGGCCGAACACTTGGGCGGCTCTATGCAGAACTACTCTCCTTAGACGGTCAAAGCGTCGATCTTTTAGATCAACCAAGGTAACCACCGTCTTTAGCTTATTTGTTTATTGCTTAAACGAAGTCGATCTTGGGTCGATAGGGAATAAATTTTTGAATTCCGCTGCGTTCCCGCGTAGATTTCCTAACAGTGGTATCAGAGAGAGCTTCGAGATTAAGCAATAAGCATGTTATTTTGCGTAGTTAATTTTATCGTTCTAATCACGTAGTTAAAAGATGAAAGATTTTTTATTTGCAAAATTGATACACGAAAAGAAAGAAAAGGGGCGGCCTTGGTGGTGCTCGGCCGATCGGCGGCGGCACCACCACCGTGTGATCGCCGGCGGCGGCGGCGGCCTCCGGGCTGCTGGCGGTTGCTGGTGTGATGCGGTGGTCCCTGATTTTTGTTTTGTGTATTTGTGATTCAATATTGTTCATAGTTGTGATTAAGATCTCCTTTGTTTAGTTATGTCATGTGGCTAACCAATGGTTCAAATAGTTTGGGCCATTGGGATGCCACATGGTATTAAAATAATAATGGTCTTTCCAAATTTTGCTTGGAATAGGCCTAGGCCATTTCCAAATATTTGATTTGGAATAGGCCTAGAGCTAGGCCACTTTCAAAAAATTTGATTTTGGAAATTGGTCAGGCCTAAACCAAAATTATTTGGTCTTTCCAAATATTTGATTTGGAATTGGCCTGGCCATTTTCAAATATTTGATTTGTAAAATGCTTTGCAGCCACTTCCAAAATTTTGATTTTGGAAAGTGGCTGCGCCTAAAGCCTAAGCCAAATTTGATTTAGCTTGCCTTTTGGTTTAGGAAACCAAAGGCATCCATTTTGATTAAGAATCAAACGGAAAGAAATAAAAGAGACTTAATTTTAATTTTAATTTATTTTTAGAATAGTTCTAATTAATTAAAATTAAAATTAAAATCGTTTAAAATTAATCGTTAATTTTATTTCGATTAAAATCATTTAATTAATTAAATATTAATTAGTTAATTGATTGGATAAAATTATTTAATAGATTAAATGTTAATTGATTAATTAAGACGCAAGTAGTTAAATTTTAAATTTTATCTTTTTCAGAAGATGTTATTGTATGGATTAGATATAGTAGATATAATATGATTATATGGACCCGATTGATCATGGACTCGACCGATATGATAGATGTGAATGATTTAATTTTTCTCGTTGGTTTAAAAATTGTCCTAGGCCGTTATGAAGAACGTGACCTAGTTTATTTTCTCGCATTTATCACATTCCTTTTAGCTCCCCCCCCCCCCGTGCGGCGGGTGTATTTATTTTATTAGATAGAATTAAATGTAACAAGAATGGAGCAGAAGACGGAGACCAAAGAAAGAAGAATAAAGATCACATTGGAGAATGGCGCATTAAAGATCCTATTGGCGGTTGCAGCTACCCTTAGATTGTGACCCGCGGTTTCGTTAGTTTGTATTCGAAACCGCACCTAGGAAAAGTCCATGATCATACCGGCTACTTTACGCATTTATTTATTTTGTGCTTGTATTTATTTTATATGATACGATAGATGCATGATTAGGCACGATCTAGATAAATGTGTAGGATGTAAGTTTATAGAGATAGACATATTTATGATGAGACCATAATTAAAATTAATTAAATGAATTAATTTACATAAATACTTCCACCTCAAAAGAATCAAGTTGAAATTGCCTCCCTATATTATAATGACGGTGAAGAGCCCTTATTCGGATCCAACTCATCAGCCAAAGCAGGGGGTTGACCTGCCTCGGGTATATCGTCATTATCGAGATATGATCGTATGAGATCTCACGAATATTGGGGTTATGACTTGACTAAGAATTCTCTCGGCCACTAGCCAAAGCGGGGTCGTTTGGATTTTAGAGGCAAGGGTTTGACTATTTCATAAGATGAAAATTTGTCAAAGAGTTGACTAGTCAAACAACAAGAGTCGTATATGATATGATTGACAAATGGATGTTGTCTACCTATTAGACTATTTTCGGCCCACCAGCCAAAGCGGGGGTTGCGGTAGTTTAGTGGGATCTTGTCCACTAAAGAAATTAATAATTCTTGAAAGTCAATTGGGAGTAGTTGACTAGTGGGAGCAAAATCATAAACCAAAAGACCATTTTTGATTTTGCGTGTATAAACAACAACACTCTTTTATTTTCATTTTTATGTTGTAGTTTTAGCAAAATTTACATTTATGTTTAATTCTCGATTTGTAAAACCAAATTATGACTGTTAATTTTGAGAAACGTTCTCAAATATGGTTAAGTAATTTTAATCCTTTTAAAATAAGCAATGACATGAGCAATCCCGTTATAGTAGTTAGAGACAAGGAGATTACATAGTTGATGCGATTAACTCGAGACTTTAATTATTAATGAAAGCGGAAGCTCATGATATGATTAAATCATTTGAAATAAGTTTCAACGAATTAGTCATATATTGGATACGATCCAAGATGATCATTCAGTCATACGATGACAATTAATTCAAACGTTGGATAAGAATGACCACATCTAATTTTGGAAAGTTTGTTTTAAAAAATTGTAAGATTTAAGTATCGACTTAATTCTATCATTGCTTAAAGGTTAATTAAATAGTCAATGTTTTGAATACTTTTCAAAAGGTTAAATAAACTATTTAATAAACTTTAGATTTTCTTTATGAAAGGAAATTAAAGACATGACTCTTGTGATCTTTCTTAAGTCTTATGAAGACTACAATAAGAAACATTTTTCAAGTGCTTAAAGGATTAAAAAGGAAAGTTAGGGCATGTGCTTAAATAGAGAACTTATTGAAGTTTCTATTCTAGGCAAGTGAGTTGAGATAAATCTATCTAAGTGAAAGTCAACTATTAGATATATGATATCTTGCGAGTGTGATTAAATTAGAAAGATTAAATACATATATGGAAGGTGAAGCAAACGTTGTAACACTTACCATATTCTGGATCTAGTAAACTGATAAAGGAACTAAATAAATGTTATTATGTTCCTGTTCTTATGAAGAACATACTTTCAGTTATTTGTTAGGATTTAGTAGACATATTCAATTGTAAAGAATAAATGTTATTCCGATAAAGTTGGAAGGTCACTGAATCTAACATACTAGATTGATGTCACTATATAGTTTATATATGTGATGAGATCTCAACTAAATATTTGTATGGTTGTTATCCTTAATATTTGTGGTTGTTCTAGACATAGTCTCTCTGGAAGGAAAGCGTGTAACTAAACGTCATTCTGATGATGTTGAACCATATGATTATGAATCATGTGGGTAATACATATCTTTTCTAAAGATGACCAAAATACCCTTTTATGAAAAATGTTATAAAATCTAGAAAGTTGTCCAAAGCCTAAACATACCGATGTTTGTTGGCTTATGACAATTAATGCCACAAATAATTGTTTATTAATCTCTGTGACTGTTTTAGAAATAGTTGAATGTACTTATTGAAGTACGACAATTCAGAAAGCCCGAAAAGTTCGAGCTAGTACGAATATGAGATTGATGAGCTACTTAGGAATTAATCTTCAATTGGATTGAAGTAATTAATACCTGAAGGGTGTTTCAGAAGTCGTCTGAAAAGGAATAAGATTTTTCCCTTGAAGGATACCATCTTTGGGATACGCAATTAGATTGTGTTCCTAAAATGGAAACAACACTCTATATGATAAAGGTGTGACGCAAGCCATGCGAAGTATCCCTTACCCGTTTCGGGATAGTGCCCTTATACTTAACCGAGTTCCAAAGAATAAATGTTGAATAAATTCCATATTAGATATGGAAGTGGATAATGTCGAATTATCTTAACCGATGATTTGAAGTTGTCATAGGCAGAGTCAGAAAGGCTTGGAGCCTAATACGACATATGCAACTTTGTGGAATGTCTTAGCCAGCACGCTGGATATTATTTACTCGTCTGCGGAGCAAAAGGTGTTTGCCTCCAAACATGCTGTCTTCCAGAGGAAGTGTTTCTTCCAAAAGAAACAGTGGGAGTAAGTTTAGATCTCAAAGGTAGTTTGAGAACCACAAGGAGATATTCTACCATAGGAACGTGAGCGGACGCCGCATAACGATGAGGTGTAGAACATTGCTCAGTGCACTCAAAAGTTCTATAAGTCTGAGGATAGCCTCAAGCCTGAGAAGGCTGCTGACATGTTCATCTTGAAGAATGAATATCTCACGACTTATGAAAGAATGTTTGAAAGGCAAGATTGAAAAATATGGCCAGGAGCCATAATATCTGAATTAGGTTCCATCAGTGACAACCAAGTTATGAACCTAGTCTGTCTTACCTAGAGAGAATGTCCCTGTAAGGCTGAGCCCGGTTCTATTCAGATTATGCTTGTTATAACTTCGTATCATGGCTATATGATAGTGTTGATGACGTTGGGCAGAAAGCTCAATTTTGATAGAAGATAACATGATATGTAAGCCCACGAGATCCATTTATGGACTCAAACAAGTTTCTCTAGACGATTTCTTTGTTTGATAATCACAGGAGTTTGATTTAGTCAAAAGAAGAATATGCCCAATTTGCAAGATGGATAGTGGGAGTGTGTTATGATTTTTGAGTAAGGTATTGGATATCTCTCTCTCGAGAATTATCACCCCATGTCACAGTCAATTAATGTTTGGTAGTTCAAGGTCTTTACGAAAGCACTTGGATTAGCAGTTCTTATTTTAGAAATAAGAATCTATAGCGATAGATTTAACTGCTGTTAGATTATAGTTTACCTATATAGGTGTGATGCTAAAAGAAGTTTAGCATTGATCGCGAGATCTGTCTATGTCAGGACATTGGTCCTAAAGATAAGGTGAAAGATGATGTTTATGGAAGGTTTCCTTTGCTACTGCGATAGGAACCATCATAAAAGTAATGCCAGATTTTCATAGTCCATGAATAGTCATAAGCAAGTATGAAAGTAAATCTGGTGAAAGTCGAGATTATCCTTAAACAAGTTAAGGACGGTTTCCTAGTTTATTGAAACTTGGAATAAAATAAACGTAGCTATACAGACATAAATCCCGAGTCTTATAAAGGCGGGTGGGAGCTACTGTCTGGGTTTGCAATCACTTTGATTAAGTGATACAGTGAGCTGGAAATGTTCTTAGCCATGGGTCACTGTAAATTCTACAATCGGGCCAAAACACAGTAGTGCCTTAGAGGTGCAACGGGAGCAGTACATGGATCTAGAAGGTTCATTCCTGAACCTTATACGGTTCTTCCACCTTTTCTATATAGCTGATATAGTAAGTGGATTCATTGCTTGAAGCAAGGACCAGGGTCTCATCAGAGATTCATGTGTGTGTTGAGGCGGTTCCTTTGACTTGATCATATGGAGCGTGATATGAAGATAGTCTGAGTCCCCACGGATAGCGATCCGTTTATGGCGAGGGCTAGTTGCGAGTATTGCATGAGATTCTTGTGTTTCAACTTGGTCTTGTATGTGCTAGTGATTGGTTTTTGGCCAAGTGGGAGATTGTTGAAATAGTGTCCAAAACCCAATCGGGTTGGACCGGATCCGACCGGGTCGGATCATTTCTACTATTTCTTTATGCTTATACATAGATTAAATGGCTTTTCTGTTGTCATATATATGTTCTTTTAAAGAACCAATTATGAATTATTATATGATAACGTCCTTAGTGTTAAACTGTGATAGAGAAACCATGATAGGCGATTATGGTTGATGAGATCTCTAATCACTTTAATAAGTTTGATACTTAAATGTCTCTACAGCTTTGATGTACTATTAAACAAGGCATTGATAGTATAAACGGACTAGCACGTATTAGATGTCTTCTGTCTTTAAGGGCGGGGATAGATCTCGTCTATCGAAGTGTAGAGACACTTGGACCGTACGTGGACGTGTATTAGAGAATGCGAACGTTAGGCGACCCACTTACACGGATAAGTGTCACACTATGTGGCGGTTGTGTAATTATCCTTAAGACCGGAGTCTTCATGGAATCACGGTGTGGATTGTCATGCTTTGACACTATTGAGGTTTCCCCTAGCCATGGGGCGATCATGCGGTAGTGATTGGGTGTGATACTGAAGCATGCGGAGTATACATGTTTGGTCGTTTGGGAATCGCGTACCCTATCAGTAGGGGTGAATATCCGAAAGGGCCTTCTTATAAGGAATGTCTAGCTCTCGTGAATCTTTGCAAAGTGGGAGTAAATAAGTTACTTCGAGAGAGCATGATATCCAGATTATAAGATACGATCGTTAATGTATCGACACTCGAGATACGATCGTATGGATATTATTACAGCGATAGGATTGTAAGTTACACGGTAACTGTTTCACATGAAAGGTAGTAGTCATTGCATTTGACTCTTCCGATGATTGGGGGTCACGGTGTGTTGCTAGACGCTATCCCGTGATCGTTAGGTATGAAGGGCATTTTCGTAATTTGCACTTTGTGTCTACGGCCAACATATTCGGAAGCCTATCGGGTCACACACATATGAACATCTAGCCGGATTAAAATGTGGTTATAGATGATAACCAAATAAGGAAAATTTATCTCGAGACTATTAATGTTATAGTGGTAAATTAATATGGTGGTATTTATTTATTATGAATAAATTAAATACAAGATATTATTATATTAATTAAAGAATATTCCGTAAGCCAATATTTGGCTATATGGGGCGCCACATTGAATTGTATAAGATACACTTGGATTGTGCGAATTTAATTAATGGTATTACCATATATTAATATTAGATATATATATATATATATATATATATATATATATATATATATATATATATATATATATATATATATATTTCTTTCCCTTCTACTTAATACAAAGAGAAGGGGGGATTTTGTGGAGCTGCCACGTGTCCCCCCCTTATTGGTTCAGGTTTTTTTTTTTTTTTTTTCCTCCCTCTTTTCACTACCAAAAGCCAGGTGAATGGCCACGTATAGTTTTAGGGATTGCCACGTGCTCTCTTTACTACCAAATATCTACCTTTTATTTCCATTTTCATTTCATTTCTCATTTAAAATTTTTTTTTACAGCTTCTTCAGCTCTCCAGACGGGGAAGGATTCGCAGGATTTCCCGATTATCCGGCGTTTTCAGGCTTTATCCGGTGGAACATAGAGGGCGATTTTGTCATATCTCAGCCGATTCACGTCGTTTTAGGGCGGATTCTCAGTACTACCGCCCAAAAAGGGTTATCCTTCGATGCAAAAGGCCTGTCAATCAAAGAAATTGATCCCATAGTTGGTTAATGCTTGTGTATGTCTTTTCCTCTTCTCTTATGTTGTGCATGTTGTTGGTCTCTAAACTATGCATTTCTTGCTTCAGCACATTGTTATACACCGTTTTGTTTATTGTTGTTGTTGTAGTAGTTTAGTTTGTTTGTTTGTTTTTTCCTTTTTAGTTTTAAATTATTTGTATTTGTTCAGCATGCGCCCTCAACCCAGTAGACACTCTTTGCAAATCTATGCATCTTGCAAAAGCAAGAGACTAAAGTATGGACTATTGTTAGTTGTTTATAGTTATGTGTTTCTCGATTTATTTACCATCTTTCTTTATTTTTGTTTGTTATACGTTGATTTCGGCTTTCTTTAATTTAACAAGAGTTTCTATGGGTATGATTTTTTTTTGGGTTAAATATGTTAGCTATTATGTGGTTTTGCAGGTGGATTCATATCTGTTAATTGTTGGGGAGACAAACCTTCCATCTGCCTTTGTATGAAGTATGTATCAATGTAGTTGATGTGAATATTCACTTTGGATGTTCCTGTTTTGTGGCTGCAGTTTCTTTTTATGCTCTTGGTTTATTTTTGTTTGCTTGTTGTTTCCCCTTTATGTTAGATTTTCCGATTTTAATCCCTCGGTCATTTGCCGGGTATTGAGGGAATATGGTATTGCAAATGACAAGTATTCCACTGATTCAAGTGCTTTTGGTGAGGTATGCTCTTTCATTTATATCGCTTGCTGAACATGTGCATATGGGTTTTTTTCCCCACTTTTTTGCTACTAAATGCTCCTGAAGATCTTCCTTTTAGCATATTTGGGTCTTAGTATTACTTGTTTGATGATGTTGTATTGCTAGGTTTTGTGCTTCGTAAAGTGATGCTGCTTTGGTGCAAGACAGCAAGGTTAAATGCCTAAATCAATTTTCTATCCCCATTTTACTTGCTAATATGAATTGTCATCACCGTGTAAATATTTTAATCAAGCCCTCTCTCCTTAATTCAGGAACTGATGATGGAGCAGGCGCAAGTGAACCACCACCGCCTCCCGAATTTCGCACTGTTTGTTGACCAGTTATGATTGCAAGTCGGGATCTGTAAGATTTGTCTCTTTCTCTATATATATTTTTTTCTCTTTTTTGTTGCTACATGGATCTAATCCGCTCCTCTGTTTTTATCATTTCTCATGGTAATTTGCATAGTCGGATGCTGAAACATTACGACAGACACCAGACTCAACCTTCTCAGGTTTACTCACAGATTTGTAAGACTTCATTTCTTTCCACTGTTTTCATCTCTTTCTCATTATCTATACCGGAATTGTGTTTCACCCATTTTGTGTTTCTCGAATTTTCCAGGCTCCTTACATTTTTCAGCGCTATTCGAACAAGGTCAGTCCTTTATGCAATCCAAGGTAAATTTCTTTCATTTTCACACTCATATTGATTAATTTCATGATTTGGTTTTGTGGTTTCGAGGCTCCGAGTTTCAAAAACCATTTCTTGCTAAATTGACAGCAACAATTATGTGGTTTTATGGAAGTTTTTTCCTGTAGAAATGTTTGGATTTTTTATTTTTAGTTTTTCCCCTTTAGAGCCTACAGTAAATGTAAGGAATTGTGCTTAAATTCAAAGGAAGTTGATGTTTTGGGAGCCATCTCACTTACTTTTCCTCCTGATCTTGTTTATTTTCTTTTATTAACTTTGTGTAGCAAGCTGGTTGTAGCTTTTGAAAATGAGTTCTTTGATAGAAAATAAAAAGTGCTCGGTTGATACGTGTTTGTTCTTCTTCCTTGTTTGCCGGCACAGATAAATACCAATCTCTGTAACAAGTTCTCTGTAGAACATTACCCTATGCTCTTCTGGGGTCCTCCTTCAAAATTTGTATCTGGTAGTTGAGATCCTCAGAAAGGAAACAATGACTGACGAGAAATTGACAATGGGCGGACAACTGATCACTTGCTGAACTGGATAAACAAGCAATTGGGCGGGCAGGTACTACTATGTGTTCTTTAGTAGATTTTTTGGAACTCCTGTAATTTTTAATTTATTGAAGCAAGAAAGTTAACTAGATAAATTTATCATGTTTTTCACTACAAGTATTTTCTTAATCACTGTATTGTTGGAATGTTTGAGTGCAAAATAGCTCTTACACCTTCGCGGATGAGAAGTTCAAGAATGAGCATATTCAAACAATGCTTCAGATCCTGCACAGGCTCATCACAAATTTGCATTTTGTTGCAAGGTGTTTAGGTTCAATCCTCTTATTGTTAACTTTCAGTCTCATTCATTTTATTCAAGATTAGTCGTGCCATATACGATGTTTAGGAGGCTACAACTACTTCTTTTGACATTATCATAAGCCACAAAGTGAAGATCATCTGGTCTCTTACCTCCCATAGCATTATTCCATTGTTTAGTAAAAAAAAAAAAATCTTTTTCTACATCTTTTAGAACATTGGAAGTCAATAAAATGTCTAAATTACCTACACCCTCATTGACAAAACTTTAGAGAGAAATGATAATTCAAACATATACATGTATATTGTATCCTCATTATGTGATTGTGGGATGTTTTTTTATTTCCTTTTGCAGCTACAGGATACACAAAATATTATTATGATGATAAATCTAGAAATGTATGCAGGTATAATATTCTTTTGACCAATATCCCCCCCCCCACCACCACCACCAAACACCCCTACCCCTCTCCCCCCCCTTCCCAGAGACACATTTTCATTTGCAGGCATGTAGAGCACATGAATGTTCCAATCCCCCCCCCCCCACACACACACATTTTCACAGAAGTTGAGGTCATTTCTTCATGAATCATGCCAACCAACCCATTATCCATCTTGGTCATTGCCTATGAGACGATTGCCCAGACATTATGGTTAAGATGAAAAAAACTTGTAGATGATGGAATGAGCTCCTTAGTTGCACTGTATGCAACCTTCTGCATTTTATCTCTGGCCCTAATGAACGTTATTTTCCAACTTCTATGGTTCTACTATTAAAATCTGGTGTTCTTACGCGAATGACGTCCATGATATTCATTTACCGATTGTTTAATTTAAGTTAGAAGTAATCTTTTGTGTGGAATTTGGCATTATAGTCTGTGTTGGTAGTTACTTTATTTTTCTATGTGGAACTAATAAAAGAGATTTCTTTTCATTGCTGTGAGAATAGAACTTTGTTTATGAAGCAATTTTGATCAGTTTCCCTAATTTATTTCGTGTGGAGGTTTGGCATGTTTATGTTTATAATATTTTACGTTTCTAGGAGTGAAAAAAGAAATTTTTTATTGTTGACCATATTTAACAAGCAGTTTTGATTAACTTCCATCAAATCTGTATGTGCGGTAGTCATTTCTTCGGCTTGTACAGGGGTGCTTGTATTCATTTGCATACAATCTTCTTTCTAGACATTCTTCCTACAAGTTATCAAGCAAATGCCTTCTTCTTCTTTTATTTTTTATTTTTTTAAATTTATATATCGTTATGTTGTTGTTATTATTATTATTACTACTGCTACTGCTAGATGAGCCTTCTTCTACCCACCACATATTCGCACGTACTACACACAATTGAAATCAATGCTTGCTTGACCAAATCCTTTGAATGTCACTGTACTCTTTTCAATATAAGGCCCTTCTTTTCCATTTGAAGAGTCAACTACAATAATCTTCTCGCACATCAACTACACTGGAAGGTAAGCTCCATTGTTTTGCATTTCCTTGTTTAGTGTGTGGTTTTCTATTCGGTTTTGCCTTTGAGTCACGCTTTTTTGTGGTTTGAATGGTTGCTCAAGCTTTGTTCATGTTAGACTGGAGTCACTGCTGTCAATTGTTACTATTCTTTTTTTGTGGAATCTTATCTACAGCTAAAAATCTATCATCTTTTACAGTTTGTTGTGTTCTTGCATTCAACACCCCCCCCCCCCAAAAAAAACAGGGCACAGACATCTTGTTTGTAGTTTTTGGGATTTTCTGTTTCTTTCTTTTTTTCGTTTGGTTATGTTTTATATTTCTACATGCCATTCAGATTATTGTGTCTATGGAATTGTTTACCATTCATTTATTGCATCCATTTTACCCTACTTTAACATTATAACATTATGGCTGTTGCCCCTAAACTGTGGATTACTCATCCTGACATATTTGCTTTACTATTAGATCCTTCAATACCTAAGTTACATGCTTTAGCTGTTGATGTGCTGAACGATTCTCGTGAGTACAGACACATATCAATACAAAGATGGCCATTTTTGTGACAATACAATGAAAGCTATTTGTGACAAGATTTGTTAAGCCGTATTGTGCTAATATCGTATTGATGTAAATGTATCTAAAGCTCTGTTTATGCCTGATTTGTTGGAATGAAACAATTGTTCTTATTTTATAAATATGTAATGTAATATTTATATTCCTTTTATAAATAGCTTCGATGTGATATTCATTTCTTTACTTCAAGCTAAAAGAATTGATAAAATGGTCTACGAGGTCAAAGGTCTTTTATTAGCACATACTTTTGGGTAGAGTTTATTACTTCCTCATCTTAATCCTCCTTTTCATAGCGGAGCCAGATAGTATATTACCCAGAAGGCTGAAATAGTATGCTTGAGCTGCTACCATGTGTGTTTGTTTTATAGGGATTTGGCATGAAACTGATCCACGTAAATTGACTCTTAAGATTGATTATGTGTGTAAGTGTTTCAAATGGCTTCTCTCAATTTTTTATTTTGTTGATGTTAATTAAGAACAAAACGTCTTAATGTATAAAAATACACATTACGTAGTCCCATTTCCTGTAATTGATTATTAGTGATGCATGAATTGATGGCTTCAATTATTATTGTGTCAATGTAATAGTTATGTTGCTTTTGTATAGATAGACATGCTTCAGTTGAGATTGCCTACCACCACCGGCGTTTGGACCGTTTGGTGGATCGGAAAACCCAGTCATATGGTAATAGTAACACGGTTGCTATTCTTTCGAAAGATCGAGTACATGGTAACATTGTGAAAGATACATCTATGGTATCCATAGCAAAAATTCCATGCCGGTAGTTTCTTAATCGTTGTTATAAATGGGAGCCCTCTTTTAGATTATATATATTGATAGAACAAAATATGCCAATAGGCTTATTAAAGAGAGCAAGTATGTACAGATATTCAAATAGTAAGCATTGAGTTAAAGTAAACAGTTTATTGAATATCTGATTTTATTCTTTACTAATGACAACAATGGTGTATCACGGATATTCAAATAGTAAGCTAAAGAAATTGACAATACACTGTTGATTGCCTCTTGTAATTTACATTCAGTTGCTCTTCAAAGTGTAAAATGATCTAAGAACATTTAGTTATTTATGTTTTTTTCTTACTTTTTTTTCCTTCACTTGCTGGTATTTAATAATGGCACAATAGATGGAATTTCAGGTCCTATGTGCCATACTTGTTGCACACTTTTATAAAAGTCTCGGTTGCACTGCCCGTTTTATTTTGTACAAAGATTTATCAGTTCTCCAATCCAGTTATCTCCCACGTTATGTTGTGTTCCATAACAACAACGTCCTTCATTTTGGCTAACACAATGTATGCTCTTAATAATAAGAAGATCGTAATCATCCTCAGTGTTACCGTACATGCTAAAGAAACTAAATATGCAAATAAACACATCCATATCGTATTCAATACTTGGATGGGGCACGCACCGTGCATTGCACGGTGAGAAGGCACTAGTATATATAATAAAGGAGCAAGGGCGCTTCTTCTGCTCCTTGTGGTGGTGCCACGTGTCGGGCCCTGATTGGCCCGACATTTTCTGTTTTTTTTTCCCTCTCTCTTAAGACTTATACCGACGCTTTTGCCTCTCTTTTAAGACTTCTAGCGACGCTTTTTCCTCTCTTTCCGGTACACTTTCCCATTACGATTTTTTTTATTTATTTTTTCCTCTAACTTTTCCCTTTTCACCTATACATGCATATATATGTATCTATATTTTTCCCCTCTCTCTTAAGACTTATAGCGACGCTTTTCCCTCTCTTTCCTGGTACACTTTTCCACATTTACGATTTTTTTTTTCTCTAACTTTTCCCTTTTCACCTATGCATGCATATATATGTATCTATCTATATATATATATATATATATATTGTCTTTTCTTTTTATTCACCTCCTCCAATCTTTTTTTTGCGACGCTTTCGAGTTTTTTTATCCGATTTCTTATCTTATTGTATTACATTGTATCGTTTCGTATTTCGATTTTATTTCATTGTAGACTTTTATTATTATAAATATCGACTTCGTGACGTGTTATTTTTTTTTTCCGTTCCTTGCATTATACAATGATATATTTATGCTTCTTTCCCCTTCAGATTCTAATTATTATTATTCTGGTTTTCTAGGAGTGTGAGTCGTTACGTATACACGTTATTATAGTTAATATATATTTTATGTTATCTTAGTTTAGTTCGTTAGATTGTTATTAAAAACGATTTGTCTATTTAGATGTTTAAGATACGATAGTGGTTATTGTTATTAGTTCGGCCAATAGTAACAAATTCACATCAATTTTATTATGATATCGGTTTTTTTAGGAGTGTCGGACTTTAGTATACACGTTAAAATGAGTTTATTGTTATTAGTAGATGTTTCCTATCACTTTTCCGTTGATGTCTACGGCTATACGCGAAATTTTTCTATATAGTGTATTCATTCCTCTTTTCCTTCCGGATTCTCCGATTCATTAGTGCCGTCTACCAATGGACGACATATTTCTATGGATTTATTTTCGCTGTATTAATTCGGACAATACTCACAAATTTACATAAATTTTAGTATTATTTCGGTTTTTTAGTAGTATGGCTCGTTGCGTACTTACGTATACACGTTATTATAGTTTAATATATTTTTAAACAATTTAATGATATTTTATGTTATCTTACTTTAGTTCGTTACATTGTTATTAAAAGCGGTTTGTCTATTTAGATGTTTAAGATACAATAATGGTTGTTGTTATTAGTTGGGACAATAGTAAGAAATTTACATCAATTTTATTACGACGTGTGGTAGATTTTAGTTAATTTTTTTTCCCGTCTGGCCATTTAATTATTTTGTTATACAATGACGTTTCGTGTTATACTGTTTTTTAAATTCGGTGTTCCACATTCGTCGTGTCCGTTTAATATTGCTTCCGGTGTAGTACAACGTAATATACTTCATGCTACGTTATAATACAACGTATTAAGTATATTATACGGAATATATTTATCACATTCGGTATAACACAACACATGCCATGTCATGTCCCCAGCTCCTATTTATGTGCTGAAAAACACCATATGATAATGTATAGTTAATGTTTCAAAGCTTTTATGATTCCTTATAGTCTTTACTCATTTCGTACAATCGCAACATATACCACACAAAAAAAGACCCTAATTACATCCACCGATCTGGAATGGGCATGCACCGTGCATTTTGCACGGTGTACGGATACTAGTATATATAATAAAGGAGCAAGGGCGCTTTGAGGGAAGCTTTTGGTCTGTCACGTGTCGGGCTCTGATTGGCCCGACATTTTTGGATTTTTTTATTTTTTTATTTTTATTTTTACTCTATTTCCTGGTACACTTTCCCACTTATAGCGACATTTACGATTTTTTATTTTATTTTTTCTCTAACTTTTCCCTTTTCACCTATACATACATATATATGTATCTATATATGCAAGGGCGCTTTGAGGGAAGCTTTTGGTGCTGCCACGTGTCGGGCTCTGATTGGCCCGACATTTTTGGTTTTTTTTTTTTTTTTACTCTCTTTCATGGTACACTTTCCCACTTATAGCGACATTTACGATTTTTTATTTTATTTTTTCTCTAACTTTTCCCTTTTCACCTATATATATATATATATATATATATATATATATATATATATATATATATATATATATATATATATATATATATATATATATATATATATAGGGCCGTGTATACGATTTGATCAATATAGGTTTGTTTACAAGAATGAGGAAAAACCGTCTTAAATTATATAACAAAAATGGTATTTTTACTTGATTATGAATTCTGTCGACAAATATAATATATGATCCAACATGTAAAAGCCAAAGGACCCTAAACGCCTCTCCTGGGCTAAAGCGGGTATAAAACGGCTACAAAAGGATCAAAATTATATTCATGCCAGAATTAATCAAAACCTTGTCATATAAAATTGCCAGTTTTCCTTCTTAACCCTTGATCATTATATACACATTCCTAACTTAATTTCCAAGACCAAACTGTATTTAAATTTACCTTCATATTATATTTTAACACTTAAATACTTTTAGCCTATCATTAGGCTAAAACAGAATAAAACAAAATATAAAATACAAAACAAAATTAAAATTACTTACAATACTTTAGTTGTGATCAGAACAAAGAAACTTATTTATTTAACCTTGAAGATTATGTTACAGAGTAGTAGTGGGAGAAAGAGAAGGCGAGACAAATCTCTAGCGTGCCTTCTATAAAACATAAAACTAGTCTATTTATAGAGGAACTTCTACCAAAAGCCAAAACAAGTGGGCTTATTAAAATAAAAAGAAAAGTAAGTGGCGAACATTTTGCCAATTATTCAAAAGTAAAAGCAAAAGAATATTACTTTTGCTATTCATTAATAATAGAACTTTATTAAAGTTGGTGTCGGCACAAATGACAATCTTGTAGGACCCATTATGTCCTATAGTAATGATACTCTTCCTTTAATCTTGAAATTCTGATATTTTTGCAATAATTGTTTGAAAATCTTCGTTGATCTCTTGATTTGGATCTTGTGCTTCTCCAACCAAATTTGCAGAGGACATAGATGTGTCTGATTTATCATCCCCAATTTTGTGACCAAAATTCTTAATTAAATCCTTCTTCATTTCTGACAAATAATGTTGTAAGACTTCCTTCTTAGATTTTATTCCTTTCATCTTAAGTTTTCCTGAAATGTTCTGGAAAGGGCTCTGACTGCAATCTGTGTTCAAGATATCATCTTCTAATTCTTCAAATTGTTGAATTTTTTGTTTGATTTCTTGAAATAAATCTTCACCAAATAGTTGGCCTGTTTGTGGATCCTTCTTTGACAATTTTGTCCAAAATTTTGAGAAATATTTTCTCTTGATACAAGGCAAATTATCGTAGTTATATCTACAAATTGGAGTCCATTTCGAATCCATGGAATAGAAAATTCCAAAAAGAAATATAACGAACCGAGCAATTTATTAAATGTCCTTGGTTACTTAAATCGAGATTTTGGGAGATATATCAACCCATTGGGAATATAATACTTTCCATTCTTCGGTAAAATTTTTACCGATGGTCCATGTAATAACCACCACTTCTTTGAAACCAATTTGGTATAAATTCCGGATGTTTATATACCTCTCAAGCATACTTTAATAAACCATGTATGCTTTTGTTTTTTGTTTTCATATAAAAACACATTTGTAAAAGCTTGGATATAATCCCAATAATTATATTTTAGAGAAATATTTTTCTCTTGAAAAAGAAATTCTTTTTCTTTGAATAATGATATACCCCATTCATTTGGAAGATATATCCTTTTAATCACAATTTTAGAGAAAGTATATTCTTTCGATCATTAGACATAAAATGTGTTATTTCACATTCGAGAGCCTTTAGAAGATTTTCATAATAATAACGCCGCTTATATGCGATTCTTGGAAATGGATTATTATCCAAATACTTATCCATTAATGACCATGGGTCATTCTTTTCTTCAAATCATCATATTCAATTAGGAATATAATTCCTTGTTCTTCATTTTCTTGATAAGAAGTTATATCTTCTTCTTCTTGTATTATAATATTTGCATAGGAGGGTATTTCCTCAACTGCTTTATCTTTACCATTTTTCTTCCTTTTATATTCAAGGAATTCTTGGTATTCTTTATCAGAATTATTCTGACTTGAACTTCCACTTCCGGATATATTGTCCGAATATAAGATTCTGTTCCCATGTTGGACGAGGATATTTCCTCTTCCACCTCTTCCACGATAGGAATTATGAATTCCTCGTCCTGATCCTCTGGACGTCATTCCTGTAAACATTAAAACATTATTAATGTAATTTATTGGTACATGACCAACATTTTGTAGGCAATGAAACCTTCAAAGGTTTCCCGGATATTTCCCTCTGTATTATCTGCTTTTGGACTTTTCCTTTTTTACTTTCCACAAGAATACTAACATCTCTCGACATCATTTATGCAAAAAAATCTATCAATAAAATAATAATTATTCTCGAATAAATTGTTGAATTTCTGTCATGATTCCTGCAAGAATTCACGGGTTAAGAAATCAGGGAGACTATTGTCTTCTCCTTTCATATGAAGAATATCAAAATCAAAAGGGGCTAGATGAGCTTGCCATCTTGCAAACATTTGTTTGGAAACATCGTGTTTAAAATCTTTATTAAACATAAATTTCGCAGATTTACAATCTGTATATATAAGAAATTTCTTATTATATAAATCGTCTTGGAATTTTAGAACACATTTAACAATAGCTAGAAATTCTTTTGCTATATTCTTTGCATAATTCTTTTGACTATTATTCCATTTTCCGAATAAAACCTAACAAGATAAACTTGTTTCGTTTACGACAGATTTGTTTTAATATGCCACCATAACCAATATCGGAGGCATCTGTCTCAATAATCTTATCCCATGAAGGATTGGCTAACATTAAACAAGGAAGATTAATTACCTTCTTTTTAATTGTTTTAATGCATCGATATGTTGATCGATCCATGGACTAGGTAATTTTTTTAGTCTATCATATAAGATAGGCTCGCATCTTTAGCCAAATCTTTATAGTAGGCGAAACATAATTAAGACTTCCTAAAAATCTTTGTAATTGTGTTTTATCCGAATAATATCTCCGGGAATTTTGAGGCAAAATCAATACTTCTCTGTATAGGAATAATATTTCCTTTTTCAATATTATGACCTAGAAATCTAATTTTTGTTTGAAATAAGGACATCTTAGGTTTAGATATAACTAAGCCATTTTGTATAATTAATTTTCTAAATATATCTAGATGTTTGAAATGATTTTCAATAGTTTTAGAAAATACTAATATATCATCAATATAAACTATCATAAACTCACTATAAGGAGTAAAGATATCATTCATAATTTTTTGAAATTCTGATGGAGCATTTTTAGGCCAAAAGGCATGACTCTCCATTCATAATGTCCAAAAGGAACATTAAAAGCTGTTTTATATTGGTCTTTTTCAGATATCTGAATTTGCCAATATCCAGATTTTAAATCGAATTTAGAAAATATAATGGAATCATATAATCTATCTAATAAATCCTTTTTATTAGGAATTGGGGACCTAATCCATTTTAAAACTTTATTTAGAGGTTTATAATTTATTACCATTCTAGGTACACCTCTTTCTATTTCACTATGTTTATTAACATAAAAAGCAGTACAAGACCAAGAAGATTTAGATGGTCTTATTAATCCTTTTTGTAATAAAGACTCAATTTCTTTTTTACAATATTCTAAATATTCTGAATTCATTTGACAAGGTCTAGCCTTTGTCGTAATTTTTCTTTCATCAAAGTCATCTTCATAGGGAAGATCAACAATATGTTTTTTCCTATCCCAAAAAGCATTAGGATGATCACTACATATATCAATTGAAAATTTATATAATAAATTATTTATTTTTTCTTTAAGCTTTGGATTTAAAAGCTTTTCATCAATAGAAAATTCATTAATTTCTTGTTTTAAAAAGTTTAAATGTAAGCTCTTTTTATATATTAAATTTTTAATTTCATTTAAGAAATTAGGTATAGGTTTAGTAACAAAATCAAACATGATTTTATTTCCTTCAAAAGTACCTATTATACCTTTATTATCAATTTTTATTATAGGATACATTTTTTCAATAAAAGGTGTTCCAAGTATAACTTGACTAGTTATATTTTTTACAAGTAAAAAACTTGTAGGAATACAAACATTATTTTTACAAATATAAGCTTTTGGAAGTTTAAACTTTATATCAAGTTTTTCCCCCCAAAGATGTGACTTTAATGTCATTGTAGTTTTTTCAAAATATTTCGTAGGAATTAATCCTTCCTGGATTACATTCATATCTGCACCACTATCAATTAAAGCAGTTAATTCTTGTTTATAAGAGTTATTAATTAAAAGATTAATTTTTACATAGAATATAATACTTATATTATTTAAAAAACTATCTTGCTCGTATTCTTCTAATCCTGAAGGTATACCAGTTATATCTGAAATAGGTTCTTTTCCTTTTCCTTTCTTATCATATTCAAGACGAAACCCTATCATCTAAATTTTTATTAATCTTTTTTAAACTAGATATCTCTTGTTTTAATGATATAACTTCTTTTGATAATTCTATTATAGTTGTAGGTTTCAAACTCGATTGTCTATCTTTTAACATTTTCAAAACATTATTCATAGAATAAGGTTCTTGAGAATTTGTTATTTCCATCCTATTAGAAGATGATGGTTCTTCAATCATGTTATCAATTAATCGAGAACGAAGCTCGGGATTCTTAATTAATTTTAGAAATTCAACTATATTATTATTAGATAAAACATTTACTTCTAAATTTTTAAATTGAGAAAGAATTTTATAAAATTCTTCTCCTTCTTCTTTATCATGTTTTTCACATGTAATATTCTGTATGCAAGCCTTACAACAAGCATCAGATTCAGAAGAATAAACTGATTCATTGTTTAATTGAGATAAATTCTTTTCTTCTATTGAACTTTCAGAATCATCACTATCTGAAAAAGATTTTTCTGATTCTGTATTCAAAAGTATTTTTGAAAGATTTAATTTTAATTCTTCATTTTCAATAGAATTAATTTTCTTTTTCATTTTGCATCTATTTGCATAATGACCTATTTGACCGCATTTAAAACATTTTTTGTCTGTCTTATATTTTTCTTTATTTGTTTTACGTTTTTCACGTTTTAATTCTTTTTCTTCTAATTTTCTCTTAGAATATCTTTTCTTTCTCTTTCCTTTATAAAAAGAATCCGAAGATTTTTCTTTCCTTTTTTCTTTAAAAGAATGTTTAGAAGAAGATGGAATATCCATTCCAAATTGATCACAAAATCTACCTAATTGTGATTTCTCAGACAAATTCTGTCTTTTAATTTGCTGGTTTAATTTTATCTCATTACAAAGAGCTAAGCCTTCATGAATAATTGTTCCTATTAATTTACCATAGGTATAATCTTCATAAGGGATATTAAGAAAATCTTTTCTTAAATTTTTCCTTACCTTTTCTGCAAATAAATAAGGTAACCCATCTATAAACTTGGATTTCCAATGAGAGCTATTACTTTCAGGTAATTCCATAACTCTATTGAGAAAAGTATCTTTATACCATCTAAAATCTGTCAATGTTTTACATCTAAGATTTTGTAATAAAGTACGAATATTTTCGCAATTATCCGAAATTCTTCCTGTGAAATGTTCTAAAATAGTAGTAACAAGAGTATAAACTACATTTTCTACTACTATATTATTTTCTTGTTTAACCATATTCATAATATGATCTTTATCTGCTAATTTTAGATAATTATCCCACCAACCCTTTAACTGGCCAGTAAAACCTGAAACTATCATCTTAGCAATATTTTTATCAGTATTACCTGATGTTTTACATATGGAACTATACATAAGCATTCTATGTATCATATTGTATATTTGTTTATCAGCATAGCCGTCAAGGTTCCATTCATAAATACATTTTCCGGAATAACTATTATTAATTTCATATTCATGTTCCTCATGGAGAGTATCCATAGGAGAAGGTCTTCTGTAATAGTAATTATGCTGAGTAGGTCGATCAGCATATTTCTTTAATCTATTTATTTCAAATTGGACTGTATCATTATGAGTACCAGACCCAATTGTGCTAAAATTATCTTGATCTAGAGTATTTAATTTTAAATTCTTAAATTTTTCTTCAAGAAATTTTTCTAAATCCCCTCTAGGTTTTAAAATAAAATCCTTAGTATCAGGAGGTGATTGAATATGTGAAGTAATAACAATATTATCAATTTCTTTGTCATTCTTCTTTTCATCTTTTTGATTAGATATATTTTTATTTCAGATAAAATCCTTTCTACCTTATCAGAAATAATTGATATTTGTTCTCCCAATATATTCAGGTATAAGTTTGTATAATTCTGATTTGATAATAAAAGATTTAATTCTTTTATAGTATATTTTAAAGAATCATTTTCAATCAGTATTGAAAATGCATTAAAATTTAAAATTTTTCCACTTCTTTCAATTGTGAAAGCCTGTTGTGGAGGATAAATACCTCTCAGAGTTTTTCCCCCTTCTAATTGAAAATCTCTTTCAATTATATATAAATATTGTGGAACATAAGTAGAAATAAACCATGAAATAAAAGTAATCATTTTATTCTCATTTCTTACATAATTATAAAATTCTTCTTGATAGTAATCTCTATCTTCTTTTGAAATATATTCAAAAAACCAATCACGAAAAGGTTTCCATTTTGGAAGATTGAATTCATGTTTTATTGTTTTTCTTGCCAGTGACCCTGGACTAAAATCAATTTTTAATGTAAAATCCATTTAAATATTATAGTCTACTTCTGATTCATCAATTTCTGAATCAACAACTCCTTGTCCTCTTACAATATTATTTTTATCTAAAGATAAATTTTTAACATATTTTTCTCTTAATTGAGAAGTAGAAACCTCTTGGGTTCGGGGATATGAATATTATCAAAAGGAGAAATGAAAGATCTCATAGATACGAGATCTTGATAATAAATTTCTATTATTATACATTCACTGAATTCATACAAATAGAAATATTTCCATCATACTTTGATCTATATTAGTAACATCCGACATATAACAGAATTCTTGGTACGAGATTAGCTATTTGCCAAGTATCAGGTAAAGGAATTTCTTCCCATTTAATAGATCTTCTAGTCGTAATATTAGACTTACTAAAATTTGTTTCTATTAGAATGGTTTCATTTAAAGATTTATCCTTTATTTTACACATAGGATTTAAAGTGTGTAAAGGTTTATAATAAATCCTATAACATATACAAATAATTTCAGATCCAGAGGCATAATTATAACCATGCGTTTTAACATTCATTGTTAAAGAATCAAGAATGTTTATATCTGATAAAGATAGTTGTAAATTAGGATAAACATCAAAATAAACTGGACCATGGGCCAAACTGGATTGTATTATACCCATAAGAGATTTTTTCCAATCTAAATTTCTACCATCTCTTAAGGCAGCAATGAAACTTTCTGGAAGATTTTCCAAAGTTAAGGGTTTAAAAGCAATTTGCACTAAACCTATATGAAGAAATTTATGAGTTTTTCTATTTGGGAAAATATCTTTTTCGCTTAATAATTTAATTATCATTTCTTCATTGTTTAAAGAAATAGATTCTTTTGAGGTTTTAACAATTTGTCTTAAACCTAATTTTTCAAAGGTTCCTAATTGATAAATTGTTTTTGGTTCTATCCTAGGGATAGTCCATTTATTTAATAAATCCAGATTTCTGGGTAACTCAAATTCTTGTGTGAGACTATTCTTAACATTATCTGTTTTTCTTAACATTGTTTTAAAAAGCGTTAAAATATAACATAGAAGATAACACAAGAATTTGAGTTACCCAGAAATCTGGATTTATTAAATAAATGGACTATCCCTAGGATAGAACCAAAAACAATTTATCAATTAGGAACCTTTGAAAAATTAGGTTTAAGACAAATTGTTAAAACCTCAGAAGAATCTATTTCTTTAAACAATGAAGAAATGATAATTAAATTATTAAGTGAAAAAGATATTTTCCCATATAGAAAAACTCATAAATTTCTTCATATAGGTTTAGTGCAAATTGCTTTTAAACCTTTAACTTTGGAAAATCTTCCGTAAAAGTTTCATTGTCGCCGCCTAAGAGATGGTAGAAATTTAGATTGGAAAAAATCTCTTATGGGTATAATACAATCCAAATTTGGCCCATGGTCCAGCTTTATTTTGATGTTTATCCTAATTTACAACTATCTTTATCGATATAAACATTCTTGATTCTTTAACAATGAATGTTAAAACGCATGGTTATAATTATGCCTCCGGATCCGAAATTATTTGTATATGTTATAGGATTTATTATAAACCTTTACACACTTTAAATCCTATGTGTAAAATAAAGGATAAATCTTTAAATGAAACCATTCTAATAGAAACAAATTTTAGTAAGTCTAATATTACGACTAGAAGATCTATTAAATGGGAAGAAATTCCTTTACCTGATACTTGGCAAATAGCTAATGCTGTACCAAGAATTCCTGTTATATGTCGTGATGTTACTAATATAGATCAAAGTACGTATGGAAATATTTCTATTTGTATGAATTCGTGAATGTATAATAATAGAAATTTATTATCAAGATCCGTATCTATGAGATCTTTCATTTCTCCTTTTGATAATATTCATATCCCCGAACCCAAGAGGTTTCTACTTCTCAATTAAGAGAAAAATATGTTAAAAATTTATCTTTAGATAAAAATAATATTGTAAGAGGACAAGGAGTTGTTGATTCGGAATTGATGAATCGAAGTAGACTATAATATTTAAATGGATTTTACATTAAAAATTGATTTTAGTCCAGGGTCACCGGCAAGAAAAACAATAAAAAATGAATTCAATCTTCCAAATGGAAACCTTTTCGTGATTGGTTTTTTGAATATATTTCAAAAGAAGATAGAGATTACTATCAAGAAGAATTTTATAATTATGTAAGAAATGAGAATAAAATGATTACTTTTATTTCATGGTTTATTTCTACTTATGTTCCACAATATTTATATATAATTGAAAGAGATTTTCAATTGGAAGGGGGAAAACTCGAGAGGTATTTATCCTCCACAACAAGCTTTCACAATTGAAAGAAGTGGAAAAATTTTAAATTTTAATGCATTTTCCATATTAATTGAAAATGATTCTTTAAAATATACTATAAAAGAGTTAAATCTTTTACTATCAAATCAAAATTATACAAACTTATACCTAAATATTTTAGGAGAACAAATATCAAATATTTCTGATAAGGTAGAAAGAATTTTATCTGAAATAAAAAATATATCTAAAGAAAAAGATGAAAAGAAGAATGATAAAGATATGGATAATATTACTATTATTTCACATATCCAATCACCTCCTGATATTAAGGATTTTATTTTAAAACCTAGAGGGGATTTAGAAAAATTTCTTGAAGAAAAATTTAAGAATTTAAAACTAAATACTCTAGATCAAGATATTTCTAACACAATTGGGTCCGGTACTCATAATGATACAAATCCAATTTGAAATAAATAGATTAAAAAAATATGCCGATCGACCTACTCAAAGATAATTACTATTACGAGAAGACCTTCTCCTATGGATACTCTCCATGAGGAACATGAATATGAAATTAATAATAGTTATTCCGGAAAATGTATTTACGAATGGAACCTTGATGGTTATGCTGATAAACAAATATACAATATGATACATAGAATGCTTATGTATAGTTCCATATGTAAAACATCAGGTAATACTGATAAAAATATTGCTAAGATGATAGTTTCAGGATTTACTGGCCAATTGAAAGGTTGGTGGGATAATTATCTAAAATTAGCAGATAAAGACCATATTATGAATATGGTTAAACAAGAAAATAATATAGTAGTAGAAAATGTAGTTTATACTCTTGTTACTACTATTTTAGAACATTTCACAGGAAGAATTTCGGATAACTGCGAAAATATTCGTACTTTATTACAAAATCTTAGATGTAAAACATTGACAGATTTTAGATGGTATAAAGATACTTTTCTCAATAGAGTTATGGAATTACCTGAAAGTAATAGCTCTCATTGGAAATCCAAGTTTATAGATGGTTACCTTATTTATTTGCGAAAAAAGGTAAAAAAATTTAAGAAAAGATTTTCTTAATATCCCTTATGAAGATTATACTTATGGTAAATTAATAGGAACAATTATTCATGAAGGGTTAGCTCTTTGTAATGAGATAAAATTAAATCAACAAATTAAAAGACAGAATTTGTCTGAGAAATCACAATTAGGTAGATTTTGTGATCAATTTGGAATGGATATTCCATCTTCTTCTAAACATTCTTTTAAAGAAAAAATGAAAGATAAATCTTCGGATTCTTTTTATAAAGGAAAGAGAAAGAAAAGATATTCTAAGAGAAAATTAGAAGAAAAATAATTAAAACGTGAAAAACGTAAAACAAATAAAGAAAAATATAAGACAGATAAAAAATGTTTTAAATGCGGTCAAATAGGTCATTATGCGAATAGATGCAAAATGAAAAAGAAAATTAATTCTATTGAAAATGAAGATTTGAAATTAAATCTTTCAAAAATACTTTTGAATACAGAATCAGAAAAATCTTTTCGATAGTGATGATTCGAAAGTTCAATAGAAGAAAAGAATTTATCTCAATTAAACAATGAATCGCTTTATTCTTCCGAATCGATGCGTTGTTGTAAAGGCTTGCATACAAAATATTACATGTGATAAACATGATAAAGAAGAAGGAGAAGAATTTTATAAAATTCTTTCTCAATTTAAAATTTAGAAGTAAATGTTTTATCTAATAATAATATAGTTGAATTTCTAAAATTAATTAAGAATCCCGAGCTTCGTTCTCGCTTAATTGATAACATGATTGAAGAACCATCATCTTCTAATAGATGGAAATAACAAATTCTCAAGAACCTTATTCTATGAATAATGTTTTGAAAATGTTAAAAGATAGACAATCGTGGAATTTGAAACCTACAACTATAATAGAATTATCAAAAGAAGTTATATCATTAAAACAAGAGATATCTAGTTTAAAAAAGATTAATAAAAATTTAGATGATAGGGTTTCGTCCTTGAATATGATAAGAAAGGAAAAGGAAAAGAACCTATTTCGTATATAACTGGTATACCTTCGTGATTAAGAACGAATACGAGCAAGATAGTTTTTTAAATAATATAAGTATTATATTCTCTCAAAAATGGTATGTAAAAATTAATCTTTTAATTAATAATTCTTATAAACAAGAATTAACTGCTTTAATTGATAGTGGTGCAGATATGAATGTAATCCAGGAAGGATTAATTCCTACGAAATATTTTGAAAAAACTACAATGACATTAAGTCATGCTGGGGGTGAAAAACTTGATATAAAGTTTAAACTTCCAAAAGCTTATATTTGTAAAAATAATGTTTGTATTCCTACAAGTTTTTTACTTGTAAAAAATATAACTAGTCAAGTTATACTTGGAACACCTTTTATTGAAAAAATGTATCCTATAATAAAAATTGATAATAAAGGTATAATAGGTACTTTTGAAGGAAATAAAATCATGTTTGATTTTGTTACTAAACCTATACCTAATTTCTTAAATGAAATTAAAAATTTAATATATAAAAAGAGTTTACATTTAAACTTTTTAAAACAAGAAATTAATGAATTTTCTATTGATGAAAAGCTTTTAAATCCAAAGCTTAAAGAAAAAATAAATAATTTATTATATAAATTTTCAATTGATATATGTAGTGATCATCCTAATGCTTTTTGGGATAGGAAAAAACATATTGTTGATCTTCCCTATGAAGATGACTTTGATGAAAGAAAAATTACGACAAAGGCTAGACCTTGTCAAATGAATTCGAAATATTTAGAATATTGTAAAAAAGAAATTGAGTCTTTATTACAAAAAGGATTAATAAAACCATCTAAATCTTCTTGGTCTTGTACTGCTTTCTATGTTAATAAACATAGTGAAATAGAAAGAGGTGTACCTAGAATGGTAATAAATTATAAACCTCTAAATAAAGTTTTAAAATGGATTAGGTCCCCAATTCCTAATAAAAAGGATTTATTAGATAGATTATATAATTCCATCATATTTTCTAAATTTGATTTAAAATCTGGATATTGGCAAATTCAGATATCTGAAAAAGACCAATATAAAACAGCTTTTAATGTTCCTTTTGGACATTATGAATGGAGAGTTATGCCTTTTGGCCTAAAGAATGCTCCATCAGAATTTCAAAAAATTATGAATGATATATTTACTCCTTATAGTGAGTTTATGATAGTTTATATTGATGATATATTAGTATTTTCTAAAACTATTGAAAATCATTTCAAACATCTAGATATATTTAGAAAATTAATTATACAAAATGGCTTAGTTATATCTAAACCTAAGATGTCCTTATTTCAAACAAAAATTAGATTTCTAGGTCATAATATTGAAAAAGGAAATATTATTCCTATACAGAGAAGTATTGATTTTGCCTCAAAATTCCCAGATATTATTCTGGATAAAACACAATTACAAAGATTTTTAGGAAGTCTTAATTATGTTTCTGCCTACTATAAAGATTTGGCTAAAGATGCAGCTATCTTATATGATAGACTGAAAAAATTACCTAGTCCATGGACTGATCAACATACTGATGCAGTTAAAACAATTAAAAAGAAGGTAATTAATCTTCCTTGTTTAATGTTAGCCAATCCTTCATGGGATAAAATTATTGAGACAGATGCCTCTGATATTGGTTATGGTGGCATATTAAAACAAATCAGTCCAGAAACGAAACAAGTTTATCTTGTTAGATTTTATTCTGGAAAATGGAATAATAGTCAAAAGAATTATGCAGCAGTAGCAAAAGAATTTCTAGCTATTGTTAAATGTGTTCTAAAATTCAAGACGATTTATATAATAAGAAATTTCTTATATATACGATTGTAAATCGAAATTTATGTTTAATAAAGATTTTAAACACGATGTTTCCAAACAAATGTTTGCAAGATGGCAAGCTCATCTAGCCCCTTTTGATTTTGATATTCTTCATATGAAAGGAGAAGACAATAGTCTCCCGATTTCTTAACCCGTGAATTCTTGCGGGAATCATGACGAAATTCAACAATTTATTCGAGAATAATTATTATTTTATTGATAGATTTTGCGGCATAAATGGGCGAGAGATGTCGTATTGTTGTGAAAGTAAAAAAGGAAAAGTCCAAAAGCAAATAATACAAAGGGAAATATCCGGGAAACCTTTGAAGGTTTCATTGCCTACAAAATGTTGGTCATGTACCAATAAATTACATTAATAATGTTTTAATGTTTACGGAATGACGTCCGTAGGATCGGGACGAGGAATTCATAATTCCTATCGTGGAAGAGGTGGAAGAGGAAATATCCTCGTCCAACATGGAACAGAATCTTATATTCGGACAATATATCCGGAAGTGGAAGTTCAAGTCAGAATAATTCTGATAAAGAATACCAAGAATTCCTTGAATATAAAAGGAAGAAAAATGGTAAAGATAAAGCAGTTGAGGAAATACCCTCTTATGCAAATATCATAATACAAGAAGAAGAAGATATAACTTCTTATCAAGAAAATGAAGAACAAGGAATTATATTCCTAATTGAATATGATGATTTGAAGAAAAAGAATGACCCATGGTCATTAATGGATAAGTATTTGGATAATAATCCATTTCCAGTAACTGCATATAAGCAACGTTATTATTATGAAAATCTTCTAAAGGCCTCTGAATGTGAAATAACACATTTTATGTCTAATGATCAGAAAGAATATACTTTCTCTAAAATTGTGATTAAAAGGATATATCTTCCAAATGAATGGGGTATATCATTATTCAAAGAAAAAGAATTTCTTTTTCAAGAGAAAAATATTTCTCTAAAATATAATTATTGGGATTATATCCAAGCTTTTACAAATGTGTTTTTATATGAAAACAAAAAACAAAAGCATACATGGTTTATTAAAGTATGCCCAGAGGTATATAAACATCTGGAATTTATACCAAATTGGTTTCAAAGAATGGTGGTTATTACATGGACCATCGGTAAAAATTTTACCGAAGAATGGAAAGAATTATATTCTCAATGGGTTGATATATCTCCCAAAATCTCGCATTTAAGTAACCAAGGACATTTAATAAATTGTTCGTTCGTTATATTTCTTTTTGGAATTTTCTATTCCATGGATTCGAAATGGACTCCAATTGTAGATATAACTACGTATAATTTGCCTTGTATCAAGAGAAAATATTTCTCAAAATTTTGGACAAAATTGTCAAAGAAGGATCCACAAACAGGCCAACTATTTGGTGAAGATTTATTTCAAGAAATCAAACAAAAAATTCAACAATTTGAAGAATTAGAAGATGATATCTTGAACACAGATTGCGCCGAGCCCTTTCCAACATTTCAGAAAAAGCTTAAAATGAAAGGAATAAATTCTAAGAAGGAAGTCTTACAACATTATTTGTCGAAATGAAGAAGGATTTAATTAAGAATTTTGGCCACAAAATTGGGGATGACAAATCAGACACATCTATGTCCTCTGCAAATTTGGCTGGAGAATCACAAGATCCAAATCAAGAGATCGACGAAGATTTTCAAACAATTATTGCGAAAATATCAGAAGTTCAAGATTAAAGGAAATAATGGAAAAATATCATTACTATAGGACAAAATGGGTCCTACAAGTTTGTCGTTTGTGCCGACACCAACTTTAATAAAGTTCTACTATTAATGAATAGCAAAAGTAATATTTTTTTGCTTTTACTTTTGAATAATTGGCAAAATGTTCGCCACTTACTTTTCTTTTTATTATTTTAATAGCCCACTTGTTTTGGCTTTTAGTAGGAATTCCTCTATAAATAGATTAGTTTTATGTTTTATAGAAGGCACGCTAGAGATTTGTCTCGCCTTCTCTTTCTCCCACTACTACTCTGTAACATAATCTTCAAGGTTAAATAAATAAGTTTCTTTGTTCTGATCACAACTAAAGTATTGTAAGTAATTTTAATTTTGTTTTGTATTTTATATTTTGTTATTATTCTGTTTTAGCCTAATGATAGGCTAAAAGTGTTTAAGTGTTAAAATATAATATGAAGGTAAATTTAAATACGAGTTTGGTCTTGGAAATTAAGTTAGGAATGTGTATATAATGATCAAGGGTGTATATAAGAAGATCAAGGGTTAAAACCGGGCAATTTTATATGACAAGGTTTTGATTAATTCTGGCATGAATATAATTTTGATCCTTTTGTAGCCGTTTTATACCCGCTTTAGCCCAGGAGAGGCGTTTAGGGTCCTTTGGCTTTTACATGTTGGATCAGATATTATATTTGTCGACAGAATTCATAATCAAGTAAAAATACCATTTTTGTTATATAATTTAAGACGGTTTTTCCTCATTCTTGTAAACAAACCTATATTGATCAAATCACAAATTCGTATACACAAGTTTGTCAACTTTTGGTATCGGAGCCATGGCAGTATTTACTGTTATCTTCTATGTTATATTTTAACACTTTTTAAAAAATATTGTTAAGAAAAACGATAATGTTAAGAATAGTCTCACACAAGAATTTGAGTTTACCCGTAAATGGATTTATTAAATAAATGGACTATCCCTAGGATAGAACCAAAAACAATTTATCAATTAGGAACCTTTGAAAAATTAGGTTTAAGACAAATTGTTAAAACCTCAGAAGAATCTATTTCTTTAAACAATGAAGAAATGATAATTAAATTATTAAGTGAAAAAGATATTTTCCCATATAGAAAAACTCATAAATTTCTTCATATAGGTTTAGTGCAAATTGCTTTTAAACCTTTAACTTTGGAAAATCTTCCAGAAAGTTTTATTGCTGCCTTAAGAGATGGTAGAAATTTAGATTGGAAAAAATCTCTTATGGGTATAATACAATCCAGTTTGGTTTATTTTGATGTTTATCCTAATTTACAACTATCTTTATCAGATATAAACATTCTTGATTCTTTAACAATGAATGTTAAAACGCATGGTTATAATTATGCCTCCGGATCCGAAATTATTTGTATATGTTATAGGATTTATTATAAACCTTTACACACTTTAAATCCTATGTGTAAAATAAAGGATAAATCTTTAAATGAAACCATTCTAATAGAAACAAATTTTAGTAAGTCTAATATTACGACTAGAAGATCTATTAAATGGGAAGAAATTCCTTTACACGATACTTGGCAAATAGCTAATGCTTTGTACCAAGAATTCTGTTATATGTCGGGATGTTACTAATATAGATCAAAGTACGGATGGAAATATTTCTATTTGTATGAATTCGGGAATGTATAATAATAGAAATTTATTATCAAGATCTATATCTATGAGATCTTTCATTTCTCCTTTTGATAATATTCATATCCCCGAACCCGGTAGGGTTTCTACTTCTCAATTAAGAGAAAAATATGTTAAAAATTTATCTTTAGATAAAAATAATATTGTAAGAGGACAAGGAGTTGTTGATTCAGAAATTGATGAATCAGAAGTAGACTATAATATTTAATGGATTTTACATTAAAAATTGATTTTAGTCCAGGGTCACTGGCAAGAAAAACAATAAAAAATGAATTCAATCTTCCAAAATGGAAACCTTTTCGTGATTGGTTTTTTGAACATATTTCAAAAGAAGATAGAGATTACTATCAAGAAGAATTTTATAATTATGTAAGAAATGAAAATAAAATGATTACTTTTATTTCATGGTTTATTTCTACTTATGTTCCACAATATTTATATATAATTGAAAGAGATTTTCAATTAGAAGGGGAAAAACTACGAGAGGTATTTATCCTCCACAACAAACTTTCACAATTGAAAGAAGTGGAAAAATTTTAAATTTTAATGCATTTTCAATATTGATTGAAAATGATTCTTTAAAATATACTATAAAAGAATTAAATCTTTTATTATCAAATCAGAATTATACAAACTTATACCTGAATATATTGGGAGAACAAATATCAATTATTTCTGATAAGGTAGAAAGGATTTTATATGAAATAAAAAATATATCTAATCAAAAAGATGAAAAGAAGAATGACAAAGAAATTGATAATATTGTTATTACTTCACATATTCAATCACCTCCTGATATTAAGGATTTTATTTTAAAACCTAGAGGGGATTTAGAAAAATTTCTTGAAGAAAAATTTAAGAATTTAAAATTAAATACTCTAGATCAAGATATTTTTAACACAATTGGGTCTGGTACTCATAATGATACAGTCCAATTTGAAATAAATAGATTAAAGAAATATGCTGATCGACCTACTCAGCATAATTACTATTACAGAAGACCTTCTCCTATGGATACTCTCCATGAGGAACATGAATATGAAATTAATAATAGTTATTCCGGAAAATGTATTTATGAATGGAACCTTGACGGCTATGCTGATAAACAAATATACAATATGATACATAGAATGCTTATGTATAGTTCCATATGTAAAACATCAGGTAATACTGATAAAAATATTGCTAAGATGATAGTTTCAGGTTTTACTGGCCAGTTAAAGGGTTGGTGGGATAATTATCTAAAATTAGCGAGATAAAGATCATATTATGAATATGGTTAAACAAGAAAATAATATAGTAGTAGAAAATGTAGTTTATACTCTTGTTACTACTATTTTAGAACATTTCACGGGAAGAATTTCGGATAATTGCGAAAATATTCGTACTTTATTACAAAATCTTAGATGTAAAACATTGATGATTTTAGATGGTATAAAGATACTTTTCTCAATAGAGTTATGGAATTACCAAAGTAATAGCTCTCATTGGAAATCCAAGTTTATAGATGGGTTACCTTATTTATTTGCGAAAAAAGGTAAGGAAAAATTTAAGAAAATATTTTCTTAATATCCCTTATGAAGATTATACCTATGGTAAATTAATAGGAACAATTATTCATGAAGGCTTAGCTCTTTGTAATGAGATAAAATTAAACCAGCAAATTAAAAGACAGAATTTGTCTGAGAAATCACAATTAGGTAGATTTTGTGATCAATTTGGAATGGATATTCCATCTTCTTCTAAACATTCTTTTAAAGAAAAAAGGAAAGAAAAATCTTCGGATTCTTTTTATAAAGGAAAAAGAAAGAAAAGATATTCTAAGAGAAAATTAGAAGAAAAAGAATTAAAACGTGAAAAACGTAAAACAAATAAAGAAAAATATAAGACGGACAAAAAATGTTTTAAATGCGGTCAAATAGGTCATTATGCAAATAGATGCAAAATGAAAAAGAAAATTAATTCTATTGAAAATGAAGAATTAAAATTAAATCTTTCAAAAATACTTTTGAATACGAATCGAAAAAATCTTTTCGGATAGTGATGATTACGAAAGTTCAATAGAAGAAAAGAATTTATCTCAATTAAACAATGAATCGGTTTATTCTTCCGAATCGATGCTTGTTGTAAGGCTTGCATACGAAATATTACATGTGAAAAACATGATAAAGAAGAAGGAGAAGAATTTTATAAAATTCTTTCTCAATTTAAAAATTTAGAAGTAAATGTTTTATCTAATAATAATATAGTTGAATTTCTAAAATTAATTAAGAATCCTGAGCTTCGTTCTCAGTTAATTGATAACATGATTGAAGAACCATCATCTTCTAATAGGATGGAAATAACAAATTCTCAAGAACCTTATTCTATGAATAATGTTTTGAAAATGTTAAAAGATAGACAATCAGGTTTGAAACCTACAACTATAATAGAATTATCAAAAGAAGTTATATCATTAAAACAAGAGATATCTAGTTTAAAAAAGATTAATAAAAATTTAGATGATAGGGTTTCTGTCCTTGAATATGATAAGAAAGGAAAAGGAAAAGAACCTATTTCAGATATAACTGGTATACCTTCAGGATTAGAAGAATACGAGCAAGATAGTTTTTTAAATAATATAAGTATTATATTCTCTCAAAAATGGTATGTAAAAATTAATCTTTTAATTAATAACTCTTATAAACAAGAATTAACTGCTTTAATTGATAGTGGTGCAGATATGAATGTAATCCAGGAAGGATTAATTCCTACGAAATATTTTGAAAAAACTACAATGACATTAAGTCATGCTGGGGGTGAAAAACTTGATATAAAGTTTAAACTTCCAAAAGCTTATATTTGTAAAAATAATGTTTGTATTCCTACAAGTTTTTTACTTGTAAAAAATATAACTAGTCAAGTTATACTTGGAACACCTTTTATTGAAAAAATGTATCCTATAATAAAAATTGATAATAAAGGTATAATAGGTACTTTTGAAGGAAATAAAATCATGTTTGATTTTGTTACTAAACCTATACCTAATTTCTTAAATGAAATTAAAAATTTAATATATAAAAAGAGTTTACATTTAAACTTTTTAAAACAAGAAATTAATGAATTTTCTATTGATGAAAAGCTTTTAAATCCAAAGCTTAAAGAAAAAATAAATAATTTATTATATAAATTTTCAATTGATATATGTAGTGATCATCCTAATGCTTTTTGGGATAGGAAAAAACATATTGTTGATCTTCCCTATGAAGATGACTTTGATGAAAGAAAAATTACGACAAAGGCTAGACCTTGTCAAATGAATTCGAATATTTAGAATATTGTAAAAAAGAAATTGAGTCTTTATTACAAAAAGGATTAATAAGACCATCTAAATCTTCTTGGTCTTGTACTGCTTTTTATGTTAATAAACATAGTGAAATAGAAAGAGGTGTACCTAGAATGGTAATAAATTATAAACCTCTAAATAAAGTTTTAAAATGGATTAGGTCCCCAATTCCTAATAAAAAGGATTTATTAGATAGATTATATGATTCCATTATATTTTCTAAATTCGATTTAAAATCTGGATATTGGCAAATTCAGATATCTGAAAAAGACCAATATAAAACAGCTTTTAATGTTCCTTTTGGACATTATGAATGGAGAGTCATGCCTTTTGGCCTAAAGAATGCTCCATCAGAATTTCAAAAAATTATGAATGATATATTTACTCCTTATAGTGAGTTTATGATAGTTTATATTGATGATATATTAGTATTTTCTAAAACTATTGAAAATCATTTCAAACATCTAGATATATTTAGAAAATTAATTATACAAAATGGCTTAGTTATATCTAAACCTAAGATGTCCTTATTTCAAACAAAAATTAGATTTCTAGGTCATAATATTGAAAAAGGAAATATTATTCCTATACGAGAAAGTATTGATTTTGCCTCAAAATTCCCAGATATTATTCTGGATAAAACACAATTACAAAGATTTTTAGGAAGTCTTAATTATGTTTCTGCCTACTATAAAGATTTGGCTAAAGATGCAGCTATCTTATATGATAGACTAAAAAAATTACCTAGTCCATGGACTGATCAACATACTGATGCAGTTAAAACAATTAAAAAGAAGGTAATTAATCTTCCTTGTTTAATGTTAGCCAATCCTTCATGGGATAAGATTATTGAGACAGATGCCTCTGATATTGGTTATGGTGGCATATTAAAACAAATCTGTCCAGAAACGAAACAAGTTTATCTTGTTAGGTTTTATTACGGAAAATGGAATAATAGTCAAAAGAATTATGCAGCAGTAGCAAAAGAATTTCTAGCTATTGTTAAATGTGTTCTAAAATTCCAAGACGATTTATATAATAAGAAATTTCTTATATATACAGATTGTAAATCTGCGAAATTTATGTTTAATAAAGATTTTAAACACGATGTTTCCAAACAAATGTTTGCAAGATGGCAAGCTCATCTAGCCCCTTTTGATTTTGATATTCTTCATATGAAAGGAGAAGACAATAGTCTCCCTGATTTCTTAACCCGTGAATTCTTGCAGGAATCATGACAGGAAATTCAACAATTTATTCTGAGAATAATTATTATTTTATTGATAGATTTTGCTGGCATAAATGGCTGAGAGATGTTAGTATTGCTGTGGAAAGTAAAAAAGGAAAAGTCCAAAAGCAGATAATACAGAGGGAAATATCCGGGAAACCTTTGAAGGTTTCATTGCCTACAAAATGTTGGTCATGTACCAATAAATTACATTAATAATGTTTTAATGTTTACAGGAATGACGTCCAGAGGATCAGGACGAGGAATTCATAATTCCTATCGTGGAAGAGGTGGAAGAGGAAATATCCTCGTCCAACATGGGAACGAGAATCTTATATTCGGACAATATATCCGGAAGTGGAAGTTCAAGTCGAATAATTCGATAAAGAATACCAAGAATTCCTTGAATATAAAAGGAAGAAAAATGGTAAAGATAAAGCGAGTTGAGGAAATACCCTCCTATGCAAATATCATAATACAAGAAGAAGAAGATATAACTTCTTATCAAGAAAATGAAGAACAAGGAATTATATTCCTAATTGAATATGATGATTTGAAGAAAAAGAATGACCCATGGTCATTAATGGATAAGTATTTGGATAATAATCCATTTCCGATGCTTGCATATAAGCGGCGTTATTATTATGAAAATCTTAAAGGCCTCGAATGTGAAATAACACATTTTATGTCTAATGATCAGAAAGAATATACTTTCTCTAAAATTGTGATTAAAAGGATATATCTTCCAAATGAATGGGGTATATCATTATTCAAAGAAAAAGAATTTCTTTTTCAAGAGAAAAATATTTCTCTAAAATATAATTATTGGGATTATATCCAAGCTTTTACAAATGTGTTTTTATATGAAAACAAAAAACAAAAGCATACATGGTTTATTAAAGTATGCCCAGAGGTATATAAACATCTGGAATTTATACCAAATTGGTTTCAGCAGTGGTGGTTATTACATGGACCATCGGTAAAAATTTTACCAGAAGAATGGAAAGTATTATATTCCCAATGGGTTGATATATCTCCCAAAATCTCAGATTTAAGTAACCAAGGACATTTAATAAATTGCTCTGGTTCGTTATATTTCTTTTTGGAATTTTCTATTCCATGGATTCTGAAATGGACTCCAATTGTAGATATAACTACAGATAATTTGCCTTGTATCAAGAGAAAATATTTCTCAAAATTTTGGACAAAATTGTCAAAGAAGGATCCACAAACAGGCCAACTATTTGGTGAAGATTTATTTCAAGAAATCAAACAAAAAATTCAACAATTTGAAGAATTAGAAGATGATATCTTGAACACAGATTGCAGTCAGAGCCCTTTCCAGAACATTTCAGGAAAACTTAAGATGAAAGGAATAAATTCTAAGAAGGAAGTCTTACAACATTATTTGTCAGAAATGAAGAAGGATTTAATTAAGAATTTTGGTCACAAAATTGGGGATGATAAATCAGACACATCTATGTCCTCTGCAAATTTGGTTGGAGAAGCACAAGATCCAAATCAAGAGATCGACGAAGATTTTCAAACAATTATTGCAAAAATATCAGAATTTCAAGATTAAAGGAAATTATGGAAGAGTATCATTACTATAGGACATAATGGGTCCTACAAGATTGTCATTTGTGCCGACACCAACTTTAATAAAGTTCTACTTATTAATGAATAGCAAAAGTAATATTCTTTTGCTTTTACTTTTGAATAATTGGCAAAATGTTCGCCACTTACTTTTCTTTTTATTATTTTAATAAGCCCACTTGTTTTGGCTTTTGGTAGAAGTTCCTCTATAAATAGATTAGTTTTATGTTTTATAGAAGGCACGCTAGAGATTTGTCTCGCCTTCTCTTTCTCCCACTACTACTCTGTAACATAATTTTCAAGGTTAAATAAAGAAGTTTCTTTGTTCTGATCACAACTAAAGCATTGTAAGTTATTTTAATTTTGTTTTGTATTTTATATTTTGTCTTATTCTGTTTTAGCCTAATGATAGGCTAAAAGCATTTAAGTGTTAAAATATAATATGAAGGTAAATTTAAATACAGTTTGGTCTTGGAAATTAAGTTAGGAATGTGTATATAATGATCAAGGGTAGGAATGTGTATATAATGATCAAGGGTTAAGAAGGAAAACTGGCAATTTTATATGACAAGGTTTTGATTAATTCTGGCATGAATATAATTTTGATCCTTTTGTAGCCGTTTTATACCCGCTTTAGCCCAGGAGAGGCGTTTAGGGTCCTTTGGCTTTTACATGTTGGATCAGATATTATATTTGTCGACAGAATTCATAATCAAGTAAAAATACCATTTTTGTTATATAATTTAAGACGGTTTTTCCTCATTCTTGTATATAGTTGAATTTCTAAAATTAATTAAGAATCCTGAGCTTCGTTCTCAGTTAATTGATACAAGGAGTACTTTGTTAGTATTTCGCATCTTCGGTTTATAACGTGTTTTCATGGTTTTTTTATTATAATTTTGGCTTATACCAACGTTTGTGCGCTTTTTGTTTTTTATGTTTTTTATTTTTATCCGGGATCCTTTATGTTTCTTACGTTTTTTATCTTTTATTTTATTGCCGTGGTTTTGAATTTTTTCGATTCCCGGTGTACATTCCCTTACGATACGGGACTATAGTGGGGCTGACACGTGACACCTTTTTATTTTATTTTTTTAATTTTTTTCGTAATCGTATATTTTTGTGTTTTCTTTTCTTTCTTCGTAGTTTTTTTTTTTTACATAATCTAATATCGTTTGTATTACGCTTTCTTTTCCGGGATCCTTTATACTTCTTACGTTTTTTTTATTTGTTATTTCCGTGGTTTTGACTTTTTCCGATTCCCGATGTATGTTTCTTTACGATATTTAGATGATTTTGCCTATCTCTCTTAAACCGTCTGCTCACTTAATATCCCCGTTTTTTTAACGATGATGTTTCGTATCATGTATGTTTTTTAGTTGTGTTTTTATCGTTACTTTTAATTGTTGATTCTTATATTTTATGTGTCGCATTTTTCGCGTTAGTTTAAATGTCTTCGATATGTCGTGTGTCGGTATATTATTTAACTCTTTTTGTTGTTTTATATCGAACTTTCCATTATACTTTTTTGAATATTAAGTGTCTTCGAGCTCTCGTTTGTCGGGTGTAACTCTATTAATCAATCGCTGTTGTATGGTTTTTTAAAGAAGTCGGTGGAAACACTTCCCGGACGTCGTTTACGGGAACAAATCTAATTATTAAAACCAAAAGATTCGACTATAGTTTTTTTTTATAGGTTATGCGATTGCATACAAGTTTGACACAAGTTAGTTTAATAACTACCAAAATAATTATTAAATTGTTTCTTATAGACTTTGTTAATATTAATAGTAGTTATTAGATATAGATACACCCTATACATATGGTGACCTGTACATAGTTTTATTATAATTACTACTACTTTTATATAAGATGCTATATGTAATGTAATATTAATGTATGTTATCTTGTTTAATTCCTTCAAGACCTTTACTTACTGCATATCGTCACACTATATAGCACATAAAAACACACCAACATGATAGATACCAATCTGGAATGGGCATGCACCGTGCATTATGCACGGTGTACAGAAACTAGTATAAGTATATATATATATATATATATATATATATATATATATATATATATATATTTGTGCTTCAGCGTGTGGTGCACATTGGATGTGCATGTGCTTAGTTGTTTCCAAAATATATTTATAGATTTATATGTGTAATATATACACATGTGATATATACACATGTGTAAATTGATTTATGGTAATAAGATAAATATTGTCAATATAAGATATTGACAATATCTTGGAAATATTCAATATAAGATATTGACAATATGCTAGATTTATTTAATATAAGATATTATAATAAATGAGATAAATCAATTAATTATATTTTCCTTATTTTATTGGGAAAATGTTTTCTTCTCCTCCACTCTAGTTGGGGCGCCCCTCTCACTATAAATAAAAGGTGGGTGTTAAGCTCTTTTGGATCAACACAATTCCAAGAACTAATAGTTCTTGTGTAAAATAGAGAGCATCCTATAGAGAGTTGGAGAGAGGGGAAAAAGACCGGTCTAGCAACCGGAGTTTTCCAATAGCAATCCATGATGGGATTCCGGCGGGCATTCGTGTGGACTAGCGGTAGAGGCCGAACACTTGGACGGCTCTATGCAGAACTACTCTCCTTAGACGGTCAAAGCCTCGATCTTTTAGATCAACAAAGGTAACCACCGTCTTTAGCTTATTTGTTTATTGCTTAAACGAAATCAATCTTGGGTCGATAGGGAATATATTTTTGAATTCCGCTGCGTTCCCGCGTAGATTAAATCCTAACATGGGGGTCACAGTGTGTTGCTAGACGCTATCCCGTGATCGTTAGGTATGAAGGGCATTTTCGTAATTTGCACTTTGTGCCTACGGCCAACATATTCGGAAGTCTATCGGGCCACACACATAAGAACATCTAGCCGGATTAAAATGTGGTTATAGTTGATGACCAAATAAGGAAAGTTTATCTCGAGACTATAAAGGTTATAGTAGTAAATTATTATGGTGGTATTTATTTATTATGAATAAATTAAATACAAGATATTAATTATATTGATTAATTAAATATACATATACTAGATATGTGTATGTTGAATTTATGTGTGTATATGATATACATGTATTTTGCAAATTAATTAATCATAGTATTATATTAATTGATTAAACATATATATATTTGATATGTATGTTAGGCACCACTTTCCAAGTACATTAGATGTATTTGGATTGTGCACATTGATTGATAAAATAAATAATATTATCGTATATTAATATTAGATATTAATGACTATAGATTTACACACATGTGTAAATTGAATTATGGTAATAAGATAAAAATAGTCAACATAAGACATTGACAATATATTGGAAATATTTAATATATGATATTAAATTAAATGAGATAAATAAATCAATTATATTTTCTTTATTTTATTGGGAAAATGTTTTCTTCTCCTCCACACATATGGGGAGCCACCTTCTACTATAAATAAGAGGTGGGTGTCAAGCTCTTTTGATCATCACAATTCCAAGAGCTAATAGCATCCTTTAGAGAGTTGGAGAGAGGGGAAAAAGGCCGGTCTAGCGACCGGAGTTTTCCAATAGCAATCCATGATGGGATTCCGGCGGGGCTTCGTGTGTGGACTAGCGGTAGAGGCCGAACACTTGGGTAGATCTATGCAGAACTACTCTCCTTAGACGGTCAGAGCGTCGATCTTTTAGATCAACCAAGGTAACCACCGTCTACTAGCTTATTTGTTTATTGCTTAAACGAAGTAGATCTTGGGTAAAAGGAAATTAAAATTTTGAATTCCGCTGCGTTCCCGCGTAGATTTCTTAACACTACATCCCTTCTAGTGACCAAGTAGTGGACATATTCACCAAGCCTTTGCACATTACAGCTTTTTGCAACTTCAAGAACAAGCTAAATGTAGTTGAACCACATGTTAGCATGAGAGAGGGTGAAAACATAAAGGGTATTTCTGGTAATTCATAGAGCTGAGTCATTGTGTACAAGTGTACTAGTTTGTTATGCAAATGAATGTGTGTCGGCAGATTAGATTTGGATATAGCCTATAAGGCTCAGCTTGTAACCGTTGCTCAAGAATTATTATTGAATGTATGAACCAGAAGGCTTCTTCATGATGAAGCTCTTCATCCATAGTGTTTGTGATTTCTGAGTTTACTATAAATAAAACTTAGAGACTAGAATAAAATAAACCTTTAAATGGATTGACGATTATTTATTTTCCAAATGAAAATCTGATGTCCACTTAAAGACACGTTGTGGTTTGTTGCCTAACTGCCAAGAGGGCTTCGAAAAAATATGAATATAATCCCCTTCAAGAACGGATTTGATAACAACACGTTTGTTATATAATAAACATGCTGACTAGATTTCCTGATAAAATATAGCCTTGCCTTGCGAGAATTTGCCAACAACGGAGTTATTAAAAGGTTGAGCCATTGAAGATTCAACTTGTTGTGGAATTATTATTGTTGGTTCACCTTTATAGAATGATCTCTGAAAAGCTGAAGGGTTGATCGCTGAAGACAATGGAGCAGTACGCATGTTGGCCTAGGCGTATAAAGGAGCGGGAGGTTGTTGGGGGCCAAAAGGACGACCTCTGGAGGTGGTCCAACCATGTCATGTTATCGAAGAAAATGTGAGATTCAATGAAAACCTAATCGCCAGAGATGACGGTATTTTTTTTTTCCTTTCAATTTCTAGTTTTTGTTAACATTTTAATCCACTTGGGTTATTTCAATTGCTTATGTTCAAAAATTCCCATTTTTGGCTTATGTTGAAATATTTCCATTTTTTCAAATGCACCAAGGTCCGGTAATGTATATCAAGTCTCGGTAAAAGAGATGACCAAGATGATATTGAAGCGTGTCACTGTGTCTTGTCACTGTCAGTTGAAGATATTATAGGTAGAGCCCAATTAATCTAAATATTCTGTAATTTATATTTTAGTATTTGCTACTTGTTTGCCAAGTCATATGTACCTATATAAACTCTAATGTACACCGATTACAATTCAATGAAAAGTATTTGATTTACTTTACAATATGGTATCGGAGCTTGGTTCTCCCTCTCTCAATAGCATTATCCCGAATTTCTTTTAGCCAAAAAAATAAATAAATAAATCCCTCAAAACCCTAATCTTCGTCTTCTCTGTTCACCAGCCGCCTCCGTCTACTCTGTTCAGCCGCCATGTCCGGCACCGCTGCTTCAACAGCCACAACGGCAACTTCTTCTTCTTCTTCATATCCTTCCTTCATCCCCTCCTTTTCAATTCATATATCCAAACTCACTCGAAGCAATTATCATCTCTGGCGAGCACAAATTCTTCCATACCTTCGTGGACAAGGTGTCTATGGCTACATCGATGGCACAATTCCGTCACCGGCCAAAACGATTACAGATTCATCCGGCACTACCACTGTTAATCCGGCTTATGTCGAATGAAGTAAAAATGACAACCTTATACTCAGCACAATCACGTCATCCCTATCAGACGACGTCCTAATGCAAGTTTACACGGCGACCTCCTCCTCTGAAATTTGGAAACCTCTTCAAGATTCGTTTGCTTCTGTCAATCGATCCAAACTCGTCCAGCTGCGAACTGAATTGGCGTCCACTCGTAATCGATGCTCTTTTACATACTAACACTTGGATCTTGTGCCTTTTCAATCTCATATGAATATTGTAGGTAACAAGTGGGCCTATCGCACTAAGCATCATGCTGATGGTAGTTTTGAACGTCACAAAGCTCGGTTGGTCGCCAAAGGATTTCATCAGGCTGAGGGTGTTGACTTCATTGATACCTTCAGCCCGGTTGTTAAGCCGGTCAAGATTCGTCTATTACTTTCCCTTGCCGTCTCTCAAGGATGGGCACTCCGTCAGGTTGACATTCAGAATGCCTTCTTCATGGTCATCTGAACGAGCCTGTCTACAGGCACCAGCCACAGGGTTTCGTTTATCCAGATTATCCAGACTATGTATGCCGCCTCAATCGCAGTCTCTATGGTCTCCGTCAGGCACCACGTGCTTGGTTTTCCAGACTCTCTGATGTTTTATGCCACTTCGGTTTTTCGGCATCTAAAGCCGACACATCCATGTTTATCTACTCACGTGGTGGTCATCGTATTTATTTACTTATATATATTGATGATGTGATTATTACAGGTACCTCTCCCTCTCTTATTACACAAGTTATTACTTATCTCAGCTCGCGGTTCCCTGTCAAAGACCTCGGCACTTTATCTTATTTCTTGGGCATTGAGGCTCTCCCGACATCTGATGGCCTTTATCTCACTCAGCGGAAATATATACTTTAGCTTTTTCAACGTGTTGGCATGGACAAATGCAAGCTTTGTCCTACCCTTATGTCTACCTCAGCTCGTCCGGCCGCCTCTTCTAAGTCTCTCTTCACCGACCCCTATTTATACCGCACCGTGGTAGGGGGTCTCCAGTACCTTAGCTTTACGCGCCCTGATATTGCCTTTGCAGTCTTTAAGTTAGCAAGTTCATGCAATCACCGACCGATGATCATTGGGAAGCTGTCAAGTGGATCTTGCGCTACCTCAAGCACACTATCTATGATGGGTTATTTCTCTCCCGCTCTTCGCCACTTCTACTTCAAGCATACTCTGATTCTGATTGGGTTGCGGATCCGGATAATCGCCGCTCAGTCGTGGCATATTGTGTCTTTTTGGGCAACAACCTCATTAGTTGGCGCTCCAAGCAACACCTCACGGTCTCCAAAAGCAGTACTGAGGCCGAATACAAGACCCTCTCCAACACCGCTGCCGAAGTTCAATGGTTGTGCGGTCTCTTGGCCGAAATGCACATTGCTCTGCCCTCTCCGCCGATTCTCTGGTGTGACAATATTGATGCCACTTACCGGGCTCACAACCCCGTCTTTCATGCTCGCACTAAACATATCGAGATTGATTTCCACCATGTCCGTGAGTTAGTTGCCACGAAACGTCTCTCTATCTCCTTTCTCAGCTCGAAGGACCAGCTTGCTGATCTCTTTACCAAGCCGCTTGCCCGTCACGCTTCGATTTGCTTAAGGCCAATCTCCGTGTTCAATCACTTCCCACGGGATTGTGGGGCGTGTTAAAGATATTATAGATAGAGCCTAATTAACCTAAATATTCTGTAATTTATATTTTAGTATTTTCTACTTGTTGGCCAAGTCATATGTACCTATATAAACTCTGATGTACACCGATTACAATTCAATGAAAAGTATTTGATTTACTTTACAATACTGTCTAAATTTATATGCCAATCGACCTTTAAGTGAGTCATTGTTTCTTATCACTTTTAAAATTTATATCTCACAACAAATTTTAAGTGAATCACTATGTTTTGTAATTGCAAATTAATATAGACTGACTCTTGAAGCATTTAGTTAGAGATTTGTGTTTTGAGATAATATACTGAATATATATATATCAAGAGTAATGATATGGGCACAACCAAATTAACACAACGGTGATACAACTTAATCTTTCCAATTTGATTTTGACGAGTCTACAACACTACAACACACGCATGATGATAATTGGAAAATGATATGTGCACTACACTTGTGTGTAGTGCACAAACCACTACATGTGTCCAAGCATGTGGTGTTGATTGTATTGTGTAAAATGTTGTGTTTGAAAGAGTAGTAGATGTATCACTACTCAGTGAAATTTTCATTTGATGCATAAAATAAAAGCCCAGATTATATCTATTTCTCAACACCACTCATGAAATTTCGAAAAATTAAAATTAACTACATTGAACAAGTTCTAGTGCAAGTTGAATCCATGTACTCAGTTGCGGAGCTATATACAATCAACTGCCCCTATTGATTCGAAAAAATTACATTAATATATATATATAAAGAATATCGTTTGTCCCCCATTGATTCGATTTAAAAAAATTATTGCTTCTAATATATATAAAAAGAATATCGTTTGCCCCTAAAACCAATTGCCAAGAAAGACGCTACTTTAAATTTTTTATTTGCCTTTAAAAATTTTTTCATTGGGTTCGATCTCATGACCTTTACCCGAGATCAGATCGTTACCGTCCGCAGTAAAGCCTACTTTATTTCTTATACATTAAGTACCGCAAATGAAAAACACGTTTAATTTTAATGAACACAAAAATGGAGCAAAATTGCAGAAAATCTGTTAGTAATAGTATAATTGTTAGTAAGGCTATATTTGTCTTGTCATGTAAATGATGTATCTAGGGTTTGCTATTATTTTACTATAAGTACGAGCAGGTCGTCCCTGTGTAATCGGAGGTCCTAGGCCAGAAAAATTTAAGGCCTTCGGCCCTGTGAAAAATAATAATATACAACAACTATTTTTAAGATATACTATGATGATGAGCGTTATAAAATTTAACGGAATTTGATTAGACTTTCTTTTAGTGAATACGGCTATAAATTTGGGTCATACCGTTTTTTAGGTTGAATAAAAAATAAAATTGATATAAAATACACTTCTATTACATGAAAACGGGGCACTAAAATTACTAGTTTCGGTGGAGACCATAGGCCGCGGCCTTGTTGGCCTGCCCCCAGAGACGGCCCTGAGTACGAGTGCTAATGTAATACAAAGATACACAATTTTCTCACAATTGTCTTGATCTTAACAGAAGTTGCGAACCGATAGGACCAAGAACCCTATTCGTCATTGGACCTACGTGGATTCCTAATGTAAATCCGTGAGCTATTTTACGGGTTTGGCGTATCACTTAATATCTTTTATCTGAGGACATCCATATTTGACTATTTCCTTTCTTGTTTTTGATAGGACTGATTTAGTTGATTTTAGCTAATTTTACATGCTTTTATAAAAAAAAGTGAACGACCACTTTAGAATTTTAATTCGAGGTTGTGGTTATTTTAACACCACTTATTAATTTCAATTCGAGGTTGTGGATATTTTTAACAGCTAAATGTATGTACAGTACTATGATCATATAATTAGTAGTTGGTGAAAAATTCATCAACTCATTTGCGGAATTACTGCATTAGATTCAAAGTCTGTTTAGGCCATAATTCGGACTTCAGTATGTCAATATTCCGGTTTCCATCATCTACTTGCTAAAAGAACGATTTTCTTAAGGCTAAAAGAACGATTTTCTAAGGCTAATCATCGATACCAGGGCCGGCTCTGGCGTTTTTTGAGATTAAGGCTAAGTTTCGAATTGGGCCTTTTAGTTGAAATTGTTTTTTTTTTATAAAAGAGCCTTTTAGTTGAAGTTGTTTTTTTTATAAAAACATACTTATCGCATTTTTAACATCCGTAAATAAATAATTCAATCTATTGATAGCCTCAAAACATACCTACAAAGTAGTCTTTTCTAGCATATTTAGAAACAAAAACCAAATTCATACGTATACACAAAACTGTTAGATATTTTTTCATAAATAAATGTTATGATTATCGTTTGCTTACGAGTTGCCGTACGAATTAATGTTATCGCAACGAAACGGGGTTCGACCTGTGGGGTTGAGGGGGCAACACCCCCGAAACCTAAACCAATACATGCATCAGTTTATGAAGGTATATGCATTTTCGAATCCATGCTCCTTTTCAGATTCTGAATTTCAAACTGATGCACCTCTGCATGCGAATGATGATAACCCTTACCTTTTCGTGTAGGAATACCTTAGTTCGAATTGGGCTTAATTCAGCCTATAAAAAGGCATAGTATGCATATGAATTTTAAACAATTTTGAAAGCATCATCAAAACAAAAATTTGGGTCTTTATCAAAAAAAAAAAAAAAAACATATTATATTAGTTTGGATCGGATTTAATCTACACGGAATTTTTTTTTTCGTTTAACGAAACATGTACCGTTGGGCCCTCCCGGCACCGTTGGGCTTAAGACCGCGGTATCTCTGGCCTCACTATATGGCCGGCCCTGATCGATACATGCACATTGCACAAAGTGATACATGCACGAATGCATGAGAATGATGATGAATCTCATTCCACACATTTAACAAGATGTACGCCTTCACGAGCTAAGAGAAGAGCGGTAAAATCCCACACCGGTAAAGTAAAGTCCTGCTCACCCCATATAAATGTGAGACATAAAGGTCTTGTCAACTCGGGTTAGCCCTTTTAGACCAAGCGATGACGACGGTCTAAGCAGTTGACCGTACAATTTATGACTCATTTAGCGCTACCAGACCCGGGGTTTAGGGGCGTTACAGAATCCTATGGTAGGGACGAACTGGGACAAGTCCACTGGAACAAATTTTAGCCATCCTCGTTCATTGGGACAAATCTTGGCCGTCCTGGCGAGGACGCCAGTCCCTTATAAAGGGGGAGAATGTAAAATCCCACATCGGTAAGGAAAGTCCTGCTCACCCCCATATAAGTGTGAGACATAAAAGTCTTGTTAACTCATGTTAGCCCTTTTAGACCAAGCGAGAACGACGGTCTAAGCAGTTGACCGGACAATTTATGACTCATTTAGCGCTACTAGGCCCGGGGTCTGGGGGCGTTACAAGAGCATACACATTTCCTTGCTTTCTCACAAAAGCAAATAAAACAAAAACAAAATCTGATAAGAGCTGACGACAATCTTCGATAATACTTCCGACTGGCTGGAGAGAGGTCAAGGGCGGAGCCAACATTTTAATTTGAGGTGCGCTAATGAACTATATCGAGTTTGTCGGATGGGCTGATTAAGAATGTTTTATGGATTAAACTGGATTACGTGGATTTTATAGTGTAATATTTTTTTGTCTGGGATGGGCTTAACCTTGCTTTGTCCTTAGTATAGGTCCGCCGTTGCGAGAGTCATAAGCAGAGCTAATGAAGCAATGATGGATCAAGAGCGAGTTTCCTACGAAAATAACCCTAAAGTAACACCATGTAAGAGCAAAAATTAGAGCAAAGAGATTCACCAATAAGGACATCATATCCCTTCTAGCTTTTTCGAAAAACTGCATGTGAATTATCGTGACATTTGTATTTCGAACAATGACTGTGAATTGTTGTTAGTATAGTACTCTAAAATTATGACCGACCCATAAGGTAACAAAAAAATTATATTGTCAATACTCAATAGTAGACAATAAATTTGTTTGAGGGCTTAGTTGATTATATATAATGTCCAAAAAAAAAATATATATATATATGGCAAAGATTACACGGTTGTGATTCTTGTGACAATTTAATTCTTCACTACACTGTGTGTAATTATGATATGATCCTCTCTAGGCAGGCCCGACAATAAGTTTGAAGTTCTTATGATAGCCCAATGGGCTTTATGTTCGGGCTTACACTATTTCATCAAATGGATTGAGCAGCGTCGTACAGTAAATATTAAACCAATTTGACCTGAAAAAATTGGTTTCATCAGAATATATACTAAACACACTTGTCTTCCTTGAACAAAAATCATAATCTAGTCTTTTTTTTTTCCCCCTTCATTCTTAAAGCTTCCGATATGTCCCGGTGAACTTGCAGAGTATTATTATTATTATTATTATTATTATTATTATTTTTATTTTTTATTTTTTTTTGAAGCCACAGAGTCTAATTCTTAGTAAAAGGTAAATGTCTTATACAAAACTTTTTAAAATGGCATCTAAAAAAAGAATTAAACATGTGAACTCTTAATACATTTTCAAGTCACTAAATAATATTCTATTTAACTACATTAAAAAAAAAGATGTTTGAAATTTATAGTTGTATTTTCTAATGAAGAGGGGAACTGATAGTCGAATCCGTTGAATATTTTCTTGGCAAATTGTTAATTTTCTTTTATCTAAAGAATGATGGGAAGGCCAAGTATAAAATTGTTTGTATCCTTTTCAACTTAAACGTCAGCCCGGCCAGATCAATTAATTATAAGTCGCATTTTGTCTACATAATAAATTGCAATTATTGCTTTCAATCGTAAATACTCGAGGAATCTTTTTGTGGTTGACATTGCCATCACATGAGATTAACATTTGTAACAAACTTAGGTTTATGCCTGTGATTCTAGTTATGATTTTTAACTCATTTTACTTTAAAGACTTTAATGCCTTGAAGAGCAACTTATTATAAATAAGTTGTATCAAATAAAAGTCATGATAACCAATTCATTTCTATAAGTTAAAAATTAGAAGAATACATTGCTTTAATAAAAAGAACTTGAATGAGAATGGAAGGATTACACCATGGTTCATATACTAAGATGCATGCTACTTAGAATCTAATCCAACAACTTGAGGTAATGTGGCACTCTAATCTATTTAGACCAAAAGGATAGTGCCAAGTGGCTAAGTTGAGCTCATTTACTTCTTTTCAACCCCTCTTAAATGAATACGTGGAGTTGTCACATTGAGTTTGTCTCTAAACACTTAGAGAATTGCAGCAGAAGAAAACATTTTGTATTAGATTTTCATTGATTGAAGATAGTAACAACTTACACCTTATATCATCAAGTGAGCATCTTATCTATCCATCTTGGGATACTCAAAATATAATCTAAAGGTCTAGATGCAACACATATAAAACAGAATAACGACACATGTCATTACCACGTTTACTTATCACTTAACATTATAAGATACTCTACTTATGCATAGCTTTATCATCCCCCCTCAAACGAAACTTGGTATCTACCAGGTTGAGTTTGGCTCTGGCAGCAGTGAAAGCAGTAGCAACAAGAGGTTTAGTCAAAGTATCAGCCAGTTGAGCATGTGATGGAACATATCTGACATGTAGCTATTTTGCTAGGACCTGATTTCTGACAAAGTGGACATCCACCTCAATATGCTTTGTCCTGGCATGAAACATAGGGTTGTTAGCAAGAAAAGTAGCACTAGTATTATCACACCACAAGATAGGAGTCTGAGACATAGGTAGGTGCAAGTCATGTAACAGAAATTTGTGACAAGTAACTTCAGCAGCAGCTTGAGCTAAGGATCTGTATTCAGCCTCAGTACTTGATCTAGCAACAACATGCTGCTTCTTGGATGTCCAGGAGATGAGTGAGCTGCCCAAATAGATGCAATAGCCAGTAACAGACATCCTATCATGAGGTGAAGTGGCCCAATCTGCATCTGAATAGCCTTGTACATGAAGATCAACAGAGGATTTGAACTGCAACCCCAGATGTAGGGTGCCCTTTACATATCTGAGAAGCCTTTTCACCCCCTGCCACTGAACCTCAGTAGGTGATGCCATAAACTGACTGAGGGTGTTCACACTATAAGCTAGATCAGTTCTAGTTAAGGTAAGATACTGCAAGGCTCCAAATGTACTTCTATATAAAGTAGGATTTGCCATAAAGGGACAAGAGTTAGGTATAAGATGCTTATGGCACACCATGGGAGTGCTGCAAGGTTTAATGTTGTCCATGCCCAGTCTGTGCAACATATGTGAGGCATAGTGAGTCTGTGTGAGATAAAGGCCAAAAACATCCCTGTAAGCCTCAATCCCTAGAAAGTGACTGACTGAACCAAGGGATTTCAAGGCAAACTTCTGATCCAACTTGTGAATAAAAGTAGTAATGGCAGCATTAGAGTTCCCTGTAACCAAAATATCATCCACATATACAAGTACATACAAGGTAATGTTATAATCCTTAAATACAAATAAGGAAGTATCAGAAGAAGACTGTTGGAAACACAGAGATAACATGTAAGTTTTGAGGGCATCAAACCATGTCCTTGGGGCTGTTTTAACCCATACAAAGCCTTCTTTAAATGACAGACATGATGTTGTTTGTCAGGATCTACAAAACCAAGTGGTTGTGGCATATATGTAGATATCTTCTTGTAGGTTACCATTCAAGAAAGCATTATTCACATCAATGTGTTGAATATCCCAATTCAGATGGACAACAATATTCATGATAACCCTGATAGTAGCAAGTTTGATCACAGGGCTAAAGGTATCATGGAAATCAACACCATAACTTTGACTAAAACCTTAAGCCACAAGCCTAGCCTTGTGCTTGTTAATGGTCCCATTTGGATTCAATTTGATTTTGAAGATCCACCGGTTCCCAATTAATTTCTGTTGCTTGGAAGGGGGACAAGATCCCATGTGTGATTAGTTTGATGGGCCTGGAACTCAGACCTCATAGCATCTAACCACTGAGGTTGATTCAATGCCTTAGTAACCGTGGTAGGTTCTGGTTTGGAAAAAGAAGAAGCGGTAGCTAGGTAGGAATAGGTTTTAGGCATAAAAATTCCACTTTTGGATCTGGTTTGCATGGGATGTCCAAGAGTATGAGGCACAGGGTTAGGTGGTGGAGATGGAAATGGGTCAGGATTAGGTGGTGGAGATGGAGACAACTTAAGATTAGCTAGAGGAGATGGAGATAGCATAGGATTAGGAATGGATATGTTAGTTAATTGATCAACAGAATCAGGACTATTGATGTGGTTACTTGTTGCCTATGGAGAAGGTGGTCCAGAGGAAGGAGAATGAGAGATCATATGAGTAATAGGTACATGAGTGGAACTGTAGGACTGGAAGGGATTTAGAAACTCAAAATAGGCTGGAAGATTAAGAGAAACAGATGCAGAAATATTAGGAGTAGATGAGGTACCAGCAGATTGTGGAAACCCTAGTTGATAAGGAAATTCATTCTCATTAAAGATAACATGCCTAGACACATAGACCCTACCTGTTGGATCTAGACACTTGAAGCCCTTGTGACTATCACTGAACCCAATGAAGACACACTTCCTGGTATGAAAGTCAAACTTATGTCTGTTGTAGGGTCTAAGAAAGGGAAAACAAGAACATCCAAAAACCTTAAGATTTTTGTATGGTGGTTTGATATGAAATAACTTCTCAAAGGGGGATAGGTGATTCAAAACTGGTGTTGGCATGTTTGAGAGATAGAGATACCCCGGTTGTTTCTTGCAATCTCCATACCAAGGAAGTATTTAAGATAGCCCAAATCCTTAACTTGGAATACCTTTGCCGCAGAGTCTTCAAATGTTGGATCTCGGTAGAGTCATCTCCCGAAGGATGATATCATCCACATATACAATAAGAATAGACCTTCTCTCGGTTGGTTGTCTTGATAAACATAGTGTGATCGAGTTGCATTGATGATATCCAAGCGGCTTTAACCACGGTAGTGAGTTTTCCAAACCAGGCTGCTCCTGGGGATTGCTTCAAAGCCATATAGAGATTTCCCGAGTTTGCATACCTTGCCTTGAGTGTGGGGATTGACAAAACCAGGAGGTACATTCATGTAGACTTCCTCGCAAGGTCACCATTGAGAAAAGCGTTTTTGATATCCAATTGGTAAAGAGGCCGACCAAGTTGGACAACTAGAGAAATCGCACTCGACAAAGTGTTAAGCTTTGCTACCGGTGCAAAAGTTTCGTATAGTCAATGCCATAAGTTTGAGTGAACCCTCTAGCCACCAATCTGCTTTATACTTGTCAATAGTACCATCGCATTGTATTTTATGGTGAATAACCACCACATACCGATCGTCTTCTTGCCTTTGGGGAGAGTTGTGAGGTCCCAAGTATGATTATCCAGAGTGCGCATCTATCTCTCGTTTTAACAACGACCTTCCACTTATCATTTTGAAGTGGCCTCCCGAATATTTTTAGGAATAGAGTGAGAGTCCAGTCCCGTGTAAACATAGCAAATACCGGAGACAACTGTCATAAGATAAATAAGTATGAATAGAATGATCGGTGCATGATCTTTTCCCTTTCCTGTATAGCAATAGGTCCGTCATCATGTCGGTAGGGTGCCGTAGTTCGCCAGCCTCTCGAGTCGGCAGGGTGTCGAGGCTCGGCGGGCTCGGTTCCCGGCGAGCTCGGGTCGCAGGTGTGCGAGGTCCAGCAGCTCCGGGTCGCAGGGTGCCGAGGTTCGGTCTCCGCCGAGTCTCGCAGGTTGCCGAGGGTTAAGAGTTTGTTGAGGGAACGGATTTAGATCAATTTCAATTAGATTTCCATCGTTGATCGCTTCGAGAGACTTGTCGTAGTAGGGAGTCCTTTCAAAGAATTTTACATCCATAGAGTTGTAAAATTTCTTTTCGCAGGTGAATAGCATTTGTAACCTTTCATGTCCTTAGCATACCCTAGGAAAATGCACTTGTGAGCTTTGGGATCAAGTTTGCTTCGTGTTGGGCATGGATATAAACAAACACAAGACAACCAAAGATTTTTGGAGGCATTTGGGCAATAAGATGAGGGCGAGTGTGTGGTCGTGCAGGTTTGGATAGGAGTCTTGAAACCTAACACTCTGGCCGGGAAGCCTCGTTGATTAAGTATGTGGCGGTCAATATAGCTTCACCCCACATATATTTTGGAACATTTGTAGTGAACATGATTGATCCGGCCATTTCCAAGCCTATTCTTTCTCTCAAAGAACCCCATTTTGCCGAGGTGTCTCAACACAACTACCGATATGGACAATTCCCTTATTCATCAAGAAATTAGTGGAAACCCTAGTTGATAAGGAAATTCATTCTCATTAAAGATAACATGCCTCAGACACATAGACCCTACATCATCAAGAGTAGTTGGATCTAGACACTTGAAGCCCTTGTGACTATCTAAGTGTTGCCATGCCTTAGATAGTTGGTTGAAGAACCCAATGAAGACACACTTCGATGTATTGTCGGTATGAAAGTCAAACTTATGTCATTTGTAGAATGGTCATGACTTGATTATTAGCGTCTAAGAAAGGGAAAACAAGAACATCCAAAAACCTTAAGATTTTTGTATGGTGGTTTGATATGAAATAACTTCTCAAAGGGGGATAGGTGATTCAAAAGAGAGTTTGAGAAAGTAAATTATACTTGAGTAAACTTCAACTTGGTGTTGGCATGTAATTAATGAGAAGGACTGCATGTTGAAAACTTTCCCACCATAAATTCAAAGGCATGTGAGCTTGTGCCATTAAAGTGAGTCATAACTCTGTGACGTGCCTATGTTTCCTCTCTGCCTTTCCATTATACTCATGAACATGTGGACATAAATGTCTAAAGTGAATTCCACTATCTTTTAACACAGGAACAAAGGATCTATACTCTTCTCCCCAATCAGATAGCACAATTTTAATCTTAGAAGAAAACTGATTTTCTACAAGTTTTTTGAAATGTTAGAAGGCCTGTAAGGCATCTGACTTGAGTTTTAAGGGGTAAATCCATGTGAACCTGGTATAATCATCCACAAAATGTATATAATAGGTAAATCCAGCCACATATTGTACTGGTGCTGGTCCCCATAAGTCTGTATGTATAAGCTCAAGAGGACAAGTAGTAACAGTTTTTGAATTAGAAAAAGGCAAGGCATGATTCTTTCCATATTGACATTCATCACAAAAGATTATTTCATTACCAAAAGAAACATTACATTCTTTCAAAACATGACTCAGAATTCTAACAGAGGGATGTCCTAGTCTCATATGCCATAAGACATCACTATTAGGTCTAGTTATGCTACTGACATATGACCTAGGGTTCCATGAACCAATCTACTGACTTGACACAGTCTTGTTGCTGGAATTGAAGGAGTTGTTTCCGGATTGAAAGGAGTTCTGAAGCTGTAGTGGAGGCAACTGGTAGAATCCATTCACCATTTTACCTCTGAGAAAAGTTTGTCCTGTTGTTTTGTCCTTAACAATACAATCAAGATCAGTAAATTCCACAGAAACAGAATTATCAGAGGTTAGTTTGGAAATGCTAACAAGGTCTTTAGTGATAGTAGGAACATGAAGAATGTGTTTAAGGTGCAGTGTGGAGTTGGAAACATGAAAAATGCTAGAACCAGAGTGAGCAATTTTGAGTTGAGAACCATTACCTACACCAACAGTTTCTAATCCATTGTACTCATTCCCAGTTGAATTTAACTGAGGTTTGATGTGATATGGTTTGTAGCACCACTATCAGTATACCAGTTAGGATCTACCAAGGTTTCTGGTCCAGCCAAATATGCAGCAGCAGAAGATTGACCATTGCCTTGATTCCCCTGATTCTGTGCAGGATTAGAATTAGTATCAAACCTGTACCAACACTTAATCACAGTATGACCAGACATATTACACAATTGGCAGGTAGGTCTAGCATTGTTGTTGTTGTTGTATCCAGACCTGCCTCTACCTCTTGATCTTCCTCCTCTTTGACTTGAACCACTTCTTCCTTTATTTTGACCTTGAAAATTCTTGTTTCCTCTTCCTCTGCCTTGATAGGAATCTGATCCATTGGATCTAACTGCAGCATTTGTAGAAGCATGAGACAGATCAAGGTTCATAGTGGGATTAAACCTAGCTATCAACCTCTCATGCATAATCAATTGAGCTTGCACCTCAGGCCATGACAAAGCTCCCATTCTAGATGTCAAGTTGACAATAACAGACTCATACTCTTTACTTAAACCTCCAAGAGTAGCCAGAATAAGTTCTGATCTGGTAATTGGGTAACCTGCAGCACTTAATTTGTCAGAATAAGTCTTCATTTGAGCAAGATAATCGGCCATAGTCTTAGATCCCTTCTCAGCCTTAGTTAAAGCATTTTTGTATTACAACATTTGAGCCTCACACTAATTATTAAACAATAGCTCAAGAGTCTGCCAAATCTCATGTGATGTAGTACTTCCAACCACCTCAACAAGGGCTTGTTCAATCATAGAAGCTAACAACCAACCAGTTAACAACACATCCTTTGCTATCCATTCATCATAGGCAGGATTCACGGGAAAAATAACAGCTGAGGTCACATTTGGAGCTCCTAAGTGTTAGGATCAAGCGCTTACCGTTGTACTAAAACCAATTGGTGCTAGTAAAGGCGCAACTTTATTTCCTTTAACACGCCCTCTCAAGTGTGGGCCTCTAACAAGGCTGTGCCATCTAGGCACACAAAGACAAGACCAAACTAGGCCAACAAAACAAAGAGGCCCAACACTTGCACAATAAAACCGAGGGAGCCAGGGTTTGATCTCATGACCTCCCGCTCTGATACCATGTTAGGATCAAGCACTTACCGTTGTACTAAAACCAATTGGTGCTAGTAAAGGCGCAACTTTATTTCCTTTAACACTAAGAACTTAGGAGGACATTAGTGTGTTTTCCAAACAGAAATCCTTCTAGTTTGTGGTCTCTAATCACAGGTAGAACAGTGAATTTCCATAGTAGATAGTTATTCCTATCTAATTTGACTGAACAAGTTTGATTAAGATTACCTCCCAGAGTTAGTGTTGGAAGTGCCATCGGAAATCTAGACCCAGGTCTGATCTGAGCCAGATGTGAGGTTTGAAAACTTGGATTTCCCATGTATCCAGCTGCTAGAGAGCTCTGGAAGAATCCTGGTATTGAAGACGAAGATAATCCACATGTGAGTCCAAAGGAATAAGGCATGGACATCACAGATGAAACAGGTACTGAAGTAGCTGCCATGGAAGTAACACTGCTCTGTCCGGTTTCTTGACTGAAAGCTGAAGACGGCGGTGGTGGCTCTATCAGGCCGAGCTACGGTGGCTCAAATACCAACTTAGAGAATTGCAGCAGAAGAAAACATTCTGTATTAAATTTTCATTGATTGAAGATAGTAACAACTTACACCTTATATCATCAAGTGAGCATCTTATCTATCCATCTTGGGATACTCAAAATATAATATAAAGGTCTAAGATGCAACACATATAAAACAGAATAATGGCACATGTCACTACCACATTTACTTATCACTTAACATTATAAGATACTCTATTTATGCATAGCTTTATCATAAACACGGTAAATGAGCAAACTGAAGTACTTTTGTAAAACAATCGGCCAACAGATCAGCTGACGGGATGTAGCAGACAATGACCTCTTTATTCAACACTTGACTCCTGATGTAATGAACACATTCCTCAGTATGTTTAGTTTTACCATGTTACACGGGGTTCTGTGCCAATGAGTTTGCCCATGTTTTATCACACCATAGTGTTGGTATATTCGGAAGTTTGAAACTCATCTCTGTCAAAAGTTTTTTTGTCCATTTCACTCAGCTGCTAAGTTTTCTTGTGATCTGTATTATGATTCAATGGTGGACCTTGAAACCACTATTTTCTTTTTTTAACTCCAAGAGATAAGAGACTCAACCAAGTAACCACAGTAACCTTTAGTAGACTTACTGCTAGTAGTGCAAACTGCCCAATTTGCATCATAAAAAACATGTAGCTCCAGGATAGCTGATGGTTTGAAGAACAACCCCATATCAATAATGCCCTGAACATATCTAAGAAGCCTCTTAAGGGCTTGCCAGTGTGATGTATTAACCGACTGAGAGTATTGACTGTAAATGATATATTTGGTCTTGTAAGGGTGAGATACTTTAAGCCACCAACTGAACTTCTGTATATGCTAGGATTTACCATAAGATCTCCTTGTTTATGAACCTCATTCTTTCCTGGAACCATTGGTGTGGGACATGGTTTTAGGTGATCAAGTCCTAATTTATTCAAAAGTTGTGAAGCATAATAAGATTGTGTCAAGTGCAACCTCTGAAGCATCTCTTGTCACTTGCATTCCTAAAAAGTGTGAAACCGGTCCCAAATCCTTCAAAGTGAACTTGGAATTCAGGAGATTGATGAACTTCTGAATCAGAGAAGGTGAGCTTCTAGTTAATAAAATGTCATCAACATATACCAATGCAAACATGACTTGATCTCTCAATTTGAACATAAACCATTTTATTTCAGAGATTGTCTAAGTGAATCCTTATTTGCGATACTAATTCTTTAGAGCATCAAACCATGCCATAGGTGCTTGTTTCATTCCATATAGAGCTTTGTTCAGTTTACTTACATACTATGGTTTGTCTGGATATTCAAATCCTTCTAGCTGCATTATATACAATAGTTCTTGAATAAGTCCATTCAAGAAGGCATTATTAATGTCAATTTGATTGATGCTCCAATTCATGGACACAACTACAACCAAGATCACTCTAATGGTAGATGATTTAGCAACTAGGCTAATTGTCTCTGTAAAATCAATTCCATAACTTTGATTATATCATTGGCAATTAACATTGACTTATATTTCAAGATAGACCCATCGGGTCTCAATTTCAACTTGAATACCCATCTATTTCCAGCTAAACTCTAATTAGGAATACGTTTCACCAAATCGTAAACCATGTTATGAAGAAGAGCTCTATTCTCTTCATCGATGGCTTGCTTCTACTCAGCACTTCCCAATGTTTATGATACACTAGTTGGTTCAATAGGAAATGGATGAGACTTAGTGATTATGGTTGAATAGGTCTTAGGTTTGAAAATCCCACACTTGGATCTAGTTTGCAAAGGATAGGACTTAGGTTGGCGTGCAACTTGTACAACAAGTGCAGTTGTATCAGTGGAATGAGATTCAGAAAAAGATGTACTGAATGATAGACTGTTTTGAGACCTTGGTGACACAGATGAATGTAAAGAGGGATGGGACTAAGTGTAGGCAGAGATGGAGATGGATCTTATATCATACAATGAAGTCCCCGTGGGTGGAATATATGAATCCAAATCTTCCAAATGACTCATGTTATGATCTTATACATCCTAGGTCTTCCCGTTCCGTCATCTGGCTTATGTTCTTCATGTAGCACTCAAACCGAATGACTCTATGAAATCACTCGATACTTCCATATATATGGGTAACGTAAGAGACTTCCCCCGGGGAATCTTTAGAATTCCCAACGCTTTGCTTTCAATTTGCCTCGACCATAAAATGAAATGTGAATAACCCGTCCTCCTCTCTTTGAAATCTTTGAAAGAAGGGGCGCTTCCGGTTCTGTCGGTGCTTGAAACAAATTTGTCTTCTCCATATTACTATATTTCTAGAGTCAATAATTTGATATGAGGATTTACTGAACTCAATCACTTGCTGCCATTACTCTTTAGTTTTCTGTTGAGGTCTATCCTGTAGAGGGACTCAAATTGGATCAATGATCGATTTCTAGGTTTCGTCGTAAACCTAATTGGTTACTTCCAATTACGTAAATTAATAGTTCAAACCGCACTCAAAGGTAGGGCATTTCCCATTTTTATAGGAACTTATGTTCCAGAAACAATGGTGTCTCCAATTATAGCCCCTCTGGGATGTAAAATATATCTCTTCTCACCATCCCCATAGTGTATGAGACAAATGTATGCATTTCAATTAGGGTCGTATTCTATGGTTACGATTCTACCATATATGTCTTGTTCATTCCGTCGAAAATCGATTTTACGGTATAGACGCTTACGACCTCCCCCTCTATGCCCTGCGGTAATGATTCCTCTGGCATTACGACCTTTACCATGACGATGTTGTCCATAGATCAAATTATTTCTTGGATTTGCTTTCACTTGACTGTCTATGGTTCCATTACGTGTGCTCGGGGTAGAAGTTTTGTATAAATGTATCGCCATGCTATTAAGTCTTTTTTATTTAAGTTCTTTTCTTTCTAAGAGGTGGAATAGAATAAACCGGTTGAAGCGTAATGATCATACGTCTGTAATGCATTGTATGTCCCATAATAGGTCTCATTCTTCTACTCTTTTCCGGAAGTCGATGATTATTCATAGCTATTACCTTGACACCAAAGAAGAGTTCAACCCAATGTTTTATTTCTGTCCTAGTTGATAACTTGGATTTAGTATATGTGATGTTGCATTGATAGGATGAACAAAAGGAATTTGACATGGACTTGGACTTTGACTTCTTCCCTCAACAGCGACAATTCATGTCATGCTCAACCATATGCACCTCTTCTGGTTGCCCCTTTGGATGAGTCAAACTAAAAGGAAGAGGATTAGAGTTAATATCAATGGTGGTAAGAAACTGTCTAGAGGTACCCTGGGCAAATCCTTCAATAAAAAGAAATTGATTTTCATTAAAGACCACATTATTAGAGATGTAGATTATCTTAATTCTATCAAGAAATATGTAACCTTTATGATGTGGACTCAAACTTAAGTTGACACACTTTCTAGTGTGGTGCCGAAACTTTATGGCCTGGAAGGGTCTAAGATAGGGGTAGTCAATACACCCAATGACTTAGAACATAGTGTAATTTGTTTTTTTCCCATGAGACATTCATGTGAAGATTTGAGGTCATGGATAGGAGTTTGGAGCGAGTTAATAATGGACACAACTACGTGAAAGGTATGCCACTAAAAACTTAGATACATGGATGCTTGAGGTAACATTGCTAGACCAAGATCCACTATGTGTCTATGATTTCTTTGTGCTCTACCAAATTGAGCATGATCATGGGGACAAAGACTTTTGAAATCAACTTCTTGTTGTTTAAGAATGGACTCTAAGGATCTGTACTCATCCCCAACATTGTGGACGCACTTAATTTTAGTAGAAAACTGTCTTTCAATAAATGTTTGAAATTGAGTGAATATAGCATGGGATTCAAATTTGGATTTAAGAGGAAAAATTCATGTAAATTTGGTGTGATAATCTATAAGATGTATGTTATAAGTATGTATTTTAGTGGATTACATGGGTGCATGCCCCCAAACATCAGCATGGATTAGGTAAAAAACATCTCCTATGCCACACATTGGGATCTTTGTCTAGCCTGACAGACGACTTAGACTTAGTATTTGGCTGATTTGAGGTCTGACTGTGAAGGACTACTTTGTTCTTGGATCGAAGGGAGGTCTGAGCTAACTTAACATTCAAAGGGACTATCAATAGAGACCATCCTTGAGTTGCCCCTGAGAAGGGTTGTCCATATTGGTATGTCCTTAATAAAACAAAAATCATTATCAAATTCAACAATAATTTCATTATCGATGAAAGTTTGGGCAGATGAAAGTTTGGGCAGACTCAGTAAAATCTTGGTGTATGTGGCACATGAAGAAAGTGTTCAAGGTTAAAGGCGAGGTAGGTGTGTGCAAAGTGCTTTAGCCAATATGTTCAATTATAAAATTCTCACCATTCCATACATCAAGTGTATCATTACCATTATAGGGTGAACTCGGTCTAAGATTTCCTAGACTATAAGTAACATGATTGGTAGCTCAACTATCTAAGTACCATAAATGATCTGCAACAATATTAAATGTGGCCACAAAGGTTGAGATATGTTTAGGTCGCTGCTCTACGAGTATCTGGCTGAAATTCTAACTCAAACATGTATCAACACACTATAGTGTGACCATTCTTCCAATAAAGTTGACATGCGATTCTAAAACTGCTGTTGAAACTTCCTCCCACCATTCCTCCGTTTCTACCACCTCTAAAACCTCACATGCCTCCAAATGAACTTTATGCTACATTTGTTGGTCTCACGTTTCTTTTAGACATACCAGATGCAACTTAGTAAGTAGCAATGTTACCAGAAGTTCTTGACTGAGGCAATAACACTTGAACAGTGTGGTTAAACCTAGCTATGAGTCTCTCATGTGTAATGAGCTGAGATCGAACTTCTTGCTAGGTCAATGATCCTATTCTTGTACTAATATTAACAATGGCCACTTCATAATATTTGTCAAACCACCAAGAGTGGCAAAAATTAGTTCGGACTTAGAAATCAATAACCAGTTGTAGCTAAGTTGTCACAATAGGATTTCGTCTGAGCTAAATAATCAACCATATTTAGATCCCTTTTCATATTTAATTAGGGCACTCTTATAGTCTAACATTAAATACTGTAGCTTCGGACTGATTATTAAAGAGAATCTTTGAAGTAGACCTTATTTCATGAGATGTGGTGCAACAAATTAATTATGTGAGATGGGCTTCTTATAAAGAATTCTTTAAGCTCTAAAGACTTTTCAAAGGAGAAGTAAGTGTTACTTCGAGAGAATATAATATTCAAATTATAAGATATAATTGTTGATGTATTGACATTCAAGTAACAAATTGATAGACATTTGGCAGCTTATTATGATGGAATACTCTCTATATAACATCGATCTATGAGCTCATCATATTCAAATTGTTGCAATACTTAGATTTCTGCATGTTCTGCTTCTCTAATTTTATTTTAACGTTCTAAAACTTTTTCAAGATTTTTTCTAACGTGGATACAATATTTTCTCTCTCTTAAAGAAGACGCGTCTTCACTACCCTACTAGTATCTTGAGGTATTTCTCATCGTCTCTCACGTCACTTTTCTAAGGAGGGATATTACATTAATCGTCTTCTAAGGAAGGTGTGTCCTCGCATGAGGGGATTCTAAATGCGTCCCTATCGTTTCTTATGCCTCGACACTTACTTCCATCTATTATCATGCCCTTGAAAAGAAATCTTATATCATGATAATAGTTTACTCATTCTACATGATATTAGTGTTACTTATCAAATGAGGTCACTATTGACCAAGCAACGATAGTTATAGAATGTACTATTAGATGTACTCCACTGTGAAAATGATGTGAGGTCGAACACGCACGAGCAGGCTTTTAATAAATATTAATACATTAAAAAAAAACTGAAAGAATTGGACAACAGAAAGCTAATAACACTTAAATATGTTGTTTTCATATGGGTTGTTGGCAAGATTAAATTCCCTAAACTCATTAACAAAAAAAAATTAAAACTCCAGTAAATTTATCTTAATGAAGTCGACAAATAATAGTGCCATGCGTGATTACTTATTAAGCCTTTTGAACTTTAAATTAAACCCAACTTCTTCTGTTTTATCTCTCCTGATTTTTTAATTTTTTTTTGTCTATAATAGCTATAATTTTTTTGGAAAATAATAGCTATAATAATATTAATTATTACAGGTGAATGTGATGCAGTACAACGACTATTTAGATGGGTTTTAACTAAAAAGACAAAATATTCAATTAGGTGTCAACTAAACTGTTGAACTTTAATCGAATCCGGCAAAGGAAAACTGCCAAATACTTGAATATTTGTTTATTAATTAGTAGTACTATAGAAACGCATCAAATAAATAATAATAATTCAATAAATGGATGGGAAAAAAAAAAAAAAAAAAAAAAGAGCTCAAGAAAAAAAAACTATTTAGTTTATCAACAAAAAAAAAACTATTTAACAGGTCACTTTAAGTACGGCTTCTAAATTGATGAGTTAACCTCAACCGGTCCATTCGATGGGAAGAATATGGCTTTTTTTTCAGTTTAGCAAATGATTTTTTTTTTTTTTTTTTTGAGGGGACAAATGATTTTTATAATCCAACAAGTATTTTTTTTTTCTAGTTTTTTAAATACACGGTGTTAACTGAAAATCTATGTTATGATTAGCCATAGTCCTATTTGAGTAACAATTTATGTTCTATTCATATTTAATTAGATGGAGATGTTAATTAGCCAATCACTTCTGAATCCAAAATGAACATACCAAGTCTTAATCTATCAATTCTATAATAACAATTTGTGTTCTATTCATATTTAATAACAATTTGTGTTCTATTCATATTGATATTCAATTTGTGTTCTATTCATATTTGTAGTATTAGAATCTAACATACCACCTCGTGAACCGCCGCCACCATATAGCATAAAGAAGCCTGAAAGATGACTTTCACGTCCGTACAAGAAAGCAGCTATCATAGCCACTGCTAAGAGCCCCGTGCCTTAGAGGATCTAAGAAAGCCAACAACACCATGCCACAAAACCCGATGCACCAGAGAAGGGGAACCATCAGAAATGATAGCCTTGTTAGGAAAACGTATTATGTGTGGAGTGATTTTAACAATCCCGTAATAACCGGGTAGAAATTACGGAATAATAAAACAATACATAAACATAAGATGCATAAACTAACGGAATAGAAATTAAACCGAGACGAGTGTAAACACTCTTTCCTTAAGACAAATTGCTCTGGTCTCGTGCCTAGGTTTGCGGCAACCGTCTCCCAGGATACGACGTCATACGACGTCTTCACGTCTCGGATTTAGAGGCACTTCAAAAATCCGAACTCCGACAAACTTACGGAGTGTCCCGACTTTCCTTCGACGACTCAAAGACTACGACTATATGAGACTCTTTTGTAGTGGAGAAAACAAGAGAGAATTCGATCTCTAATTCTCATTCATAGAGGTTTCTATTATAGTGGAGAAGAGGAGCTTGGTTAGCCAAATTAACAACTTGTACCTTAAGAAAATAAACAAATCACCGAAATTAATTAAACACATTAATAGCCGATTTGATTAGATCACGTATGATCCTGTTCACACACAATTTCAAATTATTCTAACCAACTTAATTAATGTTAATTAAAATTATTCAAATATATTTTACATATTACACGTTTTACTTCGTCTAGTTATTCTGATTTCTATGATTTTTTTTATTTATTAAATTGAATCTTATTTACATCACACACACATATTTATATATCACGTATCGTGTCCTTCAATTTTAAAATTAGCCGTGTCTTCGTGTTCGTGTAGTGTCGTAGAGGGTGTCCGTGTCCATGGCATGCTCACTTTAGTATCTCCTTTAAAGGTATCGGAAGCCAATTTGCATCTCAAATATTCGGGCGGATTAATCTCTTCAAAGAATTCCTCAACAGCATCGATCCAGCCGAACAAAGCTTCAATTCCAAACCGCAATTCCATTAACGACGAGTTTCTTTGACCCAAGCTGCAGATATACGAGGTAGATCTCGCTCTACTTTCTGGGTATCATAACATGTCAAAAAAAGAAAAAGAAAAAGAAAAAAAAAATACATATATTACAAAGAAAAAAAAAAAAAGACATATACTAAAAAGAAAAAAAAAAGACATATGATCCTGTAATATTTTATTTTATAATAGCTCGGTTCAAAGTGTAAATTCCACTTCTATCAAACACACATATTCACTGAATTTAGTTCCTTGAAGAGATTATATAGAGACATATGGCGAGCAAATAATGGGAAAACAATAGTAATAACAGCTATACGGTGTTGTATTATATGACTCAGCATTGAACTTTCTCCATGTTGATAAATTATTCCCATTAAATTGTTTTGTTCATAAAACTATCTGCTTGTTGATAAAATTAGAGATATCTTCAAGTTTTCTGTTTTTTTATTTGGCATCTTCTCTGCTTTCAAAATTATTACAAAAATCTTGCGTGACTTTATTTAACCATATTAAATATTAATAATAGTATAAATTTCTAGGAGAAGTTTATGAAATTTAGCACCGACTTTATAATCCGCCGTAACAATCTTCATTTAGTTTTTATTTAACTTTTAATCGTAAAACGATTGATGAAAATAAATTTAACTGAATTTCTTATCATAAAACTAGGGACTTATACATAGAGCTGAGGAATGTTGACTACAGTAAAACCTCTATAAATTAATAATGTTGGGACCGGGATATTTTATTAATTTAGCGAGATATTATTATATCGATAAATTAATAATTTATTAATTTAAAGAGGTTTTACGTATAACCTTTAAATTTCCAAGTTCAATGTACTAGTTTCAATGTATATTAGTTAGAGATGAAAAATAAATTACAAAAACAATTTCCAAGCGCATTCTATGAATGTACATTCACAAATTATTTGAATTTGACAATGCCCCAACTCTTAAGTGCAATGAGGAGATTTAAAGATGAACTCAATATAGATTTGAAGTTCAATAAAAAACAAGTGACTATAGATTCATTTTTTACTAGATAATCTTAGAATTCGGAATTTTTAGTACATACATAATTATTAATTTATAGTTTCGTTGGGACCAATATATATACACTGGGATTTCAAAAAAGTTATTATCTTATTATTTTATCGATTGTGGTCCAATTTTGTACTGGTCCCAAGTTGGGACTAGACAAATTATTAATTTTATCGAGGTTATTAATTTATCGAGGTTTTACTGTATATCCGATGTAAAACGATTTTGTGGGCAAAAAAGAGGGGGGAAATATGAATTAAAACGGTGAAAAAAAATTGAATGATAACGACAATTTCATTATTCACTACCTCAAATACATTGTTGTCTACGGTGTATTACCGTGGAATAGACCCCAAATTCAGTGTTTCACTATTTTACTATTTTCTATTTTTTACGTTAATAACGTCGAGAAATAATATTATCAAATGAGATGTCTATGTAAAGAGGACGAAAAAAATATGGATTAAATGAATTTTAGTGTGTTATTATCAAATAATATGAATTTTAGTGTGTTATTGATTAAATGAAATATAAACTAATCTGTATCTGAACAGTATTGACTCGTGCCTAACCCGTGACCCGTCCAGCGAGTCCGGAACCGGCCAGTGGAACCGTGAAATCCGCCGGGTTGTGAGACTCGGCTGACCCAGCCAATCATTTGAACCGGTGGGCTGAGCTATTTATGGAACAAGAACCAGCGGGTTCTGGTGTTGGTCCCGGTTCGGCCCAGAACCAGTCATGTGTACTTAAGACAATATTCTGATGTGTATTACAGTACTGCAGGGCGGATCTATTCATGCTAAGAGGTCACGTCACGTGATCTCACTGAGATCCGGAGATTTTTGTTTGGTATTAAAACGATGTAGTTTTGTTGTTAAAAATGTTCTTAGTTGTTAAAAAAATATAGTTTTAGACTCCGGCGACCCCATTGGAATAAATTTTTAGATTAAAAATGTAGTTTTACAGTCTGATGACCAGGGGCGGTTCCAGGAAGTTGGTGATATGAGTCAGAAATTTATCATATTTTGTAAACTAAACTTAGTTTTGTATATTAAATAGTTCAATACGGGTCAATACAGATCAATATACAAGAATAAGCGTGCCAGTTTCACATATTTATGTGTACCTATATTTTTTATACCACTGTAATATTTTTTTAGCGGATCGACTGACCCAATTTTTATCGGGTGCAGTCGCCCCTGCCGATGATCCCACCGGAAAAAATTCATGGATCCGCTGCAGTAGTTCAATTTTTTTAGTATCGAATTTATTTGTGCTAAATTTCTACGTCTTTGGTTGATAAAGTCAATTTACTTAACGTTGGTTCTATACATGGCTATCGTTGTGTTGAAAGCACATTAACAAAATTAGTACTAACTCTGTCTCAAAATATAAGTTCGTTTAGCATTTTGGATTTGTCTCAAAATGTAAATCCGTTTAAATACCCAATGAATCATTTATTACAGTTTTCATTACAGTTTTATTATATATGTATTTTTTATTTTTTATTTTTTTTGAGAAAGATTCGTGTATATATTTTTCACATGGAATTCTCGGTAGATAAATGGAAATGCAATTTCTCTGTGGTCTGCACATTCCATCAGTATATGAGTATGTGAAGGTAAACGGCATGGTCCTCACTTTAATGCATTATTGCAACCCTTCTGTGTTGGTTATTTTTATGATCTTTTAAATAAAACATAGTATGCAAGTCATATTGTGACTTAAATATTTGCTTCGGCCGTTTCTTATTTGTGCGATCTAATTAAAATTTTGTTGTAAGAATTAAGAATATTAATTTGTTAATACTCTGGATTTTTACGGTGGAATTGGTTTTATATCAATGCTTTAATACTCTGCTTTGTTTGCGAAAAAAGGGGTATCGAAGCTTTGTTGATCATTGTCATCGAAGAGAAGTGGAAAAAACCACCGAAACGAATTCACAAGTGAATATACTCGTTGTGGCACTAAATATTGCTCTGATGACTGGTTTATCTCATACCATAGATGGAGAGGGCTGAGACATAAGAAGTTTGAATGTTTGAACTTCAAACATGCAACAAATGATGCTTTAAATAATCATACTGGGATTGATCAGTATGTTGGCAAACGAACTGTCTATACTGCCAGTAGTAAATGTAAATTGATTCATATAGCTTTATGTGGAAGCCAAGTTGACTAATTAGCATCATTTCAAATGGTAGAAATAAACACATAAACGTTAGCAGTCGAACTTACTTAGTAGCAGTCCTGCAAGAATTCTGGTGGTCGTTCATGTGGATAACCGTTAAAGGTCGAACGCCTTGACAGCTTTCCTACTCAGCAAGCAACCAAAGATAAAACGTCGATCGTTTGGATCATTCTGGTAATAGTTTTTGTCTTCACTTTTAAGCACTGTCATTGTTCTTCGAAATCCGTTTTCGGGTCAAAGGAAATCAAAATTTTGAATTTCCGTGGGGCAACCCATTTTATTTCAGTACAAATACGAAGCATGGATGAAGAAAAATAAGAAATAATGACTAGGACTAAATCAGTTTATTGAGACCAATTGTAGTTGGTAATATCGGTAAAGGGTTTGATCATTAAGGCGCTCCCAACAAGCATATGGCTCGAAAGGGTATGGGCGCGTTGTTGAAAACTTTTGATACACCTCAATCCCTTTTTCAATGGATGTGAATCAACAACCATTCATGGTAAAAAAAGTGGTTACAATCATCGTAAGTAACATTGTTTCCATCTCTGCACATAAGGGAATGGTACATTCAGCCCCACAGATCAGGGAGGATGTCCTCTTGGAGCTAAGATCGCAATGATTCATGCTGAGAGCCCTTGACCCCGCTCTACATCCTCCACGATGATGACTCAAGCCCGAAGGATCATGTGTTTCACTCTTTACTAAAGCAATGTCGTCAAGAAGGTTGGGCATCATCATTGACTGAGGAGTGTCCCGCCAAGCACAACGTCGGGCCAAGCGTCTTTTCTTAAGAGGGTTTGCTGCACTTGTCGTCATGGAAAGAACATTGTTTCATTTTTTACGCTTGCAATTAGGGCAAATGAGAATATATGTTTTTCTTCCTTGAAGTGACCTTTTAGATTTTGGTTTTGCCTAGGTAGAAGAAACGATAGTGTAAATGTTATTACGGATCGATCAAGAAGTGATAATGATTGTGAGTAAAGATAAAAGATAAACAAGTAAACAAACACAGAAACAAGAAAAACAAAGATTTAACGTGGTTTCCGGCAATATGCCGACTACTCCACGGACAAACGGGGATATTTATTATCATGAGAAAGTTACATCACAGTCACAATCAGATGGTATTTATAGCCTGGGAATCCAACCATAACCGACTTGACAGCCAACCCGGTAAATGACTGAAATACCCCAGAACTTAGACAAAACTCGAACAAACATGCAGCAAATGTGTTCCATAAGTCTTATGGGCATCAGCAGACTTATCTTCAGTAGACTTGCCATCAACAGGTTGATCAACCCTGCTGATCCTGCCCCAGCTGAACACCAGATTTCAGCAGATGCTTCATACATTGCTGATCACAACATGTTTCCATACCAGACCTCAGTAGCATAGTTTAAGTCACCATTACAAATCTCCACCTTGACTTCAACTTCATGCAAACTGACCAGATGCACAACCAAGTGCCAGATTTCCTCTTTGTCTTTAGATTTGAATACCTCAGCAGACCCCCACTTTCAGCTGAGTATTCCCAGATTCAGATTTAACAACTTTGGATATTTAGCAAGTCCAGACACAATTGAAACTTGCTCCTTGGAACTGGTTTAGTGAACATATCAGCAGGATTCACATCAGTGCTAATCTTCTCCACTTTAAACCTCCTCTCATTTCTCAGAAAATGATACCTAACATCAATGTGCTTGGTTCTCTCATGATGAACCTGATCCTTAGCCAAACATATTGCACTAAGACTGTCACAATACACCCTGGCTTGATCTTGATGCAGACTCTGCTTGAAGCTTTACCTGTTTGTCAACCTTCTCAGTCTCAAATCCAATTTCAGATTCAGATGTGGCTCTCACAGATGAGTTAAGCATAGAGTTTTCATCAAAGACTACACTCCTGCTGAATATAACCCTCTTTTCAGCTGATGACCAGATTCTATACCCCTTAACTCCATCTCCATATCCAACAAACACACCCTTCTTGGCCTTAGGTTCCAGTTTACCTTTACTGACATGATAGTAGACCGTGCTTCCAAAAACCCTAAGTCCAGAGTAGTCTGCTGACCTTCCTGACCAAACTTCAAGTGGTGTTTTAAGTTTGATCCCAGTGTGAGGCCCCCTATTGATTAAGTAGCAGGTTGTATTGACAGCCTCTGCCCAAAATCTCCTTGCTAGACCAGAATTAGAGAGCATGTATCTTGCCCTCTCCAGAAGAGTTTGATTCATTCTTTATGCAACACCATTCTGCTGTGGAGCTTCTCTTACAGTATGATGCGTAGCAATGCCTTCATTCTTCCAGAATTCATCAAACTCAGACCAACAGAATTCCAGTCCATTATCAGTTCTAAGTCTCTTGATCTTCCTCCCTGTCTGATTCTCAACCAAAGCCTTCCACTGCTTGAAGTGCTTGAATGCTTAACTCTTGTGCCTCATCATGACTACCCAAACCATCCTTGAATAATCATCTATAAAGGACACAAAATACCTGTGACCACCTAGTGACTCCACCCTTGAATGTCTCCAACAATCAGAATGGACATAATCAAGTGTCCCCTCTGTGATGTGAATTGCTTTTGGGAACTTGCTCCTATGTAGCTTCCCAAACACACAGTGCTCACAAAATTCCAACTCATTGACCTTATGTCCCCCAAGTAGATCAGAATTAGACAAAATTTACATCCCTCTTTCACCCATATGACCCAATCTCATATGCCGCAGCTTGTTTAGCTGTGACTGGTGAACCTCTGATGATGCAACAGCAGAAGAACCTGATATAGTAGACCCTTGTAATATGTACAATGTCCCCTGCCTGATACCCTTCAGAAACACACTTGAACCCTTATAGACATTCACCACTCCACCTTCACCCCTGAACTTGAACCCTTTTCTGTCTAGTAGACTAAGTGATATCAAATTCTTGGTCATTTGTGGAATATGTCTAACCTCATTCAGTGTGTAGAATTTACCATCATATGTCCTCACCTGAATAGATCCAATCCCAACTATTTTGCTGACCTTGCTGTTACCCATAGCAATATGGCCTCCATCCACCTGCTGATAAGTTGAAAACCACTCCCTGTTTGGACACACATGACAAGATGCCCCAGTGTCCAGAATCCACACATCTATGTGCCCTGCTGACTATGAAACTATTAAGGCCAGATCTTCTTCAGAGTCGTTGTCTTGTTCTTCCAAAGCTACAGTACACTACTGAGTACCCTGCTGCTTTTTCCTCTTTGGACATTCATTTTTCCAGTGTCCCTGCTCCTTGCAGTAGTTACAGACATCCTTAGCTTTAGACATCCTTAGCTTTAGGTCCCTTGGAATTTCTCTTGAATTTCTTCTTCCCATAATTTCCTGGCCCCCTGCTGATTCCACTGGCCACCAATCCAGCAGACTGACTTCTGTCCCAGAACCAGATGACTTATGGCGTAGCTCTTGAGCATGGAGTGATGATCTTACATCCTCCAATGACATTGAGTCCTTTCCAACAATAAAGGACTGCATAAAGCTCTTATATGATGCAGAAATGACACAAGTAGGATCAATGTTGCATCCTCACCTTCAATCTTCACACCATATTTCTTAAATCAAGCAATATTGTGTTCAGCTGGTCTAGATGATCCCTCAGCTGAGTGCCCTCATTCATCCTTAAACTGAACAGACGATGTTTCAACAACAACTTGTTGATTAGAGACTTTGTCATGTACAGACTCTCAAGCTTGGACCACAGCTTCTCTGTTGTGTCCTCTTCAGCAACCTCTGTGATAATATCATCTGACAAGCACAACATAATAGTTGAATGTGCTTTCTCCTCTAGACTGGCTCTCTTAGCAGTGCTTCCTTCTGTTGTTTTAGACAAAGGACCCCATAATCCATGTTGCTTCAACAAAGCACGCATCTTGATCTGCCACATACTAAAACTGTTTCTTCCTGTAAACTTGTCAATCTTGCCATTTAAAGCAGACATATTTCTCACCAAAAAAACTTGTGTAGATCCCAAATCCTAGCGTTAATTATGACCTTGGTGCCAATCTACCTTGCTTAAAACAGATAAACAGGTTTCTTGATGAACCTGGACGCTTTGATACCAGTTTGTTATTACGGATCGATCAAGAAGTGATGATGATTGTGAGTAAAGATAAAAAGATAAACAAGTAAACAAACACAGATTTAACGTGGTTTCCGGCAATGTGCCAACTACTCCACGGACAAACGAGGATATTTATTATCACGAGAAAGTTACATCACAGTTACAATTAATACAGATGGTATTTATAGCTTGGGAATCCAACCCTAACCGACTTGACAGCCAACCCAGTAAATGACTGAAATACCCTAGAAGTAACTTAGACAAAACTCAAACAAACATGCAGCAGACGTGTTCCACAAGTATGCTGGGCATCAGCAGACTTATCTTCAGTAGACCTGCCATCAGCAGGTTGATCAACCCTGCTGATCCTGCCCCAGCTGAACACCAGATTTCAGCAGATGCTTCATACATTGCTGATCAGAACATGTTTCCATACCATACCTCAGTAGCATAGTTTAAGTCACCATTACTAAAAAAAAAGAGCTCCTTCAGACATACCAATCGAACAATTCTTGTTGACAGGTCTAAGGGCATTTGATAAAGCTTGAATAAAATAGGTTGGACATGAGTATAAGCCTCGTAAGAATGGGCTCCGGCTCAAGCACTCTAAGGGGCTCTTAAGTGATAAGTTATTCAGAGCTCATTGATGCCCCCCGGGGTTCTGAATGACACCGCCTTTTAAAACGATCCATAACTCTCTCAATATCATCTCAAACCTCTTAACAATTCACAAATGGTCCCTTCCGCCTTACAACTATGTATACGGATCAATAACACACTGTATTTCATGGATTCTTTCTCCCCTACTTGGATTCTCTAATTTTTTATTTTATTTTAAACCATTTCGCTAATGTCAATTATCTGATGCCACAAATATATAACCCCCGCTATTGATGTCACTTATTAATGAATATTCTGGTAAAGGGTGAGTTGATAGTTTATGGTAATTGATAATTCTAAATGAATATAAAATTATCGTTTAAAAAAATATCAGAGTACAAAATGGAAGATATGGAGCTCTATCCTCTTATATTATGAGGAATATTTGTTAAAGTATACATCAAAGAGGCCGGCAAAAGACTAAAAGCCGGCTTCATGTCTTCATCTCATATGTCTAATTAATAGCCTTCCTTCACCTTCTCCATTTTGTCTCTAGAAGAACATTTCCTCCATTAATTTCTCAAAATTATTGGCCCTTTTGCTTAAAGAATCTCTCTTTCTCTCTAAATTTTATTTTTATCTGTACCAAATCAAAAGATTCTTGCAACTCCCAAGACTCTGAATTTCAAAGAAATTTTCATCTTAACTTGTTTAACAAGTCTTCCCTGGTAAATTTCTGTAGACTCCTGCCTTGCAGTACTGCTTCATAAATTTCTTCTTCCATCTGCATAGGTTACATGTCCAATCACCACTTTTTACAACTATTCAATCGTCCATGTACAAGTTAACTGAGTTAATTTTTGCACTGAGTTGTCATTTTCCTTTGACCTTTTCAACTACCCTGTGTTTTCAAAATGCAATTTTTTTCACTTGGCTTTTAACAATCCTGATTTTACGTTACTGATTCCATCTGGGTTTTAATTATTATAACTATGAACTAATTAGTTCTTTTGATCTTGTTTTGGTTTTACATGTAGGTGTAAGCTCCTAGTACTTGATTGTTAAAAGAGCATATACAATTTTGGAGTGCATATGGTCATCTTACCAGGTGGATAAATAACAGTTTCGTCGACCAATTTTCTGAGCAGCTGTTGGAATTGATGAGTTAGAAACATATCCGGAAAGTAAAAATGGCTGGAAATTATAGGTTTGAAATGGACCAAAAAGACATAGTGAGATCTTTGATAACCACAGTGGGTAGTTTTGTTCAAGATGGATTGATTGATAAAGAAAGGAGAACCCAACAAAAAGAACATTGTGCAGAAAGGCTAGCTGCTGAAGATGGTAGCACCTCTCGTAAAGATACAGAAGTCCGGTATTCAGATCAAGCCGTATTAGCAAATCTTGATTGGGGGATTGATGCACTTGAAGAAGCAATCAATACATCAAACATGGAGACCAAAATGGCTCGTTTGGATCACGCTGAGAAAATGTTACAAGTTTGTGCTATGTTGAATTTAAGCCAAGTAACTGCTGGTGTCCCTAATCACTATCTTTCTGCTTGGGCACATTTGAATCTATCTTACTTGTGGAAATTGAGAAACAATGTTCATAATGCTGTGATTCATATCATTGAAATGTTTATAGTTGACCCTTTTTTTGCTCGGATCGATTTCGCTCCTGAGCTATGGAAAACATTGTTTCTTCCACATTTGAGCTCAATTGTTGGGTGGTATTCAGAAGAGAGGCATAGGATAGTGATGGATGTGATTCCTGATTCTAATGAGTTGTCTTTCACTGTTGATTTTGATCATTATTTCAATGAGTCATTGATATTTTCTGTTAGGCCAGATCAAGCAGAGAAAATGCAAGAATTGGAACAAGTTTATGGCCAATCTTTAGATGAAAACACTAGACTTTATGCTAAATATTATATGGAATGTATTAATTATGATTCTGCTACAACCAAGAAAATGATTCCTATGTTGCCAATTGCTGAGCCTCCAATGACTCCTTTACATGAGGTGAGCCAGAAGATTCCTGATTATGTAAAATTTGGTCCAATATTGCCCAAGAGCGCCGGATTTTCTCCGGTTTTGAAACCTCAAACAAGTACTATTGAAGAAGCAAGGTTAGTTCAATTCATCAATCATGATGTACTTCTACTTTTTCTATTTGTTATGCATCCTTTGATTGTGTTGAATATGTCAATTGATTACCTTGGACTTTTTTTTTTCATGTAATGTAGATCAGATATCAAGGGTGCAACCTCTGAGAATCCGCAGAAGTATGCCCGTTGGGATTCTAAAGGGAATGTTGAGGAGGATGAAGATGAATATGACTCTGAGAACGATTCGTACATTCAATCTATCAACAGAAACCATACAAATGCATTATCATACAATGGTGGCAGAGAAAACAAAAGTGCAGAAGCTAGTCCAACGACACGGCTAACCAAAGTGCCGAGTCAAAGTCATACACCTTCAAGCTTCTCTCCAATGGAGTCTCCTATGTCCCCTTCAAACAAGGAGTCGTCTCCAAAAAACGATACACAGTTTAAAAGGGAAGCTGCATCTCTACTGAGACTAATGTCCACTAGAGCCAAAGATGGTACTGCTTCAGCTTCCAAGGCCGATAATTTGTCTTCATATCGGGGTGGAAACATGAGTCCTATATATAGTGACAATGAAACAACAGTATGTTTTATTCTTTCATTTAATTTCGATAAAAAGATTTCGTTTATTCTACTAAAAAAGTTGTATTATAAGGCTGTTACTTAAGAAGCTATATGTTATTCAGGATCACAGGAAAGGTTCAAGGAAAATCATCAAGAAGGTTCATAGTACTAATGATATTTTGGAGAAAAGGTACTCATTTCCTACATACAATTTCAATCTACATTGAATAAAAACAAGAAACAGAGAGAGAATACTTATTATTGCTTTCATTATGAGTCTTATCAAGAAAAAGAAATAGGAAAATATTGCAGTGATTGGCTTAGACCAACTTGGAATATGCGTTTTCATCTGCTTTATCTAATGTTTGAAAACCGAGATTCCATTGTGGAACGATCTGTGCACGTTTGTTTTGAGGACTTTGTTGAGAGATTTTTCTTTTTTTTTTCTCTGTTGTTATGTCAGCTTATCAAGTGTAAGTGATGAAGGAAACCAAAGCTGCATTTCTCTACCATTGTCTGAGAATTTAACACCGCAATCAAGGCCACCGAAGGATTTTGTCTGCCCCATAACTGGCCAGATCTTCTCCGATCCGGTTACATTAGAAACAGGACAAACATATGAAAGAAAAGCAATACAAGAATGGATAGATAGAGGAAATACAACATGCCCTATTACTAGGCAACCGCTTTCTGCAACTGAACTACCAAAAACAAATTACGTTCTAAAAAGACTAATCACCTCTTGGAAAGAACAGCATCCTGATCTTGCCAGTGAGATGTCATATGCAGCTGAAACGCCACCCCGAAGTAGTAACAGAGGCTCGCCTTCTCCTCAAGTGATGTCAGCAGAATCGACACCTTCTCGGATGGTTAGTCAAGCTAGTGGTAGGAGAATGGACAATGAAAATGAACAAAAAACCAGAAGGTTTTTGAGAGCTGCCATATCATCATCCCCAACTAGTGTTCTATCCCAAGCTGCAATCGAAACTGTCATTAACGGTTTAAAACCATACATTTCGTGCCTTTGTAACTCAGAGGATCTGCAAGAATGTGAAGCAGCTGTGTTAACCATAGGCAGAATATGGAATGACTCAAAAGTTGATAATGGAATTCATTCTTATTTATCTTCACCAACGATTGTCAACGGTTTTACTGAAATACTATCAGCCTCTTTGAACAGGGAAGTTCTTAGAACAACTATCCAAATTCTCTCGCAGCTGATATATACCGACGACAATATTGGAGAGATTCTTACAAGTGTAGACTCTGATTTCGAATGCCTTGCTACGTTACTTAAAAACGGACTAGCTGAAGCAGCTGTACTAATATACTTGCTGAGACCTTCATTCTCTCAGCTATCAGCTCATGACTTTATTCCCTCACTATCTCGGATCATTTCAAGCAAGAATGAAGATCCTGATGACGCACAGTTTGTGATCGCACCCAAGGATGCAGCAGCGGGTTTGCTTGAGCAGATTATTAGTGGAGGCGATGAAAACATGAGGTCTTCAACTGCAATGAACATCATATCAGCTGGAACAATTCCAGCATTGCTTAAGTGCCTGGATAGAGTAGATGGAAGACAATCTAGCGTTCTAATCCTCTTAAGTTGTATGCGTGCTGATAAAAGTTGCAGAAATTTGATAGCAAACAGAATCGAGTTAGCTCCTGTCCTTGAATTATTTCATGCCGGAAATGATAGTGCCAGGGGCACATGCATAGAACTTTTCTATGAGCTAGTTCAGTTAAACAGGTATTTCACCATTGTTTCTAGCTATTTTAATTTCGTCTTTTACACCCGTTTCTAAAGGGACTTGTTTCTTGTGCTGCAGGAGAACATCATGTAACAGGATATTGCAGATTATTAAAGATGAAGGAGCTTTCAGTACAATGCACACCCTTCTTGTTTATCTTCAAATGGCTCCAATGGATCAGAAACCTTCAATTGCTTCACTTCTTCTTCAATTAGATCTTATGGTATATAGTTACAGTGACTTATGAAAGCTTTACTTTTGTTTGCTATTATTGATTTTCTAACATGACATCATCATCATAGGTTGAACCTCGAAAGATGAGTATATACAGGGAAGAAGCAATTGAGGTCTTGATAGAAGCACTTCGCAGAAAAGATTTCCCCGCATATCAAATTTTGGCTTTAGATGCCTTATCTTCTCTTCCAGGGCATTTGGATGCCACGGGGAAGTCCTATATTGAAGCCTGGTTGCTTAAGGCAGCAGGGTTTGATCAACCTTACAATACTTTGGTTAAAGGAGAAAAACTAAAAAGCCTCGAAACAGATTTAACAGAGACAATGGTAAATTTCTGTTCTCCTGTTGTTTCTCAGATTTTCATCAACTTATCGTTTGAAATGCTAACTGAGTTTGATGTTTCTATAGGAAGAGGAAGAAAAAGCTGCAAGTTCTTGGGAGAAAAGAGTTGCATTTGTTCTTTGCAATTACGAGAAGGGCATTATTTTCAGAGCTTTGGAAGAATGTCTTAAGAGCAACTCAATAGAGATATCAAGATCTTGTCTTGTCATGGGCACTTGGTTAATCCACATGCTTTACAGTTTTCCTGATATCGGAATCAGAGACGTTGCACGCAAATCCTTGCTAGATCAGTTCATTAATGTCCTACAATCATCAAAGAATATTGAGGACAAAATTTTGGCTACCCTTGCTTTGAGAGGTTTCCTCACTGATCCAGGTAAAACTATATCCAGTTAGCCGATAAATTACACTATAAACAAGGTTTTTATTGTTTCCTGACTTAAACCGGGTCTCTTTTTTCTAAGGCGTGATCAATGAACTCGGGGCACATGCCAAAAACATGTACAAAACCTTGAGGAAGCTCAAGAGGAACTCGGTGGTGGTCAATGATTTGTTGAAAGCTTTGATAAACTTGCCGTCGATAGATGCTGTGAGTATCTTCAATTTGCTTTCAATCTGGACATTGAGGGTTTGTGTTTAAATGGCCCTACTAATAGGATGTTGTTCAGGCAGAGTTGTGGAACTATGCTGAAGGTCCCGAGCTAGATGCATCGATGAATGGTGAAGTTCTTTCAATGGTTCACGTACCAGGTCGACTTATAAGCAGTCATACAGATGGAACCATAAAGGTATGACCTTTAATACACTTTATATTGAAAAATAGTATACCTGAATTTGTGTATTCCACAGCCTTAGTTCATATGTTTCTTGTGTTCTTCTATGTGTATGTCTTCCCATTTAGGTGGTTATTTTGAAGCTTGCCGCGCTTCTAATCACTAATACTCCTTTTTTATTAGGTATGGGACACACGAAAGAAAATTCCGCGTTTAATTCAAGAAGCTAGAGAGCACACAAAAGCAGTTACATCTCTTTGTCTCTCGTCAACGGGTGATAAACTGTACAGTGGCTCTTTGGACAAAACAATCAGGGTAAGACTTACTGCTCAGTTATATACTAATTTCAAAGAAGATAGTGAGTGGAAGGGGGGTGACCTTTGTTTACTCGTTCAGTGGAGAAACGATGCAGATATTTCTTGAGACAGATTCTTCAAACCAAAGATATATTTTGTATTTCTTTTGGCTTCTGTTGGCACAGGCTTTAATTTAGTAGTTGAAAAAGTTTGGTGATTCTCTTTTTACACAGGTGTGGGCGGTAAAACAAGAAGAAATCCACTGCATTCAAGTCCATGATGTAAAAGAAGCTGTGCTTGAAATGTCTGCTAATGCTAATGCTGCTTGCTTTTCATCTCAAGGAACTGGTGTCAAGGTCAGTCCAATTTTTTCAAATCTTGATCCAGTGATGTCAAAGACGAGCATGCCGGCTGAAATATATCTCGTGTTTTATGCAGGTTTATTACTGGACAGGAGTACCTAAGCAAGTACATTTTAGCAGAACTGTCAAATGCCTTGCTCTCATGGGTGATAAACTCTATTGTGGATGCACTGGCTATAGCATCCAGGTAATAATTTTTTCGTGACGATTCCAACAGTTTTCTTTCGGAGTAGTGATACTGCCACAACATTGTGTCATTACATATTCATAGAATTGTATCAATGGGTCCCACCATGATCAATAGTCTACCGGTTTGTACTAGCACAATATCATTACCCTTTTTATCTTCAGCCCAGAAGTTGAATTTGTCAAAGACATAAACTTTCTGTTATTAAAAACAAAAAAAACAAAAAACAAATCCCTTTTCTCATCAAATGCTAATTTACAGGAAGTGGATATAAGCACCCTTACGTCGACTATGTTCTACAACGGTCCAAAAAGATTGCTGGGAAAGCAAACCATTTATACTTTGGCAGCTGAAAATGGTTTTCTCATGGCTGGTGGCTCATCTGTTGATGGGATTGCAGGAAAGGTATGTACACGTCAACTCGTTCTGTGGAAATTTGTATATTATATATGTTGTATGTATGACATAACAATCAAAGTCTCCATTGATTCAATTAGGTATTTTCTCTTCCAAGCAAAGCAGTCCTTGGAACATTATCAACAGGTCTTGATGTAATGAAGTTAACAGTAAACAATGATTTCATATTTGCTGCCACAAAGGTTGGAATAATAGAAGTATGGTTAAAAGAGAAAGTTTCCAGGATTGGTTACATCAGAATTCCAGGGAATGGTAACACGAAATTAACGTCGTTGGCTTCTGATCCGGATGGACAAATGCTTTTCACCGGTTCCTCTGATGGCAAAATTCAGGTAAAAAAAAAAAAAATTCCTTAACAAGTAAAAACGATCCTTCCATAACATTGTGTTGTCGTCATTACGTATTTGTAAACCGTTGATCACTATGTCGCTATATATCATTTTCCTTGTACAAGAAACTATACTATAACTTGTACTTAAATTTGTAACATGCAGGTATTCATGTTGATTTGAGGAAGATTGTCAAATGCCAGCTCATATGTGTATTACATATGCTGAGCTCCATTAGAAAAGATCAAAATCCTTTTTCTTTTTCTTTTTTTTTTTTTTTTTTTTTTTTTTTGGTGTGTTTGTGAGGTTTTGTTTATAATCCATCGGTTGGTTTCACTAAGCTACCTAGATTAAATGTTTAGGGAAATTAACAGAGTGAGAAAAAGTAAAAACTTAGAAAAATATCAGTTGAAAGTAAAAAAAAAAAAAACATGTATTATTAATGCCTTAAGGGCACAATTCTTTTTGTATATCAGTTGAGAATAGTGGTGTACACACTCTTTTACCATGTTCCCTACTTGTAATTTGGATACTGTTATTTGTACCACGATCGATCTATTTTTGAGACACCACATTAAAATGTAACCTGAGTCAACTTTAGGCATAAAACTCTGACTCTGGACCTATGCAAAATCGGTTTTTTTTTTGCAAAATATGATACTCGTATAGATTGACTGTGTAGTGTCGTCCTAATTTTCTCTTCTTTGAACATGCTATCAGAGAGTGAAGATGAAAACCATAGTCCATTCAACACCTTCCATTATTTTGTTTATTTTATGTTACTCGCAATATTGAAAAACTTATTATAATATTTGCTGTCCCGATTTGTTTTCTTTCTATTAATTAATGATTCTATTGATACAGAACGTTGCTCATTGCTGGATAAGTTTCATTTTAATTCACAAATTATTTACCACAGTGAAAATCAAAGTATCTTAAAACAACGCATATGTAATGCTCTCACAACTCACAAGTCATCATACAACTTCATTTTACATTCTATACACGAAAAATAAAACTAAATAACCATTATGCAATATATATTCTTCAATCGTAGTCCCCATTGGAAATTATTTTTCCCATATGTATTTCGTGTTTAGATTTTATTTTGCAGATGTTGAATGTGGACATTCGATTTCTAGATACATTAGACCTCCTAAAAATCGAATGAAAATATGGTGCCCCCAAAGTGGTTCGATGTATAGTCTTTTATAGTTGCCTTTATAAAAACCGATAAACATCATTTATTTTTCCTGTAAAAGCTTTTTATTTTTATAAATGAAAAACTAGAAAGAAATTACAAATGGCATCCAACGTACCTTACATTGATGGGAGGGGGCAGTCGCCCCCTTTAAGTCGGAAAAATACTTTAGTATATATAAGATGTATATTATTTGTCCTCTTTAAAATTTATTTCCGCCCCTTATGTTCGTATTGTCAATAATATGATCGAATAACTTAATGATATTTTAGTAATTATTACCAAAGTGATACATTTTAACAAATTTTATTATAGTAAACACAATAGAAAAACAAAATGTGAAGCGAACCGTTGTGTTGTATTATACTATTATTGTCAAATCAAAGTTAAAAATAGGGATAAGTCGTAACTCTTAAGTATAAATTGAGGACGATTTCCTGTATTATCTCAAACAAAATTTATTTGTCGGAATGCAAAAAAAAGGTGCTACTGTATCGTCCTTGTAACGACCCGTTCCCGAAAAATGCGTATCTTTCGAAAAACGAATCGTTCGACCATGCTCTGAGATAAAATCTCAAAACACAAAGCCTTCCTAAAAATAATTGATCTATTGCACCATTAAATTACTAACACCCAAGATAAAATAGTCATTACAACAACCATATTCTAATCACAAATACATTACAACATACACTCCAAAATAATATCATCAAATACACAACCTCCAAAAATAAATGCTATAAACTTAGTGCTTTCAGTGCTGCTTAGCTAGACATCCAAGTTCATCATCATCTGCCATATACTATGATTTATCTGGAAAAAAAAAATGAAATGGAAATGGTGAGCTCGAAAACCCCGTAAGGAAATAGACTATCAAAAGGGAACTAAAGATGTCACTGGGCAGGCTATCAAGAGTTCCTGGTTTTACAATTCGAAAATAATACTGAAAGTAAAATACTAGAAAATAAATAGCATAAATAAAATACTGAAATGAAAAGTCAATATATTAACTAAACATCTAACATGCGGAAGTAATTGTGCCTAAATTATAATTGTGTTTATCTCCAAAATAAGGAACATAAACTAATGTTTCTAATGTTACGGTTCTGAAGTCACAACTAAAATAACTGAACTAGATGCAGGCCGGATATCCATTATTCTTGCCCATGGACGGAGACTAACCGGCTCCGGCAATAATCTCACATCTACTACCCGTGAGCAGGGGCTAATGCCGGGGACCCTCGAAGATTCACTGCGAACTGAAAATAAATAAATAGGGTGACATGAACCGTAGCATTTTCTGATTGTCTATTGTTTGGCGTTCATATTTATCTATTTTTCTTTTAGTTCGAAAAAAAAATCATTAACTAAATTCCATATAAATCCTATTGGTTAAAAATACTCATAAAACTCTAAAATACATATATTTCTATATTCATTCTTTAAACTAAAAATAAGTTTTCTAAAGATACTTATATCATGTTTTATAAAATATGTCATTTCTACATGATCCAACTCTTTCTTCATTCAAACCTACATTAAATCTACTAAAGAATTTTCTTTGAAATGCAAGCTTCTTAAAAATATGAACTTTATGAATCATATATTTTCTTTACACAAAAATCATAACATTATAAAAATTCATACATCAAACTTAAATCGTGGTCATTCAAAACATTATTTCCAAATAATTTATTACTTTTATGAAAAATCTAATAATTATAATAAAAGTATTTTCGTAGCCTTTTTTTATAACTGAAATTATCTATAAATCATAATTTATAATCAATATACAATAATATATATATTATATATTTTTTTTTCTTATAAAATAACTGTTTACCAAAACATATTTAAGGTTGGAAAAATCACACTCTTAGAAAAATTTCCATTTTATGGACCACCCTGTTGGCAACGTAAAATTTCTAACATTATTCTTAACTTATATCCTAAAGCCCAGTGTATATGAAATAATGAAATCTATATTCTAATTATAATATCAGAATGTTTGCTGAAAAATAATATACATACAAAACATAAAATTAAAATAGCAATTGATAGCATTTCCTTACCGTTTTGGATTTAAGGAATTATCAGCAGCATCTAGCACTAAGAAATATCATGAATTTCCCCCTCCTAGCTTGGCAATAAACTTCTTGGCTTGCTATGAAAAGTTCTTCAAAATGCCTTAGTTTCTTGGAATTTTCTAATAGGACTTAATTTTCTAGTGAATGAGATAGGTAGAAAGGAATAAAGAAAAGATAGGTAGAAAAGAATAAAGTGGAGGAGATGGATTATAAATAGGAGTTTAATGGTTACTTAATGAGGAGTTAAATCTTGAAAAACATTTTATTTTTATTTTTACTTAAAGGTTGAAGCTAAAAAAACTGATTATTCCAATTCTAATTGATAATTAGTCAATAAATAACTTTATTTTTAAAGTATGGGCTAATAGTGATACGGGTCGTGACAGCCCTCCTCGTCCGGGGGAGTGTCAAAAAAATTGTTACTTGTGCCCCCCGGTCCAGGGGCCTACGTCCGCCCCTGTTCATGATACATCAACACGGCAACACCTAACCTTGTCTCATTAAAATATCTCAGCAGCAGAACCTCAAAGGAAAAATCTATTAAGAGAAATGAGTATGGTTGTTCTGTAATAAATCAATTTAAAGAAGAAAAAAAATCTAAACTAAGCTCTCAAAATCTGTTATTTTTTCTCCCAACATAAACCGTTTTCTTCTTTTTGATCCCCTTGATCGTTGTTTGAAGTGTATGACTTGTCTCAGCATCTATTGTATTTATCTATGTTGTAAGTAGACCATCTATGACATTCAAGCTTAGATTCATCTCTAGTTCCATTGGAATATCCCTCTAATCATCATTCGAGCCCCCATAAATGGACATATCATCACTGGCCTCATCTTCATCATCTTCAGTTTTTTGTTTGTCCTTAGTAAGAAAAAATGATTTCAATACTTATGCCCTTGATTGACAGTGTGCGTGCTAGAAACAGTCTATTGATGTCTTTTGAATGAGCCTCTAAAACTAATTTGATATCATTTATCGATTCCATCCGCAATTTAAATCGATCACCCTCATCATGCTCCTTATTATCCTTCATTGACGGAGCTGTCAAAATCTTATGAGAAGCATGGTCTATATCCGTAACAGATTCCTCCTGCTCTAATTCTTCTATCATTTGTTGATAGTCATGCAAATCCTCAACGAGGACAAAGTCATCATCAAAATATTCATCACCTCAACATATTTCAAGGTTAAAGAAATAATAGTTTTTTACATCTCCAAAGGTATGTGTTTTGTAGTTTGAAGAACGTTGAAAAAAGTGGTATCCACCACTCGGCCTGTATTCTCCAAGTTGCCATAGAAAGTAGAAGCCCCAACAAGAGAACCACACTGTAACTCCTTAGACGAATCACCTGGCTATATAAATGCTTACAAAAATTTGTCGTGGGAAACATCAACTTCGTGTTCAGCTAAAAATTTGAATCGATTCTGATTAACATGACTATTTAATATACCCGCGCTCTGCCAAAAAAATTACGGTTTCAAGGTTGATACATCTCAAGTCTTGTGGTTTTGGATGAAGCTCAAGATGTTTCATTTGACAGTCTTTTTCAAGATGGCCGATTGTTGAACAAAAGTAATTGTTATGACGGATCGATCAAGAAGTGATGGTGATTGTGAGTAGAGATAAGCAATTAACAAGTAAACAAACACAGAAACAAGAAGAACACAGATTTAACGTGGTTTTCCGGCAATGTGCCGACTACTCTATGTACAAACGAGGATTATGTTATTATCACGAGAAAGTTACGATTTACAACGATTACAGATGGTATTTATAGCCTTGGGACCCAACACTAACCGACTAAACAATCAGCTTAGTAAATGACTGAAATACCCAAAAGTAATATTCACCAAAACGGGAAACCATACATACGTGTTCCTTAAGTAACGCTACACAGCAAACCAGACTCAGCAGGTTGATCACCCTGATGACTTTACACAGCTGAACACCAAACTTAGCTGTAGCCCAATGCTGTGCTGACTAGACCACAGTTTCCACATCAGACTCAGCTGAGTATCATACTCCGCTAACGAAACTCAGCGGTATATTTAGTCACCATTACAGTAACACTAAGACAGCCAAGATTCATAGAAACCTCGTCGAAGCCTGAACCCACAGGTTCGGCCAATGTATTCATTACACTAAATTGGTCTTTATAAATTCACTTCTCCTTATAATTAGCATTTCAAAAAGTCAATTAATTATGAACTCAAAACCAACAAGATATCAAACTAGTGGTTAACACTTGGTTGTAATCCGGCCCCGATTAAGGTTTGAGTCTGATCTGGGGCGAAAAAGAATGTGTGTGTTTTTATTGTTTCCCGTATAAAAAAATTATATAAAAAAAAGAAATTATGAATTCAAAAATAAACATTTCTATTCTCCAAAAATAAAAAATAAAAAAAATAGTAGAGTAAGGTGGTCTGGTACTCTGGTCTAGGCCTGAGCAAAAAACCGAAAAACCAATCCGAACCGTAAACCAGTCCGAACCGAACCAAAATAAACCAAACCAAGAGAAAACCGATCAAATCGGTTTGGATTGAAACCGAACCGGATTTAAATGGTCTGGTTTTGGATTACCCTAATTAGAAACCACTCAAACCGAAAGCGAACCGAATTCCCAACCATATATATATATACACAATATTACTCAACCCAAATAAATCCTAGGGTTCCAAAATTCTACAAAGAAGTTGCGACACCTTTCTTTAAATTAGTAGATTAGTAGTAGTACATTAGATGTTGTACTAATTAGGCACATGAGTTGCCACTTTTGTACATTTTGTTGTATTAATTAGGGTCATGAATGAATTGATGATGTACGTTTGCCGTTGTAATATATGTAATAACAACTAACTAATAGTAATTAGCCCTGATGTACATTTGCTATATGTTATTAAGTGGCTTTTGAATATGTTGTGTGCACTAATGTTATTAAGTAATTAGCCCTGATGTATCTTTAATATGTTTTTACTTTATATTAGTTACTTTATATTTAAATACTTCATGTGAAAATTGTGATTTATAATAATGTGTAGTTCAGACTTGTGAAACCGAAACCAAACCGGATCCAAACTGAAACCATTGGGTTCGACATAGTTTGGGTTTGGTTTGGGTGGTAAAATATATCAACCAAACTAAATAACTATGTGTGAAACTGTTGGGGAGATTTTGCATCATTAAAACAAAAGAAAATTTATAAACCTATACTACCATGCAAAACTACCTCCTAACCGGCCGAATACCGGGTAGTTGCTAGTAAAGTTGGATAAGTACGGGTATCGATCCACAGGGAAAAGGGATATTGAACCTAATTTTATTAACTCTTCTTTATTAACTAAACCTAAACCTAATCTAGAACGGAAAGTAACCGGACGGAGGATTGTTAGTCCAAAGCCGGAAAAATAAAAAGCAATAAAGACTAAACTACAAACGAAAACGAAAAATAACTATTAAGATGATCATGGAGAGCAAACAACGAACAAACAAAATCATCCAATCCAACAAATCCTCTATCTCTATCTAAGGTTATCTCATGACGATTAACTAAAGATGTGGTTCACCTCTCGAAGGTATGAATACTACTTCCGTAGATAATCCGTCTATCAATCTAACATCTTCCAATGTATAGAATTGACGCAAACAAACCAAGGTGCAAGATTTTAAATCTAACAACCTAGATAATTAACCTATCAACTTCCGTTATGTCAAGGTTAAAAATCTAATCTTTCCTATGGTGATCTAAATCTAATCATGACTTCCATCAAAATCAAACATCAAAAGCAACGATCTTCCGATATGAGTTGCATAAACGAATAAACGAATAGAAAAGATACAACTTTGAATTAAGATCACAACATAAACTTAAATAAAAGATAGATAAAACCCGAATGGAAAAAGAGTCAAACTGTTGAACATGTTCAGCCTCCAAGCATGGAGCTTCGTAAAAACGCAGCAACAAGAAAGAAAAAAAAAAGAAATAAACATCTAATCTAAAACCTAATCTAACCTCGGATCACCCGAGCACAAGGCTCGGGTGACCGGCCTTGAAACCTCCAAGTTGCGGCTGCTTCTTGGTGTTTTGTGTATGAGAAATTCTGATGTCATTAGGGTTGGGGCGCAGCTGTTTAAATAGAAAAATCAAGGCGGTTGCTACGGTAACCGCTCCGGACGCCCGTTTGAAGATTCCGGACGCTCGTCCACTATTTCCAGCAACAGATCCAAACTTGTAACGCTCATATCTCGGGCCTCGTAAGTCGGAATGGAGTGATTCAAAATCCTGTAGAATCCTCTCTTCAAGCCCTACAACTCTTCTCTTGAGGTCCAGAGTAAAATCGGTTGTTATCATATCAAGAAATGCGTCGGAAGTCGGGACTACCCGGAATCCTGATTTTCCGACATTTATCTTGATTGATTTCTTTCCTTATATCTTTCAATCTTCCATAACTTTGATTGATCCTTTCCAATCACGAATTTGGCTCTCTAAAATCCTCTCTTCCATCATCAATGAGTATCTACAACAATAGGAAAACATACCAAAGCGTAACGTATTTCCAAAATAACATAAAATCATCATTTAAGCACATAATTCGTTACGTTTTGCAATTAACCTCTTAAAAACATCATTTACTAAATATTTCGATATAAAGCCCTACTTCTATGAAAATAATACATATACGGGGGAAATTGATATAAAATATATCTATAAAAATCATACAATTTGACCCTGAACAACACCCCCACACTTAAACTTTTGCTCGTCCCGAGCAAAACAAAACAAGAACATACCATCAAGAATCCACATAACCTGACACGAGATATAGTCAAAATCATGACAAGCTAGTATTCAGCAAATAGACCTCACTCGGTGATGTGTGTGCAGAACCTATTAAACTTCCACCGATCCTCTCTTGATATAATACATCAAGCACTAACAGTTATCCGGTCAACTAAACGAAAACTTCATTCTATCTACAACACTTACCTAACAAAAACTAATTACCAAGAACATAGTAACTAACTCCCATTTAAACTCCTTTACTTAGTACCAAGAAAATACCTTTCGGGTCTCTACTGGGTTTAGATCAACTTGACTTAGAATTCCAAAAAAACGTACATTTATATTTTATTATTCCTATCGTCGTGTCTCAAAAGTATAACACTCTCCCCTACATTAGAGGCAGTCACCCTGAGATCACTCGAACCCATACTGTCCAAGGTAAACCACACTCCCCAATTGGGGCAGTATCCAAATGGACTCGAGGTGATAGTTTCAAACAAAATTCCCGCAAAGAAATTTTATTCATTTATTATTTATAGATATATATATATTTTTCAAACTCTTCGGAAACTCTCGGTCAAATATATTTCTAACACATTCAAGACTCTCAAAGTTCTCAAGAACACTAAGGTACTGAGATTCTAACTGTGAGTATAGCACAAGTTCTTAACTTTCATTAATGCTAAATAAGTGTTATCTGTATCGAGAATTAACTTTCCTTTAACTAACCGGAAACTATTCTATATTTGGCTCTTCATCTAATAGGTTCGTGAAATGAAGTTCAAGTGAGTATCGACTTACTAAACCTATTCTTAGAACATGATATGACTACTGATAACAACTAAAGGTGACAGATTATAAAACTAGCATGCGGTTGAAATGTTACTCGGGCTAAACAAAAAATTTTGAAAATTTTAGCACTTTTCATAGAAAATTATAACTAATATGAGCAAATGAAAGTAGATACACATAAACCATCCCCTCCCCCACACTTAAATTGCAACTTGTCCTCAAGTTGTGCAGAATGAAAAAGAAAAAGAAAACTTAGCTGATTGTATGCCGAAAGGGAGCTATTCTGGAAGCGTATCGATCCACCTCCAAAAATTCCCGACGAACTCAGTAGACTGTGGACCATCCACCGGAAAACCGATATCATCCGAAAACTCACAATAGCTAATGCAAATACCCCGCACACTTGACAAACATGAAATACCTCGGGGATAGGGGAAGATAACATATAAAGCACGGAAAGAAAAGTCTAGAGAATTTTTAGATTAAGCTCATATAAAGATGGACATATACATGGAATATTACAAAATAGTAGGGCTAGGTGCAACTATATGAAAATATACATTACAATGCAATCTACGTGATAAATCCTAAAAATAAAAATAAATAAATAAAAATAAATTCGACGGTCAGTAGCAGGTTTCGAGGACAACCTTACGGTGACTACGGCCTCAAACTAAAAAAAACGAGGTAGTATTACGAAAACCGACAGTTAACTACACTCAAGAAAAATAAAAGAAAAATAGATAAACAATGCAGCTAGATGACATGCAACTAAATGGTATGCATCTGAATGATATGCAAAAATAAAAGAAAATAAAAGAAAGAAAACTAGCCCACTATATGCAACACGACATGTATAAAATAAACGTCTACCAAATAATGACAAAGTTACGATAAACGACAAGTCTTGTCCTATTACATGCAAAGCAGTGTACGCGCTTTAAGACTCATCGAAAGTGATAGCATTATGGAAACCAACAGCTAGCTATACTAAACGATATAACTCATATGGAAAAGGACGTGGCATACGGAAAACCGACGAGTAGCTACCCATATGAGTTACAAAAACAACAAGGAAGCACATAAGTCTTAAAAGCTTAAAAGATTCATCACAAATATGTAGCATACGGAAACCGACATTAGCTACTAACTAACTATAAGAACAGTTATAGCTTACGAGAACCGACAGTCACTATAACTTGCACAGATGAATCATGTATATAAAAATTAATCAATTATTTAACATGGATTCATAGATGGAAAGATGTAAACATGCAAGTTCAGAACATCTACGTAAAAATAAATAGCCACAGAAGCTCGTATTAAAGTAACCATGTTAAATAAAGCATTAAAAATCAAATTAAGAACAATTCAGAACTTACCGGACGGGCGTTCACTAATGCAAACGTGTGTTTAAAAATTATGCTTGAAAACCGACGGACGGGCGTTTAGATATATGGACGCCCGTCTGGTTCTTGAAAACAGAACAGAGCTGATACGTTTTGGAACGGACGAGCGTCCAGCAAACCAGACGCTCGTTTACCTGCATGTTAGGGCCTGGACGGGCGTTCACTTTCCTTGAACGCTCGTCCACCCATCGAATATGCAACGAAACGCAGGGAAAAACAACAGAAACCCTAGACCAATCATCAACTCAAAACAAACACAAAGACGGCCTTCATCAAATTAAAGCACGAGAGGTTAGGCTAGAAAACACTTAATTCACGTTTCACAAATCGAGTAAAAAACTTTTTGCACATTCTTAACCTAACGGTCATCGAAACACGGCAAAAATAAAAACTCTCGATTTGTTAAACGCTACTTTTATTGAAATAAAATAAAACAAATAAAATGTAACAAAATAGAAAAATTAACGAAAGAAGATTCAACAAAACACCGATTCCCCGGCAACGGCGCCACTTTTGTTGGGGAGATTTTGCATCATTAAAACAAAAGAAAATTTATAAACCTATACTACCATGCAAAACTACCTCCTAACCGGCCGAATACCGGGTAGTTGCTAGTAAAGTTGGATAAGTACGGGTATCGATCCACAGGGAAAAGGGATATTGAACCTAATTTTATTAACTCTTCTTTATTAACTAAACCTAAACCTAATCTAGAACGGAAAGTAACTGGACAGAGGATTGTTAGTCCAAAGCCAGGAAAAATAAAAAGCAATAAAGACTAAACTACAAACGAAAACGAAAAATAACTATTAAGATGATCATGGAGAGCAAACAACGAACAAACAAAATCATCCAATCCAACAAATCCTCTATCTCTATCTAAGGTTATCTCATGACGATTAACTAAAGATGTGGTTCACCTCTCGAAGGTATGAATACTACTTCCGTAGATAATCCGTCTATCAATCTAACATCTTCCAATGTATAGAATTGACGCAAACAAACCAAGGTGCAAGATTTTAAATCTAACAACCTAGATAATTAACCTATCAACTTCCGTTATGTCAAGGTTAAAAATCTAATCTTTCCTATGGTGATCTAAATCTAATCATGACTTCCATCAAAATCAAACATCAAAAGCAACGATCTTCCGATATGAGTTGCATAAACGAATAAACGAATAGAAAAGATACAACTTTGAATTAAGATCACAACATAAACTTAAATAAAAGATAGATAAAACCCGAATGGAAAAAGAGTCAAACTGTTGAACATGTTCAGCCTCCAAGCATGGAGCTTCGAAAAACGCAGCAACAAGAAAGAAAAAAAAAGAAATAAACATCTAATCTAAAACCTAATCTAACCTCGGATCACCCGAGCACAAGGCTCGGGTGACCGGCCTTGAAACCTCCAAGTTGCGGCCGCTTCTTGGTGTTTTGTGTATGAGAAATTCTGATGTCATTAGGGTTGGGGCGCAGCTGTTTAAATAGAAAAACTAAGGCGGTTGCTACAAGAACCGCTCCGGACGCCCGTTTGAAGATTCCGGACGCTCGTCCACTATTTCCAGCAACAGCATCCAAACTTGTAACGCTCATATCTCGGGCCTCGTAAGTCGGAATGGAGTGATTCAAAATCCTGTAGAATCCTCTCTTCAAGCCCTACAACTCTTCTCTTGAGGTCCAGAGTAAAATCGGTTGTTATCATATCAAGAACTGCGTCGGAAGTCGGGACTACCCGGAATCCTGATTTCCCAACATTCATCTTGATTGATTTCTTTCCTTATATCTTTCAATCTTCCATAACTTTGATTGATCCTTTCCAATCACGAATTTGGCTCTCTAAAATCCTCTCTTCCATCATCAATGAGTATCTACAACAATAGGAAAACATACCAAAGCGTAACGTATTTCCAAAATAACATAAAATCATCATTTAAGCACATAATTCGTTACGTTTTGCAATTAACCTCTTAAAAACATAATTTACTAAATATTTCGATATAAAGCCCTACTTCTATGAAAATAATACATATACGGGGGAAATTGATATAAAATATATCTATAAAAATCATACAATTTGACCCTGAACAGAAACCCGAACCGAAACCGACCAAACCGAATCACACTCGGGCCTACTATGGTGTATTGGTGAAAAAATCTTACGGTGGAAATAAATTACATTTTTTTTTGTTAGCTGACGATGCTAAATTAAGCACCACTGATTTAGCAGGACCATATATAATCTAAGGATGAACTAAGAAGAATAAGGACGGCTAAAACAATAATAGAGATAGGGTTCTTTGGGTTTTGCGGCTGAGCCCAAGAATGTATCTCAGGTTGCCTACGTATCATGTGTATTGTCCAGGAATCAAGCCTTACGTAGTTTCTGGAGTTGTGTATTTATAGTTATAAGTCCGAGTTAAGCCCTAAATCATAAGGCGGTGATGTCTATTGACGTTAATAACCCTTATTGGGCCTAACCCATTTCCCAAGCAATCCCATGGATATTGGGCTTGTGAAGTTGGGCCGGATTTCTGATCTCGACTCAACCATTTCCGACATGGGCATTCGAGACAGGACACTTGCACAAGCTGCTGGCTGTTGTGCTCTTCATTGACACTTGTCTTGTTCGACCCGAGGTGATCATTATAGGCTTGGACTCTTTAAACACGCCGGCTGGACCGATCAGATAATTCCACGTGGAGGGGTGAAATCCCGTATCGTCATAAGCCCCCGAGATCGGAGTGAAGCCTTTCTCGTATGCTGAAGTCGAATCTAGAAATTTGAATTATCTTTCGATGTGCGGTCTTCTTTAGGCGGGAAAACAGCTGTCCCCTTAGCCGATGTAGGTTGTCGTGGGATGACGTCACGCCGTATCACCATTAATGCGCGCAGGGAACGAAGCATTCTTATTGGTCCACACGGGGGTTTTATCCTTGATCACCGCGCCTCCAACTCTATAATTGCCCCAAATCTTGTTTTTTCAAATCATTTGGAAGATTCATGCAGCATAAAAAGAGGCCTTGGCACCGGAGTCTCTCATTTGCCATTCAAATTCCCTACTTTATCTGGAAAAAAAACTCAAGTAAGCCATTCTTCCATTTAGTTTCTTTCTCCGTTTTTTATTTCCTTTACCTCTTCTCAATCCTATGTCTAGTAGTGAGAGTTATTCTCAAAATAAGAAGGGATTTGTGGGGGAGAAGAAGAATCAGCGGAGAGGACCGTTTCTGAGCGACCTCAGGTTTTCGGTGAGAGGGTAGCCGGAGATGAAGAGGAATGAGGAGAGGAGGAATCGTCTTCTCGCCCTGGTGCCAATAAACGGAAAACCGGGATGAAAGGCCGGGGCCTTATGGCTGTATGTCCATCTTAACCCCAGAAAAGGCAAAGGCCGCTTGCATAAAGTACGGTATCCCCTACTCCCCTGAAAACATCAATGTCTTTCATGGGACACATCAGTACGCCTATGATCCTCCCCATGGGTTCTGTGCCATATACGAGTCCCAATTGATGGAAGGGTTAATATTTCCCTTCGATCCGGCCATCATAGATGTCCTTCGCCATTATCAGATCAACATCACGCAACTTGCTCCGAACGGAATTAGGAGTGTCATGGGTTTCGCAATAGCGTGTCGAATTGCGAGGGTCGAATTCTCGGTTCGTCTGTTCAGACAGTATTATTCAAACAAAGGGGTTGATAACGGCACAACGTCCTCGTCTCTCAACTTCATGGCTTTGAAAGCCGAGTAGTAGAGGATGTTGACTGCACTTTCACTATCGACACATACCCTTTTTATCAGGCCTCTGCTTATTACTGCCTTTATCACCAATCCTTCACTATGACTCTAAGAGCTTGGAATATCATCCTTGGGCCCATAACCCACTTCCGTCGTGAACCTAAGTCTTTTCGATTCCCTTGCTCTGCCTGGAGACTGTCGACTAGACCGAGGACGATCTGACTCGTGCTCGACAACAATTGTGTTGACACCATATCCAATGCGATTATCCCTATGGGGGTCTCGATTCTGATCTTCCCTATGATCGTCCCTACGGTTATCTCTGTGAGTTTGCTCCGACGACCCCTCCCGACGCCTCTGATTACCTCGACGTGGAGACTGGTCTCTCCCGCCATTATAATTCTTCCTCTTATATTCTCGACGCCCTTTAGGATCATCTTTCTATGATCTGTCGACCACCTCATCCAACCGACCTTCCTGAATGCAAGCATCGATGTCTCTTTTCAGATCGTAGCACTATTCCATGTCGTGCCCCACATCTTTGTGATAATCGAAGTATTTATGGGTATTGTTCCTCTTTTCTGGATTTTTGGACATCGGTTTAGGAGTTCGGGCAATGTTTTTCTTGATCATGATGGCCAACACCTCTCCCCGAGATCGATTGAGGGGAATGAAATCTTGGTCTTTTAAGTTCCCCTTCTTTCCTAGCCGATCCGTGATCGGCGCTGTCAATCGATCGAATACATTTGGCTTTCCTTCACTGCTCTGCCCCTTAGACTGACCTTTGGTCTGGCCTCGGGCGTCGTTTCTTGAGTTGAGGCCAAGTGAAATGGTGTGCAGACGCATTGCCTCTTCACCTTGGCAAAACTTGTGGACTATGTTCACACATTCGTCCAAGTCTTGGGGCATCTTCTTAGAAAGCTTGTCGTATAGCTTCATATTGCACAGGCCTCCGACAAAAGAATTGACCTGAAGTGCATCACTGGCGTTATGCACCTTCATAGCTTCGAGGTTAAAACGCCTCCTGAAGTCAATAGTTGACTCTCCTTTTTCCTGCTTGATGTTCATGAGGTGAGTGGCACTGAGGTGGAACTTCTTGTTTCCGATGAAAGCATCTCGAAACTTCTGCCCCAACTGCAGAAAGCTAGAAATTGACCCAGGTCGTAGCTTGTGAAACCACTCCCGAGCTCGACCCGTAAGTAGGGTATCAAAAGCATGACACTTCATGGCATCGTTAGCATTCCTTAATCTCATCAGTGATATGTATTGATACATGTGATCTTCTGGGTCCGTAGTACCATCATAGGGCTCCATCTTCGGTGGCTTAAAGGATTCTGGCATCAAGAATTCCTCTATCTCGGAGCTGAATGGTGATTCGAGCCGCTCTGTGACCTGATCCTTACCTACGATGCAATTAAACTCGTTTCGAATACTATCCTCGATTTGCCTTTGGTGCTTTTCCTACACATAACGCTTCTTGGCGTTGGTGATGCTAACTTCTGCTTCATCTTCACACTCTTCCCGAGGATCGACATGCTTCTTTCCCCTTGAGTTCTCAGGCTCCTTTCGACCCTGTGGGTCTAATGGGTTCTCGCTCATCGGTGGTGTTATAGATTCCTTTATCTATGAACGCGGATGCCACCACTCGCTTCAGGACGTCCTCATCCAAAGATGCCAGGTGATCAGCCATGTCTTGCAATTGTGGGGGAAGTTGAGGCTTCAGCGGTTGTGCAACTGCGGGCCTAGATCCAGTGGGGATTTCAGGATCCTGGGTTTGAACCCCTGCTGGATCTAAACCCGTGTGCTCTTCAATTGGTAGATTCTTGCTGCCCGTAGGCTTCTGTCTCTTGGGTGGCGGTGCCATCGCGATATCCTTAATAATTCACCGGTAGATAGCCCTCCTTCTAGCGCCAATGACGATGCTAAATTAAGCACCACTGATTTAGCAGGACCAAATATAATCTAAGGATGAACTAAGAAGAATAATGACAGCTAAAACAATAATAGAGTTAGGGTTCTTTGGGTTTTGCGGCTGAGCCCCAGAATGTATCTCATGTTGCCTACGTATCATATGTATTGTCCAGGAATCAAGCCTTACGTAGTTCCTAGAGTTGTGTATTTATAGTTATAAGTCTGATCTCGACTCGACCATTTTCGGCATGGGCGTTCGAGACAGGACACTTGCACAAGTTCGCTCGCTTTATTGTGTGTCTTCATTGACACTTGTCTTGTTCGACCCGAGGTGATCATTATAGGCTTGGACTCTTTAAATACAAAAGTTGAACCGATTAGATAATTTTACGTGGAGGGGTGAAATACCGTATCGTCATTAGCCTAAAATTATAACCTGTTATTAAAGAATCATTTCCGTTAGTGGGCCCCTTGTCCACATGCATGCATCTGGGATTGATTTGTCTCCATGTTAATTATTGAACCTTTTAAAATACTACTACTACTGCTACTATATATAAACCGAAGTAGTAAACTTGACCAGCAGCATAGCCATGTGTGTGACGGATCATGTATGCTGTCCATCCCCCATGTAATTTCACGTTATTATACATACCTGATGTTCGGTTTATTATCTTGAATCATGAATTTGTTGTTCGATCCCCCCTTCCCACTAAAAAAAACAACTTGTATTAAACCAAATTCACAAGACATCTTTTTCTAATTTTGGATAAAACAATCATATTTAGTAAAAAGGCATCATTATGCAGTTTTAAGTTTCTTCATTAAAAGTCTCATCGACATTTCCTTATCTTTTAAGAGAAGAAAATCGAAACAAAAGCATACCATAAGACTCATGCCGTCTTTAATAATATTGCTTACGGTGCAGTGATACATACACAACACATTTATACACAACATTATAACGACACATTATCTCAGCATTGATTATGATAAGATCTAAATCATTACATTTGTCACACTTTATTAATGTTAAGATCATATGTGATGGTGCATGTTCTGTAGGGACGGAACCAGAATTTGGTGGTCGGATGGGCTAATAGACTATATTTATATTATCGGGTGGGCTGGATTAAAACAACTAACCGTGTTGGTCTAATTTATATAACGTTTTTAGGTGTACCGAAAATAAAAATCGGATGGAATGCGCTACCCCTAGCAATGGCATAGGTCCATTCTTGATGTTGTGCATAAATATGTTATGCATATATCATTTTCCAATTACCTATCGGGCAAAGGTCCTCCTCATGTTATCATGCGGTGATATGTAGTAATTAATTAAGACCCCTCAAAGCAACTCTAAAGAAATGATAGATAGTTTATTAAATATCCTTATTATTGGAGTTTAATAAAAATAAAAAATAAAAATCAAAAGTTCGATAATATTATTATTAAATTTATGTTCAATTTTAATTTCATAAAATTTGAAATATGCATTACATGATTAAATATAATACTACTACCGGATATAATTTAACATCAACCTTTAATTAGAATTTATGGATTGCCTCTGCATGATTGATTAGTGATGGTGGGAGTTCTTCCAATCACGAAAAAGCAATGAAGGTGTAGCGGGCCATAGGGACGTCTGTCACCCCTGCACCATTAATGTTTCTCTTATTCCAGCTGTCACGTGTCGGTAATACATACTAGTCTTTTTTTTTTTTATTTTTTTTTTTATTTTGATGTATTATTTGACTATATGTTTCATGATGTTATTATAATCATATTTATATTTATAAAAAATCAATTTTTTTCCTCCGAAAAAGATTTTTTTTTTTTTTTTTGGTGCAGAAAAAAATCATCTTTCTACTTTCATAAATAAAGTTTTAAGGGTAAATTATTTGTTTCCTATAATAAGTTACATGGCATCTCTAATGACTAATATACCATAGAAAATGATACATATTAAATAATGTTTGTACAAAAAACAAAAAAAATAATGTTTGTACAAATCAATACTAATGATATATTGAAAATAAAACGTTTTCTAGAAAAAAAAACTGCATCGCATGAAAAAGGAATAATTATTTGTAGCATGGGAAATTTTATTTCATATCATTCGAATTAAGTTTCAAACAAGACCTTTTTAGCCTTATCAATCTCGATCTCTAATTAGTTTTGACTCGATTGAGTCACTTTCAAACATGAATAGCTTAAGTCAAAATGAGTCTGAGATATGAATATCTATTCAATTCAACTCAATAACATTCTTAAATGAATAACTAAAAATGAGAAATATCCTCATAACTTGTAAACTTGTAGTGACAAATTTATCATGAGTTTTATGTAATATTGAATACGATTCCTATGTAATATTTTCTATGTAATATTGAATATAATTAATGAAATATATTTTTAATGTCTCACCTAATAATAACTAGACAATGGTAAAAGAAAATAAATGATATGTTGAAAATAAAACGTTTTCTAGAAAAAAACTGCATCACATGAAAACCACTGGAATAATTATTTGTAGCATAATATGAGAGGGAGTGTTTTACTTTTACCTGAAAAAAAAAAAAGGAAAAAATAAAAATTCGGGAAACGTGGGGCTGTGGTTATAAAACTTACCAAGTATCCGTCCGTTCATTTCGAGCTGATCTCAATCTTCTTCCCCTCCCTCTCCTCTCCTCTCCTCGTCGAGTCACCATTTCCACAATTCCTCCTGAAAACATCGGAGAAAAACCAAAAAAATGAGGGAAATCTTGCACATTCAAGGAGGACAATGTGGAAATCAAATCGGCTCCAAATTCTGGGAGGTAATCTGCGATGAGCATGGCGTCGATGCTACCGGTCGTTACAAAGGAGACAGTGCCAATGATCTTCAACTCGAGCGTATCAACGTTTACTTCAATGAGGCTTCCGGTGGCCGATATGTTCCTCGTGCTGTGCTCATGGATCTGGAGCCTGGAACCATGGACAGCATTAGATCCAGTACGTATGGCCAGATCTTCAGGCCTGATAACTTTGTCTTTGGTCAGTCTGGCGCTGGTAACAATTGGGCGAAAGGACATTACACCGAGGGTGCTGAATTGATCGATTCTGTTCTCGATGTCGTGCGCAAAGAGGCTGAGAATTGTGATTGTTTGCAAGGTTTCATTGCTTTCACTCTTATCTTTCTTTTGCGTATATGCCGTCTATTTTGTTATTGCCATTGTTTGAGTTGTTTTTTTTCGATATTTGGTTGCATATATTTGATTCGATAGAAATCATTTCAGCATTTATATCTTGTAGACCTGGTATCTGTATCGTTATCTGGATTTGGCGCGGTTTGTTGAGATTTGAAAAGGTAATTTGGTGTTGGAAGCATCCTATATGTCCTGAGATATGAAGTCAGACCTCCATAAACCTCTGATTTAGGCTTGGTTTATGCAGTTTTTGCAATTTAACTTGTGATCTGGGGTCATATGACGAGCTTTAAGGCTTTACCGAGGCTCTGGTTATGATTGCGGCTACTTGATTTACAGCGTGTGATCTTTTTTCTCTTTATTGTAATGGAGGACACAGCTTTGGTGGTGTTCACCATATTTTCCATCTGGCCTCTCGTTTCAGAGGAGATCTAGCCTCCAGAGCTTTTATTTTTCATTTTGGTCCATTTCATGTTTGCTACTTGATTTTCATCCTCTGCAAGCATCGATCTCATAGTCTTTTATCATTAGTTGATGTCTTCACCCTATTCCCAAATGCAAAGCCATGACCCTTGGTATAGTTTTGCCATTTTTCATAGCTTTTGTTGTAATGACATTGGTAATGGGATCTGGCAAATTGCCATGTATGTGTTCTGGGACCGATCCTTAATCAGTATGCATAACTTGGGGCCCACATTCTCACCCTGTAACATCATATTAACCATTTCAAAGCTCTCCTACAATTATCCTGTGGTCCCAACTCTGGTGAATAGGTCCTTATCTATCCACAGTTCCACACACATTTGGATTTGGGAATCTTGGTACAGACGCTTGCCTTAGGTGCCTTTAGATTTTGATGCTTAAGATCCAAAAGTTTCCTGGTCAATTAATGCTTACTTGGGAAAAGGATTTTGGTTGTATATGATTAGATAGATGCCTTTGGATTTTGATTTTGGAACTTGTATTCGGAAAAAAAGATTTCGGTCTATGTATGATTTTTTGGGTTCTCTATTCAGTGAAGTCCATCCTTGGACTCCGCATCCTGAATCTGGATCTGATCATCTTAAGGCTTGACATAGTTGATAAGCACTTAAAATTAAATTAATTAACATGACAAAGTTGACAAACACTTGCTTTCAACAAATTCATTCCTATAAGATGCAGGACCATTGGTATTTTATCTCTTATTTGAATTTATCAAAAAGGGAGCTCTACTTCTTAAAAGCTGATTAGATATAATGAATGTTTCCTCATCTTTAGGCTTTGTTTGACTTTGCTTGTTTTGTTGGTTTTATGGCCAGGATTTCAAGTCTGCCACTCGCTAGGAGGAGGCACTGGATCTGGCATGGGAACACTTCTTATCTCAAAGATCAGGGAAGAATATCCCGACAGAATGATGCTCACTTTTTCAGTGTTTCCGTCACCCAAGGTTTCTGATACTGTTGTAGAGCCGTATAATGCCACCCTGTCAGTGCATCAGTTGGTTGAGAATGCAGATGAATGCATGGTCCTTGACAATGAAGCACTCTATGACATTTGTTTCAGGACCTTGAAGCTTAGTACCCCAAGCTGTAAGTTAAAATTTTAGGTGCACTGAAGTGTTCAAAGTTGGAGAATTTATTGTGAATGTTAAACTTTTTTTTTTTTTTTTTTTCTTGTTTTCTTTTAGTTGGTGACCTGAACCATTTGATCTCTGCCACAATGAGCGGCGTCACCTGCTGCCTGAGATTTCCTGGACAGCTTAACTCAGATTTGAGGAAACTAGCAGTGAACCTGATCCCTTTCCCGCGCCTTCACTTCTTCATGGTGGGATTTGCACCACTGACCTCTCGGGGGTCACAGCAATACATCTCCCTTACAGTCCCGGAGCTTACTCAGCAGATGTGGGATGCTAAAAACATGATGTGTGCAGCAGATCCACGCCATGGGCGTTACCTAACTGCTTCTGCAATGTTCAGAGGGAAGATGAGCACTAAAGAGGTAGATGAACAGATGATCAATGTCCAGAACAAGAACTCGTCGTATTTCGTGGAGTGGATCCCGAACAACGTGAAGTCCAGTGTCTGCGATATCCCTCCCACCGGACTGAGGATGGCTTCTACTTTTGTTGGAAATTCGACTTCAATTCAGGAGATGTTCAGGAGGGTGAGTGAACAATTCACAGCTATGTTTAGGCGCAAGGCTTTCTTGCATTGGTACACCGGTGAGGGAATGGATGAAATGGAATTCACAGAAGCTGAAAGCAATATGAATGATTTGGTTGCTGAATACCAACAGTATCAGGATGCTACTGCAGAGGATGAGGAAGACTATGATGAGACAGCTGAAGAACAGCAGTATGAAGGCTGATGACTCAGCAGAGCATTAAACTGAAGTACGTACTCTCTGGGTATGATATTTTGATGGGATTTGTTTATGTGCAAATATTAAGCTGAGTGTTTGTCGTTTTTGTACTTGATGTTTTCTCCTGCATTTTCATGGACCTTTTTTTTTTTTTTTATTTTAATGTGCTTTAATCTCCCAACATCCCTGCACCTTTTCCCCATCTAAATTTGGAAAAGAAGATTTGTATGTTTAATAGCTATCGGTTGAGCACACGTTTTGTTCTATACTATTACTATATATATATAAGCCTTGATTCCTGAAATTCAATCTAGTAATGTTTTGCTTAGTTACAGTCCTTTGTTTAAAAGCTAAAGTTCATCTGCTATAAGGTATTTATTGGCCGTGTGTTATCAAGGCACAATAGGTTTGATTTTGCACGTTGAATGTTTATGTTTGATCTTTGTAAAGTTGAATATTACCATGCATTCAGCTTTGAATATTGACCACACATTCAACTTTTCAGAGATCGGACGTCATCGTGAGAGACGCACACTTCATCCCAAGAGTTCCTAGCTTTAAGTCCATACAAGCAAAACTAGTACGAACCAGAGGTTTGCCCAAACGGTCAAAGCATAGGCCTCATGATCAAGAGTTTTTAAGTTCAAATCCCACTTGGAACATGCATCATGACCATGAGTTCCTAGCTACACAATTTTCTAACTGCTTCTGACCAGTTGGTTAATGCGATGTTGGGACCGAGACAAACTGACATAAACTATGAACCAACTAACCACGGTTCTAGTTTCAGTTCATGAGAACTCAAACCGTCGAACCTTGGTTTAACTTCAAAACCAGATGAATAAATACAAATAGCTGTCTATTTTGGGTTTTATAAGACTTTTTTTTTGTTTTTTGGATGATTATAATTTTTATTTTTTTTAGGAAGATGATTATAAAACTTAGGCACAGTGAACTCACTTGCACCATTATTAAAATACTTTCTCACAAAAAGAAAAGAAGTGGAGTATATTTCATCGAGTAACTAACGGGTACTGCTTCAGAGTTCAAAAGTAGAATTATACGTTTACATCATTTCATTTACATGATGAGGCTTATACATTTTTTTACATATAAAAAAATCCAATAATATGGAAACACTTCGTCCTCTAATCAATTAATTCCGGAAATTTTATGGTGGTCCTGGACCAAGTATGACTTGGTGATCCAGGACCAATAAAAATCCAGAAAAATACACGGGACCCACCATGTAAAATATAAATGTTTTGCTTTTACAAAATTGCCCCTCTTGCTTTTACAAAATTGCCCCTCTTTTAAGAAATCATATTGGATGACAAGTATGAAATGGTGGTCCTGGACCAATACTGCAATTAATTCGATACAAGTATGACATGGTGTTCCTGGACCACTACTGCAATTAATTCGGCATCTTTTATGCTCAGAGACGAGACTAACATTTACATGAAAATAGCACCAAATTTCAGACACTTCAAAAGGTAAACTTAAAAAAGGGCGATTTCAGGGGGAAAAAAAAATGGTTTTCAATACTTCTCTATTGAAAGCTTTCACATAACCATAGAAAAAGAAATAAATTCAAATTATTAAAGCATTTTGTATTTACCTTGCTCAAAAGTTATGATCAGTTTACAACATTTATCACTATAGACTATTATCAATATAGACCGAGCAGTTTACAGCGCTATCACTCATCATGATGACCGCTGTGACCGTATCAATAATTTCTTAATTGATATATATCGTTCAAAACATATTTTGAGGGAGGTTTTTGCATAGAATATGATCCACATCATAATGTAATGTCTCTGAACACAAATTGAATGCTACTATATGCTAGCAAAATAAATACAAACTTCAAACATAAATATATTCAACAACCATCGACACATTTTTTTTTTGTTGTTGTTGAGGAAAGCTACAATTGCGAGCAAAATAAAATCAAACTTTTTACATAAATATATATTCATCAACCATCAACATATATATAGAGCTTCACCAATTGAAGATTAATCTCACCCAAATCCTACTAAAGAGTACGTAATTAGTGGAATAATAGTTATAATAATAGTTAATTACGTACCACAGAAAAAATACTAACTCTCCATGCATATTTAACACTCAGCCACATGCGTGCGTGCCATTAATGAATGATTTAATTAACTGAAAGAGGAGATTTCAGTAAATTAAGGCTGAAATAGGGAATATTGGAGCACAAAGGTGCATGGTGCTTATCCTTCCTGTTAATCCCAACCACCTCTGAATATTGCTTGCTTGATTTAGCAGTACCCGATTCTGATAATATCACAACCTCTGAATCCTTGCTTGGTTTAGCACCCCCCATACGATCCGAATCTGATATTAATATCACAGCCTTTGAATGATTGTTACGATCCGAATCTGATAATATCACAACCTTGTCGCCCTCAACAAAGGGGGGAGATGATGGCAGCCCGCGGAGCTCACCATATTTGTAATCATGATGATATTGCTCTCTTAATTTCTTCCACGACGAGGGAACCACAACCGTTGGATCCATAATCAATGGTTCCTGATCATCATTATCAGGAACAACAATTGGAGCATGTTCTTCATCTTCAACTATTTGGGCTACTTCTCTTTCGTCACGATCAATTGTTATCACCACCTTTGTATATTATTAATGTAGCATCAAACTATCAGGCGATAAGTACTAATTAAAAGATTACTGTTTTTTTACGAGGAAATTAAGAAATAATTTTATATCTATATAATAATAATTTTAAAAAAAAAGGCTTGCCTTTTGTTCTTGTGATTTCAGGTTGTAATCATTGAAAGACGAAAATTGGTAGCCGTCATTAGTACTGTTGGCGTTTTCCTCGGCCGTCTTCTGATGATAATCACCACCGGAAAAACCCTAGTATTATTTAAGAGCAAAATCATCAGAATTATACAAATCAACATCGTAATTATGTAACTTAAAAGAAAGAGAAAAAAAATCAAAGTTTTAGGGTAATTAAGAAAATAAAACCCTAGTCAAGTACGTACTTTTTTCCTGGAGTAAACTTTGGTGATGGCGGCCGCAAAATCACACGAAGAAGAAGGAGGTGGCGGTGGCGTTTGATTAGGAAAAGACGATGATGATTTCTTTGAATAATTCAAACCTCCAGCTGAAGAAAGAAGAAGATTAAAAGGATCTGATAAATTTCTTCTAACACAGCGGCGGTGAACAACACTTCTTTTTCCGGCAGCCCAACAAGACAGATTTCGAGACAAATTCAGTACTGGCATTAACGATAATCGAGCAGCATGCAGATTTACAAAATCCACCAGAATTTCCGCAACTTCCAATTCATCCTTTTTAACACTCCATTCCATCATCTTCTTCTTCTTTTGTCTCCGTCTCTTCTTCATCATCAGATTATTATTATTATCACCCTTCATAATTGCGCCAAAAAACTTCAGTCAATCGACCTAATTTATCAACAAGAATTCACGTTAAACCCACCACTTTCACACAAGAAAGTTTCAATCTTTCCAGAGTTTTTTTTTTTTGGGGTTTAATTTTTCTGAAGAATAAGCGATAAAAGTAAAGAAGAAGAATTGTTTTGATGGAGAAGAAATAGAATAACAAGTAGGAAGGTAATTAGGACCCAGCAGAGGGGTTTATGTAGATTTGGCAAATCACATAGATCGTCGGAGTTCTATTAACCGCGTAAATATAGGCTGCGCGCTAAAATTGGGGAATGGGGATTAGGGATTAATTTCTTGGGGGCTAGGTTTTATTTATTTTTTATTTTAATTTAATTCTTTTAATTATGAACATAGAGCATCTGCTACTAGCACATCATATGTACGCACACGTCGCGTTATCGGATGATCTACATCCGTTGATCGGTGTTAGATCTATATTATAATATAGATCTAACACCAATCAACGCGTGCATCATCCGATGCGTGCCGGATGCGCATGCACACGCGCGTGACTATCATTTCCGATGAAGATAATATAACATGTATACCCATAATATATATACACATTATTTCGTAACCTGATTTAACTGAATGGCAATTGTACCTTCAGAAATGTATGTTTTATTTCTCAAAAAAAAAAAAAAATGTATATTTGACATTTGACCGATTAAAAAATATTTAAATATATTGTTCAGAATCAAACATTTTTGGAAGCCCAAACGTTGCGCTTCTTTCAAGGCCGAGAAGATAGCCCAAAGCTTCATAAACTCCACCGAATCCCCTGGGTCAAAATGGTAAGCAAATGAGTGCAAAACCTCCACCTGCGAGTTGCGGAAAATGACACCAACACCCGCTCCCTCCTCAGTCACTGAAGCATCCACATTGCCTTTAATCTCACCATCTAGCGGCTTCTCCCATTTATCTGCTAAGTGCGGGGAGGAGGGTTGTACCCGATATAGCGCCATGGCCTCCCATACTCCGTCGCCGCTGCCAAGGAGTGTGTGCAAACTGCCGAGACATGAACCGCCTGACTATAAAACACCGCAGAGCAACGCGCCTTCCAGATCCCCACATAATCCACACAAATCTCGTTGTCCCATCAACACCTTGATCCTCTATAAGCCGCATGAAAAAATCCGCAAAGGACGAGGAGTGAAGGCCCCCCAACAACCCAGAGAACGGAGAAACCCTCCAAATCCTATCTGCTATCTCACACTCAAAAATTACATGGCGCATAGATTCCACTACCTCCCCACGCGCCAAACGGATGCCATCCCCCATGTTCCGCCTCATCAGACCCTGGCCAACAACAACACATTAATCATGAAGGCACCTCCATAGAAAATGCTGAATGCGAGGCTGCACTGGAAGCCGCCAACAGCTCCGCCAAACGCTATCCGCTCCCACTAATGTAGTTGGCCCTACCACAACCGCTGGCCCATAAAGTGATAATGCTAGAAAGTATCCTAACCTGACAGTATAAACCCCTTTACGATCGTAATGCCAAATCCGCCTATCCGGGTGGCCCCCTGGGGCTACGATGGTCGCCAGAATTGCTTCAACCTCCCATGGCCTAAATAGCTCACGAACACGTTGCACGTCCCAAACCCTCGTGTTTGGAAGAAAGAGGGTTGAGACCTTAGAGTCCAGGGGCAGCTCATGCCCTGCAAAAGGAATACGAGAAGAAGGTTGTCGGCTCGTCCAAGCATCATAAAACAGAAACATAGAATCCTCATCTCCCACTCTTCATCGCATCCCACGAGTCAACAGATCGCAGCCATCTAAAATACTACGCCAAAGGAAAGATGGCCGGGCCCCTAACCGAGCCGTGAGGAAAGTACTATCCTCGAAATACTACGCATGCAGGACATGTGCCGCTAGCGAGCCCGGATTAGTCAAGATCCTCTAAGCCTGCTTCGCCAACAAAGCCAAATTGAAGCACTCCAGATCTTTAAACCCCAGGCCCCCCAAATTTTTTGGTAGACAACAAGCCTCCCAGTTCTTCCAATCCACCCACCGCTTGGTCTCCGTATCCCCCCAAAAGAATCCCCTAATGTCCTTTTCAAGCTCCCGAATTAATGTTATGGGAATTTTAATACACTACATAATGTATGTGGGGATAGCTGCGTAGTGCCGATTTGATAAAGACCTCCTTCCCTGCTGGCGAGAGCAACTTATCCTTCCATCCTGCCACCTTCTTACTAATGTTATCCCGCAAGAATTCAAACACCTGGCGCTTGTTCCGACCTATCACAAATGGCAACCCTAAGTACTTCCTAGACCCGTCGCCTAAAGGAATCTGCAGCATATCAGACACCATCTCTCTGTCTTCATCAGTAACACCCTATGAGAAATACAAACTGGATTTATGAAAATTAATAGCTTGGCCAGAAAGGGCGTCATATCGAGCAAACAAATCGACTAACGATTCCACTACCCTGTCCTGAAGCTGAAAGAATACCATACAATCGTCCGCAAAAAGTAAATGCGAGACAACAATCTCATCTTCTCTACCAAAGCGAATACATCGAAGTGATCCCCTCGTAACATAATCGTCAAGCAAGGTTGTAAATCCTTCCGCACAGATGATGAAAAGGAAAGGCGACAACGGATCTCCCTGCCGAATGCCGTGGATCAGCACAATCCTTCTGCTAGGCTTCCCGTTAATCAGCACATGAAAGGAAGCAGTCGTCACACACCGCCGAACCAAGTCTATAAACATAGGAGGAAACCGCATATACGCTCCATAACTCTCCAGAGATACTGTCATTCCACTCTATCAAAGGCCTTGGCCATATCCAATTTCAAAGCCACATGAGAATCACATCTAGGCATCCCTGCCTTCAGAGAATGAAAAGCTTCGAAGGCTATTATCGCATTATCCGTAATCAGGCGGCCCGACACAAACGCACTTTGATTCCCCGAAATGACATCTCCAATCAGTATTCTAATCCGATTAATAATTACCCTCGAAATAAGCTTATAGAATGAGTTGCAAAGGGCAATGGGGTACCTCACGACTGCCTGTGTGACAGATATTGCTTAACAAAACTTCTTTTCTTCTTTTGAGGAAGAATATCATTTATGTATTGTACGTCACACATTTTTATTTATTAAGTACATCAAGAAGGGCAAGGCTCATACCCTAGTGGTTACTATCCGGGCTCCGGTGGTTGGAGACCCGGGTTCGATGCCCCTTCCCCCAACCTTTCGCTTCGGTGAAAAAAAAAAAAAAAAAAGGTATATGCACAAAAAAAAACTCACAGCCACAGAGATGTCCTCAATTGAACACCCAATTATTAACCCCACCACAAAAATTAAACTTACAAAAGAAATCTTTAATTTAACAAAAGGAAAGCAATTAATGAACATCAAAACCCATAGATAGAACCTCATGAGAAAGAAATTAATCAACATTTCAACATAACAACATGACATGAATTAAAAGTAGTTAATTGTATTACTGCAAACATATGCTGGAATTACCGGTACCTCAGATGCCAGAGCAGATCTTTATTAGGGGTATATGCAGGACGTACACTACTGGAACTACTACGGACAGTTTTGTAAATCTTTAAGTGCCTGCCACTGTTGCTCTTGGGATGCATAGCTATACCAATCATCTGCCCGTTGCTCTGCCCGGTCTGAGTCTTCTCTATTCAGCAGAAGATTTCTCTGTTAGCGTATACATTCTTGGTCTAGTTAAGTAACTACAAAACTAGGACATGCAAGGGCTAATTAATGTTGGTTTCAAGTAATACATTCTAATTGACTATTTCTGGTTCCTTTAATTATGTGTTGCTATGTTGAAATCACGACTTGTTTTCTGCTTACCGACTAAAAATTGGCGTCCAATCATTACAAGAAAAAAAAAACGTTTGTTGTCACGAGAAATTATCGTCGCTAAAAAGGAAAAGTTTTGGCTAACTACACCTCATTTCTAATAAATTATTAGCCACGACATGTGTTGTACATGGCAATGACAAGAATTATTTGTCGTGGTTAAAGGTAGCTAACACCTCTGACTGTGCTTTCTGGAATTTGTTATGCTCAAATGGAGGGGTTTGACAATGACAGAGGGGAAATTCTTACCCGCACTCTTTTCGGTGTATGCGAGGACTCCCCGAGCAAGAATTTCCCCCGACAGAGGGGTCTGACGGCAGAACTTGAACTAGTCACTTCTTCAAAGAGGGAGAAAATGGAAATAGTTAGAACTTTAGCATTCAGATGTAGTAATTATTCATTACTTAGAACGGAAGGATTACAGAGATGGTGTCATATACACCTTAGCTCACAGTAGTGGACAAAATACAATAACAGAAAAGTGTACCATAAAATCTAAAACAGAATCTAGTAGGATAAGATTGCCACATGGCACTACACTGTGTTGACACATGGCACAGTCACTATATGGCTTTAACAGCCCCCCCCCCCCCTCAAACTGAAGGTAGCATCAACTACATTCAGTTTGGCCTTGTTGATCTGGAATTGAGTATTAGACAAAGGTTTGGTCAGGCAATCTGCAACTTGATCACAAGAAGGGACATAGGCAACTTGGAGTTGATTTTTCAGCACTTGGTCTCTTACAAAATGCACATCTATTTCAGTGTGTTTGGTTCTGGAATGAAACACAGGGTTGTAGGCTAGGGCTGCAGCACTTAAATTGTCACACCAAGTAACTGGTTTAGCTGCTATAGAGACATGTAATTCTGAGAGAAGAGACTTTAACCACAAGATTTCAGCTGCAACATTGGCTAGGGCCTTATATTCAGATTCAGTGCTTGATCTTGCCACAACCTGTTGTTTCTTTGAACTCCAAGATACTAATGATCCTCCTAGATACACACAGTAACCAGCCACAGACTTTCTGTCTACCACATTACATGCCCAATCAGCATCACTGAAACCAGTAATAGTAAGGGCTTGACTGGGTTGAAAATGTAATCCATGACTGACAGTACCTTTAACATATTTGAGCAATCTTTTAAGTGCAAACCAGTGTACCTCCCTGGGAGCATGCATATACTGACTTAGCTGATTAACAGCAAAACTAATGTCTGGCCTTGTATAGGTTAAGTATTGAAGACTTCCCAGGATCTGTCTATACTGTGTTGCATTGGGCAGCAGGGGTGAAGCATCAGAGGTAAGATCAGCATTTGTAGTCATTGGTGTAGATACAGGCTTTAGATGTTCTAGATTGAGCTTGCTCAAAAGTTGAGAGGCATAGTGCTGCTGTTTGAGATAGAGGCCTGACTGATCCCTGTGTACTTGCATTCCCAGGAAATGAGATAAAGGGCCAAGATCCTTTAGGGCAAATCTTGAGTTCAACATTTGGATGAATTTTTGCATCAGATTGGCATTGTTACCTGTAATTAATATATCATCCACATACACAAGCACATACATTAGTACACCCTGTGCATGAAAAATAAATAAGGATGTATCTGATTTGCATTGATGGAACCCCCATTTTAGAAGCTGAATCCTCAATTCATCAAACCAGGCCCTAGGAGCTTGCTTGAGGCCATATAAGGCTTTCTTCAGGTGGCAGACATGATGAGGTTTGGAAGCATCTATAAATCCCTCTGGCTGTGGCATAAATACATCCTCATAGAGAGTGCCATTCAAGAAGGCATTGTTAATGTCAATCTGGTTTATATTCCAATTGACAGATATAGCAATAGCAAGAACAACTCTAATGGTGGAGGCCTTAATAACAGGACTAAAGGTCTCTCCATAATCCAATCCAGGGGTTTGATGAAACCCTTTGGCCACCAACCTAGCCTTGTGCTTTAAAACTGATCCATCTGGTTTTAGTTTTAACTTGAAAACCCATTTATTGCCTACCAGATGTTGATTAGACTGATGAGGTACCAGCTCCCAAGTATGATTGTGTAAAAGGGCCTTGAATTCCTCTTTCATTGCAGCATTCCACTGAGGGGATGCAATGGCTTCTGATGCTCTTGTGGGTTCCACTTGGCAATGGACAGAATCCTTAGAGGCTAAATAAGAGAAGGTTTTAGGTTTGAAGATACCAGATTTGGCTCTGGTCTTCATGGGATGATGATTAGTAGGTGGTGATGGTGAAGGGGAAGAGGAAGATGTACCAGTGGAGACAGAATGAGGACTATTGGGTAATGGGGGTGTGGAGTGGGAGGATCCAGAACTAGGACTAGAATTTGAATCAGAATTTGGTGGCTGGAATGTAGGGGAACCAGTGGGACTGGGAGGGCTAAGGGGGGGAAAATGTTGTATACCTTTATTATCAATCACAGGGATGTCTCTGCCAGATGCTTGTTTCCTCATGACCATTGGATGACAGGGGAGAGAAGGAGTTTGAAGTGAGAATAGTGGAAGGAGGAGAAGGTGAGGATTGAGGACTGGACTTGGAAGCTTGAAGGAGGGATTTGTATGGAAACTCAAGCTCATTGAAGATGACATCTTTGGACACATAGATTCTTCCTGAAGGATCAAGACACAGGTATCCCTTATGTGAAGGACTCACTCCTAAGAAAATGCATTTAGTAGTATGAAATTGAAATTTCTGTTTCTGAAAAGGCCTAAGATAAGGATAGCAAGTGCAGCCAAAGATCTTGATCAACTTGTAATCAGGTTGTTGATGAAACAGTTGTTCATGTGGGGATTTAAAAGACAGGACAGGAGTTGGAAGTCTGTTTATGAGGTAAGCACTGTATTGAAAGGCTTCTGACCAAAATTTTAAGGGCATTTGTGCTTGTGCTAAAAGAGTGAGCCCTACTTCAACTATGTGTCTGTGTTTCCTCTCAATTTTACCATTTTGGCCATGAGCATAAGGGCAAGGATGCCTGAAAATGATTCCTAAATCCTGCAACATGGTTTCAAAGGCTCTAAACTCTCCTCCCCAATCTGTTTGAAGACATTTTATGCTTCTTTCAAACTGTTTTTCAACCATAGTTTTAAAGTGAACAAAAACTTTTAAGGCATCAGATTTATGAACCAGTGGATAAATCCAGACATACCTACTGTAGTCATCAATGAAGCTTATGTAATATTGAAAACCTTTTGCAGAAGTGACTGGGGCAGGCCCTCAAAGATCAGAATGAATTAGGTCAAGACAGAAATCACTTTTGGAATGAGAGACAGGGTAGGGTAAAGCATGTTGTTTTCCCAATTGACAAGCATCACAAAAGTCAATCTTTTCATTGCAAACAGAATTACAAGATTTCAAGACACAATTCAGAATCTTAGAAGAGGGATGACCTAATCTCCTATGCCAAACATTGGCTTCATTGATAGACTTATTACAGACACTGGAATTAAAACACTGAGAACTAGGACTGACTTTGGAGTGAGGGGAGTTCTTGATGACTTCATGAGGAAACTTCATCTGGTAGAGACCATCGCTAACTATGCCTTCCAGTAAAACCTTCCATGTGATCTTGTCCTTCACAAAACAACAATCAGAATGAAATTCCATGACAACATGATTATCAGATGTAAGTTGTGAAACACTTAGAAGATTTTTTTGTAATGTGAGGAACATGTAAAACATTATTAAAGTTTAGGTCAGATTTTGCAGTTGGAATGGAAAAACTACCAGTGTGCAAAATAGGAAGACTCTTACCATTGCCAATGGTTAGACCATCAGAGCCATCATATCCTTGGCTCAATTGCAAACTGTTCATGTCAGCAGTGATGTGATTTGTAGCTCCACTATCAGCATACCAACTTCCATCACTGACAGATTCAGGAGATGCAAAATAAGCAGCAGGTTGTTGACCATAGATGCTGTATTGTCCACCATTTGGCCTCACATTTGCACTAGGATTTCCATTAACCACTTGGCCATTGTAGTTGGAGTTGTATCTGTAGTAACATTCAACTGCTGTGTGTCCGACTTTGCTGCAAACTTGATAGGTAGGCCTACTATTTCCTTGATTTCCTTGTCCCCTTCCACCTCTACCTCTACCACCTCTTCCTCTATAGCCACCCCTGCCTCTGCCATTGTTCTGGAAATTTCCATTGTTAGAAGGTGGTCTGGATTGTCCTCTTCCCTGTCCAGACCTACTAGTGGCTAGATTTGCAGATGGTATTCCTAGATCAAGTGTGGTTGAAGGTGTAAACCATGCTAGGAGCCTTTCATGAGTTATTAATTGAGATTGGACCTCTTGCCAAGTGAGGGAACCAATTCTGGCTGTGATATTAACTATCACAGATTCATAGTCTCGATTGAGGCCTCCAAGGGTGGCAAGGATCAATTCTGACACTGAGATAGGATAACCAGCAGCTTGTAATCCATCAGAATAACCCTTCATTTGGGCCAGATAGTCTACCATACACTTAGATCCCTTTTCAGACCTTGTTAATGCTGTTTTATACTCAAGCATTCGGGACTCGGATCTGTTGTTGAAGAGAGTTTCAAGAGTATTCCATACCTCATTCGATGTTGTGCATCCAACAACTTCCTGTAAGGCATTCTCTGTCATAGAGCTCGTCAACCAGCTCATGAGCAATTGATCTGTTGCAATCCATGTATCATACAGAGGATTTGCTTCTACGTTCGTTGATCCAGTTGCTTGAATGAATCTGGGGGGTGGTGCCTTGGTTCCAAACAGAAAGCCATCCAATCTGTGACCACGAACAAAGGGTATTACCACAGATTTCCAAAGTAGATAGTTGTTCCTATCAAGCTTCACATTACAACTCTGATTCAAGCTTCCAGTGAGAGTAGGAATCGGACTCAAAGACGATGAAGAACCAGAGTTGACTGCTGATTGAGTTCCAAAGATTGGAGGTAATGGTGGAAGATTAGAGGTGATGTGAGTTGTGACAGGAACGAAGCTGGTGGTAGAGGTGTAGTGAGGAATGGAAAAAGAGGGAAAGCTCCCAAGAGAAAGACTGGATGTGGAGGCTCCAGCTGGTAGTGAAGATCCGGTCACCGGAGTTGATGTGGTGGAAGATCCAGCTGTTGCTGAAACTCCGGCCACCGCAGTTGAAGCAGAAACAGTGGTTCCGGCCATTTTTGGCTCTGCTACCAAGTTAGAACTTTAGCATTCAGATGTAGTAATTATTCATTACTTAGAACGGAAGGATTACAGAGATGGTGTCATATACACCTTAGCTCACAGTAGTGGACAAAATACAATAACAGAAAAGTGTACCACAAAATCTAAAACAGAATCTAGTAGGATAAGATTGCCACATGGCACTACACTGTGTTGACACATGGTACAGTCATTATATGGCTTTAACAGAAATTCTTATTCGGAGAGTCTTCATGTGCACCGCCCGTTAGATGTGCGACATGTGCGCAAACAAATAAAATTTTATTGGAAACCACTATTTAATTTATCTCAGCGAGTTATTCAACATGAATTATAAATAGCTAGGGCAACCACTATGGCATATCTTTTCACACCGTATTACTACTATTGATTAATATTTCAAACATTTTATTCCCCAATGGCTCATTGGAACATGTACAGTGTGAAGGGGGAGAGTGGATCACTCCCACGAGAAATTCTTACATTGTAACTCTATCCGTGTGGAGTTAATGTATGGTTCACTCTGGACCATACAGTTTCAATGAAACTGTGATCCAAATTGAACCACACATCAATTCCACACGGATGAAGTCACCACACAAAAACTTCTCCAATCTCACACTTGTATGCATATTGTCCTAGGCATTTTACAAGAGAATTTCTTCTTCCTGATCAAGCATTGGAGCAACTTTTTTCTTTAAAAAAAAAAATCATTGGAGCAACTTTTTCTGTCACTAGCTTGCTTATTTTTTTCAACTTTTTTTTATTTTTTTTCTTGTCAAATTTTAACTTTTTCTACCAGCTTTTTGCTTGTTCATTTGAGCCATAGTGTAAATAAAAATAAATAAATAAGTGGGGGTGATGGGTGTCATACCGAAAAGAGGAAGTGGCTTAGACAATAAGAAAAACAACTTATTGGTGTGGAAGTGTTTGCCATAGTGATTGCTCTTAATTATTCATATTTGTGAATGTGTTTTTGCACTATTTTTGTTTGTTTATTAAACACATGTTCGCAAACAAACTCATGACTTTAACGAATCAAGCTTGAACAATTTTTTGTTTGTTTATCAAACGGACGGACATGAACAAGCTTGTGACTTAAATAAACACAAGTTTGAACAGCTGATATTCAGTTCGGTTCGGCTCCGGCTCGTTAAGAGCACAGACTATCAGAGAGAGTAAGGGAGTTTTGCAGTCTAAGACCACAAAGGCTTCTAGACCCAAAAGAACAGTCGAAGAGCAATTATAAGTGAATTAAACATGGTAGCTATCTAAATTCATACTACTAACCATACATAAGTGATGTTTACAGCAGCTGTTTCAACAGATAGATAGATAGATGTGAAATCATACCATTCTTCAGACACATTAGCAAAAGACAACATTAAATAGACACTCTCTGTTTTTTTGTGGGGATTTTCTCTTCTTCTTCCTCAAAGTCATTATCCAAATCATCTTCTGAGCTTTCGTCCTTCTTCTTCCGTTTCTTCAACAACGGCTTTGAACCAGGCTTAGAATCAGAAGATGTCTTCTTTTTCACTACCACCTTCTCCTTTTCAAAGTCATCAGCAGATTCATCTTCTTCTGAGTTTTCCTTGTTTTTTTGTTTCTTTGGTGTCTTAGTCTTAGCCTTGGAATCAGGTGTCTTCTTAGCCTTAGAATCAGGTGTCTTCTTTTTCTGGGTTGAGCCTTTAGTAGATGATGTAACGGTTTTCTTCATTACAGAAACAGAGACCGTCTTTTTCTTCATAACAACAGTAGCACTACTACTATTAGGAGAAAGAAGCCTTTGCTGCTGCGCTTTCTTCTGTTTCTTCTCGAATACTTTCTTGGCTTCCTCTTCTGGAAGTAAGCCCGACTCCATCATCCTACAGATCACACAAAGTCAATGTCATACCATACCACCAACTCTTGATTCCTGGAACTGATTTTGGTCCATTTTGTATCATGAAATTTGCAGTTATACCCTCAATGTTCCAATTTCGCACTTTTACCCTTCATACACGGTGTTTGTTTGTGTTTTTACCTTTTCAATCCATTCTGCCACATGACAAGTTTTTATTTGTTGGAAAGCCAGGCATACAGGGTGGTTGTTGGACACGAGACACATTGGACAAAAAAGGTAGAAAATTTCCATAGATGACAGGAAAAAGTGCAAGATTACAACATTAGAGGCAAAACATGAAACTTCATGAAACAAAAGGGACCAAAAGTGTCTTCATCCCAAATTAATAATTATACCGATAACTTAAGACCTTTACAGATGCAAACATGCTTAACCATAAACACAGCAGAACAAGTGAAATGTAGTTCAGCATAATCTTGATCTGGCTAAATGTAGTTCAGAACAAGTGAAAACTTTCTGGAGAGAAAAACACAGACAGGAATACTGCAAGGCCAATATGCTGCAGGTATCTTATATATACTATTCCCCACAGGAGACTTTGTGACTTTTAAATAGCTATGTTTCCATTACACAATAAACAGTAGCACGTCGGCAAAATGCTATCATACTCATCATCATTGATGAGTATGATAGCATATATTCTATATTGAGCAAATTAAGAGAATACAGCCCAAGCATATAATCTTGAATCACAAAATTTTTTTAAACTCTTGTAAGCATTGGGAAAAAAATTATGAATAAGCTTGTACAAACACCAAATCCACAAAATATTCCCCTGAAACGATAAAAGGTATGAAGGTGGACCTGTGTTATTCCAGAAGTTTAAGAAATACTCATAGTAGCTATTATTTTCATAATCTAGAATCCTAGATCACAGAACCAAATCTAGGAGCAAGAAATTATATGAGGTACAATGTAAAACACCGCTCTAACTAATAGAAGTTTCCAGGATTCTTGTAACTCACTGAATACACCTCAGGAGACCCAACTATATGACTTCAACCAAAGGGTTACAGAGCTCAGACGATACAACCACAATCATAAGCAACCGAACCCTTCCATTGATAAAGAGGCTTCATGGGGTCATTTGTCACATCAAACAGTTATATAATTATTCCAAGAACCTTTTTTGCCCGGTGATAGCTTTAATTGTAGAATCTACATTATTCTGTGTCAGATATATCCTCTAAAATGTGAACTCCAAAGTCTGTACTCGCTCACAAAGTTACCTTTGACTTCTCAATCAAGTTGTTACCAAAGGTAGGCAGGCGCAAGGCCACAAGTACTCATCAAGGGTGCAAGGTCCCAAATACTCATCAAGGAAGAAAGTCACAAACTTAGATAAATGGTCATCTTTTAAGACATACATTCTTCAATTTTTAAAAGTGAACAAACACCTATATAGTTAACTTAACACTCTGTGTCCATATAACACTCATTCATGATGCCACGCTTTTTACACCCTCCTCCTCTTTCTTGTTTCTTCCTCTTAATAAGAACCAAACAGAGGCACAAAAAATATCACAGTATACATGTACTTCTCATACTCACGTTTCTTCATAGTAAATGTAAGGATCCTTTCATTCTCCCTTACTAACGGCTGTTAATGTACAATGTGGTTACGAGTTACTAATTTGGAATTTGCTATCTGAAATCGATGATAACCATACGTCTACTCCTACAAGTGAAGCTGATTTCATAAAAATATAAGTATCAAAGAAATCCATGAAACACAATGACTGAAGCTAATGATCATGTGTACTCCTAAAAATGAAACTGGCATTTCTAAGTCAAGTATCAATCCGGTGAGCAAAAGGTCATATATAACTAGGGAGGGCGATATATTAAAACAAAAGGGGCAAGGAAAAGGAAACAAACACTGAGTGGCAATCCCTGATACAGACAAATTCAAGGGATCAAATTCTTACCAAATTGCTGCCATATCACTCTCTGGAACTTGTTCATACAAAGTCTCATAGAATATCCGCAATGGATCTCTCTGCAGAAAACGTGGAAATAAAATAAATCAAAGCCCTTAAATAGCAGAGCACTCAAAAACAACCAAAGATTAAATGAAACAATTCACATTAAACATTCCAAGAATACCTCCTCAGGAGGTTCTCTCTTCTGACCAGGCAAATCATAAACTATCTTTTCCTTCTTCTTTACAACTATCTGCTCAGCTTCTTTAGCCACCTTCTTCTTACTACCATCCACCTGTTTCGTCTTCTTTTGCACCTTCAAACCAAACCAACCAACCATAATCAAATTATCCAACAGCCACTTCTATAAAAGTAAAACACCAAATACAAAACAAAATGCTCAGCCCTAACAATGTGCATTAAAAACCTTATCAGCTGTCTTTTCTGAGACCTTTCTAGATGGGGTTTGAGATTGGGATTGCTCAAAGGTTTCTTCTTTCTTGACTTTCTTAATTCCCTCCTTCTTCACCTTGGCTTCTTTCTGGCTGCTATTGCTCCCAGGTTTCTTCTTCTTGAGAGAAAGTAGGGATATTTTGCCTTCGTCTTCGTCTTCGTCTTCGTCTTCTTCTTCCTTAACTTCGTTCTTCACTACCTTGTCATCTCCCGACGTCATTTTTTCGAACAATATCTGGAAACTGGAAGCAAATTTTCAGTGGCAAAATGAACCGAGGGTTAAGGGTTTAGTACATAGCCATGAGCCAGCTCTGAAGGATCCGGTCGTTTCGGATACGGGTAACAACTAAAATGGGTTGGGAATATTAGGCGGCGGCGTCCAATAGATCCATATTGTTGGGCTGTTCACTTTTAGAGACTGTTGTTGGGTTTCCTTTCTTTCCCATCTGGCCCATACTGCAAACTATCCTTAAATTAATTTTTAAGAGATATTTCGACCAACTATGTCACTTGAGATGATAAAGCTAAAAGTCAACGCAATTGAAGTAATAAGCAATTGAAGTGTTAACACAAGCTTGAAGACCACAACTTGCAGCACAAGCTTGTTTGGCACAATGGGATAGAATATTCACAGAATATTCTCGTTATTGACTAAAGAATATTCGAGAATATTCCTCAGGTTAATATTCTTTTTTGGAATATTCTCATTAGATATTTTGACACCAATAAGCATCCAAATGAAAATCCATCATTGGTATTAGTTCAACCACCTCTAAATGGCAGCAATTATCATGCATGGGCAAGATCGATGCGCATGGCTCTCATGTCAAAGAATAAACTTACATTCATAGATGGAAACTTGCAAGCTCCTCAGATTGGTGAAGCTGATCATCATGCCTGGCTGCAATGTAACAGCATGGTCGTATCCTGGATCTTAAATTCAGTGTCAGCATCAATTGCACACAGTGTGATGTGGTTTAACTCTGCAAGAGAAATTTGGTTAGATCTTCAAGAAAGATTCTCTCAAGGTGATCATTTCAGGCTGTCAAATCTTCTGGAAGAGGTAAACTCTGTAAAACAAAATGATCTTTCTGTAACTGATTACTATACCAAACTGAAGATTTTGTGGGAAGAGTTACTGATCATTAGACCATATCCTACCTGCACATGTAATCCGGTGTGTGATTGTGGTGCTGTGAAAGTATACAGAGATTATTTTGAAACAGAATGTGCAATCAGGTTTTTAAAAGGATTGACTGATAACTTTGCCCCTGTAAAAGCTCAAGTGATGCTTATGCATCCACTACCTTCAATTAATCAAGTGTTTGGAATGGCTGTGAAACATGAAAGGCAACTGAGTTATTGTTTGGGACATCCTGATAAGATTGATAACGCTGCTATGATAATTCAGAGGAATAATTCTTATGGTCAATCTGGTAATCAAACTGATGCTATGACTGGTGGAGTTCAATATCCTAAAAGACCTATGAATAGCAATAGAAACTTTCAGTGTACCTACTGCCATCTGCAAGGTCATACAGAAGATAGATGCTATAGAAAACATGGATTTCCCTCAGGGGGCAGGGGCAGAGGTAGAAATGGACAGGGCAGAGGTTATGGTGGCAAAATGGTAAATCAAGTTGAAACTGGTGAAGCAACAGATACTGAATCAGCACATCAGTCTATTTCTTCATTGTTCACTCCAGAACAACTGGCTGAGTTAAGGAAGTTACTAAATACTAATTCTAATGGACCTCCTGTCCAAGAAGAAGCAGAATGTATGGTCAATCAGGCAACTGTGCTAAGTGCTAATTTTGGAATGCCAGCTGCTGGTGAGTGTTCTGGTAAGTCTTTACAGTCTAAGTCAAAACATTGGATTATAGATTCTGGTGCATCTGATCATATAACATGTTCTCTTAATCAGTTTATCTCCTACAATCCTATTCCTAACATCAGTGTTACCCTACCTAATGGCATTAAAATCAATGCAACACATAAAGGAGTGATAAAACTTACAGCTGAACTTATCCTTTTTGATGTATTGTATATACCTTCATTTCAACACAATTTACTATCTCTCAGTAAACTGTTACATGACTCTAACCTGTCAGTTATCTTTACTTCCAATGGCTGTTTTATCCAGGATCTTATGTCCAAGAAGATGATTGGATCAGCTAGACACTATCATGGCTTATACTACCTCAATCACATCCCTCATCAGTCCCAACCAAACTCTATGCCTACATCAGATCATGTAAAGTCTGTTCTGTTTTCCAGTAGTCCTAATGCCTATGTATGGCATCTTAGGTTAGGACATATGTCAAATAAAGTGGTCAATGATGTAAGGCTTATGGAGCCAAATGTTTGTTCTTTTGAAAAAGGAAAATGTTACTGTGTGCTATCTAGCTAAACAAAGAAAACTTTCATTTCCTTTAAGCAATTCTATGGCAGTTAATGCTTTTGATCTTATACATTTAGACATATGGGGACCATACAGGACAGCAACTGTAAATAATGAATCATATTTCCTAACCATTGTGGATGACCATACAAGATATACTTGGCTTTTCTTCTTAAAAACTAAATCTCAAGTCCCTGCTATTATAAAGCAATTTTATGCCTTTGTTGAAACTCAGTTTGACAAGAAAGTCAGAACTATAAGATCAGATAATGGTCTGGAATTTAAGTTACCAGAATTTTATGGTCAAAAAGGTATTATTCATCAAAGATCTTGTGTCCATACCCCAGAACAGAATGGAATAGTTGAAAGAAAACATCAACACATTCTCAATGTTGCTAGAGCCTTAAAGATACAGTCCAAAATACCCTTAGTCTACTGGGGATTCTGTGTGCAACATGCCACTACCTTAATAAACTTAACACCTTCTCCAAAACTTCAACACCAAACACCTTATCAAAAGCTACATCTTAAAAAACCATCTTATTCCAACCTGAGAGTCTTTGGCTGCCTTACCTTTGCATATAATCCTGATGTCCACAGAACTAAATTTGATCATAGAAGTGTACCTTGTGTTTTCATAGGATATCCACCTAATGTCAAAGGGTATCTACTTCTTAACCTAGAAACTAAGAGTATTTTCATTTCCAGAAATGCTATCTTTCATGAAGATACTTTTCCTTTTCATGGTCATCAATCTATACCTAAACCTACATCTTATTCTCTTCCATTACCTGAAACTAACATAAACCTGCCCTTTGACATCTCTTCTATAAGCATACCAAACAACACCACACCACCAACACCACACACCTACTTCTACTGGTACATCATCCCAAGACCATTCCAATACCTCAACACCCACCAATGCTAGCCCCCAACATACTTCCACTGTCTCATCAAATACCCAACATACACCAGATAACAATGCTTCATTTGACACATCACCATCATCTGCCACCCAGCCAGACATCTCCACCAGAAAATCCACCAGAAATGTCAAACAACCTACATACTTACAAGATTACATCTGTAATCAAGCTTCTACCACTGCCAAATATCCTATTCAAGATTACATGTCATATGATCAACTTGCACCTAACTATAAGACATTTGCTTTGAGTGTGACTGTTGCAGGTGAACCAGAAAATTACCAACAGGCTGTGAAAGATGCTAAGTGGAGAGAGGCCATGAATGCCGAGATTGAAGCTCTCCAGAAAACACAAACCTGGGAAGTTGTGCCATTACCTAAAGGGAAAACACCTATTGGATGTAGATGGGTGTACAAAATCAAATATCTTCCAAATGGAGCTGTGGAACGTTACAAAGCTCGTTTAGTGGCAAAAGGGTATACACAGCAACTGGGAGTTGACTACAATGACACTTATGTACCAGTTGCTAAACTTACAACAGTAAGGGTACTTATGGCAGTTGCTGCTACTGCTAATTGGCATCTAGAACAACTCGATATCAACAATGCCTACCTACATGGAGATTTGTCCGAGGAGGTTTACATGAAAATACCACCAGGATATCAAACTCAGGTACCTAATGCTGTATGCAAGCTTAAAAGGTCCCTATATGGCCTCAAGCAGGCAGGACGTCAATGGAATATCAAGTTGACTTCTTATCTTCTTCAATTGGGCTTTCATCAATCAAAGGGCGATTACAGCTTATTCACCAGTGGTCAGAAGGACACATTTGTGGCATTATTAGTCTATGTGGACGACATTATTCTGGCAGGACCAAATTATGACCTAATTCAAGAAATCAAAGCCCACCTCGACCAGAAATTCAAAATTAAAGACCTGGGTAAGCTACACTATTTTTTGGGGGTCGAAGTTGCAAGAAGCAAAAAAGGAATTGTTCTTTCACAACGAAAATATACCTTGGATCTTCTTTCTGAGTATGGTCTTCTTGCATGCAAGCCCGCTTCTACTCCTATTATCACAAGCAGCAAGTTAGCTAAAAATGATTCACCATTATTGGAGGAAAATCAGAAATTTCGAAGCTTAATTGGAAAGTTAATATACTTAACTTTCACTAGACCGGAGATTAGCTATGCAGTGCAGCAATTATCCCAATTTCTTGATTGTCCAACCCTTAATCACCAGCAAGCTGCCATCGGACTCTTACGGTTTTTGAAGAATTCTCCAGGTCAAGGGCTCTTTTATCCTACCAGATCCGATCCATCTGACTTCGATCCAGGTCCTTATACTGTTGCAGCCTACTCCGACTCCGATTGGGCCGGATGTCCAGACACTAGGAGATCTATCACCGGCTGGTGCATATTCTTGGGCAAATCTCTCATCTCTTGGAAGGCGAAGAAGCAGAGTACGGTGTCAAGAAGCTCGGCGGAGGCGGAATATAGAGCTCTCGCCGCCACTTCCTGTGAAATTCAATGGTTGGTGTTTATCCTCTCTGATTTGGGTATCACACCGCATTTGCCAATACCCCTATACTGTGATAACCAAAGTGCGTGTTACATAGTAGAAAACCCCGCATTTCACGAACGAACAAAACATATAGAACTGGATTGTCACTTCGTACGTGAGAAATTTCAAGCCGGACTCTCGTGCCTAAATCTATTCCTACCGAACGTCAACTAGCGGATATATTTACCAAGCCGTTTGGATGGACCACGCTTCGGTCAACTATCTCAAGGCCTCGGACTTTATTCCATCTACGCCAAGTCCGGCTTGCGGGGGGGTGATAAAGCTACAAGTCAACGCAATTGAAGTAATAAGCAATTGAAGTGTTAACACAAGCTTGAAGACCACAACTTGCAGCACAAGCTTGTTTGGCACAATGGGATAGAATATTCACAGAATATTCTGTTATTGACCAAGAATATTCTGAGAATATTCCCAGTTGACCAGAATATTCTTTGGAATATTCTCATTAGATATTTTGACACCAATAAGTATAAATATCCAAAAGTGTAATAGCTATATACTTAATTGTTCAGAAAAATGAATAAACCTCCACTTAATAATCTGTTCTTCATATGATTTATAGCATTTTCCACATGAGAATCACACGAAAATCTCTCTAATGATACAATGAAGATATTTGATCAAACGGTGACTCATCTGATCAAACCAGAGGTCGCTTGTAAAAAGTTATGATGATGCTCTTTTGAATGGAATTTTCATGTATGCATTGAGTCATATTTATAGGACAAAGGTACCTCATTCGAAATGATGTACTCCTACGCGAATGGGTAATGGTCATCTTCGTCCGGCCAAAAGCTATAACTCTTGTTTTTGTGTGGTGCATCACTTCACGTGTGCATGTATCTGAATTGCATCGCTTCACAAGTGCATGCATTTGAAATGCGCAGATGTATCAATTCGAATTTCACAAATGCATCACTTCAGCTAAAGTCGTTTAGCATGTTTTGTTACGGAAACTCGAATGCATACGATAACAAAATATGTAAATTATTAAGAAAAAAAATACTACCTCCGTCCCGCAAAAAGTATCATTTTTTGTGGTGTGCACTTATTAAGAAACTCAATTAATGTGTTGCACGTGTTTTGGTACTATATTGACATATGTACCTTCACTTCATAATAAATGCTTATTTTGGGATGTGAAATGAGTGCAATCAATACATATTGGAGTAAGAGTAACTTTATAAAAAAAAACATCAAATGTTGTATTGGTATTAAGCGACACTTTTTATAGAACAGTTTTTTTTCTAAAATGTTGACATTTTTTTTGAGACGGAGATAGTATCTAACATTAAAAACATATGAGTAGTTACAGTCTACTTGTTTGTTCTTTTTATTTCTTAATTGGAGAAATCATAAATTTTTCAACATGTTTCACTATATAATTTTTCCTGGAGTGAAAAAATGAATATATTTTAAACAAGGGTGAAATATACCGTGGATATATGTACGAGGCTTCTATATATTTTTTTGGTTAAATATGTCTCAAAAAACAAAAACAAAAAATTAGCATTCACAGTGCGTTTTCCGTACATACAATTCTTGTTATACGGACCGCACGAACTATCTTTAGTTACGGGCCGGCAAAAAAGAGGAAACCAAGAAAAAGCCTAAAAGATCGTTATATACTATATCTTCTTTCTTTGCAGAAAAAGGAAAGAAAAAAAAAATATCTATTTGCTGAAATTGCTAAGACGGCATCGCTTATTTAGATAAGATCTAAGATTTATTCAACAAAAAAAAAGTTCTAATCTTAGCTGACATTGTCTGTATATTGTGTGGAACTTTAATCGTTTTTAGTTAAAATTTTACATTAATAAGATTTTTAAATGTGAAGATTTGTGTCATCATGTAATGCTCCCAAAACCTAGATCTGACAGAGTTAATTGAACGCTAATATCGATTCTAGATAACTACTTAAACTTGTCGTTCTCGTTTGGATTAAAAATTTAACACGTGTTTACAATTTCATTATGTCTCACCCTTGTATGAAGGCGGCGTTACTTCATGTTAGCATTGTGAAATATAACATTCTTCTCCTCTTACAAGTAAGAGACATTATTGCTATGACTCGTCCGAACCAGAGGTAACTAGAAGTGATCCCCACATTGTTCTCACGATGAATCACTTAGTTCTGTCTGGTAATCGCATCGATTTCAATTATAATGCTCACAACCCCACACCGCCTCTCACGTTGTAACGCTTAGTTTCGTTTCTGATACCAATTGTAACGCCTCTAAAACCTGGGTCTGACAGTGTTAAATGAGCTATAATAGATCCGGTATCTATTTAGACCCATATATCGTCATCGTTTGCGCTAAAAAGATTAAGTCAAGTTAACAATTCTATTAACTCAAGTTAGCAATGTGAGATATTACACACCAGGCGGTGGATGTTGTAATTAATATCAGAGGATTGAGGTGGGTTTTTTTCTCAACAAGAAAGGTTCGAATTATATATTTATGTAGATTGTAGACGATAAACCAACAATTATATTGGTTATTATTTATTAATGATTACTAACTCATATATAATTTTGTTGATGACCCAAATAAAACATATTGGTAAATTATTGACACAGACAAGGTAAAAACAACTCCAAGTTCAAGAAAGAGAAATTCGTTCAAACATGAACGCTTTATTCAATTGTTCATTGTTGACAGTGATAGTGATAGCAATTAGCAGTTTAATATCTTGTAAATTCTAAATCTACTTCATCTTGGATAAGATTTTTACTATTATTATTAATTATTATTATTATTATTTTGGGAACGGCTGGATAAGATTTTCTTGAAGCTAACGTTAAATATCTTGAACCTTGGTTTTAGTCAAATTGCGATGAGATCCAAGTAATAGCTAGCTTGCATGCACACTCCCTCCAACATTAAAAACAAAACAAATCAAAGGACCTAGCCTCATCTACTAATACAATATCTACTAGTACTATGTACATTTATTATTTACATTTTTAAGTTTGAAATCATGACTTCTTCTGCATTTTCTTTTTTGACCATGCATGAGCTCATGTCTCTCAATAGATATTTACAAAAATTTATAAATCTTTTTCTTTTTGACATTTAATTCATAAAGCTTAGTAAAACCTTTAAAACCATTGTAATTCTTCTACTGATACTTATCAAATCCGGTCCGGTCTAACTGTCTGACTATCAAAATCCGGTGATGACTCGGTCATGGAATGGTGCCAGTTCAAACATTAACATGTTTAAGGAATTAATCCGTTCAAATCTTGTAAAGCCGGCGGTTCAACTGGTAACCCAACTAGTCTCGGACCTCTCAGTTGAACCGTGGGTCAAGTTAAATTAATTAAATAAATATATGAAATATGTATTGAACCTAGGAAAAATACATTGAGTTTCTCTAATATGTTATAAGTCATTACTTAATAATTTTGCATATTTGTTTATAAGGACTTTGTGTACTTAATATGTATTTTTATGACACTAAGGACACAATATGAGTAACTAGACAAAACTATCATTTTCTGGAGCTTTTTTTTTCCTCTTTTTCTGGACGTGATTTTTTTTTTCCTGGATGCGTTTTTTTTTCCTGACCGTGTTTTTTTTTTCTTTTCTAGGCGTGATTTTTTTTTGAACGCTAAAGAGACATCACAGTGTCTCTTCATCACGGTGTCTCTTCATCAAAGTGTCTCTGCATTGCGGTGTCTCTGCATCGGGAATGTCTCTGCATCGGGGGTGGTCACTACATCGGGGGTGTCTTTGCATTGGGGATGGTCACTGCATCGCGGTGTCTCTGCATCGTGGTGTCTCTGCATCGGGGGTGGTCACTGCATCGCGGTGTCTCTGCATCGGGGTGGCCACTGTATCACGGTGGTCAATAGATTGAGGGTGGTCAATGCATCGCGATGGTCACTGCATTGGAGGTGTCTATGGAGGGGGCATTATACGGTTAAATCCGGGTATTACTTATCACTGAGGTTGCGCGGAGGGTTGTACTCTGGGGCTAATGGGACATCTTCGGTTGGGCCGGATAGGGTGTGGCGTGATGTGTGGCGGGTAGCTGTTCCTCCGCGTGTGCAACACTTTCTCTGGAGATGTTTGCATGGATGTTTGTTGATTGGGGAAAATCTCCTGAAGCGCCAGCTAGGGGATGGTGTTTGTCTTGCATGCGGTCAAGAGAGGGAGTTTATGCTCCATGTCTTGTTCGACTGTGACTGTGGTAGGGCGGTTTGGAGAGCATCGCCATTTGGCAATCAGGTTGATCGGCAGTCGTCTGGATTTCGGGAGCTCTTTGGGGGCCTTGTGGTCCAATTATCGGAGGCGGAAATTGCCGAGTTCTATATGACTCTGTGGAATCTCTGGAAGGCACGTTGTAGCGCAGTTTTCGAGAGGACGCCGATCTATGCCTCTCGAGTGGTATCGGCTTCTATAGCAGCGGCGCTGGAGTATTTCAGGTGATGGCCGGTTCTCAGGAGGTGGCTGATGGGATTCCGCACCCGGTTACATAGGGTGCCCCCTCGGGCACCTGGAAGTGTAACTCGGATGCTTTTGTGGCGGGTGCAGGTTCGGGTATTGTGTTGATTTATAGAGATTCGTTGGGGCTATTGTGGCGGAATTTTCTTTCCACGTTGATCCAGGTGACACTCCGGAGTTGTTGGAAATGCGTGCGATCTTATTGGCTCTAGCATATGCAGATTGGCCGGGGCTCTCGTCTATGATCTTTGAGAGTGACTGCCTATCTTGTATCCAAGCCTTGTCTCGCTCTTCGGATAACCTCTCTGTTTTGGGGTGTCTAGCTCGTGACTGTGTTTTAGCCTCAATGTCCTTTGTGTCCTGTCAGTTTACTTTTGTCAAACGGTCTGGTAATATCCCGGCGCATAGTCTTGCTGCTAGATATGGTGCTGCGGCTGTAGGGCTCTATTTCTTAGGATGTACATCCCCACATGATGTAATCTCCGCCTATTTAGCGGATCTGTCTTAATAAAAGTGTTGGTTTTCCTAAATATTAAAAATAAAAAAAAAAAAAATCAATTATTTTTTATTTATACGAAAACTCAATAAAAGGTTTTACGCACCTTAATTTTTTTCTTCCCTACGGGCTCCAACCCTTGTCACTTACGAGTTATACCAAAACTCGATCATCTATTTAAACACTCCCCTCTCCTTCCACAGTTTAAAAGGCTCAACTCTTCTCAGAAAAAGGGAAGGGAAATATAATAAATATATACATAAGTACTGCACTGCTAAAAGCAAAACTGTAAGATAAAAATGTCTGGATGCAACAAAGTCCACTACGTCGTCCGCCTCCGCCAAATGCTACGTTGCTGGCGAAAATGGGCTGAGTCCAACGCCCAAAGCTTACCGTCAGATGTAGCCGCCGGACACGTGGTAGTCGCGGTGGGCAGCAGTTCTAAAAGATTTGTTGTCCGTGTGTCGCATTTGAACCACCCTCTGTTCAAGAAGCTATTACATGAAGCTGAAGAAGAATACGGGTTCACAAGCTCCGGTCCATTAACCATTCCTTGTGAGGAGAAATTGTTCGAAGAGATTATCCGATTCGTAGGCCGGTCTGAGCCAGGTTCTTGCAGCAACCTCCGGTTCATAAGTTTTGATTACTTTCAGACTTGTTGCCGACTGGAGGACTTCCGCAACAATCTTCTTGAAAGCTTTGCTGAGTCACGGCCGCTTTTACATGGTTTTTCCGACAAGTCTATTTGGTGATCGACCGAATTTGTACGATGATGAAGCCTTTGTTGATTTGTATCAGTTGTAATTGATGAGACCTCTTCTAGATTGGTGTAAATTTTTCACCTGGTAAATTGCATTGATTTTTATTCCCCTTTAATTCATAGTATATTTTAATTTTAATCATTCTTTGTCTGCCTAAGTTTTGCTCCGGAGGATTAACACATGGGTCTCCCGAGTTTTGGAACCGAATCACGCGATCCAGATGTCGGGAAAAAGGCCTGATTCTTCTTCAGTCTAGATCATGGTTCGTGGCTGGAATATTGAATGGTGCAGAGGGGAACTGAAAGCGGCTTCCATCTTTGTAACTTAATTCTTTTTTCTTCCCTTTCTTTCTTTTCTTTGTATTGGTATCCATGAATTAAAGTTTCTTTTTCTTTTCAAAATTTTTTCCCTTATGACATTGGAATTCTTGGAAGTATCTCCGACCATGCATGCATACACCAATAAAAAGTCTTATAACTATTTTACTCTATAATTATAAATCTATTAAAAAGTTTTATAGAATTGACTCAATATGTATTTAAAAAAAATACATTACATATAAATATTTTTTCTACCAAAAACAATTAAAAAAAAGAAGCATAATGACATATTTGTGGGTAATGAACCGGTTGATATTGTTAAAGCTTTTGCATAAAGCTTTGACGACTTGACATTCCTCCAATGGAATACAAACATTTTGTAAAGGTTTAAACCTTCTCCATAAACCTTTTACGTACATTCTCCGTTGGAGAAACTTCTTACTAGAGTACATTTGTCTATTAGAACACTTTTATATATAACATCTTATTACATACTATTATAACTACTTTCAAAATATAAGGCATTCTATCTTTTTGGTTAATCGAAATTTAAAATTATTTTACACTATCACTTAGAATCTTTTTATTTCATTTTTAATTTATTATCAATTCAAACACTTATTATTATTTTATGACGATTGTATGGATGCTGTCAAATGGTACTTTAGTCATTTTTCATAGAATTTATGTCATTGAATCGTTTTCTTATTTTATGTAAAAACTCATCGAATGATATATATTTTGATAAAGATGGAGTATTTTATTGTAATGAGATGTTCGAGTCATTTTTTCCCATAAGAAGCCGTTCGACAAGTCTTAAACGAAAATAATTGACACATCATCGTGTAGTTATTTTCAAACACACACGAAATAGAAAAGAAAAGCTAAACGGAACGAAAAAAACTCTACGCAGAAAGATTTGAAGTATGAGAAAAGAGAAGTAAAAATGAAAACTATGATGTTTGTCGTTTGATACAACATTAATTCGTACAATCGTTGCATCATAAAATATCTCATGAAATAAAGAGTGAAGAAACCTATGGATATATGAGAAAAGTTATTATACAACGGTGATTTTATGGGTGATACGAGTGGATGGGTGAGATTTGTTTTTAGACATCCTCTCTCATATAGTAGGAGTGTGTAGAGGTGAATTTATTTAGAATATATGAATTAACATTAAAAAATCAATGAAAAGAAACCAAAAAAGATGAGGGGCGGTGACTGGTGAGGGTTCATTTAGATTAATGCGGCGAACAACCTCCTAGACGAATTTTTTTTAAAAATTGCTCACGATACAAAAACGTTGGCCAAATTGCTCTGATACAATGATATAATAAATAAAAGGATTTAATAATAAATGATTTGGGATTACAGTTTATAGAGTTATTGAAATTAGTGATCTATTCAACCAAAATTTTGGCCGTCCTGATGAATGAACGGCTACCCACTCCGACAATCCTTTAGAGCTTTCACAGCTGGCTATGGCTGCTCCTTCTCCGGAGCCGCCCCCAGCAACGCTGCAACCTTCAACCGGCACGCTGAATCCTTCCACCACAACCACTTATGCCCAAATCACGAGAGGTGCGCCACTTCAGAGCCCAATTTCATCACTCTTTCCACCTCTCCTCCTATACGGGTGCGCCCTCCATCATTATTCCCAAGGCTATGGAAGACTTGCAAATTCCTTCAAACGAGCCTTGATCGGCAAATTTTAGCAAGGACGGCCATCACTGGAACTTATTACAAAATTCATGGCAGTTTAGAACTAGAAAGGCAGTTTCACCTATGGTCTACTCGATAGCAAGCACGTTATCATAAGATTTGAGCACGATGAGTACTACATCCGCCTTTTTTCACGACCTTCCTAGCAAGTATGTAACAAAAATATGAGAATTTTTAAATGGACTCCTGCTTTTCATGTTGATCGTGAACCCTCTATTGTTCCTGTTTGGATTTCGCTGCCACCTATTCATTTGATGAACAAGACCTTTATCTTTTCTTTAATGAGCACGGTGGGGAACCCTATTGATTCTGCCACCTCTGAATTGCGTCGGCCATCTTTAGCTCGAGTTTAGGCTGAAGTTGATGTCTTTAAAAGAATTATTTGCTCGAATATGGATTCAAAAAAAATGGTGGTGCAGGTTTTTGGCAGCCGATAAATCCAAAAGGCCAACGCCCGTCATATTGTCAACATTGTTAGTCTAACTATAAAAAGATCTATTTATTAGTTTGAGAAGAGGTTTGACCGATGGACTACGTACTAGGCCACAATGAGAATGAATGCATGCACAAATATCCGGGATTGAAACCTGTCAATAAGTCGGCAGACTCTCGATCACAAGCATGTTTATATGGCCAAAACCACCCCTGTCGATCCAAAAACTAGTACGGATCAGTCAAGTTCTTTGTTTGCTGTGGATAAGATGCAAGCCATAGTTTTGGAAACCACCCTGAGCACAAAACAAGATGCAACTTTTGATCAGGCCCTCCAAGTTATTAATTCAGCTATAGGAAACTTAGTTGAACCGGTGAACAACAAACATGATAGGGAAATTGAAATTGGGGTTAAAGACCTGAACTCTAGGGAAGTACCAACTCATGATATAACCACAAAAACCAAAGGTTCTCCAGAATCCATAAGCAACTCCACGCCAAACAAGGATGAAGCAGAGTCTTCAAACATTAACACATCTGTCAAAAGCAAGTCCAAGCCAAATGCGGTTGAAATTGAATTACTAGAAAGTACCATAAACTCCATATCTGATACGATTCTTCCACAAGAAATACAAGAGGCAAGATTGACAACAAATCGGGAAACGACACAACAAAAAGTAGATACTCAAGTTACATCTTCACCAATTCATAAGGACACTATCACCGAGCAAACAAGTTTGGAAAATGATAGAGAATTCTTAGAGATTTTGAGTTTATCGTCTGTAAAAATCAAGAAAAATAAAAACTACTTTTCTGATTTAGAAAAAGAAACATTTAAAGTTGAAAAAATAAATATGATGACTAGAAAAACGAGAAAGAAAAATAAGCGTTACCTTCAAGATTTTATAGTTTGAGTAATGAAGCTCGGCTTGTGAGTTTTAAAAAAAAAATTTCTTTTAATAAAATTGTTGTTTATTTAAAAAAAAAAAATCTATCTAAACAAACAAATATGACCTAACAACTCTATTCTAACAACTATCCAATTCATGCTGTTATTATCAATCCGACTCCATAATTTAATAATCACCATAAGAACACAAACACCACAACTAGGTGGATTTTGGAATTCTTCGTATGTGCATCCATATGACCCATAGCAGTCAGCAGGATCTTCTTTCCCACCATAGTAGCGACCGGTTCTATTTGCACACTACAGAATTGTAGAAATCTGCGCCCAAACTCATATAAGAGAAGGGGCATCATCCCCAAAACCTAAGTTGTGAGATGAGGGAAATCAATTTCTTAATATGGTGGGTTACACAACCACAAGTTATAATGTGGGCCTGGGCACTTTCAAGGCCAACAAAGAGGCCAACACTTACACAATACCATGTAGAAATCTAGGCGCAAGCTCATATAAAAGGAGGGGCATCTTCCCTAAAACTTAGGTTGTGAGGTGAGGAGAGGAAATCCATTTTTTTAATATGGTGGGTTACACAATCACAAGTTTAATTTGGGATACTTTAACAAGAATTATTTCCGGCACCACGGTAATTAGCATATTTAAAATATTACTTTGAAAACCACGATTGTATTATCGCGAAAAGGAACATCGCTGGTACCAACGTTAGAAAAACGTCAATGGCAGTGATGTTTTTTTTTATAGAACATGAGCAATGGTGAGTAAAGTCACTGACTATGATATTCATTGTAAATTATGAACTTGGGCGGCAGTGACGTTTATACTAACAACATTGAACGGTGACATTCCTCCGTGTGTTGTAGAGCCGCCAATAACCCGCCTAGCAAATTCTCTTGCGTGTTTGTTTGCCAGTTGCAAATTAGGCCCAAAAAGAGGTCCAATATTCATGAGTCATCATCTTCATCATCACTTCATCAGTAGGAAATGGAATCCACACGCCTAAATAAATTCTTCTTTTTCATTGTTTTGGACTTTTGATCAAATGCTTTTTCAAGATCGGACTAAGAAGGCTTTCTTTCTTTTCTTTCTGTTTTTTTTATTTTATTTATATATAATTTTTTTTAGGGCAGAACTCAGAAGCCCATCAACTTAGAATTATGGATTTGGTCTTTAAAAAAAATATTACTGATTTGCCATTCAAAATTTCAACCTTCGACAATAATGGCACGTTAGCTAAGGAAAAAATAGAATCTAATGAATTGAAATAGTAAAATATAATAAACTTATTTCATTATTGGGTTTGGATTGTGAAATAATAAAATTAAACAAATTACATAATATGTGACACCATAGAGTGATGAATAGGGTAGGATACTGAGTTAATGTAGGTAGGTGGGTAGAGTGCATAAGGTAGGATTGGGCAGTAAGGATAAGTTTAGGTGGGTAGTGTGGGGTAGCTTTACCCTACCACCTCAACCTACCCGTCTTAGGTGGGTTGGGTCAACTGACCCTTAAACCAAAAAAAAAAAATCAATGTATTTTTTATCATCTTTTAAAAAATTTATCATTAATTGTATTAACTAACCCGTTAAAAATTTAAAATGTTGACACTTGACTTGTATTTATACTTAGAAATTTAAAGTTAATGTATTAAAAACTTATAATAGGATATGTTATTCTCGAACTTCAAGCAATTATGGTTTATTACTATCACCATATTTATTCATCATCTCCCCATGCATCACTAATTCACTATCATAAATAGAGATGATAATCTGACCATCTCCTTTGCCAAATATCAAAGCATATCTAGATTTGTCTTTCTCCTTTAAAGATTCCACCATAATGGCTGCGGTTTTTTTTATGTCATCGTTATATCAACACCATTTCTGTCTCTACCCACCGTCGTCAATGACCAAAACAACCATAGCGTTCATCGATAATGATATATATGCCGTCGGCGGTCGGTCTTCGTTACGGATGAACCACCTTGCGCACGATCACCAACCATGTCTGCCATCAAACTATTTTTCTTAAACAATTTTGTTGTCACAGCAATTGAACTCATGTCGATTGATGGACTTGACTACTTCATTTTCTATATGACGAACCCGTTTCCTCAACCGACCATGATTTTTAGAAAATGTTTAGCATTCCATGACCACCACCGTCAACCGTCGGGTGATGTTCATTATTTGCCTAAGTTTTCTAGTGGAATGGTTAGAATTCCTGGTTCTGATTGCCGTAGACGGATGAGCAGGGTAATTAGAAGTTGCAGTGAAAATATTTTGGGACTTCTTGTGGTAGTTGATACAAATATGATGTTTCCAAAGGATAGATACTGGGATTATGGTTCGGCCAAAATGCAAGTGGACGCGGAAAAATAAATACATATATAAATAAATTAAAACCGATCTGAGGTGAATTCAATTTTATTTTCGATAAACGTCAATGTGTGTTTTTTTTAAATTATTTATATCAAGTGTTGATTTAAACTCGAAAGTCATTTTTTTAAATGACATTTCTCTAAATAAATAAATCGAATGGAATATGAAACGACTAATGTTTTGAGCTAGTGCACACTTTTCTATTAACTATAAAAACTGATACTTGAAATTAACGGATACTACTTGCCCGCCCGCTCGTGGCACGAAAGTGTCAAAGCTCGGGGGCTAGGGGGATTAGAGTTACTGCTCTAGGATAACGGCTAGTCACCGGTCTCGGGGCCTCTTGACTCGAAGTCTTTCCGACAGTAGCTAGAGTGCTCACTCATAAGAGTGGGGACGGTACCTTTTCCCCGAAGATTCATGCTATAGCCGGGAAAGCAAAGGCTGACGATTGGTGCGTGGGTCCTAGGGCATGGATAGGGTTAGCTGGAACCGTGTAGGAGGTTTGCACGGCAAATGTTGATTCTTTTCCCTAGCGATCGGCCGGAGTCGTCAGGCATGGCTAGTTCTCGTGGAGTGCGGTTGAAATCCATATGGTAAAACGGTGTTTGGGCGGTACTTGACTCATCGGTTCGGCCAAAGCTGGTGAATGAACCTGACATGTTTTCTTAATGCTCGTGCACTTCAATATTAAAAATTGTTCTTTCATTTGTTCAATCAGTTAATAAAAGACTTCCGCTGTTATTTTTTAAAAAATTCATCAAAGTATTGTTTTTTTTATATTATAAATATATATAATATATAAAGGTTAAAGGTAGTAAATGACTGTTTTTGATCTAAAATGAGGAAAAAGGACAAGAAAAAAAAATAGTGGTTGAAAAGGACAAAAACACGTATTCGTTATCTACATGTGTTACTACATGTTGCTACAACCACATGTAGTAACACGTGTAGTAACGTGACATGTTTTTGTCCTTCTCAACCATTATTTTTTTTTCTTTTTCCTTTTTTCCCATTTTGTATCTTATTTTCGTCCTTATCCTCGTATATAACACTCTTTTTTTTGTCTCGTTTTCTTTGTCTCTTTTGTTTGTTTTTTTTTCTCTTCTTTTACTTGTATAAATATAAATACACGTTAATGCTCACGGGGATTGAAGAGTATAGGCGTTGAAATTGATCGAGTTCCGAGGAAAAAGAAATTAATGTTTCGGATGGTACCTCGAATTATTTTAAAGAGCTATTGTAATTTTATGTGTTGTAATCTTTTAATGGAATTAGTTAGTGATTTATGTAAATTGATTTGTGGTATATTGTAATCAAGTTTGTTATTGAAGTGTTGGTAAATTATTTTGTGGATTTAGTAAATTTTTGAGATTTCTAGTATTGTTATTGAAGTCGCGGCGAGAGTTTCACAACCCCTCCTAGAATGACCCAGTGGACCTAGGGGTCGGGAGTAGGGCATTACAGGATCGGTTCGCCGTATTCATCTCATTGAAGTGCAACAATCCGAAGAATGTATTACTGTTGTATCTTGGGAGACGATTGTCATTACCGTGTGCACATAATCGGGGCAAAAACGTCTTAAGGACAGAGTGCTACACTCGCCTCAATCCATAAGTTTTATGTCTTATTTTTTGTTTTTGTTTTTGCTTGATTTACGTGTTAAACAGAATGCTAGATTGAATAATTTACCCTACAATCTTAAGACTTTATTTTTGCTTCCGGTGTGAAAAATCTGATGCGTGTGTAATCTGTTAATGTGCATATTCTTCTTTATATGGTTGAACACTTAATTGCATCTGTAATTCTGAAAAATTAACATCGAAAAAGGTTGTAGTAACAGAAATGATTTTACACATTTTCAAAAAATAGGCACGACTAAATGCATTGTCTTCAAACAAAATACTTTGTAATTACTACGTTTTTTCTGAAAACTCGAAAAATAAAAATTGTTTCTAAGGTGTTATAAATTACAAATCCGTTTTTATTATTTGTTAAAAGTGTTCGTGATTTTTTTAAATTCTGTTTGAAGACACGTTGTTAAAATAAAAAATAAGAAGTTTGTGTTGCGAACTTGATTGTTGATCTTCTGTTTGTGAAACAGAAATGGAAGGAGTATTGGAATCAAACAGTCCATTGACAATGGTGGTGTCAGAATGCAACACGGTTGGAAATCCCCGAGAATTGTTCGTAGACACAGGGGCTACGCACCATGTTTGTGCTATAAAAGCCATGTTTTTCGACTATCAAGTAGTGGAAGGGGAAAAATTGTTCATGGATAATTCAGCCACTTCTAAGGTTGAAGGCCAAGGAAAAGTTGCCTTGAAAATGACTTCAGGCAAACTTTTGACTCTGAATAATGTGTTGCACGTGCCTGACATTCGATAAAACTTGGTGTCCGGTGCATTACTTGTTAGTAATGATTTTAAACTTTCCTTTGAGTCTGGCAAATTTTCCATATGTAAAAATGGAAAATTTGTGGGAAGGGGCTATATGGTTGATGGCATGTTTAAATTAAACATTATGGTTGTTGTACCTAAGGCCATAGTGCCAAAAACTGCAAACATTATTTCTAGTGGTAATGATAAAGCATCTACTTCTTCTTATTTGGTTGAGTCTTCATCTTTATGGCATTGTAAATTAGGATACGCGAATTATAATTCTGTTCGTAAATTAATGAATTTAGAATTGTTGCCTAAACTACAATTTGATGATAAAAATGTCATACGTGTATTGAAGAGATAATGACAAAGTTACCGTTTCCAAGTGTTGAACGTTTTAACGAACCTTTAGATTTAATTCACACGGATATTTGTAATTTAAAATTTGTGCAAACCAAAGGCGGTAAAAAATACTTTTTGACTTTTATAGACGATAGCACAAAATATTGTTATGTGTATTTATTGCGTAATAAAGATGAGACTCTTGATGCTTTTAAGCATTACAAGAATGAAGTTGAGAATCAACTTAGCAAACGGATCAAAGTGATTCGTAGTGATTGAGGTGGAGAATATGATGCACCTTTTGATGAATTTTGTTCGAAATTCGGAATTATTCATCAAACGACTACACCATATTCACCACAATCAAATGGTGTTGCTGAACGTAAAAATAGAACACCTAAGAAAATGATGAATGCTATGTTAATTAGTTTGGGTTTACCCCAGAACATGTGGGGGGAGGCTATCCTCTCGGCGAACTTCATCTTGAATCGTATACCATCCAAGAAAAGGGATGAGACACCTTATGAATTGTGGAAAGGTCACAAACCTAACTACAAAATGCTAAATGTGTGGGGGTGTTTAGCAAAGGTAGAAATACCAAAACCTAAACAAGTAGAAATTGGGCCTAAAACAATTGACTGCATCTTTATTGGCTATGCGAATAATAGTAGTGCCTATCGGTTTCTGGTTCATAAATCAGACATTCTTGATGTTCATGTAAATACTATAATTGAATCAAGGAATGCTGTATTTATTGAATCTTTCCTTGCAAAGACAAAGAAAATGAAGGTTCAAGTTCTAAGAGAACTTTTGATGAAATAACAAATGATGACTCAAATGATCATCAGGAAACGGAGGAACTTCGTAGAAGTAAAAGGACAAGGACTTCAACGTCTTTTGGTCCTGATTTCCTTACCTATGTGGCAGAGGATGATCCAAGGACATTTGCTGAGGCTATGTCCACTCCAGAAGCACCATTATGGAAAGTGGCTATCAATAGTGAAATAGAATCCATCTTGGTTGATCTTCCACCCGGAGATAAACCACTTGGATGTAAGTGGATTTTCAAGAAGAAAATGAAAGTTGATGGGTCTATTGAAAAATACAAGGCCATATTGGTAGCCAAAGCGTACAGACAAAAGGAAGGCCAAGATTATTTTGACACATACTCACCGGTTACGAGGATAACGTCTATACTTATCCTGATTGCGATTGTTGCGCTGTTTAACTTGGAAATGCATCAAATGGATGTTAAAACAACTTTCTTAAATGGTGAGTTGGAGGAAGAAATTTATATGGAACAACCTGAAGTGTTTGTGGTTCCAGGTCAAGAAAAGAAAGTGTGCAAACTTGTCAAATCACTGTATGGGCTTAAGCAAGCACCTAAACAGTGTCACTTGAAATTTGACCAAGCGATGATGGCTGATCGGGGTCAATCAGGTTATAATATACTTGACCACCATAAACCAATACTAGTAAGAGGACTAGGCCCATCGTAGTATAGCTATAGTGAATCAAGGTCGATCCCACAGGGAACCAATTGTGGATCATCTTATATACAAACAATTAATTAAACATGTCAAGGACATAGAGGCGGTCTACGACCAACATAAGACAGAAAGGTAAAGACACGACTCGACACAACGTAATTAACCTCCCCAATTATAGTCTTTATCGTGTGGACCTAGATAATTTATATAATAAACTGAACTTATTAACTGCCAATCCATTTGTATCTATCTTAGATTGGCTACGGGAGTCATCCTCTTTAACTTGACTTAGCACCGGTAAGTCACTAAATCACTGTGATATTGTTACGTGACTTCGCCTTTTAGTGCCTCCATCTCATATAACTCACACGCTTACGACTCGAAGGATGCCGATATTAATCGTACACCTCGTCCAGGCAACATTCCTGTGGTTAGGCGTACTTCCTAAACGATTACTCAAGCTCTCGTCCAACTAGCAATTACCAAGTTATAGTCTCATGCTAATCTACGACGTATGTATAATCAGGTGCTAGCAATCCCCAAATATAAACCTACCTAGATAACGCCGAACGTCCGAAGATCAATTCATAAGCCTACCTAAGAGTTTTATATTGGTATTTCCTTTTTACACATTTTAATTAAACTAAGCGAGTAACGTAGCCATAGCCATACCTACTGAGATAATAAATTCTATTAAGTTAACCTAACCATAAAGACGTGGATATTTAACGGATGAAAACAGGGCTCGGTTGACCGAATAGCTGGGCTCGGTCGACCGAATGGTCTTTTTCCCCCAGATTACATCCCTGAACGTATCTCTCAGCGTTTCATCATACAGAACAGATTAAACAGTAATTCGTAAAGCATTCTTATAAACTAACATAGATACTCATTAATTAAACAATGCAGATTCATGAATAAATACTAAGTGTATGACGTAGGTTATGGGATCCCCATAGACAAGGAGTCGCCACATCCCTAACGTCATAGCCTAGATCTACATCATCTAGCTATGATTAACTAACTCAAACAATAAAGCATAATTGGGAGGGGTTAATTACTTAAAAGAAAGAAACAGAAAATAAAGGCTTACATATTGCAGCCCTTAAATTGCTGGAAACCCTCAAATTATTCTACATTGTATCAAAGTTGAATTGTACGATTGAAGAAAGAATGAAGGGATGTATTGGTGTCTAAGGTGTGTTTTACAAATTTCGTAGCTGCTGCTTATATAGAGGCTGTAACCGACCTAGGGAGGATCTAGAAGATATACACGCGAAAATCCCGTAAGTGACTGAGCCGACATACTCGGTCGACCGAATGATAGGGCTCGGTCGACCGAGCCTTTTTCTGCACGTGTTAAACGCGTCTCTTTGTCTGACTTGTTCCCCACTGCATTCTTGCGTGTTGATCTGATTAATCTTTCATTTAATGCTCCGATTTTCTTCCTCTATTATCTTGAGACCATTGATTGAATGACATTAATCCTCTCGATTTGTCATGATCTACAAAATCAGCATTTATCGCACAATAAATCGTCTTTTAATAATGAAAACGGCTAAATACCAAATATCATATTAATAATCACTTAACATTAAATAATAAATATAAACATGTGATTTAATATGAAATATATATTATTAATCTCGATTTAAGGTCAACGTTGATGACTTTTACGAGTATAATTTGACCGTCATCAATGGCAAACGGCTTTAGAATCAATGAATGTGATAAGTGTGTCTACATAAAGACAACACTTAAAGCCTACGTGATAGTATGTCTGTATGTGGACGACATGCTCATCATGGGAAGTGATCATGATATAATCGTGAACACTAAGAGAATGTTGACCAAAAACTTCAAGATGAAGGATATGGGAGTTGCTGATGTTACTCTTGGGATTAAAATCTCAAAAACGTCTGATGGACTGATGTTGTCACAGGCTCATTATGTAGAGTCTGTTCTTAAAAGGTTTAATGCCTTTGACAAGAGTTTTGTGAAAACTCCAATTGACATAAGTAAACACTTAGTCAAGAATAAAGGCAAGCCTGTGAAGCAATTGGAATAATCACAATAAATTAAGTAGGTTCACGAGTAATGAGTGAGGATCATTGGGTATCCCTTGACCGGATGTTAAGGTATTTGAAGTTTACAATGAACCTCGGAATACAGTATACAAGATATCCAACAGTATTGGAAGGATACTGTGATGCGAACTGGATATCTGACTGTAAGGATTCAAAATCCACCAATGGATATGTATTCACTATTGGTGGTGGTGCAGTGTCCTGGAAATCATAAAAACAAACATGCATAGCTAAATCCACTATGGAATATGAGTTTATTGCATTGGATAAGGCTGGAGAGGAGGCATAGTGGCTTAGGAATTTCTTCGAAGATATTCCTTGTTGGCCAAAGCCAATTCCTCCTATTGGCATATATTGTGATAGTATGTCGGCTATAGGACGGCACAAAGTTGTATGTATAATGGTAAGTCACGACATATACGTCGTAGACATAATACCATGAAGCAATTGATCTCTAATGGCATGATTTCCTTTGATTATATAAAATCAAAGGAGAATCTTATGGATCCGCTGACGAAATGTTTATCTAGAGATCATATGTCAATCTTGACAAATGGGACTATTACACATGTTCCCTTATAATGGTAACCCAACCATAGTGACTGGAGATCCCAAGATCATTGTTCAAAAGGGACAACTAAGTTATGAGAGACAGTTAGCACTTACCCATTCTGTTAGAACAAAAGTGTTGTCTGCTGAAGGGTTCAGGTTAAGCATAAAGCTTTTAATGATTCCTATATCTTGGTAAAGCCAAGTGGGGTATTGCAGAGTACTCTTTATAGGAGGTCACATATGTAAGTGGAAGTGAGGCCGCTTCTGTGAGAATTTGAGGGCTGAATTTTTTAACACACTTTCTGAAACCAAGGTGTTCCAGGGCCAAAATGGACACGACCATGGGAACTTCGAGAAGGCCAGGGGGTCTATTGTGTGGGTATTGATTCGCCGTATTCTTCTTATAATCTTCCTTTATGTTTTGATTATTAGCCAGGAAATGTATAGAAAAAAGAGAGACGATTTACATAAAGAAATTAGAAAATAAGGAACTAATCCATCCAAAACGGATTAAATAGCAATTACAATAATATTGGAATACTTTGATGATGACATGGCGGCGTAAAATAAATGTTAGAGATACACGTCACTTGAACTATAAAAGAAATCTTTCTGTCACAACAAAATAATCACTAAAAATTATCTTAACATATTTTGATATCATTGATCTTCGTGTGATGCATAAGAATCAATAGGTCCCACATCATAATTGATGATGCAAAAATGTGTTCAGATATTTGTTGTGCCATGCAGTATCTGTTAGATATTTTTTCATAAATAAATATTTTATTGTCGTTTGCATACGAGCTTCCCTACGAATCAACGTTATCGCAACTCGTGGGGGCTCGGGGGCAACGCCCCCGAAAGCTAATCAGATAACACGCATCAGTTCATGAAGAGTTTCATGCATTTTCGAATGCAGACTCTTTTTCGGATTCATGTTTTCGAACTGATGCACCTCTGCATGCGAATGGTGATGTCCCTTACCCTTTCGTGTAAGAATGCCTTAGTTCGTTTATGGAGTTCCTTCATCCTATAAGAAGGCACAACATGCAAACGAATTTTACATAGAGTCAGAAAGCATCATCAGACAAAAAACTTGAAAGTCCTCGGGGTTTGATTCAAACAAGTCACTGTTTAAATCAAACACCTCTATTGTATCTTGAGAGAGTTCTTCGTTTAATCCCCAAATGACAATCGTGTGAGACGAAATATCTTTTAAAAGACAACGTTCTTACGTACCTTGGAGTTATTAATAATCCGTCAATATCCTAGGTACTAACTTCTTCCAACACTATCATTACACTTGAACTATATCAAAAGTACATTTTGATCATTCGTCAATAAATAAATAACGCACACAACAAACCAGCCTTTTTTTTTATTATAAATTTTTTATCATCAATGCCCTTAAATCATTAATGACTTATGAAATGTACTAATAATAATTTTTGAGTCTTTATTTGCATCATACCGATTTTATTAATGCACCATACTATTTGTGTATCACAATAAAATCAACCGACTTCTCACATAGTCAATTCTAAATCGATTTTGAAAAAAATCAGTTTTTGACTCCAAAATCGATTTTTACAAAACAATTACGTTGTGGTGCAGTGCTAAACGGCTGGAGTGAAAAGAAAAGAAAAGAGAAAACAGCCCCTAATTTTTTTATAGTAGCAAGGGCCTGGAAAGCCTACTTTGGGGGGCATCAAGAAGTAAATGTTAAGGGCTGGACTAGCCCAATTCTGGTGCAACTCTTTAAATGAACATCAGCTGCTGCGACGGTGCAATATTACTTACACGAATTAAACTGTATACCCCATTATCCCTTTCGTCCCATTTTATTTGTTCCGTTTAATTTTTTACATATATTAAGAAAAATGTAGTTAATGCCTTGAATTTTATTAAATGATTCAATATTTTTATATTTATGCCCTTTAAATAGTGGTTGGAGCATTTAATGCTACACATTTTTTATTGTAAAGAGGGATGGACATTTGAAGAAATTTAACAATAAATACACAAAGTGAACACTTATTTTAAAACAAACCAAAAAAGAAACGTGGACAAGTAAAATGGAACGGAGGGAGTAATCGTTTTCTCTCGATGCTTTGCAATCAAACTAGTAGTACACAATGCGGGGCCCTTTTTATTTATTTATTTTTTACTTTAGGACCATAATAAACTATGAACATTCTCCCTTTATTATTTTGTTGTTCTATGATTTATGAGATCGATATGCTGCTATATTGAAGATCATGTAATGACCTGCCAAACATGCTGAGAAAAACTTTGTTTGTCACAACAAACTGTATTAACTTATGCAACTATACGATTAAAACCCATTTTCACTCAATGGTTGCAAGTATGTGAAGGTACGTACGTAATAGAGATTTCACGTAGTCTGTCGATGAACTCACTCTATACACGGATTTGAAATACACACTTAATTGTGTGATGGTGTGGCTGGCTTGTTTTGTTTCTAGACTTGTTTAGTTGTTTTTAAGGGTGTTTGATACCACATCTCGTGTTTTAATTAGATGGTATTGATTCTCCTCATTAGAAAATCTTTAGTGAATATTTAGGCTTGTTATGCAAAGCTTTTTAGCGTCGCTACATACGCAACGAACATCGTGATAACTTTTTTCGTCATTAATACATTCAGCGGTGAACAACAGCATTTTTGCGACGAATAATTTCGACACATAAGACTTTTTTGTTGTTGTTGTGGAAATAAAGACATAGATTAATGAGTGATACATGGTGTGGAGTAAAAAGGTATGAAATGACACATGAAGTGGAGTGAAAAAAACATAAAATAATACCTGCCGTGAAGATATGAAATGGATGCTGTAATATTCCGATTTTCGGGAAAGGGCAGACGTGTCATTTTGCGAAAACGAAATATTGGGTTCGGTTCCTTTTACTCAGAGTTTAAGTATTTATTATTTATATATATATAATCTCGAAAATTATAGACGGAATTTCGAAATATATATCTTTTGATAAAAATAGTTTTTTTTATATACCCCTATTTTTAAGTCTTACAAGCATAACTCTCAGTAGGACGGGTAATTTGGCATTCAGGACGTGATATATTGTAATGAGGACGGGTTATTTTTCATTGAGGTCGGACTAAAATAACACGTCCTCGCAAATTTTCTCACTTTCGGTCGTCGTCTAAAAAACCCGTCCTGAAATTGTTTTTTTTTTTTTTTTTTTTGTTTTTGTTTTTTTTGCAATGGTTCACGACATTTTTTTTATATTCTAAGGCCTCCAGGCGTGGCCACAAAAAAGACCATCAACATCTCCAAAACCCTTCTCCTCCCTCCGGCTGTTCCTCCACCGGCTGTTCCTCCACCTCCTCCGGCGTGCTTTAAAACCCATCTTTTCATTATTCAATCGTCATCTAATCTGAAAAAGAAAAAAAAAAAAAAAAAACCATTTATTTTCAAATTGGGCTGCAAAATAAGGATAAACGCTCCCGAAGATTTGGAACATCGGTACATTGAACTCAATTCTCGTGGATTTTCCGATTCTATTTATACACGTTTCAATTTTTGTAGATTTTCTTTGTTCCTCTTCCTATGATTTAGGGCTTTACACATGGTATTGTCGTTCCCCTGTTTATTATTATTATTGGTGTTTTAATCTGAATTGTCAACTAAAGTAAACACCTTGAAGCATTATTCATCGACATATGTTTTCCTGTTCTTGTTCTTGATTAAAGCAAAAAGCAGCTGAAAATTGTTTGTTAATCTGCAAGTTTTTCCATATGTTAATGCTTTGATTCGAGTTTTAAATCCCTCTCGTATGTCATGCTTGATAGAGTTCTTGTTGTTTAAGTTTTGATTAGTTTTGATTCAACATTTTCTCGCTATTTCAATGGAGTTTTTGATAGAATATATGTTGCCACCGAATTCTCGCTTGTTTGAGTGAATCGACAATTGCGTATAACCGTGTAAAAGACGCTTTTAGTCACTTTTGTTTCACGATTTTCGTATTTTTAACTAAATGTTTCATCTTGACGCTTTTGAGTCTCATCTATGCAATTATTTTTGCATTTTTAGTCCGAATTGCCATGTCTAACGTTGAAGGTATGAAATGATTCAGCCAATGATAACTTGATTTGTCACGAGAAAAAGGGATTGAAATGGTATAATAAAATGCAAAGATAAGGGGTACAAATGAGTAACATTTCTTGAATGATTTAATTGAATTGTTACGTAATTAATGCTTTGCAGCTTTGAGGTTTTTTTTCCAATTCTATCATATTAGTTGGCCATTTTTTGATCATTTTTCTGCTATTTCAATGGATTTTCTTGATAGAATGTTGCAACTAAATTTTGCTTTGTTTGAGTCTTGATATGAATCTCATGATCGAGGAAACAGAGTTGTTAATAGCTAGCACCGCAACAAATTTATTTTTGTGTTTGAGTTGATCATTATTATTAGAGTATGCTTTGATGGTTTACTTTGTTTGCTATCGTACAATGTTCAACCCCGAATCGAACCCAGAATCAAACGAGTCCTTTTTCTTAGGGGTATTCACGGATACGGTTTATCCGAAAACCGAATCGTATATTTCGGTTCGGTTCGGTTCCCTAAAGCAAACGGTTCGGTTTCAGTTTCGGATCCTCTGCCCTTTGTCATTTCATTTTTTGGTGGTTTACGTGATCTCATACATAGATGGCGGTGAATACTTGTACATGGGTCATTCGTCCGGAAGATAGATACCAAATAAAATACGAATATAAGGGGACACAAACGCGATTCCAAATACTCAAAGATTCACTTAATTCTCACACCGATGCTATGTTGGTTGATAAGGTATTGGAATCCCCATTGGGAAACATATACAAAGCTATGGAGAAGTTTCATTTCTCATCAACGGTTTTGCACCGGCTTGCTTATTAGATCGGTTTATTCGGATAGAGAGGATGAGCTTAGATTTCGTTTTGGAGATAGTGTATGTCGTTTCGGGAGGGTAGAGTTTGCCTTGATCACGGGTTTAAGTCTTACAAGCATAACTCTCACGAGTTTGCCTTGATCATGGGTTTATTCGAATTACATGGATTTTTTTGTTTTTCGAATGGCTTTAGATTCTGCCGTTAGTTTTGTACATGTTAAATGCTAGTACTAGCTCCCTCTTGAATTTGAAGTTATGATTGTTTTTTTTTTTTTGAATATGGTGTGTTGTAAATTGACTGCAACTGTGTTTTGAATATGGTGTGTTGTAAATTCACTGCAAATCTAAATTCACTGCAACTGTGTTAAATTGGTGTTTTTTTTTAATATGGTGTGTTGAAGCATTATTCATCGACATATGTTTTCCTGTTCTTGTTCTTGATTAGAGCAAAGAGATGCTGAAAATTGTTCTTGGTAATCTGCAAGTTTTTCGTATATTTTGGTTCGGTTCGGTTCCCTAAATCAAACGGTTCGGTTTCGCTTTCGGATCCTCTCGCCCTTTGTCATTTCATTTTTTGGTGGCTTACGTGATCTCATACATAGATGGCGGTGAATGCTTGTAGATGGGTCATTCGTCCGGAAGATAGATACCAAATAAAATACGAATATAAGGGTGGACAAACGCGATTCCAAATACTCAAAGATTCACTTAATTCTCACACCGATGCTAAGTTGGTTGATAAGGTATTGGAATCCCCATTGGGAAACATATACAAAGCTATGGAGAAGTTTCATTTCTCATCAACGGTTTTGCACCAGTTGCTTATTAGATCGGTTTATTCGGATAGAGAGGATGAGCTTAGATTTCGTTTTGGAGATAGTGTATGTCGTTTCGGGAGGGTAGAGTTTGCCTTGATCACGGGTTTATATTTCGGTGTAGTCGAGCCAGACATACGGTCTGTTGAAGAGCGGAACCGTAGTAGTTTGATTGAATGCGACAATCATGTTACTGGTGATGTTGATATGGCGATGGCTCCATTCCATGTGGATGTAAGCCATATTACGATTGGTATGTTACAGAAGGCGTTGATGGACGCCGCAGATGCCGAGATTGCATATAAACTTGGCCTGATATATCTGATTGAGTCAGTTTTGCATGGTAAGGAGTTGAATTCAAACGTCTCTCCTTTGGTATTTCACATGGTGGACGATATACCTCGTTTTCTCCATTATTCATGGGGTTCATATTTTTGGGACATTACTTTGAAGAACTTAAAGGGGAAACGAGACGGATTGACGAGTCATATAGGTAGAAAGAGCAAACCGACAAAAGCTGTTGCATGTATGATTAACGCATTTTTTGTGTGGGCCTACGAGACGATGCCGTCGCTTGGATGTCTAATCGCCGAGTACGATGCACATACTATGGCTATACCGAGAATGTTAAGGTGGCATCACATGAAGGGCAACATAAAGCACAGTTCTTTGAATACGAATCTCGATGTTAAAGGCCTGGTAGTATATTTTTTTTAGCTATTTTTTCCATATATTTTGTCAATTTACAACATCAATACACATTCGTTTTATTTTTCTACTCATACCCTTATGTCAATTGCTTAATCAAACAAACTGTTTATCATTTCAATATCCATAAATGAATGTATTTACCATGTATTACCATAAAATATAATAGTAGCAACTAAAATCATGTTGCTTTGTTTACAGGGAAAGAATACTCATTTGAAACCGATTGATGCAGAGGCAAAGATGTTAAGGGGCAATGGGTTGGCGGATGACGAGATCAATACACCACCGCCTGTGTATAAAGTCCCGCGTGACGTGTCTCGTCCAACGGTCGATGGTAATCCGTCTCCTGCATCAAACTTTGATACTGTCCCTGACGCTGCACATTCTGAGCGTGTAGTTGAATTTGATAGACCCCCCTCAAAATGTCATAAGAGTGTTACCGGAATATCACAACTGCATACAGAACTTTTGGGGCTAAGGTCATATGCATTGTCAATGAATGAGGAAATTTGGAAAGGTGTGAAAGAGTACAATGAAGACGTGTTAGAAAACATAATTGGTGTTGGAAATGATATCAAATATGGCGAAAAAATTATACGAAGTGAATTGGTTGATATGAAGAATGACTTCCGCAATCAATATGTTGGTCTTCGTTCCACTATGTCTGCGATTTTGAGTTACAAAAACCGACAGGAGGTAAATATTTGTTTTACTCATGTGATTAAGACATTATGAATTATCACGTATTGACTAATTATTATATGTCTCCAAAGTTTAATCGTCCACCTCAACCGTCTACGACGATGATGCGGGAACCTAACGACTATCATCAGAAGGCACCAAGTAATAAAAAACATCCACACACAGGAGAAGATCAACAACTACGACCCCATCAAAACCAACAACAAAAGGGGGGCAGTATGATTTCTGATAAGAAGGTATGGATTGTCCTTAGTTTCACGTAACAATATGCCTTGTGTTGTTGACAGACTAACAAATAATTGAAACAGACAAAAATTTGTCATGCTTCAGCATTTACACCGGATAGACATTTTCACCCACATCCCCCCCCCCACCCCGGCCTCAAGATTTAAGCCATCGCGAAATGTCAATGCATGTTGTTAAACGGGGCATTGATGCTAGGAAAGACGAGCCATCAACGTCGAAGAAGAAGGTTTGTATTTTTCTATCATTTGTGTTATTTGTGTAATGTCTCTTATATTGTGAAATGTAATGTGAACGTATGTGAAATAGGTACAATTAGGACCTAAAACTATGCTGACACCGTTGAGTAAAGTTCATCCTAAGGGGCCTGTTCTATCATCTCACAACATTCCGCGAAAAGATGTTCTCAAAGAAAAGGCATGTAATCGAATTCGTAAAAGCATTATGTTATCACTGTTGTGGTTGAATAGATAACATGTTGTTTTACAGGAAAATTTTGGAGATACCGCAATGATGAGACAATATACGGCACGATCTCCGTTAGGTCCTAAGATAACTTCGGATAATAATCCCCGGCACGGTCTCCGCAAAGATGAGACAAGTATATCGAACGATAAGGTTTGATTGTTTTGTATTTTTATTCTTTATTTTAAGTCCAATGTGTTTTTTTTCTATGACACACCGACACTAACACACCCCTGATAAGGCATGTATGAAATAGTGTGTTATGTGTATCTTTTGGCAGGAGGGAGGTAGTAGGGAAGTGTATGTTATTGTTGGAGTAGATGAAATTTATGTATTACATTAATGATTCTTTTTATATTTGGAAATCACATGAGCCGTCTATGCGGGTGGCTGAATTTTGAGGAGCGAACACCGAAACAAGTTTCGGTCGATAAAAAAATTTAGAAAAAAAACATTTTAGAAGAACGATAAGGTTAAACATTTTAAAAAAAAAATTACGTCAGTATTTAATTCTGCGTATTTTCTGATTTTATGTCAATCCTTTACATGTAATTATTTACGTAAGTATATCGAACGATAAGGTTTGATTGTATATTTTAAGTCCAATTGGTCTTTTCTATGACACGCTCACGCACCCCGATAAGGCATGTATTTACAGTACATTTGGGCGACGCATATGGGTCATGGCCCGACCCGTGGGTAGAAGTGCATGATAATGTGGCGCCTATGTCGATGAGTTTATCTTGAAAATGGATATGGGAAAAACCGCAAGTCAAAAGATGCCTAAGGTTGATGGTGTCGATGACATAATAACGTTATCGCATTCAACACATTGTAGTCCAAATGGGTAAGTGTTTAACCGTTATTTCATGTGCCGTATTTCTAAGATATATTATCAATAAGATAATTAATGTGGAAAAAGAATCCATTACGTAACCTAATCCGAGGAAGGTCATATCAACGCTATTGCCAGACCGTCCTCGTTGTAGGAGGCCAACCCAGCGTCCTAGTAGGTTGCAGGATTTCGTGGATCCATCAACGCTTGCGAGGAATAAAGGTAAGAGATATGACCCGCTTCGGCCAATCGACTTGAGTAAATGGTTGGAGCTTTGTGCTTGGTATAATAACCCTGATGCACGTGATATGCTGATCGATGGGGTGTACTACAATCTGACGTGGCCTATGTATGATGGCGATCCTTTTTGGTTTCAGACTATTTACACATCGCAAAAGTGGCTAGATGTTACGGTATGTAGATTGTTACACATTAGTAGTTGTATGGTTATGTTGCGATGATATCATAACGTATTTCACTCGCCTTATGCAAAGACGTGAACGCCTACATGTACCTTCTTAAAGGACGGATGCGTAAACACCATGCTTCGTTTAAGTCTAACGTTTGCCTTTTCTCCCACGAATTAGGGGGAAATTCTTGACCAAAAAAAAAATACATGCACGTGTATCGACAAGAGGTAACAAAAACGACTAGAAAAAAAAAAAAAAAAAGAAGATTAGAGACCGATAGAATGAACCAAATCGGTGTTGGAAGGTGTACGTAGTTTGACGGCATATAGCATTTTGTACACTCCATTTGTATATGATTCACATTGGGTTGCTCTTGTCATAAGCATACGCTCATGGAATGTTAAAGTGTATGACTGCATGTACGGTACAGGAAAGAATGATGGGCTGGATGAAAAGTTGCGTGAAATAGCAAATAATATGCCCTTGCTGTTGAAAAATTGCCAAGTTTTGATGGACGACCCACGTATAACACAACCTTTCAAGGTGAAGCGGTTGGGGTCTAAATCATGCCCGCAAATGAGAGAAGTGTATGCACATAAATCCTTTCTCTAAACCTCATGAGATAATTTCATTTAAAAATTTAATGCATGTGTGATATTTTTTTCCTAATTTTCAGGGGAGACTGTGGAGTGTTTACAGCCAAGTATATAGAGACTTAATATTGAAGGACGCCGATTTGAAGGATGTAACACAAGATAATATGGAAACATTTAGAGACAAGATGTGTGTTGACATCTTTCACAAGAGTATGGATTTGTAGTTTAATTTTAATTTAAAATTAATACTAAAAGACAAGTATACCCATTATTTGAAAGAGTTCAACTCATCCATTCGTATATGCCAAGGTACTTAAAAACCATTTTTTCCTTTTCAAAAATAATAAATCAATGGAAAAATTGTCGTATATAATAATGGGAAAACTATTGAAAAGTATATTTTACATTTTTTTTTATCGTTTGATCCACTAGTGTATTTGTTTTCATTGATTTAGGTAATAAAGGACCTATTTACTATTTAATATGCAAAATAAGACATAGTTAAAAGACAAGGTGTAACGCCCCGTTTCCGACACCGAGTCCTTATCCGGAAAGAGCGCTCGGCACATATATTATCAAATAAAAACTCAATAATACATGCAAGCCTTACGTCATACATCAGAATCCAAACGACGCGGAAGGTAAAACAACTCAACAACTCGGGAAAACAAACGATCGCAACATACGGTAATCAATGCTGTGGAAACTAAAATCCATTCAAAGAACTAATCATCCAAAATTAAATCCAAAAGGTCTCAAAGGTAACTAATCCAAAAGGAAGAACAACATTATTCAAAACTTGAAACAACTGTTTTAAAAGAAACAAACTAAAAGATCTAAGTCTTCGAACTCCAACTCAAACATCATCGTCATCAAAGAACTCATCGGCGGTAACCACCGTTCACCTTCTTGGGAAAAGGGGAAGACAAAACAACGTAACGGGGTAAGTACAAAAGTACTCGCAGCGTGTAGAAGATCGTACGTATAACCATGCCCTCATAAAGTTAAGTAAAAGCAATACCGTCTTTTATTAATTCATTTCCGTTATTAGCCCTAGCTAACTATCATATTATGTTCATTGCATAACATGAGGTTCCAAGGGTATCTAGCTTAGCTCAAGTTTGTTACATCATGAATAACAAGGGCACTACGCCTAGTAATAGGATGTACTAGGACAATCGGGTGCAACCTACTTAGAGACTCGCTCTAGTAGCCCCGGGAATATCCGAGTCCCGATGGTGTGATGACCGGCGAGTGCACCGTACGCTTTATCCGGCCAATCGATTGACCGGCGTGGGTACGCCTACTTTGTCCGGTCGTAGGACACATCGCGATATTGTACTATGCCTTACCAAGCATTGCATGATGTTTAAGATTTTAATCTAGCACATACGTTTGATTAGATGTTGAACTAGCCACCTAAGTGTTTTCAGGTCGTCTCCTCAGGGAAATGAAAATCTAATTCAAAGTACAGTCAATTATGATTATAATAAATTTACCACGGACTAATTATTTACAACTACAATCTTACTGACACAACTTCTACTCATCTGCATCATAAATTGGCTCAAGCTAGTGATATAGCATTATTTATTAATATAACATAAAGTATATATCATAAATATATTACATTCTTGACTAGTAAAATTATATTATACAATGTATTAATTACAAAATTTAATTAAAAAAATAAGTTTGATCAATATTTATGAGTATTATATATAACCAATCTATATTGTGAATATACACACAAAAGTTATTTTCTTAGTGTCGAAAGAAAAAAAAATTATTAATTGAACCGAGACTTCGAACTATGATTTAGGAGAAGGCTTACATGTAAAAGGGCACTGTGGGTATTAGAATATTTCTTGTACTTAGTTTTTTTTAAGGAACTTTATACTTAGTTTTAGGTATGTAATAAAAAAAAATTAGTAATAAAATTTTGATGGTGTCCTTTTTCTAAACAAATACTAAAAAAAAGATATAGCCCTATTGGCGCTTCCCTCTGGAAAAAACCTATAATTTGGCGATCATCGCTTCTCGCTTCTGTGTGGAAACAATTTTGCGATCAGCAATTTTTCTTGGGGGAATCACCTTCTCCAGGCGTTCAAGTAATTCTTCACAAGCCAGATTTCAGGTAAGACGGCCATTGGTATGATAATGGTGATTATTGTTTAAGGAAAAAATGGTAGCGTTATATTTGTTTAATTTTTTTTTTTTTTGAGGTGTAAGTAGCATTATATTTGTAATCTGCTATATGGGATTCTTTAGCGTTGGTTCATGTCGATTTTTGTCCATGTTCATACTCCTTTTTTTTGTGTGCTTTCGACAATATTTGACTGCAACTGCTTCTTGGCACTATTTTAAAATGATAAGTAGTGCCTTTTTTTATTGTTTAAGTGACACCTATGTTTCTGTGATTAATTCCGCCTACTCTGTGATTACGTCAGTGATCTTTTACCCTCCGTTTCGGGCCATTTTTATCTCCGCCACGCCGTTGACAGCGGCCACTCGAAGACGCCAAAGTGACGATGTGTAAGTCATTTTATTCAGATAAAGATTTTTTTTTTTTTCTTTTTCAATCAGTCCATACACTGTTGTAAGTTTTGTTATTCTTGCACAGCGGACCGTGAAGTGATGATCAACGGATCCCTGAATGGAGAGTGGAAATACATGTCAACATGCTGGCGCTACTTGGAAGGTACAGGGTTCATGACAACGGTACCACATACATGTGGATACGATGAACTGGTGGCAATGCTTTCGAAGCTACTCAATATTGATACAAAGGTACACGATGTGGTCTTAACTGCGTCAGCAAATGATGCATTGGTGCCAACTATGGTTACAAATGACGATAACGTGAGAAATGTCATTAGCCGCTATGCAATAAACAAACGAACCGTGTTATGCGTGAATACAATACCAAAATCCATGCATTTCGTCGGTACATCAACAGAAAAAGGAAAGGCAATATCACAGTTTCATGACAAACAAATTGATGAATCGGAAGAAGACAACGAAGAGATGGAAGGTGAGGAGCAGGGAGATTTGAATACGGTGGTTGACGGCAAAGGAATCACGAGTTCGGAGTTGGATCACATATTTCCTACCCACACAGATAACCCTCAGGACGATTTCGAACATACTTCCCAACAATATTCCGATTCTCAAACAAATCCATACGAATATGCACCATCGCAGCAAACATTCCCTTCTCCGAATACTTATGCAACCAGAGGAATGCGTAACCACTGCATTCTACCCGCATACGTTGATGAAGAGATAGCCAATACCAGCGGCGAAATGGCCACTGACGAGATTGATGACGGTATATGCTTGAGACAGACTTACACGTCTAAGTCTGCATTGTATGATGAACTTTGCATGCACGCAGTACGTAATAATTTTCAGATTTCAACTTATAAGTCAACTCCGTCGTTTGTCGTATACGTTTGTAAAGCAGGCAAGGAAATTTGTTCGTGGAGGCTAAGAGCAAAAAGAGCAAAAGGAGCAAAAAGACTGGACTATAAAAAAACTACCATGATCATCACTAAGTATGTGCCAGAACACACATGCGGATACCGTTTGTTACGACGTGGGGACCATCGTCAGGCTACACCAAGGGTTATAGGAAATTGTTTCAAAGAGAATGTAATGACGACCGGAAGTTCTTTCAGGCCCAGAGATTTACAGACATCCGCGAGGACACTTTTTGGCCTGAACATAAGTTACCAAAAAGCTTACCGAGCCAGAGAAAGATCGATTCAGCTCATTCAAGGTTCCCCTGAAGATTCGTATTCTCGTTACCTGCATACTTTCACATGTTGATACAAAAAAATCCAGGTACTATTTGTGACGTAGCAAAGGGACGAGGGTGGTGCGTTCTTGTATTGCTATTTTTCTCTCGGGGTTTGTCGGAGTGGGTTTAATTGGTGCCGCCCTCTTATTTGTGTTGATGGCACACATCTAAAAAATCGGTATCATGGTGATCTATTATGTGCAATCGCACTCGATGCGAATGACCGTTTGTATCCGGTGGCATTCGCCATTGTCGATAGCGAGAATGATGAATCGTACAACTATTTCATGATGTGGTTGAAAAAGTCAATCGGAGATGTTCCTGGCTTGGTGTTCGTATCCGACAGGCATCCAAGCATCGACAAAGCTATGAAAGCGTACTTCCCCGATGCACACCATGGGATATGCTTCTACCATCTTAAGACTAACATGAAAAATAAGTTCAAGAACAATGCATGTGTCGAAGAATTGAAAAAGGCAGCTTATGCTTATACGAAATCCCAATTTATGAGTCACTTCAATGTTATCAAGGAAACAAACAGTACATTGGCTGAGGATTTGGAGAAAATCGGTTTCTCTAAATGGGCCCGAGCATACTTTCCAGGTATGAGGTATGCTGTGATCACAAACAATTATTGTGAAAGTTTCAACTCCAAACTACGAGATGCACGAAAGTGGGCAATTACATCGCTAGTGGAATATATTAGATGTGTTTTGCAAAAGTGGCACGTCCATAGGATAAAGGACGCAAACAAAATTCAAACATATTTGGCGCCTAAGATGGAGACTGCGCTGCAAAAATATATTGAGCGCGGTAGATATCTCACGGTTATGCCTATATCCTTTTACGAGTTTTGGGTGACGGGCTCAAAAACGAAGAAATCTAAAGTGGATCTAGATAAGATGACATGCGATTGCAAGAAGTTCAACATAAACGGAATACCGTGTGAGCATGCCTGTGCTGCATTAGCTGATCGTGCGGCAGGGCTAAGGGAGTTCTGTGCTTGGTATTTCACAGCAGATACCCTCAGATCCACATACTCAGACTTCGTGTACCCTTGTGGAGATGAATCGAATGGGCTATCCCGGATCATATTCAACAATTCCACGTCGGCGTCCCAAACCCAAGACCTTTGTGTGGTCGGCCTAAGAAGGGAAAAGGACGCCTAAAAACAAAACGTATTCCGTCACAAGGAGAAAGGTCAAGTAAGAGAAGGTCAAGTACGAGATATGTGTGCAGCCAATGCAATAAACCTGGCCACAACAAGGCAACATGTAAGTGGTACTAGTAGTGTATCTTTGTATCGTTCATGTTGTGATTTATGGTCTTGTTTCGAATGTATTTGAAGAAATGGTAAGAAGAAGAATCACAATGGATCTGCTAATGCTTAGACTTTGAATTTTTTTATAGAATAATAATCACATTTGTACTTCATCCTTGGTGCTCAGTATTTTTTTTTCAAAATGGAATGTGTTGTGTTTATCAATTTAGCGCAGTGTAAGTGCATACTTTTGAAATATCGCTGACTTGGATACTAATGGCTGGTCGGTAATAATGGGTGCTGGTGGGCAATTGTTTGTGTATGCAGAAAATGGATTGCAGACTTGCTTAGATTCCGTGCGTTTTTTTTTTTTTTGTTTTGAGAAGCAGTAGCAAAGTGATCTTGTATCATGGTTACAAAAGAGATTTCATGGTAATTCGATTGTTTTCATCTTTAATAACATCACGTGCATTGCATGGTTTTCTACTAATTTAAGGATATTGAAGCGTTGATGGAATACAAAATATGGGATGATTACATCAATAAGCAGGAGTAGTGATAGATTTATAAACAAAATAGTCACGACAGAGTGTACAATAAAAATATAATTCGTGCTTATTACAATCGTCTCTTTCACTAAATACCCATGTATTGACAATACAGATCTGCGCATATCTCTGTTCTTAGATCAATCATATTTCGATCAGAAACACGCTTTATGTTGCCTCCTGTTGCCAACTCTTCAATGTATTTAATCGCGTACACAACACAATCAACACTACAAAAGAAAAAAATTACTTAAATTAGTTAGCGTAAAAATAATTCGAATAAAGATATACTCAGTCTAATTGTTTGCATACCTTCCTTTCATTCGCGGAAGCTTATAATCGTCAGGCAAAACTATTTTGAATGCGGGCTTGGAAGGGTCGACCATCTCCGGCAAATCTTCTACGGCCGATGACGACTCCATGGCGACCCGCATATAATTTGCCCAAGCATGCAATTGTTTATTGATCGTATCTATATTCTCGTTCCCATCAAACGAATCATATACATAGATTGTCCACTCTTTCACAGATATAACCACAGCAACCCAATGGTCTGACTCAATTTCCCATAAAGTGTAAGCAGTGGTATATGGTTTCCACACGTGTGCATACAACCAGGGATGAGGAAGCGAAGCTCTTGCCATTGAGTGGCCAAAAGACTTTTCTAACAAAACGGAACCAGGCTTGAACGCTTCAGGATATCCCAACATCCGCCGCTTCAACAGGTTCATATAACAATCGACGTGCTGCATAAAAACAATACATAAAATGGATTATATAATACTTAGAAAGCATTCGTTATTTTATCGTAAGTATAATTAGCATTCATACTACCAGCCCGCTAATATTTCTCTTTGGACTCAAAATCTCTTTAAACCAATCAGGACCCACGACGGCATTGGCAACTGAACCTATTAATCCAGCTGCAGTTGGGATTGATATTGGCTCCGAATTGGAGGAGTTCAACCAGTTCCTTAATTTACAAATCCGTTCTTTAAGGCTGCACTTAGCATCCACCCTCAACCGTTTAGCGTCCGGGGATTCACCCGTCTCGACCATTTCGTACTGCCGTTTACCCTTTATTTCCTGTCCTACAACTCCTAAACAAAATAATTCATGTGATCACTATTAAATAAAAGGAAATTAATACCATTAATAAAATGAAACACAGCTAACCCGATGAAGAAGTTGCCTCCGTGTCTATTACAGCATTGACATCATTATATGGTTCTTCGATTCCCTCTTTCACCCACTCCGTCCTATTTCTTTCACATACCTGTGAATCATCGACGTACACAATATACAAGTAAACCATCAGTGCTAACAACTATATAACAAGGGTAAGTTATGGTATAATGCTTAGATAAAAACTTGTAAAAAATTATTACATCGCGTTGGACTTGTGCTGATTCAACACCCCTCGCAACTTCATTGATCACATTACGTTGATGCTGGTGCTCCTGTTGCATTTGCACTTGTTGTTGCAACTGCGTCTGATAAGCCGGGTGAAGCTTGCTCCGATACACCGACTCACCCTCTCCATGTGGAGGTGGTTGCGGGTCAACGTAAAAACCACCGGATCCCTGAACCAAATAATTGATTAATAATTATAACTATGAAGAAGAAATTATCTTCGCGAGGCAATTATCTTACAATCGGCACGCCGTCACGATTACAGACCACATTTATCAAATCCAAGATGTTACGATTTTGCGCGGTTACTTCTTCTCTAATTCCAAAAAGCTCCCTTCGAGTTGCTTCTTTAAATGCCTCAAACTGTTCTTTGAGTATGCCTATCTGTCTCCTCGCTTCATTTCGCTCAGCTCGAGCCTTTTCCATGGTTACACTTGCACCATTTCTGATCTCTACCCTCAGATCATCAATTAATTTACGCAACTCTACATCATAGGCAATATCATGGGATGTAGTCGGTGCGGCATGATATGATGTTGCGGGATGTGTGGTCACATCCACAGGCACATGGGTACTCTGAGTCAAGGTAGCAACATGGGGATACGGGGGCGGGGCAACCACAAGAGCAGGCGGGTACGGGATAACACAAAAAAGGGATAGACAGGAGGGGGATTATTGATCTCATCATCCGTCAACCCATTGGCCCGTAACATTCTAACATCGTCCTCGTTCGGCTTCGTATATCTATTCACCCGCCGCAATAAAGAAAAAAAAACTCACATTTGTTAGTAAGCGTAAAATACTATATCATATACAAATATTGTGCAAACACGAAAACAAATTAATTACCAAATTCCGGTGTATCGAGCAAGTCACTCAACTTATTCTCATGTAAACGGCGTTTAGTCGGACGCCATCTTAATATGCGAGGTACCTGAGTCGTATTATTTTGCACGACGGGTAAGTCAAGGTCCTCCCCTGACAAGTTACCCTCCCCTAACAACGTCTCGTATGCCCAAACAAACAATACAGCACCAACGAACAAATATAGTTCCTCTTTGAATCTTTCCCTTTGAGTGGGTTCTTCATGAAGTTTATTTTCGCATTCCATACTTCCATGCTTAAATCCCAAAAATATGTGCCCCATGGATATGACAAAAACCGATCCGTGTCCTCTACCAACAAAAAACAAATGGCGACACAAATTGTTGTCGCCTTCTTCCCATACATAACCGACTCAATTAAATATATCAAGCCGATTTTAAACACCAACTCGGGATCTCGTGGCCTTTATCGCTCATCTTCTATGTCTTTGATAGTTATGTTTTTCAATGCCTTCAAGAATGGAGCCCTATTTGGATCAATAAGACCGGTCTTAGGGTCTTTCTGCGCTATCAAACTTGTGAGCTCTTTCTCGGGAACGGCCCGAGTGTCCGGCTCTGCTTCCTTAAAAGATAAACCGCTAATAAGTGCAAATTCCGTCTTCCCTAAACGGCATGTGGTATCGCCCAATCTAATCGCAATTCTTTTTTATCCGTGTAAACTGACCGGGACAACATATGGTAGGGTAAAAAACACCCGAAGTGAAAGTACCCCATAGCCTCGTACATGTGTCTCAGAGGGGAACTCTTAATCCGTCCAACCAAGTTATGATCCTTAAAAATATTTAATTTATTATTAAGTAAATTGAACTCGCTTCTCTCCCCCCGGTAATTGTATTCAACAACATATCTGTTATCCGGATGGATATGCCAATCACCAATTCTACCCTCCATCTGCAAATACAAACACGTTCATCATGATACATACCGAATTCAGGTACTTCGGCAATGCAGTTTATACTTTTGACACTTTGGCAATGCAGTTTATACTTTCGAAATTCCGTCTATAATATACATAGCACAATCAGATTCAAAACTGTCAACAACAAATCAATTAATTGCAGATCAAGAAAACCTAATTCTACAATCCAACAAGGTCATTCCCATATAGACATTAATAACAGTACTATTGGACACGGAAACATGATGTGCAAATTAAATCTGGGACCATGTAATAACCTATATGGACCATATGCCAACATTTTGATTACATTACCTAGAAAAAAAGGAATTCTTGTAACCATGAGAAGTTGAGAGAACTGTAAAAGAGCATGCACGAGTGTACATATATACAACTTTGTGTATGCAAATTTTGTAACAGAATTATTACCTATTGTCCTTGTTGTATGCGACCACATGTATGTACTATAGGCTCTAGTTCATTATTTCTTACTCTTTCACCCCATTTTATTTTGAAAATTGTTATGCCCATCGTCCACAACAAAATGTACACAACGCATCCCTCGTTTATCAATTGTTCGGGTAATGCTACGCGCACAACAAATCTTACATCATTTATTATGGCCGTGACGGACCCATTGATAGATGAGGGTCCCATCATAATCAATGCTGTCAGATATGTTGTGGACATAGCATTTTCGTTGTATCTATATATTATGGCACCACACTTAGGATTATGTTCGACTTTACCGACTACATTAAAGAAGTTGAATGTCGAACTTATATTCGACTTTCAAGAAACCAAGTATCGCACCGAACTTAGATTGGAACTGGTGTGTATACAGTACCCTCCATAATCTTGCATCAAAGAGTATATATGCTTTCACTATTGTCAAAGGTAGAGTCTTTTCTTTTCTTGTGACTAAAGATAAAGCTGAAATGCAGTAGTAGTACACACACACTTTCTCTCTCTCTTACAGACCTATGTTAAGAAGTTATTACACAAACAAAGCATGGAAACATAGTAATTAAGAAAGAGAACCTTGTCCTCAAATTGGGATGGTGAAACTGAGGACTGTCGAAAAGGAGCCACCGTTTAAAGGTCCACCGCTATGTGATAAAGCAAACAAAGTAAACCATCAAAGCATACTCTAATAATAATGATCAACTCAAACACAAAAATAAATTTGTTGCGGTGCTAGCTATTAACAACTCGTTTCCTCGATCATGAGATTCATATCAAGACTCAAACAAAGCAGAATTTAGTTGCAACATTCTATCAAGAAAATCCATTGAAATAGCAGAAAAATGATCAAAAAATGGCCAACTAATATGATAGAATTGGAAAAAAAACCTCAAAACTCGCAAAGATTAATTACCGTAACAATTCAATTAAATCATTCAAGAAATGTTACTCATTTGTACCCCTTATCTTTGCATTTTATTATACCATTTCAATCCCTTTTTCTCGTGACAAATCAAGTTATCATTGGCTCGAATCATTTCATACCTTCAACGTTAGACATGGCAATTCGGACTAAAAATGCAAAAATAATTGCATAGATGAGACTCAAAAGCGTCAAGATGAAACATTTAGTTAAAAATACGAAAATCGTGAAACAAAAGTGACTAAAAGCGTCTTTTACACAAATCATCCGCAATTGTCGATTCACTCAAACAAGCGAGAATTCAGTGGCAACATATATTCTATCAAAAACTCCATTGAAATAGCAGAAAAATGTTGAATCAAAACTAATCAAAACTTAAACAACAAGAACTCTATCAAAGCATGACATACAGAGGGATTTAAAACTCGAATCAAAGCATTAACATATGGAAAAACTTGCAGATTAACAAACAATTTTCAACTCGCTCTTTGCTCTAATCAAGAACAAGAATAGGAAAACATATGTCGATGAATAATGCTTCAAGGTGTTGACTTTAGTTGACAATTCAGATTAAAACACCAATAATAATAATAAACAGGGGAACGACAATGCCATGTGTAAAGCCCTAAATCATAGGAAGAGGAACAAAGAAAATCTACAAAAATTGAAACGTGTATAAATAGAATCGGAAAATCCACGAGAATTGAGTTCAATGTACCTGATGTTCCAAATCTTCGGGAGCGTTTATCCTTATTTTGCAGCCCAATTTGAAAATAAATGGTTTTTTTTTTTTCTTTTTCAGATTAGATGACGATTGAATAATGAAAATATGGGTTTTAAAGCACGCCGGAGGAGGTGGAGGAACAGCCGGTGGAGGAACAGCCGGAGGGAGGAGAAGGGTTTTGGAGATGTTGATGGTCTTTTTTGTGGCCACGCCTGGAGGCCTTAGAATATAAAAAAAATGTCGTGAACCATTGCAAAAAAAACAAAAACAAAAACAAAAAAAAAAAAAAAACAATTTCAGGACGGGTTTTTTAGCACGACCGAGTGAGAAAATGTACTGAGGACGTGTTATTTTAGTCCGACCTCAATGAAAAATAACCCGTCCTCATTGCAATATATCACGTCCTGAATGCCAAATTACCCGTCCTACTGAGAGTTATGCTTATAAGACTTAAAAATAAGGGTATATAAAAAAAACTATTTTTATCAAAAGGTATATATTTTTAATTCCCCCAAAATTATATGTATATTAAGGAAGGAAATCTGATTGTTAGTAGAAGGGTGATTAAGGAAAATCAGTGAATTAGGTAATTATGAGATTTTTCCTATTTAAGGGAAAATCAACCTAATCACACCCTTAAGATTTTAATCTGATTTTTCACCTCCAAAATTCGAGTTGCTGTGTGTAAGAGAATAGGAAGAGGTGAGATACTTTCATCGATATCTAAGTCAATTCTAAATTGTTTTCGAGTTTCGAGAGAAGCATCGGAATCGTCATACGGAGAGCGTCGTTCTGTATCGAAAGTTGGAGCTTTTCTCAAGGTATGAAACTCGAATTACCTGCTGTTTTGATGATTTTTGATGGATCAAAACTCATACCTTTCGTAGTTTAATCGTTTGGAATCGTGTGATCGATTTGTGATGCAAATCTGGATTGATCATATAGGTTTGTTGCAGAAAAGAGATCGTTTTGCTGCTGTCTTTTTTGAGCTTTGGATTTTGGAATAGCTTGCTTAAGGTAAGAAGCTCTTCCTACAATCTAATTATGGTTGAGAGTAGTTAGATCACATTTTTTAAGCGTTTTCATAGCAAGAATTTACCTAGATGTTGATTATGGATTAAGGGTGTTAGGACATGAGAAAATTTTGATTTTCATGTTGTTTTTCTGCTATTTTTCTGAGTATTTGATGTTGAACATGTTTGGATTGGTGTAGAGATCGAAAAAGTGCATAAAAGCGTGTTTTAGGGTGTTTGGTGCGCTCAATGTGCGCACATTGATTAGCAGTGTGCGCACATTGCCGGGCGAGATATTACTTGTAGATGGACAGCTTTTGGAGTGTGCGCACATTCCCCTGGAATGTGCACACACTGGCCGGGCTGAATGTAAAATTTCGCCCAATGTGCACACATTCCCCTGGAGTGTGCGCACATTGCCCCTGTTTTGATAAATAAGCTATTTTAAGATATGTTTGGGATTTTTAAATGTTGTTTCTTGATATAATAACATTAATTAACCATAAACAAGCTTCGATTGAACTTCCGATTCGTTCAGTTAAAACACCAAATGTACTCTTAAAGGGAGTTGAAGTTCGGATCCGTCGGAAGGGCATGAAAGGGCTTGTGCTTTGATGAACTAGTGTTCACCAATGTCTGTGTAATTGTTAAGATGTGATGTCTAGCTGTCTAAGTGAGGGAGTAGAGTGGTTAGGGTGAGTTTTATTCTGAAAACACTTAGGCGGTTAGTTAATTCACATTAATAATTACATACGTGTAGATAAAAGCTAAAACGTCATTTATTCTCGGTTAGGAACTATTTCATATCGGCGATGTGATACGTTCAAAAAGGTGAACAACGCTACGGCCTTAAACGGTGAAGGGTAGTGGAGGAAATTCATCGGACGTATACGCATACCGGGGAGACCCCGGAGCTAATCGGTGCTAATCACCGTTAGTTAGCAAGTATATCTTCAGGCTGATGAACGCCATGCACAGTGTCCTTGAGTAGTGATGTAACAAAGATAAGCTAAGTTAGAAACGTTTAGTCATGACGTGTTGATGGACACGAAGTGAACCCTAAATTGAGTCGGTCTCACTAAGATAATATCTTTAATAATAACCTTAATTGAATTGTAGCTTCTACTTCTTACTTTGTACAATGTACCTACCTCAAATGCATGTTTATTTATGTGTTTGGGGGAGAGAAGACGAACATGTTAGTGGAGATTTCGAGGAGGACTTCGATGATGACGTTTGAGGACGCCGGAGTTGAAGACCTTGTTTACTATTTATCATTTATTTCATTTATGCCTTAGACTTGGATTTTATTGGATTCTGTTGTTTACTTCTTGTATTTTTGGATTCGTTGGTTTCATTTCGAATGTAATAAAGTTACATTTCCTCTTTAGTTCTTTATTTTATTCTGAGATGTTTGAAAAAAATTACCCGAGTCTTTTTAGCTTCCGTTTGCTTTCATTTGATACGACGTAGTAGAGGCTTACGTGTAATATTATTTATTTAATATTATGTGTGCCGAACGTTTCGATTTCCGGATAAGGACTCGGTGTCTGAGAACGGGACGTTACAGATGCGTCATTCCCATCCGTGGCTCGATGCAATATGAGTTCATTAACCAACAAGGTATTGACTAGGGGTGCACATGGTCCGGTTTTCCGGTTTTCAACCACTTTTAAAACCAAACCATTTTTTACGGTTTCAAAATTTACAAACCAAAACCGAACCATAGCTAGGTAAAACCATTTTAACCGGTCCGGTTTGGATCGACTTGGTTACGGTTTTTTCCGGTTTTTAGTCCTCTTTTTTTACGAATAATTCACTGAAATGGAGTTATCACGGTTCAACGAATTCATGTCATTATTCATACAACAATCATACAAGATTCTCATTCTCCATCTACCATACACCATAACTCGAATGTCACTAGGTCCTATATATCCTATATATATATATATATATATATATATATATATATATATATATATATATATATATATGTGTGTGTGTGTGTGTGTGTGTGTGTGTGTGTGTGTGTGCGCGCAACATTATATTAGCATATTTTCCAATTAAGATGATCATATAAAGCCTTGTAAATGGTTTTATTTCATCTTGTCATAGGTCCTATTAGGATGCGCATCAAACTACGTGTGTGAGGTAGTTGATTGAGGTATTAATAGATCATGGACTGAGATATTAGTTATTTACATGTAGTGATAATTGAGGGGGGCCGACAAAAAGTCGGTTCACTGTGGTGATCAGTTTTCTCACAATGTACTGAGGAAAAATCGGTTTTACTGTGGTGCACAGGTAGAGTGGTACACGAGTGGATTGGTGTGGTGTAAATAAAGATCCCTTAATTAATAGTGTCGATATTCATAGACACACACACACACACACACACACACACACACACACACATATATATATATATATATATATATATATATATATATATATATATATATATATGTGTATATATATGTATATGTGTATATATATATATATATTTATATATACACACACACACACATATATATATATATATATATATATATATATATATATATATATATATATATATATATATATATATATATATATATATATATATATCCGGTTCCGGTTTGGTCCGGTTTTTACCTTAGAAAACCAAAACCAAATTGTTTTTCACGGTTTGGTTTTTTACAATACAAAAACCAACCAAAAAACCATGGTTTACGCATTTTCGGTTTGGACCGGTTTGGTTCGGCCGGTTGGTTTGGTTTCCGGTTTTTTTGTTCACCCCGTATTGACCTACTGGTTAATACTGTGTACGAGTTTCATTTAAAACGAAAAAGAGTAGGTGTGTATCTTTTTTACGGTAAAAAAAAAACTAATAAATTCTCACATTCTAATTCTAATAATAATAAAAATAAAAATAATAGTATATAATAATAATAATAATAATCATCTCAATCTCCGAGAATCAAGATCATCGTAAGATCTATCAAAAAAAGATCATCGGCAAGTAATAGTATTATAGTGACTTTAGAAGGTTTTTTGTTTCATCATGTTTACTTAATTTTTATTACTTTTCATGAGTGGATTAATTTGTAATATTGTATATATATGTTAATATTCAAGTGTATTTTTAGTCTTCCCATTTGAAAGTATTTGTGGAATTAATAGATTATTATATTTGTCTCAAAAGCCTGGCTAGCATTATTGCCAAGGCAAAAAGTGATACGCCAAAGCAAAATGCTTAGTAATGTATAACTGATGTTTTATAAATTGTCCTGACAATACCGATGACTCAAAAGCGTTTCAGATATTGCACCATTGACACTTTGATGTAGACCCTTAAAAAGGCTGAAAATTACTCTAGCTTGATCAAGTGAAAAAAGGCAACAAACGCTCCATTTTCCATTAAAGTGAAAGCTTAAAAGAAAGGAGCGCAAATAGCAGGTAAACTCTTTATGGGGCTAAATTGTAGTTGTAGTATTTAAACTTGGTGTAACTCATTAGTATTTAAGAAACATTCATTAATCATCACAATAAACACTTGTCTTTCATCCTTTTAAAAAAAAAAACACTTGTCTTTCTCATAAATCGCTTTTTTTAGCGTGGTTTATCTTGGGTTAATCGATTTTTAATACTACATTTCTCTCAAAATATATGTCATTTTAGATGTTTTCACATAAATTAAAAAGATGGTTGAGTGTAATAAATTTTATAGATAAATAAGTTTAAAGGCGTCCGTAATCAAGTTTAATCTTGACCGTCATTCCAAGTTTGTCTCCAAACTAAAGTTTGTATAATGTAAGGCATGTTTGCCTAAATAAAAAAAGAGTAATGATAGAGTCACAACGGATTTAAACAATGGATTGACACAACAATCATCTACACCCTTCATTGTTGTGGGACTTTAATTGATTGATCTAGGTCCCACAACAATGAAGGGTGTAGATGATTGTTGTGTCAATCCGTTGTGACTCTATCATTACTTATAAGAAAAATACTTTACTAGATCAAGATCTTTTGAGCATGTTGTTTATACCATAAGTATCTTTCGAGAATCCAAACCAATGTCAATTAATCTAATTATGAGTTGAGTTATCTTTAAACAACCAAACTATAAATCATTCAACATAAGGTATTGAGGATCAATATTCAACAATCTCTCCATTTTGATTGTTATTAAAATAACCAGCTCTGTTTAAAATGATTCTTGATGGCCAAAATAGTGACAGTCCAACTTTAATCGGCAATGTACCTAGTCGGATACACTATAGTAGCGTGCAAGTGATGGAGAAAATGAGGGATTGAATTAAAAGTGAATTAAAAAATGATTTTTATAATCATTTTATTCAGTGACTTTGTAAGCGTAATTCGAATATATTCTTGTATAGAATATATATAATGTTTTGTTAATTCTGAAAACTACGTGAGTCGTAGATGAATTCAGAATTTGGAATCATTCAATTCGGATAACGAGTAAATGAGAAATTAACGCTTAAAGTCGGGTGGTTGAAAGAGCTAATGTTGGAAGTGGAAGTTGAAAAGTTTCAACTTGTAAACCACATTGGGAGTTGAGAGAAACAGTTCCTAGTATTTATGTGGGAAGAATGTTGTATGTGGTATAAGCTCCTAGAAGAAGGAGAGATATCGGGTTGGTTTTAGCGGTCAGACGTTCTGCTGAAATGGCCACACGCGCGCGCGCGCGCGCCCGCCCGGCCCCGGTCCCGGTCCCGTTGCCCGTGGGCTTGGGCTTGGGCGATAGTATTAAATCTTTTATATAAAAGTTCAATCGAGTTGAACCCAATCCAAACAACATTCTGAGTTAAAGTTCGAAGCTCAGCTCGTTTTCACTTAATTCAGGATTCTGAAAGGCTGCTGAATTCAATGGAGTGAAGATGAAACAACTTCAACTCGCCGTGCATAACGGGGGCGGCCTTGAATACTGAATATCAAAAGGCTTCAGATCAGCCATGTCCTCTACTATATAAACGAGCTACATGAATGGGAAGAATACACTGATTGAAACACTCAAATATCATATCATCTTTCTGCATATTATCTTGTTCTTGCATCATAGTGAAGAGAATTAGCTGAAGTACTGTCAAAGGTTCGCCGGTGTTCAGAGTTAGACGTACCTCTATTCTGAAAGGTATATCTGAGAATTCCTGGGAGACAATTGCTACAAAACCGGGGTACATACCGGGGCAAATTTGTCTTAAGGAAAGAGTGCTTCTCGGCTCAGATTTTGTATATCCTTTTATCATTTCTATTGTATTTTCTTTCTCTATTTCTTGTTGTATCTGCTTCGTCAAAATTAATAAAATTGTTGGTTTAATTCGGTTTAATTATTTTAATTATACACGGGAGATAACAGCAAGGTCGTATCCCACGAGGAATTTATCGAATGTCAAAGTCGTTTTCGGATTTAGTTTAGGTTAACCAAGATGTTCCAAATTCAATTACACTAAAACGTAATATAAACTAAAGATACTAAGTAAAGAGAGACATAGCCAAACCACGATCCGATTGATTAATACTTATATCGACTCATTCATGGGTGCAAACTCCTAAGCTAGTGTAAGACGCTATGCAACAATCAAAAACCATTTGCCCGGTTCAACAGTCCGCCTTTAAGGATTTAATTGGCCGAAACAAGATTACGCGCTAGAGTTGCTCGAATTCACAACCGATTGAACCTCACTCCCTAATTAATCTAAACAACTCAGTTGATTGTAAGAAATGATCTTAAAACCCCTTCGCAACATACATTTATAAAATGGTGTGTGAGTTCATGAACTAGATGTACAGTCTAATTCAAGCATTAAGAACAAGTTTTAAGACATGAATTCGTCGATACGACATCAATTAAACACTACCCATTCCCAATTTCATCAATTAGAGGGTGATTTCATCAATCTTCACATGATTTGACTATGAGATGTTTAGCTACTCATAATAAAACTAAAAACAACAATTAAAGATAGAATTAAAGCCATAAGTAAAATGGAAACTGAAATTGATTACCAAAATCGTAGCAAAATCTGGATTACATCAAGCTCAATGTCAATTGATGATGAAGAAGACCCAAAATGACAAAATCCAAGAGTAGAGAAGAAACTTTAGCTAGAATCTAAGCTAGATTGTGCTAAGTATCCAAGTGTAAAAGTGTGTAGAAGTTCCTTAAAAATCTGTGTAAGTGATATTTATATGCTCCAAAAATGTGCAGGAAAAGTGACTTTGGCGCGCCCCAAAACTGCTTTTGTGAATCTGGGAGGTCTCTATTCCAACTTGGCGCGCCCCAAACCTTTTGGCGCGCCCCAAACCTCGTCCAGGCTCCAATTTCTTCACTCCAATTTCTTCTTTTCTCTATTTTCTTCTATCTCCAACCATTGGTTTCATCTTTATACGCTCCATGCCTTACCTCCCGAGCTTACGAACGCCTAGATCCTGCGTCACAATATCTAACACAAACCGAGAATAACTCCGCAAAATAGCTAGGGCTCGTAAAAGGGCCAAAACATCATAAAATGCCGAGGTTTTCCATCTAAATGACGGTTTACCTCATGGTGGATGTGCAATGTGATTTTGCCCTAAATATGATCTAAAACTACCCGGAATGAACCAAAAGTGTCGTAAATGGGGGTTGAAACATGCACCGGAGCATAGTAAAGTTGACTCTCATCAATTCTCCCCCCTTCAACCATTGCTTTTCTCTAACATATGTGTGAGTGCGTGTGTGTGTGTGTGTGTGTATGCACATTGCAAGTCAAGGCAAACATGTAAGCAACAAATGCAGTATCAGAACAGTTCCTTAGTCTCAGTATATTTGCATCAAATCAATGTACCTCATCAATCTAGGATCGAGAGATAGTACATGCGAGACGCTTGATGTAAAAAACTTTTAAGAACTTTTAACAAATTCCCTTTTGGACATCATCCCTCAGTTTAAGATAAATATTTTTGAAACATGAATAATTCTCCCCTTTATTATGAAAATCAAGAAAAATAGTATCAAAGGGGTACCATATGCAAAGCATCCCTCAAAGTCTCAAGGGTGGACTTGGGTAAAGGTTTGGTGAAAATATCTACAATTTTCTTTACGGTGGGGGCAAACTTTATGCAGAAGTTACCACGGCAACATGAACTCTTAAGAAATAATATCTGAAGTCTATGTGTTTAGCCCTTGAGTGAATGATGGGATTTTGAGACAAGTTTATAGAACTAGTGTTATCACAAAAGACATACACAATTGGAATGATGATAATGAAGACACACAATTGGTGTTTAAGCCACAAAAGATGAGCACATTAGTTACTTAGTTTCAAATATCCTCAGTTGTACTAAGTGCAACACTTGGCTGTTTCTTAAAGAACCAAGAGATGAGCATGCATGAAATTGACATGTACCACTCATGTTTTTTGTACCATTTTTGCACCCTCCAAAATCCGCATCAGAATATGTATGTGAGATTTATAATGAGATTTTGCATAGAAAAGACCAAATGTTCGAGTATGAACCAAGTATATGAAGTTTCTCTTCACGACATTAAAGTGAGACACTTTAGGATTTACCTAATACCTAGCACATATGCAAACACCATTCATAATATCATGTCTGCTAGTAGTAAGATATAGCAAATAACCAATCACAGACATATATATATATATATATATATATATATATATATATATATATATATATATATATATATATATATATATATATATATATATATATATATAGTAGATTGTCAAATGGCTTTCCATCATTGTCCAAATCCAATTTGGTTTGATGACAACTACGGGGTTTGCTAGCCAGGTCGGGAACATTATCTGCATGTTTATTACTAAGGCCTCAAGTTTAGAGACCTAATGGTTGAGGACTGCGTTTTTCTCCAGGGACATGTTGTGTTGTTTTTGTTTCACGAATTTCACCGTAGAATTGACATCCAGACGATGTACTGCCAAAGACGTGTGGATCCCTGACATGTTGCTCATTGTCCATACGAAGATCTCATTGAATTCGGTGTCATGCTCTTCAAAGCTCACTTGAGGGGATCGGAGAGCTAGACCCATATCATAGTGACATGTAGAAGTATTTACCTTAAAGAATCGTGGAGGAGAAGAATTGTTTACTAGTCAAATTATGTACTACTTAAACGTTCCAAGTCATTTAAGTGATACAATTTATCTTTACTAGAAATGTTATGTTTGTGGAATCAAGAAATTGTCAAATTTTCAAATGTAGGGGTTGTTTTTTTTGACAATCAAATGTATGGGTTTTTGTTGGAAGAATTTAAGTACTAAATTCTATATCATTGAGAAATGATCTATTGATATTATAAAAGACTATTTTATATTATGAAACAAAACGAATAATAAACTTATATTTTTATGACGAATATAGGATTACTTACGATTATAGCCCATAGATTTGATAAGAAAAGATCAAATAATGTGTTACACCATAATTGCCTAAGCAAGGGTTTAAAAAGAGCGCCAAAATGAAATTAATGTCTTCCCCTCTTAGGATTTGGCAGAAGTTCGGTATCAATTAAATTCCCACATCCAACCATATGCATTTTTTAAATCAAAACAAGCATAGTACTGTGAAGTTTATTATGCCACTTCTATCTTTTTTTTTTTTTTTTTTTTTTTTTTGTTTTAGCCCATTAGATCTACAACCTTTTGATTTTTTTAATTTAAATCAATTCATAAATGCAAATTTTCCAGAAATTGTTGAGGTCGATATGGAATTACTGCTTACTAACCTAGCTATAATAGATCCAAAGAGGCATTAATGATAATAACATAGTAAATAACAATGCACTTCCCATAAATAAAAGCTTTCTTTGGAGTTTTTTCGTCGCATAAGGGTTTTTTCAATTAGGAGTAGTATTGTAGCTGTTGTTATTAATGTTGCATAAGTAAACCATGTGATGATAATTTATGGCAGAATGATTGCAATGGCACTAACCCCCCCCCCCCCCCCCCTCCCTTGTTTTTAGTTTATTGAATTACTATTTTATAATGTAAAATTATTAATCATCATTTTGTAATGTTAATTTATGACGCAAAACTTTCTTTTAGTCTTAAATTTAGCAAATATATTGCTTTGGAGCCCGTAATAACACCCATAACATAGTTGTGTTGAGTTAAGATTGATAGGTGATTTGAGACATTTAGAGGAGATAGAATAAGCTTCAAAGTTACGATATAACCTCGATAAATAAATATCTTCACGACCAGAAAAAAAATATTCATTTAGCGATGATATTCATTTACTAAACATTATTTTAAGCCTCTTTGCTTAAGCCGGGACTAGCTAGAGGGTATTATTCATTTGAACGACGATGTTATTTTATTTATCGAATATTTATTTATTGATGTTATACTCTATTGATGAGGGAAAATCATATCCCAACACGCTCATGGCACAGTCACGAATAGTCACATCACGATTGATTTATCATATTCAGATAACTCGGTCTCAATCTCTATATATATACCGACCGCACTTACCTACCTAACTAATTAATTAGGTGGGTAGAAGTTTCATAAACAGAGATGCTAAAACTAATCAAAGACCAAAATGACAAACAAGAAAAGGAAGGAAGGAATAATTAATTAGGTATGAACACATATTATTAAAGAAATAAACAAGGATATGAAGTCCCCTGTCAAGGACGGAGCGAGGATTTTAAATCGGGATGGACTAATGGACTATATCGAGTTCGTCGGGTGGGCTGGATTAAGAATATTTTATGGATCCGACTAGACTACACATATTTTTAGTGTAATATTTTTTTGTCCGGATGAGCTTAACCCCCTCAATTTATGTCCCCTATATAAACGTATGTGATGTGAATAGGATTACTTTGCACGCAATAACAGTCACATGCCAACCACGGTGGAAACACTACTCTTTGAGTTTTAATTATGAGCTGGTACTGGTAGGGCTTGACCCAAATCATTCATACAGCTAGCTCACCCTCCATGTCCATGTGCACAAAATCACCACTACCCTTTGTCCTGCATATCCCACTGCATGAGGCTAATCTTGTCATTTCCCTTATTCAAGTTGGGATTTCGACATTGTCTGGAATATATATATATAAGAGAGAGTATTAATAGTTTTGGCCCACCCATAGGATAATTGAAGCATGCTATCATTCGTACGTAATATATTATCCGGTAGTGCTATATCCACTACAACTACCTCCACAACATCATCCACAACATCATCCACACCACATATTTAGTCAGGACCCACAAAAAAAAAATATTTCTCTCTCCAATCTGTGGACAGGATCATCCACAACATCATCCACTACACTTTTGTGTAGTGGACATAGCATTTTCCTATATTATCTTACCAATGTGATATCATTTGTTATCCAATATTTTAAAAGATTTCAAGTCTTTAATACAAAGTCAATTTTACACGGTAAATTATAGGGTCTATATTTGCACCAACGGTGTACCACATTACGCGTGAACCACAATAAAATCGATTTTATGAAAGTCGAATCTATAGCCAACATGTGACCATCATAGTGTCGATCTTGAATTGACTTTATGGGAAGTCGATTCTTGGCGCAGAGAATCGACTTTCATATGATCGATTTTGTGAAAATGGTGTGCGGCACCGGTAGGTGAGGGCAACCGGTAAATCAATTGTGGTGCTGATAATAACCTCCTATATTGAAGTGCCTTAAAGTGGTCAGGGAGATTGGAGAGACGCTTGCAAAGATCCCGGAGAAGGCTTTGTGAACAGAGGAGTCATCAATAAAGGATAAAAAGACTTACAAATGTAAGGAACACATAATGTCCATTAAAAGGTCACCTCGGTCGCGCTGCGATACGTCATATCGGTCAAATAAGGGGTCGGAAAAGGGCTGGGCTCAGCTCTTGTATATGCAAAGATATGAACGGGTCGAGATATCTTCCCTTAATAAAAAGAATCACTCAAGAAACACCTCAGTTCATGATTCCATTTATGAGATGTGTCTTTCCAAGTGGTTAAATGAAACGACACCTCGAACAGACAAGCAACGATTCAAATTTCAAAAGATGCATACTGTCGGGCTCTAAACATACGACATTTACGTCAAAACAGTTGGACATTGGCCTCTCAGATGGTGCCACGTTTTCTATGTGAAGACATATACCGTGGTGCCTATCCTAACTTAGGTATGGGGGGCATTTGACATAGATGAGATTGATTACCGTACACGTGACACACATCAGACCTCACATAGAGTGATAAAGTCCATCTCAGCATATGTGCCAACATGGGCCCAACTCGACATCATGCTTCAAATCAACAAAGTCCATCTTGAGTACAATGCAAGCCACTCATATATTATTCAGTCGACATGACGCAGGTCATCCTCGGTTCGAAATGACACATGTCCTCTCCGTCCCTGCCGGCATGATGCAAGACGCCTACAGTCCCTTACTATCGACGTCATACAGGTCACCTCGGTCATTTATACTCAATAAGACATATGTCACCCCCGACTTCAATATGGGTTGCATTATCTTCAATAAGCATTCCGGACTTTACATGTACATTACTCCACGATAATACATGCTCGAGTAACAGATCCGAGATTGTAGCTCCATAATGGCTTAGGCTATGACCTGCTCCTTGATGTTCGCCTTAATCATGGAAACATATAATAACTCATCATCCATTATGAAGCACTATATAAAGGGATCAGAGTGGCCGTCCATGGATCAACTCCGGGACCCTTTACGCTCTATTTGGTTTGTAGGCACAATATAAAAATCATTCAAAAAGTTAATTGGATCATCACTCATAGATCCATTTACCCAAATATCAGCTCAATTACAACCCGGACAATTTCTGACATCATCAAGATTCATGTTGTGTGAAGAAATTATGAACTCAACAAGGTTAATCAAGAAAGAAAACACAGGAATTTAAAAATAGAAAAGGCGGGAAAACTAAAGATGATGAACATGAAACTTTATTCAATAGAATTCTCAATCGACGATTACAATGATCAATCCTCAGCTATATATAGACCTCCTAGCGATATCCAACAACCACTAACTTCTAGAGTAAGTTATAACTACCAAAACTACTTGTAACCGATTTTATTCACAAGTGTTCGACCTTATGCTTCTAAGAGTCTCTTACTTGTGATCTTGTGTGTGTTGCAACCTTATATCACCAACACCCCCTCAAGATGGACTAGGGGAGTCTCCTACTTATGATCTTGTGTGTGTTGCAGCCTTATAGATATGAGAAGGAGTATATCTCTTGAGAAATTAGTGAAACAATGGTGCATCCAAAGGCTTTGTCAATAGGACTGCTAGCTGATTTTGAGTTGTGACTGGTAGGAGCTTCACTAGTCTAGATTAGACTTTCTCCATTGTAACATGGCAGTCAATCTCTATGTGTTTTGTTCTCTCATGAAACACATGATTTTGAGCTATGTGGATGGCTCTTTGACTGTCACAGAACATGGAAATAGGCTGTTGAACTAAAATCCTTACATCATGTAGAATGTACACCATCCACTACAACTCACAAACTCCTAATGCCATTTCTTGATATTCTGCTTCTGCTGAACTTCTGGAGTCTATTGCTTGCTTTTTAGACTTCCAAGACACTAAAGCAGATCTAGGAACATGCAATAACCAGTTATGGATTTTTTGTTTCATGACATCCCCCTGGTCTGAATTTGTGAATGCATTGAGTAGTAAGTTGTTATTTGCAGAGAAGAAAATGCCTTGAGCTGGTGCCAACTTGATGTATCTAAGAACCTTGTGTGCAGTATGTAAGTGGTTGATAGTTGGAGCATCAAGAAACTGGTTCAACTGGTGTATTGCATAAGATAGATCTGGTCTTGTCACTGTAAGATACAATAATTTTCCAATGAGTCTTTTGTATTGTGTTTTATCTGGAAGGATGTCAGAGTCACCATGCTGTAAGTGTGTCTTAGATGGCATAGGTGTATTTACTGGCTTGCATCCACTGAAACCAAAGACCTCCAGGAGATTGAGGGCATGTTTTCTTTGGCAAACTGTTATTCCAGTAGATGATCTAGCCACTTCTAGTCCTAGAAAATATTTTAGAGGACCAAGATCCTTTATTTGAAATAGATCATGTAGGTAGGTTTTGAGTTCAGAGATGAGAGAGATGTCATTGCTTGCCAATACAATGACATCTACATAAACCAAAGCAACTATATAGGATTGACCTTTTGATTTTGTGAAAAGGCTGTAATCATGCTTGGACTGAGTATAACCAAGATTGATCAGTCCATATGTCAGCTTGGCATTCCATTTCATACTGGCTTGTTTGAGTCCATATAAGGACTTAATTAGTTTGCACACTTGTCATTTTTGTGTTTGAAAGCCTGGAGGAGGGACCATATACACTTCTTCTGTGAGGTCACCATGAAGAAAAGCATTGTTTACATCCAACTGGTGAAAGAACATGTTTTTTGCAGCAGCAACAACAAGTAAAAGTCTGATAGTGTTCATCTTGGCCATAGGTAAAAAAGTTTCTTCATAGTCAATTCCAAAAGTTTATGTGTAACCTTTAGCAACTAATCTTGCTTTATATCTTTCTGTGGAACCATCTGGATTATGTTTGATCTTATACACCCATTTGTAGCCGATAGGCTTCTTTCCTGGGGGTAGGTCTACTACTTCCCATGTTTTTGTCTTGACAGTGCATCTATTTCCTTTTTCATAGCTTCTTGCCACTCTTTGTGGATGACAGCTTGATTGTAGGTTGCTGGTTCTTTGACTTTATCAACATTCATTACAAAGGATCTGTAGGAATCAGAGAGATTAGTATATTGAATAACAGATTCCAAAGGATTTGGTCTGGTATAGGAAACCTGGTTGCATACATAATCCTGCAATTTGGTAGGTTGTCTGATTTGTCTAGTAGATCGTCTAGTGTAGGTATGTGTTGTGTGTAAATATGAAGATGAAATGTCAGATTCAGTGTCACCAGTGGGGTGACTATGAAGTGAATCATTAGATGTATCAACTTCTGGTGAAGCAGCAGAAGTTGAAGTAGTGGCAGGAAAATCTGGTGTAGGATATGTAAAAGATGGAACATGGAGGGATACATTGTTGAAACTTTGATGTTTCCTTGCATAATAGGACAATAATTCATGAAAAACAACATTTCTGGAAACAAAAACTTCCTGTGTTTGGATATCCAGAAGAATATATCCTTTTGTGTTTGCTGGTTGGCCCAAGTAAACACATTTCCTTGCCCTTGCATCAAATTTTGATCTGCCATGAGGTAAAGTTGATGCAAAAGTTAAACAACCAAAAACTTTGAGATTAGAGATTTCAGGTTCTTTGTTGTATAATACTTGATATGGAGATTTTTCTTTAAGAACGGATGTGGCAAGACAATTAACGATATGAACTGCATGGAGGACACAGTATCCCCAAAAACTCAGTGGCAAACTGGCTTGAAATTTTAAGGCTCTTGCCACATTTAGTATATGTTGATGTTTCCTTTCTACAATTCCATTTTGTTGTGGTGTATCTACACAACTTGTTTGATGTATAATGCCTTTTTCACTATGGAAATCTGTGTAATCAAACTCTTGTCCATTGTCAGATCTAATGGTCTTAATAGACTTGCCAAACTGATTCAAGACAAAATTATAGAAGGAAGTAATAATAGGTCTGACCTCAGCTTTTGAGTGGCATATGAAAATCCAAGTGTACCTATTATTATCATCAACAACAATAAGGAAATAAGATTGACATGGATAGTTTGCTTTCGGTAGGGACCTCAAATATCCATGTGTACTAGATCAAACACAGAAGAAGCAACATAATCACTCAAAACAAAGAGAAGTCTTTTTTGTTTAGCTAAAGGACAAATATAACATATGGATTTCCTAGGTACTTGAATGTCATTACAAGAGGTATGTAACAATTTGAGTTTGTTATCAGACAAATGACCTAATCTATGATGCCAAAGCATGTCTTTATCTATCTTATCAACATGAATTTGAGAAGTACAAGCAACTAATCTATCTGTGAAATTTTTCTTAGCATGCAGAATGTATAGACCATTGATCTTTTTAGCTGATCCGATCATCTGTCCACTGAACTTGTCATGTATAACACAAGCCTCATTAGTAAAAACAACATGTATTTGAGGATTGTTAGTCAGTTTGTTTAGAGAAATCAGATTATAATGAAACTTGGGAACACAAAGGACTTGAGACAGAATTAGGTGATCATTAATCCTCACTTTCCCGATAAAATTAACAGATACTAGCTCACAATTTGGAAGAGATACAGTGACACCCAGACCCTATATTTTGATATGAACAGCCTGTGATCAAATATGATATGGTCAGTGGCTCCTGGATCTACAATCCAGTGAGTGATATCATCAGAAAACATACCCTGAACCTCATTGGGATCTGTATGAAAATTGGCTGAAAGAGCTGTGACTTGGTTGACTGCAGGATTACCAAGATCTGTGATTTTGTTGCCCTCAAACAGCTTCATCAATTGTGCAACTTGATTCTGCAACTGAGCCAATTGGTTTTGTGTAGCATCTTGTCCTGGTGTAGCAGGCTGTGTTGGTCCTGGATCATCCCATTCTGAAACATTTGTGGAGTCTTGTTGCACCTTTTTTACCCTAGATATCGGCTTAAAACCGGGTGGGAAACCATGCTTTTTATAGCATTTGTCCACTGTATGGCCATTGAAACCACAGTATGAACACTGAACCTTTCTGGAATTGCCCTGTTGGTTCTGTGTGTATGGTGCAGATCTTCTATTTTGACCTTGACCATACCCTTGATTATGAGATGTACCATATTCTTGATTCCGGTACCTAGACTGATATTGCCCTTGAACTTGATTCTGAGCTCTGGCAAGCAAAGCAATACCATCTGAATTTTGAGGATGCCCCAGTGCATAATCTATCTACCTTTCAAATTTAACAGCCATAGCAAAGGCTTGTTTCAAATTAGGTAAAGGTGTCAACAAGTAAACTTGGGATCTAACATTGGCAAACTTATCATTAAGACCTTTCATGAATCTTATAACATGATCTGCTTCTATGAAATCAACCATTTTGGAAATGATATTGCAAGCACATGGTGCTCCACATTCACAGTGAGGAACAGACTTCAAGATCTCAATCTCATCCCACTTAGCTTTCAGATTTGTAAAATAAGATATTACAGACATTGAACCTTGCTTGATCATATTCACTTCCTCAACTAAATCTGATACCCTAAAGTAGTCAATAATGGAGAATCTGTCATCCGATTCTAACCACATTTCTCTTGCATTCTTGATCCACATTACACTTTGTGCTATGTCCGGTATTACAGATTTTATGATCCATGTAAGCACTGTGGTATTACATTGACTCCACATTCTATACAGGGGATCATTTGCATCAGGTTTTTGAATGGTACCATCAATAAAACCTAGTTTATTCTTGGTTTCGAACATCATATTCATCGATGTTGCCCAAGAATGATAGTTTGTGGCATCAAGAGGAGGTGAAACCAAAGGAATTGCAGGATTTTCACTAGGATGCAAATAAAATTGACTAGAAGTACTCACCACAAGACCTGTTCCTTCAATGCTTGCACCAGAATTAACAGCCATTGTAGAATTTCCAAGAACAGAAACAACAACATCTGATCAATGAAGAAGAATAAACCGCAGATAACAAGAATCTTGAAGAAAAACAGAATCAGAACGCTCTCAAGGCTCTGATTGAACTTGATCGATCCTCTCAAGAAACAATTCAACGATACGCAGCTCTTATTGCTCTGATACCATGAAGAAATGATGAACTCAACAAGGTTCATCAAAGAAAGAAAACACAGGAATTTAAAAAATAGAAAAGGCGGGAAAACTAAAGATGAAGAACATGAAACTTTATTCAATAGAATTCTCAATCGACGATTACAATGATCAATACTCAGCTATATATAGACCTCCTAGCTATACCCAACAACCACTAACTTCTAGAGTTAGTTATAACCCAAAACTATTTGGAACCGATTTTATTCACAAGTGTTTGACATTACACATCTAAGAGTCTCCTACTTATGATCTTGTGTGTGTTGCAGCCTTATATCACCAACGTTGTGCAATTTTGGTTACTTATGGAGATGAAGCGTTATGTTGAAAATGTTCAACCCTTCATACAATAACTGCATTTGTTTTCATATAAACATACATATCGATTGGTGTTTTATTGAGATTAGATATCTGGGTGTCAAATTCATTTACAAACTGAATTTACAAAAATATCTAGCATTAGATTCTTTGTTTATCATTTACAACCTTCATAACTATAACACATTTGTATTATAGCATATGATGTAAACATTCTTCAGTATTCAATCATGTGTAATAAATAATATATAATAGAAAATGATGGTAGCGTAAGTCGCAGTCGATTCTAAAGCGGGACTCAACCGTTTAAATAGGTGTTGTTTTTGTAGCTTTCCAATACCTTACCTGTTAAAAGTGCAATATCTTACACGAACATCGAAGCCCCCATCCGCCCGCCACTACCCTCTCCATCACCACCACCACCACCACCACCACCACGCTCCCTCTCCAACTAACTCCACTTTCATTTCCATCTCAACTATCACCCCCCTTGGTCGCATCTATCAGCATTCTGCAATCGAATTCCAGCTAGATAGATCTTCAAGTTTCAGCTGTAGTACTAATCCTGTAGCTCAGTTGAAGAACAAGTCGGTAGTCTTTCTTTTTTTTTCTTCTCTTTTTTTGTTGTTGAATTTTCCTTTACAGGTGCTAATGCATCGGTTAATGTCATCGTATGATTAAGTCGTTGACAATCTTGTGTTTTTTGTTTTCTTTCATGTTGATGTTAGTTATATTTTTGTGTTTTGAAAGTGACATTGAGTATCGTTTTTGGTTCACATTTGGTTTGTAATGTCTTCTGTTGCGTCGCGCTAGCTGTATTCGTTGTCGGTGAGTATCCTTTTTCCTCTCTAAAATCAGATTTACATAGTATTTTCTGCTTTCCGGAAAACAGTGCTTGACTTGACTGCATAACTTTGCAATGGTTGATTCTATTTCTTTTCTTTGAAATTTTCCTTATTCATTTTGGAATTTGTTGAAATGCTGCTCTGTTAGTGTATAGACTGTATTTTGTTCTTCTTGAGTGAATGTTTAATAATTAGTCCTTTTTTTCTGCGGTGATATTTCCTATTTTTGATATTTGGTTCCTTAGCTTGGATGTACTTTGTAAGTGGCATATGTTTACATTTTTTGCTGACTCGTGTGATTAGAAGGATGCGTCCAAATTTCTAATGCCACAGAATAATAAAGTAAAGTTTAGGGATGATTTTGGAGAAATTAGTTTTTCTGCCATGTTTTGCAATTTATATGTGTGTGTGTGTTTCCACTTTGTTTCCCGGAGTATTTGACATATGTTATGTAGGTCATGTTTTCTTTGTTTTGCTCAATCCTTTTCACCATCGCACTTGAGTTGGTTGTTTAATTTACTAAACTAGTTTTGTGTAGGCAGAAAATTTTCTGTAAGGTTCATAGCATATCTACATGCTCTATTTGCTCATTTGCACTTTTATCTTTGCTTGTTACTTACTACTCCATCTGTTGTTAGGTTCCAGAGGAGGGTAAGGTTTGAACTGGTGGTTTTTAGGTCCCTGTTTGTTCAATTGCTCTGCCATCCTATTTCCCCAAGTGTTAGCAGAAAATTTACCTCTCCACTTGTTTTGATCAGATTTTTAAATGAATTGTTTATCTACTTTCCACACAGACCAACTCCTTTATGAATCATATGGTAGCCAATCAAAGTAAGCTTATTATGCATCTAAACTTCAGTGTGTATGCATTAGATGCACAGGTAGTATGGCATGATATTCATTTCTCTTGTCGATACACTGGATTTTCTTCTTCTGCTTATATACTGAACTCTGGATGCATATGTTGCCCAAAGTCTTTATCAATTGAAATCTTTCTATGCAACAAATGCCATTCAGCAGATTCGTTGTTATAAAAAAAAAAAATCAACACAAACTCATGCCGGATTTTTTTAATACATCTCTGAAGGTCATTTAAAATAAAAGATTAAATACTGATTACCAACACGCAAACCCACTGTCATTGAGACTAGAGTCTAGGACCTTTTTATCCTGCATCAGCATTTGGCAAATCACGCTTCTCAACACACAGTGGGATTCTTAGGTGAATGGAATTTTATTCTCTTTGACTTTTGCAGTTTCTGATGGATAAGAGGAGCTGGCCATGGAAGAAAAAATCATCTGATAAGTCAACAGCTGCTGTGCCGCTGTTTGACTCTGCTACAGTTCATGCAGATTCTGCACGATCCAAGATTGACCAGGTTATATTATGCATATTAGCAGTTTGATTCTCTATTTTAGTTCTTGTTTTCTCATGCTTTACTACACCTTTATTTTCACATATCATTGCTTTTCTCCTCAAGTAAGATCAACTTGAAAAAAATAGTGGGGTCAAGTTCAATTTTGCACATAAACTAGTAAAAACAAGCAAAGATCCATTAACCTGTGATCCATTATTTTATGCCTCTTTCTCTTTAAAAGCTTTCTTCTAGATCCATTTACCTTGAAAATTCAAGGACATGGTTCCATAATTATTCCCCTACAGATGCATTGTGTGTTTGGAGGCACTACCATTCATTTTATTGAAAACCAGGACTTTTATTTTCAGGAGAGGGAGGAGGAGGTCAGAAAGCCAAAATATGTACAAATTTCTGTGGACACATACTCACATCTAACAGGGTTGGAGGATCAGGTGAAGTCATATGAGGATAAAGTACAAAGTTTGGAAGAAGAGATTAAAGATCTGAATGAAAAACTGTCAGAATCCCATATTGAGATGACAAATAAGGACAACCTTGTCAAGCAACACAGTAAAGTTGCTGAAGAAGCAGTCTCAGGTTTGTGCTAACCACATGCTAACTCATGCATAGTGAAAGAAAGGTTAAATGCATTATTGACAACATCTGCACCTTTACTTTTGAAATTGATGGTAATATATGAAAGTCTATTTGCACAGGATGGGAAAAGGCTGAGGCCGAGGCCGCTGCACTGAAAAATCATCTAGAGTCTGTCACACTATTAAAAATTACAGCTGAAGACCGGGCGTCGCATCTGGATGGTGCCCTCAAGGAATGCATGAGGCAGATAAGGAACCTGAAAGAAGAGCATGACATTAAACTGCTTGAAGTTGCGACTAAGAATACCAAACAGTTTGAAAAGATAAAGCTCGAGTTTGAATCGAAGATAACTAATTTAGACCAAGATTTGATCCGGTCTGCAGCTGAAAATGCTGCACTTTCAAGGTCCTTGCAAGATCGTTCCAGCATGCTGTTCAGACTTAATGAGGAGAAATCTCAGGCTGAAGCTGAGATAGAACTGCTGAAGAGCAACATTGAATCATGTCATAAGGAGATAAATTCACTCAGGTATGAACTCCACATTGTTGCTAAAGAAATGGAAATCCGGAATGAGGAAAAGAACATGAGTGTCCGCTCCGCTGAAGTGGCAAACAAACAGTATTTGGAAGGAGTAAAGAAGATAGCCAAGCTGGAAGCAGAATGCCAAAGATTACGTGGTCTTGTTCGGAAGAAGTTACCAGGCCCTGCTGCTTTGGCGCAAATGAAGCTTGAAGTTGAAAATTTCGGTCGGGATCCTGTCGATATTCGCTCTAGAAGGTCTTCACTCAAGCCTTCTGCTTCACATCTATCTTCACTTCCTGAATTTTCCTTTGATGCAGTGCACAATTACCATAGAGAGAATGAACTGCTTACTGAACGCTTGGTTGAAATGGAGGAAGAAACAAAAATGTTGAAAGAAGCATTGGCTAAACGTAATAGTGAACTGCAAGCCTGTAGAAGTGTTTATGCGAAAACAGCCAATAAGCTTCAAAGTTTGGAGGCTCAGCTGCAAGATAATGGTGGACATAGAAGTCCTTCATGTCCAAACATGCTGTTGCCACTTGATGGTTCCATGACTCAAAATGCTACCAGTCCACCAAGCTTGACTTCGATATCGGAAGGTGCAATTGACGACAATGTAAGTTGTGATGGTTCTTGGGCCACAGGAATGATGTCTGAGCTCTCCCATACCAAGAAGGAAATGAATATCGACATTCTTCATAATTCTGAAAATGCAAATCACCTGGGACTTATGGATGACTTTTTGGAGATGGAGAAATTAGCGAATCAGTCAGTTGATGTGAGTGTAGACGTTTCTTGTTCTTACACTTCAAATAATCAGAGTTCTGAGATTGTGAGAAACAACAGCTCAGTAAATGTCACCCATGAGGAGGAATCAGTGTCCAAGGTGCATCTTGGGTCTGATTTGCCGGTAATATGCATGCTTTCAGAAGGAGAAACTCCTGGACACAATCCTGAAATAAGCACAAACCCTGTACGGAATCTCCAGTCTAAGCTCATTGTCATAATTGATTCATTGTCTAAAGAAAATGATGTTAACAAAGCTTTGGAGAATTTGAAACAAGTTCTGCAGGAAGCACATGACAATATAAATCATCAGTCAGTGAGTTTTGTAGTTGTGGGTACTCGCTCTAATGCTCCGTTTGATTGTGAAAATGGTGCAGAATCGGCTACAGAAAAGGCTATAATTTCTTCAGTTGATAGTAAACCTTGTAATGAGACGGCAGCTTCCTTTAGCCAAGAACTAGCATCATCGATTACTCAAATTCATGACTATGTGATGGTTTTGGGAGAAAGGATGAAGGTTGTCCCGGGAACATGTAATGATTCTGAGGATCTCAGCCAAATACTGGAGGACTTCTCTACAATGTATAAGGAGGTTGACAACAGTAAAACTAGTTTGATCCAATTTGTTTCTGACCTTTCTAAGTTGTTGCATAAAACAAATGGGTTTCACCGTAATTTTCTTGGATACAAAATTTCTGAAGCAGAAAATGCTAATTCAGACTGCATCGACAAAGTTGTTCTGCCCGAAAATAAAGGCTCACAGGATTCATCTGGAGATAGATATCAGAACATTGACTTTTCTGATTCCAATTCTGAATCTGATATTCCTCGTGAAGGAAGTCCCATCCGGGCGTCTGAATTGACAGCCAACTTGTGGAAGTGCTCGCAGGAGGATTTTGAACAACTTATTTCGGAGAAAAATAAGTTGACAATAGATTTAGGTACATGTATTGAAAACCTTGAAAGCACCAAAATTCAGTTGCTGGATATGGAACGTGAACTGGTTGAAGTTAAGTCACAGTTTTCATCTGCTCAAAAATTAAATAGTTTGTCTGAGACGCAGCTCAAATGTATGGCCGAATCATATAAAACACTTGAAACACGGGCAGAAGAACTTCAAGCTGAAGTAAACCTTCTACGTTCTAAGATCGAAGGAATTCATAATGAGCTTCAAGAAGAGAAGAAAAACCATCAAGATGCTTTGTCTAGATGCCGGAGTCTTGAGGACCAATTGCAAAGGTTAGCTATTGAATGTTTCCGGCTTTCATGCCACATTCCCAAATTCATCATTTACTCTTGTTTGTTTTGTTTTTTTTGGTTATCACCATGAAAGAAACTGATACACAATTTTCATTTTCTATATGTGGCAGGTTCCTTTTCCCTTTAAATCTTCTGAAATGTATACAAAATATTAGCTTTAGACTATTCTCCTTGTCCCCTTCTCCCTTGATCAGTAACTGCGAACAAGATTGTCGTGTTCTTATACAAGCCAGTTTTTAAATCCTTGTCAAATCCTGTTGGTTTTCAATTTTTAGGGAATTATTTATGGATCACGTCAACTATTTGGTTCAACTTGAGTTATTGGCATTTGGCAATCATTTGGTAGAGTGGGAAAACAGTATTCACAGGATTTAAAAAAGTATTCCTATTGCCTGTCATCATGATCATATTCTGTATCGAGTGCCTTTTTAAGATGCTAACAAACTTCATTGTCTGTTGTTTGACATCCGTTGTTCAGGATGGAGAGTTGCCAAGTTGCTGATATCGATTCCAGGACTAACCAGGTGAATATGCTAATCTTATTTTACTACATTCTGGTAACGCTTTGAAGCATTAATTGAAAGGGTTGCATTACGATCATATGAGTCTCTGAAACCATGCTATCAATCTCCAGTCATTATTTCACACCCTTACAATTAAAGAATAATGTGAAGAAGGTTGCTTACCAAAGCAAGAAGCTTTGTTCCAAATAGGCACAGTTTCATTAAAGAGCGACATTGTAAAGAGGATACTTCGTGTAGAGTAAATGTCAAAAAAAATAAATGAATTTCTTACTATAGGGAAATAATTTTTAGATATAAACACATACGCACTATGTGCTACGTAGCTTAATCTAATTTATATTTACGGGTCTATGTTCTTTTCAGGAGAGAGAGCTAGGAGATGCAGCGGAGAAGTTAGCTCAGTGTCAGGAAACAATTCTTGTCCTTGGCAAGCGGTTGAATGCAATGCGCCCACACACAGAAGAAACAACTGCCCCAACAACATACAATGACAGACATAAGGGGGAAGATTTTAATGAAGAACCCATTGTCAGCAACATTAATCTGCAAGGTATGGATCTAGCTGATCAGTCAGAAGTGACTGCTGCTCCTGTTGTCCGCAGGATCAGTGGTGAATCCCCTATGAATTTGTACGATGTTCCATTTAGTCCTGACACGGAAGGAAATAATCTTTACTTAAGGTCGCCTAACAACTCAAACAGCCCCAAGCACAGATATGCAACCTTTCCTTCATCACCAACCCCAGAGAAACATTCCCGTGGATTTACCAGATTCTTTTCAGCAAAATCTAAGAATGGTTTCTAGATCTTTACCATTTTGCATACCACAAGCGTGTTTTGGATTGTCCTATAAGTATTTAAAGAAAGCCAAATCAGCTAGTGTATTCGTGTAGATAGTAACTCAGATCCATTTAGTTGCCACTTTTATTTTTGGCTTCCATTTTTCTTCCCCATCTTTTAAACCTGTTAGAGGTTCATTTGGCTTTTTAAATCCTTGAAAGTTGTATGGTTTCCGCATGAAGTTGAGATGATCCCTTGGCTCATATAAATGGGTAATGAGGAGCTTGATCATGGACAAGATCCTCTGTCGTTGTAGGATTTTGTTTGTGTATATTTCACATGTAGTGTGTTTTTATATCTTAAAACGTAATGGTTTGTAGTGGTCGTCTTTGGTGTATTGCTCCTGTTGCTCGCTTTTAATGGGTGTAAAACATGAACCTTTTAATGCGCTATACTTGAGGAAAATTAAGTGCAGAAACTTCCCATTTCTTGAGCTGTTATGTCAATGCCTCTGCCAAAACGGTTTTTACCCTCGAGGGCCTTTCTACTACTGTTAGAATGTTAGTGTCTGTAATAAATAAGAGATGATATGGGTTATCATATAAATCAGTTAGTCATATTGTAATACCAAAATGAGATCAAAGTCAAAGATACACAAGTTCATACAGTAAAACTCTTAGAACAGGGCCCCAGCTCTGATTACAGAAATGAACTTCTAAACTTTGTAATTAGCCTTTTATCAATGTAGTGAGCGAGTGTCTTACCGTTTAGCACCGGTTACTAAATTTTAGTAAGACACCTTGCTCCAAAAAGTTTAAGCTATCCCTACTATATAAAAGAAAATAGAAATATATGGTTATTTATAATGCCGTTTGGTATAACCATATTATGCTTCGTAGTAAAACCTTCATTCGATTTTGTGGTTGGCACAGACTAAAAGTTAGTATTTGACTATTTTATTGATAGAAACATAATTATAATTTTCTCTGTTAATGCTCATTTTGTTTTTAGTTAGTTTTTTTTTTTTGTTTTTTGAGGGTCAGTTAGCTTTTACATGTTTGAATTCTACATCTTTATGGTTCGTTTGTTTGTTTTGAGAGACTGAAATGGTTTTTTTCATTCAATTGTTTAGGTATCGTTATAAGATAACGAAATGAAATGAAATGAAATTTCATTTTAACGAAATGAAAAAACTTACCTTTAGAAAATGCATGGAATGAAAATTGACATAATACGTTGTACTAACCACCCCCACTCTACATTTTAATGGAGAAAATGAATAACAAATTAATGCTAAAATAAATAAATAAATAAATAAAATGAAAAATGAATTAAATGGACATGTGAGAAATGGGATCATTAATTCGGTGAGACGTTGCAACCGTATATGGGTTGCACCTATGCGATTGAATCTTTTTAGAGGGTCGCAATCAGAAACGAAAACTTCATTCTTACTATAAAAGAAGAACCCATGAGTGAGAATTTAGGCAAAATTCATATGAATTTTCTTAGTCAAAATACTCACACACATTTTACATAATTTTCGAGTCAATAAGAGATCTACAAAAAATGATTGGTTATTACTGATAAAAAAGAAATGATTGGTTCGTCATTTTTTGTGCAACTCTAGTGCCGGTCTCAAAAGGAGGAAAATATTATTGTATATAGAGAGACGATTACGAGATCCGTGGACATATATCCGGTGTAAAAACGTCTTCAGGGCAGAATGTTGCACTCACTTCAATTTATAAAAGCATCCACAATCATGAACATCTTAAAAGATTCATGATCGTGTCACATCATCACTTCCACAATTCATAAACCTTTTAAAATGTTTTGTATTATTGACTCCGACTGTACATAAACATTTTATCTACTACACGTAAACCTTTTTCCCACTACACATAATGCTTAAAAAAATTGGGAGCTTTTTCGTATAGCTTCAACTGGTTCAGGTTTTCAAACTTTTTAGGTAAAGCTTTGGTGACTCATCGTCACTTTAATGGTGAAAAATGCTTTTCTAAAGTTTTCGAAAAAAAAATTTAGACCTCCCTTGGGAGGTCCTCTAAGTTGTCTTGTCAGGGTTTTGTTATTTTTCGATTCATATATGTCTGTGTTTTAAGCGTTTAGATTTCTCATTAAAATGGTTAGACATTACTCTAACAAGTTAATTTTCCCCGACTACCTTAAGACGTTTTTCTTGTTTATATGCATGTTGTTAAGTATACATGGTTCCTCTTTAGAATAATTATATTTTTCTAAACAGTGTGGGACTGTGGGTCAATGTTTGTTTAGGTATAACATGACTTATGTTGCGTGCCTATACAATATATTGAATATAATTAGGTGACTTCTATCTGCACAACGTATTTAATATCTTTTATTTATTTCAGGTACCACACATTTCTTTTCCGGTACCACATTAGGAACGTCAATGTCACTGACGTTTTTCACCCATTATACATGTATAACTATAAAGTTAGTGCCAGTGACATTGTTATTGAAAATCAACGTCAATGCTCAGGGCCGGCCCTATCACAAGCCAGGCGAGCCAGTCGGCTTGGCCCAATGAATCTCGATAGGCCCAATCGGTACATGTTTTGCTTATCCGAAAAAAAAATTTATAGAGTTAATCCGATCGATTTATAAAAAAAATCGTATATTAAAAAGCGATTTTGATAACAAATAGGCCGATTCTTTAAAAAAAAATACCCAACCCAATAAAAAAATTTATATATAGGCCCGATTCTTTAAAAAAAATATCCAACCCAATAAAACAATTTATATGTTACTTAAATGTTACTTCATTAAGAAAGTAGCGGATAAAAAGAAATTCGAAAAAAATTGAAAGCAATGCTTTATATATTGAAGACAAATAAAGCTAGTCATAAAGGGAAAAAAATAAGCGGATGAACCTCTCCAAATTTTGCCCGAAGAAGCGGATGAACCTCTCCAAATTTTGAAATTCTTGAAAACATTTGATCTAAGTTATGTAAACACGGAGATTGTTTACCGAATATTGTTGACTATTCCGGTAACGGTTGCATATCCGGTGAACGGAGTTTTTCGAAGTTGAAGCTAATAAAGAACCATCTTCGAAGCACGATGAGTCAAGAACGCTTGAATGGGTTAGCGATAATATCGATTGAGCGAAATTGGTTGATGAAATTGATGATTATACATTGATTAGTGATTTCGCCTCCAAATGTCTTCAAGAAAGCATTGTTGAATTAGTATTTAGTATTAATATATATGTATGTTTTGTGTTTGCATTATGAATTTGATGTTTGTATATGAATGTATTAGAAAAAAAATTATATTTTCGGTCGATTTTTTTTTTGTGTACATAGGCCCAATTTTTTTTAACTGGCTTCGGCCCTAAAAAACGTAGGACCGGCCCTGTCAATGCTAGTGACGTTAGTATCGAAAACTAACGTCAATGTCACTGACATTATTTTGTATAAAAAATCGTGATGCTCGAAATAATTTTTTGAATATCAGAAGCCATTGTGGTACCAGTAGAAACCTCCTATAATTAATTTACTCTGACCACCGGTATCGTTTAAGTTTAATGACTAATTTTAGGATGATCATGGTGTAAGTATTGAACCACCATGTCATCATTTTCAAGAAAATTCATTGGTAGTCTTTTTCTAAAGGTAGGGGCCCAATTTAAAACAGTAATGCCTATTGATTGAGGACCACAAACTAGGATTTAGCCATTACCAACCTAAAATTTGTGAAGTTTAATATGGTCGCATAAGACATACAGATAAGTGGGTCATCATAATGTTGTAGTTTTGAGGGTCTTGATTGATCACCAATGCTTTGAAAAATCTGCAAGTTTTATGAAGAACGGATCCTCGCAGTCACGCGTATATCGCTGTCCTTCTTAAATTTATTCGACCCCTAACTTGTCCGGAGTATCACGAATAATTTAAGTGAGATACGACGAGAGCCTTGCCTTTTGTCTAGGACAAAATAGATCAAAAGATTACTTGAAGTGTTTAGATGTTTAAGACTTTATCAAGGATGCATACAATTGTTGTATATGTTCAACAATGTAAAAAGACCTTTTATAGTACTTGGATTGCAGAGAAATAAGTTACAAGTTCGTATTTTAAGGTTACAACCTAAGTGAAAAGGTATCACTTGGTTATAACCACTTAAAAAGACCAAGAGGTACCTAAAAATCAGTTTTCGGGCCACAGGCGGGCGCTTGTGGCCAGCCTGTGATCATCAGAAAACCGCCAAACTTTCTGTTCAACTTTTAGGCATGCTGAAGTACCACAGGCGGGCGCTCGTCACTCTGTTTCACCAAAATCTGATTTTTGGTCCTTTAACCGGTTTTTCGGTCCTTTAAATGATTTTCTCGACTATATACTTGCTTATTTTCCATCCGTATACTCATATACACTTATATAAGCGTGCACTCCGCACCTCCAAACTTATTATTAAGTGTTGCGAGTATATCCATCCTTGTACTAAACCCCGATTACCTCAACGGCTTGTGATTATACTTAAATCACCAACATTCCTCCCCCATTTAAGTGTAATCCTTGGTTTAGTAAAACAAAACAGTCATAAAACAAACCAACTCATGATTCAATGAAAATGTCACGAAGATTGAATTTCCATCTAGTATTACTACACGCAAATATTCGAGTATTGGGGTGTGACTAAGCATTGAACCCCTTTACACATTTTGAATACATGTATATAACAATACACATGAATTGAAACTACTTCAAAGTATTATACTTGACACCATTTCTTGAAAACCGGCCTTGTGTCCATATCCATTCTTGAGCATTTAGAAAGCCAACCCAACTTTCCTTGAAGCGGCCATACTTCATACTCATATAGGTGAATCTTTAGTTTACCGTGCACCTGCATTAGCACTTTTATAAGATTCATTAAGAAGATAACACTTCAACCTAATCTCACAGGTAAACAACGCACATACCTTCGGGATTAATTATGTGCTCAAGTTTCCAAAAACAGGCTTACCTCATTGAATTTAGCCTAAGGCATTGTACCAAAGGGAAATTGGGCGTCCCATATTCAGAAACTTATACAGGTTGTAGTCCCATCCCGACTACCGACTTTTGTAACAAGTCCTTAGCCAATCCTTTCGTCAAATGATCAGCCAAATTTCTTTGAGATCTCACATACACAACCGATATCACCCCGTGAGAGATCAACTCACGTACCGCGCTATGTCTCACGCCTAAGTGTCGTGACTTACCATTATACACATGACTATATGCTTTAGACATAAAGGTGTAGATGAGCTATCACAATGGATAGATATTGGTGATATTGGTTTAGGCCATAAAGGAATTTCATGAATCAAATTCCTAAGCCATTCGCCTCTTTACCGGCCGCCGCCAAGGCAATAAAGTCCGACTCCATAGTCGAGCTAGATATACATGTCTCGTTTCTTAGAAGCCCAAGAAATGGCGCCTCCACCTAAAACAAACACCCATCCACTTGTAGAAGAATGATCTTCTACATTAGATATCCAACTAGCATCCGAATATCCTTCAATCACCGAAGGATATGCAACATAAGTCAAACCAAAATCTTTGGTAGACTTTAGATATCTCAATACACGAACAACCGCTCTCCAGTGACAATTACCTGGGTTACTCGTATATCTACTTAGTTTTCCAACCGCATATGCAATATCCGGTCGTGTACTAGTCATTGCATACATCAAACAACCAATGACTCGTGAATATTCAAGTTTATTCACCGTTTCACCTTTATTAGGTCCAAGCTTCTCATGAGGCTCCATGGGAGAATTTTCCGGAGTACAATTTTCACAATTAAACTTTTTCAACACTTTCTCAATATAATGAGACTGTGTTAGTGAAAATCCTCCCTGAATTCTTTTGATTTTAATACCAAGAATTACATCTACCTCCCCCATGCCTTTCATAGAGATCTATAAGATAAGAGTTCTTTACACTTATCAACCTGATTTTGGTTCATACCAAAAATCAACATGTCATCGACATATAGACAGATTATCACACCGTTACCGGTTTCATCAAATCTACTATAAATACACTTGTCCGACTGATTGAGTTTAAATCCACTAGCAAGGACAACCTCATCAAACTTTTGATGCCATTGTTTAGGAGCTTGTTTAAGTCCATACAATGATTTTACAAGTTTACATACCTTATGCTCGTTACCATTTAGAAACGGGCATAATAAATCCTTTGATGGATCACCAAGTTATGAATAGCGCTTCAATCAATATATTTCCTCATCCAAATCTCCAAATTCGAAACGCTTCCTTTTGCTAAAGCCTTGTATAACTAACCGGGCTTTATAACGATCAACAGTACCGTCGACTCTCATTTTCCTTTTGAAAATCCATTTGCAACCTAATGGTTTGCAACCACGTGGTAAATCCGTAAGAATCCACGTATTATTACCCATTATGGAATCCATCTCATCATTGATGGCTTCTTTCCAAAATGATACATCCTGAGATCCCATCGCCTCAGAAAATGTTCTTGGATCATCCTCAATATTGTAGCAATATGAGTATTGATATCCAACTTCATTTCTCGAACCTTCCACCAAGTAAGTAACAAAATCTGGTGGAAATGTTTTTGCTATTCTAGCCCTCTTACTTCTTCGAAGTTCAGAAGACTCAACTTGAGAATCATTATTCTCCACATTCTCCACTCCAACTATCGTAGGAGAAATAGCCTTTGGTCTAGGAATATATGTAAATCTATTCTCATCAAAGATAGCATCTCATGATTCTATAACCGAATGTGCAGCCACGGAATCACTAGGTTCGATAACATAAAACCTATAAGACTTTGAATGGCTTGCATATCCAATGAAAATGCAATCGATGCCTCTTTCTCCTAAAGTTTTAATTTTAGGATCGGGAAGTCTAACAACCGCCCTGCAGCCCCAAACTTTTAAGTAATTCAAGTTTGGTTTCTTTTTGAACCAAAGTTCATACGGGGTAGCAAAATTCCTTTTATTAGAATTCGTTTTAGTAGATAACAGTCGTTAACATGGCCTCACCCCAAAATCCACTGCTCAATCCCGAGTAGGATAACATGGAATTTACCATCTCTTTTAGAGTACGGTTCTTCCTTTCCGCAATGCCATTTTGTTGTGGCGTATACGGTGCAGTAACCTCGTGTATAATACCACACGACCCGAAGTAGGTTGGATCATAGTATTCTCCACCTCTATCGGTACGAAAACGTTTGATACTTGAACTTAATTGTAATTCAACTTCACTTTTATAAACTTTAAACTTATCAAGTGCTTCATCTTTTGTATTAAGTAAATATACATAACAAAAGCGAGTATGATCATCTATAAAAGTAACAACATATTTCTTATTTCCCAAAGAAGGTGTGGCATAAAGATCACACAGATCACTATGGATAAGTTCCAAAATTGTAGACGACCTTTCAACACCATGAAAAGGTTGTCTTAAAATCTTAGTAAGCATACAAGTAGTACACTTATCCATATTGATATCAAAAGGGGAAATCAAAGCATTCTTACACATAACATGCATACGTTTGTAATGTACGTGTCCTAATCGTGCATGCCACAACTTTGAAATATTAACATCAGAAATATGCATAACTTGATTAAGTTTATTATTAACAACATTAAGCATAAACATGTCATTACACAAATAGCCAAAACCAACAAATACACCATGTTTGGATAATATAAACCTATCGGACTCATATACTTGTTTGTAGCCCGATTTACACAACAAAGCACCCGAAACAAGGTTTTTCCGAATGCATGGCACAAATAAAACATTAAATAGTTTTACTGATTTCCCGAACTAAAATTTAAAGTAATTGTTCCAAAGCCACAAATTACGCTTCGACTCGTTTCCCATCTTTAAGATAGATCCATCGTTCACCGGTTCAAAGTCTTCAAACCAAATCGATCCTTGCATACATGTCTTGTTGCTCCCGAGTCGATCCACCACGTAACATCATCATCCCGCATATAAAAAGCTTCGAAATAAATGGCACATAATTCATAACCGAATTAACACCATAATTAACGTTCTGACCTTGATGATGTGGTGGTCCTTGGTCTTTCGACCCTTGCTCTGGACCCTTGCCTTTACCATTCTTTCGAACTCGGCAATCAGCCTTGTAGTGTCCTGTCTTACCACAAATCCAACATGCCCCTTTTGGTCTTTTTCCGGATTCTTTGTCATTTGACTTTTTCTTTTTCTTGCCATGGTATTTACCTTTGTTAGTTTTAGAACTCTCCCCAGCCTCCATCACATGAATGGAAGTGGATTCATCAATTTCCTTGCCCTTGGTTTTAACCCCCTCCTGCGCCCTGAGGGATTCCTCAATGCGCAGATGGCTACCAAGTTCAACCAAGGAGAGTTCTTCCTTTTTGTGCTTTAACAAATGTTTGAAATCTTTCCATGATGGTGGTAACTTATCAATGATACTAGACACTGAAATGGCCTCATCCATTTCCATCTTATGCTGTGCAAATTGTCCTAGTATCGTAGAAGTTCGTTAAATTGTTCCATTACAGACCGTGTGTCTACCATCATGTACTTCATGAAATTACCGACTAGAAACTTTTTAGCATCTTCATTCAAATACTTGGTTTCTAGTGCATTCCAAAGTTCTTTCGCAGATGCAAGATGTTGATAAATATCAAATAACGAATCACACATACCGTTCAAGATATGACCACGACATATGTAGTCATCGTTTTCCCACTTGTTTCTCCTTCGTAATTCCTCCAAGGTGCATCATCATCGACTTCTGGTATCTCTGTGCTAAGAACATACACCACTTTCAATGTTGTGAGAAGGAAATGCATCTTCCTTTGCCACCTCCTGAAATCAACTCTTTCGAACTTGTCAAGTTTCCCGAAATTCATCATCATGTCCTTTGCATTCACCATTGTGATCAAAACAATAAATTTAAGAAGATTGTTGTAGTTTTGAGGGTCTTGATTGATCACCAATGCTTTGAAAAACCTGCAAGTTTTATGAAGAACGGATCCTCGCAGTCACGCGTATATCGCTGTCCTTCTTAAATTTATTCGACCCCTAACTTGTCCGGAGTATCACGAATAATTTAAGTGAGATACTGACTGAGAGCCTTGCCTTTTGTCTAGGACAAAATAGATCAAAAGATTACTTGAAGTGTTTAGATGTTTAAGACTTTATCAAGGATGCATACAATTGTTGTATATGTTCAACAATGTAAAAAGACCTTTTATAGTACTTGGATTGCAGAGAAATAAGTTACAAGTTCGTATTTTAAGGTTACAACCTAAGTGAAAATGTATCACTTGATTATAACCACTTAAAAAGACCAAGAGGTACCTAAAAATCAGTTTTCGGGCCACAGGCGGGCGCCTGTGGCCAGCTTGTGATCATCAGAAAACCGCCAAACTTTCTGTTCAACTTTTAGGCATGCTGAAGTACCACAGGCGGGCGCCTGTCACTCTGTTTCACCAAAATCTGATTTTTGGTCCTTTAACTGGTTTTCTGGTCCTTTAAGTGATTTTCTCGAACTATACTTGCTTATTTTCCATCCGTATATTCATATACACTTATATAAGCGTGCACTCCGCACCTCCAAACTTATTATTAAGTGTTACGAGTATATCCATCCTTGTACTAAACCCCGATTACCTCTTATTATACTTAAATCACCAACACATAATAGTTGGAAGACAAGTATTTTTTTGGGGGATTTTCTAATTATTTTAACAAGTAGTAAAAAAAAATAAGCCAAAACAACTAAAAACATTATAAACATTTCAAATCTCAATCAATTCTTTATTCATGGTCATGTTATTTTATAGGGTTGCATTTGTTAGGATTTTTTTTTATTGACATTGGGCTATAGATTCAGTTAAAATCCAGAAATTTACACTATGCATATTTTTTTATCAACTTTTTTTGGGTCATTAAATTTAGAGATTTGAGGGGCCCTCGGCCATGGCCTGGTTGCCCCCCACCCCTCCACAAGGATGCCCTCGAGTCATATTAACACTTCAGGAATAATATATTAAGATTCTTAGTTCACTTTTACTTTTTTATTGGTTTTCTTGTATCACTTCAAGAAAGATTTAGATCACATTATCTTGTTTTTATGATAAATTTTATGGTGGTCAATGACCATCAAATGAAGAATTGACACATACGCATGCAATCACTCTTGTTGTGAACTTGTGATAGATGTCTATTGAGTTTGATGGTCAGTGACCACCATAAAATTTACATGTTTTCATACATGAAAAAAACCCGTTTTGCATGTTATTGCATTGCCACAGAGTTCGTAAATTGATTTTTATTATAACTCGGCAATGGTACATGCATATGATCTTACGAATCTATGGTGATTCTCTTAATATGTATGATTCTTGACAATACTGGATATCGTTCGGTATGAAATCGAACAAACGATCGGGTAATTAGACCTTGAGTGATGATCCAAAGAGCCTTTATAACGGTCATGCAAAACGAACATGGCATGGGAGGTTCCAGAGCTTACCTCCGGTAGGGGACACTCCAACGCTCAAGTTAGTATGATCATAGAGGAATATCTACGAAGACAGTGAGCTTAGCATGCAAAAGTATGTGTATATTTTGCATATAATGGGTGTACCTGATAATCAAATGAGACGGATGACCCTTTTATATAGTGCCCATCATGGGTGATTTACTGTGCTTTGAAGTAGTGGATATGTCTTGGGGCAGTTACGAGGCCATTATGAAGCAGTTATGGCTCATGGAGTAATGCTTGAATGCTCGCTTAATGGAGATAACGCTTATATGAGACTGAGAACAACATGCGTCATATCAGATATAAGGGACCAAATGTGACATGCACCACGTCGGCTGTAAGGGACTATAGATGACCCGCGTCACGCCAGCCAAATAAGTATAAGGGGCGACCCGGTCCATGTTGAAGTCGTGTCTTGTTAATCGAGTTCCGATATCGAGCTGAGCCCATGTCAGATTTAGGAGGTGGCCTTCATTATTCTGTATGAGGCCCGATGAGTGCACATGGAGGGTGACTGATATCACCTATGTCTAATGCCCCTCCACATCTGAGTTAGGATATGTATTGTAGGTTAGGTTTGAGCAATGAGGAAACAGCACGATTTTAGAGGTATGAGTTTAACCGTTCTGACGTAAGTGGCATATGCCAGCTTGTATCATTATGAAATTCGAAACGCCGATTTGTTTTCTTGAGGTGTTGTAATATGAAATTTCTTGGAAGATCACATTGATCGGATGAAGTACGAGCATACACGCCTCTTCGGATACCTTCCCTTATTGCTATAAAATGAGGATTAATTCTCCTATTCATTTCTTTACAATTTTCCAACTTTTCAGAGCTATGGTGAGAGAGATATGTGCCTTTTAGTCTTCTTTGAGAGAACTAATGAAGCCCTTTTCTTCCGTTATTTAATAGAATCATAACATCGACTCGTAAAACTATCATAAATACCTCATCCAAAGTCAGGTTCATGGTTTGGTGAATAGAACTCTCAAGCTAGGATGCACGCATACGGATACGTGGATACGGGATACACGGATACGAGATACGTGGATACGTGATATAAGATACGGATAGGGGTGTATTTGTAAATAATAAAAATATAAGGACTAAACTGTAAATAATAAAATAAAATAATATATATATATATATATATATATATATATATATATATATATATATATATATAGAGAGAGAGTTCGAGAGAGAGAGAGAGAGAGAGAGAGAGAGAGAGAGAGAGTAAGGTTCGAACTTCTTTAAAGATCACGTTTTTTCGGATACGCGTATTTGTAGTCAAGATACGTGTATCCGGTAAAGTATCCAACTTTTAACATCTCAGATTACACATGGACGACGCTCTTGATCAAACTCTGGGAATCGTAAGCAATTTTTTTTTTTAATCTTGCAATAAAAATATATTAGCTCATTTCTTTTTTCTTTTGGAAGACCTCGCACATATTTCTTTTTTCTCATTTAGTCTTTACACCGCATATAAATCTTGATCTGACCTCGTACGTTAAAGGTTTAAAGTTAAAACTTTAAGTAATTCGGGAACTAAGTAATTTTTTTAAGATTAGTTTCATTTGATCCCTCAAAAAAAAAAAAAAAAAAAGTTTCATTTGAAGAAAGTGCAAGACAAGTAAATTATTATTAACTTTTTTTTTATGTTTTATTTGAAGAAAGTGCAAGACAAGTAAATTATTATTAACTTTTTTTTTATAGTTCCAAACAAATTTTTCGGAATTAGAAATCAAGTTTCATTCATAAAAGAACAGCAGTACTTTTTTTTTTTTTTTTTTTTGAGGGGAAGAACAGTAGTACTTTTATATCATCACAGGGACAGGGTACAACATTACACGGATGGCCTCAGCAAACGTGAAAAATACATCTCTCCATAATTACAATTACATCAGAGTAAAACCCCATAATGCACTCAGGATTTCCTCTAATTAGCCACAAAAAGAAAGAGAAAAAAGACTCCAAAGTCTTTAAAAAAAAAAAAGAAGAATAATAAAACGAAACATTTCGGTTAAAAATTGAAGAAACCTCGAAGCCCCCATGAGAGAACGATCGATGTCGTTCATACGAGTTCATACGCAGTACTCCTATTGTTAATTAATCATACGAATAATTAAATCAAATAATAAAAAAAAAAGAATTATCTAAGCATGGAAGTTAACGATTCGAACACAAGCTCGTCACAAGGAAGAGTAAGGCCCATATCATGATCAAACCCGAACTCTTCTTCGGCTCGATGTAAGAGTGCTTGAAACTGGAGGGTATTCAAGAAAGAGATGGGGACTATGTATCTGCTTCTATTATCTCCAACATAAACAACAAAATGGCCTTTCGGTACGTCGATAGGGTGCCCTTCATGATCGTATCCGCCTTTGTTTTTACCCAAGCTTGAACATCTCTTTAGGATCTGCTTGATCACTGCTGTCTGTGACATTTTCTTCTGCTTTTTTATGGCCATTATTATTTTCAATTAATTAATTATTGAAGAATTTTGAAGAGGAATGTGTTTGGAGAAGTTGAAGTTGAAGTGGATGATGGATATAATTGGATAGGAGATTGTTGTACTATATATAAAGGAGGAAGAAACTCTTCCGTACCACTTTTATACTAAAAGTTTATTATTTTTTATAGTTTTTTATCCAGAAGGACAAAATTATCAAAAAATCGGGATTGAAAGACACTCTTATTTAATCAGGATAAAAGTATCAATTATGAAGTAACAAATGTGGAATAAAGTAAATATGAAGTAACAATTGTGAAACACAAAGTAACATTAACACGTGAAGTAACAATTTTAAAGTAACAATTGTGATTTTTATCCTTTATAATTATAAAAATGTTACTTTTATCTTTCCAAACCTATTTATTAATTTTTTTTTGTCCTTGTGGCCCCTTCTATTTTTTTATTTTACTTATACTTTGTGTTTTAATAAATTGAATTCTGTTAATTAAGCGAACCCCATATATATATTATGGCTCTACCAAATATATTGATGTGACCAACTTCATTAGGAACACTATTGTGTTTTAGACTACGGTACAATTCTGGTAATTAATAAGGTTTAGGTTTAAATGCAAATTATTGTGTTCTATGTTATGGTATAATGTTTAGTTGTATCAAATGAATGTATCATTTTCAATCTATTTCTTTATTTTTATTACATATTAAAAATGTGTATTTGTAAATGAGAGTGAATATATTATTTCCAATCTCTTTGTTTATGTTTATATAGTAAAAATGCCTTTGTATAAAAGAGAGTATATTTCCATCATTTTTTTTTTACAGCATTTTTGCGTTTTTATGTATGTGATGATGGTATTTGTTAACAAAGTTTACATAAACTAACTGTTTTTCGGAACTCGGATAGCCAGACTCCGATACCACTTTTGTCAGGACAAAAACCTCAAGCTATAAGCACTAAAGACAGTAGCCGAGAAAAAAATACAACCGAGACGAGACACAAATTTTCGTTATTCGATTAACTGATTTAATTACATCCATGGAAAATTTTAAATAATTAAATATCATGATTGCGAAAAATACAATTAAATTCTTCTAAAACCCAAATAACCATTTATCAAACATTGAGTTATAGCCAATATAGTTTATCTAAAATAATACATTTCAGCTGATGTATCTAATATTAAAGGCTAAAACCGTTTTTTTTATAAAGGAAGATTAATGTTAAACTCTAATTAATAATCGCCGTGGGATGTTTATCCATAACTCTAACAGATATGATCAACTTAATCTATAGACCTCTAGATGATGGAAAGATATTAGTTTATTACTCTATATATATAGTGCCATGTTTAAAAATACACATATTTTATCCTATAAAAAATATATATATAGTATCTAATTATTACTATAAATGTTGGATCATAAATTATTTAATCATTCCCATGTGCGCATGTTTGTGGAAGCAAAAGTACATGCTACTTTCCTAAACTCGAAAACTCAAGGACATCGATAATCTTGAGGAGTTGGTCTTTGTTGGCTTCAACAGTAACAACATGGACCCCCCCAACCCCCCAACCCCCCCCCACCCGTACAAAATAACTTATGTGGATTTGTCGTTTTTTTTTTTTACCTCAAGTTATTACTGTCGGAGGATTAGTGGATAACATCTATGAATTAGGTGTGTAGAATTATGTTGTGAAATCCACTAAGAGATTTATTTCAAAGGATGTTAACTCTATAATATATTATTTGTAGAATTATGTTGTGAAATCCACTAAGGATTAATCAATAAATGTTCTCTATAATTATTTAATAAGAGCCTAAGGTATCAATAATGTCTAAACAAGTAGATATTGATGGAAATATGAATCACTCAGTTTTGATATTGGGTGAATGATAAATTAATACTCGAAATAGTGTGGATAAATCTTGTTATAAATACAAGATAAACACAATTTATCAGATCCGTGAATATGAAGGGCCATTAATGTAGTTTATTTACATAGATAAGATTAATGTGTTCTTGGATATAGATTAGCATTGATGATGTTTAACATTGATGTTGTAATAACGACAATCCTTAAAGAAGGAACTTTCAAGTTCAAAGTATGTGTATAAACTCTCTACAGAATGGAAATGAAAAAGATATATACCAACAGAAATACAACACACATCATACTTCTGTATAAATTTAGTTGAACAGTTTCTGAAGTACTGTAAGAGTTCGAAGTTGTTCAGGAGTTGAAGTACCTCCCTCTTGTACAGGTAATTAAACTGTTGTATCATGTGAGACAATTGTTTAACCGTGGTACATGTCGAAGCAAATTTGTTTTAAGGACATAGAGTTTTCTCGCCTCAGTTTAATATATCCTTTCTGTTTCTTTTGATTTTCATACATTTCATTATTATAATAGTCTCTTTCAGATACATTAATAAATAATTGTTTTTCATCTTTTGTTTTTTTTTATTTTACTTCGCATACTATACTGAAGGTGTAACAATTACTAGGCTGGGAGATGCTTGCGGGCAAACACTCGACCTCCACACAATTTATTACCCAAACTAATTTAGTGTATATTTGTCAATACATTAGGGAAAAAAAAAAGAATAATAGAGTTATTCCTTTAAATCTACACAATTTTTACACCTAACATAATTTTGCGGTTGTTATTTTTTTCAATTTTTTTTTATAATCTTTTTACGGTAAAAAATATATGGTGAAATGATGGTGTAGAAATGATGTAGACTTGAAGAATTAACGGACCCAAGCATAGACTAGGGTGAACGCAGGTTCCTGCTTGAGAGAGTAATTACTCTCTAAAAAAAAAATTGTATATTCTTAAACATTGACTTTGATAGCTGTTAAGCATCATCATTTGTTTTTCTTAAGAGATAAATTTTAGGGTGGTCCAAGTGTAAGTTTTGGACCACCATATCATCACTTTAGAGGATATTCATTGGTAGACTTTTTTAGAAGTAGGACCTAATTTTATATCTTTAAATCTTATCGGAGAAGGCACACCAATTAGGATTTGGTCTATGACCAATCTAAAATTTGTGTTCTTCTGATATGTTTTATTGCGTTCTACGGTTCACGTAAAGAGGCTTTTATTCCACTTTGCTTATTATTTTTCTGGGGGAAGGGCACAAGAACAAAAAAAATTAATAAATAGGCGCTTGCGGACAAAAAAAATAACATTTTCACGATTATAAAAGACAAAAATCACAATTATTACTTCACGTGTTAATGTTACTTTGTGTTTCATAATTGTTACTTCATATTTACTTATTCCACATTTATTCATATTTGTTCTTCATAATGTTCTTCATATTTGTTACTTCATAATTGTTACTTTTGTCCTGATTAAATTACAGTGTTCTTCTATCTCGATTTTTTGATAATTTTGTCCTTCTGGACAAAAATCTATATATTTTTATTATGTATTACATCGTCTCATATTATAATTAGTATTTCAACATAAAATTTTTCTAATATTTTTAGTTTTTTAACGATGCCAAGTAAACATTCATTATTTTGCAACTTCATCTTATCTTACCGATAATATAAAGAGAAAAATAGATGAGTTGTAGTGCCTTCAAGTACCTCGTGTTTTGATTAAATATTTTCAATAGTCACATATATGGTATAAAAATGTGTCATAAGGGAATTGGGTGCCCAAAGCATCCGGTAATTCCAAAAAAATATTGTATTTTATTTTATAAGTATTATACTAATGATAATAGTAGAATGATATTTCAGATTTTATTATAAAAGAGTAAAAAAAAAAAAGATTTTATTATAAAAAAATCGATTAAAAAGCACTGCTAATATATTACGTACAACAACAACAAAATGTATATCTACTGATGATGCCTAAGGGGAAATTTGTTTGGAACATGGTCCGGTCCAGTTTTGTAGGACGGCCCCTTTGGAAGGCCGTTCACATGTTCTGTGAATGAGATTGGTTTGTCATTAAAAGATAAGAACAAAAGAAAATAAATACTAACATGCAGGACCCATGCATATGCATTTTAATTTCTTCTTCTTCTTCTTCTTTTTAAAAAAAAAAAAATAAAAAAAATAAAAAAAAAAATAAAAATCTCATGAAAAAGACACAGCATCTGATTAATTACCCAATAGGCAAACAAGGCCAAGCTTGTATCAGAGTGGAAATAGCTTCTGTTGAAGCCACATGATGACCATGTTACTTTTGCTCCCCATTTCTCTCTCTCTCTCTGCAGGTAAAAACAACCTTGCAGCACCCTGCTTTATATGTTCATTTTGAACCTACCACCTGTTAGGAAAGTGTCTCATGTACATAGTGATTATGGCACATGCAGGTCTATAATTATCGGAAGTAATTCCGTAAGAAAAAATAGTATACGAAAATAAAATTCGTTTTATTAAATGCATCTAACGAAAGGAAATTTCCCGGCCAAGTCTGTTGAATTTTCAACGGGCTGGGGAAAATTTCAATAGTGCGATGGGGAAAATTCAACGGGCTGGGGGAAAATTCAACGGGGCGAGTGGGAAATTTCAAAAGGAAACTTAAAAAAAAATGTCAGGTCTAACACGATCTGACATGAAATAAGATGTGTTAAAATGACTTGAAAATACACTTTCTCCTAACCCTTTAATAAAGCGGAGGAAGGATGGTAAATCCATATATATATATATATGATATCTAACAATTTCCTAATAAAAAGAGATCAACAAGGCTATATCAGTGATGCATCTTCTACACCATAAAGAGAGACTCATCATTGTAGTAGGGTTTTCTTTGTTTCTGGTGGCCATGTGGTACTATCCTTGAAAAGTTGATTAATTGCTAGATGTAGAAAATTCACAATAAATATTATATTGAAAATGTAACCGCCTTACATAGAATGAAACACATGTATTCAAGTACATGCGCTAGTGGTTTGCCATTAGGGCCTAACCAGGGCTCCAGTGGGGAGATCCAGGTTCGAGCCTCGCTTAGGGCATAGTTTAGTTTAGGATAGGTGTGTGTGTATTTTGTCATAAACAAAAATAAAACAAATGATTTTGACAACTTTGCATGAGTTATTTTGAAACGGAGGGAGTAGTTACTCAACGGTTTGTGAAATCATTACCTTAGTATAGTACTACCTCCGTCCCAAAATATAAGCTCATTTAACTTTTTGATTTTGTCACATAATATTGAATGAAAATAAGAAGACATAATGATCAAGATGCAAGGTGTTGGTTCATTGAGACACACATCAAACACCTTGGACTCACTAGTTGGTTGAAGAGTTAGTTAGTGAGATTGGAGGCTGTTATAACCGCTTTTCACACAATCAGCTCAAGGATCAACTGCTATATATACCTATCAATAGCTACAGATCAGTGTTAGCCCAAATATAGAACATTATGATGTAATTGCACTTCTAGATATACAATACACATTGTTCTTAATGTAACTGTTTTTCTTCTTGTTTTGCATCAATGGAGATTTCAGTTTTCTTTAGTCTTTCTTCTTTCCAGTTTTAGTTTATGAATTCTACACGGTATCAGAGAATTCGAAGCTTGTTATAATCGGTTTTGCGCTTTATCTCTGATTTCTTCTCCAGGATGGAGTTCTCTGTTTTTTTTTGATTTCTGTACCTGTTCTTGGAGTTTCAGCCATGGATGCAGCTCAGAATCAAGTGATTTTGCTTAACAGTCCGCTGCATATTCATCCTAGTGAAAATCCTTCGCTAGTCTTGGTACACCCTCCTCTTAACAACAAGAATTTTCATCATTGGAGTTGGTCAATGAAGAGCCAACTGATTACTAAGAACAAACTCGGTTTCATAGATGGTTCGTTGTCTAAACCTGCACCTAATGATCCAAATTACCAGGTATGGCAACAATGCAATGCTTTTGTTAGTGCTTGGTTGGTAAATGTTGTGATTCCTTCAATCGCACAAAGTATCATGTTCAAACACACAGCCAGGGATATTTGGTTGGATCTTGAATCCAGATTTTCAAGATTGGATGTTCTTAGAGTTTCTGATTTGTTGGAAGAAGTGCATACTGTAAAGCAAGGTGAACTAGATGTCACTATCTATTTTACTAGAGTCAAGACACTATGGGATGAGATTGATTTTATGAGGCCTACACCGGTTTGTAAATGTGAACCTAGGTGTACTTGTGATGTACTTAAGATTTTTTCTGGTTATGCAGAGACATAAAAGGTGGTCAGGTTCTTAAAAAGGTTGAATCCGAAATATTCTCAGGCCATGACACATGGACAGTTGATGCAGCCTGTGCTAGATCTCCACAATGTCTTTGCCATGGCTTTAAAACTTGAAGCACAAAAGGATTATGTTTTAACTCATTTTGCTCAGGCTCAAGTTTTCTACAACATGTCTTTTAGTCAGTCTGGTAATGGTCTTGCACAACATCAGCGCAGATACAAAGGCCCAATGCAAACTCTGGCATTAACAATTTCAAGAAAGGAAGTTTTGGTCAAGATAAAAAGAAGGTTCAATGTACCTTCTGTGGGTATACTGGCCACACTGTGGACAAGTGTTATAAGAAACACGGTTTTCCACTTTTAAGCCAAGAGGCAGGGTAAATATGGTAGAATCCACATCTGGTGGTGGTAGTGATAATACCATAAACTCTGGTTTTGAGACTGATGCTAATCCTGTACCTTTTGCATTAAATGATGAATCTGTCACTTTGAATAAGGCACAGTACCAGCAACTCCTCAGGCTGTTGGACACCCAAAAACCAGATAGGTTTGATCATATGGCTAACCAGGTCAACTGTATTGACTGCTAATTTTGCTCCCACTCCTGACACAACAGGTATGTCCAAGTCCACTATGTCTTGGATTATTGACTCAGGAGCCACTGATCATATTGCTAATAGGTCAGATGTCCTTGTTAATGCAAGGCCTATTAACCATATAAGAGTTGGCTTGCCTAATGGTTCTAATGTTACAGTTTCACATATAGGGCAAGTTTCATTATGTACTGGACTGATCCTATCTGATGTTTTATTTATACCTGATTTTAAGTTTAATCTTATATCTTTGGCAAAGTAAACTGCTAATAGTTTTTGTTCTTAACAAGTGTTTGATTCAGGACAAGAGACTTGGGAGTCTGATTGGATCAGCTAGCAAGTCAAGAGGTTTATATGTGCTGGATAGCCCTGATACATGGTTTATGGTTGTTGATCACAAAGTTTCTGCTGTTGAAAGTAGAATAGATAGTAGTGATCTTTGGCATTATAGATTATGACATCTTTCTCATAAAAGATTGACTGATTTGCATCTTGTTTCTAGTTCTGATTCTGTGAACAATGTATGCCACATTTGTCATTTGGCAAAATAGAAAAAGAATTCTTTTCCTCTGAGTGTTTCTTCTGTTAATAGTGTCTTTGACTTGATTCATATTGATATATGGGGACCATATAGACATCAGACTGTTCATGCACAATCCTATTTTCTCACTATTGTTGATGATTACTCTAGATTCACTTGGTTATTCTTAATGAAATGCAAGTCAGAAGCTAGAGACCTAGTTAAATCTTTTTTCCGCCGTTAATGTTTTAAACTTTGATAAACATATTAAAGTTTTAAGGACAGATAATGGCCATGAGTTTAACATGCCAGATTTTTATAAAGAAAAATGCATTATACACCAAACATCTTGTGTTGATACTCCTCAACAAAATGGGATTTTTGAAAGGAAGCATCAACATATACTTAATGTGCTAGAGCCTTGAAATTTCAGTCCAATGTGCCTCTAAAATATTGGGGATATTACATGTTGTAACCCTCATCAATATGACACCTTCCCCAGTCATAAGTAATAAGATACCATTCCAACTGTTGTATGGTAAATAACCAGTTTATGGTGATTTAAAAGTGTTTGGTTGCCTTGTTTTTGCCTCCACTCCAACTCATAATAGATCAAAATTTGATCCTAGGGCCAAGGAATGTGTATATCTTGGTATACCACAATATACAAAAGGTCATATTCTGCTTGATAAGTCCACTAGGGACATCTTTGTTTCTAGGGATGTGAAATTTTATGAAACTATTTTTCCTTTACAAATTATAGACATAGGTACTTCCAGTAGCAATGTGCCCTTGCCAGTACCTTATGTATCTGATATAGATATGTCCATATCTGCACCTGCTGATCACGAGGAACCTAAAAATCTTGATGCTGATATATGCCTGATCCTCCTGTTTATGATCTTGATGTTCCACAACAACAAGTGCATCAACAACCACCAGTCAAGAGATCTACAAGAACCAGACATCAACCTTCATACTTGCCAGAATTTGTCTGTCCACAGAACAAGTCTACACATACAATCAACAATGTCCGGAGTTACCAACATTTATCCAATGGCTACAAAATTTCTGTTTGACAGATGCTATGACAGAACCAAGGACTTACAACCAAGCCATCAAGCATGAATGCTGGAAGGAGGCAATGCAAAAAGAGCTGGATGCCTTACAAGCCACAAATACATGGCAAGTTGTAGTTCTACCTCCTGGAAAAAGGACAATAGGCTGCAAATGGGTGTATAAAATCAAATACCATGCAGATGGATCCATAGAGAGATACAAAGCAAGGCTAGTTGCTAAAGGCTATACACATACATATGGCATATATTATGAGGAGATTTTTTCACATGTTGCCAAAGTTACCACAATCAGAACATTGTTAGCTCTGGCTGCATCACAGAACTGGCATATTCACTAGATGGATGTAAACAATGCTTTCCTGCATGGTGATCTTGATGAAGAGGTCTATATGGATTTGCCACTAGGGTTTCACACTGACATACCTAATCCAGTTTGCAAACTCACAAAGTCCTTATATGGCCCCAAATAGGCCAGTGGACAGTGGAACACAAAACTGACTTCAGCACTAGTAGATATTGGTTTCCAACAGTCAAAACATTATCATAGTCTGTTTACTAGGGGAGAAGGAGATACTTTCATAGCACTATTGGTCTATGTGGATGACATTATAGCTACAAGTGCATTTATGACACCAATCAATGAAGTCAAGCAATTACACACCAGATTCCAAATCAAGGACATTAGAGCATTAAGATATTTTCTAGGAGTTGAGGTAGCTAGAACAAATCAAGGCATTTATATTAACCAGAGGAAATATGCCCTTAATCTGTTAGAAGAATATGGTTTTACAGAAGCAAAACCAGTTAACATACTCCTCAATTCTAAACAAAAGTTATCTGCAGGAGACTCTGAATTACTTTCTGACAACGAAGCATACAGAACATTAGTAGGAAAGCTCATATAGCTATCTTTTACAAGGCCAGTTATAGCATTTGCAGTACAACAATTAAGTCAGTATCTGTCAAAGCCTACTGTGAATCATATGCAAGCAGCACATAGGTTACTTAGGTACATCAAAGGGAATCCTGCTCAGGGGTTGCTCTTTCATGCACACAACAAACTAGAATTGAAGGGGTACACAAATTCAGATTGGGCAGGCTGTGAAGACTCCAGAAAATCTATCTCTGGCAACATCATGTTCCTAGGGACATCCCTCATCTCATGGAAAGCAAAGAAACAAACAACAATAGCAAAAAGTTCATCATAGGCAGAATACAGGGCAATGGCAAGTGCCACATGTGAATTACAATGGCTGGTTTATATCATGAAAGACTTACACATTCCAGTACCCTTACCAGTCCTACTATTTTGTGATAATGCAAGTGCAATACACATTGCTAAAAATCTTATCTTTCATGAAAGGACAAAGCACATTGAGTTGGACTGCCATATTACAAGAGATAAGGTGCAGTCAGGATTCTTAAAGCTGGTGCCAGTCAGGACACACTTTCAATTAGCAGATTTCCTTACAAAGGCACTAGATGCACCTCTATTCCATTACTTCCTAAGCAAAATAGGAACTCATTCCCTATTTCTGCCATCTTCTCCACCTACATCTGTTCTGGATGAGAATACGAAGACATAATGGTCAAGATGATCAAGCTTCATGATATTCAGCTTGAGGGGGGCTATTGGATGAGAATAAGAAGACATAATGATCAAGATGCAAGGTGTCGTTTCATTGAGACACACATCAAACACCTTGGACTCACTAGTTGGTTGAAGAGTTAATTAGTGAGATTGGAGGCTGTTATAACCGCTTTTCACACAATCGGCTCAAGGATCAACTGCTATATATACCTATCAATAGCTACAGATCAGTGTTAGTCGAAATATAGAGCATTCTGATGTAATTTCACTCTAGATATACAATACACCTTCTTCTTCATGTAATCGTTTTTCTTATTGTTTTGCATCAATGGAGATTTCAGTTTTCTTTAGTCTTTCTTCTTTCCAGTTTTAGTTTATGAATTCTACACATAATGTAAGTTAAGTTAAATAACCAATAAAGCATTTATTACATTTTTCTTATTTTACCCTTCATTTATTATATAAACATTCAGTTTTCACTACTTTACATTTATAACAATCAAAGATTATTTTAGTTTTTTTCATCAAAATTAATGATAAATAACCAATTAAACCAACGTTCTTAATAAGTATGGATAAATCTATACGGACTACATTTTGGGACGAACGTAGTACTGTACTATCTAGCAATTAATCAAATTTAGGCGCCAAAAGCAAACATAATTAATGAATACCAAATGTGAAATATTTAAGGTGGGCGTTATTGTCGGGATTGACTTTGATAATGTCCGAACAAATTTTATACTCCCTTCGTTCCACAATGACTGAGGTAGTTGCCAAAATAATTTGTTCCATTTTATGTGAGGCAATATATTTTCCAATACAACATTTATTGTGTTTTTACTTGATCTACCCCTATTTATTACACTATGAGATTTAAAAAAGAAGGTCAAATTAATTATATACAAGGACATTCTAGTCATTCCATTGTAAAAGTTAATGCATTAACACACATCCTTAATATGCGTGATTTTGACGACTGGCTCAGATAAATTGGAACGGAGGGAGTATAAGCAACATGATATAAATATCTTCTTGACTTTGATAATCATGACAGAGCACCATGATATATACTCCTTATTTTTCGAAATAACTGAGGCAGTACTAAAAAGATTCGTTTTAAAATAACTGAGGCGCAGTTATATTTCTAATATAGCATTTGTTGTGTTTTTCCTACATTTATTCTTATTTATTAAGGGGTGAGAGAATAAATATAACATTACATTAATCATAGTCTAAAAGCTTTTTAGTCATTTGGGATTCAAGTTAAATTATTAACTCATATCTTTAATATGCGTGTTTTTGACAACCGCGTCAGTTATTTCGTAACAGATGGAGTATATATATATATATATATATATATATATATATATATATATATATATATATATATATATATACTCCATCAATTTCAAAATAACTGAGGTTCTTGCTAAAAAGTTTTGTTCCAAAATAACCGAGGAGGAATATTTTTCAATACAAAATTTAATGCATTTTTCATTTTTACTCATCTTTTTATTTATGCACTAGCATTATTTACCCCATTTTCCATAAGGATATTTTAGTCTTTATGTAATCAATGCCAAAACAATTAATTACTTTCTTAATCGTGTGCATGTTGCAGACTCAGTTATTGTGGAATGGAAGGAATATATATATATATATATAGAAAAAACATGTATATTTTAAATATAAAAATAATTACTATTACAAAATTCAACCTGATGTGAAGTGTGAAATATCGTTAGTTACCGTAATAGTAAAAACAATAAAGACAAGATGGTGGACGCAACCAGAAAATTTATTTTTGGGTGAGCTAGTTATTATCTGTGTATTATCGATGAGCTGTATTAAGATAACTGACTATACATGTTGGATATAATTATATAGGTTTTTTGGCGTACCACCCGCATGGGTAGCTCAATTGGTTTTCGGGTGGCAGATTGCACCAAGAAACGCATGATCAAATCCCGACAACCGTAGTGTGAGAGTTAGCTCGGAATTCAGGGTGATTCATTGTGGGCACTGGATCCTGATCCACCCACCTAAGAGGCCCCTGAGTCACCATAATTAACCTTCTCACCATTTTGTCGGGTCGGGATAGAGGACCCTATGGACGAGGAATGTCACCTTTTTGCACCAAGGTTTTTTGTTGTACCAAAATTAATAATTCTTAGTCACCCTAAGCCCCTAAGTATTTAGCTATCTTGGGCAGTTGGGCAACAAGTGTGACTGCATTGTCAAGAAAACTATAAATTGAAAGAATACAGAGAGAGATGGCAAAAAAATAAAGAGCAACAAATATTGTTAAATCGTTTGTATCAATTCATCGGTCATATATCTTATATCAACCACTCTAAAAAAACCCAATGAGATATTACTCCAGTAATAATCATTGTAGCTAATTAATCTAAAGTTTATGAGTTCGAATCCTAGTGAGGACAAAAATGTGTGCATATATTTCGTATCCGTAAAAAAAAAAAAAAAATTGAAAACCTAACATGATTGGAGGTAGATAAAAACAACTCCATGCTCCTTTAAGAGTGGCATATTATCAAGTCTGGGTCAGGATGACATATAAATGAGGACAACTTCTACAGTGAGATTTAAACTAATGACATCTTTCTCGCATGTCATATTGAATACCATATTTTTCAAAACCTTAAGCTGAAGAAATGATACATAATTAACATATATTAAATAATTTAATATGCTTTAATATAATCAATAATCAAGGGCGGGGGTAAGAACATTGGTGAAGAAACCTTTTATACACTAATAAACTTGTATAATTTAACTCAATCTGATAAATTAACTCAATTCAGTTCACTCGATCATCTGAATACGTTCAATTAATTCATGAGGACTCTTGGCTTATGGAGGATGATTTTTGAATGAATTTAAAACTGTGTGGTCTGATGTTCCCTTGCATGATGCTACACGATTGGAGTCCCACACTGGTCATGTCTGAGAAAAATTGGGAGTGTGGTGTAAACAGAATAGAGGTGAGGTAGCGGTGCGCGAAGATTAAGCTGCTTGAAAGAGAACTGTCTGATTTGCAATTGGGGCCTACCTTTCTACCTAATGATAATGTCGAAATTATCTCAGGTGTTCAGCGGTGGTGTAATGATGGATATCGGTCTGTTTTGGTGGTGTCAGTTGTGGTGGCTCACGGTGGAGCTATGTATGCAAGTGGTGGTGATATACAGATAAACGTAGAATGGGAGAATTTGGCTTTGCCTTTTCTTTTTATTGAAAGATCTGAACTGTCCCCTTAAAGAGGTTACATATGGTCCTATTTATAGGGAAGTTGTTACATAACACAAGGTAATTACGATAATGTACATAAAAGGTGCGGCCAAATAGCGCATGTTCGATCCGCCGACGAAGCGGGGCGGCTCCGGACTTGGGGTTTGTATCCCTCACCTATGGATTGTCCTGGTGGTGGCAGACCCTCTTATTCCGGGGACGCGCAGACGGTCTCATGAGGATCCGATAGGCGCAACAGTGATAGGGGCGGCGGGTCCGACCCAGAAGTAGGGATCTCCCTATCAATGGCCCCCTACTCCGTACCCTTGACATTTCTCGATGTCGGGTGAGGAGCACTTCCTTCGAAAGCTGTCACATAAAGGGTGGTTCCGCCTTCACTAGATTTGACGCCTTAGGCTTCTTGTCGAGTTGATGGCGAAGCTGTAGTTGGGCGGATAGCCTAAGCTTCATATGATTTGGCATCTTGGGCTTTTAGCCTAGCCTGATTCGAAGTCGTACTTGGGCGGATAGCCTTGACTTCATATGATTTGGCATCTTGGTCTTTTAGCTTAGCCGATGGCGAAGCTGTAACTGGGCGGATAGCCTAAGCTTCATATGATTTGGCATCTTGGGCTTTTCTAGCCTCGATTCGAAGTCGTACTTGGGCGGATAGCCTTGACTTCATATGATTTGGCATCTTGGGCTTTTAGCTTAGCCGATGGCGAAGCTGTAATTGGGCGGATAGCCTAAGCTTCATATGATTTGGCATCTTGGGCTTTTAGCCTAGCCTGATTCGAAGTCGTACTTGGGCGGATAGCCTTGACTTCATATGATTTTGCATCTTGGGCTTTTAGCCTAGCCGATGGCGAAGCTGTAATTGGGCGGATAGCCTAAGCTTCATATGATTTGGCATCTTGGGCTTTTAGCCTAGCCTGATTCGAAGTCGTACTTGGGCGGATAGCCTTGACTTCATATGATTTGGCATCTTGGGCTTTTAGCCTAGCCGATGGCGAAGCTGTAGTCGGTCGGCCCCCTGGCAAGCGTGTTAACTACGGCTCTGTTTTGTCCTATTCCCACTTGTCTTAGCCTGGGGGGAAAAGACTGACGTGACCCGCCGCATGCTCTGATTGGCTGTGACTTTTCGGATATTCGTGCCTAATGATGGCAATCCCAAATTTCGAAATTTAAAAGTCCCGCCTCTAATCATATCCATTGGATCTTTGGGCAGTTGACCGTCGGATCTGTGTTTCTCTGCCTATATAAAAAGGGGAGGGTTCTAGACATAAACACTTTCCGATTTCTCATTTTGGTAACTTTGTCAATAATTTCAGAGCAAAGGCTTTCCGGCGAGGTGATTTCCGGCAGGATTCCGAAGGTTCATCTCTTGCATCAACACCCCTCCTCGTATTTCCTGCTAAATATCCAGTAAGCTTACTTCTTCTATCAATTTCCAGCATTTTGTGGTTCTTCTATTTCTGGGTTCATTCTGATTTGAATTGGTATGATTGAATTTAGATTTGCCCTTTTTGTTTATGTGTCTGATACCGTCCCCGGGTAGTTTGGGGTATGGGGTGCCATGGCCCCTGATTTGATTCTGGTACGATTGTTGCTATAATTGGAGGTTTTTCCATGATCGTTTCTCTTAATTGATAGGGCTTGATCGTAAAATGAAAAGACGGGGTGTCGAGGTGAACTGAGTTAGATGGTCTCGGCCCAACTTCCATTGTCCTGGGTGATGGCTTATCCACCTCGTTCTTTTCTTTTGTAAGATGTCTGACATCGACAGATCGGGAAATAGCGATGATGATGGTGTTCATGGCTATGCTTCTGAAGATGCCGACGAGGTGAGTACTAGCTCCGGTGAAGGCGACGAGGGCGAGAGTACGGAGGATGATATGGTGCTGACCCAATTGGCTCCCCCGCAATCTGGTCGTCTGAGGCCTGCAGTTCGTAAAATGCCGAAAGGAAAACTCGTCTCTTCGGTTATGGTTCCTAGAGAGCCAAAGAGGTTTGGGAAAGAATCTGCTAGGGCTAAAGGTTCCTCTTCCGGTGTGGTCGCGTCAGTGCCTGAGAAATCCAAACGGAAACAGAAAAACGGCAACGACGGGGAGGAGCCGAAGGAGAGCAATAAGACTCCTAAACCTCGAAATCTCGAGGCCCTCAAGGAGGATGATGAGATCGATGCCCTCGACAAGCAGATCGAAGCAGATTGGGCAGCCGTTTGTTCCCACCTTGGAGACCCTAGATTTCTCTCCGAATTCAACGTCTCCCCTGATTTCCGCTTTTGCGGCTTCGAGACACCGGAGAACCGAGCTGGTCTGAGGTTGGAGAAAGACGGTTTGGTTTTGTTTTATGATCACTTTGTGGCTGGCCTCAGACCGCCTTTTGACCCTTTCTTTGTCGAGGTTATGTGGAGCTTAGTGGCCCTTCCCTGTGATTTTACCCCCGGAGCGGTCAGGGTGGTTATGGCATTCATCGTGCTCTGCCGGATTTTGGGCTATGAGCCCTCGCTCAAGGTGTTTTTGAAGTTTTACACCTTCAGCAAAATGGCCACAAATAAGGCTGATTCAAGCAATTTTCTGGCGACCAGAGTGAAGAAGTGTCGTTTGTTCTATTGGACCTCGAATAAGGTCCGCGGCTGGAACACGAGGGCCATGATGGTCGAATCGAAGTCTGGGTGGCCTTTTCCGAAATTCGAAGTGCGCCCCAAGAAGAGACAGAACACTGTCGTCGTGTCCAAAACTCTTGATCACGTTGAGCAGGAGCTTCTTGATAAACTTTACGAGCTTCTTGGTTGGGATGAGGAAAGTGAGACTCAGAAGAGGACTTTTAGTTGGAGAAGCTTGATTGATCTTAAGGCCCCCTCCCTTCTTTTGTGTGGCCAGTATCCCTGGACCAACTAATGCTCAGACCGTAGTGAAGGTATCCAACTTGGGCGTTTATGAGGATTGGTACGCCGAATGCCATCAGGGGAAGTGTTTCCCTACCCAGTGCTTGATATGTACGGGGGTCGAAGAATTGCGGCCCGCTAGTAATTTGCTCTCCTGATTTTATTTTTTGCTTTCTTTAACTGTCTTTGTTGATAGCTTTGTCAATTTCTTTTGGGGTTCTGACCATTTTTCCCATGCGCTTTGCAGGTACAATGGTGCTCGCCAACGTAGATAGGAATGCCGTGATGGCCCGCCTTAGGGATGAGAGGAGGACTCGACAGGCCTTGTTGGGTGCCAGCGAACCCATGGGCCCTCCCTCCGCTGTGAGTATGGAAGACATTCCTGCTGTTGGGGGTTCCTCAGTGCTGCGGCGCCACATGATGTTACGGTTGCCGGCGGTGGTGCTGTTGTTGCGAAGTCGACTAAACCTACCGCGGCTTCGGAGGTAAAAAAGCCTGTTGCGGCCAGTAAGGCGAAGAGAAAGAGACCTGCCGGGAGAAAATATTATGGCTTGATAGACGAGGGTGAACCTTTGATCGATGTCTATGCCGATTCATCGCTCAAGAGATCTAGAACTGAAGCCGATCGATGCTCTAGCGAGGTTGTGACCGAGCCTTCTCTAGTCGCAGAGGGTGCTCGGATTTCCAGAGATGTCGAGTCAGTTAGCGCCACTATTGACTTGACCGAGAGCTCGGCGAAAAGGATCGCTGCAGACGCTGAGCCTGCTGTAGTAGGATCATTGCAGGGAGACTCAAGCAAGGTGAGGGTCCCCGCGGGTTTCAGAGGGAAACCAGCCCTGTGGTTGGACCATGATTTCCTCAAACAGCCCATTTCTTTAAAGACAGCTGGGGAGTTGTCTGCTTCCATTTCCGATATGGTCCCCTTGCGAAATCTGAAGTTAAAGCTGCCTGATGCCCCTCGGCTGATGGTTGGTCATGGCATCGTCAACCGGATTGCCCAGGCTGACGTGGTGGCGTCGACAGCCTCTTTAGGACCTTCTTCCAGTCGGCAGCTCTTGCTCGAGACACTTGGCCTTTATGGGACTACGGCTAGCGCGGTAATGTGCCTTTTCTTTTTGAGTTTTCTTTTTGTCTAGTCTTTTGGTTCTGAACTCTTTCCTTTTCAGGTTGCCACTAAGCTTAAGCAAGTTGAGTGGGCTTGTGATGAAGAGGCAAGGCAAATGGCGAGTCAGCTTGTTGAAATGAGAGCGAAATTGACTGCTGAAGCAGACCGGGCAGAGCAAAGGGAGAAAACCTTCCGGGTTGAAGCCGATCGGAGGGAAAATGAGCTTGTGGCCGAAGTCCAGACCCTCTCTAAGAAGGCTCAATCTGCTGCCGATCTCTAGAAGTCTGCTGAGTCGGAGAGGGAGAAGGCTCTTGTTAAGGTGACAGAGCCCATGAGCTTGTCGACAGGCTGAAGAGCGAGTTGAATGAATCTGAGGCCGCTGCTGCTGACACTGCTCAAAAGGTTAAAGATGCTTTGTTAGACGGATTTGATCAGGGCTTCTATCATGCCTCGAGGTGCCTTAAGGCATTTTTTGAGGATGCCCGGATCTTGAGACCTTGCAGGATTGGCTGATCATGGATTAGGATGACCCTGAGTTGAGGGTGTTCCACCCCGACCTTCCTTATACCGCCGTTCAAATTGAGGATTTTCGGGCCAAAAACCTGAAGCATGGCAAGCCGCTTTGGGATCCTCCTGCGGTCAACAAGAGAAATCTTCGTGGTATGATGTTGGAAATGGAGAGAGAAGCTCTCGAGCCCGCTGTGAAGGAGGCAGGGGCCGCCACTGCTGTTGGGGGAGCCGTCGCCATTTGTGCCGGTGAGGATAAGAGTCCCGAGGAGGAGTGCGATAAGTTTTTGAATCTGATCGGGCCTCATGCCGACACTCCTCCTTCAGACAAACAATCTTGACTTGTTATATCTTGGTTTTTATTGTATTTTTAAATTTGACTGTTACCTTTCGGCTTCGGCCCTCTGTTTGTTTATCTCTTTTGTGACAACTTTGTATTTTTAAGTGGTGCTTGATTTTTGCTTGTCTTGAATTTTTCCAAGTCCTTTCGTTTTGTTAATGAATTGTATATATGCGGGCCCATCGTCTGGGTGAGTTCGGTAGTTCCCCTGTCCGAAGTCGCCGAGGTGAATAGTTTTTCCTGTTTCTGCGCTCTATTGTGTGAAGCAGCGGCCCTCTACTTTTGGTGAGGTCGATTATGTCGTCGAGCTCACGAAAATAATTGGAACAACGTTTTAGCGAGCTTAAAAATTCCAAAGTGTGACCCCCCTGTTTCAAGTAAGGTCGATGCGGGCTTGGTTGAAATAGATGTAGAATCTAAGTCATCCATGGTTGTTTGAAAATTTCCCCTTTTGGCCCTTTGTTTTTGCCGGCTTGATGACTGATCTGAAAATTTTGGGGTATGCGGCCCCCTTGTTTTGAGTGTGGTCGCGGGTTTTGTGCCTAGATCCGACTCTAAACAACGGTCTCTGCGCGTGTTTTCGGTTTTGGTGCTTTTGATTAGACCGTTATGCTTGAAAATTTTGGTATGGCCCCCTGCTACGCGTGTCCGAAAAAATGCGCAGCAATTTCGAGGCTTTCTCTGTTCGCAATTTGACGGTTCGAATTCTTCTGTCATGTCTTGTCATAAAGCTACGACCTTTGGCCAGCTGTTATTATTTTCCTGTTGCTGACGCCTGGGAAACCGTGCGCACGCTAATTGCTCATATAACTGTTCCCGCGTTAATGTTCATTTGATTTTTGAAATCTGAACAGACGCCTTGCCCCTGCCGTCCGATCAAACCTGTTTCCTCCGTTGGATCATTTATCTTGTGCTATAGATGGAGGAATTTCCACCTTTTTTCCACATATCTCTAGTTCTAACTCTTTTCCCCCTTTTTCCAAGTTTGTCCCTGCTTAAAATCTCCGCTTTTCTAAAGTCATGGCCAACTTTGGTAATTCTGCTTTCTTTCAGACAGCTTCTCCTTTAGCCATTTCCAACTTTCTGTTTGTCTTTAATGAGCTTCCCTTTCTGCATGAGAGGGGTTTAAACCTTCGGAAAATTTCTTACGCTCAACGCCAACGTGCTATTCAGAGGGAGTGGTCTGACTTTCTGGGGGCACCTCGGGGAGTGTACAATGCCACCATCGTGCGGGAGTTCTATTCCGCATTATCAGTGGTGGTTCTGCCCAACGCCTCCTTCGCCGTCGTTCCTCTCCGGGGGGCTCATGTTGTCCTTTCCCCTGAGATCATCAATGAAGTCTTCCATTTACCTTCCCCTCCGGCCTATGCACATTATGAGACGGCTTGGAGTCTGGGCGATGAATTGAGGAGACGGGTTTATGGGACCGCTGCACTTAGGCGGTTGATTCCTGGTGATTGGGATCCATTGCCCGAGGGTTATGCTTCTGAGATGTCCCAAGCTAACCGGGAGTGGAAGAGGTTTATTAATTCCAGGGTTTTTCCGTCGTTCGACTCCGAGGAGATTTCTGAGGCTGAATCGCACCTTCTCTATGCGATCCTGGAGGGAGGTGAGGGGATGTGTATCAATTGGGGGCGGTTGATCTACCGCTCCATAATTACATTTGCTGCTTAGACAGACCTCCATGGGCCCATCCCCTTTCCGAGTTTGATCTCTCACTTGTGCGTTGGTGCTCCTGGGATGCCTACGTCTCGTGATGATGTTCTTGTGCCACCCCGTGCCAACGTCGAGTTCACCCGTATTGACTCGGACACGTCGACGGATTCCGATGCTAATTGAGTTTAGATTTTCTTTCCACTGTATCTTGTAAATAATCGGCCTCACAGGTCTTTATTATAATAAAAATATTCTTTATGCATCGTGTTTGCTTCGTTTTTGCGGCCTCCTACTTTTGGCGAGGTCGAAGTCGTTTGGAGTCTCGGGCTTGCTGAAATAATTGAGATCGTGAATTCTTGTGACTGTTGGCCTAACCGGTGCATTAATGACCGTTATTTTTGGAAACGTCGGCCTCATTAAAGTAGGGGTTGGCGTCCGAATTTAAACGTATATGACCCCTTATCTTCCCGCCTCTTTAGCTTCTTGGCCTATAACAGGGGGGGCTTTCTCCTTCTTCCTCCTTTGCCATTTTCTGAAGCTTTTCTTTTGTTTGAAAATAAATCCTTAAACTTTCTGCCTTTCTTTTCCTTCATTATGTCTTCTTCATCTGAGCATTCCAGCCGAGACTCTACTGTTTCTGATCCTGCCTTAGATGAGGGGCTTTCAGTGTGTTTCCGCTTGACTGCCTCTCAAAGGGCCAAGCGTAACTTCCAGACTTTTTTCAGCAATTGTCCTCTTATGCAAGAGAGAGGGCTGAACCAGGATCGTGTTGGGACAGGCCACCGGGCTAGAATTCTTGCAAATGGTTGGGCAGGCCTCGTGGCTCCTCCGGTTGGGGAGTATAACCTGACCCTGGTGCATGAATTCTACTCTGCCTTGTCAGCGAATAACAATGCTGAGCTTACCACCACCGTTGTTGTCCGTGGGGTGGTGGTGAACTTTACTCCGGCCGCCATCAATGAGTTTTACGGCCTTCCTAATCCTGCTGAGGATTATGACGTCACTTGGGATCTTGAAGATCCGATCAATTACTTTGGCACTCTTGCCGAGGCATTCCAGTCTCTACTGTGACACGAGTGGGTGGATGATATGGAGGTCAGGGTCCATATTCTCAATCGTCCGGAGAGAGAATGGAAACGTTTCTTGAATACTCGGGTTTTTTGCATGCCCGATTATAAGGTGGTCACTGAACCTGAGGCGTTTGTTCTTCATGCTCTTTCGGTGCCGGACGTGACCATTAACTGGGGTCGTTTGATCCACCAAGAGGTGATTAAGTTCGCCCGCTTGAGGGATGGCGGTCTGGTTATGCCGTTTTCCTGGGTGATCTCCAATATGTGTATTCGGAGCCTTGGCATGCCGGTGTGCCCGACCACTGATGTATACATTGCGGCTCCAGCTCCGGATGCATGAGGATTTTTTTTTGGGGAGGATTTCCCTCTTGTACAAATTTTTCCTCAATGGATTTTTATTTTCAACCATATTCACTTCGCCCCCTTCTGTGTCGGACAGACTTTGCTTGTCGGAGACGGAATTTGTTGATAATAACCAAAAGAAAGAAAGAGGCTCGATACCTTTATATTAACATTGCTTCTAATAAAAAACGAGCTAAGGCTACTGATCTTACATATAATATTTCTTCAGATTGTCGGCATGCCAGGGCCTGTTGAACTCGCGGTCCTCTTTGTCTTTGAGAACGTAGGTTCCCTTTTTTGACAATCCTTGACACTCGCCAAGGACCCTCCCAGTTTTCCTTTGTCTGTTTTTTGGCCCGTAGCCTGCCTCTTTCGTAGGACAAAATCTCCCACCGCAAACGAGTGGTCTCTGACACGTTGATCGTGATATCTTTTGGTGGCTTGCTTGTAATTAACCAGTTGCGCTCGGGCCTTTAAACGTTTTTCTTCAGCCAGATCTAATTCAACCTGTCGATTAATCACGTTGCTGGCCTCGTCAAAATGCGAGACCCTGATACTTGGGAGTGCCATCTCTACTGGTGCCATTGCCTCTGAGCCATATGTTAGCGAGAACGGGGTCTCCCCCGTTGTTGCTTTTCGAGTTGTCCGCAGAGCCCAGAGGGCTTCTGGCAGGTAGTCCACCCATTTGCCTACCTTATCGTCTAGGCTCTTTTTTAGCAGTTTTAATACTTGCTTATTGGCATTCTCTGCCTGTCCGTTTCCTTGGGGGTAGCATACCGAAGACTGCCAGTGTTTGACATTATGCTCTTTGCAAAAGTCGTCGAACTCATCCCTGAATTGTGGACCGTGATCGGACACGATAGCTCGCATTCCGAATCGAGTCCAGACTTGGTCCAGTAGGAAATATATGATATCTTTGGTACTTATTTTCACAAGCGCCTTTGCCTCAATCCATTTCGTAAAGTAATCCACAGCGACGACCACGTATTCGCACCTCGATCTGCCTTTTTTGAGCGGACCGATGAGGTTGATGGCCCACATGTCGAAAGGCCAAGCAGCGGTGACTATGCTCTGCTCCACCGAAGGTAATCGGGGAATACTGGTGAAGCGCTGGCATTTGTCGCAGCTCTTAGCATATCTTTCGGCGTCTTCCGCCAGCTTCGGCCAGTAGTATCCTGCTAGCAAAACCTTTTGGGCCAGGGTGCGACTGGAGGGATGGCCGCCGCACACTCCCTCGTGTAGCTCTGCGAGTACTCCTTGCACCTCCTCTGGCCGCACACACCGTTGTAGCAGCTTCGATAATGATCGCCGGTATAGAATCCCGTTTAGGATTGTATACCATGCTGCCCTTTTCCTTAAGGCCTGAGCTTCTTTAGCGTCTTCTGGCGATATCCCGTTTTCTATATATGCTTTTATTTCATCCGTCCAGGACGGAGTTGACGATTGGATATCCATGATTTCAGCCCGACAGACGGCGGGCTCCTCCAGGTATTCAAACATGACCGCGGGGTTGCTGAACTCATCTTTAGATATAAGTTTGGGCAAGTAGTCCGCCCGCTCATTCTGTTCCCGCGGTATGCCCTTAAACTCGCAGTACTTGAAGCTGCTCCGTAGTTTTCGGACGAGGTTGAGGTACTTCTTGAGTACTTCGTCCCTCGCTTCGAACTTGCCGTTAATTTGGCATACTATCACTTGTGAGTCACAGAACACTTCTAGGCTCTCGACGCTCATAGATTTGGCTAGCTCTAGGCCGGCGATGACCGCTTCGTACTCGGCCTGATTGTTGGACGCGGTAAAGTTGAACCGCAATGTATTTTCAATCTCTTCGGATGAGCCTGGCTCCAAAAGTATTATCCCAGCTCCACAACTATTTCGGCTCGCGGCCTATTCGGCTCGACCTCTACCGGGGTGTTCGATTTGACAACGCTCGACGAACTAGGCTGTCCGGTGGGTCCTTCCTCCATGAAGCTCGTTTCAACTATAAAGTCCGCTAGGGCTTGGGCCTTTATAGCCTTTCTGGGCTCATACCGGATGTCAAATTCGGTCAGCTCTATGGCCCATCCTAGCATTCGGCCTGAGAGGTCCGGTTTGTGTAATAACTGCCGTAAAGGAGTATTTGTTAGGACCACGATCGTGTGTGAAGAAAAATAGGCCCTGAGTTTTCGGGCGGCGACAACAAGCGGGTAAGCTAACTTTTCTGCATTAAGATAGCGGCTCTCAACGGGACTGAGGGCCTTTGAAACATAATAAACGGGTTTTTGGAGGGTCCCATCCTCCTTGACAAGAACAGCTGCAACGGCCCGGTCCGAAGCGGCCAGATACAAAAAGAGCTCATCCCCAAACGCTGGGCTGACTAACAGCGGAGGGCTTGCCAGATATTCTTTGACGGCTTTGAAGGCCTGAGAGCATTCTTCTGTCCACTCGAAGGTTTTGTTTCCCTTGAGAATCTTAAAGAACGGGAGGCACTTGTCTGCGGATCTGGAGACGAATCTTCCCAACGCGATGATTCTTCCGTTTAACCTCTGAACCTCTTTCACACATCTTGGCCCCTCCATATTAGCCAGAGCCTGAATTTTCTCAGGATTCGACTCTATCCCCCTCTGAGTTACCATGAAACCTAGGAACTTTCCGCCTTGGACTCCGAAGGTGCATTTTGCGGGGTTCAGCTTCATAGAATGTGCCTTGACATTATCGAAAGTTTCTTGAAGGTCGGCCAGATGATCAGCGCTGGAGGATTTGACCACCATGTCGTCGATGTAAGCTTCTATGTTCTTACCAATTTGGGAGCCGAACACTTTATTAACCATCCTTTGGTATGTAGACCCATCATTCTTCAGACCAAACGGCATCATCTCGTAGTAATACATTCCGCCCGCGGCTCAGAAAGCCGTCAACTCTTTCTCTCTGTCGGACATCATTACTTGGTGGTACCCTGAGTACGCGTCCAAGAAACTCAACATTTCGAAACCGGCTATTCGGTCGACCATCCTGTCGATTCTGGGTAGCTCATAGGGATCCTTAGGGCAAGCCTTGTTCAGGTCAGTAAAGTCGACGCACATGCGCCACCATTACCACATTGGCTAGCCAGTCAGGTATTGAAGCTCTCGGATGATTCCGGCCTCGATTAGCTTGTTCACCTCTACTTTAATGGCATCCTCCTTTTCTTTAGAGAATTGTCGGGCATTCTACTGAATGGGCTTGAAGTTAGGATCCACATTCAGCTGGTGCAGCACTACTTCGGGCTCCACGCCCCTCATGTCTGTCACTAACCAGGCGAACGCGTCCAAGTTCTCTTTCAGCAGAAGGACGAACTTTTCCCTTTCTTTCCCCCTCATCTGTGCGCCCACCTTTATTTTCTGATCAGGATACTTTTCGTTAACGATCACTTCAACCAACTCGTCCTCGGCGGTGAAATCTGATTCAACCCTGACCTGAAGGGTGTCGCAAACGACAGCTTTGGGTTCGGTGGAGATGTCCTCTTCCATCGGGCACGGCTCGTTTTGAGCTTTCGTCGCCTCGATAGTGTCGATGCGGATCCATCTCGAGGCTGACTCAGACGCCTCCCCTTGGGGCCTTTTGCCCATTCCCCTGGTGGGGTAATCGCTTCGATTTGCGGTGACATGATTCAGCAGAGTTTGTGGCCTGCTGACGGCCAGTCCGATCCCTTCCTCAGTATATATAATTTTGTCCTCTGATGGGGAATCGAAACAGTCATTTGAAATTTTTGTTGAGATGGGACTCCAAGGATCGCCGTATAATGGGAGTGTAGATCGACCACTAAGAAGTTGATTTTCTCTTTGCAGTACGGCGGGTGATCACCGACCTCCACCTCCAAGTCAATGACGCCTAAGATGGATACTTTATCGTTGGAGAATCCCTCCAGCATCCCCAAATAAGGTTTTAGCTTGGATATACCGATTTTTAGCTATTTCAACGTTTCTAGGTAAATGATGTCGCGAGCAGCCCCGTGTCTAGGAGTACCCGATTGACCCCAAAATCGTTGATTCAGGCTTGTATTACTATTGGCAACTCCATCGCCCCAAGTGGGCCCGCTAGCTCACTCTTGGTGAATGATATCGCTTGTTCATCCGGAGCTAGAACCACTGGTTTCTCTCTCCCCCTGACATTGATCGCATTGATTTGACTTTTAATCAGGTGGTTGTTGGGGAATTCCTCTATGATTACCTTAATTTCATTTCGGTATCTTCGAGGCCCCCTATCATCTTTGCCTCCACCCCCATTTTTCTTGTATTTGTCTAATTCCTCGTTTCTTATCATTTTGTCGACGATCCTTCTCAGGGTGAAGCACTCGTCGGTGAGGTGCCCGTGATCTTCATGAAAATCGCAGTACCTTGTTTCATCTCTCGAACTGGGATCGGACCTTATAGGTCTCGGCCGCTCCACCCTATCTTTAATCTCGAATAGTATTTCAGATAGACTCGCATTGATGGGGATGAAGTCGGACTCATCAAACTTGAACGGTTTCTTGACCTCCCTATCCCGATTTTTTCCTCTCTTTCGATCGTCTTTTCGATCCTCCTTAGGTTCCTCCCTGCTTTCCTCCCTCGAATGTCTGGATTCATTCTGATTTTTTCCTTTTCCGGAGGATGAGGGAACTGCTTCTGTCAGCCCGAAGATCCGGGCTTGATTGAGAAGGTCGCGTAAATTCGAGGGGGGATTCATGGCGAAGTGTGTTTTCATCGCCCCTTTGGCGATACCGTTTAGAAAACCCTTCTGAACCTCATTCTCAGGTAGATTTTTTGGCTGCTCGTACACTTTGACGAATCGATCATAGTAGCTTTTGCAAAATTCTCCATCTCCTTGTCGTATTTCGTATAGGTCCTCAATGGTTTTCTTAGGTCGCTCTGTTGTTTCAAATTCTTTTAGAAATTTTGCTCTCAGCTCCTCCCAATTTTTAATGGAGCCGCGGGATAAGCTTCTGAGCCAGGCAGCGGCTCGATCCTGCATGCTTCCCACGAACGCTACACACCATACCGACTTGTTTGATGTGGCCAGGAGTGTTCGACTCTGGAAAGCGGCTATCCATTCCAGTGGGCACGTGGTTTCCTTGTAGTAGACGTACTGTGAATACTGTACGCCCTTAGAGGGTAATGATTCCAGTATTTCGCTCGTGAGAACGTCAATTCCTTGGGTCGGTTCGGGTTTCCCATCTCAGAGCTTTTTTCAGCTTTGAGATTTCTCTTTCCATTTTTTCCATTCTGTCGTCCCCTGTTGGGCGACGTTCCTAACATGCATCATTTTTCTTTTGATAACGTCGTCTGAGTCCGCGTAGTACGCCGACTCCATGTCTTGCTCTGCTCTTTTCCTATCTATGATGAGCCGTGCATCGCGAGGATCCCTGTCCTCATAAGGCAGTACGGCGTTCTTCTCGGATGGTGAGGGGCCTAACCGTTGATGCACAGCTTTTTTCTCAAGGCGGCCTAACCGTACCAGAACCGCGTTTTCTCACCGCTTTTCTCAGGCATAAGTTTTCATTTTTGCCCCGCTGACGAATACTCGCTCCTTTCCACCTCTTCCCCCGCTGGCCCGAGTGCGGGAGCCGGATGCCCTCTTGGGGGGGCTGCTTCCTTGGGCTCAGGTGGAAGGGGGATTTGTTCCTCGATGGTTATGAGGGGTAAGTTACACGCGGCCAGACGTAGGTTCGCCGCATACATTTGTTTCACGTATTCTGCATATGCTATAGCCGCATTTGCCTGTTGAGATCCTGCCCCCGGGGTCTCCTCTACCCTCTGGGTTTTTTCTCTGAGCGGCTCTTTATCCCTGCGTTGTTTTGAGGTCCCCGCCATGTTTTTCCCACATGCTGGCGCGGAACGAACATAGGCCGAGTTCCCCGTGTCATTCCCAGAATTGGACTTTCTCCGGTTTATTATATTTCTGGCATCAGTCCCTGCTTGCGTGTTGTCCCATTTTGCGGTGGGGTTTTCCAAGGCGGGGTCAGCTCCATTATGGCGGTGAGGATCCCTTGCGGATCCCTTCCCTGGAGTAGGTGGAACGTGGACTTTCTCTTTGGTCCCTGCCATCTGTCAAATTCTGATTGGGTGATTGTGCGAAAAGTCAAATAGTACTGTGTGATGATTACTTGGGTGGCATGTCGGGGATATTTGCTGACAACGAAATATCTGGTGGATTTATCGCCGGAGCCGGTGTACGGATGTCGGAATTCGGGGAACAACTGTGATTTCTCAAGCGTGAAGTCCCAAAAATTCCAATATCCTACAATGCAGTATACAAATCCTTATCCTGGCGTGCTATGCGGGGACTTAGGCAAACATGCAATGACTACTAAGACAGCGTTCCATTAACAGTCTAAGTAACGAGTGTGATTTCGGCCATCCTTCTTAACGTGTAAATGTCGAGTGTTTCAGTTTCTTAAGAGCACAATCAACAGCTTCACGCGCGTCTTACTTTACCCGTGATTGAGTAACTATCAGGGACTTAAAATGAAAGCTCTGAAGCGCAGTTTCCGAAAAGGAAACATACGATGCCAACTCCGACGAACTTCTTTATACAGAAATCATGATGAAGGTGATGATTCAAACGCAAACTCGTGATTCTGAATAGGAAGCCGAGGAGGTTACCTTGTTGTGATGTTACTTTGACGTTGAGTTGAGGATGTTAATGCAGCTGTGCGGGGACCGGAAGCTTTTTCCTGAAGAGTGTTGAGGGTGACCTGGAGAAGAAGAGTTTTTCCCGTGGTTGCCGTGAGTCTTGTAGATCGTAGACGAGCTGTATGCCGGAGGTGGGCTAAGAACCTCTTTTCCCGGTAACGGAGCCAACTGATAACGTCGAAATTATCTCAGGTGTTCAGCGGTGGTGTAATGATGGATATCGGGCTGTTTTGGTGGTGTCAGTCATGGTGGCTCACGGTGGAGCTATGTATGCAAGTGGTGGTGCTATACAGATAAACGTAGAATGAGAGAATTTGGCTTTGCCTTTTCTTTTTATTGAAAGATCTGAACTGTCCCCTTAGAGAGGTTACATATGGTCCTATTTATAGGGAAGTTGTTACATAACGCAAGGTAATTACGATAATGTACATAAAAGGTGCGGCCAAATAGCGCATGTTCGATCCGCCGACGAAGCGGGGCGGCTCCGGACTTGGGGTTTGTATCCCTCACATATGGATTGTCCTGGTGGTGGCCGACCCTCTTATTCCGGGGACGCGCAGACGGCCTCATGAGGATCCGATAGGCGCAACAGTGATAGGGGCGACGGGTCCGACCCAGAAGTAAGGATCTCCCTATCACCTAAGAGGAGAGATGTGTTATTAGTGAGTTGGAACACCTTCATTCTGTAAATGAGGGTATTGGAGGTAGCGATGTAGGGCTGATTGTCCTTGGTGCATCGACCACAACACGACTTACTTTCATCATAAAGCTTCATCTAAGCAGGAAAGAAATCACATTCAATCGATTACTGCTACTGAAGAATCCTTAGCTATGTCTGAAGAGGATATTGAGCGAATTTTCGTTCATATTTCTCAGATATTTTTCATAGTCACCAAGGGGATGAGGTTTCTCTATAGGTCTTGGATTTTGCACAGCTGAACGGCAGACAGGAGCGACTCTAGGAATTTAATGATACGGGTCGGAAATTTGTAATATTTTACAATTACCAAGCTTAATTTTATATACAATTCAATACGGGTCAATAGGGATCAATATATAAAAAGAAGGGGTCGGTACACATATATAATGTATATCTTAAAAAAAATTCCACTGTAATATTTTTTTTACCGGGTCGGGTGACCCATTTGTGTATGTGTGTAGCCGCCCCTGACGGCAGGGGACATTGCCACCGATGGCATATACTGAGACAGAGGTTGTCACTATTCTAAAGCAATTACCCGGTAAGAAGTCACCGCGACCGGATGGTATGTAGGTTAATTTCCTTCAGAAATGTTGGGGGTACTATTGGCCCTTCTATTCTCCCTCTGGTCCTGGGGTTTTTGAATGGGGACTTGGGTATCTCGGCCATGAATGAGGCTTTTGTTATGCTTATTCCAAAAGTCAAGCGACCGAATACTGCGGCGGATTTGTGGCCTATTAGTTTGTGCAATTCGGTGTACAAGTTAATATACAAAGTGGTGGTTTAAGCCAGTTATTCATTTGTGGCCTATTAGTTTGTGCAATTTGTTTATCTTAGGAAATGAAAGTGCTTTTTATCTCAGGACGTCTCACTACGGATAATGCTATTACTGCTTTTGAGGCTTTCCATTCGCTCAATGTGGTTTGGAGGGGTGTACAGACAAGCGGCTCTCAAGTTGGATATGGCCAAAGTATTTGATAGGGTTGAGTGAAGGTATGTAGCGGCGGTTATGTAGGCTATGCTTTTTCCTCCCCGATTCACAACTCTGATTATGAAGATGGTATCGTCAGCTTCTTTTTGTGTCCTTTTAATAAAAGGCCTTCACGGAATGTTATCCGGATGTATGGCATTCGATAGGGGGACCCGCTATCGCTCTTTCTCTTTATTCTTTGCGCATAGGATCTCACAGCCCTCATTAGTAGAGCTGTAGTGGACAGGACCCTACATGATGTTGGTATTGATAGGCAGACCGCAGTTCGGGTATCCCATATTGTCTTTGATGATGATAGTTTGTTGTTCTTTCATGCTACCCATCAAAGGGCTTAGGTTGTCCATGATATTTTCGATCGGTATGAGATCGTGTCTAGCCAGTATATTAATCGACACAAGTCTTCCTTATATTTCAGTCGTGGTATTGCAGATGCGGATAGGGATTATGTCTTGGCCACTTTGAACGTACTTTTAGGGATTGGGACATGAAAATACCTTGGGCTTCCATTCATGATAGGGAGGTCCAAGAGACAAATCCTTGCGTTCTGAAGGATAAGGTGAGGAGGAAACTCACTGGTTGGAAGGAGAATTTTTTATCCCTGATAGGTAATTAAAAATGTTATAATCATGAGCGTCCTTCAGGCGATTCTTACATATATCGTGCAATGTTTTCTCCTGCCCGGCACTTTTATAGATGCAAATAGAGGCTATGATACGACGGTTCTTTTAAAGAGGTTTCATAGGCAAATATGAGGATTCATTGGACTAAGTGGGACATATGCACTATGCCCAAGGACTTGGGGTGCTTGGGATTCCGAGATCCTGGCTGCTTTAATCAAGCATTGCTTGCTAAGCAGGTGTGACGAATCTTGAAATGTCTTAAGGCTTTGGTAAGTCGGGTTCTAATGGCAAAGTATTTCCCCCATACGAACATCCTGGATGCTTGAGTGAAAACTATGCCATCTTTTATTTGGAGAAGTTTGCAGGCGGGCGCAGATCTATTGGTAAATGGCCTTCGGTGGTGGGTGGGTGGTGGCTCATTAATTCGAGACTATTCAGACACATGGATTCCACTTGAGCCTTACTTTCGTGTTATTTCTGCAGGACTAGATCCGGGAGTCAAAGTAGAGTCCTTTTTTTCTCCGCACTCCCGTGTATGGGATCGTGACCTTATATGTAGCTCTTTCTACCCGTATGAGGCTCAGGCTATTTTGGGTATCCCCTTACTTGAGGGGCCAACATGGTGACTATATCATTTGGCATTATGACAGGCATGGTCTTTATTCTGTTAAGTCTGGATATCGATTAGTTGCTCAGTCTCGGCATGTGGTGCTTTCTACACGTTCCCCTTCAACGTCTTGTATCCCGGAAGGGGGCGTGGCGAAGGTTGTGAGCCCTACCAGTTCGGCCACGTATTCAGTATTTCCTCTAGCGTTGTCTCCATGGTTCACTTGCTACAGACCAATCACTGCTACAATGTGGTGTTGGTAATGGGAAATGTGGTTGTTGTGGGTATGGTTCGGAGTCCTCTCTGCACGCTCTACTTGAGTGCTTGATACCGTGTGTGATTTAAGGTAATTTTCAGGATAGCAAGATTGACCAGGCGATGTGCAGGTAGCGTTGGGGACTTCATCCGGTATATTTTAGAGGTATGTGATGCAACGTGTGCTGCCACTATTTTTATTATCCTATGGTATGCATGGAAGGCTCGTTGTGTGTGGATCTTTGAGGAGTTTCCGGTGAGGGTGGCGCAGATATTTGTCACGGCTAGTTGGAATGCTCACGATTACACTATGGCTTCGATAACATTTGCGAGTGAGGGTCAGCTTTGGCCGGAAGGTCAAGGTAAACGTGGATGCAGCCCCTCTGACGCCTCACATGGTCTGGGGGTCATTTTTCGAGACCATGGCGGACGTGTGTTGAAAGCTTTTTCTTGTCGTTCTGATGGTGTTTTTGACATATCCTTGCTTGAGTTGTGTGCAATCAAGTTGAGGATCACCTTGGCGATTTCCTCAAGGTACGAGGTCATAATCGTAGAGTCGGATTCTTAGGCTTTGATTAAGAGTCTTATAGCGACAGAGGTGGACCTTTCGTCCTTTGGTTGCGTTGTTGCTGGTAGTCGTGCTCTAGCTATGTCTTTGTCGTCGTGTTCTTTTTCTTTTGTTAACCGTAGGGGCAATTATCCAGCGCATTTTCTTTCAAAAGAGGGTATGTCGGTTGTTGGTCTTGTCGATTGGGGTTGTTCTCCCCCTGCTAGAGGAGTTAACGATTGTTCGTCTCATTTGATTAAGTAAACTATTTTACAACAAAAAAATAGATGATTAGGAAAAATGACTCTGTATGAAAGATTTCTAAGTAAATTGATGACATGATAAGATTTATAGAGAGAATGACAAGTTCTACGGGATTTACATTATGACAAAAAAATCATCGATGCTTATGCTGCTATTGTTTATTTTATTTTGTTTTTTTTTCCCTCATTTTTAAACTCTCATATTTTTTTTATATAGATCTCGAAACGTGATGAAAATTTCACTCAATTTTCTTTTATTATTTCAAGCTCTTCATTTTGAGATTTGATTCGATATCATTACATTATTTTTTGTGAGGTTTATCGTCGAAATTCACTGAGTGAATTTCACCAGCGAATCTAAAAAATCAGTGATTTTTTATAGTGAATTTCATCAGTGGGTTATCATAAATTACGTCGAATATGGAGAACGTTGTCTCGAAATAAATAGCACGAAAGAACAAAAAAAAATTGGTGAAAATTTATAAATTTTGAAGTTATAGAATGAAAGATACAGATACTTAAAAATAGAGGATGAGAGAGAATGTGTGTTATGTTTTTTTTTTCTAGAATATGCAACAAATATTTTCTTATAATAATTTTGTATTTTATGCAAAAAAAATTTAAAAGTGAAAACTAGATTTGAACGGTTGAACCCATAACACATTGTATTTTTTTTATTTTACCGGCAAAATTTGTGCTCATAATATTCTTATGAGCACGGGTTTTCTTCTCCAAGTATATCTTGTCTTTATCACGAATTTTTTTCCGTGGTTAACTCTAATTGTGGTTTTTCCAATATATGCGGGTTCCTTAATTTTCTTTTTTCCACATAAGGGAAATAGGATCATTCGTTGGTATATAATTGTTATCTTATTCTTCTTCTGTTTTATGCTTTTCCATAAATAAATAAAATCCATCTCGATTTTAATTTCGGTCTCCACCCTTGAATATATATAATCAATAACTCCGTCCTCAGGACATCACCCAGTGATAAAGGGTTTGGGTGCCTTAAAAGGCAGCTGGACTTGGAGCTGAAGTATTGAGGTTCGAACCTCGTAGAGAGACGACTTCTTTCAGTTGTTTGGTATAATAGCAAATCCATCACTCTGAAATACTATGTTACCTGATTAATATCTCCACTAATCATATGAAATCAATAACTCCTTTGACATGATGTGAAGGTTAATTTGAGAATGAAAGCTTAATAGCCCTCTCATCCCCGGGCCCCGGCCGGACCACAATACAGCTCATAAAGGATAAATTCTTGAGGGCAAACCACATGATGAAGAGTACTTACGGACGGACGTACTATAGCCATGCAAAAATAATATGCTTTCATGTACTGCACATCCCAATTGACAACATCTACATGTTGTATATATATATTTGGGGAAGGATGACGGGGGCACAGAATTAGTCCCCCGACTTTGTGCACAGATTTCATTGGAGCCACACATTTAGAGTTAAAAGAAATAAATATAAAATGCAATAAATTTCTGCACCACAAAAAGTTTTACTCGGTGGATGTGTTGTGCAATTTTTCTGTGTATTAATCATTTTCCTATATTTGGGTCCTTCTTCTTTAACTAAGCCCCACACTAGGGAACAACCTTACATGCAATGGGTCCGTAGCCACGTTGTAGAATTTATTCAGGTGGGTCTCCTCCGACTCCTACAACAACATAAAGCATTATGTTTTGAAAGTTCATTTGTTATATATGTGAGCTCCACATTTGACATATATCATATGACATATGTTATGTAGTGTTCACAATCACATGTAGCTCATTTCTCTTTCGGTGTGTTTGTGCTGTCAATTTTGTGTTTACTTTCGAGCTTTATATATTAAGTTATACATAATGTTTACCATCATGTACATACAGAAATACGTACATAGCTACATATCTTGAGTAAAAAAGACACATAAGCTATAAGTAGTTATAATAAAGAGATTTGATTTTGATTACCTCTAATATTACGATCCATGATGTCCCAACTTGCGTTTAAACTTCTCGAAGCAAGGGATCATCCGTAACATCCTCCATAGACAGTTTGTATACGGGTATAATTAACCATTACCTGTGAATAATCCTCCTTAATTAGACAGTTCGTATACGGAGCAAAGCATCGTCCGTAAAACATCTCCATAACTTTTTATCCACAAACTATCATTAGCTCACTAATGATCGATATCCCTTTGATCATATTCAAGGTGTGCACAATCGACAGATTAACAGCCGAGGGATCCGTCTATCTACTTCCTCCTACGAGGAAGGAGTAAACTCCATCTTTGTGACTTACATTCTCGACTACCGACCTCTAAGTGATGCCAAAATGGCCGGGATTAAGGAAGGCATTACTTAGTCAACTGTACCGCCAAATCAAACGCCACCCTGAAAAGACATGAGTCAATAATCACATCAGAATTAGGATTCAATTCATAAATGGTCATCTAATTATTCAATTTGAATTTCTCGTTTCTGACTTAGTATAGGATCATCAGAGCGAATCGGTCCAGTCCTTTGCATGTGAACCGTTTCACGTATAAGTGCAGCTACTAAGGTGTCTAACACTGATGGCCCGGATCAGGTGGTCGCACCCTAAGTGTTCTGAGGCACTAATTGTGGTTTCCCAAACTCCAGTCAATTATGAATTATAGTCGGTTCAACACGGATTCAATGTTTAAAGAAGTACTATATCATAAACTCAACTCTCTCGTACATATATAACTCTTATACACTTAGTTATATGGTAACATAACGAACCCCTAAGATTTTCTTGCAATGTCATCTATAACTATACTATTGATCAAATAAAATATTATTAAGAAAACATTACTTTTATTTTATTTAAAACAATACATTATTATCTTTTCAGACACTGCTCTAAACAGTAAGATATGCGGTATGAAGAAACTGTGGAAGGTAGAATGAGTGGGTAAGGTTGATAGGTATAAGTGGGAAGGGGTGGGAGAAGTAAATGTGGAACGGGGTGAGTAGGGTATATAAGTGAGGATGAGGAAGAAGTAAGGTAAGGGTGGGTAAAGTATGTGGGTAAAGTTGGCAAGTGTAAATGTGATAGGGCGGGGCAGAGGTGAGGGTAAAGTTTGGGTATGGATAAGATAAGTGGGCAAGGGTAGGCAAGGGTAAGGGGAAGGGGAAGGGTAGGTAAGGTGGGAGAGGATAGAGGGTCATGCTAAGGTGGGCGGGATCGAGTAAGGGCAATGGTATTTTGTATCCTAATATATGTAATATTATTCATAATTTTATTACATCGCATACCAAATGTTGTAATATACTACCTCCATCCTAAAATATAAGTCCTTTTAGCCTTTTTCACACTTATTAAGAAAGTTAGTTAAATTTGTTATGTGTAATAAATTTAGATTAACAAGACTAAAATGACCTTGCATTGGTATTAATGCAAAGTAGTAAAAAGTAGTTGAGTATATAATAAATGAGGGGTAGAATGAGAAAAAATGTAATAAATGCTTATTGGTTTTCTAAATGAACTTACATTTTGGGACAAAACCGAAAAACTAAATAGACTTATATTTTGAGACGGATATAGTAATGCTTATATTAATGGTCATTCTATTACATTTCATTCATACGTTACAGTAATCCAAAATAAAAATAAAAAATAAAAATCATATAATATTACCGCAGCAAGGTGATGATAAGAGTTTAGGTCTGAACATACTACCTATGTCCCAAAATGTAAATCCATTTAGCTTTTTAGTTTTGTCCCAAAATGTAAGTCCATTTAGAAAACCAATAAAGAATTTTTAAAATTTTTCTCCTTCTACCCCTTATTTATTATACACTCAACCACTTTTTACTACTTTGCATTAATACGAATGAAAAGTCATTTAGTCTTTTTAATCAAAACTAATGACAAATAATAAATTTAACTAACTTTCTTAATATGTGTGAAAAACTCAAATGGACTTACATTTTGGGACGGAGGTAGTATTTAATTTCATATAAGCATAGGAAGTTGAGCAACAAAACCTTTTGCAGAAAACTCAAGAGTGTAGCAACCATATGTATGGTGTTATACAACAAATGAATAAAATACGTTCAGAGGGGTCAGCTAGTTAATAATGGCAAATTTCATGCTTCTTTGCATGAACTTTTGAACAAAATTTAGAGAGAGAGAAGGGGGAGGGGCTAAGGTTATAGATCATATACTTTGTTTCATATTAGCACGAGTTTATTAACACGCGCCAAAACCCCATATATATAACTAAAGTTAAGCAGACAGTACAGGCGACGTTTCCACAACCTCCTGCGCTTGCAAACTCTCGTAATACTGAACCAAGACTTTCCATCCCCCTGGACACATGAAACCATCCGGAGGATTCTCCCCGGTCCTTGCATACGTCCGCATCTACAATAAAAACAAAATATTACCAACTAAGTCCTTAGGAGATTGTAAACAGATACAGCAGTCTTCATTCACACTGAATTCCTTGTGAAAAATGAATAAATTGAAAGTAATATACAGTAGTCAAGTACAGGCTCTGTCTGAGATTTTGCAAGAACGAATGTGAAAAAAAGATCAAGATCCTCTTTTAGGAATTTTTGTGATGAAACAAAGCAAACAGCAAGAATCTGACATCTTTGACAGAACAACTACATTTCAACTAAAAGAGTTTGATTCACAAAGTTTTTGTTCCACATAGAACGAGGGAAAAGAAGTCCAAAAAAGTTTAAATCTTTGCCATTAACACATTGTTTGTAGTAAAGAAATCTAGCATGCCCTGCTTCTTTAGTCATTATTTGCCTATAATTACTTGGTAACTTAAGAAAGGCAGATAGCAAGCAACTACCTTTGTCCCAGAGAGGAAAAGAAAATCCTTTGCACGTGAAGGATCAAAAAATGCCATTCTTTTTTCAACAGTATCATAGGCTGCCACCTGAAATTAAGTAAAGATTAATATGATAGCAAAAACATGTGTGTGTGTGTGTGTGGGTGGGTGGGTGGGTGTGTGTGGGGAGGGGGGGGGGAGGTCATGTCAAATATACAAGGAAACCAAGCAAAACACAGTTATATAATTCCAACATTTGTAAAAGAAGGGTAACTATTAACTACTACTGACAACAAGAGGAAGGCCAATAGAACAAGGATAGGAAGTAATCAATATTATGACGCATTAGTCCCAAATCTTTTGACTTTGTCCCAGATTCGTCCCCAAAGTTTTAGTTTTGTCAAATGACCCCTAAAACCTATAAAACTTTAGCCCCCTAATAAGAACTGGCTTAACACATTTAACACGAAATTTGACAATTTTGATCATCTGTAGGGACTGAAATTATTGATGTTAAAAAGCATTGGAAATTTTTTAACGATTAAAGATTAACTTAAGAAAATGCCAAAGGCAGTGGAAATAAAACAATACTTCCCCAAATCAAAATGTTATCCAATATTCCCTTTTTCTATGAATAAGGAAGCACATTTGACACTTAGCATGCACGAGTCGTGAAGGCCAACGGCATGTGGAAGAGAATCTAAAAGGTGCGACAAGTGATGATCTGGTCTATATAAAGCATAAGACCGGGGATATGTATACATACATAATAAATACAAGCATTCATGCATACAGAGGCAGATTAAAGTGTGTTATAGAGGGTCCATGGACCTCCTCCCTCCCCCCCCCCCCCCCCCACCCTAAAAAAATACAACAAATTACTCTAAAAAAGTGTGCACCCCTACAAAAATATTACCTTAGAAAACACAATCATGCACCCACTGAATTTCTTTCTAGATCAGCCACTACATGCATACATATACATCTACACAGCAATAGACAAATATTTATATTATGAATGCATTCATGATTCGTATGTATATGTATGTGCATATATAGAGATATATATATCTAGACATATATTTCGGGGCGCATGGTAGGGAAAAGAGGAATCAAAGGAATAGAAAGCAAGCAACCAATGATCTAGTATATAACGATTAAGATTGCTAAATATACAAATAATCTTGGGTGCAAAAGTCTAAGTGGACAAAGTTAAAAAATTATCATATCTTAAAGGCCATACCTTGAAAGGCAAAATGTTGAGTTTTTCCAAACCAGGAGCCATGCTCAATACTTTCTTTCCATGATCCGGATCATACAAATCCCTTTTTTCTGTCGGATGGCCCATACCAGCTGGATCACGGCCCACAATGTAGAAATTTGCACCGGCATTTATCCGTGCCTTTGCATGCCATTGTACTTCAGTTGGTCCAGCATAATGCATAGGTGACGGAAATATGGCCACTATAGTTGTTTTAGGATCAAGGACTCCATCCTCTAGAACCTGTGATATAGTGATAACATATGTTTAGTGTGAAGTATGGAAATTCCATGCAGAGCTTTATTTAACTTCAATGATAAGAAAGCAATAATAACCTTGCTATGCTGCTCCATTCGAACATCCAATGGCACATCATCGACCTTGGTGAATCCCCCCAAAGGGTGAAGAAGGAGAATTGGATTTTTATAGCCCATCTCCAACAGTCGGTGCCTTGTATCATTCATCAATAGAGCATGGCCATTGTGCACAGGATTCCTCAGTTGAAAAGCAAAAACAGCATCGGCCTGACGAAGATCAAATTCTTGTCTCAATTGCTTTGGGGACAGCCTGTAATGATCAAGACCATCATTGTATTTGATAGGCTTTAGCACTTCCAGATCTCCACCAATGAGCCAATTTCCGCCTGGAGTAATTACTTCTTCCACATATGGTAATCCTGGTGCAGTACACCCCCATGTTCTGGCAATCCTCTCTTCTTTGTTGTGCTTGTAAATTTCAACACTGTGAGAAAAGGAAAAGTAGTTTTAGAGTACATTCTGACATCATCAAATGAAAATTCGCTATTCTATAATAGCTTAAACTTATTGATGGGATGGTAATTTATCGTCTTATCAGAGTAGAGTAGATCTTGGGTTCCAATCCTGCAGCCCCATTTTCCAGAAAAATCACTTTTGCTACTGTCTATTAGCTACTGCTAAGAACATCGTTGTTACCACCTGAGGGAGCAAGTTACATTGTATATATGATAAATAGATCTTCTCCTAACAGCTAAGTTCCAGATGAGATGGTGATTTTCATTTTCCAGTATCAAATCATACAAGACTACACAAGTTACATGTGTAAAAATTGAGACATGCATTTCGTCCATAAAAGGTGGGAAATTGATACAGAAACTTTTATGCAGATTACAGAAGCAACGCGGTAAAGTCAGTCTCCTGCTACTTAAGCCTATACAACAAAACATAACCTGAGATGGCACCATGCTTGCAACAAAAATGTATAAGATATGCAATGATCGGTTAAACTGAAAGTTTATAGCAGCGTCTACTGATGACATGGCCATTTACTGAAGCAAAACCTTTAAACGTACTTTTACATTATCATATTCATGACGGCCTACACTAAAAGGAGGGGGAGATTGTAATTTGTAAGAAGATGTAGAAGGGAACTTTTCAAAAAGATACAACATACTACACATTGGAGAGGAAAGCAATGGTGTAACAATGTCAGAGTTACCTTACACCCAACTCCACCATGTAATAATAAGCTCAAGTATTTTTGTTTTAAATGGGAGTTCATGACAAAGTTATGGTCTTCCTGAAATTGTCAGTAACCTGATTCAATCACCAATCATAATATGAAACGACTACTACTAGTGACCATTAAGTTTAACAAGATTTATGCATCTGAAAAGGGGGGGGGGGGGGGGGGGGGGGGTGCAACTCTCAACTCCTTCTCTAGTTCTTTTGTTACCAAACTTCCATATGAAATAGACAAATTTAGATCAATCAACTTCTGAAGCATGGTTTTAATAAAAGCATTTACTCCATTAACTTACTAAGACTTCAAAACCAGCAGATTATGTAAAGCTTTGGTCACTTTTGTGAAATAGCAAATCATCAAGCACGTGTACTAACAAATTACAAAAATACAAATGCGATCACACTCTCAAAACGGATTGAAAATTAGAAAAACAAGGAGGTTAATGAGTCAATCCGGGGCTGAAGTAGTAATCAGTAATCTTAAACACAGCAGATGAAGTGCCAATTATTAGATACATAATTCTACCATTTGGTATACATATTCTTAATCTTCTGTTCAGTCTTAACAGATTAAAACGGTTGCACACATTTCTTGATATATCAATTCATGGCATTGACATGCAAACCATCATATGACACCAGGCCACCAATCGAACCACATAATAATAAGGAGCAAATGATGACATCACAAGCATGAAATATTATTCAGTAAAATAATCGATGAAAATCATATAAAAAACAATGAAGCTAATACCATTAAAAATTTCATTTAACAAACATTTAACAAATGCTAACCTTCTAAGAATGCCAACCAAATCATCGTCAGGACCCACCAATGCAACATCAGTGGATGCCCCAATTTCGCCCTTAACCTCATCATCAATGGACAACACAATGGGAAGCGACATATTAACTAGAGACCCATCTTTCAATCTCAAAGAATTGAAATGCAAACTCTGCAAATACTCGTTTTCTCTCATGAAGCCCCTAAGTGGGCTGGCCCAACCTTCACTAAGCACATGAACCCACTCAAGATCAATTTTTTTCAGCTTAATTGCCGGCATTGATTTCGCCTCTGAAATCTTCTCAGCCCTCTGATTCTCTGGCACCACAAGATCCACCAATGAGCCCCCATCTGGGTCGATCAAAGAGCTCTTGATCGTGAAGGGCCCTTTTGCAGAGGATTGTAAAGATGTCATCTTTTTATAGGAAAACACTAAGGAGGATAATTTATTCGAGTGATAAATAGGTTTCGAATGGATGCAGCAGGTGAAATAACTAGTTTTGCGAAATGATGTGTAAATTTGGGAGTGATTAGTGGAGGAAACGTGGAGCTTAACTGTTAGGGACATTTTGAGTATACTGTAAATAATGGGTTGAATTTGCAATTGCAAATTTTGGGGATGGAATTATTTGGATTAAATAGGAGATGCAAGAATACTGGGAGGTTGACATCTTTTTAATTTTCCTTTTCTGGGGCTGTGGAAGAAGGAATTTTCAATTTTAATGGATTCTGGAAACTCTAAAGATGTCCACAGGTTTGCATTTGCTTTGCCGTTTGAATGTAAGTGGAATTATCTTTTTCCTCTACTGTCTTTTTCGTTTCTCTATTTTTCATTTATTTTGTGGCTACTTCCTAATATTTTTCTTTTTATGCTTATATCAAAGCCTAAGGTTGTCCATTTCCATGTAATCAAGGGTCCTAAACAAAAAAAAAATAAGGTTTTCAACCATATAAAAAGTTGTTATATAACAATTATTTTATGTACACAAAGTGGTTAACTGATTTTTTTTAGTTTAGGTGAAAATTAAAATGAAGTTAAAATGCACAACAAACATATTAAAATGGAGACCCTTAATCTGTTGTTTGATGGGTCTGCCGTCTGGAATTTGTACTGAATTAGCGTGTTAATGTTTTACTAAAACCAATTGGTTTTAGTAAATGCGCTACTATATTTCTTTAAACATCTCACTTTGATACCATGTTAAGATCAATCGTTTACCGTTGTACAAAAACCAATTAGTTTTAATAAAGACGCTACCATATTTCTCTAGACATTCAAGAGTGTGGGCAATATCTCTCAACATAATATTTTGGTTTGCAACGATTCAATAAAGTTGTTCAAAAACAAATTGAACATTTTGTTTTATAAAATATGCTATATTGAATTCGATTCAATTAAATTTGGTGTTTTATCCTTTCGGGTGGTATAATTTGATGGTTTACACGACCATGATAACTGAAAATCAAGCATATTCAGATCACTGGCATACCAAAATATTCAGATCATTGATATGTTAATGTGTATAAGATCAATGCATTGACAGCATTGTTGACATATATATCCAGACATATGTATCTGGACCTTTAAATGGCTATACATACACAAATGATTGATCCACCGAAAAAAATGCATCGATGGTGTACTTTATTTATACAAAAATCGATGCATTTTTTTTTTTTTTATCGATGGATGTATTCCTTCCAGTAGTGAATAAAACACTAAGTGAAAGATTGTACTACTGAAGAAGTGGTAACCAATCCAGAAAGCAAAGCAACAATGAATGCACTATTATATGTAGTTGGTTCTGCTTGCATTGAATTGTTTCTTTCATCAATGTATGTCTCATTCAAAAAAGGTCCACCCACAAGTGCTCCGATCGCGATGTTCGGGTTAGGGTCGGTTGAATCAAGCCACTTGAAACCATCTTTACATCCAGTTTTTGCATCAGCTGGTATCGAGGCTCCTCTATGGTGCACATATTGTGGGTAGTCACTCCCATAGCCCACTAGATAGCTCATTGACATCGGGTTATTTCCCAACACATAGTCCGCCTACAAGAACGCAGTTAGATCTTGCAACAAAATCAGTTACAAATCGCATTTGGTAAATTAGTTACTAAGAAACAAACCTGTGATGCTGCGAATTTTCGTAGATCTGTTGGTGTGAAGGAAGAACCGTCACACGAGATTTGTGCAGTCCTAGATGAGAGCATGTAGTCGCTGTAAACTAGTGCTAAAAACGCAGCTGCCACTGGATGCTGCAACGCGTTCCATTCACTCACCCATATAAGACCATCTGTATATGGTTTAAAGTAACAAAAACTATTATTCTAGTAATATGTGTCACTGTAACATTTTGCTGCAAAAATATAGACATTCTATGACCACAAGAATTGATGAGAATGAAAAGAAATATACTTACTCTCTGTTCTACTGGATGTGGCTGTTGGAGAATCTGGAAGGACGCCACACATGACTGCATCTGCCGTATCCCTGTACTTGTGTAGGTTCTGTGAGTTCGAGACGTCTTTCGAGCCAAAGAAGCTTAGTCTTGACAATAGTACCTGAGTTCCAGCTAACTTATTATCCCAGCTAAACCAAGTTGGACTACCCCAATTGGCAAAGTTTTGACCATTTTTCCCAGTTACATAATTGAAGTATGTTACATCTGTTGTAGCATGATAAAGCCAAGTAGCTGCCCACAAAAGCTCATCTCCATAGCCTGTTGAATTGTAATAACTCTGGACTTCTGGAATGCTTTCGCTATACGAACCTCTGTACTTATCAGCAAAATTAAACAGCTGTTTTGCATGCTTCAATAGCAAGCCTGAATATGTCGAATCAACTGGCTTAAACACGAGGGACGCAGATGCTAAAGCTGCTGCAGTTTCGGCTGCAACATCAGATCCTGGAGCACTAGTGTTCACTTGTGTCAATGGCCTTTTTCCACTCATGCTTTCAGGCCTTAACCAACACTTATGGTCTGCCTCTGCATCTCCTACCTAAAAACCAACCAATCATCATTAAGCAAACATCAAAAATATGTTAGAACGTTTCCATCATTGCAAGAAACAAGATAATACATTAATACCTGAATATACAAAGTGTTTTCTGATGGATGTGCATTGACAAGAAAGTCGGTGATCCACTTAAGCGAATCTTGGGCAGGTTTCAACTGGTTCACGGCTTGCATCTGATCACCATATTCCAGAATTGCCCATGATAACACTGTCGCCGTGAAAGCCATGGGGAAGCCAAACTTCATAAGATCACCGGCGTCATACAGTCCTTTCGATAGGTCTAATTTCGCCTCACTTCCATCTGTAAGAGCTGAATCTCCTCTCCAACGGATAGTGTTATTAACCAGTTTTCCAGCTGCCACAGAGCAATACAGTTAGTTAGCCACATAAAACATCATCTAAAAAGACAATATTGTTTCTCTGAATCCTTGTACTGCTACAGTTAATATTCCAATCACAAATTAAAGAGCAGAATATAAAGTACAAACAAACACACCTTACAACTAAAAAAGTCCTGAATCACATTATGGATGAAAATGTAGACTAATTATACAAAACATATCTAGTTATCTAATATCAAACTTTTTTTATATTTTACAGAAACGGCAAGAACAAGCTAAAATCTGAACAGAAGGAAGGAAAATGGTATACATTTCTGGACATCAAAGAATTTCAAGGCAATTTTGAAGGCATCGGCGTATTTTTTGTTAATGGCACCAGGAGGCCCAGGAACAGGGGCAGCCTCTGCTTTAGCATCCTCTTGTTTCTTTTTCACGACAGCATATATACCAAATGACGCTGCTGCTAATACCATTAGGACAAGAAACCAACCACAACAACCCCCTTTTGATCTCTTCTTTCCCATTCCAAAATATCAGAAAAAAAACCTATGACAAAAGATTTCCTGGCTTCAATTTTTTTTTTTTTTTTTTTTGGTTTAAATTCAGATGAAGAAAAAGACCGAAACCTGGGAAAACCAAGTTCAGAAACTTGGCAAAAAAAAGATTTGAAGCCTCTAAAGTTCAATTAATCTTGAAAAACATGGCATTCATTAATAAGAGGGAAAATGTCGGTGTTTCATTTCAATGCTTTTATTTTTATTTTATTTTTTCTTAAAGGGAAAAGAGTGGAGATTTTTGGTGAATGGTTTTAAGACATGGAAATTTTATGCGACATGAATGAAAGGGCCACAATGAGTACCTCTGCCAAAAAAAACATGGTTGGTATGGGATACAACAGAGCACCGACAAATTTGAGGACGATGATGATACGTGATACTGTATTTTTATTAAGGTTTCTTATTTTCGGAAATGTATGTTTTAGGGGAATGACGAAAATGGCCTTTAGCAGCTGTCGTTTAAGTTTGCTTGTGGATGGTTGCTGATTGGCCCCTTTTTGGTAAATGCACCACAAATTCGCGCGCTTGAAAGGAAAATTTTACCGTTGGTTTTAACTGCCGTTAAGATTCATTGTCCTCGTTGATGGTTGAGTGATGTTGCGTGATTTTGGGTGTGCACAAATTTTACTATGGTCCTGGACCAAATCCTACTTGGTGGTCCAAACCAATAGAATTTAAGGATTTTCTAGTGGTCCCTTATGTTTAAAATTCAACCACCAATGATGTCTCAAATTGATGACATGGTGGTCCAATTACTTGATCCAGGACCACCATAAAATCACTAGTGGGTGTGTGTTCTTTTTTTTCTTTTTCTTTTTTTTTTTGTTTGTTTTTTATTTTTATTTTTTTGGTGTGGAAAACAATTTCAGTTTCTATTCATTGTTCCCCTTAAAAAAAAATATAAAAAAAAAGGGTCTATTCATTGAAAAACTTTTGCCTATCTGTATTAATTCTCCGATTTCATAATATTTGGGCAACTAATCATTTTCATACTAGATTTTATGTGTTACTGTTAGAAAATGAAGTGAGAGATATCACGGTAGTTGTAATAAAAAATGTCACGCTATAATTCTCTTGTATTCATCATTTTTTTTATTTGAACTGCTCTTGTACTTATTAATTTTCGTTAATTTAAAGTTTCCTAGATAAAATTCATTTTTCCCTTGTTTTAAAACCAACAGTACATTCACTAAAGCTGAAACAACGACTTCTAGTTGTGTTGATATTTTCATCAAGTTGTCAGGTACAAAACAGCGATTTTATTGCAATACTAAATCAAGTGTTGGATTATCATATCATCACTTTTACACAATAAAATTGAAGTTGTTCTTTTTAAGATTACAAAATTTATTCACTTTAGTTTGTTGAATACCATCAAATAAGATTTAGTTCATGACGAATTCTAAAATTTATACATTGAAATACATTGTCTGTATAATGATCCTACGTCAATAATGTGATTTAATTAATGCCGAGTGAATGAAAAAATGTTTGTAATGGCTGAACTACTTTATTAGTGTTATGTCAAACAAACATGTGATGGTATAAGTAAAATCCTCATTGACATAGCTAAGAGAGGTTAAATAATTTGATTATTATAATTACAGTGTAAATCTAGCTGGAGTGTGAGTGTTTGAAATCGATATGAGACGACCACATTCATTAAAAAAAAATGCACAACTTGAGTATACATGAAGAGTGATGCATGCACTGATCTTGTTCTCTAGATACTTTTTAGCCATGTACTCTGATTTAAATAAACAAAAACACAACCAAAAAAATGGACCACAAAGTGCTAAGATTCAAAGGATATGGTGCGTAAAGTTTCGGTGAGTTAATCATTTTCGTTGAGGCACATCATTAAATTACATTCTTCATAACACTAGAAACGGAGTGATTGAGACCTTTGGATTGAAGTTTAACCTTCTATTTTATCGTAAGTATATAAAGATTCATTTAGCATAATCTATATTAAGTAAGCTGCCCAACTATATATGCGACTCGTGACAAACCGGCTTGTGATGAAAATATAGCGTATAGCATTTCAAGCAGGGGGAGGGGGGTGCAAAAAAGTTGGGACACGTGTCACAAATTTATCTTATACATTTGTAGATCAATGGACAACAAATATTATACATTATGAGTCAAATATCAACAATTATTGAATTAATATACAATAGGAAGGTGGCGCCACCCAGATTTCGTGAAAAAGTGATTTTCTATAAATAAAAAATAGGTGGTGTTACTTTTAGAAGAGTCATGTGTCTCCCTATCATCATATAACCAAACCATGTACCTTGTTATCTCAATGGGAAATAAAATTTATGAAATAATGTACATCATTTCATATATATATGAGACATTGATATAAAGAGAATATCTATAAGTACGTTATTTGATACAATCTCTTTATAATAATTATATTAAATTATAATAAAAAAATCCCTGTCTATAATCTATATATAATTTTATTTGGATTGGATGTTGACATTAATAAAGACCTATTGGCCGGAATATGATTCAGGTTGACAAAATGAAATGAATTAAAAACAAAAGGCTTACATTTCTGGACGTCGAAAAACCGCAACGCAACACCGAGAGCTTCCGCGAATTCATGGATGATGGTACCCGGAGGTACAAAATCAACTCCACCTCCTCCACCAGAACGGTGGTGGTGTTGCATCATATAATTAGCTGTCAAAACAACACCAACACCAACTCCTGCTGTTAGCAAGAAGGCTATCATCCATTGCCACCTTACCTTCTGTCTCTGCCGCTTCTCCGCGTCGTTGTTCTCCCCCATTTTAAACACCTATTTTCCTATCAAACTTATTATGTTGTAATTAAGGATATAATGCAGAAGAAGCTGAACCCTTATTATTTGTTCACAAAGTGAAATAAGATGATCGCTGTAGTTGGCACAGTAGAGTGTCTATATATATACACTAAAAAAATGTTTGTTACGCAATAATATGGTGACAACACTTTTAACACTATTATTATTATTATTTATGCACCTATAGGAATCAATAAGTCCAACATCCTAATTAATTAATGGTACCCTAAAATAAGTGTTGACTCGAGTGTTGTGATACTTTATTGTATCTATTTTGTTGTGTCACTATCACTATATATATAATACATTGTAGTAACTATTAAAGTTGCATCTTTCTTTCGTCGTCCTTTTGTCATTTACCGTATTTTTTCCCTTTTCTTTTTTTTTAACCCCTCTGTATTTCTTTCTTTTCCCCTCCACCCCCTCAATTCTCACCTCCAGATTTTTCATCTCCCCGCCTCCGCTTTCTCCAATAACCACCTTGCACGCCTACACCTTGTCTGAATAATCCACTAACTGTTTTGCACCGCTCTCATCTCGTTGGTTATAAATAGGAGTTCTCAGTCGGCGATGGAGCTTTTGCGTGTTGCATCGGTGTTGATTTCAGGCTTTGGTGAGGCACCATCTTCTCCGTTTTTTTTCGCTCTGTTCTTCCATCCTTCAAATTGTTGCTGTGATAGTTCTTGTAATGATCATACTTTGTTAATTCTGATTCTGCAGGTTTGTTACCTTGTGATTGCGTCGCGGATTTCAAGCTCTCGACCATTTTCAAGGTACGCTGTGTTTCTTGTTGTCTTTGCTGCTGATTGTCTCCTTTGATTGTCTGTGTGGTGAGTTTCTTACTTACGTAGGGTGTTTTATTGCGCCTGATTGCACCAGAATGGTGGCTTGGGTTTCTCCTTTGTCAATATCATGTATTTTGGGCTTGCATGTTGTGTGGGGGCTGAATTGGGTATGCGAAGTGGGTGTAAATTGATTTGTGTTAGGCTCAAAACTTGTGTTAGGCTCTTCTTCTTTTTCTCCACATTTAATTTAACCAATATCCACTTCTACAAGGCTGCAGCTTTTTCCACTTCATTACTTGATGATACCCGGCTGAAGGTATGTATTATGTTATGTCTGGCTCATTGGATTGGATGATAACCATTTTTTTGTGTTCTTAATTGTTTGAATCTGATGGTTTTAGGTCTTCACAGTTTAAGGAAGGTGTGGCTCGTTTTGCCCAAGACAATATTGCTCCTCATGCCACCAAAATTGATCAAACAAACAGCTTCCCACTCCCACTGGTTGTAATTCTCCTGTTTTATGTTACTTATTTCATTGTCACAACTCACAAGTCTGGATTTGGTTGTTTTATGTTTGACATTATTGTAAATTCATTCATTCTGCCAATATTTCTTTTTGCCTGGTAAAACATACTAGAATCCACTACTTGATGATGCTGATGTTGGTGCAATTTGAATTGAGACAATGGTCCCCTCAGTTTTACATTTGGTTAAGTTGGATTTTGCTATTCTTTTGTGTAAACTCATGAATTGATTATATGCTATTGTCTCATGAAGTTAATTTATGGAAACTCATGGGAGATTTTGGACTCCATGGGATCACTGTGCCTGGTAAAGCATGTTACTTAAACCAACTCTTTGCCCTTCGTTCCCTGAATTATTGTTCTGCTGGCTTGATTTTAGTGTTACTTCAACCAGATTCTTGAATGTTTCTAAGGATCCGAACAGATTGTTCGTATATTTTGTGGTTGTCTAAAATATGGTTATTATCCCGATTTGAATCTCTATAGAGGAATACGGAGGACTTGGCCTTGGTTATTTAGAACATTGCATAGCTATGGAAGAAGTTAGTCGTGCATCTGGTTTGGTTTCCCTTTCTTATGGAACTCATTCCAACCTTTATATAAATCAATTGGTAAGTTGTTTTAAATTTTCTCTGCTATTCTGCTTACATATTCTATTGCTATTGCATATGACCAAGTGCTACTATGTTTGTAGGCTAAGAATTGAAATCCTGATCAGAAGCAAATGTATTTACCATTGATTTGCCTGAAATCTTCAGAGCTTTTTCCATCTTTAATAATTTTGCTGTACTTAGTCTGATTTGGATGGTGTATGTCACTTGTAAGTCTCTGATCAATACTAAAATGGCTAATTGGTTAGGTTTCAATTAAACATTGTTCTATAATCAACAAATAAGAATGTTTGGGCCAACATATGGAAGAATTTGCTTCACTTTACATTATGGCATGTGTTTATAAAAGATTTCGAGTCATAACTCATGCTGGAAATGGTCCTTATTCTCATGTATTTGCTTTATTTTTCTTCTAAAGGGTTTCATCACGTGAGTGTGGTAAGCCTTGCACAGACATTCACTATTTTTCTTTTCTGATGCTTTTGCTTTAGTTATCTAATTCACCAGTTCCTGCAACATTTGATGGACGATGCATTCCTGCTCAACTATTTCGATCGTCCTGTTGTTGAGTTCTAGATTCATTTCTCTTCAGCCAGTTAGCCTTCATGTAGGAAACAATAGTTGCTTAACCGTGAGGTATAATGTTTTTGTGAAGGCTTTTATTTATTACTATTCATATTATCAATATTTGTGTTTTTCCCAGGTGGCTCTGATGTCTTAGCATGAACAGTAAAGCCGATCGAGTTGATAGTGGCTATATTTTAAACGGAAATAAGACGTGGTGCACAAATGGTCCTACGGCTCAAGCATTGGTATCGTTTTTGAGTTTTCTCACCGGTGCCAGTTACAATTTTGGTGTTGGCTTCTTTGTTTTTTCCAATATCCATCTATGTATCTACCTAAGCACGCACCACTAGGCTAATAAGACTTGGAAAACGTATCTTCTTGGTCAACTGGTGCTTAGATAATCCACCTTACACGCACATGATTGCTGATATTGATTGTATCTGTCACATCTTTTGATGACTATGGCACTATGCTTAACGAAAAAGCTTAAAGGAGAATCATTCGTTTTCATTTTCGTATCCGAACAATATTCTGTATATGCTTCAGTTGAAGGAATGACTTGCTGGCTTTGTGCATTCTGGTTCTGACAAATGCTATCTCGAATTTTTTCATTATTCTGCTAATCTGTCACACAAAAAATCTTTGTCATTGATCTTTGTTTCAATTATGATTTACCGAGTACTTTCATGTTTTGTGTTTTTTCCATTCTCTATATAATATTCATGTTAATTTTCCTCATTCGATTTTTGTTGTTATTAGCTTGTGGATGCATGTACAATACACATGCTTAGAGTACTTGCATGTGGCAACATTTTTCACTCAGGTATGCTTTTTGTGTGATTTTTCCTTTAGAAAGTGAATACTTATCTTCTTTTGGTCTCTTTCGAGTCTCTTCTACATTTTCCTTATACGGAGGCATTTTAGCAAATCTGTTCGTAACAGTGAAAAATCACGACTTAAATTGCATTCCCTCTATTTCATGGATTATTCATTCTATCCAAATATAATGAGAAGTTGTTTTCATTTTTTTTCCCTTGCAGGATTAACACTTAACCAATAATCTAATGGTAGATTGCACTAATAACATGACCTTTGATAGTTTAGCATTGTAGAATTTCCTTTCAGAGTTTTCTTTCTTTAACTCTTATTAGGATGACTCTAGGTGAAATAACAAAAAGAATGACACTTCCTACGTGTTACTTTCTTGTGATGCTTGTGCTTGTTTACTGTTCGATTATGGCTAAACCTTATGGCACATAAAATCTTTGGTAGTAAAAAGTTAACAAATCAGTGAATGTTGGCGGAATCATCAATACTATAATAGGTGGCTATTTCGGATTGTGTTTTATGAATCTTTTTTAAATCCTTTAACTGTCATCTGACTTCAAATGTTTCCTCCGGTTTTTGTACAGAATACAACATATGTGGTTCTGTCGGGGCTTTACTTCTATTGTCAGATTTGTTGGGGCCTTTGTCTACAAGATGACATTCCTCTTCTTGGATGCTGGCTGCTGTGGAAATTCCAACAGCTTATGGACATGTTATATATCCATTATGTACTAAGAATAACATGTGGCCATTTGTGTTTCAGGCCTACTAAACGTTTTCACTGCATTGTTGAGATCACTGAACAACCATAATAAAATGTATGTATGAAATTTGGCTTGTGTTTACTTTGAATTGCTTCTTAATAGTACAGTGTAGAGTCTATCAGCGTTTAAAGAATTAATTATCTTACGATAAAAATCAGTTTGAGGTAAACGGTTTTTGTATCTATTTTTTTATAGAATAATATCATAGCTTTGTAATTGTAATGCCTTCTACTAAGTTCCCTTTTAATTCTTAGGATGCACCTTCTGCAATGTTCCATTTAATACATCTTCTTTTTTTAATATTCTAGACATTACTACAGTTATTAAAATCAAAATAAAAATGAGTGGGCCCCGTGCATCGCACGGGTACAACCACTAGTATATATATATAATACCGGAAAGTCTAACAAGAATGTTCGACATTACAGCGAGCTAAACATGTACTAATGAGTTTCAATAAAAAAATGATTGTATTATGCGCACAAAAAAGATGTAAAATTAGAAATAATCTATGTATCATTTCTATTGCCAAAATTATATCTCTTTTTAACCGGTCATTTTGATTTTTCATGCATACGATGTAAAATAATTGTTTTAATACTTTGGCATTTATTAGCTGATGTAAAAAATCTACACATACAACATTCACATAATATTTACATGTAGTAACAGACGCGTTTTTATCCTTCTCAACCATTTTTTTTCTTGTCTTTTTTTTTTATTGTGTATCTTATTTTGTCCTTCTGACCTCTGGCCCCTTTTCTTATTTCCTCTTTTTTTTCATAAGGCGTGGTCTGGCAGCTAGCTTTGCTCTCAAAAAACAACAGAAGCGTGGTCTGACTCTGCTCGGGAAAGTACCAATCTTGTGTTTAAGTTACAAAATAAAAATGTGTGGTTAGATAATAAGAGTATAGGCTTGATGTACATTATATTCTTTTTGGAGTACCTTTAATAATATGTTTACCAGGCAGGCAAGATGGCCAACCGCCCAGAGCCTATGATATAAGAGGTCTAAAATTACATATGTAACAATAGTGTAAGTTAATCTAGTAAATAAACATTGATTATATACTCCAATATTTCGATTCGTGATCTTGACATATTTTGGTTTTATTTATTTATTTTAATGATATATGAATTTACCTTTAAACCCTTAGTAAAGTAATGATACTAATAAAATATATGTCCTAGCTAACCGCTCAGGATGCCATGAAATGAATGATATGTTGGATAATATTAAACTTGATACTATAATTGATGATTTTGCATCTAGACCTGCACATAGAATTTTTTTCATGATCCATTTGTTTTCTAGTTATGTTGTCGATTGGTGTTTCTTAGTTTTTTGATGTTGTTTGTTACGATTCCGCTATTTTGTAGTTGTTTGTGATTTTTTGTTTCCACTATTGTTATTTTTCCTCTAATGATTCAAAAATATTATTGTTTTTGACATTTATAATATGTTGTTAGATGCTAATCTTAGTATTTTCTTGAACGTGATTTGACATATGTTACTTTTATTTATAAAAATTATAATTATTAAATAAAAATGATCCTTCTTCAAATTTTGCCCCGGGCTCATTATGTTTTTGGAACGACCCTGAGTCCCTGACCCTTACGAGGATAATATCACATTTTTATTGTATGTTACTGTAATATTTTAATTGGGATGGGTATTTATTACTTTATGCACATTTGAACAATTATTATTCATTCATTGCAATAATATTACTCCATTCGTTTCTATTTAACTATCGCAGTTGCAAAAATCACACATATTTAGGAGAGTAGTTAATGCTTTGAGTTAACATCAAAATGGCAATAACACCTCTTGAATATAATTAATGCAAAAAAAATTAATGCAATGGTATTTTCAATCCTTTACCCCCTTAATAAACAGGGATAGATGTAGAAAAATATAAAATTAATGGTTTAGAAATGTAACTACGACAGATATAAAAAAAAATTGATTTTGACAACAGCGACAGTTAAAAGTAACGGAGGGAGTACCTGGTAAGATATTATCATGTGTAAAAAAGACAAGATGTTTGTTTTTTAAAACATGACATACATCTACGACCTTGTTAAATAGAAAATTATATGTTAGAATTCCTCTAAATGTGTTGCATAAAACGACAAGAGGATCTTTTCCCCTATCGTTAATGTAGGCTTTCGTATGCATTCATTTGATTCTAGGTGATGACAATGTCACAATGACCAAGTTATTTATTAAGGTTTTTATTATTTCCTTGCTAAAACTTTTAATTTATGTCCCCAAAATGTCAACATTATGTAGAAATGCGGACGGCCTTTTTTTCTTATTGGGTATGACGCAATTAAGTTAGAATCGAATTGTGACAACCGAATATGTTGACGTGGCAAAGTATAGTAGCTGAGTTTGTTAACATTGATGACGTGCTTGTTAAGTGGAGTTAGCTAGTTTTAATTCACACACATGTTCAGAAAGCAATGTACAATTATAGGATGTGTAGCAAGATTGTCAAGTTTTAATTAAGCAAGATAAGCACTTATGCACACAAACAAGTAACAAGTAAAGATAGAAAGAAGAGAACAAACTATGTACAGGTTCAGTCAAAGGGCCCACCTCCACTGTTAAGGGATGATACTCATTTGGATTTGTAAATTCATTAAAGAACTTTGAGTGCTCAAGAATTGATAAGTATAGCACATACAATTACAAGGACAATAGCCAAAAGGACAAACCATAACCCTGAAGCTTGTGTCTTTCAAACTTGAGTTTAAGACCGCTTGACAGAAGAATATAGTTGTTGTAGAAAGCAAGGTGTTGTCGGCTTTGTGCAACAGCCAACAGTTTAAGCAACTTCAATCCATTCCAATGCAGTGGTGTTCCTAAGCATGTGTGTAGGCCTGGAACTTGGATTGGGACCTCAAATTTGAAATAAATTGATAGAAAGTAGACCAAAGGACAAATTAAGAAAAAGTATGGCTTGTCGTGTTCTTTCATCTCTTCTTCCTCTTATAGATTGAATTGTTGGTGTGTGATCAACACTCGTATCCTTCTCCTTATGTTGTTGGGGAACTTTGGTGGAGGTTATAACCGTTACAAGGTTTTTTCAACTTGATACATGAACAAAAGTGTACTATCATATGTAAGACATTGAAAGTGTTGTATAATGTATAAGCATGGTACATTGCTCTTATTACTCTTGATCATTGCTTTGCATGTCTTGTAATGTTCATACATGCATTTTGACATTGAAATTGTGCCAGAAATTGCAACTCCAATATAACATGTAATTGTAATATCATTAGGTCTTGTATCATATTAAGCATTGATGATGTCAAGGTTCACTTCATGTCTTATTTTACAATGTAGCATATAAAAACTCGTGTAAGACATGTACACTTGTTTATATGATAACTGTATGATATTTTGGAACAATCAAACGGAGATGTTGTGCATACAAAATTTTTTTCTCTTTCTCTTTTCCCTTTTAACCCTCCAAAATGTTGTGCATACATAAGATATAAGTAACCCATCATGCACATTATATCAACAGGTTAGAGGCACTTATCGATTGTTTCTGACAATTGTATGCGGTTTATGTAACTAAAATCTATCCTTACCGATTTAAGTGTGATATCCCACATTGGAAGTGGGGAAACGCATCACCACCATATAAGTGTGAGACATAAAAGTCTTGTCAACTCGGGTTAGCCCTTTTAGACCAAGCGAGGACGGCGGCTAAGCAGTTGACCGGATCATGACTCATTTAGCGCTATCAGGCCCGGGATATGGGGGCGTTATAAAATAGTATCATAGCAGACTATCAGACGGATCTAAGTGCCACAGGCCACCTCTAGATCCTCTGGTAAGAACGAAAATGGGACATATCTAGTGGGACAAGTCATGGCCGTCCTGGCGAGGAAGACATCACCTTATAAGTGGGGAGAATGTGATATCCCACATTGGAAGTGGAGGAAACACATCACCACCATATAAGTGTGAGACATAAATGTCTTGTCAACTCGGGTTTGCCCTTTTAGACCGAGCGATGACGGCGGTCTAAACGGTTGACCGGACCATTTATGACTCATTTAACGCTAACAGACCCGGGGTCTGGGGGAGTTATATTAAGTCCCACAGGCTTCACATCGGTAGGATGTTGTTTTCAGTGATCTTTTTACTTTGATGTATTTTACTTTTTTTTATGTGTACTTTTTGATTTGTTCTCCCTTCAGTTTTTAAAGACTTTTTTTGTGATTTCGCGAGTTTCAAGTAGTGTCCTCTTAAGTGAAGTGTTGTTGTTTTTTTTTTTACTTTGATGTAGATTTTTTTTGTGTTCTCCTATTTTGTGAGATTTGTTCTCCCCTTCATGGTGTAATTTAAAGACTTTTCATGTTGTGATTTCACAGTTTCAATTGTCCTATCAAGGCATCATTATTCTATTGTTTAAACCTTTGATATTATACATGATGTTTCCGTACAAAAAAGTAATAGATATATTTTGAGAGGGCTTTTATTGACACATACTTTGATGTAGTTTACTTTTTTTTATGTGTAAGTAGTGTCCTCTTCGTGAAGTGTTTGCTATTTTGTGAGATTTGTTTCAGGGTGTAATTTAAAGAATTTTCATGTTGTGATTTCACAGTTTCAATTGTCCTATCAAGCCATCATTGTTCTATTGTTTAAACCTTTGATATTATGCATGATGTTTCCGTACAAAAAGTAATAGATATATTTTGAGAAGGCTTTTATTGACACCACGAATTGGCTTCAGACACCCAAAAAAATATACATTAGACAATACTGACGTTACTTACTTTATAGGAGCATTAGTACGAGAGACGTTCATATCAATGTTGACATTCGAGGTGCCAAAGTAATTTTATGCCGTCATGCAACAACAACAAAAAAAATCACAAAAAATGTTACCGATTTTTTTTTTTTTATGGTGCCAATACAATAGAACCATTATTTTTAAAATACTCATAAAGGCCTAAGAAGATTTGGACCATGGCTCCAGCCCTTTTTAGTTTCATCAACGGCCCATTACAAAATATTGCACTAATTAAAACATTTTTTTTTTCCAAACAAAACAAGTTAAAATTCCACTCCAAAAAAAAAAAACAACTTAAAATTATTTTATCAGACTCGGGCGATGTCCGTCTCTGTTGCCGGTAATAATCAAAAGATCTCGGGCGAATTCAACCTATTGAATTTTATGGGCTTATTACATGATTTATATATGAGTCTTGAGAGAGATTTTTCACACATTTGAATATATAAAGAAATATAATAATGTCTTTAGTAACACCAATTCGTTTTAGTACAATGGTAAGCGCTTGATCTTAATATCTAGTGTTTGAAAAATCTATGCTGATTGTGAACATCGTGATAAGTTGACGAATTTCATGCATCTCTTTCTGAGTTTTCCCGTAAACTTCCAATCCATGCCACTGTTGTTGTTACTTACAGTCTTTTCTATGCTGTCGGAAAACGGGAATGATGTGATGTTAAAGTGTTCCACATGCATTGGGCATCTGTGATTTGACGGAGGTCGGACTAGTACCTCGCCACGTGTCATCCCCATATTAACCTTGTAATAAATACAAAGAGGATACAAACAGGTTTAAGGCCGGACTTAAACCCCAGGTGAGAGGTCGGCTCAACTAGATTTACAGTCCACCGCAAGTCGGCCAGGGCGTAACGGAGCTCAGCTAGTATAGCTCGGGCCTCACAACCTAAGTGACTCGACGCAGGTCGGCCGGAGTATCCCTTAGACGGGTAGCCCACGTGCACACGTAACAGAAAAGAATCATCATCCATAAAGACTCTGATCTTATATTTAAATTACCGTGATTATCTCATACAATCAAGGAGAGATTAAATCGTAATTATTCATTTCTTAGGAAACACGGAATTAGATTCCAGTGAGGATCCGGCTCATGCGGGCCTAGGGCATAAGACCCCTATATAAACAATCCCTAAGAAACTACGAAGACTTGATTCCAGATTAATAAACATGATACGTAGGCAACTTGAGATACATTATCTCAAACTCAGTTTAAACATCACACAAACCACCATCCGTTTCATCTTTTTATATTTCTAGATCTTGGATAAATTGTCACTAAGATAATACGGCCCAGATTATTACCGTACGATATCCAGCATCGTCATAATTTTTCCACCCACAATATTAAGGATGACTTCCCACACCTCACGAATTCACGATTTTACAGTTGTGGAACAATTTTTTGACCCTCTTTTTACCGAAGCAACATCAATGCAACTTATCCCAATAGCTGCAGCAATAATCCCACGTTAGAAGAATAACCCCCTATTTACTCAAATGTTAAATATTCTCACCTCCAAAACTCTTGCATTTGTTCCAGATTGATTTATGTTTCTTGCCTAATGTCATTAATTATAAAGGATATTCTGATTTTTGAGTAATTTGTTTATGTTGTCATTGACCGCAGGCAACGACTATGAAGCCATGTCAGCCGCCTTGTTGTTGCACACTCTCTGTTAGATATTTTCATAAAGTAAATATTTTATAATCGTTTGCATCGAATTGGTGTACGAATTAATGTAATTGCAAAGAAACGGGATTCGAAACCTAAACGGATACATGCGTACATTCGTGAAGGGTTTTATGCATTTTCGAATTGGATTCATGTATTTTTAGATTCATGCATCATTTCCGAACTGATGCACCTTTACATGAGTGCATGCATCCGGTGAACAGTGACAACCATATCCTTTCGTGCAAGGAGTATCTCCATTCGTTTATGGGGTACTTACAGCCTATAAAAGGCACATCATGTGCAAACGCAGATACACACAATACACAACATCATCAGAATTTTGCAGAGTGTCATCGGGGTTTGATTCAATAAGTCACTATATGAATCAAACACCCTCCCTTGTATCCTAAGAGAGATTTTCGATTGATCCCTAAGTGACATACGAGTGGGACGAAATATCTTTCAAAAGACAACGTTCTTAACGTGCCTTAAAGTTTCAACTTTTCTATTAAATCATAAGTACTAAATTTTTCCAACACTCTCAAGTCTCAGGAGAAAGGAATATCTTTTCTTTCTTGGAGTTTAATTTGGTTCCTCGAAATGATCCAATGCATGCCGGCAGCATACATAGTAAAGCTCGTGGTCAATCCCCAGTTCTGTATTTCATCGATCCAAAGCGTTTATGCACTTAGTTATGGTAAACCTATATATCACGGTTTATACTTTTTGAGTCATCAGCAAATATCACACGTAACTGTTCATCTATATATAGGACACTCCTATTCATACGTACAGAAGAAAAGGTGATATATATAAGCTCAGAAAAATAACACCTACGGATAAACAATTTCTTTTGGATAAAGTTTCTTTTTTTTGGATAAAGTTTCTGCAGTAATCATCTCACAACAATATAATAGTCGTCATATAATTTTTACAGAGAATTTGTTTTCTATTCTTCTCACTATGCTAGCTATGCATAATTTATCATCCAATAAACAATTTTGTATGATATATATTAAAATAATTTTAAAAAGAATTACCATCAAGGAAAAGCTCGTCCGCACAAGCTGCATCGATCTAGTGCTGAGCTAAACTATAACCTGACATAGAGACGAGTGTTAGAACCCGTTAGAGCAAAAGAAAGAAAGGAAAGGAAAAAAAAATTAAAAATAAAAATAAAAACTCGTTCGCAACGCATAAGGTGATTTTTTTTTTTGGAAACATAAGGTGATTTTGATGTCCAAAAATAATTACAATTTTCCCACTTTTTTGACGTAATATAAAAACATGTTGGTATTCAGTGCTCATAGTGTCGATATGTCCGAGTGGTTAAGGAGACAGACTTGAAATCTGTTGGGCTTCGCCCGCGCAGGTTCGAACCCTGCTGTCGACGTTCTTTTTCCGAACAATTTTTAGAAATTTGCTTAAGTTCACCTACAAATACTCCCTAGAAATTTGCTTAAGTTCACCTACAAATACTCCCTTTCAATTTTTAGAAATTTGCTTAAGTTCACCTACAAATACTCTCTTTTCGTATAGCCCCTTTAGACCACCCCCAAAACCTTACCACGGTTAATCAACTCATCCACAATCACTGTTGGAACCTCTCTATTTTAATGCGTTTCTTCTTACCCCACGAAGTAGACTGCATCATGACCATCCCAATTAATCACAGAATCACTCAGGACCGTTTACTATGGCATTACTCTCCTAAGGGAGACTACACAGTTAATTCTGGCTACAAGAAAGCTCTAAGGGTGAAACAGCAGAATAATGATTTTGGGGAAGCCCCTTCAACAAATAAGAGTAAGAGTTGCTGGAATTACCTCTGGTCCCTCAAAATTCCGCCAAAAATTCGCATCTTCATCTGGAAACTTGCTGTTGGTGCCTTGCCTGTGGGTAGAAATCTTCTATCTCGTGGCCTATCTGATGGCATCTGCCAAATCTGCAAATCGGACTTTGAATCTGTACGGCAAGCATCGCTTTTTTCTTTTCCTTTTTCCTCCCTCTACATCATCTCCAAAACTCATCACCCTGGCTCTGACTTTTTCCGTCCCAAAATTACGATTCGAAGCCTTGTTATCAATCTTTTTATTGCAATAAATTTTTTCCATAAACCCCAAGCCTCTATCCCCTTTCTTCTCCTACCGGAAGCTTTTAGGAAAATGATGGAAGTCGATAATAGTTTTTTTTCCCTTCCCCACAATTGGACAAAACCAAATTAATTTTTAAAACCAATGTTGATCATTTTTTATGGCTTCGGAAAATATTAGGGATACAATTCGAGATCAATATGGTTTGCTTGTATCGGCCATTACGTGCAATTTGGGTCGTGTTGCTTCAAATGGCGGAACTGGGCAACTGATGAAACTAAAAAATTTGATATATTAGATCTAGTTATTGAATCGTACTCAATCTCCTCCGTTGCTAATTGTTCGGACGAAGAAGTTATACATTTGGATCCCTCTCTCGTGATGCAAGAACTAAATTTAATTTGTTTTCTTCCCGTAAGCTTCCTTTGTGAATAGATTAATATCGCGGATTATAGCTAAATTAAGCTTTTCTTTTTCCACTAGTAGTAATGATTTTCACTTTTGGGGAACCTCCTCACCACCTGTAATTCTCTCCGCTATTAATGCGGATATTGACTGATTAATGAATTTACTTTTTACCCTCAAAAAAAAAAAAGATCGTGAAAAGCATAATAATGGCTTTACACACCTGTGTGACTTTCTTCTTCTCCTTTTTTTTCCCCCTTTTTTTGGTGTGTGACTTTCTTCTTCTCCGTTTTTTTTCTTCTTTTTTTTGGTGTTGGAAGTTTGTGTGAGTTAACCTAAATGTATAAGGACGTTTCTAATAAATGATATTATCGCATTTAAAAATTTGTAAAAAAAATCCCAAAAACCTTTTTTTTTTTTCTCTTTTTCTTTTTGAGAAACCAACCAATATTATTAAGACAAATCTGTCAAACAAGCCAAAGTTACATCAATGCCAAAAATCCAAAAACCTTAACAATGCCTTGCACGCTTGTTGATATATGATATGATAATACAGCTTAGTAAAAATACAGGTGGTTGCTTAATTATTCGGGTTACAATCCATTTGGAACGTAGGGATTATTTCTGAAAATAATCTATTTTTAAATTAATAAAATGTTTGTTTTAAATGTAATAATACCCTTTATTGAAAATGGATAAAGAATCCTCGTAGTAGCTGGACCAACATCCAACCGAAAAATGATAGTCTTTAGAAACAATTGGGAAACCAGCCGAGTCTTTTCTTATTTGCTTTCCGCCCTAGGAGTAGCATAAAAGGAGGGATTAGAATTATTTACTTCCGAATATGATGGTTTTATGCTTCCGATATGGTTTAGAAAATAGAAAATGAAAGAGAAAAGATTTCGATATACGAGCCTTGTCTAAACAAACACGAAAGTGACGAAACGGTAAGTCATGAGAAAAGCAATTATTGGCGAGAAATATTAATTTCAGGTCACTGTAGCACCGGATATTTCATTTTAGGTCAGGTCAGATATGACATTTTTTTTTTTTTAAGTCCAACGTCAAAATTTAGACGGCTTCGTCAAAATGTATACTATCTCGTCCAAATGTGATATAATCCCGTCAAAAAGGAAATGCAGGCCAAAAATGACGGAACCGTCTAAATTAGGACGGATTTCGTCAAAATTTAGACGAATCCGCTCGTTTGTTTCTGTCAGATTTGGACGGGATGGGACACTCCTTTTATGACATCTACAAAGTCCACTTTTATGTAAATGACAGTTGTTTCCGTCAGAATTTGGACGGATTCGTCTAAATTTTGACGGAATCTGTCCTAATTTAGACGGGTCCGTTCTTTTTGGCCTGCATTTCTTTTTTGATGGGATTATATCACATTTGGACGAGATACTATAAATTTTGACGAAGCCGTCCAAATTTTGACGTTGGACTTAAAAAAAATGTCTGATCTGATCTGACCTAAAATAAAATATCCGGTGCTACAGTTACCTGAAATTAATATTTCTCATTATCGGCCTATACTCGCAAGACTGGCCTACAGTCATGTCACTCCAATTAGGAGTTAATTAAGCCTACCTACGCCTTTGCTTTGACAAAGGAATGCTAATACACGTCGATGCTTATTCATTCGGATTATAACTCACACTAGTGCTGTTAACGAGCCGAGCCGAGCCGAGTAGCTGATGTTCAAGCTCGAGCTTGTTTGTTATCGGGTAGGCTCGGCTCGGCTCATAAACACAAACAAGCCTAAAAGCTTGTTCGAGCTTGGCTCGATAAGTATAAAAAATGTTCGAGCTCGAGGTCGAGCTCGAGATCAAGCTCGCGAACAGGCTCGAACTCGAGCTCAGCTCGTTCAATAGTGTTTTTTTTAAGGGGAATGGTTTGTCTATATCCATTATTCAACCCAAAATACTCGTTGTTAAGGGTGATTTTATGTGATTTATAACGTTATATTTTGTAATGATTTCCTCCATATTCGTATTATTTGCATAGAAATTAAGCGTTTAATCGAATTATTGAGCAAATGAGTTTTAAAAGTCTATAAGTGTAAACTTGAGCTAATTTCGTGATTTTATTGGTAATTATCTATGGTTTTACACTTTGCATGTCTTTGTGGTTTTGTAGGTGTATAAACATGTCATAATTGGAGATTTAATGGAAGGAGGAAGATGCAAGTTGAGGATTGGAATGAAAATTTACAAGTTGAACGAGCGTTTGAGGTCCCGTCCAGTGGACTGGCGTCCAGAAAAAGTGGACGGGCGTCCAAGAGGAGCTGTTTGATTCAGAGTTTTCAGAAATTTGCTGAACGAGCGTTCAAAAACCTATAGGACGGGCGTCTGATCCAGCTCGGCCCGACTCGAAGATTTTTATGAAGACTGAACTGGCGTCCACTCATCCAGACGGGCGTCCACGGCCGACTTAAGCATAGCCGACCTAAAATCTTATAAATAGCAGCGCATTCTAAACCCTATCTTATGATACACACATTACAGCAGCCGCAGAAAACCCTAAATTCTGAAGCCGAGTTGTACTCGGTCGGCCAAGCCTTGGTGCTTGGTCGACCGAGGGTTAGTTAGGTTTTTTTTATGTCGTTTCTTCTTGTTCGATTCATGAGGATGGCTTGAAGCTGATCAAACTTGGGGCAAGCATGTGAAACTTTTCTGCAGCGTTTTTATTTCTTCCTTTGGATGATTTCGTGAGTTTTAATTAAAGTTGTTTCTTTTCTATGATTATGTGTTATGCAAATTTATATCGAGAGATGTTTTGCTATTGATGTTTACTATGTGACGAGAGTCGGTGTAAACATAGATCACCATAGGAAAGATTGGATCTTTAACCTATAAGTAACGAGAGTTGATTAGGTTGAATATCTAGATTGTTAGATTGAGAAATCTTGCACCTTGGTTTGAAAGCGTTAATCTTTAAGATCGAGAGATAGAAGATTGATAGGCGAACTTTTCTAAGAGATTAGGAGTTCATACCTTTGATAGGTGAATCACAATTTTAGTTAAATCATCATAAGATAATCTAGAGAGGAAATTAAGGGTTACGGGATGGTGGATCATTGCTTGTTCTATGTTTAATCGCTATAGTCATTATCATGCTTTTATGAGTTTTATTGTTTTTTCTCGTTTATAGTTTAGTTATGTTCGCAACGATCTTTCCTGGCTTTGGACTGACAATCCTCTGTCCAGTTTATCTTTCCGTTTTGTTATTTTAGGTTTTAATAATAATGGTATCAATCTTAGGAAAATTAATGAACTAGATACCCTGATTCACTGAGATCGACTCCGGTATTAATCGCTATGCTACGATCCCTACACTTGGGGTATACCGGATTTATAAATTTATTACTTGTTTATTGTCATTAGATAAAATCCGAGACACTCGTTTAATCAAACATCCACAAAATATTTGTTATTTGTTAAATTATTTGTGTATATATTCCCTCAAAAAAATAAATTATGTGTATATATGATTTATATTTATTATTTATCTTATATATTATATAAGCTCGCGAACACTAACGAGCGTTCACGAGCAGACTCGTGTTCGCTCGTTTAGTAAACGAGCAGAAGAACCTGATCGAGCTCGGCTCGATAGCATAAATGAACGAGCTTAAACGAGCCGGGTTCGAGCCTTGTTCATGAACGCTCGGTTCGTTTTACAAGCAGTCACACTAGTGTGCAAGGCATTATTTTAAAAAAGACATTTTATCAATGTAAAAAATAGATTATTTCGAGAAATGAAGAAGTAACTACTCCCTACGTCCCCAATGGATTCTAACCCGAATGAAGAAGTAACTACTTGTATTTTTAAGCAACAGTATTATCAAATTTAAAAAATACTATCAATTTAATAAATAAATTACTTCGAGAAATGGATTGAGAGCTACTCACTTCGTCCCAAAACATAAGGGTTTTTGTGGCTTTGTTTTTTAAAATATTTTAATAAATGGAAGAATGACGTAAATTTTAATTACAAAAATCTAAAGTAGCCTTGATTATCATTAATATTATAGTTAAAATAATGAAAATGTGTTGAATTTATATTAAATCAAGGGTAGAAATATAACGTCTATGTCCCGAATACCGAGTCATTATCCGTACGTGAGACGTTCGGCGCACGACATTTAGAGATAACCTAAATGTCACGTAAGCCTTACGTAACATCAGAGTAATTAACAAATAAATGCGTAAGACAAACAAACAAAAGACCGGGGAACCGGAAACACCTTGAAACTAGCACTACGATATGCACAAATGAACTAGTGCGATCAAAATTGAGCCTGAAATCCGAAACCGGGTCGCTTTAACTAACCAATGTGCTTGGTTCACCGAGCCGGATGTCATGGGCACGCTCAGGCCTCCGGGCTTGTCCTGGGTTGTTTGGGACACGTTCAGGCACAAGCAGGTCGCTTAACCGAGGGGGATTCTCGGTACAGCGAGCTGGAAGAAGCTAGAAACTCTAAAAACGCCATTGTTATGATGTCTAGGACTATATGGGGTCCTTTTCATAGCCATTTCTCAACATAAGTCAGTTTTCAAAGTCTTGAGAGAAAAGAAAACCTAAAAAAATGAGAAAGAAAAACAATTCCGAAAAGCCCGAAATACCTTAAAAAAAAGTGAGGGGTTTTACCGGAAAAAGCAAAAATAGAATATTTGTTTATTTGGATTTTTTTTTGAGGGGTTAATCGGAATTTAACGGCCTTAAATAATTATACTAACCCAAAACGGCAACAAAAAAGTCATGTATTTTAGGACGGAAGGAGTACTATATAAAGAGTGTTATGTTGTATTGTGTAATACTCCCTCCGTTCCAAAATAACTGATACAATTGATAAAAACACGCATATTAAGAATGCGAGTTAATGCTTTAATTTTAATGTCAAATTGATTAAAAAAAACCCAAGTCTATAATTAATGTAAACTCCTTAATAAATAGTGGAAGATGTGGAAAAATACAATAGATACTGCATTAGAAATATAATCACCTCACATAGGATGAAATAAACTGACTTTGATAACCGCATTGGTTATTTTGAAATGGATTGAGTGATTTTAATAACTGTATCGATTATTTTAAAACGAGATAAGTACATTTGGGAGAAAAAAAACAAAAGAGAAACACACCAAAGCAAGGGAGGGAAAAGTAGCCGGCATACATATGTGATGGAGGAAGTAGACCGTACATATTGTAATAAGACCAACCATAGTGAGGGGTATAGATTACTTTGATCCTAACAAATTCAAAGTAGATAACTTTTTTTTATATTTGAGACTTGGTAATGGTACTTGAATAGATAGTGTTTTTTAAAAGTCTTCCCTTGTCTCTTCGATGTAGAGTGCATTGAGTTTTAGAGCAACCATTCTGATTCATAATAAGAAAAAAAAAACATATCTATTATGACATATATTTGATGTGGCATGTTGGGTAGCATGTGAATAGTTTTTTGGGTGATAATACATCCACTATCTGAAAATCATAATAGTAAAAATGAAAAGGAAGAAAAAAGATGTTATCAACTTAAGAGCATCAGTAGTGGCTCTTGTTTTAAAAGGTTTCTCACTGACAAATAGTTTTCTCTTTAATCAAAAGTGGGTAATGGTCACTTTTTCACCTCAATTGATGTAAATGCTTCTCCAAAGGCTTCTGCTTTTAGAGGCTTAGAGCCTACGTAGTGACCTTTTTTTTGGAAGGCTTTGAATGACATGTCATTAAAATAGAAGTCTTCTCTATAAGTATTTTGGGTAATGGCTTTTATTTTACCCCTTTCTCTCTCCAAGTCTTCTCCATACCCTTGTCTACACAGAAGCCTTATGAGACAAACCGTTTTTTACCACAAGGCCACTACAGTGCCAATTTTTTATTACAACATCAACTTGCTTTCACACACCATACACGATGGATATATAGAGGCTTTTTCCATTTTACCACTACATATGCTCTAAGGGTAATTCTTTCCCTAGTCACTCTATTTGCACCGTAAACACACATGAATGATTCTAGGCAACACAGTTTAAATTTGAGTTGATACTGTATGGTCCACAGTTTGAATGTGACATCAATAGAAGGTACTAGGAAAAGACTTTAATGTATATTATTTGATACAATTTTCATACAATCGCTGCACTATAAAATCTCTCGTTTATTTATCTTTTACATAAATAAATAAATAAAAACCAATGAAGGTTATGAAAATAGGGCAAACATACGGAGGATTGTATGAAGTTGAGTATTTGGGCTTCTTGGATGGCCATTCGGCCTTTTAGTAGTTTCTGAGGCCCTATGATGGTGATGATACAGGGAATCCACCTAATTGTGACCCATGTTTCATTAAATATAATGAGTTAACACAAACAAATACCTTCTTCAAACAAAATCTTGCTACCTTTCACAAAAAAAAAAAAAACTTGTTTTACATTTCGATACCTTGGTGATGCACCAAAAGTTAGGACAGACCTGAAAGACACCAAAAGTCTTCTTGAAATGACAAAGCGTCCCTTCTTATCTTCAGATCGCCACACCCTAGTGATGCACGAAAAGTCAGGACAAAATGTGAAAGACACCAAAAGTCTTCTTGAAATGACAAAACGTCATTCCCCTTCTTCAGATCGCCACACCCTTGAATCGATGGAGCCTCAATCTTTCGCATACCATATTAGCCTCCATTTCAATGGAAAGTATTGTGGTGTTCTTTATTTTATTTCCGTATGAAAAGAAAGGGATTGAAAATTTGTTATGCTTGCACAATGTGGGGAAATTTTCAGGTGATGTATCTGCATGATGTAGATACACCGATTTTCACTTAGAAACACCTTGTTTTGCAATGTAAATAATCTAAATCCAAACATCATACAAAACATGAGTGTATTTAAGTGAAAATAGATGTATCCGCACCATGCGAATATACCACCCAAAAAGTTCCCCGTTAGGAGTCGTTTATATCGTCCTGCTGCAATCGCGGTATGACCTTCACAAAATTATTCTGGTTTCTACAACTTTAATACACTAAATTTCCATAATTTCATATATCATATCTCAATTCGCCAATTCTAACAAAATATAGAGCTTAACAATCTATTTAATATTAAAATAGATACTTTTAAAATAAATATGTTGATAAGAACACCCCATTACCTTACTATATCAAAGCATCAACTCGAGATCCAACAATAGCAAATTTCTGCTATCAAAAAAAAAAAAACAATAGCAATTTTCCAATCTACAAAGTCTATGATTCCTACGATGGGTGGACACACATGTATATAAATGGGTCCACGGACCCCGTTAAAAATAGTAATGCTCTAAATTTACCTATAAAAAGATATTTTGGACCCATTCAAAAAAAAAAAAAAAACGCTGAACAAAGTTTTTGCATCCGCCACTAGTACGTTCAACAATTCGATCTTGATAAAGAAACTAAACGTGATGGAGCTATGATTACTTAATAAAAATTATACCTTTGTCATGAAATTCGAAAATACAAAAATGAGTGAAACGAAAGACTATCTTTATAGTTTTCTGCCAAACTATTTTTAGAGCGATTTACGTTCCGTGGTGATTGCTTTGACTACTCAAAACAACAAAAGTTGGGCTACATATCGAGAGATATGAATTTTTGAAGGTTGACCATCAATTTTGAATCAAAACTGCAAATGGGAATAAGGGGACGGGCGTAAGTGTGTTTTTTTAGGAACAAAAGATTTTATTAATCAAAATCCGCCAAACAAGCGGTCAAAACGTCACTCGGGGGCGCGGAACCCCAAAGTGTCCGAGCGGAAACAGATATACCATGTCTAGCTAGAAGATGCGCTGGGACATTCCCCATACGCCGAATAAACGAAAAAGAAACAGATACAAAACTAAGAAGAAGAGCCAAGCAATCCTGAACTAAACATCCCCGCGGAGGAGGCAAAATGCGCGCTTCAACTTGCGCCAGCTCGAAATTGATCTTGTAAAAGATCCGCTACTGAACTGTGAGATCCTCTCATGGTCGCCAAAGGCGCGAAATACACATCAAACAATCACTTTCCACCTCTAGCCTTTGAATCCCTAAGTGCTCCGCCTCTTTCAATGCTAGGGAAATAGACTTAAGCTCCATGTATTCTACTGGGTCGCCTGGATCGAAATGATACGCAAAGAATTGAAGTACTAATCCATTTGAGTCCCGAAATATCACCCCAGTTCCCGCATCTGTCATGTAACTGATGCATCCACATTAATCTTAAATACGCCTGCCGAAGGATTCGCCCATTTATCCGGTAAATGGGGCACCGAAGCTTGGGTCGGTAGCTTTCCATGGCCTCCATATACTCTGCCGAGCAGCCACATATCGGTACATACCGCAGACATAAACTGCCTGATTATCGAACACCGCTAAGCAACGCGCCTTCCAGATTCCCTACATAAGCCATACAAACCTGGCCGTGTCATGTGCCCCATGTTCCTCAAGCAGCCTCATGAAAAACTCCATAAATGAAGCAGAGCGAAGGTGCTGTATAAAGTCCCTCAAAATGGCGACGCCCCCCAAACTCTGGCGGTCATCTCACACTCAAGAATCACATGCCACATCGTTTCCAGAGTCTCCCCACATGCCAAGCAGATATCATCCCCCATGTTCCGCCTCTGCAAGCCCTGGCGAATAGCAAGACAGTCATTCAAGCATCGCCATAAAAAATGCTGAATACGCGGCTGAACCGGAAGCCGCCAGCAGCTCCTCCAAATCTTGCTCTGCCCTGTCGAAGTAGACGGTCCTGCAACTGACGATGGCCGATAGAGTGATAAGGCCAGAAAATATCCTGACCGAAACAGTATAGACTCCCCTACGATCGTAGTGTCAAAATCCGTCGATCCGGATGCCCCCAAGAGCCACAGTAGTCTCCAATATGGCATGTGCTTCCCAAGGTCTAAATAATTGCCTCACCTACTGCATATCCCATACTCTGGAGCCGGGTATAAAGAGATCTGAAACCATGGAATCCGCCAGAAGCTCATGCTCTACAAAAGGTATGCGAAACGAAGGTTGCCTATTGACCCAGGCATCATAAAAGACATACATCAACTCTCTGTATCCCACTCTCCATATTATCCCATTGTACAGAAGGTCCTGTCCCTCCAGAATACTGCGACACAAGTAAGACGGTCTATCCCCAACCCAGCTGCGAGGATTGTGCTATTCTCAAAGTACTTCGCATGAAATACATGTGCCGCCAGTGAACCCGGACTGGTCAGAATTCTCCAGGATTGCTTTGCCAATAATGCCAAATTAAAACATTCCAAGTCCCGAAATCTCAGGCCCCCTAAATTTTTCGCATTCCAAGTCCCGAAATCCCAAGCCCCCTAAATTTTTCGGCAGACATCAAGACTCTCAGTTCTTCCAGTGTATCTTGCGTTTATTATCCGTGTCTCCCCAAAAGAATCCATGATTAATTTGCTCAAGTTCTCTGATTAGAGTGGTGGGTACCTTGAAGCACTACATAATGTACGTGAGTATGATTTGGAGACATGGCTTAATAAATACCTCATTCCCAGCCGACGAGAGTAATTTGTCTTTCCATCCAACTACCTTTTTATGAATTTTATCTCTCAAAAAAGCAAACACTTGACGCTTATTCCTCCCTTTCAGCGTAAGTGTGTTTTGTTTAGGGAAAATGATATATGCACAACAAAATATATCACAACACATACCATAATAAATGATCTCACCACTTATTAATGTGTCTGACCTATTAATTGATATGAGTATCATAATAATCAATGGTGATAAAAATTTGTTGTGAAAAATATAAGGCACTTATGTAGTGAATGTTTCACCGCCGTTTGTTTTGCACGTTTTGAAAATTATGAGGGTGCTCAATAATTTATACAGGGGATTTAATAGTATTTTAATTTATAGATTTAATTCCTTAAATCCAAGTAAATCCCTTTATTATCTTGCTGACAAAGTATTTTTTTTAAATAATTGATCATTCATCTCTTTTTTAATTTTCGAATTTAAATTTGCCCCCCAAAAAAATTCAAATTTAAATAATTAAGGAAAATTAGGGTAACTCCGAAAATTTCTAGATGAATAAATTTACCCGTAAAGGAAGCACATGATATTACATTATCTTTATATTTGTTGGAATAGCAATAAATAATTAATAATATTGTTGTATCTCAAAATCCTTGGTCCGCCCATGAACAAGAGTGTGGTACACGGATATATAAATGGAAACCTCGTCTTTGTTTGCTATGACATATGTGGCAACAATATCTAGGGGTGGGGTGCATTAAACCTGGCCAAATGATGCAACCGGCCCGGAATCGGATCGGGCCGCCGGTTTTTTTTTTCCGGTTCTAGAACCGACGGTTAAAGGTTCGGAACTGGCGGTTCAACGATTCACACGTTTCCTTTCCGGTTCAGAATACGGTTTTAAAAATTATTAATAATTCTTTTTTAAATTTTCAGAAAATACTTATTCTTTTCATTATAATAACAAGTTACTATTAATTAAATTTAAATGTAATATAAAATAACCAAAGCGAATGTAATATATAATTTTTTATAAATAGTTTTTATTCGGTTTTAAATATAAGTTGATTATAAATGTGGTTTTATTAAATATAATATTAATATGGGAAAATTATGAAAAATGACAAAAACATTTGTGAAATTAACATTAAGGACATGCACATTTTATTTTTAGTAAAAAGTACAAAACACATTTTATTGAGACAATTCTGCCCCTCTATTTAAAATCAAGTTTTAAAAAAAAAAAAAACCCACGTCCTGAAAGATAGAAAAAAGCAAACCACCCACTTTTTTTTAGGGACCACGTATATATATAATTTCATGGGCTGGATGAGATTCAGACCAAACATATTTTAAATTTGTTTATCCTTGCTCTTACACTTATGGGATGGAATGGTCGGGAACAGACTTGGTGAGGGTGGCATGGCTTCAACAGGCGTAAGTTTCCTTCCTTTAGAATAAGAAGCTAACAGCAGGAAATAATGTCATCCATGAGAGCTAAGTTAACAGCACTGCTACTTTTTCCAAGCTGATCGAAAGAGGCTGCAAAGCCTTCTAAGAGGACTTGCCGCCTCCGCCTGAGCTGGGCACCACTCGGCTTACTGAACCGCAAGAACCTGTCAACATTATCAATTGAAAGATCTTAACAAACATTTTATTATCACAAAGCCCCCAAAAACTGAAATTCCCTGAAGAGATCCCCACAGAAAGGCCAACTTGAAATTCCCACTATTTAAAAAAAAACAAAAAAATAAAAAAATAAATAGATATCCAATATTTACAAGTCAAAAACACAAATACGATATAGAACTCAACAAGCCGTCCATGGCATCCACAATTAACTTAGCTCTACCTGACCAGGCATAACCTCTCCATTGATCCCACTTATGCTGACACCAGCATAGAGACAAGCCTTGTAATGAGCATCAACAATGTCACGGCCAAAAGCCTTGTCTGCACCGATTCCACAATAATACGGCCCCTGTTGATAAAATAATGTAAATATCTAATATGAAATCTTTGTAGTAAAAGTATCCTAAAATAGAGGCACCAAGAAAATTGCCTCCTCTTCCTTGTTTGCAAGAATATATCAATCAAACGTGTTCACAACATTCACATGGTAAAGCTTTAACCTTTTGTAAACAGTCAGAGAGAAAGACAAGACGGGCAGGAAAAAAAGGGAAACAGACCGAAAACAATAGGTTTATCCTAAGAAATTGCATAAAGGCTACCCCAACAACATCTCGAAGTTACGAGTATTTCTCTGTTTTTTTTTCGCAAATGAAAGAAAATTTTGTGGTGTGATGATGAGGGTGTAAGTTTTATCTAAATCTTTAAATGGTAAAATATCATTTTCAGAAACAGAAAGTTAAACAATACATATTACCTGTGGTCCAGGGTATCCACCAATAGGCCAACCAATGGGCCATTTCACATCCTTCTGCAAGAGAGTGTACTCTTGCTCAATACCATACCTGAATCACAAACACAACCCAATTACTTGAAAAGATCACCAAACATTTCACATCAAAACAGTTTATAATACACACACAAATCAAGATCCAAGAAAATAATTAAAATCTATACACACAAATCAAGATCCAAGAAACTAATCAAAATCAAAGCATACCAGGGCTCCTCAGCAACCACATCTGGGTGACTAAATATCTTTTCAGCATTGAATCTCTTATTTGTAGGTATATAGGTTCTCCAGCAGGAGTATAAGCATCACACATAACCTGTAAAAATTGTAACAAAATTAATTCGAAATATGATCATCAATAAGTATAGCAAGAATGAAACAGAAAGTTACTCACAAGAATGTTGTGTTCTCTCCTAAAAGGGTCCTTGAATATAGCTTGTGGACTACCAACAAAAAAAGGCCAAAATCCATTAATCCTCTAATAAATGAGAAACAATAAAAAGACAAAAAAGAAACAGGGGATAATAAGCATACTATAATATGACTTCACTGTCTTCACCAGGGGCTTTACCAGTGCTGGAACCATCAAAATTCCACTTAGGAAGCTTGGAAGGATCGGAAACTGGTCCAGGAAGAGTCTATTCACACAGAAAGAAAAAAAAATCCAAATAAAAAGACAAACCCAAGTGGAGATTTACACAGCATACAAATTCAATGGAAAAACTAACCCTGGCTTTGTTCCCTTGTGTATCTGGATGAGATACATGCTAAAGGATTTGTTGCAATTCGTTGAAATTAAATCCAAAATTGAGCATTGCTAAACTTATATTCAGTCATCAATATATTATACATCAGCTGTTCAATGTTTTCAACAACCTACATCAAATCATGGCATCTGAATTCGGCAAAGCAAGACACAAATATTAATGGATTGACATATTCTAATCACTCTAAATCAACGTAGCACATTTGAAATAGATACTAAGAAAGAAGATACATACATCAGCTGCAACGACTGACAAAAACTGCAGAAGCAAAGTCCATTCATGTTAGTCATTGTTTGTCACATTGCACAAACAACCTGAACAAAACATATTAACCAAAACAAGAAAATGGATTGCATCCCTGAACTATTTTAACTATTAACCAATCCGATAAAGATATTGGAAGTATATTAAGACATTAATATAATTTAACAGTGTCGTGTCACATGTACTACGAACACGTAAAGTAAACTTATTTATCACCCATCTCTCATTAAACCTCTTTATTAAAATCATTTTGGTAAACAAAAAAGAAAGAAAGAAGAGAAGTAGTCAAACTCAATAGCTATTTCTTTTCTTCTTATTTTTACCTCTGCAGAAGTCACAAAGAACGCTATTATTTATTGAAAGTTCTCAACCAAGGATCCATTAAAATGATGCGTGCACTGCTTTCAGAGAACGGTAATATCTGAGATGAAAATCAATTTAGTCTTGACAGTGTATAAAGGTTGTCGTAAAGAAAGTAACATGAATAATACACGTGCATGTAACAACAGGAAGAATGTTAGGTTATCGAAATGACACAAAACATGCACAATATAAGAAACTCACCTGTACAGGAAAAGAAGCATTGAGAGAAGTGACGTACTCCCCGGTCCATTCTGTGAAAGTGTGAAGGTTAAGTGCTTTAGAATTGTTATTTCTTATGAGAAAACATAGATTGTTATTAGATTGAGAAGCATTAAACCTAATGGATTCATATTGACATTGAATTTCAAAAAGCATCTAAAAGGAAAGTAGCAAGTATTGTTTAGATTACAATCTAAAAGCTAAATATGCCCTTATCGTTGTTAGTAAAAATACCAAATGTTTGTCGACAATAAAATGGTCACAAGAAGTCTTACAACATACTTTTAGACTATTGATCATTATGAGGCTCATTTGAATCAATAGGTCCACGTCATAAACAATTGTGCAAAAGTATGTTGTCCATTTTATTGGGAAAGTATCACTACTCAGAGAAAAGGAAGTGTGAAACAAGGACATTATGTTATAATTTTTGCCATTTAAAGTTTTGAAGAATATTGGGTTAGTAGTGTACTAAATGGATAAAAATCTTAAAATGTAATTTTAAGTTGGGAATTAGCCCTTCGGCTTTTTGTTGACTTTGCTAAACCCTTTAGTAGCCCTTAATCTTCTAAGCTACATTGTATAGCTATACTGCTAAATCAATGAAACTTTACAAAAAAAATGCGTTTATAAAATCATGCTTACCCCACCAAACAAATACTGTAATTACATAAATTTAATCACTACAACACCATTTCACAAAGTCATCCAATTATGGACAAAAGCACATTCGAATCGAGGGTAAGACTATCTTTCTAATTTGAACATATCTCTGGACATTGCTACAGAAATATAAGTAGTCATAAACCAATTACACATGACAAAAACACATTTATTAAGCAGCAATTGCTATGAGTACTGCATGCATATGAGCTCACTTATTTAAGCATTTATACAAGACCAATGTGTATATCGAGAAATCTATTTTGGAATTATTTTACATATTTTTAGCAGTAAATAGAAGGTCAGCCTTCCAACAATTCTCAGACAAATAACGGGAAAAAAATTGTCGGCGCACAGAGCTTGCATAAAAAATGCACAGATTATGAATGAGCGAAAATTAAAAATATTAAAGAACAAAAAAACAGAGTAAAAAATAAAACTCCAAACACAATACATGTACCCACATCCACAACTATACTTCACATGAAATTAAGATAGAGGTGGCCTTTAAGCCAATGAAGTAGGAATAAAACAATCCCCAAATTTAACGAAGGGGGAATGAGTTCATTCACGAAAAAACTATAAAACAAAATTTCATTTTTTTCTCCGATTTCTAACCTTGGTTAGCTCTCAGTAGAAATCTCATCTTGCATATATGAACCTGAACGGAGAAATGATTGAAGAAAGAGGTGCTGCTAATATACATATACACAACCTAAATAATTAAACAAAAACAAAAACATGAGTCCGAGGAGTTTAAAATTGTATACACACCTAGAATATCTTCACCCTTAGATTAAACTCCCTTCGAACATAAACCTGCAAAACACCATAAAATTTGTGATACATGTAAACCCCCAAAATCACATCTTTATGTCAAGATCACAACTTTCCAAGCTGTGACCCCAAACGCACCAAACCAAACTAAATAAACAGAAAACCCAAGATCCAAACCCGAAAAGAGACGAAGGATTCTCCATTCTCATCAGAACCGTTGAATCTATCATCACTCACAATCGGGTTAGCCTTTGCAATAGCTTCCCGTCCTTGACTCTTGAAATCAAAGGTACAAGCATGCTCTTCTCGGACTTCGTGTACCTATGGACACCACAAAATGTACAACCGCACCTACAATTAAATCCAAACACCCCAACCTTCTTTTTGCAGTTAAAACACCAATTACATGTCGTCCATCTTCTGCCCTCAGATCTTCATATTTATCCTTTAAAAAAACAAGAATTTTACAGGAAAATGAAGAATTCGGTTGGGTTTTGGAGGATAGGAAGAAAAGTGGAGAGATTGTTAATCAACAAAATAGATTTATTGTGAAGAGTAGTAAGAAAATTGTTTTTTGTTGGACCCAAAAGTCTCAAAAATCTGTTTACATAGGGAGCAGGTAAGACTTTCTTGGACGCTTGGAAATCTGAAGAGCAAAATGGTGTATCTTTTGGATCTTGCAAACAGCTCGATCTAAAGAAAAGAAGGACAATGCGCAGGTAGGGGCCCAATGGAGGCTGACACAACAAATCCCTAAAAAACTTTGACCTGTAGCAAGCAACAAAGTACATAAGCTGAGCTATCAAACATAGGGCAAAATCGAAGTTCGAGGCCGGCTCGGCGCAAGGAAAATAAATACTTACGGCAGAAATAATCCCGAATATCTTGAAGATGTAATGCGGTTTGGTTGTGCGTATGTGATTACGGTTGCTAATATGAATCAGAAACTTTCCGTTTGAGGAGTTGATTCCAAGAATCAAATTGGGGATTCTTGAGAGCATCTCGAAACGAGGACCATTTGATCGGATTTTCTACCCTAAAATCCGGAAAACTGACTTTTCCCCACCAAAAACTGAAGCTTTTCATCTGCCATTTGGTGAGATTGGACACTAAACAGAGGATTTGGTAGGACGAAGAAGAAAAGCTTGCGTTTTACTCTCGACAATAGGGAGGGCTGCACGAAACAGTATGGTTGGCGAGGTTTGTAAAAAAAAAAACGGCAAAAGCCCAAAAAAAAACAAAAACAAAAAAAAAAAAAAAAAAAAACAAAACAGCCACGTGTCGCGACAAGGGGGCTTGCCCCTTGTCTTTGTATAAGTAAGTAGAGATATATATATATATATATATATATATATATATATATATATATATATATCTATATCTATATCTATATCTATATATAATATATAGAGGAGTCAATTTAACCCATTTACCCGATTGACCCGCTCCATACCCGACTCAAACCCGTACAATATGAAAAAAAGAAAATCAAACCCAAAAAAAACACTCGAATAAATATTTAAACATAAAAAAATATACGCCCCTAGCCCTAAAATCTCTCTTTGTTCTACTTTGCCCTATTCTCAGCTTTGCTCTTTCCGTTTGTTCTTCGCGAAATTCTAAATCGATTTTCTCGTGTCAAGAAAGTTAGGTTTCAATGATTTTGTTTTTTGCAATTCGTTTTTGTTTAAAAATTGAAATTTTTAGTGTTTGTCGGCCGCAGGGGCAACATCTCTCGGGAGGCGGTGATCGGTCATACATCGTATTTTCTTTTAATTTCGGTATAACATGGTTTTTTTGGTGTTACTTATGCATTGGGTATATACGTACGACGTCCCGAGTTGCGTATCCGGCATCGCCTAAGTTAACTTTCATTGAAGGTTCACTACCTTTCCCGCTTGTTTTGATTTAGGTGTAATTACATTCACGTATTTGAATTTGAATTTTACCATAGCAAAGAAAGAGGCAATGAAGTGAACGAAGATGATGATTTGAGCGAAGATTGGCTGTAGCGTTTTTATCACCATCAAAACATGATCAATGTAAACATAAGAAATTTTATTTGTGATTAATCACTTTATATGAACCCCCTTCAAGCCCTTTTTCTCGCAAGATTTATGTTTTGGCACAGTAACAATTTGACCGATGTGGATTCCGCAATCCAGGTAACAATTTTTTCTTATATAATCACAGGTACCAACTTTTTCTTATATTCTGTTTCAGATTGATTTTAAACTTTTTCATCTGATCTACCAACTTTATTTGCCAGCCAAAAAAAACAAACAATTCAATCATTGATCAAAGTTAGTAAACCTGTAACGATTTATTTGGTTATCTTTTTCTTTAGGGGTTTTATTTGGTTATCTGATGTAATCATTTCTGTTTCAGATTTGTTTTAAACACTTTCACCTTACCGGCGGAGGATCTTCAGACGGAGGGAGAGCACAGAGGCTTCATTCTAATACCCTTAACATTTAATATTTTTGTACCGTTTTTATTTTATTATTTGGTTTAATGGTCATATATAGATTTAGTATAAAGTGTGTTTTTTTCCCATTTTGTTCATGAAAATAGGTGTGTTTTTTCCCATTTGCATATTGAAAGAAGTTGGTGTTTTGGTAACATATGATGGTAGGTTAACATTAGTATTTTGGTGACATGTATATTTTGATTTGGAGGTGTCTTTTTGATGTGAATGATTGGTGATAAATTGATAAGAGGCAAACTGTAGTCTTTTTGTATATGATGTGAATTATGTTTTTGTGCGGGCGGGTTCGCGATGATTGGTTTTGTTGCCTCATCTTAGGGTATTTCTTCGTTTTCAATGTCGAATTGTGTTTAAGATACATACCGTATGTTATTTATTCGGCCAATCGGCTCATGTGTTAGTTCGATTGTTTCAAGTTTTGAGTTTCGATTCAATGATATTTATTACTATTGTTCCATCTTTATTTGAATGATAAGCTTTCGTAATATAAAACGCACGGTAATCGTAGATTATTATCATGCTTCAAGATTCTTTCTTAGAAGAATGAAGCGTGTGTTGTGTTTTAATGTTGCCTCTGTTGTGTGTTTTTTCTTTGTTTCGTTGTTCATATCTTTAACAAATTTTTGTTTTCTCTTTCCCAATTAATAGATTTATTTCCCTTTGCAGAAATATTATCCAGCAATCCAACGAGGCTCATTTTTTGAACATGGATTCTGATTTTCTTTGTACAATCTCGGGTGTTTTTATGTTTATTTTATATTTTCCAGGTAAGTTTGTGTTCTCTTTTCCAAAGATCAGCTACGTCATTAGGAGGAATTTTATATTTGGCTCATCTTAAATGAAAGTATATGTGGTTTTATTCTATAATTTGCTCTTACAATATTTATACTCACATGTATTTCCTTCATAAAAATCTTTTTTGCATAATCATAAGCATAAAGAACGATCAAGTTTTTCGTAGATGGAAGAAAAAGGCATTGAGTGAGAAAGGAAAAAAAAACACGTGGCCCTCATCCGTTAGAAGTTCCATCTCCAGTTGCATACCTCCATGATCAACAATAGGTCATTTAGTTTCAAATACAATTCGTTGCTGAAACTCCGGAAATGGATCACTTCACCAGAAAGATTCACTTATGTAGCATCGACGAAGACGCACCCTCTGTTCTGTTACAATTAGATTTGATTTTGAAGACGAACCACCGTAGGAGACTGATAAAAAGTCTTCTTCTTCATTATTTTGATCAATGGAATACCTAATTTAACTGTTGCTTTTCTTCATGTACCTTATGCTTGCAAAGTGAACTTTTAACTCGCTACGATATTATCCATTGTGGCCGAGAATGGTGATCAAGGTTGGGATGCGGTGCTTCTCCCTTATCACTCCGATATAATTTCAATTCAAGAAACCCCTTACCTTCTTCTACTAATATCTATTTTGTCATGTTCAAAAGTTTATGGTATTTGATTACGTGTATGGTTTTTTGCATATTGTTTTTTTATTCTCACAAATATATGATTACACATTTATTGGTTTTGCGATGAAAATTCGAGGAAAAAGACACCACGGCCAATGTTGTCATGACGTCTACTTCTTTAATTGAGTTGGTTTTAACGTGTTCTTGATTGTTTTCAGATTGTGATTTTGTTGCAGCCTTTCATCATAAGAAATGGAGGAGTTGATATCTTTCATCAATCGGCAAACACTCATGTTCTTCTTTGCATTTTGACAAGTCTCATGTCAATAGCTTAAAAAGAGTCTATAAGGTAATGCCGATCAATTTATACTCCTGTAATTAAGAAATGATGATGTTTTGAACATTTTATCTACATAATGTAATGCAAAATTTTCAGCATTTGATCACATTCACATGGCAAACACTGATGTTCTTCTTGTATTTTTGGCGGATGTTGTTGGGTGATGGAGTTATGTGCTTCACATCTTTTCTCGTTTGGTAATTGCTTGGTGTTGGGGATCCGAGTAACTATTGTAACTACAACTTTTATTTTATTTTTAATATATTGTGGATAAATTTGAACACCCAAGTAACCGCATAATTGTGAAAGCACTTGGTGACAACAAATTACCGGATATTCCTCTACTCAAATTTTAAAAGGTAGTTAAAATCCTTTCCAATTTCAAAAGCTAATCGAAATATATACGAAATCTCTATCAATCCTCTCACGTATTGTATTTGTTATGATTATCATGATTTCAAGCGATAGTACTCTTTGCATGCCTTTTGTTTCGCTAATTTAGAAAGTGTGAAAGTGGAATGTCGTTCCCAAAGTGATCCTAATATAGCAACTTATCAAGTAAGGTGATGTTTAGTTTGAAGGTTTTTCCGAGAGGTTTTAGATCATTACAATGGTTCTCAATATCTTCATCGAGACTATAGTTTATAAGCTTAACTTCTCTTGATGCAGTTTTATCATTAGGTTTGAGATTTAGATTCGTGTCATGATGAATGTAGATCTTTTTATTGTTCCGATGAAAGTAAGGTGAAATAGAGAGTTGTCCGGAGATAATGACGAAGAAAATTTGCTTGGACAAAACAGATGTTGAGCCCGAACAAAGTTAACCATTTGCGTATTTGATAAAGAAATCGATGAGTTTTTTTTCTTCATCAACGGTTTTTCCCATTTTGCGCTTTAATTTTTTTATAGGTTGGTTGCCATCGTCGTGATTGAGGAATATCGAATTGCAGGTTTGTTAAACAAATCATGCCGCTTTATTTTCCCATCTACTTTTTTTGTCTTTTGATTTTACAAATTGAAAGTTAATATTTCATTAGTGTACGGGAGATATAAAATTAAGAGACAACTTTTTTTGGCTATACATTATCGCTTATGCTCAACTTTGATTTGTTGTTGATTGATTTGCAGGTATAAACTTTTTTATGCGAGACGATTTATACTTTGGGGATTTTTCTTATGGAGGTGTGAGGCATGGGTTGGGGTGTCAAGATTTAGGATAGGGAATTGTACCTAAGACAGTGTTTCAAAAAGTTTACATATTGTACCTCCTCTGTCCCATAATATAAGGCATTTTGGTCATTTTATTTAGTTTAAGAAATCTCATAAATGAGTTACTTTTTAACATTTCAAGGCAAAATATTGTATTTTTTTTTTCTGGGAATGCCTAATAATATTGCATTATTTAGTGTGAAAGTGAAAACAATGTATTTAATATTGCGGGACGGAGGAATGTATGGAAAATGCTATGGACACAATCAAATCGACTATATGATTGATTATGATGAAGCCACTATCTACTAATTGGTCGTACAACATAATCAATGACGTAAGATATATCGTATCATTTTTTTAAAACATGGCATTAATCATTGCACATTATCCCCCTAAAAAAAATCATTGCACATTATGTAACATCTCAAATTTTGGTTTTCCCGTGTATAGCACATGTTTTGTAACTATGTCAAATTATCGTACTATTTATCTTTATATGAGACATGTAATGAGTTATGCATGCTAAGTGTAAAAATGCACTGTTAGGTTTATTTTTTCAAATACTACTACTTCATGTCCTGATGAGAAATTATTACATGTTCATTATAGGATGTTGGTGTTGCGGGGATTTTGCAACTAAGAGCTTGATGATATTTTGAATTGGTTATAGTATCAAGTTGGTTGCGTTATTTTTCAATTAAGTATTCAAATTAAAAGTTCTCTTAATATTATATCTCCCGTGCATTATGCACGGGTTAATGGCTAGTATATATATATATATATATATATATATATATGTATGTATGTATCTTTTTTTAATGAATCGTATATTTTAATGTACGTTTTTTTATTATTATCCTCGATTTTGATATTTTTTTATACTTTTCAATCACTTTAACACTACTAATTTTCACCGTGACAAGAGTGACAATAATCAATGTCAGACAATGTGTCACTACTAATTGTTATAGTGATAATTGGTAGTGACAAATTAAATGACACTAGTTGTGTATTATCTGTGAATCGATGTGACAACTCATACGCTTTATTGTCATTACCGTCGTAGTGTCATGGTAGTGAGAAATTAAATGACACAAGTCGTGTATTATCTATGAATTGATGTGACATTTAATAGTGACACATTGACTCACATCGGTTATTGTCACAACTGTCGTAGTGTCAATTGGTATTGACAAATTAAATGAAACTAATTATATAATTTCGATGAATCGGTGTGACAATTAATAGTGACACTAATTATTGCCACTACTGTCGATCGATATATATATATATATATATATACCTTGTAGTACCAGTTACAAAAAAATAAAATAATAATAACTCATCTCTTTTAGTGCGGCTCATAGTGGGTGGTTTGTGCATTTTTTTTTTAAAATTCATTTATGGGGTATTTTGGTACTTAACAACTAAAAATTGTCCTTTTTACTAAAAAAATAAATATGCATGTCCTTAATGCTAATTTTACAATTGTTTTTGTCCTTTAGAATAATTCTCCCTATTAATATTATGTTTTTTTATATGTAAATTATGTTATTTTTAAAAATTATGTTATTTTTTCAACACTTGTACCGAAATTCGGTTGCCTACGTATCTTTTATATGTAATCGTGTTGGAGGCACGACACATATAAAAATATCAAAGCGAACGTAGTTCTTATAGTTTTTTTTAGCTTTTTTTTTTTATAGGTTTTTATAGTTTTTTTTATAGTTTATATAGTTTTTTCATAGTATTTTATAGTTTGTTATAGTTTTTTTAGTCGTTTTAAGTATAAGTTGATTAAAAATATTGTTTTATTAAATATTACGTGAGATATATAGTGTTATTTTTCTTATATGTAAATTATGTTATTAACTCTTACCGGAAATTCGGTTGCCTATGTATCTTTTATATGTAATCGTGTCGTAGGTACGACACATATAAAAAATCAAAGCGAACGTAGTTCCTATAGTTTTTTTTAGTCTTTTATAGTTTTTTTTTTTTATAGGTTTTTATAGTTTTTTTTTTATTGTTTTTATTGTTTTTTTTATAGTTTATATACTTTTCTTTATAGTTCGTTATAATTTTTTTTGGTTGGTTTTAAGTATAAGTTGATTAAAAATGTTGTTTTATTAAATATTACGTGAGATATATTGTGTTATTTTTCTTATATGTAAATTATGTTATTAATGCATGTACCAGAAATTCGGTTGTCTACGTATCTTTTATATGTAATCGTGTCGGAGGAATGAAACATATAAAAAAATCAAAACGAACGTACTTCTTATGGTTTTTTTTTTCATTCTTTTATAGTTTTTTTTTAGTTTTATTTTATTTTATAGTTTATATAGTTTTTTCATAGTTTTTTTTAGTCGGTTTTAAGTATAAGTTGATTAAAAATATTGTTTTATTAAATATTACGTGAGATATATTGTGTAATTTTCTTATATATAAATTATGTTATTAACGCTTGTACCGTAAAATTCGGTTGCCTACGTATCTTTTATATGTAATCGTGTTGGAGGCACGACACATATAAAAAATCAAAACTAACGTAATTTTTATATATTTTTTTTAGTGTTTTATAGTTTTTTTTAATATGTTTTTATAGTTTATATACTTTTTTCATAGTTTTTTTTATAGTTTCTTATAGTTTTTTAGTCGGTTTTAAGTATAAGTTGATTAAAATTGTTGTTTTATTAAATATTACGTGAGATATATTGTGTTATTTTTCTTATATGTAAATTATTTTATTAACTCTTGTACCGGAAATTCGGTTCCCTACGAATCTTTTATATGTAATCGTGTCGGAGGCACGCCACATATAAAAAAATCAAAGCGAACGTAGTTCTTATAGTTTTTTTTATAGGTTTTTATAGTTTTTTTAATTGTTTTTTATTGTTTTTTTAATAGTTTATATACTTTTTCCATAGTATTTTATAGTTCCTTAAGTTTTTTAATAGTTTTTTTAGGTTTGTATAGTATTTTTATGCTTTTTTATAGGTTTTTTATAGTTTTTTTTGTTGTCTTTTATAGTCTTTTTATAGGTTTTTATTGTATTTATATGTTTTTTTTATTGTTTTTTTGTAGGCCTTTATAGTATTTTTATGGTTTTATTTAGGTTTTTATAGTTTTTTTTTATAGCTTTTATAGTTTTTTCATAGTATATTATAGTTTTTTTAGGTTTGTATAGTGTTTTTATAATCTTTTATAGGTTTTATAGTTTTTTTGTAGACTTTTTATAGGTTTTTATAGTTTCTAAAGATTTTTTTATTGTTTTTTTTAGTCTTTTATAGTTTTTTTTATGGTTTTTTTTTTATAGTTTTTAATAGTTTCTTATAGTTTTTGTTAGTCTTTTATAGTTTTTTTTTTAAATTGTAACAAATATATAAGTAAGATATAAATTGCGTACCTTTAATCTTCAAAATTATCGATGTCGGTATTTCGAGCGCTTGCTCATCCTGAAGTTTCAGCGTCACCGACTTCGAACTGTGACTCATCTTCTGATTCAATGTCTTGCATCCTCTTCTCGGCTTTTACCCAATCTTGACAATACATTTGCTTCTCTAAAGTGGTGGGATGAAGCGAAAATCTTCTATCTGTAAGCACATTTTGTTGGTGATTTAAGTATAATCACAAGCCGTTGAGGTAATTGGGGTTTAGTACAAGGGTGGATATACTCGTAACACTTAATAATAAGTTTGGAGGTGCGGAGTGCACGCTTATATAAGTGTATATGAGTATACGGATGGAAAATAAGCAAGTATAGGTTGAGAAAGTCATTTAAAGGACCGGAAAACAAGTTAAAGGACCAAAATCGGGGATTTAGTGAAACAGTGAGTGACGGGCGCCCGCTCGTCACCGACAGCGCCCGCCCGTGGAACTTCGCCTAGGCCAAAAGTTGAACAGATGTTTGTTCGGTTTTGGGGTTATAACAGCGCCCGCTCGTGACCACAGCGCCGCTCGCGACCACGCGCGCCCGCCCGTGGTCCGAAAACCGATTTTTTGGTGTCCTTTGGTCATTTTAAGTAGATACAACCAAATGGAACCTTTTCATTTGGTGTCTCTTACTTAAGGGACGATTCTCTTTGCTCTTTTTCAGATATCTAAATGCTATAAAAGCAAGTTTGCATTGTTGAACAAAGAAATAACATAAGCAAGCATCCTTGAAAAGTTACATACATACAAACACTTCCAAGTGATCTTTTTGTTCTATTTGTCCTAGACAAAAAGGAAGAACTCTCTGTTTATATCTCACTTAGATTATTCGTGATACTCCGGACAAATAAGGGGACGAATAAATTTAAGAAGGACAAGAACTTGTTGCGAAACCGAGAGGATCCGTTTTCGCATTTTGCAGAATATTAAAGGCATTGGAAGCATTGGTGATCAAGTCTCAAGCCCCTAGATAATTAACAATCTTCTTAAATTTATTGTGTTGATCACAATGGTGAATGCAAAGGATTTGATGATGAATTTCGGGAAACTAGACAAGTTCGAAGGAGTTGATTTCCGGAGGTGGCAAAGGAAGATGCATTTCCTTCTCACAACATTGAAAGTGGTGTATGTTCTTAGCACGTAAATTCCGTGTTGATGATGATGCACCGTTGGAGGAATTGCGAAGGCGGAACAAATGGGAAAATGATGACTACATCTCGTCGTGGTCACATTGTCAATGGTATGTCCGATTCATTATTTGACATTTATCAAAACTTTGCTTCGCAAAAGAGTTATGGGATGCACTAGAAACTAAATATTTAAATGAAGATGCATCTCGCTAAAAAGTTTCTAGTTGGTAATTTTATGAAATATATGATGGTTGATTCACGGTCTGTAGTGGAACAATTCAATGAATTACAACGCATTTTAGGCCAATTTGCACAACACAAAATGGAAATGGATGAATCCATTTCTGTTTCTAGTATCATTGACAAACTACCACCATCATGGAAAGATTTTAAACATATGTTAAAGCACAAAAAGGAAGAACTCTCCTTGGTTGAACTTGGTAGCCATCTACGCATCGAGGAATCCCTCGGGGCGCGGGAGGGGGTTAAAACCAAGGGCAAGGAGATTGATGAATCCACTTCCATACATGTGATGGAGGTCAGGGAGAGTTCTAAAACTAACAAAGGGAAATACCATGGCAAGAAAAAGAAAAAGTCGAATGACAAAGAATCCGGGAAAAGGCCAAAAGGGGCCCGTTGGATTTGTGGAAAGACAGGACACTACAAGGCCGATTGCCGAGTTCGAAAGAATGGTAAAGGCAAGGGTCCGTGAGCAAGGGTCGAAAGACCAAGGACCACCACATCATCAAGGTCGAATGCTAATTATGGTGTTAATTCGGTTATGAATTATGTGCCATTTATTTCGAGGCTTTTTATATGCGGGATGATGATGTTACGTGGTGGATCGACTCGGGAGCAACAAGACATGTATGCAAAGATCGACGCCGGTTTGAAGACTTTGAACCAAAACGATGGATCTATCTTAAAGATGGGAAACGAGTCGAAGGTCGTAATAAGTGGTGTAGGAACTATTACTTTAAATTTCGCCTGGAAAATCAAAACTATTTAATGTTTTATTTGTGCCATGCATTCGGAAAAACCTTGTTTCGGGTGCTTTGTTGTGTAAATCGGGCTACAAACAAGTTTATGAGTCCGATAGGTTTATTTTGTCAAAACATGGTGTATTTGTTGGTTTTGGTTATTTGTGTAATAACATGTTTATGCTTAATGTTGTTAATAATAAAGTTAATCAAGTTATGCATATTTCTGATGTTAATATTTCAAAGTTGTGGCATGCACGATTAGGACACATACATTACAAACGTATGCATGTTATGTCTAAAAATGCTTTAATTCCCCCGTTTGATATCAATGTGGATAAGTGTGCTACTTGTATGCTTAATAAAATTGTAAGACAACCATTTCGTGGTGTTGAAAGATCGTCTACAATTTTAGAACTTATCCATAGTGATTTGTGTGACTTTAATGCCACACCATCTTTGGGAAATAAGAAATATATGATTACTTTTATAGATGATAGTACTCGTTTTTGTTTTGTATATTTACTTAATACAAAAGACGAAGCACTTGATAAGTTTAAAGTTTATAAAAGTGAAGTTGAATTGCAATTAAATTCAAGTATCAAACGTTTTCGTACCGATAGAGGTGGAGAATACTATGATCCAACCTACTTCGGGTCGTGTGGTATTATACACGAAGTTACTGCACCGTATACGCCACAACAAAATGGCATTGCGGAGAGGAAGAACCGTACTCTAAAAGAGATGGTAAATTCCATGTTATCCTATTCAGATTGAGCAAAGGATTTTGGGGAGAGGCCATGTTAACGGCTCGTTATTTACTAAACGAATTCCTAATAAAAGGAATTCTACTACCCCGTATGAACTTTGGTTCAAAAAGAAACCAAACTTGAATTATTTAAAAGTTTGGGGCTGCAGGGGCGGTTGTTAGACTTCCCGATCCTAAAATTAAAACCTTAGGAGAAAGAGGCATCGACGCATTTTCATTGGATATGCAAGTCATTCAAAGGCTTATAGGTTTTATGTTATAGAACCTAGTGATTCTGTGGCTGCACATTCGGTTATAGAATCACGTGATGCTATCTTTGATGAAAATAGGTTTACTTCTATTCCTAGACCAAAGGATATTGCACCTACAATAGTTGGAATGGAGAATGGGGAGAATAAAGATTCTCAAGTTGAGCCTTCTGAACTTCGAAGAAGTAAGAGGGCTAGAATAGCGAAGACTTTTCCACCGGATTTTGTTACTTATTTGGTGGAAGGTTCGAGAAATGAAATTGGATATCAATACTCATATTGTTACAATATTGAGGATGATCCAAAAACATTTTCTGAGGCAATGGGGTCTCAGGATGTATCATTTTGGAAAGAAGCCATCAATGACGAGATGGATTCCATAATGGGTAACAATACGTGGATTCTTACATTTACCACGAGGCTGCAAACCATTAGGTTGCAAGTGGATTTTCAAAAAGAAAATGAGAGTCGACGGTACTGTTGATCGTTATAAAGCCCGGTTAGTTATACAAGGCTTTAGGCAAAAGGAAGGTATCGATTATTTCGATACTTATGCTCCCGTTGCTAGAATCTCCTCAATCAGGTTATTGATTGCCTTAGCCGCAATTCATAACTTGGTGATCCATCAAATGGATGTTAAAACAGCCTTTCTAAATGGAGATTTGGATGAGGAAATATACATGAAGCAACCGGAAGGATTTATTATGCCCGGTAACGAGCATAAGGTTTGTAAACTTGTGAAGTCATTGTATGGACTTAAACAAGCTCCTAAACAATGGCATCAAAAGTTTGATGAGGTTGTCTTGGCTAGTGGATTTAAACTCAATCAGTCGGACAAGTGTATTTATAGTAGATTTGATGAAACTGGTAACGGTGTGATCATCTGTCTATATGTCGATGACATGTTGATTTTTGGTACAAACCAAAATCAGGTTGATAAGTGTAAAGAACTTTTATCTTCTAGATTCTCTATGAAAGACATGGGGGAGGCAGATGTAATTCTTGGAATTAAAATCAAGAGAAATCAGGGAGGATTTTCACTAACACAGTCTCATTATATTGAGAAAGTGTTGAAAAGGTTTAATTGTGAAAATTGTACTCCGGCAAATTCTCCCATGGAGCCTCATGAGAAGCTTGGACCTAATAAAGGTGAAACAGTGAATCAACTTGAATATTCACGAGTCATTGGCTGTTTAATGTATGCAATGACTAGTACACGACCGGATATTGCATATGCGGTTGGAAAACTAAGTCGATATACGAGTAACCCGGGTGATTGTCATTGGAGAGCGGTTGTTCGTGTATTGAGATATCTTAAGTCTACCAAAAACTTTGGTTTGGCTTATGTTGCATATCCTTCGGTGATTGAAGGATATTCTGATGCTAGTTGGATATCTAATTTAGAAGATCATTCTTCTACTAGTGGATGGGTGTTTGTTTTAGGTGGAGGTGCCATTTCTTGGGCTTCTAAGAAACGTACATGTATATCTAGCTCGACTATGGAGTCGGAGTTCATTGCCTTGGCGGCACCGGTAAAGAGGCGTAATGGCTTAGGAATTTGATTCATGAAATTCCTTTATGGCCTAAACCAATATCACCAATATCTATCCATTGTGATAGTTCATCAACACCGTCTAAAGCATATAGTCAAGTGTATAATGGAAAATCGCGACACTTAGGCGTTAGACATAGCGCGAAGACGTGAGTTGATCTCTCACGGGGTGATATCGGTTGTGTATGTGAGATCTCAAAGAAATTTGGCGATCATTTGACGAAAGGATTAGCTAAGGACTTATTACAAAAGTCGGTTGTCGGGATGGGTTTACACTTTGTATAAGTTTCGAATATGGGACGCCCAATTTCCCTTTGGTACAATGCCTTAGGCTAAATTCAATGTGGTAAGCTCGTTTTTGGAAACTTGAGCACATGTATTAATCCCGAAGGTATGTGCTTTTTTACCCGTGAGACTAGGTTGAAGTGAAATCTTCTTAATGAATCTTACAAAGTGCTAATGCGGGTGCACGGTTAACTAAAGGTTCACCTATATGAGTATGAAGTATGGCCGCTTCAAGGAAAGTTGGGTTGGCTTTCTAAATGCTCATGAATGGATATGGACACAAGGCCGGATTACAAAGAATGGTGTCAAGTATAATACTTTGGAGTAGTTTCAATTCATATGTGTTGTTATGTACATGTATTCAAAATGTGTAAAGGGGTTCAATGCTTAGTCACACCCCAATACTCGAATATTTGCGTGTAATAATGCTAGGTGGAAATTCAATCTTCGTGACATTTTCATTGAATCATGAGTTGGTTTGTTTTGTGGACTTGTTTTGTTTTACTAAACCAAGGATTACACTTAAATGGGGGAGGAATGTTGGTGATTTAAGTATAATCACAAGCCGTTGAGGTAATTGGGGTTTAGTACAAGGGTGGATATACTCGTAACACTTAATAATAAGTTTGGAGGTGCGGAGTGTACGCTTATATAAGTGTATATGAGTATACGGATGGAAAATAAGCAAGTATAGGTTGAGAAAGTCATTTAAAGGACCGGAAAACAAGTTAAAGGACCAAAATCAGGGATTTAGTGAAACAGAGTGACAGGCGCCCGCCTGTGGAACTTCAGCTAGGCCAAAAGTTGAACGGGATGTTTGTTCGGTTTTGGGGTTATAACAGGCGCCCGCCTGTGACCACAGGCGCCCGCCTGTGGTCCGAAAACCGATTTTTTGGTGTCCTTTGGTCATTTTAAGTAGATACAACCAAATGGAACCTTTTCATTTGGTGTCTCTTACTTAAGGGACGATTCTCTTTGCTCTTTTTCGATATCTAAATGCTATAAAAGCAAGTTTGCATTGTTGAACAAAGAAATAACATAAGCAAGCATCCTTGAAAAGTTACATACATACAAACACTTCCAAGTGATCTTTTTGTTCTATTTGTCCTAGACAAAAAGGAAGAACTCTCTGTTTATATCTCACTTAGATTATTCGTGATACTCCGGACAAATAAGGGGACGAATAAATTTAAGAAGGACAGCAACTTGTTGCGAAACCGAGAGGATCCGTTTTCAGATTTTGCAGGAATATTAAAGGCATTGGAAGCATTGGTGATCAAGTCTCAAGCCCCTAGATAATTAACACATTTCCCGCCATGCTGAAAGCTCGTTCAACAATGACGGTCGAAACAGGGCAACTTAAAAACTCGACTGCCATCATTGCTAGCACTGGAAAATATTTAGCATGTCTCTTCCACCACTTCAATAAGTCGAAGTCGAAATCATTGTTAACCGCGTCGTTTCTCATTTCATACATACTCTCATATTCAATGTTTAATAAATTGTCAAATGTATATATACATCATGATCATCGGATAAGCATCATAGTAAGCACTTAACATGGTATATATATAGATAGTGTCGGGAACACAGGATTTTCATATATATATATATATATATATATATATATATATATATATATATATATATATGTATATCGGGTCGGGATCGGGAACCCGACGGGATTTTTCGATTTATATATACTCATATATCCCGTTCTCGTATTTTTCGGGTCGGGAAAAATCCCGAAATTTCGGGATCGAGAAACTTTCGAGAACGGGATTTTCCGGGATGGAATCGGGTTGGGATTCGAGACGGGTCGGAATTATCGGAATTTGTCACCCATAACAACATCAGAACTTCTAAAACACTTTATAAGATACGTAGATACACTTTTCGAAAGAAAAAGACAAAAAGAAAAAAAAGATAAAGTGAGATTTTTTAAGTACAAAAAACATCGAAGTAAAATAGTAAGAGGGTTTTATCATCACATTCTAAACTCAAAAAAATTAACTTCAAAATATGCTAATGTTTGGCATTTCTAATTTTAACATAAAATTTACTATGAATAAAACTTTCACACCGCCCATAATGTATTATGTCCAAATAATCACTTTACACTATTTGTATAATTTAATTATTGATATTCTTAAGGTGATTTTAATGTCTAATAATTATTATTATAGATGTAATTTTATGGGGCAGTTTGCCTCCTGATGACGTTCTAACCACGTGTTATGCGGACGTTAATTAATAAAACCATTTGTTTTCTCAATTTAATTTTTTTTATATTTTGCGCTCCGTTATTGTTAAAAAGTAGTGAAAACCAACAAAATATTAGTTCTGTAAAATCACTATAAATAAAAAAACGGACAAGAAGGATATATAGCGTCGATATGTCCGAGTGGTTAAGGAGACAGACTTGAAATCTGTTGGGCTTCGCCCGCGCAGGGTCGAACCCTGCTGTCGACGTTCTTTTTTAACCATTTTTCTTGGCATCCCAAAAACCTAATAATACTCGTTATTCAAATCGTGGAAAGCTTAATAATGGCTTTAACACCTGCTCAAAAAATTAAATAAAAACTTACTCAAAATTCTGTCCACATTCCAGAAATTTGTGTGATTAACCTAAATGTATACGTTACAATAAATATTTCGCATTTAAAAAAAAAAAAATACCCAGAAAATTAAATAATTAAGGAATGATGTTTTTCTCATTTTTCTTGCCATCCCAAAATTGATGATTAAGGCATCTTTTTTATTATTAAGGCATCTTGAAGTTTTGTATTTTAAATACTAACTTACTTAAAATTCTGGTATGATGATATCCTCAAAAATAATTGTCCCATTATTTAGAAAAAATCTTACTTTTAAAAAAAAATGTTTGTTTTAAATGTAATAATAAAAAAAATAAAAAATATCAGGAATGATGATTAAGCCATCTCGAAGTTTTGTAAATTAAATAAAAACTTACTCAAAATTCAGTCCAAATTCCAGAAAGGGATTAATTACCTTCCGAATATGATGTTTATGTTACGATATGGTTTAAAAATAGAAAACTTTAGTTTTCGATATACAGCTCTTGTCTAAACAAACACGAAAGTAGAGAAGAGGTAAGTCATGAATTTCGAAAAGCAATTTTTTTTTAAAGGTATCGTATACTTATAAATATAATCCATGTAAATTTTTGGTGTAAATTATTCTTATGGATATACATATTTATGTAAATCTTTTTTTTGTTGACTATTTATGTAAATCTCTTATATAAATAATATAAGAGAAGAATCATATCCAAGTGTTTTTTTAAGTATGTATATGCGACTGAACCATTTATTTTTAAGGGGATTTGAGGGAAAAGAAAAAAAATTACAAAATAAATAAATATGACATATCTTTTTTTTCTAGTTGCAAAAATAACCCAAAAAAAAAAATTAGACAGACAAAAATACCCCCTTAATAACCACATGGCTTACCTTTTTTTTTTTTTTTTGTAAACATCATATTACTTTGTTCTTTTTTTTTCTTCAAACACTCGTAACTTTTGATTTATAACTTCGATCATTGAAATTTTTCATCAAAATTCATATTTTTTTAGCACTTTAATTTGAGCCCAAATACGATACCCAACGTAAATTTTGAAAGCCGAAAAATATATTTGCATTAACCGGAGCGTTTTTCTTATAAACGACCGTAACTTTGATTTAGAACACCGATCATCAAAATTGTTTCACCAAAGTTCATATTTTTTTTATCTTCATTTTGAGACCTCATTTGATACCTTTTCGACGTAGTATTTAAAAGCGATAAGGTATCAAATTTTATCGCAGAGTTTACAGAAACACAGTAACGGTAACACGTTTTATTAACAGACAAAATATCACCATTAACATTGAGTAATACAACAATCTATCAAAAAATGGTGGAGATCGTAATGAAACAATCTATCAAAGCATTATGGAGATGCAACTCTCGGGGAATCAAGTGAATAAAAACCTAAAACTATTGAATATAATCAAAAATCATATCATTGGAACTAAAACATTCTTCAAGTTGTTGAAGACCAAAGCAGTATGTTTTACCATCTATAGACATTTATCCTTCAAACCCGCACCACATCAAACTTCATGGAAGATGTATGAAGCAGAAAATGCATTAAATAGCAGCAGCTCGGCCTCATCAATAGAGAATCTATGCTCCTCCATTTTTCTAAAGACAAAAAACACCAACATTGTCTCACCATTTGAATCAACAACCTTCAATCACCTAGGCCAAAACCACACCACAACAAATAGTGGAACGCAAGGAAAGATTAAAAACAAATAAAGACACCATATGCCTGCAATAACACATTTTACGAAGAATACATAGAGATATTAACAGTAACACAACAACACAATAACACCTTATTGTTGGAAGTAGCGCCCGAAAGACAATTTATGTAATTGTTTTTAGAATTAATAAATGATAGATTTATTCTCATCTTATTGTTTGCTTCGTGCTTATAAGTAATACACTACTGAAAATCCCAAGTCGTATCATATGTAGCCATATAACTTAGTGTGTGTCACACATGAGGATTAAGTTTATGGTGATACACTTGAACTGTAAGTCCGTGGTGAAGTTAATCAAAGTATGAGGTCTATTGATTAAAACACCATTAATGCGCCCAGAACACTTTATGGTGTGACCGTCTTATCCGGACCGTCAACATTGGTTGTCTAAGTGGAGCATTTATAAATGATGAGAGTCATATAGGACTGGACCGATTTAATCTGAATTTTGTTGGAAAGGTGTCCTAAACCCAATCGGGGTGGACCGGATCCGACCGGGTCGGGTCATTTACAGTCTATTTAGTTCATCTAATAACTTTATTATGATTAATAAAAACACTTATGTTATTATATATTGTTTATCTTCATATTATTTGTTGTATGTATATAGTAACGTCCCTAGTGTCAAACTGTGATAGAGAAACCGTGATGGTGATTATGATTGATGAGATCTCTAATCACTCTAACAAGTTTGGTACTTAAATGTCTCTAGTATTATGTACTGTCAAATGGGACATTGATAGTATAATCAGACAAGCACGTAATTGATGTCTTCTATCTTATAGAAGGTAGGGATAAATCTCGTCTATCAAAGTGTAGAGACACTTGGACTGTACGTGGACGTGTATTAGAGAATGCGTACGTTAGACTGACCCACTTACATTAAGTGTAACACTATGTGGCGGTTGTGTAATTATCCTTTAGACCGGAGTCTTCATGGCATCACGGTATGGATTGTCATGCTTTGACACTATTGAGATTTCCCCTAGCCACGGGGCGATCATGCATGCGGAGTATACATGATTGGTCGTCCGGGAATCGCGTATCCTATGATTGGGATCGAATATCCGAAATGACCTTCTTATAAGGAATGTCTAGCTCTCGAGAATCTTTGCAAAGTGGGAGTAAATGTGTTATTCCGAGAGAGCATGATATCCAGATTATAAGATACGATCGTTAATGTATTGACACTCGAGATACAATCGTATGGATATTATTACAGCGATAGGATTGTAAGTTATACGGTAACTGCTTCACACGAAAGGTAGTAGTCATTGATTTTGACTTTTCCGATGATTGGGGGTCACGGTGTGTTGCTAGAGTTAGGCTTGAAGGGCATTTTAGTACATTTCACTTTGTGTCTACGGCCAACATATTCGGAAGCCTATCGGGTCACACACATATGAACTTCGAGTCGGATTAAAATGCGGTTATAGTTGATAACCAAATAAGGAAAGTTTATCTCTAGACTATAAAGGTTATAGTGGTAAATTAATATGGTGGTATTTATTTATTATGAATAAATAAAATAGTAGATATTAATTATATATAAATTATATTAATTAAAGAATATTCCGGAAGTCAATTTGTTGACTAATGGGGCGCCACATTTGATGTGTATAAGATACACTTGGATTGTGCATTTTAATTAATAAGATTACCATAATATTAATATAAGATATTAATTGATTTTGGAAAAATAGATTTATGGTAATAAGATAAATATAATCAATATAAGATATTGACAATATTAATTATAATATAAGAGATAAATCAATCTAGAAGATTTTCCTTATTTTATTGAGAAAATGTTTTCTTTTCCTCCACTCCATATGGGGCGCCCCTCTCACTATAAATAAGTGGTATGTGTCAAGCTCTTTGGTACATCACAATTGCAAGAGCTCATAGTTCTTGTGTAAATAGAGAGCATCCTATAGTGAGTTTGTGGGGGAGGAAAAAGGCCGGTCTAGCAACCGGAGTTTTCCAATAGCAATCCAATGAGGATTCCGGCGTGGAGTTCGTGTGGATTATCGATAGAGGCCGGACGCGTGGACGGCTTGCACACCGTACTACTCTCCGTTGACGGTCAAAGCGACGATCTTATAAATCATGTAAGGTATAACCGTCAAACTACTTAACGTGTTTATTGCATTAAACGAAGAACGATATAGAAAAAGGAAATCAAATTTTAAATTCTGCTGCGTTAAACTAGTGATTTCCTAACAAATTTCTCATATAATTCCGTGATTGAGAAATATTATTAAATAACAAGATGATCATATATGGATTAATGTCACGGATTTTTGTAATGAAAATAAACAAGTAATAAATTTATAAATCCGGTATACCCCAAGTGTAGGGATCGTAGTATAGAGGTTGATACCGGGTCGATCTTACGGGGAATCGGGGTTGCTTAATCTAGTTTTTATTATCTAACCTAACTATGTCACGATTACTACTAAAAAGATACGAAAATAAAACAGTGAAGAACTCAAACGAAAAACGAAACTAACAATAAGAATAACTGGACAGAAGATCGAGATCTAAAGCCAGGAGAATATGGTTGCGAACAAAATTATCTAAACTAAATCTATGCTAAATCTATTACGAAATAAAGATTGTAAATTTACTAAGCAATTCAAGTTCAAGTGATTTAATCAATAATTTACGAACGAACAAGCTATTGATCCACCTATCCTACAACAATCAATTTCTATCTCGATTATTTCGTGAATTCTAACCAAGTTGTGATTCACCTAGCCAGAGTATGAACTCCTAATTTCTTAGACAAGTTCGCCTATTAATCTTCTATCTTTCGATCTAAAGATTAACGCTTTCTAACCAAAGGTGTGAAATTTATAAGTTTCTAACCTATAGATTCAACCTAATAACTCTCGTTAATTAGATTAAAGGTCTAATCTTTATTATGGCGATCTAGGGTTTAACATGATTCTCATCAATATAAACAATCAACATGCAAAGATCTTTCGATATAGATTGCAGAAAAACATGACAAACATAATAAAAAAACAACTTGAATTAAAAACTCACAAGACAATCGAGAAACGAAACTGAATTGTTGATCGGATGGCTTCACAACGCTTATTCAATAGAGGTCTAGCCTCTTAGCATCCTCTTGAAGTTCGAATTACTTGAATAAAAATACATAAAAGTGTTTGATCTAAACTAGAAATTTGAAAGCAGAAATTTTGAGTAAAAACTAGTAAGAATCGCAGCTAAGCCGCCCCTAGGGTTTAGGGTTCGAATATCTGATGGAATTGTTGTAAATAACCCAGCTATATATAGAATTTTAAGGCGGTGCTGCTATGTCGGCCGACTGGACGCTCGTCCGAGTAGCTGAACGCCCGTCCACTTAGCTTGAAATCTTCGAATCGGGCCGAGTCATGATCAGACGCCCGTCCTTCTTTAAATCAGACGCTCGTCCATCAATTTTGGGAGAACTCTGAATCAAATATTCCAGCCTGGACGCCCGTCCACTGGACGGAGAATTGAACGCACGTTCAGGTTACTTCAAATCTGATTTTTCTATCTCTATCTTCAATCAACTTAATCTCTATCTCTTTTTCTTCATATAACTCCGATCCTTAACATCTTTTAATCCTCTTTCAAACCAATTTCGTGTATCTACAATATAATAAAACATTGCAAAGTGTAATATCATCCAAATCAATATAAAATCAACAATAAAACACATAAATCAACCAATTTTGCGATTAAACCGTTTAAAAACTCACTTGCTCAATAAACCAATTAAACACTCAATTTCTATGCAAATTATACGAATATGGAGAGAATTGTTACAAAATATAACGATATAAATCATATAAAATCACCCTTAACAATTAACCTTAATCCTGAAATGATTACGGGCTCCTACTTGTTTCAGGATAGGGTTTGATGTGTTCGTTAAGTAAATCGCTAAGAGGCGCGGTCCGAATCTCTTTCACGTTGGCACTATTCTGGAATGAGTGAGAAGTGTGTGTCTCATAGATATGGAATCCATTCCTTCCTGCGGGAAGTAGAAAGACAATCCCCTTATTTGTTGATCCTAGAAACTGATCGATCCGCGGAGATCGTATTGGTTATGAACTAATTAATTACTAGTGGGTTATTGGTAAATAAGGATAATATGTATTGAAGAGGGTTTACGGAAATAATCTCGCTTCATTACAGATAGTCTATGGAGGGTTAGTTTATATGTAATGATTATATCAATGGACACTTATCGACTCGACGTTTTGAGAATAATTTATATCTATAATCGATAGAGTTCAGTTTCGGATTTATGGTGGCGTAATTCCGGAATTAATAAGTTGGTTATAGGTCCATGGTCCCCGGGTTGGCTCCTAACACGTGAGTGTTTTTTTCTCATTTTATGGAACCTCGAGAATAAATTAAATAGTTGGTCTATTTAATGAATATGCAATATTATTTATTTGGTAAATAATATGTAAAATAGAAAAGACATTTTCTATTAAAAATAATTAAAAATAGCGCCACACATTTCCTAGATTATGTCACATGTGTAATTAATTAATTATCTATTTGTTGGATAATTAATGGAAAAATAAGAGATTGATTTTTTGAGAATTATCTCTTATCTTTTGGCAAATATCTTTTCCTTATGAGAATAGGTAATTGCGGTGTGAAAAAGATAACTCTCTTGGCTAGTTATTTTCCTATATAAAGAGAGTTCCTCCCAACACAATTTCACACACAAAATTGCGCCACTTTACAATTAAAAGGAAGAAAAAAATAGTTTCTTGCCTTAGTCATTAAGAGGAGGAAAACCTAGGGTTTTTCTTGTGCATATTCGAGGTGGTTCTACGGCGAGGATCGACGTCCACCAGTCGTCGCTAGGAGATACAATCCGGAAGATTGTGGCTTCTCTATCTGTCGATTTATTATTCCTCTTTAAATAAGGTAAATTTTCAACCTTCTCATAGTTAGATTAATTGTTTATGCGAATCGAATCGTGGTAAAATCGCATGCGAATTTATTCGTAGTTTCCGCTGTGCAAGATCGAGTGTCTTGGTCGGTGATGTGAATCAGATCTGACGATCCAATTATGGATCGGATCCGGATACGGGTTTCTGTATATCCAGCACTTATATATCATCACAGTAACACAACCAATTTTGTTTTCCTCTTCAACTTCTCAAAACACTTTTCGGTACTAATAACCACAGAAAACAAATATACATTGCATTTCTTATCCATTAATGACTGAAATATCATCATTAGTATGCTTCCCAATTTAAGGGAGGGCGTTTGAAGCACACTACAACCGATTCTTTTTCAAAAAAGAAAACATTGCAACATTGCATCTTTTTGTATATTTGAAAAAAGTAGAAGAAGGCAACAACATGAAGTCAATAAAAGTATTTGAAGTTTTTCAATCCTAAAACACTTGGTTTTTTGCTCCAATATCTGATTTTTCAGCTTTATTCTTGGCGTATATATGGAAATTCACCGAAAATCTCACAACACATAGTGATATTATACAAATTATGCGGTTGTCCTTCTCCCTATAAAAAATATGTAGTAACTTAAAAATATTTCGTATTGTAACACCATTGATATTAATAGTAACACCCCTCAAAACTAGTGTATTAGAAAATTTAATGATATTAACCAAGTGAACAACACAATCAATCTTCTTTAAAACATCATAGATGCATCCTTAAACCAACCCTTAAACTGTGGGATCACCAATATTATCAACCACAACAGACTTACTATTATTTGTGTTCTCAACAGAACTATTAGTTTCAGCTCCATGGTTATCAAAAGAGTTGACAATGGTAGCTTCAATATCTACCATGGCAGTTTCAATACATGCCTTGGGATTCCTCTCAACCTCTGTTGCCAGAGGAACACTCGTAGACTCAATACGCGAATTATCAAACTCAATACATAGATTTCCAGAATTTTCAGAACTTGAAATGATGGGAACAGTAGCATTAGCAGAAGTAGATACCTTCAAATTAGTCGAATTTGCGACCATGGCTGCCAAAGTTTGAACAACATAGTACCGAGACCATCAGGTGCCTACTGCAGGGGATGATATGCCAAAAAATCAGCTAGCAACAACCTTGATGACCCTCAATCATCCAAAGCTTTATAGTACAACTTCAGCAGACATTAGCAATAGGCTATACTTGTGATATCACCCGGAGAAATGAAATGTTAGGAACAACATTTGGTATAACTAAAAAAAACACAAAAAAAACGTGTTTAAAGATTTTTATGAAGTATTTCTGTATTTAAACATGCTGTAAATTGTAAACAATGATTTAAATAGTAATAATCATCCTTGTACCATGGTCCTTTTTTACATAATAGGTACATATGCAAGAAGATTCAGTGACGGCAACATGGTTCAAAGTCTCAGCAGAGTCGGAGACGACTCGGCCGAGTCGACTCCGACTCGGAGCTTACCGGTACAAAGTTACGGATTCATCTCGATTTAGAGATGACTCGGGTATGTATCGGCTTGACTCGGCAAAACTCGGCCGAGTCAATCCGATATCTACAGTGATTTCGACTGAAACATGAAAAATGATAAAGCATTTTTATCATTTTTAAATGATAAAAATGTAACTTGGATTTGCAACCATGGCTGCCCAAAATTAATATGCAAACCAACTAAACTTTAGAAAATAATTTATGATGAAAGCTAGTGAACAGTAGCTGTAAGCAGAGGCGGATCTGTACTATACTATATGGGGTCTGCGGATCCCATTAAAAATAAGAATACTCTACATTTTACCTATAGAAAAATATATCGGACCCAGGTGAAAAAATATTTACTTAGAAAAAGATTTATGGACCCCGCTGAATATTAATTATTTCTGGATCCGCCATACTGGCAGTAAGTATGACCTATATTTAGCAGAGTAATGAAATCCTCTAATGAAACAAAGGCATTAAAGTGTGAAAATCAAAAGCTTAACAAGCAACGGAAAGAAAAGAACACAAATTTCTGTCCTAATTAATTGCCAGAGTCAAGATTCATAATGCTCAATTTAAGAACCAGCATAAAAGGATAGCTTATAAGAATTCAAACATCCAATCTTACTGTGTATCTTAGTCCTGAGAGCAGCACCTAAATGATTTCTTCTACTATTTCTGGAACATCCATGTCTTCCTCCTCGGATTGACTGTTTGATGAATCACAGGAGTGATCTCTACTATTTCTCCGATGGGCGGACGTAAGATAGGATCCGGAAAGGTTTATTAAGCTAATATTAAAAGAAATATCAAAATAATTCGAAGGAAAATATTTTATCTTTAAATCAAAAAAAAAAAAAATATAAACTGGATTAAAATTTATATACAAGACGGAAAGTTGACTGAAAACTAATATTCCCTTATTTTTAATGGACGAAATTGCGGTGTACGTAACGTAGGGCAGTAGGTAACACATCTCGTTCATGTGATGAAACAATAATTTGCTGTATTTTTATACGCTGACAATGAAACTTCACTAGTAGTTATTTTATTGTAACTTGTATAGGCCAAACAAGCTTGTGTAGACGCAACTTTAACTAATAATTAAGCATCTGACTTCTAACTAATCTATTCTATTCTTTTTTAAATAAAAAAATCCCACTTAAAAGTGATAGATACACTGTCTATTAATGATAAATATCTTTATCATTTAGAATTGTCGATCATAATAAACATGACTGGTTGAAGTAATGCCTGTGATTAATCAATGGTTTATGATTAGTGAAGTATATATATATTTAATAATAATAAAATAAATTACATCTCATCTACAGGGCCGGCCCAACCAAACCCGAGGCTTAAGGCGAATCGGTACGGTGGGTGCTTTAGATTAAATTTTTTTTTCTTGAACACATACTTACAAAATATATCAACATTGTATTTATAACATCCGTAAATACAAAATTCGAGTTCATTAATAGCCTTCGAAACATACCTAGAAGTAATAATTCAAATTCATATCATCATATGCATAAACAAAAGTACAAAACATACTTGATACTTGTTGGAGAAAATGTGGAATTGAATTAAAAATGATTTTATAATCATTTTATTCAAATGATTTTGTAAACGATTTCGGATATATTCTTGTATAGAATATATGTAATGTTTTATTAATTCGAAAACTACGTGAGTCGTAGATGAATTCGGGATTTGGAATCATTCAATTCGGATAACGAGTGAATGAGAAATTAACGCTTAAAGTCGGTTTGTTGGAAAATCATGATATGTCATATTGGGCTATCGTGAGCTTAAGTGTGTGTTATGAAAAGGAAAAATGGGAAGAAACTTTTCTCCCACATTGGTTGGAAGAAGGAAAAAAGAAGCAATATTTATATGATATTGTTTTAGTGTAGTTGGAATAAGAAACCAACATTATACACCGTTCTCTACGCGGGCGCGGGGGGTGCAAATCCAATCCGATTTACCCTTGGGCTTGTGCATGCCCGCGTACACGAATGCGGCTCGATTTGAAGGTTCACGGTCGAGTTCGGTTTTGCATTGCAGAATCGTTAATTTATTTTCTCGAGAGTCTTTTTTTTTTTTTTTTTTTTTAAAACAGTGTCCGAGCGCCCTTCCAGGTGGGGCTTTAAGGGCAGTCTCTGCCTTGCGCTTGGGTGGGCCGGTCCTGCTCATCTATAACTGCAAAGTCTGCAATGCTCCAAAAAATCTTGGGGTTGACACCACTACATGAGTTATAAAATGACCACACATACATTTTGTAAAATCTGAATTTTTATACGGGTAGATTTGCCGATCGTAAATTCTATCTTTTCTGTCTTTTGGAATTTATTCTTCTTATTTAATTGTTCTGCGAATACATGGATATGTACATTTCTTCATTTTTTTTTTAAAATAATCCATGCGCATGTACAATAATATCAGACAAAGATGAGGTTTCCATTTATATACCACACTGTGGTTCATGGGCGGACCAAGGATTTTGAGATTAAACAATAGTACTAATCATTTATTGCTAACCCAACAAATATAAAGATAATGTAATACCCCGTGCTTCCTTTACGGGTAAATTTATTTATCTAGTAATTTTCAGAGTTACTCTAATTTTCCTTAATTATTTAAATTTGAAAATTAAAAAAGACATGACTGATCAATTATTTAAAAAAAATACTTTGTCAGCAAGATAATAAAGGGTTTTACTTGGATTTAAGGAATTAAATCTATAAATTAAAATACTATTAAATCCCCGATATAACTTATTGAGCACACTCATAATTTTCAAAACGTGCAAAACAAACGGCAGTGAAACATTCACTACATATAAGTGCATATAATAATCATGAATATTATGATACTCATATCAAATAATAGGTCATACACATTAATAAGTGGTGTGATCATTTACTATAGTACATGTTGTGATATCTTTTGTTATACATAAACAAAACATACTTACGCCCGTCCCCTTATTCCCATGGGCAGTTTTGATTCAAAATCGATGGTCAACCTTCAAAAATTCATATCTCTCGATATATATGTAGTCAAACTTTTGTTGTTTTGAGTAGTCAAAGCAATCATCACGGAACGTAAATCGCTCTAAAAATAGTTTGATAGAAAATATCAAAATAATCTTTCGTTTTACTCATTTTTGTATTTTCGAATTTCATGACGAAGGCATAACTTTTATTAAGTAATCATAGCTCCATCACGTTTAGTTTAGTTTCTTTATCAGGATCGAATTGTTGAACGTATTAATGGCGGATGCAGAAATTATATTCAGCGGGGTCCGTGATATTTTTTCCGGGTAATTGTTTTTTTCATGGGGTCCAGAATATTTTTTTGTTGGTAAAATATAGAGCATTATTATTTTTACCAGGGTTCGTGGACCCCTTTTAAATATATGTGTGTCTGCCCATTGTAGGAAACGTAGACTTTGTAGATTGAAAAATTGCTATTGTTGAATTTCGAGTTGATGCTTTGATATAGTAAGGTAATAAGTGTTCTTATCAACAAATTTATTTTAAAAGTATCTATTTTAATTTTAAATAGATTGTTAAACTCTATCTTTTGTTAGAATTGGCGAATTTATATATGAAATTCTAAAAAATTGGTGTATTAAAGTTGTAGAAACCATAATAATTTTGTGAAGGTCATACCGTGATTGCAGCCGGATGATATGAATGACTCCTAGCGGGGAACTTTTTGGGTGGTATATTCGAATGGTGCAGATACATCTATGATGATACGGGGATTCACACCTCCACGTGGAATCATCTGATTAGTCCATCTGGCATTTGAAAGAGTCTGAGCCGGCTATCCGCATCGGGTCGATACGAGACGTACCAGTGAAGACCACAGCTCAAGTAAGATCCACCAAGTGTCTGGACTCGAACGATCACATCGATCTTATTCGAGTCGATATCATACACCTTAGCCTGGCCACCTGGGCCCACATCCCACAGGTAACTTGGGCAAGGTGGCAAGGCCCATTTAAGGGTATTTATGTCAATAGACCTCGCTGCCCTTAGTTTTAGGGCAGGAAAAGGGCATGTGCCTATAAATACACAGCTCCAGGAACTACGTAAGGCTTGATTCCTGGACTTTCACACAGGATACGTAGGCAATCCAAGATACATTCTTGGACTCAGCCGTAATACATCAAAAACACCATCTTTCGTTCATATTTAGCCATCTCGATCTCTTACAGCTCATCCTTAGATTACACGTGGCCTCATTTCACTGGTGGTGTATTATTTAGCATCGTCATTTGGCGCTAGAAGGAGGGCCTTCTACCGGTGAGTTGGTAAAGAGATTGCAATGGTGCCGCCAAAGAAGGAAGAAACCGACGAACAAAGCAAGAACATGCGATCGAAGAGCACACAGATATATGATCCGGCGGGGTTCCCTCACAGTTCAAGAAGTCCCCACCGGATCTGACCCGCGCTTGCATCCTCCTCCCAGCCCCGCCTTCCCCCACGCCTACAAGACGTGGCGGACCACTTGGCATCTTTGGATGAGGACGCCTTGAAGAGGTGGTAGCCTCGGCATTTATAGGTAAGGGAATCCGCAATCCCCCGTTGAGCACCGCTAGACCCTCCAGGTCGTAAGGAGATTGATAATGCTAAGGGAAAGAGGCCTCGTTGGGGTTGAAGAGGAGTGTGAGGAAGGCGCGATTGAAATCGCCGTGACTAACGCCCGCAAACGTCCCGAGCAAGAAAAGCTTCGCCGACAATTCGAGGATAGCATCCGAAACGAGTTCAACCGCATTGTGGGGAAAGATCAACCCACGGAATGGCTAGAGTCGCCATTTAGTCCCGAGATCGAAATATATACGATGCCCGAATCCTTTAAGCCGCCAAAGATGGAGCCCTATGACGGTACTACGGACCCGAGGACCATCTATATCGATACATATCTTTGATGAGGTTGAGAAACGCCAATGACGCCATGAAGTGTCGAGCTTTTGATACGTTGCTCACGGGTCGAGCTCGGGAGTGGTTTCATAAGCTACGTCCCGGATCGATCTCTAGCTTTCTACGCTTGGGACAAAAGTTCCGAGACGCTTTCATTGGGAACAAGAAGTTCCATCTTAGTGCTACCCACCTTATGAACATCAAGCAGAAAAAGGGAATCTACTATCGACTTCATGAGACGTTTCAACCTTGAAGCCATGAAAGTGCATAATGCCGTGATGCGCCGCAAGTTAATGCCTTTGTGGGAGGTCTCGGAATATGAAGCCGTATGATAAGCTATCCAAGAAAATGCCGAATGATATGGATGAATGTGTGAACATAGTCCATAGATTCTCGCCAAGGTGAAGAGGCGGTGCGTCGCACACCATTTCACTTGGCCTCGCCTCGAGGAACGACTCCCGAAGCCAGAGCAAGGGTCAGCCTAGGGGTCGGAATGAAGAAAGCAAGTCCAACGTCTTTGATCGACTGACAGCTCCGATATCGGATCGATTGGGAAAGAAAGGAAATTTAAAAGACCGAGACTTTATCCCCCTCAACCGATCTCGGGGGGAGGTGTTGGCAATCATGATCAAGAAGAACATCGCTAGGACACCTAAGCCGATGTCTAAAGATCCGGAGAAAAGGAAAAATACTCACAAGTATTGTGACTATCATAGAGATGTGGGGCACGACACGGAGGAATGCTTTGATTTGAAGAGGGATATCGACGCCTGTATCCAAGAGGGTCGATTGGATGAAGTCGTTGACAGGTCAGAAAAAGACGAGCCGAAGGGCCGCCGGGAGTACAAGAGAAAAAGCTACAACGGAAAGAAAGATCGGTCTCCACGTCGAGATAATCGGAATAGGCGGGAAAGGTCATCTGACCCAACACACAGAGACAATCGCCGAGATGACCGTCAAGAAATTCAGAACCGAGATCCTCATCGAGATAATCGTGCCGGATATGACGTTAACACAATCGTGGCAGAGCATGAGTCGGATCGACCTCGATCAAGTCGGCACTCGTCTGACAGGACGAGAGAGTCAAAAAAGATCAGGTTGACAACGGAAGTGGGTTACGGACCCAAGGACGATGTTCCGAGTTCCCACAGTCATAGCGAGGGATTGGTGATCGAGGCAGTAATAAGCAGGGGTCGAGTAAAAAGGGTTTGTGTCGACAAGTGGAAGCGCCGTTAATATCCTTTATTATTCGCGTTTAGGGCCATGAGGTTGAAAGATGAAGATATCATTCCGTTATCTACCCCTCTTTTTGGATTTACAAAGCCAGGGCTATCCACCCCGTCGGGTCGGTCGGTTGTTAACGACGGTCGGAGATGGAGAAAAGGGGCGTACGATGGAAATGACCTATGTCGTAGTTAAGGCCCCATCGTGGGTACAACGCGATATTGGGTCGACCGGCCTTATATGATCTCGGAGCTATTATCTCGACTTTCCACAACAAGATGAAGTTTCCCACCCGGTACGGTACCCATGAGGTCAAGGGAGACGTTGAGGTAGCCCGGAATTGTAGCTTGGTTACGATCAAAGGAAAAGGAGTTGGGCAAGTGCTAGTTGAGGAGTTGATACCGAGGAAGAGGAAGATCGAAGCCGGGTTTCGCCGACCCGACCGAGGAAGTTCGAGTTTGGAAGGAGGAATGAGGTCAAGGGGTCCGGATCGGGAAGTGGTTGCCACACCCCGACACGAGAGCCTTGGTCGACCTCCCGGTTGAGTTTCGAGACGTTTTTGCATGGAAGGCGAGATGACATGCCCGGCCTATCGGCGGATATAGCTATGCACCAACTTAACGTCGATTCCAAAAAGAAGCCAATACGGCAAAAGAAGAGAAATCTTGCACCTGATAGAAAAGAGGCAGTGAAGAAGGAAGTCGACAAGTTGCTCGCTGCGGGGATCGTGAAAGAGGTATTTTATCCGGATTGGTTGGCCAACCCAAGTGTTAGTTAAGAAGCCGGATCGTAGCCGGCGAATGTGTGTCGACTTTACGGATCTTAACAAGGCATGTCCCAAGGATTCTTACCCGCTACCAAAGATCGACCGCTTAGTCGACTCGACACTAGGCTTCGAGGTGTTCGGGTTCCTCGATGCGTACAGGGGTTATTATCAGATCTTTATGGACCCACAGGACTCGGAAAAAACCGCTTTTATCACAGAGTTTGGCACGTTTTGCTTTGTTACGATGCCGTTTGGGCTTAAAAATGCAGGGGCTACTTATCAACGGGCCGTCAACAAAATTTTCAAGAGGCAGATAGGTCGGAATATGGAGGTTTATGTGGATGATTTATTGATCAAGAGCAAGTCCTTGGGACAGTTTCTTGTCGATGTGAGAGAAGTTTTCGAAGTATTGCGAGCAGCAAAAATGAAGCTCAACCCAAAGAAATGCACATTCGGAGTTCGATCAGGGAAATTTCTAGGATACATGATATCGAGAGATGGGATCAGAGCTAACCCAGATAAAATCGAGGCCCTCAAAAGCATGCCAACACCTCGGAATGTCAAAGAGGTGCAGAGGTTGACAGGTCGCATGGCGGCTCTCAACCGTTTTCTGTCGATATCGGCGCAGAGAGCTCTACCTTTCTTCAAGATTCGGAAAAAAGCTAGTCCGTTCCGGTAGGACGGGGAGTGTCAGAAGGCATTTGACGATTTGAAAGAATATTTATCTGATTTGCCAACGTTGTCCTCACCTCGAGATGGAGAGAAGCTCTTAGTTTATCTAGCAGTCTGCGAGGAAGCGGTAAGCACTGTCTTAGTTCGAGAAGGAGACCAGGGACAAATCCCGCCCTATTTTGTCGCCAAAGCCCCACAGGGGTGCGAGAGATCAGATATACCCCTGCGGAGAAGTTAGCGCTGAGTTTAGTTCATGCGTCGAGGAAGTTGAAGCCATACTTCCAAGCACATCCTATTGCTGTGGTTACTGACCAACCGTTAAAACAAATTTTGGCAAAGCCCGAGACATCGGGTCGATTAACCAAGTGGGTTGTCGAGCTAGCGGAATACGACATAGAGTTTCTACCTCGAACAGCCATCAAGGGTCAAGCTCTGGCTGACTTCTTAGCAGAAGGGTTGTCGATTCAGTTAGAGCAAGGAAAACAGTCATCGGAGGAGCAGTGGACACTCCACGTCGATGGTGCCTCGAGTAAAGAGGGGGCTGGAGCTGGTTTACTGCTAGTTAGTCCGAAAGGAGAAGAGTTTCCGTATGCACTTCGGTTCGAGTTCAAGGCTACGAACAACGAAGCCGAATATGAGGCCTTAATCACAGGTTTAAAGCTAGCATCGAAGTTGGGAGTCGAGAATCTTCTGGTATACAGCGACTCTCAACTCGTGGTAAATCACGTGCGGGGAGAGTATGAAGCTAAAGAAGAATCAATGAAAAGCTATCTAAAGGTTGTTCAGGGGTTAATGTCGAAATTCAAGACGATCCTAATCGAACAGGTACCTCGGAGTGAGAACAAGCGAGCCGATGCGTTGTCTAAGCTCGCGTCGAATTTCAAATCAAAGAGGAAAGTTCTGGTTGAGATGCTAGCGGAACGGAGCTATAACGAGGTCGACGTGCAGCCCGTAGTTCAAGGATCGACCTGGATGGACCCTATAGCACTATTCTTGAAAGATGGAATGCTCCCCACCGATAAATCTCAGGCCAGGAAAATCCGACTTCAAGCCTCCAGGTACGCTCTTTTCGATTATGTGCTTTATCGAAAATCATTTGTAACCCCTTGGATGCGATGTGCATCGGAAGAAGAGGGGCTTATCTCGCTCGAAGAGATACACCGAGGGGTCCGTGGTAATCATTGCGGAGCTCGAATGTTGGCAAGGAAGTGCAACCGGCGGGATATTTCGGCCGTCAATGCAAAAAGATGCGAGTCGATTGGTAATGAGTTGCGAGCTCGCCAAGTACACGACGTGGTAACTCATCGGCAAGCACGAGAAATGAATGCCATCGAGTCTGTATGGCCGTTCGATGAATGGGGAGTCGATATAGTCGGACCTCTACCTCGAGCTCCGGGGAATTTCAAATACGTCGTCGTTGCGGTTGATTATTTTACTAAATGGGTCGAGGCCAAAGATCTTACTGACATCGTGGCCCGCACCATCAAAAAATTTCGTGGGAAAATATTTTGTGTAGGTTCGGAATTCCGAAGTATCCGGTCTCGGACAACGGGACTCGCTTCTTGATGATAGTGCGTGCGGGGTTGGTTGAAAGAGTTCGGGATCGAGCACGAACGACGTCGGTAGCCCGACCTCGCCTAATGGACAGTCGAGCGGACAAACAAAGCATCAAGTTTGGATTGAAGAAGCGATTGGAAGATGAAGGCCGAGATTGGGCGGCTCGGTTACCCAAGATATTATGGTCATATCGCACAAAGACCCAACTCAAAGAACCCAAGAAACTCCTTATGCCATGGCCTATGGATGTGAAGCCGTGATACCTGCAGAGATCGGACTAGCATCGCCTCGGGTTTTAGCTTATAATGTCGAAACTAATGCTGCCGATCTAAGAGAAGAAAAAGACAATGTCGAAGAGAATAGGGAAATGGCGGCGTATCGGATGGCCAGTTATAAAAGAAAGATTGCTCGCATTACAACGCAAGGGTGAAATACAAATACTTCCAAGTAGGAGACCTCGTATTGAGAAAAAATGAAGCCGCAAACGGGACCCAATAGGCAAGCTCGAGCCGAATTGGGAAGGTCCGTATAAAATCTTGAAAGTGCATCCTAAGGGGTCATATCGCTGGGCGAGGTCGGATGGAAGCACGGTGCCTCGAACTTGGCATGCCACCAACCTCGAAAGTATTATGTTTAAATTATTTCTTATTCTCATGACTTTTGCGCTTCTACCTTCATCGCTGTAACAGTCGATATGACATTGTATTGCGATTCCTTTTATAAAGCATGCTTTCTTTTCCTTTTTAATTACACTCGCATGTGCAAGACCATATGAAAAAGCGCAACAATCGACCGAGACATTAATTCTCCGACCCGAACAACTCGGCACTGTATGGTGAAAAAAGCCAAGTCATTGACAATGCTTAAGTCACCTCGACACGATTAAGCTGAAGGAAATAGTGAATAAAGCCAAGTCACTGACAATGCTTATATCACTTCCGACATGCCGATAAGCCACGATGCTAAGCGATCGGCGGATTTAAAACAAAATAGTGAATAAAGCCAAGTCACTGACAATGCTTATATCACTTCCGACATGCCAGTAAGCCACGATGCTAAGCAGTCGGCGGATTCCACGATGGATCCCGAACATCTCGATCATAAGCACCACGATGTGCCCGATCAAAAGCAGAATAGTCGAATCGAGCTCCGACCAAAAAGCCAAGTCAAGCCAACAAGGCAACACAATGCTAGGTCGACTCATACTCAAGTGTACCAGGAGTCATGAACTCCTACTACACTTCGAGGGGCCACCAGGGGAATTAAGTCCGAAGGACTACACCCCATAAGGCAACATTTTCAAGGGAATTAAGTTCAAAAGGACTACACCCTAAACAAACGATCAACAAGAAACAAAAGACATTCAGTGAAAAGCATAAGATTCAAATCTGAAGATCAATGCAAAATTAAAATGTCAAAGTTTACAAGATCGAATGGACGAAATGAAAGTTCAGACAAGTTAAATCATAAAAGTTATTACAACCAAATCGAATCGAGTTATTTAAAGTAACAAAAGAGGAAATAGCATCGGCATCGGTCGGTTCGAGGTCGAAGCGTTAGGATCGACTTGATCCCCGTACTCGACATTTTCTCGTGCCATCGTCGCTCAAGACGGAAGTCACGTACTTCTTATACAAAGAGATGCCGCCTTGAACTCGAAAGTATCGCCCATAACGAGGAATGGCCTCGAGATCATATAGATAAGGCTTCGCAAGGCGTACACGTTGAAGTTTGGATCGACCTCTTTGACTTGGTCGATAGCCATTGTAAATCCACCTTTCATGCCCCGAGTCATGAGCAACGTCGGTCGTCTTCGAGTTCCTTTGAGTTCAAAAAGTCCCGCTTAGCGGTTTCGGCTCGAGTCGTTAACTCGTCGAGAAGAGACGGACGGTAGTACGAGCCTTGATCGCCTCCACCGCCGGCTTTAGTCCCCTCAAGCTCCGACTTCACCTCCGATAATTCCGATCTCAACACCGCCATCCCGCATCCCCGTCGGATACATCTTTCGAGCTTGGGATAGATCGTCTCTAGCCTTTTTCGCATCCGACTCCGCTTTCACACGACGTTCGTCCAATTTGTTTATCTTGGCCTTCTCGCTTCTCGATGTCCGTGGTCAGTTTAACGATGGCTTCCTTGTGTTCCTCCAGAGCAGCTGACGGGGACACAATCCCGTTGAGTGCGGCTTTAGGCCGCGAGTCGAGTCTCGCAAAAGAACACACTGATGATGTCAAAAACAGACCCAGATCACAAATTTATAAGGAAAATAAAAAGAAGACTTACTGCTCGACTACTCTTCATAATAAAGTCATGCAGCTCCTCTGGAGTCATGCCTTCCATCTCCGACATGCTCACTGCAGGAATCGCGTCGGTGGAGATAGGAGGGGCTAGGTTGCGGGTCTCCTTCCCAATCCCGTGCCTCACCTCCGTTGTCTTTTGACGCTTCCTCGGCACGAGGCTCTCCTCAGCTTCCTCAGTCGGGTGAGCCTCGTCAGGATGGTCCCTAAGGATGTTGGACGTCGACACGGGTGTGGCGGATCGGGCCGGACCCCTTGATTCCCGAAGTCGTAGCGCCGGACGCAGCCGCTTTCGACCCGATGCCAACCAGCGCTTGGATTTTCTTCGGGTCGGTAGTTTTGAGGTCAGGCATCTTGCCCAAGGCGTCCATCTTTGAGAAATAATCCACTGCGGACAGAGAAAGTTCGGCGTTAGAACAGCAATTAAAAATACAAAAGTGTTATGGCTCGACAGAATGCATAAAGGTCCTACATAAAAGACGAATGTCCTCATCAAGTTCGAGATAGGCGCCTGGACCGGCCGTCTCGATATCGGCATAAGGATACAGTGAATGCAGGTTTCGTGTGGCAATGTCGGGATGAATCATCTCGAGGGCCCCACACCCGTTGGGGGTGTCTGAGTCGAGTCGATCATGCGATTTCTGCGGCCTTTTGTACCAGGTGTGAATGTCGATGTCAATTAGCCCGTGCCGGATAAAGAAAAAATTAGGTTTCCAGTCGCCCTGAGACGAGGTCACCTTTCTCACAAATTCCGATGTCAAAGGACGCTTCTGAAATGTGTACCACCCCGCGTCCTGCAAGCTCGATAAGGCATAGTATTGGCGGAAAAGCCGAACTGAGAACTCGACCTTGGCGATTCGACACGCCAGCACAAAACCCATTACGCTCCGGACCCCGTTAGGAGCAAGCTGGGTGACACAGATCTTATAGTGTTGGAGAACAGCGATTAGGCACGGGTCGAAAGGAAACCGAAGTCCCTCCTTTAATCGCGCCTCGTAAATGGCGCGAGAACAAAGGGGAGGCTCACGAGCAACCGGAACCGACCGTGTGACACCTTAATGTTCTCGGAAGAATACGGAATTCCATATCTCAAACAGATGGCTTTGGCTTTATCTTGACTCAAGTTTGACTTGCATCCGTATGGACCCCGACCCAACATTCGGTCTTACGTTTGGTGGCGGGTCGAGAAGGGCCAACAGTCGAGACGACGTTTCCTCCTCTCCTCCTCTTCCTTTTCCGCTCCTTCTTCTTCTTCTTCTTCGACGAATCCTTCACCGGAAACAGCTGGATGCTCGTAAACCGTCTCCTCCGTCGATTCTTCCTCTACAATTTCAACAACTTCCTCTCTATTTTGTGAATCGCTAGTGCTACTAGACATGGAATCAACAAGAGATGCAAGAAATAAAAGACGGAAAAAGAGCTTGAACGAAATAAGGGCTTACTTGTAGTTTTTGACGAAACTGGGACATATAATAGCGAGAGGGATGCTTCACGGTTTTGGGCTCCTTATATGCGTGTGAATCTTGCGAGTGATTTGAAAGGATGGGATTTTGGGCAGTTATAGAAGCGTAAGCGCGAGAATCAAGGGCCAAAATTTTCACGTGGCCCAATAAGGGACGCTTCGTTTCTCACACCCATTAATGCTGACAGCATGACGTCATCCTACGACAGCCTAAAACAGCTAGGAGAGACAAACTATGTTCCCGCCTAAAGAAGACCACGTGTCGAAAGAGTTATTTAAATTTTCGCATCCGATCTCGCCGTTCGAGGTAAGCTTCACTCCGATCCGGGGGCTTATGATGATACGGGGATTCACACCTCCACGTGGAATCATCCGATTAGTCCATCCGGCATTTGAAAGAGTCCGAGCCGGCTATCCGCATCGGGTCGATACGAGACGTACCAGTGAAGACCACACTCAAGTAAGATCCACCAAGTGTCCGGACTCGAACGATCACATCGATCTTATTCGAGTCGATATCATACACCTTAGCCTGGCCACCTGGGCCCACATCCCACAGGTAACTTGGGCAAGGAGGCAAGGCCCATTTAAGGGTATTTATGTCAATAGACCTCGCTGCCCTTAGTTTTAGGGCAGGAAAAGGGCATGTGCCTATAAATACACAACTCCAGGAACTACGTAAGGCTTGATTCCTGGACTTTCACACAGGATACGTAGGCAATCCAAGATACATTCTTGGACTCAGCCGTAATACATCAAAAACACCATCTTTCGTTCATATTTAGCAATCTCGATCTCTTACAGCTCATCCTTCAAATAAACACGTGGCCTCATTTCACTGGTGGTGTATTATTTAGCATCGTCAATCTATTTTCACTTAAATACACTCATGTTTTGTATGATGTTTTGCATTTTAGATTATTTACATTGCATAACACGGGTGTTTCTAAGTTAAAATCAGTGTATCTGCATCATGCAGATACACCACCTGAAAATTTCCCTACATTGTGCAAGCATAACAAATTTTCAATCCCTTTTTATTTCGTACAGAAATAAAATAAAGAACACCACAGTACTTTACATTGAAAGTGAGGCTAATATGGTATATATGCAAAAGATTGAGGCTCCATCGATTCAAGGGTATGGCGATCTGAAGAAGGGAAGGGAAGGGACGTTTTGTCATTTCAAGAAGCCTTTTGGTGTCTTTCACGTTTTGTCCCGACTTTTGGTAAATCACTAGGGTGTGGCGGTGTGAAGATGGGAAATGACGTTTTGTCATTTCAAGAAGACTTTTGGTGTTTTTCACGTTCTGTCCTAACTTTTGGTGCATCAGGTATCGAAATGTTAAGATTTTGTTTGATGAAGGCATTTGTTTATGTGTTTATATTTAATGAAACATGGGTCACATTTATGTCTCACACTAATATGAGAGTTAGCATTTTACTATGTTACCGATGGGGGATTTTACATTCTCTCCCCCATATAAGGGACTAACGTCCTCACCAGGACTTGTCCCAGTCTCGTTCCTACCATAGGATTCTAGATATGACCTACATCGTCTCTCACGGTGTGACACTTATGTCCGTCTGATAGTCTCCCTTGAATGCCAATATGTAACGCCCCAGAACTTGAGTCTGGCGGCGCTACTTAAGTTATAAATAATTCGGTCAATTGCTTAGACCGTCGTCCTCCCTTAGTCTAAAAAGGCTAATCAACCCGAATTAACAAAACATTTATGTGTCACACTTATATAGGGGTGAACAATCTACTACTTACCGATGTTGGATTTTAAATGCCAGATGTAATCTTTTATAGGAAACCAATCGTGGATACTTTCCTCTACAATTAATTTGTTGTTAAATACCCCTAATTAATGATAAGAGTTATTGTACAGTAGTCATTGGACAGTTATATCAAGTTGATGGATGTGATATATTCACCTCACACATGCATACCTTTATCGTGTGAAAGTTGATGAGTTGGACACATCTCATCTATCCACTTAGTATAACCCTCTTAATCGCTGATACTCACCATAATTTTTCTCCTAATTAAGAGATATAAAGGTTTTCTCATCAAACGGGATATTTCAAACGTGCTTTATGCAATTATATTGATTTAGTGCTTCATGGATTAATTACTCATAATTTTGAAATAATGCAGGATCGATTAGCTAACATTGTGTATAACAAGAAACTTGATACAACAAACTGTGGATCCGGAGGCCCTGGCGCCCTCATGCTCTAATCAATTTATGGGCTCTCCGTTTTGCAGTTTATTGACTGTAAATAATGTATTTTGAGTTTATACCGCTAGGTTGATGCACAATATCATGATATGCATTTTTTCACATTGGAGATTATATTGAAAGTATGGAAGATGCTTGAAAATTTTATGTGAATGAAGTAGAACAATTTTAGGGCAAGGCAAGATAAATCAACAATATATGATTGTTTTTATGTCTAAGCAATGCTTAAGTTATATGTGTCTAGACTACACGCAAAGAAACCTTGGTTGTATATTGTAACACATATATCGCGATGTCAACCTTGCATGAGCGAGTTGCATAAACGAATATTAACACTACTACTACGATAATAAAAATTTGTAGTATTCTTGTACGTGTCTTTTTACACGCAAAGAAACCTTGGTTGTAATAAATGCGATGTCACCCTTGCGAATAGACGTTAAATGGTACGTGTCTTTTTTGTGGAATAAATGAAATAGTTAGAATTAATGAACGTGTACGAGATGCATATAAGTCATTTTTTATGCATAAATGAAAGTATGTTTAAAATGTACTTTTTTAGTACGTAAATGAAAAATATATATGCTAATGACTTTTAAGTGTTTTAATTATTTCCTTTTAAAAAACTTAGAATACGTACGCATTTTACCTTCTCATTTGGTATGAATGTATTACCCATTTGATGTATCTACTGCTTACTGGGCATATATGTTGAATGATTATCTGTTTTTCATAACCTTTAAGAAGATTTTCAGGTGGAAGTTTACTATTTGGAATTTGTAGAAAATGAATTGTAAGCAGGAGTTGGAGTGATCACGTGGATGCTTAGACATTTCCTATTTGACTCTTTAGTTTGGTTCACCTGGTCCCACACTTCTCCCCCTCGTTTGGTCTGTGAGATATTACATTCACACGTACTATTATATATGAAATTGATATCCATGTCAGAATCTTATCAGAGAATTCTAAAGATGATCATAACCGTCTTTTTACGACACGCAACGTACGTACGTACACGAGTCATAATAAATTTATTAAATACTTAGATTTATCTCGTTCACGTCAGAACTAAATTTATTTTTTCCCCACTTTATTAATGTGAGATTCCACATTTATTTTTTGTTTATGCTTTTCTCTTTAGAAGACAAAAGAAAACATAATATTTGTGCAAGAGTTTTGGGTTGCGGCAGTTGGACACAGATGGCTAGAATAGTGTAGATATTAGATCGATTTGGTTGAGCAATAATTGTATGGATTTGGATCTAGTAAGTTAATGAAAGGCTAATCGAGTAGGTTATCAGCATGTTTCTACTCAAACAATATCTATAATATATATATGCATGTTTTTTTATATTTATGTTAAAATTGTTATATTAAAATTACATCAAGTGGATCGGATATGGTATAACTAAATCATGTTTTATACATTGCTAATGTAAGAGATTATTATAAAATCCGATTATATTATACAATTAATTAAGGTCGACAACCATACACTAAAATTCACTTTTATCCAAATGTCATTAGAATAAATAAAATCGAACGGAATTCAGGCTGGGTATATAAGAATACACATTACCTACAATCAAAATTTGACAAAATTGGAACAAGTCAAATGTAACGATATTTAGTTAAATGAAGATGCATGATGCACAAATTATTTCTTGTCATGTTTTCGAGACACACACTTAATAGATCTCTAATGATGCATTATCTACCTACTTATTAATTGTCAAAGCAAAAAATCGGCCACGTCCCCTTTTCTAAAATGAGAGTAAAGCTTCCCCTCATGCCACGTATTCAACTGTGTTTGCTTTTCTTTTATTTTTTTATTTTTATTTTTAGTTTATATTATTATATTCAGAAAGATCCAAATATATATTAGCTGTCATACTTTTACAGTTGTTTGCAAGATCCAGAAGATCGAATACACCCTTTTGCTCTTCAGATTTCCAAGCATCCAAGAAAGTCTTCCCTGCTCCCAATGTAAACAGATTTTCGAGACTTTTGGGTCCAACAAAAAACAATTTTTTTACTACTCTTCACAATAATCTATTTTATTGATTAACAATCTCTCCACTTTTCCTCCTGTCCTCCAAAACCCAACCGAATTCTCCCTTTTTCTTGTAAATTTCTTGTTTTTTTTAAAGGATAAACGGGAGGATCTGAGGGCAGAAGATGGACGACATATAATCGGTGTTTAGCTGCAAAAAGAAGGTTGGGGTGTTGGGATTTAATTGTAGGTGCAGTTGTACCTTTTGTGGCATCCATAGGTACCAGAAGAGCATGCTTGTACCTTTGATTTCAAGAGTCAAGGACGGGAAGCTATTGCAAAGGCTAACCCGATTGTGAGTGCTGATAGATTCTACGGTTCTGATGAGAATGGAGAATCCGTCGTCTCTTTTCGGGTTTGGATCTTGGGTTTTCTGTTCATTTAGTTTGGTTTGGTGCGTTTGGGGTCACAGTTTGGAAAGCTGTGATCTTGACGTAAAGATGTGATTTTAGGGGTTCACATGTATCACAAATTTTATGGTGTTTTGCAGGTTTATGTTCGAAGGGAGTTTAATCTAAGGGTGTGAAGATTTTCTAGGTGTGTATACAATTTTAAACTTCACGGACTCATGTTTTTGTTTATGTTTAATGATTCAGGTTGTGTGTATATATATTAGCAGCACCTCTTTCTTCAATCATTTCTCCGTTCAAGTTCATATATGCAAGCTGATGATTTCTGTTGAGAGACCAAGGCTAGAAATCGGAGAAAAGAATTGGTAATTTTTTTTTTTTAAAATACTTTTTTCGTGAATTAACTCATTCCCCCCTTCTTGAAGGGTTAAATTTGGGGATTTTTTTATTCCTACTTTATTGTCTTAAAGGCCAACTCTATCTTGAATTTCATGTGAGGTATAGTTGTGAATATTTTGATGAATATTTTGAGTGTTATTGTACGTTTATGAATATAGTTCGTCTGTCTTTTTTTTGTAAAACTCTTAGGAAATGTAACATGGATAGATTGAAAGATGATCATTTGAAGCCTTTTAATTCTTTGAACAACCATGAAGATTTCACTGATCAGGGTTGCTTTGGAACATCATTTGTGATGTTTTGGCCATAAGTTGCTTTGGAACATCATATGTAAGTCACCTTAACTCCTTTGTTCCTCTTTCATAGCATTATCTTGGGTGATAGCGGGAAAAAGTTTCATTTGCTTTATCGGGAGTTCTGTGCCTTCTGGCTATTTGTTGATAGTTAGCAAATCTACAGTAGTACTCTTTATGATAATATTATATATAGAAGGCACAAATTGTCTTCACTAAATATGGTTTATGCCTTTGGCCTGGTAATATGGAATTAGAAAATTGTGTTTTAGGAGCATTGCTTGTGTATGATGGTGACTTTTCAACCATGGTAATAGTTTTCTATTTTGTGACACAAATTCATGCCATTTTGTACTACAAAATATTTCAGTCAAATCTGCTGGTATATTTAACCAACCATATTGAAACTTTGATTGCTAGATTTCGGTCAGACCAACTCACATTTTTAATACTTGTGATATTAACAACTATTTCAGTGAAATAGAAACATAAGGAGTAGTTGTGACCAGATTATGTATCTGGAGTTCAGAGTTGTGTGCATCATGCTTTCCAAAACAGGTAGAAATGTGGATTATCCTACTCCTTTCTGAGTAGGAATGAGTGATAAAACATAAGGTATAATCTGTTTTTTATGCTTGCACATTACAAAAGGCGTTTTTAGTGGGGTGAAAGTGGATTCCAGAGCCGAGAATGAAACTGTGTGGTTGATTGTTTTCGGTGCCCTACCGTCAGTACACATATCGTGGTGCCACTAAAGGCGTCCTGTATCGTTCCGGGCATGATTGATCTGGAATTTTGAATTCCTTCGAATACATGTAAATCTGCAGCTGGAATTGAACTTGTTTCACTAGCAGTGTAGAAGCCTTGGAGAAACTGGACTTATAAGATGCCAAAGCATAGGGTGAAAGATTCTATAAAGTCGTTTTTTGGGAGCCATATTGATCCGGCAAAGCATGAAGAGCTAAAAGAAACAAATGAAGGTAAATGAATTGGGATCTTCTCTGGTAAAAATGAATGTTATGATCCGTCCAATGACTTTATTTCAACGTTAATATATGAGTGTTTTAACTTGTGTTTTGAAATTAACAGACAAACATGTTAAGACACTTGCGTTTCATGATTAAAATGGGGTCATTGTACGGATCACGACACCCTTTTTCACAAAAAAGGGATCCTTGATCTATATGAATTGAGATCTCCGCCTGTGGAAACGGTGTTGTGATCCGCCCGATGATCCTATTTCGTTAAAACACGAATGTCTTAACATGTTTTACAATGAACACAGATACACGTTAAAGTCACTCGTGTTTCAGCTAGCATTTACGGATCACAACACCATTTTCATAGAAAGCGATCCATGAGCTAAATGAATTGAGGTTTTTCCTAAGATATTTTAATTTTTTGCAGATATGGAGGATAAAATTAAGAAGATCTTAAAACTTCTTAAGGATGATAATGATGAAAAAGATGGGAAAGAGCCATTGACTGATTTGATTGAAGATTTCCACAAGCATTACCAATCTCAATATGCTCAATACGATCACCTAACCGGAGAATTAAGCAAAAAAATCAACTGGAAACACGGAAAGAACGAGACAATGCTATTCGTCTATTAATAAGGGCAACAAGCTTGTAACAACCTATGTTCTTATAATATGAAAAGTTAGACCAAACTTTGGGTGATACAACCACTTGACCGTTTCTTCATTCATATCAGACCTTTCTGTGGAATTGCAAGTATCATAATATGGCTGCAGCTTGGGGAGTTGCAAGTATCATAATGTGGTTGCGGCTTCTTACAATTTGTTAGGTCATGTTGGTTTGAGTCTAACTAAATAAATATTCTCTTCTTTTATGAATCATTAAATTGCATCCATATAAAGAAACAACTTGGAAGGGGCATGCCGTGCCTTGCACGGCACACTCTACCACTAGTTAAAAAATAAAAATAAAAGTTCTCTAACTTTGTTAATCACATGGTAACAGTGACGTAGTTGATGATGTTAGTACTGTTAGAAGAAGATATTTTCTGGACTTTTGATTCTATTTTCATATAATATTTGTTCTTTTTTTTTGATATAATCGTTGTATCAAAGGTAATGTATCATGTTTATTTATTTTTATTCTCTTTCATTAAATATACATAACATTGTAATGTGGAAAAAAGGAAAAAATATTTGAAAATAATAACTGATATTTGATAAAACATTTCTACAACGATCGTAGAAAGTCCTTTAGACATTTTGTTCAAGCAATTTTATTTCAGTTCAGGAACAAAATGCTAAATTTAGTTGTCCTATACAAATTAAATCGAAAAAAAGCCGACTAGCATAAAATTAATACCTACTAATTAGTTAAAGCAAAAAAAAAATTAAAATAAGTTATTATGAGATCTCAAGAAAATGACTTGATCAGAATCCAGGAAAATAGTAGTAGTGGTGGTGCACACTGCACAGTGTTGGTAAATGGTGTGTAAGCTGGCATCCATTTATAAAAATATATATAGAGAAATGGGGTGATATATATATATATGGGGTCAATAAAAATGAATGTATATCTCGAGCTCCATGTATTTTGGCTCTTGTGCTTTTCCTTTTCTTCATTTTTGGAATCTTGACCATGCACCACATGCCTTGGCTCACAAGTCGCTAGCTCTTTTTATGTCCAATTTTATGCCCAATTAACGGCCAACGCCGCCTGAAAAGGGAAATATTATTTTTGAAAAATTACTGGCTCAGAATAATGATTTTTCAAGAAAAGTTTGGGTTTTCTTTCTGAAACAGAGGAACGATGTTTTCTAAACTTTCAACAATGGATTGATTTGATGGCTCGGAACATGTAATTAATGGCTCATAATTCTACGAAGCAAATTTAATCAGTTTTGTGAAAGTGAAGGCATTAATTGTTTGTCATCAAACATTTTGACTCCATTAGTGAAATGGTGTTGTAGCTAGAGCGCATGAATTAATACCATGTTTTTATATTTTTTCCATTATTTTAAGAATTTTAATTGATTGAATAATTACGACATGGTGGTCCATAACAATTATAAAACTACTCATTTACGATTGTTTTTTTCAATGATATTTTTTTTTCCTCAATCTTGATGGCATGGCAAAGATCCACTCTGCCTTTAGTTACAAGACCAAGCAAGTTTTATGTTCTCGTTATCACTTATCACACCACCTTAATAAGAAGGGCGTTTTTTTTTTTTTTTTTTTTTTTTTTTTTGGGCGTTATATAACCACTTAACCACATGCTTTGTCTTTGTCTCAATCCAATGTATGTATGACCAGTGACCACGAACAATGTTTTAGATTATATAGATATATTAAAGAAAGAAAAAAACATAGTACATACATAAATTATATATATATATATATATATTTCTCATAAAAGATGTTGCATACATATTCATCTGAAATTTTAACATGCAATTGTAATCATTTATCATATTTAGTGAATATTTACTCCTGTTTTCGTTCTTTTTATGCTTGAGTGGCTATGTAATAAATAACAAGGATGTAATAGACCATGCACAAAATCATACATGCAAAATACAATTACATATAACTTACTACGTCCATATAAACTTGATCTGAAAAAGTCAAAACTATAATAATGCTCTTTGACCAGAATAATCATCACTTACCCTATAAAAAAAAAGAATAATCATCATGAACACTTTTCCTTTTTACTTTATTTTTTTAGAGAGGGCATCATGGACACATTTAGGCAACATTTATGTATATTTTCTTTTGTCTTAGATCAAATATTTTGAGAGACTCATTAATAGAATTTGCAAATCATATAAGGTATATAATTCAATCGAAAATAAAATGGTTGATGTCATTTTCCAAGTATTGATGCTGTGATGAAATGCCAAATCCAAATATTTGTTTTAATGGTATCATCGGAGTCAAATGCTATTTTTTTAATCGAAAAAAATTTCTAGTGACTCTCGAAATTGGGCTCTTCATCAAGTGATATTAATAATGCCTTCTTGAATTGACCATTGCTGGAAGCTGTTTATATGCCCTATCCAGAGGGTTTGTTGATTGATTCAACTAACCCTCACTTTGTATATATATTGAAGAAGGCCATATATGGACTTAAGCATGACCTAAGTGTAGGATGTAATATCGTCGGGTGGATCAAGATCCACCCGATTACGCAGCGGAAGATATCGGATCTAGACCTAAACGAACAAAATACATAAATAATAAATCTAAATTACGAGGGGGTTTATATTACCAACCTTTTTATGGTGCAAATACTCCAAGAACAAAGGTCAATCCAAGATCCAAGCTAGATGAGAAGCCACAGTCTTCCAACGTGTGTCTCCAAACAACACCAGGTGGATGGTGTTTCACGCCGCCGGACCTCCTCGATATGCTACCTTAGAAAACCCAAAGTTTTCTAAAACTCAAAACCCTTAGTAAATAGCCGAAAATTCTAGGCTGTGTTACTACCAATATTTCGTATGATGACTTGTGATGTTTTAGGCTTAGGAATACTCTCTTTATATAGGAGAGAAATCATAGTCTCTAAGGCATTATTTAATTAATACAAAATCAATTAAAATAATCTTTTTCCTTAAAAAGATAAATCCAGAATATTCCTAAATTAATAAGGATATTGATGTTGCGTGGAACACCAGATTTGCGGTAACAGTGTTTATCTTGTGGATATAAGGCTATGATGAGTGATTTCGACGGTGAGGATACGGTGGTGATCAAGAACAGTGGTGGCGGTTTGAGTGTTTATGAGGAAGAAGTAAATCAGTCGACAAATTGGCAGAGTTTCTGTTTGTATTATGTTATAGCTTAAAGTTTGAGAGAGATAGATTAGATTTTTTTCTATTACAATGTGATCCCATATTTATAGGCTAAAGAGTAAGTCGGTCTACTTGTTCATTGACAAGACAACTAAGAGTACATGGCTAAGTTAACTACACATACACTACAAGTGTCCTAACCAAATTTGTCATGATGATTGGCCGAGTACATTTGTTATGTCCAATTTGGATCGATAAGGATGACGGACAACGGTCGGCGGTAGGCCGCGGCGAGTAGCGACCATCGATCATTGATAAGCATGACGAGTAGCGGACTCATTTGTGCCTTGCATGGGTAGAAATCACATTGAGAAGATTGGATCCGACATGGAGCGGCGGACAAGATCCGGCTTACGGTTGGCGGACGGGACCCGGCTTGTAGCTAGCGGGTAAGAGAGGGCGTGGTAGCGACCGAGAGGAGATTAAAGCCCATTTTCCTATGTTGATGGGCCAAGAGTGTAGGCCCAATATGGATGAACGGGGCCCCGTTCGATCCGGGTATATCAATGGCCCCTGCTACGTGTGCTGGCGTGTCCGCCAAGGCGGAGAGTAGAACTTTGAAGAACTTTGGTGAAGATCCTTTGTGGTCGCTCGTGACGAGAGGTATGCCGATGCGTTCTATCGGGCTTGGGCCGGTGTTGGTGAAAACCACTAGTTATATGTTGTGCATTGCGGCGAACGAAACGGCTTGATCGCCGATCTTTGTTCTATCGGGCTTGAATCGGTGTTAGTATCGCGTAGCGAATTACCGATTATATCTTTGCGCATTTGTAGCGGACGAGCTTAATTGCCGACAACGCTCTGTCGGGCTTAATTAGGTGATAACACTCTATCGGTGGTGTTTTGTCGAAATAAGACACGGCGGGCACGAGTGATGTTAGCCGCTTAAAGTAATGTTGGGAGATAATGATGTGCGAGGCCGCTTATTCGCGGACAAGTTGATGGCCGTCAGAAGAGGTTTGAACGGTTGGAAAATATAAACGGATGTATCGGTACACGAAACGTCACATCAGTCACGTGCTCTGACACGGCGGTTGGAACTGAACCGTCCCTTGCTCTGATTGGCGGAGGAAAAATCGGTAACCGTTCCCACCATCATTACTTTTGAATTTTGAATCCCAAGCGTCGTTCCCTCTCAATCCCCCTTCTATAAATAGGGGTACTCCCCCAAATATTTCCACTTTTCCATTTTCTTCTTCTGATAAATTCCTTTGGTGATAAAGCAAGGAAATTCCGGCGATTTGCTAGCAGATTCCGGCGAGTATTTACTTCAGTCAAAGCTCAACGCTTCATCACCTTTTCTATCAATTAGGTATGTGATTTTACTCCTTTTTCCTTGTTTTCATGTTGATTATACATTTATTACCGTCTGTTCTTGCTTGTGGTATGAATGTCGCGATTTTGCTTCTGTTATTTCAATATTTTCCGATGAATGCCATGAGCCCAGCCTGTGTTTTGCGATTTTGTGCCCCTTTTCCTTCCCCAGAATTACACTCAAGTGCATGTATGCTTTGTTTGATAGTCTTGGCGATCGTTTGGTAGAAGTTTGTATGTGTGTTTAGGGTTTTTACGGGAAATTTGGGGGTTTTTACGGGGATTTGTTTGCTTAAGGAAGATGGAAGGGCGAGGTGTCGGGGTGTGATTGCTTTCACCTCGGCCCGATTTCCATGTCCGGGTGATAATCTAATCCACCTTGCCCTTTTTCTTTTCCGAATGTCATCGGATCACACCCAATCGGACGAAGAGGCTAGGGCCGGCTGCGGGTTATGGGTCGAGAGGAGGTGAGCATGGAGGATGCTAGCTCTAGCGGCGACGAGGAGGAGATGGAAGAAATTCCAAACCCTGGACCCATTAACATAGAATCTGACCCGGAGGTATCGATGATTGGTGAGGGCGCTGCTGAGATCGAGGGCGAAGACGACGATAATATAGTGCGGCGGCCTTATTACCGGGATGGAGAAAGCCATACACATTGGAGCCGCCAAACGTAGCGGCAAGCTCAAGGAAGCCGTGGAAACCGCTGTGATACCGGAGAAACCTAAAAAATCTCCAAAAGTCGTTATTTCAAAGAAGAAGACCACAACTGCTGGTGAGCCCAAAAAGAAGAAGAGACCGCCCAAGAAAAGGTCTGTGCTGTCGTCGAGAATGAGCTCGCGAGCAAAAGCGAGCGGATAGTGCTCTTATATCCCGATGGAAGGAGTTCAAAGATCGGGAAGACTATACCTTGGCCTTGGGGGCGTATGATGTTTACGCGGACTATCGGTTTGTTAGCATGGGCGCGACCAATGTATCGTGGGTTTGTGGTCGGGAGCGACAAGATTATCTGTGGTTGCATTATGATCATTTTGCGGCCGGACTCGGACCTCCCTTCGATCCATTTTTTGTCAAGTTCATGGAGGAGGCCGAAAGTGATGCCCTGCGACCTCGGTCTGCGGAGTAGTCCGCGTGGTTATGTCTTTCATCATAATCGGTAGGTTAAGCGGACGTGAACCATCAATGGCGGTGCTCACTATACTTTTACGGTTTTTCCCGAAAGGCGCGGTGGTCAAATTCAACCGCGTAGTAGATCAAGCCATGGTCGGCCCCGTTCTTGTTTGATCTTCCCGACAAGGTGGCGGACGGGACAAGAGATGTATGAAGGTAGAGTCCCGGGTAGGATGGCCGTTTGAGAAGCTTCCGGTGAACTCGGTCAAGACCGACCATTTGGCCGCGATAAAAACCCAAACCGATGATGATGAGTTCATTGCTTGAGTGAAAGACGACCTAGGCTATACCCGTAAGAAGGAACCCCGAGGCCCGGGCATTTAGCGGAGGTTGTTGTTAGACGTCGGCCAGCCATACCTAAGACGGGCCGGACTTTCGGAGCCGGCATCGGCGAGCCTTTGGTTGTAGTCGACTCGTTGCCGACTCGTCCGATTGGTATGGCGAGTGTCACCATGGCAGGTTCATGCCTTCTCAATGTGAAATCTGCGGCGGTTATCCTAATATGCGAGCACCGAGTAGGATTTTTACTTGTGTTCCTTTTGTTTCTTTTCATAACATGTTTCTTTTCATATCTTCTGATCGCTAATAAACATTTGTTCTTCACGGTACCATGGATAGATTAGTTCGACGCGACCGGTGACAAAGAAAAAGACCGTCGACGAGGTGAAGAGGGCCGCGAGCTAAAGGGGATCAAAACACCCCTTCCCGTGGTCGAATTACGGACGACGGCGGCCGGAGCTTCGGAGCTAAGGTCGTGAGATCAACCCGGCCGCACTTAGTAGAGAAGACCGCGGCGAGCAAAACCATGAAGCGAGACCACTTTGACAAAGCCGCTGCGGGTGATAAGAAGAAGAGGGCTGGCTTGTTGAAGAGACGAGCCCGTGGGAGACGATAGCGGCGTGCGGGGAGGTCCTTCCTCTTAAAAGGTCCAGAAGTGATAAAGGCAAAGAAAAAGTGGCCGATCAAGGCAAACCTGTGGCCGAGGAGGTGGCCTCTGCGGGCACGAAGATAGTAGTGCCCTATGCTGGAGTTCCTACTGGGCCTAGAGGTTGTCCCGCCGCCTGGTTGGATAAAGAGTTCATGCGGCAACAACCTCTTGACTGCACAAGGCGCGCACGATTTCAAGGGGTATCGGCGATGTGCCCCCGGCGAGGCATTTTAGATGGGGTATCCCTAATGATATCCATGGAGATAGGCCGCGGGATAGCGGACGGGGTTGTCTGGCGGATCGGGCCGATCCCCGCCGTGCCTTTCTTGGGAGCATTGACGATTTGTGGGGCTTATACGGCGCCACGGTGAGCATGGTAAACCTCCTTTCTTGTTTTTGTTTCTCATTCTTTTTATTGTCGTTTTTCTCATGTCAATATTGACTCCATTTGTTTATTTCTCTTCCATTAGGTTGGCACGGCTTGGCACGGTTCGTCAATGATTATAGAAACACCATAGGCGAGAGTGCCGATGTCGAGAAAAGAGGCGGTCGAAACCCGAAAAGCTCTTGGCGCCGCAAATGCGGTGTCGCCGGTCTTCGTGGGCGATTAAACGCGGTGAGGCGGAGAATGAGAAGGCGAGAGCACGGCTTGCGAGGCTAACCGGATTAATGCAAAACTTATCGAGCGAGCAAATCCGTTGATCAAACTATGAAGGAAATGAAGCGAGAGGGTATCGGAGGCTCAAGCTCATTGGGAGGCCGAGCAAGCGGCGTGTGCGGACTGCGAAACAAGCGAAGGATGCGGGCTCAAGTGTTGACGGCCGGATCAAGGTCGCTAATGATGATGGCTTTATGATGGGATATGACCAAGGGTTTTATCACATCGCGAGGTGCGTCTGGCTCGTGACGGTGGTACCCCCGACCTTGATGTCTTAGAGGAATGGATCCTCACCCATCCCTTCTCCGATTATCGAGAGAATTTCATGACCGCATACCTTTCTCGATATTGAGCTTCGGCGCTATGTTCCGAGAATGTGATCTGATTGGGTGGCTCCCGGCGCGTGATTGAGGCGAATGCGAGGGAGCGTGTGCGTTTGGCTACCGAAGCGAGAGAGAGAGGCTGCGAAGAGGACGAGCAAGGCGGGGGAGAGGTAGGGCAAACGGTTGAGCCGACGGTTGAGCCCACGTGTACGAGACAAATGCCGATCGAATCTTTGCACCATTCTCTCCGCGAAGAGAATGTCCATAATGAAGAGATGCGGCGTGAGAATTCTTAGATTTGTACCTCTGTTTTGTAAAACATTATTTTGATTTCGCATATGTATAACTCTTTTCTTTTCCGCACTTTTGTCCGCACATTTGCTTCTGTAACAACTAGTATGCACCTCGTCCAGCTTATAATTTTATTCATAAGTTTGTTTTACGCCGTTTTTTATGTATGCTTGCTTTTTGCTCGAATTTATTGTCTAAATTGAGTCCGATGATAATAGCATCCGGCCCCCTTGTTTTAGATAAGTTTCTAGGTCGATCTTGTGCGGACTCCTGTATGAGATATGCCCCCCTTGAATCTTATCTGAAATAACTTGTTCGCTAGGAAGTCTTGGCCGCTTTAAATTTTCCCAAATATTGCCCCTATTTTTAACAACTCTGAAGTCTAGCCGAAGTTTTGTTGAAAATTCTTTGAGCACAATTCTTTTTTACCCGTGCATACTTGTAATAATTTGCATATAAAAAAGAGAATGTAAAATCGGGCTTTATTAATTTCGACTCATCCCGCTAGATGAGTAAAGATTACAAGCAAAATAAGAAAGCCTAACCACTCACGTCGTAAACGAGAGGATAGCCATAACCACAACCGATTTATTACATGTAGTACCTTTTGAGGTTGTCCGCATGCCAAGGTCTATTGAGCTCATAGCCTTGATGATTTACGAGGACATAAGTCCCTTTTTGATTTCCCTCGCGACTTGATAAGGGCCTTCCCAATTTGTTTGTTAGCTTCCCTTTATTAGGCTCCATACCCGTGGCCTTCTGTTTCGAAGAACGAAATCCCCGACTTTGAATGAGTGGTCGCGGATTCGCTTGTCATGTTGTTGCTTAGCGATTTGTTTGTAGTTCGCGAGTCGATGGTATGTCGCCGTCTTTTTTCCTCCACTAGATCCAAGTCGATCTGCCTGTTTAAAAGATTATCCGCCGGGTCATATAAGGCGACCCTGATGTTTGGTAGAGCCATCTCAACGGGAGTCATGGCCTCTGATCCATAAGTAAGGGCGAAAGGTGTCTCTCCCGTGGGTGTTTTGATCGTGGTGCGGAGAGCCCAAAGTATATCGGGTAACTCGTCAACCCACCCTCCTGCTTTTACTTTGTTGTCCACGCTCTTCTTTAACATTTTGATTATTTGTTTATTGCCGGCCTCAGCTTGGCCGTTTCCTTGAGGATAAGCCACGGACGACTGCCAGTGTTTAACTTTGAATTCCTCACAAAGGTTTGAGAAGTCCTTCCTAAATTGTGGGCCGTGATCTGATACAACTGCCCGCGGGACGCCAAAACGTGAAAAAATTTGATCATGTAAGAAATAACCTGCTGTTTTGGCGGTTATCTTGACCATCGGTTTTGCTTCGATCCATTTTGTGAAATAATCCACAGCTACTATGATAACTTTGCATCCACCTCTTCCTGGTGGAAATGGTCCGATGAGATCGAGTCCCCACATGTCGAAAGGCCAGGGTGCGGTCACGATGCTTTGTTCGACCGATGGTATCCGGGGGATGTCCGCGTGCCTTTGACATTCTGGACATTCTCTAACCAATTTTTCTGAGTCTTTAAGAATTGTTGGCCAATAATACCTGCGGTTATAACCTTACGTGCCAAAGAGCGACTAGCGGGGTGTCCCCCACACACTCCCTGGTGAAGTTCGAAAAGAATTGTCTTGCTCTCTTCCTCTCGAATACATCGCAAAAGAGGTCTTGTTGCGGACCTTCTGTAGAGTATTCCGTTGTTCACAACATATCTGGCCGCTCTTTTCTTAAGTGCGCGAATTTTATCCGCTCCGTCGGGCAAGGTGCTGTTTACATGTAAGCATGAACCTCGTCGATCCAACATGCCGTCGGCGCCGGTGTATCGATTTCCATGATTTGTGTTTCCTCGATAGCGGGTACGGATAGATACTCAATCATTATTGAAGGATCGCAATCTCTTCTTTGAGTGATAATTTAGAAAGATAGTACGCTCGCTCATTGTCCTCTCTCCGAATTCGATGAACTGCAATAGTTGAAGCCGCTTTTTAATCGTCGAACAATCTCACCATACTTCTCAAGAATACCACGGTGCGTGTCATAGTCCCCGAGATTTGATTGACGATGAGTTGGGAATCACAAAATACTTCAACATTTTTTACGTTTAATTCTGGGCTAGTTTGAGACCGGCTATAAGCTACTTCATACTCGGCTTGATTATTTGTGGCCGGAAATTCAAACCTCAAAGCTTTTTCGATTTCTTCCGTCGTTCCGGGCTCCATCAAAATAACTCCGGCCCCACAACCATTTCGACTAGATGCTCCATCAACATATAAGTGCCGACGCGATTGGGCTTAACTCGGCCGCCGCGGACTCTTGTGATAATGGAGAACTAGGTTGTGGCGAGCGAAACTTGTCTCTACAATAAAATCCGGTAATGCTTGACCCTTGATAGCTTTTCTTGGTTGATATTGTATGTCAAACTCGGTAATTTCTATAGCCCGTCGAGGAGTCGGCACGAAAGGTCGGGTTTATGAAGTATTTGGCGCATTGGACTATCCGTTAAGACAATAATTGTATGTGAAGTAAAGTAAGCCACGAGCTTGCGGGCGGCAATAACAAGCGAGTAGGCTAATTTTTCAATATTAAAATAGCGACTCTCCACCGGACCGAGAGCCTTGCTTACATAATAGACGGGATTTTGGAGGGTTCCGGCCTCGCTTGACAAGAACGGCGGCAACGGCCCGGTCCGAAGCCGCTAAGTACAAAAACAAAACATCTCCTCTACGGGGCTAACCAAAAGAGGAGGTTTTCCTAGATATTCCTTGAGCTTGGAATGCACCGTGAACAATCCGCGCTCCATGAGAAAGTTTTATCGCCCCGAGAATCTTGAAGAAAGGAAGACACTTCTCCGGCGACTTTGATATGAACCGACCCAACGCGATAATGCGGCCATTAAGCCTACGAACTTCTTTGATAGTTGTAGGCTCTTGCATATCGATTAAAGCTTGAATCTTTTACGGGTTAGCCTCGATGCCACGACGACTAACCATAAACCTAGAAATTTGCTGCTGGACACCAAAGGTACATTTGGCCGGATTGAGCTTCATTGAGTGTTTTCGAACGTTGTTGAAAGTTTCTGAAGGTCGGCGGCGTGACCGTCCCCCGCGGACTTAACAACCATGTCGTCTATGTAAGCCTCCATATTTACGCCTATCGTGAGGCGAAGACCACATTGACCATTCGGCGATAGGTCGAACCCGCATTCTTCAACCCAAATGGCATCATCTCATAGTAAAATAGACCTCCGGCGGCTACGAAAGCCGTTTTCTCTTTGTCGGATTCAGCCATTCGCACTTGGTGATACCCGAATATGCATCCAAGAAACTTAAAACTTCAAAGCCGAAATAGAGTCGACTAACCGATCGATTCGTGGAAGGCGATAAGGATCCTTGGGACAAGCTTTGTTGATATCGGTAAAGTCGACGCACATCCTCCACTTGCCATTGTGCTTCTTTACCTAACCACATTCGCCAACCAAGTAGGGTAGGCAAGCTCTTTTATGATTCCTGCTTGTAGAAGCTTTCCGACCTCTACTTTCACCGCCGCTTCCTTTTCTGTTGAAAATTGGCGCGCTCGCTGTTGTATTGGCTTGAAAGTAGAGTCGACGTTAAGATGATGAAGAGCGACGTCAACCTCGACTCCTCGCATGTCCGTGACCACCCAGGCGAAGGCGCTCAGATTTTCTTTAAGTAATTGTACCAAATTTTCCCTTTCAAAGGAACTCAGCCGAGCCCCAATTTTGACTTTCTGATCGGGGTATTCATCGTTGATGATTACCTCGATTAACTCATCCTCTGCTGTAAAATCAGGCTCGTCCATGACTTGCAATGTTTCGCATTCCACTTTAAGCTTGTCACATGTTCGGCGGCGACCACGATCATGTCGATGTTTTCCATGTGCGGGGGCTGCTCAATTCGTGCTCTCTTGTTCCCTGTTCTCATTTCATGTATGTATGTTAGGACGAGTGCGGGCTCGGCGATCGACGTTCCGATCCTGTCCCCCACATAAAACTTTGCCCGTTGATGTGGAACGGAAGTTACCATTTGAAATTGTTTCAAGGCGGGTGTCCCAATTATCATGTTGTAATTGGACTGAAGATCGACTACCAAAAATGTCACCTTTTCCGTGCGAAATGGCGCGTGATCTCCCATCTGTACATCTAAGTCGATGGCCCCCTTGACCTGTATTTTGTGATTTGTGAATCCCTCAAGGGTGCCATTGTGCGGCCTCAGATTGGAGTCGCTGAACCCCAATTCTTCAAAGCAGTTGTAGTACAAGATGTCGCGGCAAGCTCCTGTATCAACCATCACTCTGTTGACGCATGCCCGATTGATGACCACTGAAATGCATAAGCACATATCCTCTGTGTTGATCGAAGTCACCAGCTCACTTCGAGTAAAGGCCAGAGGTTGCTCATTTCCCCGCAAAACTATAGGCTTCTCCACATGTTTTTTGATGGAGCCGATACGATTCTTAATCTGATTGTTACTGGGAGGAGGCTCAGTTATCATTCTAATGTTCTGTCGGGCGACGAGCTTGTTGATTCCTCTATCCGGACCACCATTATCTAGTTTGAGGTGATCATGGTGTCCGCGAGCGAGTAGCTTCTCAATTGCCCGTTTGAGCTGGATACACTCATCGGTAGTATGCCCTTATCTCTGTGATAGCCGCGGTATTGGACGCATCGCGGCGTGTATATGGTACCATCGGATATGGCTCAGGTATCTCGTCTCTTATTTCATTCAACACTTGAGAATAGGAAATTCTGAGCGGCGTGAAATGCTCTTCCTTAAATCTTTCAGGTTTCTTGATTTCCCGATCTGCCCCTCGGCGGGTATCTCTTGGCGGGCTACGCTCAGCCCTCTGTTTGCCTTTGTTGGACGAAGACGCTCCTTCGTTTCCCGCAGTTGCAATGTACTTCCTGGTCGAACTCAACATCTCCTGTAGGTTCGCTGGTGGCGACAAAGCGAAATAAGATTTCAAATACCCCGGCTTCAACCCTGTTTCGAAGCTAGTCATGACGACGTTATCTGCTATGCCCCTGGTTAGCTCGTACACTTTATAAAATCGTTCATAATAGCTGCGGGTAGCCTCATTGTCGCCCTGTCGGACCTCATGTAGGTCAATGTGTGTCTTCTTAGGTCCTCCTACCGACCTAAATTCGGCTATAAATTTGTTGATCAGATCATCCCAAGATAGAATCGAGCCCGGTGGAAGACTGCGGATCCACGATGCTGCCCGATCTTGCATTGACCCCACAAATGCTATACACCAAGCCTCGTCGCTTGATGTACACAAACGGTTCTGCTTTGGAAAGGCGACGGCCAATCCGGAGGATGCGTAGCTCCATGGTAGTTAATGAAATTGGGGTAGTGAGTCCCGCCTCTTGGTGCCGCTTTCAATATACTCGGATGGAGCACACTCGTTCCCCATGTCGGAACCACTTTAACACCCTTTGTACCTTTCGCGGCTCTTATCTGTTTTTTCATGATGCCCATTTCTACTTGAGTTTGGGGAATTGGCGGGAACGCCATATGCCCTCCATGATCTTGCGAGTCCCCGTGTCCCTCCGTGCGAGTGCGGACACATGCAGGATTCCTTGGTCGCCACGGGGCTGCACCGCGGTCGTCGATCACGGGCCCCGATCGACCAAGTGCTTTTTTCTATCTCCCCTCGGACGTGAGGTCGCATGGCTACTTTCTTCCATTTCTGATCGTTGGGATTGAACGGCTTTTGTAGGAATGAAAGTTGGTTGTAGCTCTGTTTGTGCGGGTTGAGGAGGGTTGAATTTGCGGATAGGTTGGGGTGGTAATCCCTCGGCAATCAGTAATGCATTTCCAGTTCGCATTTCCTCTACGTATTCCATATGTGCTGTAGAGCTATTCATATGCGTCTTCTTTGTGGGGGAGCTCCCCCTGCCGAAATAGCCTCGTGTTCGTTATTTGGGTTAGATGTCCCAGCGACTCCCTTTCCTTTGTTTTTCCTGACCGCCTCCTCATGTATTTCGCGGGCTTTAGCTCTTTCCCGTATATATGCTCGCATGTCGGTCGTGAGGGCGGGGTTGACATCGCGCCCCATCGACGCAACCCTTCGGCTAGCCTCTCCACGCGGCGTGCTCGCTCCTCCACGTGTCGGGCGGCGATTGATTTGTTTAATTGGTGTTCTTTGGGTTCAAGTTTTTCCCGCCACCATTTCTTATGATTTTTATGGGTATTTTTGGTTCGGTATATCGAGGTAAAAAGTGTTTGTGTTTTCCTGGCGGCTTATAGCGAGAAATGACCAAACTTTCTTTACTTGAAGATGCGAAACCGCCAAAGAGGGTGTATAAACCAACCTGGATATTCAAAGATGGACTCAAGCGTGAGTATGCGATGAAGTTGGTGATCTCTTGTGTAAGTCGTTGAGGTGAGGAGAGCGGCGGTTTAAAGGGCTGTATTATCCCAAAAAAGATCAAAGCTTTTAGTGACCGACGACGATGATGATGGTCTTCCTTGCACGAGACACCGTGAAATCGTCCTTGTGATGGAGTGAGTGATCTCCAAAAGGCCGAATGATGATGAAGTTTCCCGGTAACGGAGCCAAGCGATGTTGCGTGGAACACCAGATTTGCGGTAACAGTGTTTATCTTGTGGATATAAGGCTATGATGAGTGATTTCGACGGTGAGGATACGGTGGTGATCAATAACAGTGGTGGCGGTTTGAGTGTTTATGAGGAAGAAGTAAATCAGTCGACAAATTGGCAGAGTTTCTGTTTGTATTATGTTATAGCTTAAAGTTTGAGAGAGATAGATTAGATTTTTTTCTATTACAATGTGATCCCATATTTATAGGCTAAAGAGTAAGTCGGTCTCTTGTTCATTGACAAGACAACTAAGAGTACATGGCTAAGTTAACTACACATACACTACAAGTGTCCTAACCGAAATTGTCATGATTGGCCGAGTTTGTTATGTCCAATTTGGGATCGATAAGGATGACGGACAACGGTCGGCGGTAGGCCGCGGCGAGTAGCGACCATCGATCATTGATAAGCATGACGAGTAGCGGACTCATTTGTGCCTTGCATGGGTAGAAATCACATTGAGAAGATTGGATCCGACATGGAGCGGCGGACAAGATCCGGCTTACGGTTGGCGGACAGGACCCGGCTTGTAGCTAGCGGGTAAGAGAGGGCTGTGGTAGCGACCAGAGGAGATTAAAGCCCATTTTCCTATGTTGATGGGCCAAGAGTGTAGGCCCAATATGGATGAACAGGGCCCCGTTCTGATCCGGGTATATCAGATATATAAAAGATTTTCTTTTCCTTAAATTATTTAACAAATAAATAATTTAATCACATGTCTTATTGTTTATCAAGAAAACTAATTTCCCAACAAATAACATTGATAAAATGCGGCCACCCTAATTAAATATTAGGTCACACGCATTTCACACTAAATTGGGCCGAGTCCACGAAAAAATTTTTCCATGTATTTAATTATCTAGTCAAACAATTAATCCACATATCGATTAAATAGTTCAATCCAACTATTTAATTATAATTGAGGTAAAACGACGAGAAAACGTATATGCTATATTAGGAGCCACGTCTAGGACCATGGACCCATATTCAGTAGCTACAATAAATTAAATAACATTATCCGTCAGACCGAACAATAATATTCAATCTATTAATTTCGGGATTACACCACTATAAACCCGAAACTGAACTCTGTCGAATATAGATAACTTACACTCAACTATGAGTCGAAAGTGTCCACTAATATAATCACTACATACGTATAAATCCTTCATAGACTGTTCATTTTGATTCGGGATATCTCCGTAGACCCTTCTCGAAGCATCTCATCCTTATTTACCATTAACCCCCTAGTGACCAATAAGTTCATAACTAATATAATATGAACTGAGCTCATCGGTCAGTTTCTAGGATTAACAAATAAGGGAACTGTCTATCTACTTCCCGAGGGAAGGAATGGATTCCATATCTGTGATAGCACAGACTACTCACTCATCCTAGGATAGGGCCAACGAGAAGTGTTGGACCACATACTACGAAGTGATCCTTACCAACACATCAAACCCTACCCTAGTCTAAGCAGTCGTCTGTGATCACCTCAGGATTGAGATTAATCTATATATGATCATCTTGTGATTCGATAGGACTTCTCGATTACAGAATTATATCGAGAACTCAAATCAAATCAGTCCAGCCCTATATGATTATCATCATAAATAAATGCCCCACTAGGTACCCTATTACCGACAGTCTGGATAATAATGTCACACCTATAGTGTTCTGGGCGTATTAATAGCAAATTAATCATGAGACCCGTTCTCAGATTAATAAACGCTACGGACTAAGTTAATTTTAAGTACATCTCACTAACTCAATCCTCTTGTGTATAGCCATATACTGAGTTATGTGATTACATAAACGAGGTACTCAAGGTTTTCAGTAGTGTCTTAATGATAAGCATACATGCATATAATAAGATAAATTATTAATTCTGTCCTAAAAATAATTAGATAATTGTCTTTCGGACACTACACAATTTGGCTATGTAGAAAGGGATTTCATCAAATTTCATCAAATTAGAAAGGGATTTTGTCAATTAGAAAGGGATTTCATCAAATTTCACACAATTTGGCTATGTAGTGATACAGCTATTCATTATAACTAAGAAAACAAAAATCAAACAAGTAATTAAAGTCATAAAATTGAAAATCGAAATGAAATTAATTACCAATTTGCCGAAAATTGAAATTGATCAAATCTTCATACAAGTTCTTGCTTAAGATGAAGAAATTGAGTTCCCACTTGCACAAGAAGATGAAATATTTGCTAAATCTAAGCTAAAAACGATGAATGGACGGAATCTAGGGTTGAAAAGAGCAAAAGTCGGCCTAGGGTATCACTAAGTATGAGAATCTTCAAAAAATCCTATCGAAATTCTGTTTGTAGTTTCCAATATATGTACCAAAAACGAACTTTGGCGAGCGCCACAGATAAATAGCATCCTTTGGAAATCTGCTTAACCATCTGGAGTGTGCCTACATTGGAAAGTCTGAGGCAGAATGCTCTCTGTTTATTTGGTGTGCGCTAAAGGCTTGTGGCGTGCGCCATCTTTTCTAACGCATGCCAAAATGGCTGAAATCATTGGCATGCGCCAAAAGCAGCAGAATCCCATTTTCTTCACTTTTCTTTATTCTTGTCATTCCCGAGCTTCAGTTACGGTCTTTAAGTATTATGTCATGTCTTCCGGGCTTACGAGCCACTTATATCTAGCGTCACAACATTGAAAAACATACCGAGGGTAATTTCACGAGATAGAATGTGCTTAAATAAGGCTATTATTATCACCTAAAAATGTTAGGGTTTTCCATCGATGAGACGGTGTACCTCGAAGTGAGGTAACATGCAATAATTAATACCCTAAAATCAGTATAAAAATACACCCAATACCTATCAATAATATTATAAACGGGGTCTAAACACCATACTGAGATTGACTCCAAAATGATTACAAATTTGATATATTATATGCCAAAAAAAATGGGGCATTCATTTAAGAGGGATTGTCAAAGGGTCAAATTATTTAAAAGGGTCTTTCTATTTTTTAATCATTTAAAAGGGTTTTATTGAAGTTTCCTTGAAGCTTAATGTGTAGTCTCTCTTATGCCCCTCCCAGCCCGTTATAAGGACATCCATTTTCCCGTTAGTCCTCTTTTTATTTATTATTATTATATTATTTTTTAATAAATCCAACTAAGTTTTTTTGTTTTTTTTTTTTTTTCATTAGTTCTTTTAATTTTAAATGATTATATCCCCATCCCCATATCCCTTTCTTTCTTCTCATTTGGCTATCGACGGGAAAGTGAAGAACTCTGAAAGTGAAGCACATCATTCTCCATCTTCTACCGGAATTCTTTCCCGGCCGACCATCGTTCCTCTCGTTTCATCTACAGCATCCTCCGGTTAGTCAATTTTGCCTACAGTTCTGCGATTTCCCCCAATTTCCCTTTCTGTTTATCTGTCTATCCTCCGGTTAGTCAATTTTCCCTTTCTGTTTTCCCCCAATTTCCCCCGATTTCCCCCATCCTCCGGTGTGGAATGATGGTGTGAGCTGCGATTTATCTGTCTATTTCTTCTTCCTTTTTTTTCAGTTGTATAACGCATCCTCCGGTTAGTCAAACGCATGCTTGATTCAACATTATTGAATTGATTTAATTTGATTTGTGTTTCTGATTATATGCGTTTCGATCCTCTGTGTTTTTGAATTGATTTGATTTGATTTTAATGGGTAAGTAATTTGTGTGTAGAATGCGTATTATTGGAGCATAAAGTCGCAATTCCAATCCAGTTTCTCTCCTCACCGGTCATTATAAAGTAAGTGTTTAAACAGCCTTAGAACTGTTTCTCTCCTTACTAATTGAACAAATTTCCCCATTATGATTGGAACTAAAAGAAATGATTGGAGGTTATTTGTTTGTTTTGATTATTAGGTTGTTTGGAGGTTGTTTGGAGTGGAGATTGTGGTCCGTTTGTGTAATGGATGTTGTATGGATACATATTTGTTGTCTGTTGAGTTCGTAGAGAACGTTGATGGTAAATGGGAATGGAAGTATGTGGGGAAAGGAAAGAAAAAAACGAGGGCAATCATGATTCACAAGAACACATCATTTGTAGAATTTTACGATAAGGTGGTGCAAGAGTTGGAGATCGATACAACGGTGAAAGAATTGGAGATGCAATGTATTGTCCCGGTAATGTCAAACTTTCCAAGTGCACCACCGATGGTAATTGATTCTGATAACAGTGTGAAGTGGTTAGTCTCTTTTTGTGAAAGAACATTCGTTGGTATTAGCCTCATTGATAAAGATAATAGAAATGAAGAAACACATGCTTGTGGCAACAATTGTGGGGACATGGCTGGAGAGAATAGGGGAAATGATGTTTTTTCGTCTAAGGCCGTCAGTAATGAAATGATGAATAAGGATACGCCTATTTCGAGCGGTGTGAAGAATGTTGACAACCTTGAAGAAGATATCAGTGATGATTTATCTCTCGCAATTCAATTTATGAATGATGATGTCGGTATGGAAGTTGGGAGTGATGATATTTATAAGAGTGTGGATCCGTTATTGTCTTCCTTGGGCTCGGATGGAGTGGTGATGTGAGTTTGGAAGCATTCGACGGACATAATATCAATGTTGAAAGGTTGAGTAATGAAGAAACGAAAACACACAACGTGAATGGTGTAGAGGAAAATGATGGTGTGGAATTGAGTACACCAAATCAAAATTCGTTCTGTCATCTTGAATGTGAGTGATGCTTGGTAGTATTGTACCACCGGCGAGGATTCCGTAAAGTGAAGATATTCATGAGCATGACATTTTTGAATCAAAAGAGCTATTCATACGAAGTTAGAGATGTTGGCCGTGAGACATCACTTTGAATTCACAACGGTAAAATCAACCCGAAGCATTTATGTCGTGGCTTGTAAAGATGGTCAATGCAAATGGCGTGTGCGAGCAACACGGATAGGGAAGGTGCGGATAAGTTTGAAGTTCGAGTTTACAAGAAGGTGCATACTTGTTCTCTCACCGTTCGCAACAAAGACCACAATAATGCATCCTACACATTCATAGCAATGGAGTATCTTTGCTAGGTTTACGAGATCCGAACCGTGCTTATCTACCAAAGGATGTAATTAATGATTTTCGCGAGAGAGTTTGGATATACCGTAAGCTATACTAAGGCATGGATGGCTAAAAACTTTGCAGTGGAAATGGTAGTAGGAAAGCCAGCTGATAGTTATGGCCAATTGCCCAAGTATTGTCATATGTTGGAGTTGCGAAATCCTGAAACCGTGACGAGAGATTTTCACCGATAGAAAAGATGAATTCAAATACTTGTTTATTTGCCTTGGACGGACTAAAAAAGCATTTCGGTCCTCTTTGTTGCGTCGTGTTGTTGTTGTGGATGGAACACATTTGAGCTCGGCCTACAAAGGTGTATTACTTACGGCGACATGTGAAGATGCAAATTCTCAAATATATCCTATTGCGTGGGGAGTTGTCGATTCCGAAAATAATCGATCATGGAGTTGGTTTTTTGAGCGAGTTGAAATCAATCACCGGGGACACAAATGAGCTTGTTATAGTTTCGATCGTGCGATAGCATAAAGCACGGAGTGAAGAAAGTGTTTCGTAATGCTCATCATGGATATTGTATATTTCACATGAGAAGGAATTTGAACACTAAATTTCCACGATTTGATATCGGACGCTTGTTCACATCCACTTTGCGAAGCGTATACTTTACATGAATTTGAAGCGTTGTTTAATGCATTATGTAGCAAAACGGGGGTGGAAGCGAGTAAGGGGAAAAAGAAGAAAACAATTAGACAATATTTGGATAAAGAATCTTTTTGCCATTGGGCAAGGGCACACTTTCCGGTATGAGGTACAATATCATGACGTCAAACGGTCTTGAGTCATTTAACGAGTGTGCTCCTCAAAGCTCGAGAATTATGTGTGCTTGGTATGCTCGAACGCATTCGTGAGATAATGCAAGATTGGTTTGCTAAGAGACATCTTTGAAGCCATGAAATGTAAGACTCCCTACCTCCCGAGAAATGGAAAAGTTAATGTTGGAAAAATACAATGCTTCTTTGGGTATAGAAGTTAAGGAAATTGCATCACCTGTGTATGATGTTCGTGATGGTGTGACATGCCACATTGTGGACCTGGGAAAGAGCACATGTACATGTAAGCAATTTCGGTACATCTATTTCCATGTAAACATGCAATTCTTTGCGATAAAGGCGAGTGGAGGTCATGGGTATGAGCATTGTAGCCCTCATTACACCGTGGAATGTTGGAGGGCATTATATTCTGAAGCTGTGTATCCTTTGCCGAATAAAGAGGAAGTTGCATTTCCTATGGATGTGATTGCTCGGAAAGTTTTACCCCCATCGGGAACGAAGAGGCAGGTAGGCCGTGGTAGACCCCGAGAAGAAGAGGAAAAAATCACGGGAGAACCACGGTAAAGTTTGTCTTTAGTGTTAAACGGGGTGCTCGGGATTGGCTTTTAACCATCTCGTTGTTTATATATTTGTGTTAGGCAATGGGCCCGCATTTTCTTGTTCTCTAGTCTATATATTTATGTTATGTTATGTTATGCGGTGTTATGTTTGGGTTCTATCCATAAGAAAAGCCAACATTATATTATTAATTATTATTATTATTTTTCGCGTGGAAGTAACATTGTTTTTTTAATATCTTTTTTATACAAAATAAATGGATAATAGTGAGTTGCATCACCGGCACTTCGTGCACCTCGATTATTTCTCGTATGGGTGACATTAAATATAGATGTGTTGCGTTAATTGATCTCTCAAACATATGCGTTAATTGTTAGTCCGAATTTACCATAAACATGTAAATCGTGTAAATCGTGTCAAACGATCGGTTAGGCGTCATGGTAGTCGGTGAAACATGTAAATCGTGTTAAACATTCATTTAACAAATACTCATAACAATTACTCATAACAAATACTCATTTAACAATTACTCATTTAACAGTCATTTAACAATTACTCATAAATATCATGACAATTACTCATAACAATTACTCATTTAACAATTACTCATAAATATCATGTAAATCGTGTAAATCGTGTCAAACAGTCAGTTAGGGGTCATGGTAGTCAGTGAAACATGTAAATCGTGTCAAACAGTCAGTTAGGGGTCATGGTAGTCGGTGAAACATGTAAATCTTGTCAAACAGTCAGTTAGGGGTCATGGTAGTCGGTGAAACATGTAATCCTTGTCAAGCAGTCGTTAGGGGTCATGGTAGTCAGTGAAACATGTAAATCGTGTCAAACAGTCAGTTAGGGGTCATGGTAGTCGGTGAAACATGTAAACCATGTCAAACAGTCCGTGAGGGGTCATGGTAGTCGGTGAAACATGTAAATCGTGTCAAACAGTCAGTTAGGGGTCATGGTAGTCGGTGAAACATGTAAATCGTGTCAAACAGTCAGTTAGGGGTCATGGTAGTCGGTGAAACATGTAAATCGTGTTAAACATTCATTTAACAAATACTCATAACAATTACTCATAACAAATACTCATTTAACAATTACTCATTTAACAGTCATTTAACAATTACTCATAAATATCATGACAATTACTCATAACAATTACTCATTTAACAATTACTCATAAATATCATGTAAATCGTGTAAATCGTGTCAAACGATCGGTTAGGGGTCATGGTAGTCGGTGAAACATGTAAATCGTGTCAAACGATCGGTTAGGGGTCATGGTAGTCGGTGAAACATGTAAATCTTGTCAAACGATCGGTTAGGGGTCATGGTAGTCGGTGAAACATGTAATCCTTGTCAAGCGATCGTTAGGGGTCATGGTAGTCGGTGAAACATGTAAATCGTGTCAAACGATCGGTAGGGGTCATGGTAGTCGGTGAAACATGTAAACCATGTCAAACATCCGTGAGGGTCATGGTAGTCGGTGAAACATGTAAATCGTGTCAAACAGTCAGTTAGGGGTCATGGTAGTCGGTGAAACATGTAAATCGTGTCAAACAGTCAGTTAGGGGTCATGGTAGTCGGTGAAACATGTAAACCATGTCAAACAGTCCGTGAGGGGTCATGGTAGTCGGTGAAACATGTAAATCGTGTCAAACGATCGGTTAGGGGTCATGGTAGTCGGTGAAACATGTAAATCGTGTCAAACGATCGGTTAGGGGTCATGGTAGTCGGTGAAACATGTAAATCGTGTCAAACGATCGGTTAGGGGTCATGGTAGTCGGTGAAACATGTAAATCGTGTCAAACGATCGGTTAGGGGTCATGGTAGTCGGTGAAACATGTAAACCATGTCAAACGATCGGTTAGGGGTCATGGTAGTCGGTGAAACATGTAAATCGTGTCAAACGATCGGTAGGGGTCATGGTAGTCGGTGAAACATGTAAATCGTGTCAAACAGTCAGTTAGGGGTCATGGTAGTCGGTGAAACATGTAAATCGTGTCAAACAGTCAGTTAGGGGTCATGGTAGTCATTTAACAATTACTCATAACAGTCATTTAACAATTACTCATAACAAATACTCATTTAACAATTACTCATTTAACAATCATTTAACAATTACTCATTTAACAGTCATTTGACAATTACTCATAACAATTACTAATTTAACAATTACTCATAAATATCATGTAAATCGTGTCAAACAGTCCGTGAGGGGTCAAGGTAGTCAGTGAAACATGTAAATATCATTTAACAATTACTCATTTAACACTCATTTAACAATTACTCATAAATATCATGACAATTACTCATTTAACAATTACTCATTTAACAGTCATTTAACAATTACTTATAAATAACATTATTATGTACAACAAATGATATATGTTTATACATTGATATCCCCATACTTATTCCCTCATTCATTCCCGCCAGAAATTTGTCCCAAAACTCAATTTTCTTTTTCAACACATTCAAATTAATTTGAATTTTAAAGGATAATAAAGGAAGGAAAGCTGATTACATACACTCTCTCTTCTCTTTCTTTCTCTCTCCCCAAAAACTTCTCCTCTTTCTTTCTCCCTGCGGCAAGAGCTCCTAAACCCTAAGCTCCTCAAAACCCAATTCCCGTCGGCTTCCACACACATACAGCTTCAATCAGCCGCTCTGCTTCTCTTGTGCCCTAAGCTCCTCTCCGCTGCTCTTGTGCCCCGCCGCTCTGCTTCTCTTGTGCCCCGCCGTTCTGCCTTTCACACAAGGGTATCACCGCCGCCGCCGCCGCTGCTCTTGGGTAATACTTTAGCCTTTTTTAGTGCTTTTAATCGTTCTTTCTTTTTTCTCTTGTATTTTGAAAAATACATTGTATGTTAAAGGATCCCTATTTGAAAATGGTTTTGAGTGAAATGCCTATGAAATTCACTTGTCGGCTTGCATTCTCAAAGTATATGAAGAAATCAAGACTTTTAGTAGGAGAAATAGAATGGACCGACTTCGTAAGTTTTTAAGTTCAATGTTGCCTTGATGTGGCCATGATGAGGGAGGAAGAAAATGCTTACTCTCCCGCCGGCTTCGGGTGCTATGTTTGTCAACCGTTTCACCCTCTCAACTCGAAACCATTTTGTTTTCCAGGATACAATCGTTGTAGGCGCCCAATACGTAATGGAGTCCGGGACAAGACGTTTGAGAGAGACAAGACGACATTTTCGATCGTGGGAAACGTAGGTCAGTGATATTTCGAAATTCAAATCTCAAAAATACAAAATCATTAATCACTGATTATGAGGACAATGATTTCATGTTCCTGCATTTTGTTACTATGCATGTATTTATTTCAGAAAGAGTATAACTAGATAGCAGATTATGTACCTGGCTTGATGATACTGCTTGGTAATACAATCATAAACATTGCAGAAATACATAGCATAAAGCTTCCAATGCTGCTTCCATGCGGTTTATGTCACAAAAACCACAAATCCTGATGTTATACTTAATAGCAATAGGTGATATCCCATAGACCAACTTCAGTATGTTCCTAAACCACTGTTATGCACCACTGTTTTCATTCTTCAATTCCATGATATATCACTTAAACTATAATAAGTATGTTAAATCGTTGTGGCTAAAGAGTTTGGTATACCAGTTCATTGTCTAATGCAAGTAAACGCAACGAAAGGCAAGAAAACTAGTATATATTAAACTCTTGCTGTTAATATGAGTCATATCATTAGAGTTTCTTCTTGATGCTTTCATTGATTTCCATTCACTTTCCATATTTCTGCACATGATCTATTTGTAAACAATTTAATGATTCTGATGAAGGATTGGTGGCTATTAATGATGAGAATCGTGTATTGAGTATTGAGGAGATTGAAGATCTTCAACGCCAGGAATATGAAGAAATGATTAAGGAACTCGAAGATTTGCAATGTAAAGAATACGAAGAATACGAAGAGATGATTAAGGAAATGGAGGATTTTGATGAACTAATGAGAAAAATGGAAGAGGAAGAAGAAAATGAAAGGCAAAGGCCCACACAAGATAGGCTTTACTATGATTCCCGTGGAAATGAAGTCGACTCTTCGGACTCCGAAGGTGTAATCATTTGCTAACAACCTTTTATTTGTGTTGAACCGTGTTTTATTAGACTTTTTATGTTGTCTTATGTTTTTTATTCGTAGTACCGTATTTTCGTTTTCTAATTAAATAATGTTGATGATATGTTGTTTGAAGATGTTGTTGTTGTTGTTATTATTATTATTATTATTATTGATTCATAATTGTTTTTTAGACAAAAATAAAATTTAGAGTTTGTCCTAAAACAATATACTTGACTAGGACAAGCCCCAATTTAAGCTAAAAAAAGTCTAACAGATGCTTTTAAGTGAACATGGTATGTAGTAGTATTATACCATTGCTTAGATAATCTCGTGGGATGCATTCTTCACAGTATTACCCTTGTATGCACGATGACTTTCATGTTGGGTTCTTGTTTAGTAATTGTTATGCTGTGTAATTTCAAATTATTATATCTTTGATTATAAAAAAAAACGGAAACTCAGTATTTTGCTTAACATGGTAAAAAAACCGGAAACTCAGTATCACACTATCACTATAGAGGGTATTAATCAGCCAAGTACGCGGTTCATGTGATTCTTATTTTTATTTTATCAATCAGTTGAGTGCCAGCTTAAACCAAAACATTCAAATTAACAAGAAATTCAGATTTGCAGAGTGATGTGATCCGTAAAGGACCGATTAAAAGTATCAATAGCAAACGAGCACCTACTATATTTAACAACTACTGTGGTAAGGACATTGCAATTCTAATACCTGAAAAACAATCATCAATCTTCATTGCCAATTGAGTGATACCACTACTAGACCAAATCGAGGGATAAGAACTGAAAGTTATCAAGAGCAAATAGAGGAACCCCACACCTACCATCATAATCAACACAACACATTGACATTTCAAGAATGTGAATTAAGGACAGTACAGTACAACGTTAATTGAGAGAACAACATGGGAGGAGAGGTCATTAAATTTTACAAGTTTGTTTTTAAGTGTTACAAACTACAAATGAAAAATCCATATTCTCTAATGTGGAGTGTTATCAACTCTCTTTTTAGTCACTGTAGAAGAACGGGAAGGAAAAAAAAAGTGGAGTACAATTACACTATAGTCTCTCGCTTCACACGTCGACCGTTGCCATCGCCCCCATCCAATACACATTCACCCATTCTCTTTTTAGTCATTGTATGAGGACAACTTTCCTTCAAGTATTCGAATCCATCCGTCCGCATCACAAACCTATCAAAAAACCAAGACACAAGTAAAATCGGGGACCATTTGCAACACATAACCACCCATGACAGCCTCATCAATGCCAACAAAAGTTACTGTTACTTTCGACCAAATAATTTCGAACCGGAAAGAACGACATGTAGCACATAATATACACTTCCAAAAACATCATTCACTCTTTCACCTTGCTTCATACCATTTCAATCGATTGAGTCACATCCCATAGGGTGCCAAGAGCTACCGCCCGGATTCAAAAAACATCGACAAGCTAGAGGTCGGAGCTAACATCAACCAAATGATTCCCAATCTTGGGGGCAATGAAAATAATTGTTGGGGCTGACTTAATCATCTTATGACACCTAGTTTCCATTATGTAACCTCTGGACTTCAACATACAAACAAAAGGGAACACCAAATGTTCATTATTGACATTTTCTTCAATCTGTTCATTATTGGCATTTCATCGAATAGGTTTGGTAGACGACATCCACCTTCTAACTTTAATGGAGGTGACTCGCTCATCCTCCTCAAACAACAAAATAACATTTTCTTCACTCAAGTAAGAAGGATAATACTTACTTTTAAATGAAGCTCCCGATGATTATCCAAGACGATGGTAAACCTATCGGAGATGAAAATGTCATTTCATCAAGCACTTTGTCCACTTTAATTACTGCTACTTCGCTGGTTGCCACAAAACCTGGAGGATCAAGTGATCAACCACATCATCACTCTTTTCATCCGTAACATCCTAATGGAGTTTAGCATCCAAACCTCATCAACCTCAATTTTACGGTCATTTTTCTCTTCTTCAACCACACAGAGCTTTCGGTTTGGTTTTGGTGTTTGGTGTCTGGGTGTTTTGCCGTTATAATGGCAAATTCGAGTGGTAGGGTGGAGAATTTAAGAGAAGAGAGGCAATGGCAGCTTTGGGAAATTGATTGAAAGAAAAGAAGAACGGAAAGGGGGATTAACGGGGATAACGTTCAACGAAGCGAGAATGCTCCGTTACCCTTCCTCTATTTCCCATGAAGGGTATTTAAGACTTTACACACTAACTTATCCCTTTTCTATTTTTTCCATATTTACATAAAAATTTTGGTCAAAGGTTATTTAAGAAACCTCTGTTCCCGCGAAATTTTTAAATAAATACCCCAAAAAAAATTTATAAAAAAAAAAAAAAAAAAAAAAAAACTAAAGAGTAGAATATAATATATGTAAACAGGTAAAGACTCGGGGCAGATGGAAAAGATCTCTCCAAACTCCCTCTCCTCTGTCTCCTGATTAGCTTTTACTCTTCTTGGATCCCTCCATTAAAGAAAGGAAAGCAATACTAGCTAGTAGTAGTTTATCTTCTTCTGCAGCATTTATATTCTTTTATTTTCTTCTCCACTTTGTATCACTCTCTCAGATCTTTCTCTCCTCTCCTCTCCTCTCTCTCTCTCTGCTTTTTTCCATGGCTCTGCTCACATCATTACCTCCAGAATCCTCAGACAAAAGGAAAAAGCATACATCGTCATCATCCAAACGGATAAAAAAGAAAACACCACCACCACCACCACCACCAAAGCCAACTTCTTCATGGGACCAAATCAAGAACTACTTAACTTGCAAACAGATCGATGGGTCAACTGTTCGTGATCCCTCCATGACGACTGCTCCGGCGGCGTCGGGCGGAAATTCGAAGGTGCAGGGTGGTTCATGTAGTTCAATCTGTTCATTCAGAGATGTTGTTAGTGCCGGGAATAGCTGCAGAGTGGTTCATAGAGCTGACAATTCACCCGAAACTAATACTAGTAGTACTGGAGGCGGAGGTCAAGAAAGTAGGCTTCTCAGGAAGAAATCTGGGCATGGATCTTCTTCTTCTTCAAGATCATTAATGTCGAATTCTGTGCGATCAACTAACAGTAATAATAATACTGGTTCAACGACGACTAATTATGGAGGAGGAGGAGGAGGAGGAGGAGGAGGTTCATCTTCCTCTTCTAGAGCCAGAGGCATGCCTCTCAGAAAGCTATCTGGCTGTTATGAGTGCCACACAATTGTTGATCCAAGCAGGTACACACGTATATTATTGATTGATTTGTGGGCCGTTATTCTTTGGATAAAAATGATTCCTTTAATCCAAATTGAATCCATCACGTTTCTATATGTTGATTTCTGAAATCTCTGTTATATACTATATTTTTACGAAATTGATTACACGATAATAAACTACAATAATCAAAAGTGCGAAAAGTGTTTTCTTTTTAAGGTTGTTGAATGATATTTGAATGGATTATGTGATTTGTCACAACCATCATCCATTCTATCATATGTCATTTTTTGTGTGTAATATTAATTGTTGATTTCATAGAATTGCGTGGTAACCGAAACGAATAAAATCATGTTAATTTCGTCCCGAAAATCTAAACAGATTATTAATGTTTATAATTAAGCATAAGTTTTAAAATGATATTGGAACAATATAACTTAGGTTTTCTTACAACTTAAATGTTCTCCTTCCGTCTTATTTTATTAGTCATGTTTGACTTTTCACACCGACGAAAAAAGTGTAGTGTTAATGCTTTCAATTTTATTAAATAATTCAATATTTTTACATTTATGACAAAGTATTACTCAAAGGACATAAATGTAAAAGTATTGGATCGTTTAATGAGATTTAAAACACTAACTACACTTTTCTAAATCTCTTTGTAAAGTCAAACATGATTAATAAAATATGACGGAGGGAGTACTTAGTTATTCTTTGATCAATAAAATCGAAGATAAAATAATGAACCTCTTATGATGTAGAAGATCTATGATAAACGGATAAAATACGAGCTAATCCAACCTCAAAGAAAATTTCATTCTCAAAAAGAATTAAGATTCAATATTCAAGATTACATTATCCTCCACTTCTAGGGAAGTAAGAGTATTTATAAGCTTAAAAGTTCATTTACCTAAAACATACTCTTACAAAAACCCGCTTGACTACTAAACAGATTATTAATGTTTATTTAAGCATAAGTTTTAAAATGATATTGGAACAATATCACTTTGGGTTCTCTTAGATGGAAGATAAAAATAATGAACATCTTATTACGTATTACATCCGTCTCACATCATAAGTCATTCTAACTTTATGCATACAGATTAATAAACTCAATAAATGAACCAATTTTGGTAGTTTTAGACTAACATGCCCTTAGGCTGATTTATTAAATGTTGTATGAAAAGTTATGCATTGAAATAGATAAAACAGGAAAAAATCATTGATTATTACATTGTATCGTGAAAATGTTTTATATTGTGGGACGGATGAGAAATGATAGGATGACTTATAATATATGACGGATGAAGTATAAAAATATATATGACAATTAATCTATAAAATCAAAAGACAACAAAAAGAAAGAAACAAAGGGGACTAAATTTGTGAAAGAGGATACAGAAGGATTTGTGATGAAAGAATGAATGATAAATGCAGATACCCAATAGCAAGAACAACAATATGTAGTTGCAAAGAGTGTGGGGAAGTCTTTCCAAAAATAGAGAGCTTGGAGCATCATCAAGCTGTCAGACATGCTGGTATTATTTCCTAATAACTACTACACTATCATTCTTTTTTTCTTTTTTTTTTTTCTTTTAAGGAGATTCATCGTTTATTTTATGGTATAGATTCATTGTTTATTTTAAGTGTGAATAATTTGATAGTTGACCAATTTTTCTTTTTCCTGTAAAGGCTTATTGCGAAATCAAACTTTATTACTCCAACCACAAGTAGACTCAGTCTTCAAAGTCTTTTCTGCAACCACATCACCCATAAATATTCCCCTGTTAATGTATACATATAAATTTTCAAACGAAAACCTTTTAATCATTGATTCTATCGGTGCATATCATAAGTAGGTATGATCTTGTGAAAGTGGGTTCTGGAACCAAAATCGACTTTCCGTAAAGATGATTATGAGAATTTGATAATCAACTTTCACAAGATCAGTTTTGTAAAATCGGTATAGTGTATCGGTAGAACGAGTGGGGTACAAATAATAGCAAGTTATATATATATAAGGGATGTACTATGTGTTTGTCTCCCGGTGAAAGTGAATCTCTGCCTTCGCATTCGAGAACAACCCATAAACAGCGGCACCTTAATTCCATCACACTGGACAATATATAATGGGCTTTAGACTAAATTATGCATCAATCTACTACATAATCTTCCAACCGGAACCGGCGGTTACTAACCGGAACCGGAGGTTTGTAACCGGCGGTTACACAAACCGGCGGTTTGTGTAACCGACGGTTACTCCAACCGCCGGTTATCCGGTTATGGGGCGGGGGGTGATTTTGGCTAACCGGAACCGGCCCGGAACCGACGGTTACAACCGGATTGGCCGGAACCGGAACAAACCGGCCGGAACCGGCGGTTAACCGGAACCGGCGGTTAACCGGACCCAACGGCTATAATTTGAACGGCTCTTTTTTTTTTACACATCAAAAAATCCTATAAATACCATTCAAACTAATTTCAAATTTTTTACTCCAATCTTACTTCTTCTTCTTAAACTTCTTTCAACTTCTACTCTCTTCTTTGATTATCAAGTTGGTTAAGTTGTTAAAAACAACAATCAAATTTACTTTACGATACCGATTTTTGAAGTTGTTCTGATTTAATCGTTACTTCATCGGTTTTAGTTACAAGTAAATTTGTTTGTATTTTATTCAACTATTTTATTTACAACTTACAAGTGTATAAAAATTTCAATTTTATAATTAAATTTTACTTGACTAACCGAAATTTGAAGTTGTTACGATTTAATCGTTACTTCATTTCGGTTTTTATAAGTAAAATTGGTTAGTAAAATTTAATTTTTTCTTTTATATAATTTTTTTTAAATATATTTTAAATAATAAAGTTCAAGAGCAAGTTGTATATAAGGGATGTACTATGTGTTTGTCTACCGGTGAAAGTGAATCTCTGCCTTCGCATTCGAGAACAACCCATAAACAGCGGCACCTTAATTCCATCACACTGGACAATATATAATGGGCTTTAGTACTAAATTATTGCATCAATCTACTACACTTAGCTGTTAATTAATTAATGACCCCATTCTCTCTTACGTGGCTTTTATATGTGTATTGGTTGCATATTATTAGAGAACCTCTTAATTTTGTTCCCCACCTGCAAAAGCAAAAGGTTTTTTTCTTCCTTTTTCTTTTTTTACCTAAAATACTACTATTTTTTTTCATTTGAAACCAAAAGTGTTTGTTTTTTTTTTTTTTTTGGAAACCAAAAGTTTCATTGGGTTTAAAAATTTAAACATGTGGCGGCTATAAAATTTAAGTTTGCATTTGATCATTTATTACTGAAAAGTGAAAACTGAATGTGTATGGTGCACAAATTGATTGGTACAGTAGTAAAAAATTTATCGCAGCATTTTAATGTTGTTGATTAAATGCAGTGTCTGAACTGGGGCCTGAAGATTCTAGCCGAAACATCGTTGAAATAATCTTCAAATCAAGCTGGCTGAAGAAAGATAATCCATTCTGTAGCATCGAACGTATATTAAAGGTCCACAACACACTACGCACGATCCAACGGTTCGAAGACTGCAGGGATGCAGTAAAGATCCGCGCCAACTGTAACACCAAGAAAAACCCCAGATGCGCCGCGGATGGGAACGAGCTGCTGAGATTCCACTGCACAACACTCACGTGCTCCCTCGGCGCTCGTGGCTCATCCAGCTTATGTGGCTCGGTTCCGGGCTGTGGGGTTTGCACTATCATCCGACACGGATTCCAAGGCAGTAAATCGAGTGGGGTCCGCACGACCGCAAGTAGTGGTAGGGCCCATGATTTTCTTGGTGGCAATGACTATCGTAGGGCGATGCTGGTGTGTCGTGTGATTGCTGGGAGGGTGAAGCGGCTGGGAGAGGATACGGCAACAACGGCGGCAGAAGGGGCGGAGGATGTGGAGGGTGGTGGAGTTTATGACTCAGTAGCTGGATATGCGGGGATGTACTCGAATCTAGAGGAGCTTTATGTGTATAACCCGAGGGCTATACTTCCGTGCTTCGTCGTCATCTACAATGCTGTCGAATCTTAGAGGTTTTTGACGATTGGATCGGCCTTGTTGTCTTGTTTACTGTTGTATTGTTGTCCTTGTAGTTGTATTGTACTGATTGTATCAATTGCTTCACCAATTCGGACTTTGGGGTTAACATTTGATTATAATATATATATAATTCCAACCGGTGATCGGTTTTCAGTCCGTGAACAAGGTTGATGGATATCTAGTGAATCACCTTCAAAAGAATCTCCGGTCAATAGCATAGAAAATTGTGTGATAGATTGCAAGAGACTCGTATACCAGAACATCATTCCCTTGTTCTAACCGCAAAAGAAGGAATTAATGATTTTGTCTTGAGAGTTACGTAGGATACTGCCACCTGCCGTTCTATATGAACCAAACGCTACGTCAATATTGAATTTAAGACTATTAGGCTCATGAGATTTCCAAACCGTATTTCATTGCTTTGGTGCATCCAAAACAGAGTGTTGTAGTGTGATATAGTAGTATTCCTCCGCTTGTCCTTGGATAAAGAAGTATTTCATAGAGAATTTTTTTGGATAACCTAACAAATTGTAACATAGAGATGTCATTCCATATTAGCAATATGTCTTCCACATAAAGCTCTAGGAATACTATAGCACTTCCCCTGACATTCATGTAACACAAGGCTCATCTTCATTTTTTTACAAAATCAAACTCTTTGGTTATCTCATCAAAACAAAGATTCCAATTTCAAGAAGTTTGTTTGAGTTCATAAATAGATCTCTACAACTTGCACACCATATGAGCACCATCTAAAGTGAACCCCTCGGACATGGGCGGATCTATGTGACTTAAAGAGGGGTCACGGACTCCACTGAAAATCCGGGGAATTTTTTTTAGTACTTAAACGATGTAGTGTTGTTAAAAACGTAGTTTTATGCTCCGGTTACTCCCATGGAACAAATTTTTGGATAAAAAATATAGTTTTACGATCTAATACCCCACTTGAAAAAATTCCTGGATCTGCTCCTGCCCTCAGGTTGTGTCATATAAACTTCCTCGGACATATTCTCATTAAAGAAAGTTGTTATCACATTCATCTGTCAAATCTGATAATCATGCTATGTTATGATAACAAGCGATATCTTAATAGATTTAAGCACGACCACCAACAAAAAGGTTTCGTCCTAGAAAATTTATTTTTCGTGGCTTGTATCCTATGGCCACCAACCTGGCCTTATAGGAACTCACATTATTTCTTAATGATCCATTTGCACCCAATAGGAAGAATTCCCTCTAGTTGATCAATTAGGTTCCAAACATTGTTGTTTTTAATGGAATCGATTTCTGATTTGATTTCTAGCTATTTCTCTTTATCGGGCCTTGTCAAAACTTCCTCATAAGTCTTAACGTCTTTAATATTATTGTGTTGAATTATCATCTCTTCTAAAATCTTATGTTGTGTGGGTAGGAAAATCTCATTTTAAAGACAAATAACTTCAACAAGTATCTTTAATAAAACCAATATTTATCTTAGATAAAATTTTCCTTAAGAAACAAAAGGGCACTTCTATTGCACATTGGGCCGAAAAGCAACGAATCGGAAATTTAAAAGGTATTGGTGGGCCTTTAAGAATAATAAGGCTACACCTCAACTTTTTTTTTTTTTTTTTTTTTTTTTTTTAGAAACCAAATTTTTATTAATCAATATCCGTCAAACCGGCGATCAAAACATCATCCGGAGGCCAAGAACCCCAAAGTGTCCGAGAAGAAACCAACAATTCATGTCTAGCTAAAAGATGCGTTGAGACATTTCCAACGCGCCGAATAAAAGAAAAAGAGACTAACTGAAAACTTGACGAAAGCGCCAAACAATCATGAACTAGACACCCGTAAGCAGTGAGATCCTCCCCGGGTCTGCGAAGACTCGCTATACTCGCGAAACAATCACTCTCTACTTCCAGCCGTTCAATCCCTAAGTGTTGCGCTTCCTCCAAAGCCAGAAAAATTGCTCGAAGCTCCATATAGTCCATGGGATTGCCCGGATCAAAATGGTACGAGAAGGAATGCAAAACTAAACCGTGTGAGTCCCCAAAGATTGCCCCAATACCCGCTGCTGTCTCTGTAACCGACGCATCCACATTGCACTTTATTACACCTGACTGCGGTTTCGACCATCGATCCCGAAAGTGTTGGCTTGAGCCCAGAGACCGATAACTTGCCATTGCTTTTGTATACTCCGTTGATGCAGCCAAAGACCGCTCACACACTGCAGACACATAGACCGCCTGATTATCAAAGACTGTCGAGCAGCGGGTGATGGGAGTCAACTTTACTGTACTTTGGTGTGCAGTTTAACCCCCGTTTATCACTTTATTGGCATGTTTTGGGTAGATTTAGGCCTTTTCAAGAGTAATATCGAGAGTTATACGCACGGGGAGTTAAACTGTCACATCGATAGTATACTCCGCCTTTTTAGCGATATTTACCTCATTTCCGAGTACTTTTGTCTTGCGGAATTATGCGTGTTGTTTTGTTAGTGTGTTTATTGTAGGACTTAGGTGACTCGAGGCCCGGAAGGCGATATTTTAAAGTGAAAGAGTTTATCAAGGCACAAGTGTAGCATGAAAGTGGAGGAAAATCGAGTTTGGAGTGAAATCAAGGCAAACTGGCATTTGCCCAACCCCAAACTGGCGTTTGCCTCAAGCCTACCTCAAACTGGCGTTTGGCCAATGCAAACTAGCGTTCACAGAAGTAGCTATGGTACTGAAAGTTAGAGTTTTGGCCAACCGTGCGTTCGAATTACCCCCAAACTGGCGTTTGGAGGGGTTCAGCCCGATTCAAAAAGCTCATATAACTCAAACGGGCGGTCAGGCATTCAAACGGGCGTTCGTCTCCTCAAGGCATGATCTCTGAACGAGCGTTCAAGGCAAGGTAAACGCTAGTTCACAGAAGATGAAACCCTAATATCATTCAGTTTTCCAGTCAAACTAGCGTTTGCCAAGATCCAAACAGGCGTTTGTAGGATGTAATATCATCGGATGGATAATAGATCCACCCGATTACGCAGCGGAAAGAATAAGATCTAGATCTAGTCAACCAAAATACATAAAATAATAGATCTAAACCTACGAGGGGGTTAGATTGCTTACCAGTTTATGGTGAATAAACGTCTAGAACAATCTTCAATCCAATCCGAGCTAGTTGAGATCCTCGTTGATAAGCCAAAGTCTTCCAACGTGTATCTCCAAGCACCACCAGGTGGATGGTGTTTCAAGCCGCCGGACCTCCTCGATATGCTACCTTAGAAAACCCGAAGTTTTCGAAAACTCAAAACCCAATGAACAATAGCCGAAATTTCTAAGCTATTTTCCTCCAAATTATGCGTGTAATGTGTTGTGTCAAAATGCTTAGGAGAACTCTCTTTATATAGGAGAGTAATCATTGTCCTCCAAGGATTTAATAATTAAGAGATAATTATTAGATTAATCATTATTCCAAATAAAAGATAAATAAAATAATTATCCCAAACAAATTAGGATAAATAATATTATTATCTAATATTCCATGACTTATCATTTAACAAATAAAAGATAAATCACATATTAAATAATTATCCAATAAAACTAATTCCTTAATAATCATCTAATAATAAAATGCGCCCCACCTTAATAAATAAAGGTCCATGCGCATTTTTTGACACATTGGGCCGAGTCCACGATTAAAATTCTTTTCCGCGTATTTAATTATCTAGTCCAGCTAAACAATTAATCCACATATCAATTAAATAGTCCAATCCAACTATTTAATTATAATTGAGGTGAAACGACGAGAAAAACATATGCTATGTTAGGAGCCACGTCGGGGACCATGAACCCATATTCAGTAGCTACAATAAATTAAATAATATTATCCGTCAGACCGAACAATAATATTCAATCTATTAATTCCGGGATTACACCACCATAAACCCGAAACTGAACTCTGCCGAATATAGATAACTTACACTCAACCATGAGTTGATAAGGTGTCCACCGATATAATCATTACATACGGATAAATCCTCCATAGACTGTTCATTTCGATTCTGGATATCTCCGTAGACCCTTCTCGAAACCTCTTATCCTTATTTACCATTAACCCCCTAGTGATCAATATGAACTCCGCGGATCGATCAGTTTCTAGGATTAACAAATAATTGAACTGTCTGTCTACTTCCCGAGGGAAGGAATGGATTCCATATTCGTGATATCACGGACTACTCACTTATTCCGAGAATAGAGCCAACGAGAAGTGTTGGACCACATACTTTAACGAAGTGATCCTTACTAACACATCAAACTCTACCCTAGTCTAAGCGGTATGTCCGTGATCACCTCGGGATTGAGATTAATCCATATATGATCATCTTGTGATTCGATAAGACTTCTCGATTACGGAATTATATCGAGAACTCAAATCAAATCGGTCCAGCCCTATATGATTATCATCATATATAAATGCCCCACTAGGTACCCTATTACCGACAGTCCGGATAAGACTGTCACACCGTAAAGTGTTCTGGGCGCATTATTAGCATGTTAATCATGAGACCCGTACTCAGATTAATCAACGCTACGGACTAAGTTAATTTTAAGTACATCTCACTAACTCAATCCTCTTGTGTATAGCCATACATTGAGTAATGTGATTACATAAACGAGGTACTTAGGGTTTTCAGTAGTGTCTTACTTATAAGCATATATGCATATAATAAGATGAATTATTAATTCTGTCCTAAAACAATTAGATAATTGTCTTTCGGGCACTACACCTAACAGCGTTTGTGACCGACAGAAGCAGATTTTTGACCTACACTATAAATACGCAGCTCATTCAGCCCCTATTCATTCTTGGCCGACTTCAGATTTTTCTTAGGCGATTTAGGGGCGATTTTAGTGTAGTTTAAACGTCCTTTGATCCTTTGATTCCATAGATTACCCCCTTCGATTCTACACACTTGTTATAGATTAGATTTTCTTTTCAAGAACAAAAGATTCAACTTTTGGGTGCAATTATTTCGTCATACATTGTGGATCAGATTTTCTGCTATTTTTTGGTAATGAATTATTTCTCTTTTATTATTCCTATCATGTTTTATTTTCTTATCTCGTTTAATAGCATAATAATGAGTAGCTAATTGCATGTGTAGTCGAATTATATGCAAGCGAGCGAAAACCCAAAGGGGGATGAGATTGAGAGTTGTGTAGTGCGTAATTGAATGTTTTAACGATTAATCCATGTCCTAAAACTTATTTTAACATCTTTGAATTAGATTGATCACCTAGTTCACTGTCACACACATCGAACTTATACATGCATTTTTGCGGTGAGATGTGAGATAAGGGGTTTTAGGATCGTTGCGTAGATTCGGCCTAGTTGTTAGGTCCGTTTCCAATACAGAGGTTTGTCATCGTTGTTGGAGCGAATTTAGAGCGTAGTCATGTTAGGATAAACGGTTTTCTAAAGGGAGAGTCGGTTAGCTTCACATAGATCGAGTTGTTCAGTCTAATCACTAGAATTAGGAGTTGGCACCCGTGGATGTCGTTAAACTACATTGGATAGGTAGGTTGGTTGAGACACACTCATTGTCAAGTCCTTCCTAGTTCGGCTATACCTTTTAATAACTAGAAGTACACGCCGGTAGTATAATCTTTATTTCTGCACTAGTATAAGACCTTTCAACCTTTGATTGACCTGAACTAAGTTATACGTCAGCTTTGGTACTTAGACATTACTCCCTGTGGATTCGACCTTGTGACCACTATACTCCCGTTGACCCGATACTCTGTCGGTAAAAGTTAGCGGTTAAGTATTTTGCTATCAGCGGGCTTTCCAGATTCCCCACATAAGACACACATAGCCGCGTCCTGGGCACCCTGGTCGTCTAATAATCGCATAAAGAACTCCGTAAAGGATGAGGAATGAAGGTGTTGTAAGGTGCCACTGAACGACGACGCTTGCCAAATTCGGACAGCCAGCTCACACTCAAAGAGGACATGCGGTAAGGTTTCCAAAGTTCCCCGCATGCCAAACATAGACCATCCCCTAAACTCCTCCGTTGCAAACCCTGACCAATTGCAAGACAATCATGAAGGCACCTTCACAAGAAATGCTGAATACGCGGCTGGACCGGAAGGTGCCAACAACTTTTCCACAGACGGCCCTGGCTTGTCGAACTAGAAGAGCCTGCTCCCTCCGGTGTCCGATAAAGAGATAAAGCCAAAAAGTAGCCAGACCGGACCGTATACACCCCCTACGGTCATAGTGCCATATTCGCCGATCAGAGTGCCCCTTGGGGGCCACAGTGGTTTCCAGAATAGTGTCTGATTCCCATAGCCGTAACAGAAGCCACACTTTTTGCTCATCCTATAACTTGGACCCCGGTATAAAGAGGTCCGAGACAATGGTGTCTGCCGGAAGCTCATGCCCTGCGAATGGTACTCGAAATGAAGGTTGGCGATTAACCCAGGCATCATGAAAGATATACAATGACTCACCATCTCCCACACGCCACCGCAAACCATTGTACAGAAGGTCCCGTCCCTCAAGAATGCTACGCTACAAATAAGACGGTCTCCCAATTTTTCCAGTGTATCTTACGCTTATTCTCCGTATCTCCCCAAAAGAACCCTCTAATCAATTGCTCAAGGTCATTTATTAATGTAGTGGGGATTTTGAAACATTGCATAATGTATGTGGGAATGACCTGTAAAGATGATTTAATAAAGACCTCCTTGCCAGCTGGCGAGAGTAACTTATCTTTCCACCCGGCCACCTTTTTCCGAATTCTTTCCCACAAAAAAGAAAACACCTGGCGCTTATTTCTTCCAATCATGTAAGGCAACCCTAGATATTTGGCCGAGCCGTCCCCCAAGGGTATTTGATAACATATCCGATACCGTCTCCCGCTCTTCCACCGAAACTCCACGTGAAAAGTAAAGACTAGACTTATGAAAATTTATCGCTTGACCCGAAAGTGCCCCATACCTACCAAACAGTTCCGCCAATGTCTCCGCCGCCCCGCCCAAGAGTTCAAAGAATACCATGCAGTCATCCGCAAAAAGCAGGTGGGAAATAGCCACCTCATCCACTCTACCAAACCTAATACCCCTCAAAGCTCCTCGGTGTACATAATCATTGAGCAGCGCCGTAAAGCCCTCAGCGCAAATGATAAAAGGAAAGGGTGACCACCTCAACATTTTTTAATTGTATTAGCGTTCCTTCCCTTCAAAAAATAAAAATTACCATTCCTTAATTTTCCATAGCCTTAGATCGTGTTAAATTAAAAAAGTACGGATTCTATTGAAGATCTTAATTACTTTGGCCATTACATTACATTTAAATGTAAGAATTTGTGTGCAATTATGATTTGCAGAGGTAATTAGAGACGTAAATAAAACCTCATTATTGAAGAAGGTATGGAGAAGAATTATTATAAAGATGTAAGATGTAAGATGTGTTCTCATATGCTCTATAACTCTATAAATAGTAGCGTCTATACACACACACACACACACACACACACACATATATATATATATATATATATAACCGAAATGTCTTATCATCTGTTTTTGTTTTTCGGAACATCGTTGTTTTGTGTTGTGTTGTGTTGTATCGTTAGGGAGGGGGGAGGGTAAGAGAAGAAGAGAATATTGTTTTTACCAACGTCATAGAATACTTGATGATGACGAAGGAGAACAGATGCCGGACGGAGCCGGCAGAACAGAATTTATATTTTCAATCTAACGGGTGCCTCACTTCCGACTGAGGATTTACCAGGCTGCTGAGGACAGGAAAAGAAGCTCTGTTTGCGCAGACCTAATGAAATTTTCTACGAGCTACCTACGAGGAGCCCCAATACAAAGTCTGGGGATTAGGCATGACACATCGGATCAGAATGAATCGAAAACACCCTAGGGAAAGCATGCAATTCTAAGAACCTCATCAGGCTGAGGCGTACCATGGAATTCAGTTCGAGATATTCGTTCTTGTATTTTCAAACAACATTAATTTGTCGTTTGTTTCAATTTTTTACGTTAACATACTTGTTACCGATAATTTCAAGGGCATTTATACTAAAGGCATTTTTACTTCCCTTGATCAGTCCTACTCATTGTCAAAATTAAGTCATTAGCAATACTACTATCGTACTATCATACATTACACTATCACAAATTATACTACATTATCAAATCAAAAATTATAACACTATCATACATATTCTCACACATAATGAATTTTACATGAACACCAATAAACAAATAAATTTACTTCTAAAAACCTCATCATACATTTAATCATACCATACATTGCATTCAAATCAAACAATAAAATAACACACTATTGAACATGAAACATGAAATTCTCTAAATTATACATGAATTTTCTAATTTTACATGAACATCAATAAACCCTAAACATCAATAAACCATAAACCCTAGGCTATTAAGTACATATTATTGATGTTCATACATATCCATTCGAATTGAAAACATCATACATATCATTTCGATTTCTAAAAGCACTTCATCATACATATAACCATACAATAAATAAATTCGAATCTAAACCCTAAAACCTATAACACCGTTGAATCCCAATCGAACAAATAACATGATATTCACACAATTATGCATCAATTTTCATTGTGAAATAAACCGTAAAAAGCCTGTCACCATCAAATAACAAAATTTAATAGGATTAGCCCCATGAATTCAAATCAAATAACAAAATCAAATAGGATTACCAACAAAATCAAATATAAAAAACAAATAACATAATCAAAAAACGATAATGTATCTTGCTGTCAAAATCAAATAACCGTAAACACTCACATTAGGTATTTCTAAGCTCTGAGAAGAAGAAGGATTAGCCATGGTGAAATAAGGATTGAAATGCTCTGTAAATCGTCCAAATTCGGCTGTTTTACTGCGTTTTTTCAGAGGTGTAGTTGAAACGGCTGTGAAATGAGGAAGAAGGCCTGGTAAGGGTTTAAAAATGGACATATCCGTCCAAAATGGATGTTTCCGTCCGAATTTGGACGGTGCTTCCTCTGTTTGGACGAAGAGATTAAATGAAACCGTCTAAATTGGGACGGTTTTAGGGTTTTGGACAAAATGGATGGAAACCATCTAAAATTTGGACGCACCGTCCAACTTTGGACGGAATTCGTCACAATTTGGACGGTGCGTCCAAATTTTGGACGGTTTCCTTCCATTTGGTCCATTGGGATTGGGACGAAAGTGTATCAAAATTTGGAAGGGTTGACTGTATTTGGACGAAGTCCTTCAAATTTAGAAAAGGAACCTAAAAAAACAAATGTCATAAACTGTTTGACCTGAAAATAAATGTCAAAGCATACAGTAGCATGATTTACCAATTTCCCGTTTTCAGTGATGTTAATGCTATAGGTGTGTTGGGACCTATTGTTTTGTTTAAGTGGCCAAATCTTCTAATTAGAGAAACAAGTATATATATATATATATATATATACTTATACTGTTTTATCACGTAAAAGTTTCACTCATTATCCCATTACAATTTGGGCATCCAATAAAAATTAATATAGACAATATAATTTTTTTAGCTTTAATGAGTTTGCTCTGATGTTTGTGATTATTGTATTCCTTTACCGGATGCATGTTTACCTATGATTGGAATGGCGAAATCACAAGCAATTCCCGTTGGTCAACAATGTAATACTCCTATAACTTTTTGTACTTTTTTGCGTATAGAAACCGGACATAACCCGAGAGAATTATTTCAACAGGTTGCAGGGGACATGCTTCTTGCCTTTATTTCATTTGTTTTATATTTTTTATGTAACCTTTTTATCATCATATGTTTTTGCAAACTTTGATGTCTTTGTGGTTTAGGCTAATAAAATGTGTCTTCTTTGCGATGTCAGTAGGTATATCATAGAATGAGAAACCAACAGTGAGTTGTAACCATCATTGCTATGGGAAACCAATTGCTTAGACTAACCACAATGATAGCTTCTTATAGCATTTCCTATTTATCTTATTTTCCGTTTCATGTTCAATTTTTAACACCCTATAACAACCAACTCCAATAATCATTCTCTATACAATTCCTCAAATTTATTTTTTTTCTCTCATCTCAACTAACAAATTTAACTACCAACATATTTTCCTGCTTTTTTCTTTTTATTTTCTCATAAAATTAAAATGAAATATTTTATAGTTACAAAAGGATATTTTAATATGTCGTATGCGTTTATAAAACATGTCGCAAGTTATTTTTGAAAAAATATAGTATCTTTTAAAATTCCTTGTATTTTTATCAACGGTTGAGCCACAACGAGTGTCAGATGATATCAACTAGGCATGTAAACGAGCCGAACCCTACCGAACCCTGTCATTATTTGATTCGGCTCGAAATTATTCGAATATAGGGTTTGGCTCGGCTCAAAATTTTCGAGCCTAAAATATTAGGGTTCGGCTCGGCTCGAAATTTTAAATGGGGGAAATTATTCGGCCCGATTCGGCTCGAAATGTTCGAATAGTTCAAACATATTCGGCTCGTTCGGGACATGTTTATATATATATAAATTTTTTTGTGAAAGGAATAAATAAAAAAATTCTAGTTCAAAAATATTACATGCCCCAAAATATAACATGTCCAAAATATAATATGTTTACATGTCCAAAATATTAGTCCAAAATATTACATAACATGTCTAAAACGTCAAAATGAATTCAAATTGAAACAACTTCATAAACCAAAAGTAGTAAAGTCACCAAAATCCAAAATACACTTCCAAATCCCAATCCAATATATATATTGAGAATTTATTCAATTATTCTCATTAAAGAATTTATATTGAACCGAACTATGCTGCAAGTGTACGAGCCGAATATTATCGAACATGTTTGGCTTGGTTGTCGAATACCTATTTCTAAAGCTTGATTTGACGTTTGATGATACGAATCAAGCCCCGAATCGAACATTTTCGAGCCGAATACACCGAATCGAATCAAATATTAAGGCTCACTTACAGCCCTAATATCAATCACAACAGGTATCAAATCATAATAATTACAACAAAAAATTAAATACAAAATCTCCAACATCTTTCACCGATGATATCAACCATGATGTCAAGCTATACAACATCAAGCTACTAAAAATATGCAGGAAAACAGATAAAACTCAAACAGACACCTAAATTTGAGGCTTGTAGAAAGAAAGTTCTCTAATTGGAGAAGAAAATACACGAGAACAAATTGGTACCTTGAATGACATAATTTCAGGAAGAAAATAAAATTGCAATAGTAGAACTCTTGGATTACTATTCATCCCAATTGGTTCTCTATAATAGGGGAGCCAACTGTAATTTGGATTGGAGATAGAGAGCTACTATGAGAACTCATTGTGGGCTTCAGGCCTCTGTCCACTCCCTATAATCCATTTAGAGAACCCATTGTGGTTACTCTTATTGTAATAATAAGGCTGGATCATATGTCATCGATCATCTCCTTTGCTTATTTTCTAATTTACTACTATTACGTTGTAGCATGGTGGCAGCGAAATTGAGATTGATAAATTGTTTCGTTCTCATGTCCAATATGTATTCACAGTCCCTATGCATAATACACGGGTTTGTGGCTAGTGTGTATATATATAAATCATACACTGTTTTATCACGTAAAAGTTTCAATACTCATTATCCCATTACAATTTGGGCATCCAATATTAAAAACTAAAAAGCAGAAAAATATAGTTTGAATGCTGTTGCAATCTCAAAGATGCAACTATTTTACATAGTGTAAAACCATTGGAACAATAGGGCTAGCTTTAGCTTCTCTTTATATATATATATATAGAATCATATATGATATCAATTTTATTTTGTTGATATTAATAGTACGTATCAATAAATTTGTCAGGAAGAAGGGACTTGAGAAGTGGTTTTCTTCCTAAAGATGCCCTTAAATATAAGGGGGATCAATGGCTTCTTTTTAGGCTTCTTGAGAGAAGGGTGCCTCTGTAGTAGTAGTACATCATGCTCAATTGGTGGTACCATAACATGGGACAGTAGTGTCGTCGTCGTCGTCGGTGGTGCAGGGTCAGCAATTGTCACATATTTTTCTTTTTGAAGCTCATCAACTTTTTCTTGGAATAATAATAATTTATCCTCAACCACCATGACTTCTTTATCAGATTTTATTGTTTCTTTAAGTTGTTGGATCTCAGTTCTTGCATGATGAAGCTGTTCTTGTAATGAAGTAAGGCAATTGGCCATTAGCATGGCGTCTTCTTTTGATTTTAGAAGACTTTGTTTAGTCTCTTGTAGCTCTGCAGCTATGATACCTACTATATCATTATTTGGAGGACGACTTTGATCACTTGTTTCATCATCATGCATCTGCAAGTGCAGCCAAGCAGAGCGCAGTTAGTTGAAGTTTTATATACTATGTATAAATATTGAAGCAGCTATATTATATTATATTATATAGCGCGCCTTCGGTACTGTTCGAAAACATTATAAAGGTTTTTTTGAACACCAAAAAACTTTCATTAATCTGCAAGATACTAAAGAAATTACATAAATTGTCCAAGATATCCAAATAAAAACTCCTAGCTGTCGACACAAGTAATTTACCCAAAGCTAAAAGAAATTCAGACAAAAGCTCCCCGCCGGCCGAAGCTGACTTCCAGAATAAACAATATTCAACTTCAAATCTTCTACCGCCACTGCTCTCCAAAATTATGCAGAAAATCCGGCACCATTATGGTTGACCCCTAAAAACAGCAACCAACACTTGTCCTTTACCTGCTGCAACCATCGGATATGATTTCCAATCTTCCCACTCCACCTTCCTAAGACTCTTGGAATTTGATAATCAAGAGAAAGACAACCTCTGAATATCTCTAAAAATTAATTCCGGATTCAACACATGAGCTAGACTTAAAAATTACTTTGTTTCTGTGCAACCAAATTACTCAAGACGTGATACCAACAATAGTTGACCATAAGCAATTTGCCAAATTCGAGGCCAAAAATTCTTAGGAATCAAAAGATATAAATCACACAATGAATAAGCTTGGCGTCTTCTGTATATAAGTTGTTAGAGACTTTGATCAAACACCTTAAGTATATATATATATACTGTATATATATTGAAAGTTACTTAGGCTAATATGAAAGAATGAGCTCATCATTGTACGTAATTATCCATTTCTAATGATCGAATCATTAGTTTACCTGACGAAGTTTGTTGACGTAAAGTTCACCGGCTAGAACCTGCTCGCCGAACAAAACGACAGCCTCCTTGACTGACCGGAAAGGTGCGCTTGTATCTATCTCTGCTCTTCTCCTCATCGTCGTCGGACTCCTCCTCAAATCCCAGCTGCTTTCATTACCTTTACTTTCTACTATATATATATATATACATGATGTATGTGTGTGTGTATATATAATATATGAAAGAGGATTTTTGCTTTGAGTAGTGTAGTGGAAACTAAAATAAGTACAACAAGAACCACCTTTTTTGTTATTAATGTGCGAGAAGTGATTCGGGGGATTCATTTGTTTAAGTAAAGATAGACAACTGTGTGCAAAGTGCAAACTGTGAGTGTGAGTGGGTGTGTTTTGAGCTTCAATTCGTTACTTTGCGTCCACTTCATTCTAATTCTGTTTTCTGGTTTAAGCTGCTGCTGCCAGGTGGTGGTGGAGACTCTAACTTTTGTGTGCTTAATTGCTGCATTATCTTTTTTGAGATATGTACAAATTTTACTCTATTGTATGATCAAATTTTACTTTGTGTGCAATCAATAATATTTAAGATATTTCTGATGGATCTCTGTGTATAAAAACAAACAACCAAGGATATATTTTCAAGCTAATCACATGATGATCCAAAAATTTGGTCTAGGACCACCGTAAAATGACTGATATGTATGATAAATGATTCGATAACAAATTCTTCTCAAATAAAAGAAAAATAAAACTGTTACATTATAATGCTTACTTTATTGATTAATATTAATATTATTATAATTATTGGTCTAATGTATACAGCATTATTGTTGTGATAAGAATATAAAGCATTAATTGTTGACCATAACATATGCAATGATATTAAATATTGTTTTATTGATTCTTTTTTATTAGTTTGCCCCAATATTCATTCATCGGTCCTACCTCACCGTTTTCCCTGAGTTCAATTGAGACATATCTTTCATTGAAAGTGGTAACTAATTTACTTTAGGCTTTAATGTTTAAAAGGACATTTTCATTATAGAAATAAGTGTTTAATCCAGTGAAATTTTTTTAATGGTTATAAGGACAATAATGTATTTCACTATACTTTTATACCCTTCAATCTACTTTCACAGCCGTAAATCTCATTTAATATTATGACCTTTTTTTTAATAAAAATAAATAAATTATGGCGTCATTCCATCCATTTCCAGCTGCATAACTGCCCTTTAATGCTGATAAAGGCTTCATTTTAGGGATTTTTTTTATTCTTTTAAAAATCTATCTATGATTAATACATGGAAAGCCTTTTCATCTTGTTCATCCTTTTTTTTTTCCTTCCCAAAAACGTAAAATTCAATAAAACAAACAAAGGGGTTTTATTGAACTATATGTGATTCTGCAGTTTGATGAACTTTGCACTTGAGGAAAGGCAATCCTCTGTCCCTTTAACCACAATCGAATAATGCAACAAAAATTCAGAATATCCGCAATAGAACAGTGGAATGGCTAATCCAAGTCGTTCGGAAAGCTCAATTCGAACAGTGGAAAGCATAATTCGAACAAACTGGGCATGCCATGCATAAATCGAACAATGGAATTGTAGATTACAACAATGGAATGCATAATGAAATACGAATATCGGAATGCATAATTCAGAAGGTGGAATGCATTATAAGAACAGTGGAATAAAACACATAAACACCATAATCCTCAAACTGAAATTCAGACAAACAGGGAAAACAATGCATCATTAACAGAGATTTCAAACACAATAAGGCTATAACATGATACCCATTATCGATTCTACTCTTGCGGGAATAAAACTCGTCATGGATTAACCTGGGAATCATTCCTCTGTTATAGAATTCCTCTGTTCTGCAATTACAGTGGATTTCATTTACCCATGCATGGAACAAAAAATTCCCAATATTACCTATCATTCTTCGATTCTGCCATGGAATTTCGATAGAATCCTACAGCCAGATTATCCATTGTTTCTTCAATTCCAATTTTTTCCCAATCGATGATTCCTTCTTCCCTTTTTGTGCACTTCAAATAATAAACGCTGATGTCTTCTGTATCGAACTCGTTCGAAATTCCACAAGATTTGATTGCCTTTAATCGTCGTATAGCGCTTTCAACAAGATTCATTCTTGAATTTCAACGGATTCTGTGGAATTTCCTCCCGACCTGACATATCTCAACTGAATCTGTTATATACGGACTTTTCTAATAACTTTCAAAAACCGGTAAATACTTTTGAAAAAAAAAAACTAAAAAAAGGGTATTTCGGAGAATTAGTAAGAGTTTGTCCTTATTTCCTTTACTTTATTGCTTATTTTTTAAATGGTTAAACCCTAACCATAAGATAAGGGTCTCACTCCCCTCTTCCATGTCCCCACTCCCCCACTAGTTTAGTTTATGGATTACTTTTAAATGGTTAAATGTTAATCATAAGGGTCTCCCTCCCCCTCCCCATGTCCATGTCCCCACTCCCCCACTGGTTTAGTTCTTCACCCATTGTCCCACGGGGTCAGTATCCCACTCCTCCACTAGTTTAGTTTATTGCTTATTTTCTTAAATTATTAAACCCTAACCATAAGGCTCTTACTTTCCATGTCTCACGGGATACGTGAAGATGTTAATCAGGTAACCTAGTGTCTCAAAGTGATGGACTTGCTATTATACCAAAGAAATTGGTAGAAGTATTAGTCCCCATTTACAGGGTTCGAACCTCCACACTCCAGCTTAAAGTCCATCTGTCTTTTTAAAGCTCTCAAGCCCTTTACACTAGGTCATGTTCTGGGGACTTGCTCATTTTTTCGTTTTATGTTTGAATATAATAGAGGATCTATGTTTTAAAGACTCAGATGGCTTGACATCTTTTAACTACAATATATATAGTACTCCATCCGTCTCATATTGTTTGGGCTTAATACATTTATGAATGTCCCAAAATAAGTATCATAACTAATATTTAGACTAAAGGTTTTACTTAAATTCCTAAACTGCACACATAACAACATTTATTAAAAAGATTAAGGACAATATAAGAATGACATAATTATAAAGTAGTTATGCTTTTAATGACAAAAACTAAGAGCACTTGCGGTAGAATATGTTAGAGATGATAAATCTTTATTTTACATATTCTAAGTCTCTAGATTCAGCTAAAATACAGCTGCATCAGAATCTGTTAACATGATATGTATTCAATAGATTCTAGACACCATACTCTATATCTACCGCAATCTGTAATACAGATTCTGGACAACATATTTTATTTCTACCGGAATCTGAAAGAATTTACAGATTCAAGTTTTTACTATTTTCAAACATTTTTGAAATACATATATGTATATTTCCTTATAGTAATAAAAAATTATTTTTGACAATTATTTCATTGTATGGATCTTCTATAAATATTTAGAAGATCAATACAAAGTAATATTTGTCTAATATAAATATTTATCACCGTAAGAATAGAATAAATTATATATATATATATATATATATATATATATATATATATATATATATATATATATATATATATATATCTGTGTGTGTGTGTGTGTGTGTTTTTTTTCAAAATATGTCTTTTTTTTTACGGTTTTTAGTTATTTTAATATTGTACAGTAGAGATTCTAATGCAGTTGACATGTGCAGAGATTCTGTAAAACAAATAAAATTTGTGTTGGAGCCTATAAAGTAGAGAATCAGTTAAGAGATACTGATGCGAGTACTCTAACAAATGATGTTCTCTTAAACTTTTAGAGTTCCAAACAAATTGGGATGGGAGGGAGTAACATTTTTCTTAAACATGTGTAGACATTTTTTATATAAAAAAAAAGTTACGACCGTGCATTGAATTTTTTTTATTAGTAAGTATATATAGGCACTATTCCAATCTAATATACGAGGACAATTAAATTTGAATTTCCTTTTCTTTTGAAAATCAAAGAATTTTATTAATCAACGTCCGCATAACATTCGGCCAACACGTCTTCAGGAGGCAAAGTGCCCAAGAAGTAACAACATCTAAAGACAAAGCGTGTCGCTCTAGCAGGTGCGCAGGTACATTGCCAGTCCGGCGGACAAAAGAAAAAGAAATAGAGGTAAAACTAGGAAGTAGAGCAAAACAGTCCTGCAGTAAGCAGCCCTGAGCGGTAATGTCCTCCACAGGCTGTCGGAGCCGTTGCACACATGCTAAACAATCGCTTTCTCCACTAGTGCCAAGTAAATAGCCCGGAGCTCCACAAATTCCGGCGGTACCCCCCCCCCCCCCCGTCAAAGGGTAACTCATCGAGTGCGTGACTGCCCCTGTCGGGTCCCGAAAAACAAGCCCAACACCCGCCATATCCTCTCATACAGCGGCATCCACATTACATTTCACTACCCCTTGAGGTGGCCTAGCCCAATTATCCGCCAAGTGTTGTGGCGCCCCTACACCCGGAAGGCCGCCAGTGCCTCCATCAATTCCGTAGTCGCCCTTAAAGAAGCGCACACCGCCGAAACATATACCGCATGATCATCAAACACTGCAGAACACCGCGCTTTCCATATCCCCCACATGAGCCCAACAACTCTCACTGTATCCCGCTCTCCCCGTTCATCCAAGAGGCGCATAAAGAAATCCACAAAGGAGTAGTATGATGTAACGAGTAGTATGAATTTAGAAAAAAATATATTCGATTAAGGATTTTAATTGGCATTGTGCTCACATGATGTTTATGTATATTTTATTTCATTGACTTGCTCACAATGAATCATTTTAAGCATTTACGTATGTGATATCGGGTTTCTCAAAAAACATGTGATATCGGTCATCATACGCATGGCATTTATCACACTTAATACATAATAATGAATTAATACATAATAATGAATGACACCTCAGTTGATGGGCCAACGTGGGCTTAGCTCGGTATTGGGCATCTATCAACAAGGCTCATCTTCAATATGACGCAGGTCGCCTCTGTATAACATTTGGGCGACGTAACGCAGATCGTTCTATATCCTTTATAGGTGGCACGACGCAGGTCATTTTCGGCCATTCACAACTGAGCTTGTGCAGGTCACCCCCGGTCCATAATCAACGGTTACGCCCGATTAAATAAGCATTCTGGACTTAACGCCACGAGCTATACTGCTCTTTAATGATCTTGTCACTGCTCCGAGATATTCGTTCCACTACTTTATGCACGGGTAACGTCTTTGCGCACAATGGAACACTATATAAAGGGGTCATCCTCTTCATTTACAAGGCAAGCGTGAAATATACGCACATATATACTCCAGCTCTCACTTTACATCGAAAATCTGTTGAAATAATGTCCTAAACCCAATCGGGTTGGACCGGATCCGACCGGGTCGGATCATTTCTACTATTTCTTTGTGTTTATACATATATTAAATGGCTTTTCTGTTGTCATATATATGATAACGTCCTTAGTATTAAACTGTGATAGAGAAACCATGATAGGCGATTATGGTTGATGAGATCTCTAATCACTTTAATAATTTTGATCCTTAAATGTCTGTAGGCTTATGTACTATTAAATAGGGCATTGATAATATGAACATATTAGCACGTATTAAATGTCTTCTGTCTTTAAGGGCAGGGATAGATCTCGTCTATCGAAGTGTAGAGACACTTGGACTGTACGTGGACGTGTATTGGAGAATGCATACGTCAGACTGACCCACTTACATTAAGTGTCGCACTATGTGGCGGTTGTGTAATTATCCTTTGGACCAGAGTCTTCATGGCATCACGGTGTGGATTGTCATGCTTTGACACTATTGAGGTTTCCCCTAGCCACGGGGCGATCATACGGTAGTGATTGTGTGTAATATTGAAGCATGCGGGGTATACATGTTTGGTCGTCTGGGAATCGCGTACCCTATCAGTAGGGGTGAATATCCGAAAGGGCCTTCTTATAAGGAATGTCTTACTCTCGTGAATCTTTGTAAAGTGGAATTAAATGAGTTACTTCGAGAGAGCTTGATATCCAGATTATAAGATACGGTCTCTGATGTTTTGACACTCGACTAACGACCGTATGGATATTGTTACAGCAATAGGATTGTAAGTTACACGGTAACTGTTTCACATGAAAGGTAGTAGTCATTGCATTTGACTCTTCCGATGATTGGGGGTCACGGTGTGTTGCTTTAGACGCTATCCCGTGATCGTTAGCATGAAGGGCATTTTCGTAATTTGCACTTTGTGTCTACGGCCAACATATTCGGAAACCTATCGAGTCACACACATAAGAACATCTAGCCAGATTAAAATGTGGTTATAGTTGATAACCAAATAAGAAAAGTTTATCTCATGCTATAAAGGTTATAGTGGTAAATTAATATGGTGGTGTTTATTTATTATGAATAAATTAAATACAAGATACTAATAGTATTATATTAATTAAAGAATATTCCGAATGACAATTTATTGGCTAAGGTGGCGCAATTTGTGTGTGTATAAGATACACTTGGATTGTGCAATTTAATTAATGGTATTACCATATATTAATATTAGATATTAATATTTATATATTTGTGCTTACATGCGTGTAATGCATATTAGATATGCATGTGCACATTTGTTTCCAATATATATATGTATAGATTTATATGTGTAATATATATATATGATATATACACATTTGTAAATTGATTTATGGTAATATAATAAAAGATAAAGATATATTCAATATAAGACATTGTCAATATATATCTTGGAGAAAATATTTAATAATGAGATAAATCAATCAATTATATTTTCCTAATTTTACTAGTAAAATGTTTTCTTTCTCCTCAATCTACTCGGAAGCAAATCCCAATCAGATTGAGAATTGAAAGTGGCTCCCCAACACCTATATAAGAAAGGGGTTGACTAGCTCTTTTGATCATCACAATTCCAAAACTAATAGTTCTTGTGAAAAATATAGAGCTTTCTAGAGAGAGATTTATGAGAGAGAAAAAGTCGGTCTAGCAGTCGAGTTTTTCTGGTAGCAATCCATGATGGGATTCCGGCGAGGTGTTCGTGTGGATCACCGGTAGAGGCCGAACGCTTGGGCGGCTTCTTGCAGAAACTACAACCGTAGACAAGCGTCGTTCCAATTGGATCAACCAAGGTATTTTTTTGTCTACTTCTTTTATACTTGTTGCTTAAACGAAGTCGATCTTGGGTAAAAGGAAAGCAAAATTTTGAATTCCGTTGCTTTCCGCGTAAATTTTCTAACAAAATCTTCTATCAATGTACTGACTTGTGCGTTGGAATGTCCCATTAAAATCAAGCTCCGGGACCTCTCATGCCTTGTTTGTATTACAGGCCCATCGGAAAAGCTTTTTGGATCATCATCTAAGCCCAGTTACCCGATTCCACACTCAATTTACACCCGAATGATATGCGGTATGGTCAATTGACGCAAGAGGGAGAGACCATTTTTTGTGTTCTTGTGGTTATTCACAGCAAACCATGGATCCTAAAAGTGAAAATAAAAAAATAAAAAAAAACAACAAAAAGGGAGGAAATCACCAAAGCAACGATATACCAATTTGTGTGGGACAAATCTAAGATATTCTTGTCCATGCCAAAAAAATGGGTCAACACGCTGCCCAAACTACGTGCAAATGGCTCAGCAGTTAGTGATTAGTTATATTGATCTATCGGCTTCCTTGGTGGATCAAGCTAGAGGTAATTGTTAGGATCAAACGTTTATCGTTGTCTGATCAAACGTTTACCAACTTTGAGCATTATTGTACCAATTTAAGTCAATAATTACTTAATTTTATCCAAATATATAAATAGTATTATATAAATTATCGTATTTTTAAAACAAATTGATGTTAGATAAATGTTTTTGAAGTTAAAACTATAAGAATGTGCGCGAGCAAAAAAGTTGAGTGGATCAACGTTTCGTAATCTATTATCGAATTATATCTCCGACGAACAAATGGCCTTTTTTTGATTTCTTATCACAATACAATTTTTTTTTTTCATGCGCCTCGGCATACGAAAATCGACATAATGATGATTTTGCACGAAGGAGAGCTTGGGATAAAGTTTTTTATTCCCGGATCGATCCGGCCGTGACTATTTTGCCTATAAATAGGCGCATTCTCAACAGTACACGCTATTATTTCTTAACACAATACAATTTCTTTTATGCGCGATTATGTATATATATGTGTTTATGTTTGAATAAATAAAAAGTAGTAATGTTGTAATGCGAGAGGATTATCCAAGAAAGTTGTATTGAAGAAGTTGCTATTGTCGAGGATACGACTTAGATTTGCAAAAACGAGGATGTATATATATATATATATAAATAAAGGTACACCCTCACAATCCCCCCTATGTTAAGATCCGCAACCGTGGAATCATTACGCAACGGAATCCGATTTCCTACCCGCCTCCTTATTAAAATTTGCGCTCGAGATCTAATTACGTCAATTTATCTATTTTTATGAAGATTCTAAAATATTGACCGCAACAAAACGGTAGTGACCCGATCTTTTGGATGACGCATATGCGCTCGTGTGATGCACCGTTTCGAATAAAGGAAGATCTCCGCGTAATTCGGTAACGGGATTCGAACCGGTGACCAAGCTCGATACCGATCATTACGCGACATCTTGGTACACGCTATTATTTCTTAACACAATACAATTTCTTTTATGCGCGTGATGATCGAACCGGTGACCACGCTCCGATATTCGAACCGGTTGTTAGGATCGTGACCACGCTCTGATACCAGTTATTAGGATCAAGCGCTTACCGTTCCACTAAAACCAATTAATGCTAGTAAATGTGCTACTTTATTTGTAAACACAATACAGTTTTTTTTAGGGGTTTATTATTTACACCACACATAATCTACCCATACAACACTATACACACTACACCACATCTAATAATCCAAATCTATTTTTGCACCACATTTAAATTGCGACATTTTTGTTTATTTATTTGTACCACATACTTAATTACGATTTTACCATATTTACTTACACTCCCCATTTTCATGCTATTTCCACTCCAAAAATATATTACAAAAAGATCCCTAGATTTTTATATTATCTTTACTTCATCTTCATATCATATTATCATCTTCACCATTTTCATTTATGAATTTTTTTCATCCTCTTCATTCATCAAACCCTACATCTTCATCATCACTATACTCTTCACATCACATCTTTAATCATCAACTCCATCATTCTCAAACCCTTACTCTTGTTCATTTTCCTAATTTATCTTCTTCATCATCATCTTCGCTAATCGAAAACCCTCAAATTTTTAATAAGACAATCCTCATTCTCAAAACCTTTGATCATCTTCTTCCTCCTCTTAAAACCCTAAGATGATCTTCTCAATCTAGGGGTGAAATTTCGAAGGTTCACATTGTTGGGTAAGCATTGTGGAGCAATCAATTGAGTAACAAACCCCCTTTTTTGGCCAATTGTTTTTCTATTTTTATCATTTTGCAGGTATTTTACTCGCAGCAAATTGATGCTTCATCCCCTTTAAAATCGAAACAATTCTCTTACGAAACAATGAAGTAATAATGATTATGTTCTCATCCAAATGAATGGCTTAGCAAATAGATAGATCTCAATGTTTTTTCTAATGTTCTTTTTTTAATAGAGATAGAGAAGACATTTTATTTTATTTTATTAATTTAGCACTAGATCAAAATTGTTTTGTTCTTTTTAAGATTTGCTATATAAGCGGTAGGTTCTATTAAAGAATTGTTGTATACCTCTGTTTACTTTGGGATATGTATATATTTGATGTGACTTTGGGGAACAACAGAAAAATGAGAACAGATACTATAATTACTTCATCGAGTATTGTAACATCCAGAACATGAGGGATTAATTTTGAACTTCAGAATATTCTTTACCAGATATCGATATATCAATTAAAACGGTTCGATTTCGGGTTGTTCTTTGTTATATTCTGAAATCTTGATTGAAATTATCAAGTTTTTAAGAGCAATTTTGAAGATGAATTCATGGAAGTAAGAAGAGAAGATCGAGGGGATACTGTGGGAAAAATCCGGTTAAATGAATTGAGGGGGGGGGGGGGGAGATGGGTGTTATAGATGGAATGGGGGTGATAATTTATTTTAGAACATTTGGATGGTATTAGAATTTTTGAAAACTTGGCAAAAATATTTTTTCTTTTTTACTTCATACTACACATGGGTGTATAGGTATAATGTGAGACCCAAAACATAATATGTGTGGTGTATCAAAAGTTTTTTCTTTTTTATATTACATGGGGTGTATGAGTAGAATTGACGGGGTGTAAATAAAGGGCCCCTTTTTTATGCACCTCAGTCGAAAGAGGATGCTGGTACACCCCAACAATAACCAAACATGCAGTACTTATCTTGACAATTGCAGGTAGACCTAGATCGTCGTATGCTCAAACTGAAATGTCAATTTGCATTCAGTACTTATCGACTTCCCTGGTGGATCATGTCAGAGGTAATAACCAAACATCCGTACTTATCTTGACAATTCTAGGTGGACCTAGCTCGTCGTATGCTCAAACTGAAATGTCATGCAACGTTCCTTCAAATCCTCACTGAGCGGGAAAAAAAGGCAAAATTGATGGGAGAAGTCACATATGGATCAAGGATTCTATTCCTTGGTGATAGGCAACGAAGGATTTGAAATTGAAGCCATAACATTGATTAATAATCTTCCCTCGGTCATGCAATGTTTCTGGCTTCCAATAACACTGATTAATAATCTTGAGATAATGATGAAACAGTTTTTTTGGGGAGATTGGAAAGGAAATGAGAAGGAAAAGAATCATTTGAAGACAATAGAGGAATGTGTTATGCCTAAAGACATTGATTATTTCAATATTCAGAGAAAAGATTAAATTTTCATTGATTGTTATAAGAGTAAAAAAAACGATGCTAATCTTTCTTGTTTGTCCCTAGCTTTTAACTTTGATGGTAGATATTAAAAAGGGAAACAACAATTTTCGCTCTTATTGTTTAACATATAAAGATTTTACCTCATTTTATGCTCTACCCCTTGTGCTTAACCACAAGGTATAAACTTATGTATCAAAAAATACCCTATATATATCGATCATCTCGTCACACGACAGCAGACCCGTCCCCGGACATAGCCAACCCGGAACATGGCCTTGGGCCTTCGAATAATTATAGTAACTTTGGGGCCCCATTTCTTTATTAGTGCATCCTTTAAAACTCGTTTGTTTTCATTTAGAAAGCTCCATCTTGATAAATTAACATTGAGCCTTTAGAAACTCGGAGACGGCCCTACACGACAGCGGCGGACCATAAGGTTATTGATATTGCTTCTAACCAATTGAACTAAATAAACAGTTGTACTAAAAATTGCCTGAAATAATATACATACAGAGTTTGTAATATTATTAGAGGGAAATGTTAGTAAATTCGCACGGAAATTTGAGTAAGGTCCATGAACGGATGAACCCCTCCCTGGTCCATGTGGGTCCGCCCCTGTCACACGATTTCTTAAGATATCTTATTAGTTCTTCTGCAAATCGATCGATAGATAAAATTCTTTCGGTTGCTGTTAATCCCAATTTTCTTTCTTCTCTTTCTTCGTAGAATTTTTTAATCCTAATTAGTTTCTTCTTTCACCGATTTTTTACTCGGTTGCCGAGTCAATCAATATGCCTAACTGTGCCAATATTACTTCCGAGTATCCATTAGGTTTTTCAACATCAATCTAATTGGTTTCTTCCCGCGATCATTCCACCGCTATTGAGTATTTACTTCGATCTTCTCCTACTGATTAAAGATGATGCCTAGTGCGACAGATTCAACTGCCTTTCTGGTTAATATTCGAGAGGTTTACCGGCACAATGTGCACGATGAATTTGCTATGACTAATTAATTACTACTACTTGTGTCAGATGATGCCTAGTGCGATAGATTCAACTGTCCTTCTAGTTAATATTCGAGATGCTTACCAACACAATCTGCACAATGAATTTGCTATGATTAATCAACTACTATATGTGTTCAAATATGTATCGATCAACATCGAGTTTCTGGACGCAGTTATTGCAGCTGAAAAACCATACTACCTTCAATCTTCGGAGGAGATTTATGGTTTCAAGAATGTTACTGCTACTAAGATGATACAACTTGGTTTAACTCAAGAACCATAGGTTCAAACTGCGAAAGAGATTTATGGTTCGAGGAATATTTATGTTAGTGTTACTAAGATATACAGCTTGGTTTAACTCTATCTTGGTATAAATGGGAAGCCGAGATAAACTCCTCAAAACTTCAAGATGAGCGAAGTCAACGAATTCATCGATACAGTTATACCCCAAAATAATCGAACAAGAACCACGCACCAATGTTCAGTTAACATCGTCTTCTCCGCCCGCTCTGTCCCCAAACTTGTCCAGATCCTGCCTTTAAACCTTGTTTTTCACTAACTCATTAAAACCTACGAAGTACAGAACACTATGAACAGCACAACGAAAGTAACGATTGCTGAAAGAAAATATAAAATTAGCCTTGTTGCAAACATGTCGTCGTAACCTCTCCAAGAATATAAAAAGATAAAATCTTTGTCCTCAAACCCAACTGTTAGATCGATACCATTTTAGTTGCCAAATAAAGAGACTGGCCCCTCATTAGTTTAGCATTGTAGATTCACTACTCTTTGCTTAGCTACCTAACTCTTCTTTTCTTTTCATTGATCACATTCTTTTCTTGAATTTTACCATCCAAAAATGTCTGTTACAATTAATCCGCCGGTGGTCAGATCATTTACCGGACGACGAGGATCATCAGCTAGAGTGGTTTCAATATCCCGGCCGAGGTTCATCATGTCTGCTCAGTCTAGTGTGATCTCTGTAGCTCCAATTTTAACCAAGTTAAAAAATGATTGTGCTACTCCTTTGCCAGTCCTCCGCCACGTGGCGGACTCTATGGCAGCTGACATGCGGGCTGGACTCACCGTTGATGGTTGTGGTGATCTCAAGATGATTTTGAGCTACGTTGATAATCTGCCTACTGGGTACATCTATGTTACTTTAATTTCACTTGAAGTTTATCTTTCCAGCCTTCTTTGAATCTTGAGTTTTTTGGGTACTAATTGCTGGGCACTATTGTACTTTCTGGGCTATTTGATCATCAAAAATTGAAATTTTCTATGATCACAAGATCAATAAGGCTGTCACACAATCCTTTAATTTGCTGGACTAGCTTTGTTATGCCCCACTTTGTTTGAAATGCATTGTTCTTTTTTGGCTATGTTTTGCAAAACTCTGCAACGCTTTGCTATGCTTGTTGTGACATTTCGTTTTGGCAGTAACATTTCTTATGTATATCGTATTGGTCTAGTCTGGTGCATTGCATCCTTTGCTATAAAAATTCGCCTCTGTCATCTTTTTTTGTGATGAGTATTGCCAGTGTGAGAACAAAATTGTGAAAGAACACATCTTTATACAATTGATTATGGTGTCGGACTTATTGATTAAAATGAGACTTGTCATGATTAATGGTGTAAAAGTGTCTTGTGTCACTTCACTACTTGTATCAATTTTGTCATGGCACTAGTATTTTTCTTTTGTGATATCCATTGTTGCCGAAAGTACTTAACTTGTTCACTTTTGTAAGCGTTTTGAATATTTTCCCACTTTCTTGTTACTATGGGGTGTTCTGAGCATATAGAAAAAGTAAGATTTTGACTAGGTTTACCTTGCATATCTAAAGAAACGAGAAGGGGTTGTTCTATGCGTTGGATCTTGGCGGTACAAATTTCCGAGTACTGAGAGTTCAGTTGGGTGGAAAGGAAGAGCGTGTGGTTGCCACTGAATTTGAACAAGCTGCTATTCCACAGGATCTAATGTCTGGCACCTCTGAGGTATATATATATATATAGACACATTTGAATCTAAGTGAAGAGTACTAATTGATGCACTATTTTAACCTGAAAATTGAACTCTTATAGGAGCTTTTTGATTTCATAGCTTCTGGACTAGCAAAGTTCGTTGAGAACGAGGGTGGAAAATTTCACTTGCCAAATGGAAGGACAAGGGAACTAGGATTCACATTTTCTTTTCCAGTGAAGCAGACGTCTATTGATTCCGGTATTTTGATGAAATGGACTAAAGGCTTTGCAGTCTCTGGAACTGTTAGTGTTTCTTGATTAAATATATTACCATGTTGGACCATCTTTCCATTTTATTTCGACGAACAACGTTATTTTTCAAATATATATGTACCTGATATCTTGAGCATTACTATTTATGACAGCCTGGGAAAGATATAGTTGCTTGTCTCAATGAAGCCATGGAAAGAAAGGGACTAGACATGCGGGTTTCTGCTCTGGTACGAATTCTCTGCCTTTTATTGATTTAAATGATAGAGACAGAAAAAAAAAAGTGTTCTACTTGTTACAGACTTCATCTGTTTACTCTTGTATTCTGTCAAAATTAGGTTAATGACACTGTGGCTACACTTGCTGGAGCTAGGTACTGGGATGACGATGTCATGGTTGCAGTCATTCTAGGAACGGGCACTAATGCATGCTATGTTGAACGTGTAGATTCGATTCCTAAGTTGTGGTCTAAGAATTCAACATCAGGAACAACGGTTTGTTACTGCCGAGCTATTTGATATAGATTATCAAGAAGTATTTTTTCTAAATTGTTTAGTAATTTCAGATTGTGAATACTGAGTGGGGAGCATTTCATGATGGCTTGCCTTTAACCGAGTTTGACAGGGAAATGGACGCTCAAAGTATTAACCCCGGTGAGCAGGTCAGCTGGAACCTTAGTCATGTGTATCATGTGACATTCTTTTATTGAGTCTTGAAGTTAGCTAACAAAAATGATGCATTTTCTTGAGACAGGTATTCGAGAAAACTATTTCGGGTATGTACCTCGGTGAAATTGTCAGAAGAGTGCTTCTGAAAATGGCTCAAACAGGTGAATTATTTGGTGATGATTCCTTTTCGGAGAAATTGGTGACTCCGCTTATACTCAGGTAATCGGTTTTTTTTTTTTTTCTTGTTTACTAACTAACAAATGCATATAACTGATATGAATGGAGTCAAAATATATCATCCTACTATTTTGTAGGACTCCCGATGTTTGTGCGATGCAGCAAGATACTTCAGATAATCTTCAAGCTGTTGGATCTATACTGTATAACATAACAGGGGTAAATATATATCCCTCTTGACATTTCCAACTATCCATGTCGTCTGCATACTTAGAAAACGATAGCTAAGATCGAAATGTGTTTTTTTTTCCTCCTAACAATCGATATCAGATAACGTCCCATTTAAGAGCGAGGAAGATTGTTGTGGAGGTGTGTGACACGATTGCCAAACGTGGAGGTCGGCTAGCAGGTGCAGGAATAGTTGGTATACTCGAGAAGATGGAGGATGACTCAAAAGGTCTGATATTTGGAAAACGAACGGTTGTGGCAATGGATGGAGGGTTGTATGAGCATTACCCTCAATACAGAAGATACCTTAGAGAAGCAGTCACTGAGCTTTTGGGACCTGAAATATCTAAGAACATAGTAATAGAACATTCAAAAGATGGCTCTGGCATTGGGGCTGCTCTTCTTGCTGCTACAAATTCAAGATATGGACATGATTACTAAGACATTGGTGTTGATTTCATTTTTCTTTTAGTTTCTGACTTTCGTATGATTATGCCATTGAAATCTAAATTGGGGCTATTATTTTATTCGAACCAAACCCAATCTACTCGTGCAGCACTTCTACCTGTGCATCACGGCGGAACCGACTTTGTGAAAGTTGGATATGAAGCCTAGAACCGGCTTTTCGTAGATTAAGGAACAAGAACAGACTTTATCAAAGTTGGTTCTCACAATACACCTACGAAAATCAGTTCTAGGTTCCAGAATAGATTGAGTGTGGTGCAAATAAAGGGGCCATCTAAATTAGGCACGTCCTATTTCTTTTTTTCAATGAGATTGAGACAGAAAGACAAGAATAAGGTGCAGTACCATGATAAAAGAATTGTAAAGCAAGTATTAGCTCTTGTAAAATATGATACTGATTGTTTAACATTTAAAAAGCACCGACAGACACATTTTTTTTACACACTTTTTGCTTTTGATGGGTTGTTAATTTCTTTTTTTCCTTTGAAATTGTATCTAACACGATAGTGACAAGATATGACACTTTCGGGACGGTTTCTCTCCTTATTCACATGGCAGTCACCGACGATCCGTAATAATAGGGAGTATCAACATCAAAATTTTCCCGAACCAACACCATCATCTTCATCATCATCATCATGTCCATCTACTTAGTTGTGTCATAACCAACAACAATTAAAAGCAAGTTAATTGCACCATTATCAACGTACAAAAGAAGATTGAAGTCTCATAACCAACAGCAATTACAAACAAGTTAATTGAGCCATCGTCAAACCATAAAATAAGATTGAATGCATATTTCTTTTATAATAATTTTTCTCATCCAGATTTTGTTTACATGTATGTGTTGAATTATTTATTATACTTCACAACATAGCGCCAGTGTGTCGTGTATTTACATTTGAAATTAGCCGTATCATTTTGTCAGATAAAGCTCAAATTATCTAGATGATTGTTGGTCTTTTATACGAGGGTGTGGAACTCTTGGGATTCTCTTCTCACGCCTATCATATACACAAAGATAAAGCTCGAGCCTCCCCCAACCATCATCAGACTTTTTATATGGACTCATCAGCCTTACAGATTGACCATGAGGGTCTGAAACATGGCCACAAACTCATACAAGCTCAATCAATGCTTGAAAATATCTCTTTAATAAGAGTCTCTAAGTAACAACTTGATCCTCGATATCTTTCAAGGTCTCTGAGTGCCAACGTGACCCTCAATATCTCTCAAGGTCTTTAAGTTCCTACTTGACCCTCGTATGCAGTGCCGGATCTACATACAACCAAGGGGACATAACTATCTTAGCTTCACCCTTAAGACACCTTCAACGTGCTCCAAGGCTCATAGCTAGTGGATAAGACATGTTTCCCGTCTTCCTATTGCCGCTAATAGTCACACACTCTTAATGCCATACTGACGTCAATTGCGCATGTGCATTAACTCCAATGATTGTGTATGGGGTTTTGTCAAGAGCCCCGTAGAGCTAGAAACGACTTAACGACTTAATTTCACTGAAAGAGGTACATACTTCCGTGATCCATCCGCTTCCATGAAATACTTCCACGGACATTTAATTTTCAGTTCTTCATCTTCCTTTCTTTACATCTACAACATTTATTTGAATTACACTGTGATGATATTTTCGGATATCAGTGTGGTCATACTTCAATACATACCACCATCCTATGACTTTAATTAAACAATTTTGAGTTGATATTCATCCGAGCTTGTGTTTGACTTGATTAAATTACTATATACTAAGTGAAATTCGATTCAAATTTGGTCAAGTTATAAAAGACATGATCGAATTCTACTCATTTAACACTATTCAAACTTCACTCATTTACTGCTCCAACCAATTCAACTAAGCTCGCAAAATTTATTTATTTATTTGAGTGGAAAATTTATTTATTTGAGAATTCATTTAACTTTTTATTTTTTGTAAAAATGATACTTTTATTTATTTATATTAAATATGTGAAAATTAAATTTGACTCATACATTACTTGAAATAACTTGACTGGATCAATAATTAATTGTTTGTATAAATTATTAATTGATAAATTTGATATACTGTAAGTAATTATTAAGTATTATATAAAGCTTGATTAGTTCACGAGTTACTCAGTTACTGGATTTTGGGGTTTGAAATCACATGGATTTATTATTCAAGTAGTTCCACTTGAACTCTAACTCAAAAAAGGGAACAACAAAATTATATTGGATCGAATATCTTTATGATTCATATATAAATACTAGTTTTTTAGTAGCTCACTTGTATATGTTTTTATCATGTGCGAGGTATAATATGTGTTATAAATTAAATGATCACTAAAACAAGAACAACGATTTTATTCATGTAATTATAACAATATAAATAAGTGGTTATTAGTTATAAGTCCGTCGTTAGAGACTTAATGATCATTTAGGATACTCCAAAAACTTATTATGTTATAAGTACAATCTAATTTCTTTTTTTTAATTCCACCTTCCCACCTATACATTCCTATGGTGGTATCGATGAGAGCTATGCTAATTTAATTTGTTCAACAAAAAAGCACCCATTTGAAAGCACAAATAAGTTTGGGTAATCACGCCCTTAACGTCCTCGATCGAAAAGCAAAATTCTGGCAATTGATATTCAAAAGGATTTAGTTTCACATCTTCATATACCTCATCTTTGTAATCGAATCCGATTTTACTTGCCAAACTTTTCAAACCATAATAACGAATCAAAGATGGGTTCTTCAGAACCCTAGCAACAAATACTGGATGCTTCCTCATGTTGTCATAACTTTGTCATGATTACTTTGAAGGAAAAAATGATACTGGTTGCTGCGCCAATCAATTCGGTAGGCCAAATGCCCAACAAAAAAAATGTTAAGTGTCCTCCAAAAAATGTCACATTCAACTGTGAACCGTTTGCTCTGCACACTCTCCGGCGATTTATGAAGCTGATGCTTCTGTGCTGCCGGTATTCCTTCCTCAGGAGCCTGAATCTTCTCCGGCTTATTCTTTCTGAATCCGAGGAACATAACTCGGAACTTCAGAGTTGATTTAATCGGAGATTGCGCCGATTGCGCCGATTGCGACTTACGGTTGTTAGCTCCTCCTCCTCCGCCTCTCTCAGCCAGATCCTCCGGGAAAAATTGTAGAAAAAGCTCAAGAAGATGACTGAGGCATATGTGAGGAACAATCCTGGAATGGCATCGGTAAATGACATGCCTTTACTGCAAGACATGCCACCTCCGGGTGGATTTGCTCCGGTCCGAAGTAAGAAATATTTTGACTTTACGCGTTGCTGACTTATGCAGTGGCATTGATGTCTGATGCAGAGACATTGATGAATTATGCAGTGACATTGATGTTTGATGCAGTCAATAGCTTTTCGATGTTTACTTACGGTCTCCCTTGTGTTTATATGCATTTTGACAAAGAAGTGTAAGCTCAAGAACTACCGAAGTAAGAATTATTTTTCTGATTTACATGCTACTTGATGGAGTGACATTGACGACTTATGCAGTGACATTGATGTCTGATGCAGTGACATTGATGACTTATGCAGTGACATTGATGTCTGATGCAGGGACACTGATGACTTATGTAGTGACATTGATATCTAAAGCAGTGACACAATAACACGTCTAGGAGAAACATTCAGAGCATTCATAAATTGTGTTTTACTAATTAGTTGACAGTGTATTTGGGTGCTTATAATAGATGATATAGTCCCTTTTGCTTTCGCAGCACAAGTACGATCTAGGAGGCTCTTTATTACCTTCTTATGGGTTTCACTCACCATGGTGGCTTACAATTAAGTCTTTTTTGTGTTTCTGGTGCTGCTTATAATAGTTGTGGATACTTATAGTTTGGGGTTGTTTTTCTTTTCTCTTATGGTTGTCTTTGTCTTGTTTCTTGGGTTGCAGGTCGATATAAGTGCTTTGTGGCATTTAGCTAGCGTGGTTTCTGTATTGGAGCCGGTTTATGGTCTTGCAACTATGAAAAAGAGCTATCAGTTGTTAAAGGGCAGGAGCATGATAGCTTTCAACCTTGTTTTTGGGTATATGGCTATTTGTGGACTGATCACACTATATTCTCATCAGTTGTGGTTAATGGTGGGGATAATCATGGTGTGCTTACAAGAATTATGGTTGGTGGATTCTTGGTTGGGTTGCTGGTGATAGTTAATCTAGCTGGCCTATTAGTGCAGAGTGTGTTTTACTATGTGTGCAAGAGTTACCATCATCAAGAGATTGACAAGAGTGCCTTCTATGATCATCTTGGTGGTCTGGGCTTATGCAGTGACATTGCTGACTTATGCAGTGACATTGATGACTTATGCAGTGACATTGATGTCTGATACAAGGACATTGATGGCTTATGCAGTGACATTGACGTTAGGTTTTATGCAGTGACATTGACGACTTATGCAGTGACATTGAGGTCCGATGCAGGGACATTGATGACTTATGCAGTGACATTGATGTCTGAAGCAGTGACATTGATGACTTATGCAGTGACATTGATGTCTGATGCAGGGACATTGATGACTTATGCAGTGACATTGATGTCTGAAGCAGAGACATTGATGACTGTATTTACAATTAGATAATTGATGCAATGATATTGATGTCACCGCATATACAACTTGATACACACATTTGATAACTTTGTAAAGTAACTTTATTTCTTTGTTATCTTTAAATATTTGATTGATGTTGGTTTATTTGATTAGTGTTGGTTTAAATTTTCGATAACTTTGTAAAATAACTGTAAATTTTTATTTTTTTTGGTTTAAATACATATTTTTACAACCAAAGGTATGCATAAATTGTTACAATAACACGTCACTGCATAAATCGTTACAATAACACGTCAGTGCATAATTCGATACAATAAGACATCATTGCATAGATCGCTACAATAAGAAGTCACTGCATACATCGCTACAATGAGACGTCATTGCATAAATCGCTACAATGAGATGTCACTGATCAAGGTTGTCAATGGATCGCGGCGGTCAATACATCATGGTAGCCAATGAATCGCGGCGGTCAATGCATCGGGGTGGTTAATGGATCCCGGTGGCCAATACATCCGGGTAGGTGGTCAATACATGACGGTGATCAATACGTCACGTCGATTTCTATGAAGAAAAAAATTGATTTTATGAAATTTATTCGGAAAAATATCAAATTTGATTTTAGAATAAAGAAGACGAAAAAATATGAATTTTAGTGAAAAAATTATGATGATCCGAGTTTTAGATCAAAATATATGACCTTTAGAAATATGGTGAATTATTATAAAACAAAACAAACAAAAAAAAACCCACGCACAGTAAGTTTTTTTTTTTTTTGTTTTGTAATGTTTTTTTTTTTTATATTACTTTGAACCCTTTTTTTTTCCTCTTTTTTTTTTCCTTCTTCCTCTTTATCCACTTGAAATTAGAATGTCCTTATAACTAAATAAGATTTCGGAGTGTCCTATTACCCCTAATAAGTTGAAAATCAGTCCTTTTAAATAATTGGCCCTATAAATAAATACATAAAACGTGCAATTAATGACTCAAACATATGCAAAAGTGTAAACATTGTTTTTAAAACAAATCGATCTGATAGACTAGAACTGTTTTCTTCTTATCTGTATCGTTCCAATTTTATCGGATGTCCCCGAAGGGACACTGAACTGTTTTCTTTCATAAACTAGAACTGTTTTTTGAGGACAAAATAAATAAATTCGTTGAATAGAAACTGGTCATAGGTCCATCACAATTGCGGGGCAAATTTGCTATTGGAGAAAAATTGGCAGCAGACGAAAAGTCTTTTTGCTCTCTGGACTTTGACCTCTTCGTCCCAAACATCTCAATTAATCAGCCTGCATCTCGCTTTTCCATTTCAACCGGTTTTCTGTCTCTGCTCCGGTTATACCTTTCAAAGATGGTAATTTTTTAGATTACTTCTATTTCGTTTACTGGTAGCTTTCAGAAGGATGCAATATTAAATCTCTGTTCTTCCAATCGTTTCTATTTTTATGGTGAATCGTTTGAAGTGCTAATGCATCTCTATCTGATTTGATTGAAAATTCGCAGATTCGTTTCATTCTGCTGCAGAATAGGCAAGGCAAGACTCGTCTTGCAAAATATTACATTCCTCTTGAGGAATCGGAGAAACACAAGGTTGAATATGAGGTATCTATTTGTACTTAGTATTGTCTTTCACCCTATTTTGTTTTTGTAGTCATTTAATTCCTAAATTAAACTGATCTGTCTTGATTTTGTTCTTTTTTTTGCACGTATGAGCTTAGGTTCACCGGCTAGTGGTGAACAGAGATCCGAAATTCACCAATTTTGTTGAAGTAAGTTTTTGTGATATACATTTTTCGTCTGTCATTGTCTTTCTCCTTTACCTACTATTTCCATTCTCATGTTTGGACCACTTTATTTAATAATGGAATGGTACACATTTTTATTTTATTCCAAAGGAATGGATATTTTATGAGTTGGAATAAAAAAGGGGAACGCGTTTCCAATACTCCTTCTCTTCTTTTCGAAAAAAAAAAGGTCTTCTTCGGACAAAAGAAAATCAGGTCGATCTCTTTCCTCACGAACAAAAGCTACTCCGCCGCTGCCCACGCTCGGTTCCGCCACTGCTCAAGCTCATCGCTCGGTTGGCCATTTCCGTAGGTAATTTGTGCTCTCACTTCTCTTATCCCTCTATTCTTCTTCTCTCCGTTTTTCGACTGGATTTGACTGGAACATTAATTCTAGGGTTTATGTGGTTGTCTTTGTTATTGGGTTTGATTCCTGACATATTTTGCTTGTTCTTCCCCCAAGTTTGTATTTTAAGTTGTGTCCTATTTTTTGTGATACCCAGAAGTTGTTTGATGGGTTGGTTTATAAAGATGTTGTGTCATGGAGCTCGATGATTTCGGGTTACATTCGAGTGAAAATGCCTGATCTTTCGGTTGATATGTATATGAAAATGGTGGAATTTGGGATTGAGCCAAATGGGTTCTCTTTGTCGGCGGTTATCAAGGCATGTTCTGAGTTAAAGGATTTGAGAATGGGGGGATGCTTTCATGGGATTGTGATTAAATGTGGGTTTGAGATCAGTGTTGTGATTGCTGGTGCTATGATTGATATGTATGGAAGAAGCTATGAATCTGGTAATGCACGCAAGGTGTTTGATGAAGTGTTTGAACCAGATGATGTTTGTTTAAATGGTTATTCTATTGGCTAGGAATGAATAATTTGCCTTAATCTATGTCTACATGTTTGGTCGTTTAGCTTATTTTTTTGAAATGTCCTTCAAAGAGCTATTTGGTGATTATTTCATCTTTTGAAGCTTTCGACAAACTGGTTTTTTTAACAATATACACTTGAAATAAATTTTTTAGTGTGGCTTTTCATGGTGCCATTCGAGTATTTCATATAAGCATGGTTCTTTGCACTTACCGGTAATCTAATCTGCTGTCCTCCTTGACATATATGCTATTGGAGAAAAATTGGCAGCAGACGAAAAGTCTTTTTGCTCTCTGGACTTTGACCTCTTCGTCCCAAACATCTCCATTAATCTGCCTGCATCTCGCTTTTCCATTTCAACCGGTTTTCTGTCTCTGCTCCGGTTATACCTTTCAAAGATGGTAATTTTTTAGATTACTGCTATTTCGTTTACTGGTAGCTTTCAGAAGGATGCAATATTAAATCTCTGTTCTTCCAATCGTTTCTATTTTTATGGTGAATCGTTTGAAGTGCTAATGCATCTCTATCTGATTTGATTGAAAATTTGCAGATTCGTTTCATTCTCACGCGCGAATAGGCAAGGCAAGACTCGTCTTGCAAAATATTACATTCCTCTTGAGGAATCGGAGAAACACAAGGTCGAATATGAGGTATCTATTTGTACTTAGTATTGTCTTTCACCCTATTTTGTTTTTGTAGTCATTTAATTCCTAAATTAAACTGATCTGTCTTGATTTTGTTCTTTTTTTTGCACGTATGAGCTTAGGTTCACCGGCTAGTGGTGAACGAGAGATCCGAAATTCACCAATTTTGTTGAAGTAAGTTTTTGTGATATACATTTTTCGTCTGTCATTGTCTTTCTCCTTAATTTACCTACTATTCTGATATGTGTATCCTTTGTGTTCTTTTGGTATTGGTGCTAAAGTTTAGTGCTTTAAGTCAGTTATTTTTCTTTTTCCATTTTCAGGATACCGTTTTAATATACTTAAAGCTAATTTTTCCTGGTATATTGGATCATGCTTTTCATTTTCACTTAAATTTTGACACTTGCTTCTGTCTGAGAGAACACATTGCAGCTTGAATCATCGTTGAAGTCGTTTTCTTGAAGTCGTTTAAAGGAGATGAAGATAATAGTTGTTATATACTGTGGTAGCTAAGACAGTTTTATTCATCCTGGAACAACAATTTCTGTGCATTTCCTAGTGTATTTATATCTCTAGGACTGAGATATTTTTACAATTGATGATGCTTTCGTGATAAATTGTTTTCGTTTTGATTGTTTTCCACGCTCTTCATTGCAGTTCAGAACCCACAAAGTTATTTACCGGCGATATGCAGGACTCTTTTTCTCGTTGTGTGTTGACATAACAGATAACGAGTTAGCATATCTGGAGTGCATCCATTTGTTTGTGGAGATACTCGACCATTTCTTCAGCAATGTGTGTGAGCTGGACCTGGTCTTCAATTTTCACAAGGTCTGTCTGACTGTTGCTACTTGATTTTATTTCTGTTGCACTTGCTTGATTCGTGTTTTGTTTGTTATTTGTTTTACCAGCTGATAAATTCTACTCTTAGTTGCTTTAATTTAGCAAATGATACCCTGGCATCATTGTTTGCATAGTGGTGTGATTTTTGTTAATCTAGATTACTTAATTCTTAAAGGGAGCCTTAAGGTGGTTTTGTCTTTCTACTTTTAATCATGCTAATGTTGCAAGTATCAACCTTTTTGGGAACGAAAGACACATGGAGAGCCAATCTAGGTGAATGGACGTGCACAAAGACTAAGTCGCTCCTCAACTGGATGGCCTTAGAAAATATTTTGTTTGCAGTGGAAATCAAGCAGTGTTTTTGTTTATCTAGTTGTATCTTTTCACAAGTTCGTTACTTTCCAGTGTCCTTTGATGGTCTGTTGTTTTCACTTAAAAGGGAAAGGGAAAAAAAAAGGCAATATATCTTTGTTGCATGCTTGTAGCAATTTAAACACAGACGTTTTTGACTGTTGGAAGTCCCTTATGATTTAGCAACTTTCACGTGTGGTGTACTTTTCCTAAGTAAAACAATGGATTGAGTGAAATAATGTCAGTTAATATGCTCACGAATGTCAAAATAACATAATGATTTGTAAAGGGTTTTGTTTCTCTTTTTAAGTGGGATGTTGTAGATGAAATGGCATCATGATAGGGTTATCCTTGGTTTACTTTGAAAGGGGAATAGGAAAAGCTAAAACCTGGTTTTTTTTACTTGTGTAAAAGATATGGTGGAAACTAGTTTGAAAAGTTGGTGTATCGATCTATTCCGGACATATTTTGATCCTTTCGTATAATTTTTGTTGGAGCTAACAATGTTATGCCTCGTTGCATCATTTAATTGATGGTTTTGTGTGAAGGTGTATCTCATACTTGATGAGTTCATTCTTGCTGGGAACCGCAAGAAACAAGCAAGAAGGTAAAAATTTAACTGTCATAAGATCAATCATTGTCAAGCAATGAGATGCTTGACAAAAAGAATAGCAAGTACTTCTCATTTGTGTCTTTGAAGTCTTTTGACTCGGGTTTACTAACTTATCTTTGAAAACTGCAGGCCATTATAGAAAGGATGGGAGAATTGGAAAAACGAGGAGTGAAGAAGAGTTTAGCCGGGAATCGTATGATTACCTTCCCCGGTATCGTAAAAGCCTTGTATTTTTTTTTTTTTCCTTCTTTCGGTGAATGCCTCGCCGGGTGATTTTCAAGCGTATGGCCGCAAACAAACGATCTTTGCGAGTTGTTTTACTTATTGAAATGTGGTTTAATTATAAATTCTCACTTGTTGTAGACAGTCGGTTAATATTGGAAAGGGATAACATTTTCTAGATTGTGAGAGGAGCTCTTTCTTATTTATTTGTTTTATATTATTGAGTTGTTGTACAAGGAGGTATAAATTACTAATGTTTTGAAATCTGTTGTGTGCTTTTTTCTTGGGTTGAAAAACAGTAGGACACGTGTCTTAATGTGATTAGAGCAACTGATAACTCCTGGAGTATTTGAAATAGAAATTCCCTAGCCATATGAAGTACTTTTTTTGTGTGTGAGAGAAACTGCACTTTGTGCAGCTTAATCTGTGACCTTGAGAAATAGAAAGAAACCCGTTTGTTCTTGATGAGTTATGCAGTGCATCAATAAACAGAGTAGTAGTATTATGATTGTTAGGAGACACATTTTCAACCATCAAAGCATCAAACGTCTTTGGAATACATGCAAAAATTTGACATTAAAAAACATGCAACAGAACTATAAATTATAATCCATTGATGAAACATAACCATATAAAACTGAAGAGACAAGACAATGTTTGACATTTACCATTTGCAGTCACAGGTTCATCCTACCAACTAAGAATTGGGGGCTTTATTTGCGCTATGACTCTACCGATATACCGCATTATCTGTGCACCACAATAGAATAACCTCTGAAAATCGAATGTATTGGCAACATGCGACCATATGAAAGTCGAATCATGGTCATGGTCATGGTCGACGAGACGTTAAGTCGCATGCTGCCCATGCATTCAACTTTCACACGGTCGATTCCGTGAAAATAGTGTGGTGCACCGACAAGTGTGGGACACCGAGTTGCCGTACATTCAACTCACACGGTCGATTCTGTGAAAATTGTGTGATGCACCTGCAAGTACATTCGACTCACGCGGTCGATTATGTGAAAACGGTGTCATGCACCTGCAAGCGTGGGCACCGAGTAAATCAAAGGTGGGTATGAATAATAACCCCTTAGAGTTACAAGTTAATATGATCGTCTGATAGACCTTTTTCGGGTAACGGAATTGTACTAAAATGGCACAGGCACAATAATCTTACATCTGAAACAGACACCAGTGCAATATTTTTGTGGTGGAAGCAATGTATATTTTTCTTTCTCTTTCAAATTTCTACTAAATGAATCGAGTGTTTCATTAGTGTAATCACTGGTAACTGTAGAGCTCCAAAATCAAAACGAGAAACAAAGCAGGCGGGATGAAAATGGTTGCAACCTCCCCCACTGCCCCTATTTGTCATATATTTGTATGCAGGGGGCAAAAGTTTGTCCCTTGCATTTTAAATAATTGAAACAGAAGATTCCGCCGCTGGAAAAGAAGAATACACAGCCAGTGTTGCTGCCGCCACAAAAGATATTTCGATTATTTGAGGAAGATGGTAGCATAATTGGTGCCAATCACTTCTACAGAAGAACAGGAAGGATGAAAAGGATTTTGTGCTTGTTGGAGCAAAGGAGAAATGTCTACAACTCCTCCTCCTCCTCCTCCTCCTCCAGCTTGCCAGTTCACTGGTATATATGGTAAATTATTAACTCCTGATCTGTTAGAAGCCATCAGTACAGGTGCTGCCTTCTTTTGCAGTTGCTGATGTGGCGGTGGTGCTGATAAAGGACTCAGCCCCATTTGGGTGGGACCCAGATATGGAGGCAACATGACCTGTGGTAGGATGATCACATATTTCTATGTCAATAAAGAGGTGGTCACACAACTATAGTCATTCTAACACCCCCGATTTTCAATCGAGATATTTTACGGTACAGCTGTTATAGAAACGTTGTACCACTAAATGCATCATTTTCATCCATTTATACTTAGAGTATGTGTCTGTGAAAAGAATAGAAATTGATGGATATGATGTCACTTGGTGCAATCTTCCTACCCTACCAACAGTTGTACCATAACATTTTTCTTTTCAATCTGCTTTGTCAAGGTGACTAGAGTTGGAATAAGTAACAAAAGCAATGTTGAAGCTATTTTATAATTCACAAGTGACTAAGAGTACAATCTGAGTCAATACAGAACATCATGTGCAGCTATAGGAAATTGCCTTCTCAATTTACTTCAGCCTCAGGTGTATGAATAAATCCACAATGTTAAATAAAGCATGTGAGAGAGACTGGTAGGGAAAATTAAGTTACCTGCTGAGTTAGAGCAGCAGATGAAGCCTCAGTCGAAAAAGATGTGGATGTATAATAATTCTGAAGTAATGGAAAATGAATGGCTGGCTGACTCTGTGACTGAAGGAAAGAAAAAAAGTCTGATGAGGTTCCTTCCCTCCGTGCGGCCCCATTCGTTTCCTTGCTAGCTTGATCACCATAACCAGTTGGCAAAGAGAAGTGACCCAAGCTCTGCTGTAAGTATTGAAACAGTTAGCATGATCAGGGAACAAGAGTATATTTTTATTTTTCAAGTTACCTTATTAAGAGGGGGAGGGGGGAAATCACAAGGTAGAGACTAAAGACTAAAACTCACCTGCTTTTGTCCACGGATAGATGCTGTAGATGCCTGCTGTTGATGCTGAACAAGTCTCTTGTGCAAAAGAATAGCATTTCTGACTTCCTCCCCATTCTTCTCACGTGAAGGGGAAGGAAAGCCATTGGATGAACCAACTCCAAGCAAGCTGTTTCTCGTGCCAACCAGGCGATTCTCAGGATCCCCAGAATTTGATCCTTCACTAATTTTTTGACTAGAGAGCACAGGCGGCGTTTTTATTTTGCTGGCAGCTTGTGAGTCCCTAATGTAGCGACATATGTGCGCATGTGTCAAACATCTTTTCCATGACTTATTTGAATGAAGAACAACTTGACTGTTCTGCATTATAAAAAGCACAAATACAAGCCTGGTAAGTTGCTAAGGCTTCTGGCGGTACACATATGGGGAAAAAAAAAAAAAAAAAAAAAAAAAAAAAAAAAAACCTCGCCAGCAATGTGTACCTTGGGTGCAGGCGAGCTAGATTTATGTGACCTAGTGAGAGGATTAACAGAGTGCAACCTATAAGAGCATAGCAAAAAGGTATTTAAAGGGAAAGAAAAGACAAGAAAAAACGAGATGAATGAAGTAAGCTTCATTTAGGAAAGAAGAATTGAGAAGGAATTCCCACCCTTCACCACTGCAAGAGATTCTTGAAGTCAAGCCTGGCCAGAATGTTGAACCTATGAAGACAAATCAAAGCACAAGATTATAGGAAGTCTTTTAAATTTCCATTGAGTAAGGAAGGGCTAATAAAGCAGTTTCATAGCTATACCAGTATTTCTATTCTCCATCACCAAACACTCTCCCTCAAGCAGACCACAAGCAGTCCCAGTCTACAAGACAGACAAAGTTAGAATCTCCATTCACAGCTTAAAGAGAGCAAGTTACCGGTACCAAACAGAAGGTACGTACTTGTTCCTGTGTGGTATGCGGATAGTTGCAACTTGGTAGATTTCCCCCTGACCTCATCTTTGATCTGCCAAATAAATTGCCTTTCAAGACTTGAACAAAAGGGCAGGGGCACATAACGAATAAAAACATAAAAAGCAGCATACCGAGGCTGAAATTTTATATCTGCCACTCTACTGGATCCATTTGAACCACAAGATATCCTTTCAGACATGATAGCAGTCAAGTGGAGATTGACTTTAGGAACATCACCCCCTGATTCGCTAAGAAATTTCTCGTTAGTAGATAAACCAGGTTGCCTGGTGTCATAGACAAAGGGATGAATGGTAACATCCGAAGCTGTGCCTTCCATGACTGGGGAAATTGACTCATCATGGTTTTGAAGAGGTGCCCTAGGCTCCACTTTGGTCTTCAGGACTACGGCTTCTGTTTGATTTAAATAATTTCTTAATCAAATGGAATATTATGGGGAAAAATAAGAGCAACAAAAGGAGGCAGTAAAACCTTCAATTAAAGATCCAGAATTTGATGTGTTGGGCAGGTTTGAGTACTTATCTCCAGACTGTTCACCATCCAACTCATCATTGCATGTTTGGTCACTATTGGGGATTACACTGGCCAAAGCAAACAATGCCTGAGCAACCTCTTCTTCATCCTTGCTTAGTGGCAAAGAAGTACCAGCATCTTTGGGAGCTAGATCAGTCTGCCATTTGAGCTTCTTGCAAGCTAGTAGATTTGGGGAAATAGATCTACAACTTCTCTTCTTAAAGGCTGCAATATTACAGGAAAAAGTTCCAAGCACAAATTTCACCCTTTAAGATATATATTCAAGTTTATTAACGCAATTCGTTTATCAATTCAATAGCTTCAGAAAATGTGTTTCTAAAATGTATTCACAAAATAAAGGACAGTATGCCAAATCAGCAGTTCAAACTGTAAAATGTGAAAGTTGGGAAACAAAATAAAGTACAACATTGTTCCTTATTCTAACCAGCCACAGAAGTAGAGGTAACTTGACACAAGATAATAAGAGGAAAGTTCAGTATTACAATATTATCACTGGGCTCTTCAATAGATAGTCTTTGAGCATAACATCTCATTAATGCACTCGCAAAAGAAAAAAAGGAATTCTTGAAAAGATACGTTAATGATACATCAAGCATACATGGAGCTGAATTTACACACCTGATCTAAGCTTCCGAGGAACAGTGATGAGATGAACTCCACTACAGTCTTCCAACAACTACGAAAGATTAAAATTGAAAATTTAACAATGCATCCAAAACTTAATAGGCGAGTATTAAATTGAATCATTACCTTCTTAGGAAACTTAAATCTCTTTCTAATCGTATCATGAGATGGAATGTCGTCTTCAGCATCAGATCGGACACACCCCATTGCACCAGCATCAGATCGAGCATACCTCATTGCAACGTTCTGAAACTCAAATCAATTCGGCCAAAAAAAGAAACTTTTTTTATTGCCTTCTTTTGATTTATGTGAAACCTCAATCCTCTTGATCAAAGCGGGCCTTCCATTCAAACACCCACAATATAAAAAAAAGACTTCAAGGACTGTGGAAGAAAGGAAAAAAATCAAAGATACTAAACGAGAAAGCATAAAGAGAAAATACCCAAAGTTGGAAGAAGAATGAAATAACACATGCATTGCATCGAAACCAATTTTCCGATTAGTCAGATCAGTGAGGGGAAAAAAAAAGGAAAAAATTCAACTGCAATTGAATGCGTTTGTAGCATGGAGAGCAATCCGGTAGTAATAGAAATCGTAAATTGAATTTCAATGCAGGGGAAAAACGATAAATCTTCAAAATATTTTACCAGAAAAATAGCGAAGTGTCACTTTGAGAGCGAGATTGAGGAGAACTAGAACGGAAAGCGACCTTTGCCTTGTATCGGATAAAATCGTTAACTTGAGTGTTGTCGGTTTCAAGGATGCAAAATGGAATTGAATTGAATTTATTAGCTTCAGCTTCGCCGAGTCCTTTATAACTTGTGATCAATGAATTAAAACGCTCCAAAACTACAAATTGTAATAGATCTTTATTCGCTCTCATCTGCAGCTCTTCCTGGAAAATTACAGAAAAAGAACAGAGAAAGAATTACACAACTACCAGAACTCCAATGAAAAGTGAAATTCATCGATCGATCACCGAATGTAGAAGAGAAGTCGCTAAAAAGTGAAAAGTGAATTCTTATCTTGTTCTTCAAGTAGTAAATCTCATTCTTTTTTTTTTCTAGTACCTACCTTTTTCTACAGAAGAAAATCAAGGTGACGCTTCAAAAAAAAAAAAATTTTTTAAAATATATGGCATTCAAGAATAAATGCAAAACGCCATCAACATGAAGCATTAAAACAAAAGAAAATTTCAGCTGTACTAAATACGGCTAAACAAAAAAAAGAATGAAAAGGCAGAAGAAAAGCGGCATGGAAACAGCAGAGAAATGATTACACTGCAAATAACGAATTGTGTGTGTGAGTGAAGATCACACACACTCTCTCTCTACAGTCTACACACTCTTCCTCTTACAGAAAACGTGAGAATCGAATCTGTTTCTTCACAACAGACCCAAAAATATTGAAAAGTTTTTTCTATCACTGTAAAATCGCCTTCAAACCGCTTCACGTAACCGTTTCCCTCTCTTTTCTCTCTCTAGGCTCTTAGCTCTCCTTGTCAATGCAGATTTTGTGATTTCGTCACTCGTTGATCAGACGGTTTACAATGGTCCAATGAATTTTAAACCGTTGGATTATTTTCAGTATTGAATTTGTGCTCATAAGTCATAACGCTAAAAACAAAAAACAAAAAAATTCACTTTTCGTGACATTCTTTAATATATAACAATTAATTAATTATAATGCTTATGATGTATGATTAATTTATGATGTGGGTAAAACACAATTTGAATATAATTACTACAATTTTCTTTCCAAATCTCTCACCCTTTAGTAATTAATGTTAGATATAGAATTTTTAATTTTTTTGGATGAAAGAGCTTCGACAGGTACACGAGAAAACCGTCCTTATCACTTTTGGAGAGACTTTGAGAAGTTTACCAATCCATAAACTCTGGGGACTTGGGACTTGGGACTAGGGACTATGGTAATCAATCGATTAAATGTATCTTTCTTCTGTATAATAAAAAGACTTGTGATCAAGAAGATTGATTTAGAGACAACTTATGTCAACTAATTGACATGTTGATTTTATTAAAGATGATGATTTAGGCACACACAAACTTCACATAAAATATACACAAAATCATTTTAGACCATACAATTTCATACTAAAAAAGAAAAAGGAAAAAAACAAATAAACATGGACCACAAAACTCATATTTCGGTGGATGAGATGTGTACCCTTTCTGTGCATTTATAATTTTCCTTTTATTAAAATGGAAAATTAGGGATAAGGACACAATCTGAATATTTTTAAGTAACAGGACAACTACATATTTTTTATAGGGAGAAGGACAACTGCATAATTTTATAGCGAGAAGGACAAACAGTGAATCCCGAAATCAGTGAATTTCGACAGTGAATTTTGACAGTGAATCCCGAAAATCAGTGAATTTCGACATTGAATTTTGAAAATTAGTGAATTTTGACAGTGAATTTAAACATTGAATTTCGAACACAAGTGAATTTCGACAGTGAATAAATAATTTTGTCCTTTATGCAAAAGTTTCAAAAGACTGTCCTTCTACTCAATTGATGAAATATTTTTGTCCTTCTCCATCATTCCCCCTTATTAAAATTTACTTGATAAGCTAGGTTGTGTGCGTAATATCCCGTATTGTTAAGGTGAGATAAATACGAGGCATAAATATTTTGTGAATCCGGATTAGCTTTTTTAGATCAAGTGAGAACGACGGTCTAAGCAGTTGACCGGATCATCTATGACTCAGTTAGTGCTACCAGACACATGTCCGTGGGCGTTTTATTGGACTTTTTAAAAGGGTACTTTTAATGACACCGCAGCCGATTCAATCGGGCATCATATTTCAGAAAAAATTCGACTTTTCAGTGGTCGAAATTTGCTTTTGATCTCTCCACAGTTGAGTTTTGTGCATCAATTCAACTATAGAGAAATCAAATAACACTGTGGTCCCTTAAAAATAGATTAATTGTAGTGTGAGTAACAGTGCTCTTTCGAAAGTAATAAAGGCATTAGATAAGGGGATTTTCCATCCCTCTTTCCCTTTCTCCTTTACTTTGAATGTTTCTATACTAAACTCATGTAAAGTCCCACATCGGTAAAATAAGAGAATGTTCACCCTCATATAAGTGTGAGACATAAATGTCTTGTCAACTCGGGTTAGCCCTTTTAGACCAAACGAGGACGGCGGTCTAAGCAGTTGACCGGACATTTATAACTTATTTAGCGCTACCAGACCCAGGGTCTGGGGGCGTTACAACTCAAAAGTGTGAACAAAAACCTTAGGTAACCTATGATCATTTCTAAAGAGGATCCACCAAAATTTTCACTTCTTTTTATCGTTGATAACAATTTTCTATTCTTTAAGGCCAACCCAAAATTGATTGCCAACGTCAAGGAGATTCTTGAAGTCTTTCTGTAGTTCTGTGGGCCAAATTATGAATTTGGACAAGTCTAATATTCATTTCAGCCCCAAAACCAACCAACATTACATTTGTCAAAGTCCGATTATGTATGGGATAGGTTAAAGATTGTCATTTTATCCTCAATTGTTGGTTTGAGCACAAAGTCGGCAAATTCTTGACTACACATGTGTCACCGTTGAAACGGTGACACTTAGTTTATCTTGTTTATCAAATTGCTATCTTGCTTTAATCTGTTAGTAACTTGCTATACTTGCTCACATTGCTTGTTTACTGTCTTATCTACAACTACAAGTCTAGAAACTAACGAGTTGTTTATAGGTAGCTTTAGAAGCTCAACCTTAGTTCACAAGAATGACACAATCATCGGATTGCATGTACAGTGACAGTTAGTTAAATTTGTTCTCTAACCTATTGTCTTAACTTGAATCTGTGGTCTGGCATGATTCTAAATCGTGATTGCATATTCGTGAGCTTTGTTGTTTGACTCTAAAGTGTTTATCTTTTTAGTATCTCAGATCACACATGATGTAAAGGCTATTGAATTGATTTCAAAAGGAATGCTGAAACTCTCAGCACTCTATTTACAATATGAATATATCAAAAGCTAAGCCGCAGGGGAAGGGTTTTGGGATATTAAATACCCTAATATTCAATACGAGTAACAAGGCCAAAATACCCCCATTACATAAATAACCTAAATAGACAAAATTAGCACTCTGTTTACAATATGAATATATCAAAAAAGCTAAGCCGCGGGGGAAGGGTTCGGGGATATTAAATACCCTAATATTCAATCTAGTAACAAGACAAAAATACCCCATTACATAAATAACCTGAATAGACAAAATTAACCCTCAGCTTAGTTAACGGTTGCATCCTCACTGCATCAACACACAAGCTCATAAGTGTCCTAAACTCTTATTGATATTGTACACTCTATTTGTTTGGGAACACTTGTATAACCTGTATCATCTATGATGGAATTGTTTAATTATTACATCAGTTGGTGAACTTAATCTCTGATCTTTGTGTTTGAATCAGTTTAATTAACTTAATCTTTGATCTTTGTGTTGAATCAGTATAATTCTGCATTTGTTTCATTCAAACACACCTGACCTGATCTTTGAAAATTTTAAGTTTCAAAAGAAAAGATTTTTAAGCGCGCGTACGATAAAGATTTATGGCTCAATCGATCATTCACCCTCCCTTTCGATTGTATATAGATCCCGACAAAAGGCATTATGGGAGATCTTCCGTGTTGAGCAATTTTGTGCTATTTGTTTGATTGTTTCTTTGCGGTTTTCTTGTATATTTTTTGCTGCAGTAATAGCATTCAATATACGAAAGTATTAATATTATACCTTTTCAGTATGCAAATCCGATTTTTTTTTTTTTTTTTTTTTTTTTTATTTTAAAGAAGCGGTCATTTTATTAATCAGCCAAAGGCGTAACAAAAAAATTCTTTACATCAAAAAAAAACTAAAAATAAAATGAACTTAACAAATTGTTAAGTATTCACTCTAAATCCTGCCAAGACGAGCGCGAGTTCTGCCTCTCCAACACATGTGCCAAAAAGACCGCTGCAGGAGGCCTTTCCCTGTTGAACCCATAAAGATCCCTGTTGCGCCACAACCATATATCATATAGTGCTTCCCTCCACATGTACTTCCAAGTCGTAGAGCCCAACGTATCTCCCACCCCTCTATTGAGGTTCAGCCGTGCCCATGCCTCCATAGTGCTAGCACCAAAAAAGGCTCTCCAACCGTCTCGCGGCAGGCTTAAACACCAAACTGTACTCGCCCACATGCAATCTCGCAAAGCATGTAGCACAGTCTCTGCTTCCTCACCACATATAGGGCAAACTGGCGAGGGAATAATGTGCCTTTGTGCCAGAATGCTACCAACTGGAATAGCTTCATGCTTAATATTCCACAAAAAATAGTTACCTCGAGCTGGCCTTTTCAAGCTCCAAATCTGATTCCATTGCTCATCTTCACTATATGTGCCGGGGTTATTAAATCCGATTTGATTTAAGAATGGAGCTTAGTAATATTTTTTTTTTTATTTTTAAACAAGTGATAGGGCGTTTAGGCCACCACTAAAAGTTTTTTAAAAAATTCAGATTTTTTACTTAATTAGATGGATGTTTAAAATACATAACAAACTCATAGTTAGCTCTTAAAAAATTAATTTGACAAGCACCGTTAGTAAAAAGACAATAGGAATGAAAGAGACTACGACTATGAAGTATGAACCAACGAAAGCGCAAGAAAACCAAACAAAAAAATAAGATACTGCACCAGTAAAGGTGGGTCGGAGTGAAAGAGTTCCGATTGCTTAAACAAGAAGCCTCGAGTTCAAGCCATTTTGAATGCATAAACCTTGTTGATAGATGTCACACCATTGATGTCCGACAGTATTTTGAATGATTAGTCTTAAAAAATTGTCTAAGGATATCATGAAAAAAAAAAATTAAAATACCACCAAAACAAAGGAAAACCCCTTCTGCCTGTAGCCATACTTGAATGATTATGGCGTTTAAGGTGTATTATAGCCTTTTTATCAATTCAATAAAAAAAAAATTTAAAAAAAAAGAAAAAAAAAAGAGGCTGTCCCACGATATGACATATATAACAATGACAAAAAAAATGATACCCGTATTACACATTTAACCACATAATATTTCCGTTATAAAAAAAAACCACATAACATTTAACATATTTTATTATTATTGATTAAATTACAGGAAGAATAATGGAAACGGACACCAACATTTTATCATTTGAGGGGAAAAACAGTATTTTAATTTTTTTACATAAAGGACAAATTATTGTATTTTATTTTATTTTCTGGCGCATTTTTTCCAAAAAAAAAAAAAAATACACTTTCTTCTCATTTATCTTTTTAAACACTCATATATCTCAATCTAAAACTCCAAATTTGAAAATTATTTCAGCAAATTTTTATTTTATTTTTTCATGCTCTTTATTTGAGACCACATTTATCGTATTCCGACGTGATTTCAGAAAATCCGTTGTCGAAATACTATTGTTCGAAATTCACGGTTGATATTCATGATTTTTGGGATTCAATGTGGAGATTCACCGAGTGAATTTCAACAATGAGTCTCACGAAAAATGATGTAATTATATCGAACCAAGTTTCAAAACAAAGAGCATCTAAAAATAAAAATTCAGTGAAAGTTTCATTGTGTTTGAAGATCTAGATCAAAAGATATGATTATTTGAAAACGGAGGAGGAAAGAGAAAGAAAAAAACCAACACAGGTACAACCTTGCGGGATTAGACGCGTTTTTTTTTTTTTCTTTCTTTTTTTTTAGCCATTGTCTTTTAGCCTATAAAAATTATAGGAGTTGACATTCTCCTAATAAAAAATGAGAAGTTCTTGTGTGATATATTTACATGCACTAATTGACCAGTAAACAAATTTGAAGCACACATTTTTGAATTCTGTTTAAAAATGAAAGGTGTAGAATTGGCCACATGGGTGCATTCCGCATATGGCGGGTACACCCAATAACTTCTCATTTAAAATGTGATTATCATGTTACTCGAAAATATTCCAAACTGTGTCATCATCCTTAATTCTCCATAAATTATAAGACTCATAAAGTAATATGAATCCTGGCTTAAAAAAAAAAAAAAGTAATATGAATCCAAACATAATCAATGGTGTGAAAGTGGATATGCCGTTCAAAATCAATCACGGATGAACATGATCGGCCCATCCATTAGGCGAGTCATACAACCGTCAAAGGCCCACCAATAGGGTGGGACCCCAAATACATGTTTTAATTAAAAAAAATATGTAGGCCGAATCTCAGTCATTCAACTCAATATAATATATTAAAAAAAAATAAAAAAAAAAATTTGATTCGACGGTGATATTTGAAGAAAAATTCAGAGGCCAAATGACTCGAAAAACTAAAATAATCTCAGACAGTCCAGCTATAATATAATGTGTATACATATGAAATTGGATTTTATATTTTATGGCTATCAATGAATTTGAATTTTTGTATCCGTAAGTATGTTTTCAAAAAAAAAAATACAAAGTCACTGAAGACCCCGAAAATTTCAAGGCCGATCTTGCGGATGAAGACACAAACACAAGCGAAGAAATTAAATAAAAAAAAACCATAAAAAACATGAATGATACATACACACATATATATATATCTATATATATAATTGTTTAAATTACATCATATGAATACACACTGAGCACAAAAGGAAAAAGACATGATCTCAATTATTTAACAGAAAACATAGAATAATTAATTATTTATTTATTTTGCAACAATAATATATATATACATAGAAAATCAAAGGAGCTTTGAATTATTTGACAAACATATATATATATATATATATATCCATAAAAGTTCCATCTCCTTAGTACGCGAGTAGGCACAATATCATTCATGCGTCCAGAACATGTATATATATATAGTTCGAGTTCAGGGGCATTTGAGCTTGCCGTCATGGGTAGTCATGTTGGCGTAACAGGGGCAAACATCTCTGTTACCGGAAGTGCCAGGTGGAACACAGCCACACCGCTCACAGCAAGTCCCGCATGCTCTTTTACATATCTTTTGTCTTGATGCCTTTGCGCACCGCCCATCACATGCCCCCTCACAATCTACTACAACATTTTATTCAACAACAAAATAAATAATCTTGAATTATAATCAATCGTTCGATAATTATGAAAATTATTATATTATATTGTTCAGGAGAAATAAATGTCTTCTAACCAAAAAGAGGAAATCATGCATACCAATTTTCTGGAGAAGAGTTCGTCCAACGTTGTTGTTTGAGTCAGCCTGCTGCAGAAGAAACAATATTTAAAATCCATTTTTTTTTTATACGACAGAAAGCAATTAATGAATAATAATAATAATAAATAAACAAATACAAAGAACAATTTAATAATAATTAATTTTGATATTTACCATTAGGACATCGGCTTGAACAGCAGCATAAAGAAACAGAGAAAATAGGACAAGTAAAGCAAAGAGAGGCTTAGATAAGGCCATGATAGATCTATTTCAAGTTTGAAACAAGGGATTATTTATTTGCAATAAATAAATAAATAAATAAAGATACTGCACAAGTAATATGCATGCCATGCAAAGGTTTATATAGGCATATATAATATAGTTTATTAATAAAATAAAATAAATATAAACTCACATGAAATTAAGTGGTGGTGGAGGGGTTAGGTTGCATTCTAGCCAGTTGGAAGATGGCGATTGGTGTAACTTTAGCTTGGCAATTAGGCAAAACCAATTTTTATTTTAATTTAAAAAACCAAAAAAAAAATATATATGGCAGTTTCTTAAAGAAATAGCTATTATTAGTAGTTATATATGATAATATGAAGGAGCCCTTTTGATTAGGGGTGAACAAAAAAACCAGAAACCAAACCAACCTACTAACCAAATCGAACCAAACCGGAAAGCGTATAAACCGCGTTTTTTTGGTCGGTTTTTGTAGATCGTAAAAAACCAAACCGTAAAAAACAATTTGGCTCCAATTTAAAAAATGAAAACCGTTTAAAACCGACCAAACCGGATTTTATATGTATACATACATACATGTGTATATATATATATATATATATATATATATATATATATACACACACACACACACATACCTACGTCTATTAATACTTTAAAACATCAATGCGCTTTTTTCGGTCCAACTCAACTTGTTTAAACTTTGTAATTGTAATGCATTAATGATCAATTACTAATCTCATATCCTAAAGATTCATATTTTGTTGATCATTTCACGTACTTGTCTTTAATTTCCAATCATTTAAGAGATTCTCGAGTACGTTATGTCAGCTCACAACTCACCACCGCTAACTCTTTCTTCTCTTTCTACTTCCTCAAGACCAATATTTGAATTATGTGAATGCTTTATTTGTATGACTTACTTCTTCTAATGATGTTGATGAATTTAATCATGACATTTTCCGATTTGTTCATTTTGTTAGGTTTGACATCTTATATAAATAAATGCATTTATATACATTAGTTTTATATAAGTTTGTCTTTTATTTGCGCTTATAATTAGATTATGTTGGACAATAACATTGTTGAGATAATCAAAATATGAGTTGGTGTTTTGGAGAAAATAAAATGACGAATACGTTCTAACTAAATAAAGTTCAAAACTATATCACATGTTTTTTTTCGTTTGAAATGCGTGAAAGTTAGCTATATTTAATTTATCTCTCGCTTACTTATGAAACAAACGCATTCCTCTTTCTTCCTTGACCATACTCAAAATATTATTTTGTCAAATGGATTTTGAGATTTATAAATGATATTCAATAATGTAACGATTAGTTCATTATTAGTATTTTTTGAAATCGATGATTCATTAATGAATTGAAATGAGTAAGAGATGACTCTTTCATTATCTTGTTCGTCCCAAACTTTGGAATTCAATTGTAGGTGTCGATTTCGTTGTGTTGGATGGTGTTGAAATATGATTGGTTTTTGGATCTTTAAGATTCGCATGGAGATGTTAGTTAAATATAAAACATTTCTTAAATCATCTCATTGGATTTACTAAAGATAATAAGACTAATGTATTACATATATTATCATTTGTTGTTACGAAGGCGCATTTGTGATTTCCTATCAATAATTTTAATTGTTAAAGAAAAACCGTAAAAAACCGGAACTGTTCGAACCAAACCAGGACCGAACAAATGGTTTACGTCCGAAAACCGTTCTAGTTTGGTTTCAAAAATCGAAAACCGTATAAAATGGTTTGGTTTTAAAAAACGGAAAAAACCGGCCGAACCGGACCATGTTCACCCCTACTTTTGATTAACCATTACTTTTTTAGCTTTTTATTGCTTTGCTTTTACTGTGACATGACTAACGTGTCTATCTTTTTTTAATTACTAAATTAGATACCAGCCCGACCATTGTATCACACAGCTAATGACACAATCATTATATGTATATTGATGATAATTTAAACTAATTATTATTAACGATGTAAATAATTGTTATAACACAACAATAATTCACAAATTTTTTTAAATCATTTTATCTACATAATAAAAATTTAGGGGGGGCTTTACGGACATACATGGGGGCTTGTGACCATTATGGGGGGGCGACCACCCCGGGCGTAGGGTGGGTCCGCCCCTGCAGCTCACGCCTAATAAACTTGGATTTAGTGGTCGGTATCAAGACTAAAACGTTATGATCGAGTTCGAACTCTAATTGAGGTAAAACAAAATACGTGCGTTAAATAATTGTCTATTTTTTCCGTAAAACAAAAAACTAATGTATAGCTCAATGATAGATTTCTATATTAACGTGACATCGTCGTGTAATGTCGATGTCCCCATTCTTTCTTTATATGTATATATTGTTAGTTAATGTGATTTGATATTTACGTCTGAATCTTGCAAAGCTGATAATCTGAGAGACTCAGTTGAAATGTTGTTCAGTTGAAGTGCTTAAATCTAAGAAGTTTAACTGAAGTAATGGTCAGATGAGCTAATTAGTGTTCAAGCCTAGGGAAATCAGCTGAAGTGGTATTCAACTGAGTTCTTTGTTCAGTTGAGTGATCTCAACTAAAGTTTGTTGAGCATGTCTGAGTTAGCTTTGTATATGAGTCTGATTACGTCTGGCAGTTCTTATCTGAATTATGTGAAAACTGCATCTGGGATAATTTAGTCAAATTGCTAGTTTGTCGTTATGGCGGCGATGAATTAATATAATATTTTGCATTGAAATAATAAAAAGTAAGTTTTCTTAAACTATGTAAAATGGTCAAAGAAACTAATATTACGGGACGGAGGGAGTAATTATTATTATTATTTAAATTTATCATTTGCATTTTTGTGACTAAGTATGCATGAAATAGGCAGAAGAAGGAGGGTCCCGGTTAAACAATCCAAAAGTAGTAATTACGCGTCCGTTAGGAAACTAAACTCTGGTTAGAGTCAAACTCATTGAACGGAAAATTGATATTTCACGAGATAAAGCTGAAACCGTGACGTCCCGTTTTATGGCCACACGTTCCGCTTCCTATGATACATAATGAGCTGTCTTGCAATTTACGTTTCCATATTTTTGAGATATCCTAAAATATAAGTCCGTTAAACTTTTTGAGTTTGTCTTATATTCTTTCCGTCTTATTTTATTTGTTGTGTTTGACTTTTTAAAGATATTTTGATTAGCGTATTTAATGATTTGAATCTCATTAAATGATCAAATATTTTTACATTTATGTCATTTAAGTAATATTTTATCATATATAAAAATATTGGATCGATTAATGAGATTCAAAGCATTAAATACGCTAATCAAAATCTCTTTGAAAAATCAAACAGAACAAATAAAATGGGGCAGATGGAGTAATATAATTCTATTTAGAATATCAAGAGTATTTATTATATTTTTCTTTTTTTTAGTCATAATTTATTATACATTCACATACTTTACAACTATACCTCCGGTCCAAAATATAAGTCACCGTTGACTTTGACACGCATATTAAGGAGGCGATAACTAATCGAATTTTTACACTATCATGACGAAATTACCTATTGTTTACACCGAATTGAATGAACAAGGGCTGTAGGGTAATTTCGTCGATAAATAGTAAAAATTCGATTAGTTATCGCTCCTTAATATGCGTGTCAAAATTCAACGACGACTTATATTTTGGACCGGAGGTAGTATTATATTAATAAATTCAAAGGGTATTCTAGACTTTTAACACTAAAATTAATGACACTTAACCACTTTTTTAATCTGTATGAAAAGTCTAAAACGGACTTATATTTTAAGACGAATGTAGTATATATCAAGAGTCACAATAGATATTGTTAGAAAAACCAAACAGAACGATAACAAAAACTAAGCCTCTCCGTTTGTTTTGGATTGGGTTTTGGAATTGGTTTTATTTAATAGTCAATAATAAAATATGAAAAAAATAATCGAAGCAATGTATAATGTATGAGAAATTAATAACAGATTGATAATGAAAAAGATTAATTTCCCTTTAAGTTTCTTGACTACAAGTATGTGAGGAGATCAATATTTGGAAACACACAAATTTTACTATGGTCCAGGACCAAATCCTACTTGGTGTGTCCCAACCAATAGGAATTCAACTTCCACCAATGGAATCCTACCTGTAAAACTTTCCACCAATGTATCCTTTTGAAAGTGCTGACTTGATGGTCCAAAAACTTGCACCTGGACCACCATAAAATTAATGTTGGAAACAATTTATGCGGTTCATGTCTTTTCCCACAAGTGTTTCCAATTGGATTGTGAATTAACGGTCAATATATAATCATGCACATCGCGAGGGTTTCTAGCACTCGGGTATAGCCTTTTGAATATTTTTTCATTTGGTGCCCGGACTAATATATTAATCGGGGCATGGCCGAACGACCCATACACAACATTGCTCGTGCAGACGGGCAGGGCGTTACAAAAACCCTCACAAAGCATTAGATATTTATGTCGTAAGATTAGTAAATGCATGTATTGATATATAATGAGAGGAAATTATGATGCAGTTGTTGATATTTGTGAGTTATATCAAATGAAAACATGTGATTAGTTGTTACGCACTCTCACATTAGTGGTGTGTGTGTAAGGGTGATTTGGATGCATTACGTATATACATCAATGTGGTACAACCTATAAATAACCGTTGTATCATAACTCTTGTCGTAGCTAACTAGGATGATATACGTACGTACCATGTATTAGCCTTGTATCGATGATGCAAAACATCAGTAATCAATTACATCGATCCGTTACAAAGTGAACTTTAGCGATGATGATGATCAAATGCATATAGAACTGAAAACAAGACTATATATGAGGTGATCGAATTACAGGTTACCAACGTTTAATTAAGGTGTATATACTACTTTTATGAATTCAGTATTGAATTCTATTTAATTTGTCGATTTTTTTTTGCCCCTCAAATTAAATATCGATTTTTTTATTTATAAAGAAAGTATCAGTAAAACATGACTCAATACGTACGTACCACATGAAATAAGAAGAAAAAGAAAGATGGAATCTCAATTGTTTATCAGGAAAACGATACATCTCATTTTATTTATTTCAGCAATAATATGTACATATATATAAGTAACACATAACAACTCAAATATATATATAGCAGTAAAATGCATCCTTTCAATTATTTGACAAACACATATGCATCAAACTTCCATTATTCCGTATATATATATATATATGCTTTGTCCAACACTGAACACGTACTCATAAATAAATAATAAGTATGTATATATTCAGGGGCACTTGGGCTTGCCACCATAGGTAGTCATGTTGGCATAGCATGGACATACATCTTTGTTACCAGAAGTGCCAGGTGGAACACAGTTGCATCGCTGGCAGCAAGTTCCGCATGCTCTTTTACATATCTTTGGCCTTGATGACTTTGCACACCTTGCATCACATGCCCCCACACAATCTACATTAATAGTACGTATTTCTTTTTATATATTATTAATTATATTAACCCTCTGCCTGCTGAGACTTATAGAATTCAATTAAACAGAACTTTTTTTTTTTTATTATTATTATTATTATTATTATATATAATTAATATATAATAAGGAAGAAGAGGAAATAATAATAGTACCAATATTCTGGAGAAGAGTACGTCCAACGTTGTGGTTTGAGTCACCAGCCTGCAGAAGAAACAATATATATACCATCTTTTCGATGACATAAGCAATGAATACCAATATTTAAACAATTACAAATAACAATTAAAACAATACTATTTTATTTTTTTATACCAATATATATATATATATATATATATTATATATATAATATATATATATATATATATATATATATATATATATGAGATATTACCATTAGGACATCGGCTAGAACAGCATGAAAGAACAGAGAAAATATGAGAAGTGAAGCAAAGAATGGCTTAGACAAGGCCATGATGTCTTTCAAGTTGAAGGAAGGGATTAATTATTTGCAAATTGCAATAAATAAAAATATACTGCACAAGTAATATATATATATATGCATGGCATGCAACTATGCAAGGTTTATATAGGCATATACATTGCGCCAAATAAACAACAATTAATAATATATAATAATGAAAATTTGTTGTACTCATAATATTATTAAAATAAAAAAAAGTTAAATGAAATTAAGGGCATAAAATTATGTGGTGGTGGAGGGTTAGGTTGCATTCTAGTCAGTTCGAAGATGGCGATTGGTGATATATAGCTGGCAATTAGGCAAAACCAGAAATCTAATATGGCAGTTTCTGGAAAAAATTGCTATATTGCTTGTTAAATGAAAAGGGCCCTTTTTTATTACTTATTTAGGAATACACAGACGGAAAACTCTAAAACTATTTTTTATTGAATTGATAAAATTAATTACAATGCTTCTCTCTATATATATAGGAGAGAATTGAGAAAATTTATATCAAAAAACAATTACTCTGAAAATAAACTCCGAAAGATAAACAAATATTCAAAAATCATAGATAAAAAAAACTGTGGTTACTATCCGGGCTCCTGTGGTTGGAGACCCGGGTCCGATTCCCCCCCGTAGTTTAGGTCTTTCGTCGCTGTAAAAGAAAAAAAAAAACTATCATTTATTTAAAAATAGATTCATCTAAATATAACAATTATTATTTTGTTGATATTCATATTTATTTCTTGACTTTATCTTCTAATACCCTCCTCAAACGTTGCTGGGGTTGGAGGCAACGTTTGCCTGTCAACGAAGAAGATGATGCGGCTTTTCGACACCCACAGCTTGTAGCTCCTGACTGTTTTGGCTCTTGGGTCCTGGCTTTTAACCTGTGGCTCTTTTTTTTTTGTCGGAATAAACTGTTAAATCTTTCTGTGATCGATGATGACAAACTTGCTTTCTCATTTGGAACCTGCAATGGAAGGATCCGCTTGCTTTATCATTTTTGTGTTTTTTTTTTCAACTAAATCTGTAAAAATCGGATAAGGAATGGTTGCCAAAAGAAAAAAAATGGTATGATATGCATGACAAAAGAACTGGCCCAAAAACAAAAGACGTGGAAGAGGAGGCTGGACGTTTTTTTTTTTTTTTTTTTTTTTTTTTTTTTTTGACTGGACTACATATATCTTATGGATAAATAAAAAAATAATAATGCAACACTCCACAAAAAACTAAACGAGCAACCATACATGCTTGCTTTAAGTTTTATTCAAACCAAATTGGCGAGAACGCAGATGGAGAAATGAGATTTTTTCTTTTAAGTCGAAAAAAATAAATGATAGATTAATTTTAGATTTATCTATGATTTGAATATTTGTTTATCTTTCGGAGTTTTTCTTCAGAGTATTTGTTTTTTGATCTAAATTTTCTCAATTCTCTCATTTATATATATAGTGGGGACCTCCTTCGTTGGCTTCATTAACACGGTGAGACTAGAATCCACTATGGGAAGTAACGTTCTCAATCGCTCCTTTATCTGCAAGAGAAGCATTGTAATCAATTTTATCAATTGAATAAAAAACAGTTTTAGAGTCTTCCGTCTGTGTATTCTGATTTTCTTCATGGTATCAGAGCGGGGCGAGGGTTCGGTGTCACAACAATGGCAAACCCTCGCCCGATCTTTTTCCGCCTTTAAACAAATGTCTTTTTTTCTCAATAGTATCCGAATGCTATCCTCATCCATCTTCCTCCGGTGATGTGGTAAACCATTTACTGGGTGTAGTTGTTCCATATAAAAATAAAAAAAAAATAGAAAGGTGTTGATAAAAAGGTGTTGTCCGGCTGAGAAAGAAAAGAAAATATCAGCATTCAACATCCCTCTTTGTTTTTATTTCCTTTTGCCGTCTTTGGTTTAGCAAATTTTTTCCATTTTTTTCCACGTTTTCCATTATTCAACGTAAAAATTAAAAATTAAAAAAAATTTAAAAAAATCTCATTTTTTTCTTTCAGAGTGCAATTCGTTTTTTTCAAGTATTTGTTTTATTTTTAGGCATAAATAAATGAAAAGAGATTAATTCATACATATATCATCAATCTTCTTCTTTTGGTATCCATTTCATATCAATATATTTTAGATACATTTGAGGAAGACAAATCCTTCCGTCTGACCGTGCAGAGTCAGAGAATATGTTTGTCGTCGTCATCAAGGAAGACTTCACAGACTTTAGACAACAACAAAAAAAAAATACCACAAGCCGTTCGCCGAAAGCCAGAAAGAAATGCAAGAAATCAAGAAATGCGAGAGTCAAGAGCTTAGAGCCGTGAGTGTCAAAAGATGCATCATCTTCTTTGTTGACAGGCAAACGTTGTCTCTATGTTGGATCATATATCCAACGTTGGGCTTATATGTGAAATAATTGTTATGTCGTAGACTGTCAATAAATGTTAGTCCGTTTTAAAGTGATCTACTACGGTTATAATTATTGGATGTAACGTATCGCAGGGTGTGGACCTTTAATGTGTAGAAACTCGGAGGTAATTTCTAATTTTATGATGGGTAAAATTGGAAAGACCTAATAAATATTTTACTATATAAGGGTGGGTTATGGTCCCTAGGTCATACACTTTTCCCACTCTCTTTTGACCCCATTATCACAAGAGAAAAAATACAGAGAACACAAAGGGTTCTTCTGACAAGAAACGGGAGGTGTATAGATCTGAAGATCGATCCTACAAAGTCTTCCGCTGTTATGGATTCGGGTATGTTTGTAGATTAACATTGTTCTCTGATTCTCAATAATTTAGCATAATCGATCCTGAGGTAATGTGATTGAATCACATAAGGATTGTTCTAACAAGTGGTATCGGAGGCAGGTTATGTTAAATTATCGAGAACCGATTCTAATTTGGATAGAGTGATTTGGTTTACACTTTGATCAGTATGCATTCCGAAAGTCGTCGTTTATATTTTGACCCTTGATTGCATTGTATCGAGAGGATTGTAGGTTGATAAATATTTTTTTTTGGGTTGCTGTTATTAAGTTGATACGGCATAAATTTTGTTTTCTTTTACCGAACAAAATCAATGGTTTTGAGAATACTGCGCAGAGTATATCAGCCAGCCGCAATATGCAATTCGTATTAGTTGATTCGTGAGCGGCTGCAATAGGGTTTATTATTATTATTTATTATATGTAAGGCCTGTTATTAAAATAAAACAAAAGGGAACAGAAATGTTTTTCGTTTATACATCTCAAGAACTTTTACGGAATGCGGCGGCACTTTTTTAGGTTGAAGCAATACAGAATGAATCAGGGCTTTGTATAAGTATTATTATTAGTTTTTTTTTGGCTATTAAATGGGCCTTAAATTTGTAGTATGCTTATCACGTATTAATGTTGTATTTAACCGAGCATTAAAACGTGGAAGGCAAACGGAAAGTATACGGTATATTTTTTTTTATTTTTTATTTTTTGTACCGTAAAGATGGAAATCACTAACGCAATTAATGAATGTAAAGAAAATTAGACGGTACATTTTTATTTTTATTTTTTTTTTCCCATTGTGAAAGAACATGTTGAATTGCTTTTTTGGTTTCCAATAAATTAATAATATTTAGGATTTGGCCAATATTCTTGGTTACGGCCAATAATTCGGTTGGGCCGTTTATTTAATAATTGGTCCGTAAAAGGTATTATGTCAAAGATCCGGAGAAATAAAGCAACCCAATTACGGTAGACATTTTTTATTTAAAGGTCAATATATACACTTAAGTTAAATATTGATATATCGCGATATTTGCATTTGTTACGTCTCTAAGTGGATTTGTTGAAGCGATATGTCGCCAAAGTGACCTCTACGTGGAAATGGATTCATGGTGGGGTGTAAAATGGTTTGTGTTTTTTTATTAATTCATGCGAATAGTATTCTACCAAAGCGAAGGATATTATTTGGCAGAATTGTAAATACACATGTGGTGATAAATATGTGACAATTATTCGGTTTCTATGTGGATAATAGATACGGTCCAAAGATTGGTCTATTATTTGACAAGATTTATAGTCAGTGTTTGATCACTACGGCAAGATGTCAATTACGAGTTAGTATTATCGTCCAAAGATGAGATATTAATGTCGTGCCGGCATTTTGTGATGGGAAAATATATCATAAATTTGTTTGACTTTGGATATTCTTCGGATCTTATATACGTGAGCCTAAGGTCATTAAGTTGTTTTCTGTATTCAATTATAATTTCTGCTTTAAAGTATATCTGCTCATTTAAGCATTATATTCCTCCAAATTCCCTATAATTTTAAAGAGTTGGAAAAGATGACTTGAATTTGTCCTTCACATTATGTATCTAGACTTGACATTTAAGTATGATCCTCTTGAACGTCTCAGTTAGGATAGTCTAGACAAACACATTTGTACTTTGAGAAGTGAGAGTGATCAAACATGTTGGGTTTAGTGATCATATAGGAAGCCATTTTAGATACTCTTAAAATTTGCTAAGGATTGTGGTGACCAATAAGGAATTTTTTGTGTTTAATAAAGTTGCACCATGTCTAGGAAGAGAAAGACGAGACATGCTTTGTCTTGTCTAAGCTACGCTCTATAAGGTACAAGGACTAATGCAACATAAGGGCACATTTTAAAATTAGCTCATTTGATTTCCAAACTTCGGATATTTGATTTGGATATCTGTGATGGACTATTCGTGCAAGTTATCATTCTTTATCTTTAAGCACAATATGGTAAATTAAATGTCAGTTATAACAGACATAAGGAATTGTGGGATTTGAAAAAAATTGATTTCCCACTGAGTGCAAGAAGTTGAATGATTTAAACTTGGGCAACCAGAAAGTGCTAAATATGGTCACCATTAAGGGTAAGGGCACAATAAAATTTAAGGAAGCTGCGGGTATTCAACAATAGTGGCAAAAGTGACAACATAAGAATATTGGTTGTTTTTTATGCCAATAGGTAGGTACACAATGAAAGATTGCTTGACGTGTCATGCTTTCTGAGCAAATAAAGTTCAGTTTTTCCTTTATTGGTTTGTTTAGGAGTTCACTTGACTTTTGTGCCTTAACACACTTGGTGGATAGATTACGGTGTTTCTATTTACTTAAGTGTGTTTATGCCGAGTTGTTAGCATTACAGATCACTAGTTGATGTTGAAAGATACATCTTTGTTGGTGATGGTGATGCAGTAAAGTTTAAGGCTATTCAGAAACTAGATTGTTACCGAAGATTGAACATTTTCTAGACTTGTAAAAGACTTATCAGGCCGTCTTTATGGCGGAATTCGGCTTTTCATTTCTTGATTGGACAAATTAGGACATTCTTGTTCAATTAAGGATGATACCTTTAGTCTTTCCAGAATTCAGATCAAATATGTTCTAATCATTTGGCTTTCAGTGATAATCTTGATTTGGTAGATACCGTTGTATCTTTAATAACACTCTGCATTTAGTTTTCATGGCACAAATCAAAGTTAACTAATGATGGTTCCTATATGGTTTGGCTTTAGCATTTTTTGGAAAATTTCTCGAAAGAGAATGTAAAGGCTTGTGTCAGATGGAACATTTGGTCCCCTTGATATGTCAGATGGATTTTGTCTGAGCAGGTTGTATTAAGGGGCAACAAACCAACATACGAGATTAGATATTTGATTGCTCTAAGTACGTCTTAGAATTGATACATATGGTCACTTGATGTCTATTCCCTACAGTATGTTGGAATGGTCAGCAATAATGTATCACCTTCATGGATGAATATTTGCTTTTAATTACCTATATCTAATGGAAGTCACTATGGAAATTAAAGATAGCAGCTTTCATACTAAATAAGTACCCACTACAACAGTAACCAAAACCCCACATGAAATATGGACTGGGGTAACCCAGTATTCAGTAATCATATTGGAGGTTGTCCAATTAAGGTTAGGCCTTGTAAGCCAAAGGAAAGAAAATTGGACTTTGGTTAATTGTTATGTTATGTGGTGTTTTAAGAGATCCAGGGGTTTTAAGCTCTATGGTCGTACTTCCAGTTTTTTTGTTTTTATTAGATGGGATCTGCAAGGTTCCTTGAGGATATTGAGTTTGGGGGGAAGATAAGGTATGAAATATTGTCTTTAAGGAAGAGCCTACCATGACTCTCCCTACAGTGGCGGTTGGTAACAATTTGTATTACCCAAATAGGATGTATACTATTGCCAGATACGGTTTATGACAATATTCTTGAACTTCCAATTAGACAACCTCAACATCCTCAATAACCTATATGGAAGCAACATGAGCATATGAGATACCACATGAGAAATCAGTGGCACCGCCACCAAGACACTCCACTAGAGAGATTGTGTCAATAATTCAGAATAATTATATTGTTTACCTCCTTGAGCATAAGGATCCTGGCAATATGGAGGACAATCCGGTTACTTGTTCCCAAGCTATGGAAAGCTCCAACTCTCATAAGTGGATTAAGGTTATGCAAAATGAGAGGAAGTCCATGAAGGACAATGACATTTGGAATATTCTACCATTTCTAGAAGGATCGAAACCCATTGGTTGTAAATGGACATTTAAGACCAAGAGGGATTCGATGGTAATGTGGAAAGATATAAGGTATGTCTTGTCATTAAAGGCTTTACTCAAATGGAGCATATATTATAAAATGCTTTCTCTATGGTTTCTTTCAGAATAATTATGGCTCTACTTGCTCATATGGATTATGAGTTACATTAGATGGATGTAAATACAATGTTCATCAGTGGTGACATTGATGAAACATTGATTTAGTGCGCCAGAAAACTTTGCATTTGGTGACGCAAAGAATATGGCTTGCAAATTAAAGAAATCCATCTTTGGAATCAAACGGTTTTCCTGTCAATGGTATGTTAGATTCCTCAAATTGTTGTCTCGTTTGGTTTTTTGGGTTAAATTCGGTTGATGAATGTATCTAACATAAGTTTAGTGGGAGTAGGTTCATACTCTTGGTTTGACATGTCGATGATTATCGGTAATGATATAGTTTTTGGGCGTGAAACTAAATCATTTATCTCGTTCGGTTTTGAGTTGAAAGATTTAAGACGCTATTTTTGGTTTTTCGGGATCCGGGTATATCGGGGTTATTCTTGAGGTATTATTGGATCATTACAAACAGTACTATATCGATAAAGTTTTCTTATGAGATTCGACATGATGTATTGTAAACAACATCGTGCCCCTGTGTCTAAGGGAGACAAGGCTAGTCTCAAACTGTGCCTTTTTCTAATGATATAAAGTAGGAGGAAATGCAGAAGATTCCCTTTGATTCGGTTGTTGGGAATCTATGTGTGCTTAGGTTTGTGCGTGTATGGTTATTGCGTACATTTCAAATCAAGTTGAGCAAATTCTTAAAGATCCTGGAAAGGGTCATTTGGTTGCAGCCTATAAGGTTATAAAGTACTTATAGAAAACAAAATATAGGATGCTCACATATCTAGAGTCAAAAAAGCTAGAGATCGTTCGGAATACTAACTCAGATTTTGGTGGATGTAAAGATACATTTAAATCCACATAAGGTTGTGTCTTCATTTTGTCAAAAGAAGTTGTTTTTCTGAAAAGTGCTAAGCAGACACTTATGACTTATTTGATTTTGGAGACAAAATTCAGGGCTTTTGAAGCCACTAGTTATGGGATATGGATGCGGAAATATTATTTCAGGCTGCGAAGTTTTATTTGGTTATATAAGGACCATTAAGGATTCTTGTGATAATAATTCTGCAGTGTTTATCCCAACAGCAACAGGAGTTCATCGATGTCTGAGAACATTGATATATGATTCCTAGTTGTTAAGCACAGAGTTTAAAGTGGAAGGGTGTCTATTGAACATATCATGACAAACTCCATTATTGTGGATCCACTCACTATGGGATAGCCACCCAAGATGTTCTTGAGCATACTGCCCATATGGGTGTCATGTCTGTTAAGGATGCTTAGGTTTTGTGGGAGTTTGTAGTTGATAATGTTTGTTTCGATATAGACACATTTTTCGGTTATTCAGTTTAAAGTTAAGGTTAAGTTAAAGTTACAGTTATTTCTGCAGAAATTTAAGTTTTGATGTTTCACACTTTGATCTCGATATACGGTTTTGATCTCATTAAGTTTAAGGTGGACCAGTTGGAAATATACATGTTAAGATCACATGTCATGTTATTTTCCATGCTACGCATCCACATCATGATCCATGTCATTCAGTTTTATTAGCATATGTGATCATTGATGGGTCCCGTCACGATAGATGTGATGAAGCCGCTTTGGTCCTATGTTGGTGACTTTGATGGACGGGATTGTTATTTGATACGTTTTGTAATGACAGCCAAGTTGAGCGCTCAATCGGTTATCTTATGACATACAATTATAAAGTTACACATATAGCCCAAGTGGGAGATTGTTGGATCATATATCCAACGTTGGGCTTATATGTGAAATAATTGTTATGTCGTAGACTGTCAATAAATGTTAGTCCGTTTTAAAGTGATCTACTACGGTTATAATTATTGACCGTAACGTATCGCTAGGGTGTGGACCTTTAATGTGTAGAAACTCGGAGGTAAAAAACGTTTGAGGGAGAGTAATAAAGATAAAGACAAAAAGATTTTAAAAAAAATGGAGTCAAAGAAGAGACCGAGATGATATTTTGTGGAGATAAATTAGTTGTTTAAATAAAAAATTGTTTATTTGTATTTAAATTATTCAAATTATATTTGAATAAATATTTAGGTTTATCTCATAGCATTTATCTTCTACTATATATAAGTGAGATTCATTGTAAGCATTTTAATCAATTTAATAAAAACATTTACAGAGTCTTCCGTCTGTGTATTCTGATTTTCTTCACTACTTAATTGATGAGATGAGGATTTGTTATCGGGCTATATTGTGCATCATATATATGCTCTAATAATTACTATTATTTATAGTTAATTGAGGATAATGAAAGTTTGATATTTCTTTTCAGATTATAGTCTAACCGGATACATTTTAGTTCTTTTTAAGGACAATGGAATTTATTTTTTGGAAATATAAACTCTTACTAGTGAATCATTTCATTGAAGAAAAAAAATAAATTCAAGATCATCTATGTCTTTACGTTACTTTCATTTTTAGACCAACCAAATCTGAATGCCGCTCTGCTCTCCCCTCCTCCTCCGCCCCTTTTCTGCCGCCGTCACCATTATCGCTGCCGCCTACTGGTAGCTAGATAGCAATTTTCAAGTTAATGGGGATTAATTTGATGGTGATTTCATTTTCTGGTAATAATATGTAATTTCTTTGTATGTAGATTTTTTTTTATTTTCCTCTTATTACCTTAAAAGAATGACAAATCAACTATAAAGAAAATAGAGGAGACTCATATATATAATTCGAATAGTAATTCCACCACAACACTTTGTAATAAGCATACTAATTAATTCGTATTTGATTATCACATAATCACAGTTTGATCGAGACGATCGTTCACATATGTGTGACCGGTAGACTTGCGAATATGTTGACCGTAAATACGAATTATAATTCCATAAATAGAATGAGATAAGGGTTTTTTTAAGGGAGAATCAGATATGTTAAAGCATTCAACTCAAAGGAAGAGTTGAAAGCAATAATCGACTAAGGGCAACCGTAGTAGCTCTATGATTCATCCTTTATGTTATGCAGTCCAAAAAAGTTGATGTACTCAAAAAAAAAAAAAAAAAAAACAAAGAGGGAAGGAGGGAAAAGTCCAATTTTTTTACCCAAAATAAATAAACAGGACACAATCGTTTTTTTAGTTGCAAAAAGAAAAAAAAAATTCAAACGGACAAAAATACCCTCTTATTGAACATGTGCGCTTCATCTTCATCAATATTCGCTGCTTCATCAATATTCACTGCTTCATCTTTTCTTTTATTTTTTTCCTTTCAAACAACCGTAACTTTTGATTTAGAACTCCGATCATTAAAAAAATTTCATCAAAATCCATATTTTTTTTTCTCTTTATTTTGAGATCTCATACGATACCAATGCAACGTAAATTTTGAAAACCGAAAAAAATATTTACATTAATCGGAGCATTTTTCTTATAAACAGCCGTAACTTTTGATTTAGAACACCGATCATCAAAATTCTTTCACCAAAGTTCATAACTTTTTTTTATACCTAATTTTTCCAAAAAAAGAGAGTAAATAATGACTCTTTTTTTTTTTTTTTAGGAGAGACTCCTTTTTTAAGTCCTTTTTTTTTTCACCACATCTATATGACTCTTCAAAAGTAAAAGTGTCAAAAGGACTGGTTTCTCAAGATACGTATTCTTTAAAGGCAAAATTAGTTATAAGTCGTCGCTAGAGACTTAATGATCATTTAGGACACTCCGAAATCTTATTTAGTTATAAGAACATTCTAATTTTAAGAAGGAAACTTATTTAGTTATAAGGACATTCTAATTTCAAGTGGATAAAGAAGAAGAAGGAAAAAAAGGAAGGAAGGAAGGAAAAAAAAAAAAAAAAAAAGATGAAGCTAGCGCTGGATGGAGAGCTGATGGTTATTTTTTTTTTTTTTTTTTAATTAAGGAAGGAAAAAAAAATGAAGCGCTGAAACTGCTGTTTTTTTTTTATTTAGATGCAGTGACATTGATGACTTATGCAGTGACATTGATGTCTGATGCAGGGACATTGATGTCCGATGCAGTGACATTGATGAACCGATGCAGTGACATTAAGCTAAACAAGATCGTCAAATGATTCAAGATCGTGTTAAAGAATTGAGGGATTCCACAATGAATCCAATTATCAGGAGGGCACAAACAACGTGTGGCCATTACAAGAGTCATAGTGAAGAGTCTTTGTAGTTTCACCAAACTTATACTTCTATCCATATTAAAAGCTCCGCATTTGGAGAAATGCAAAACAAGAGCAAAGCTGACTGTTGCAGTTGTTGAATTTATGCAGTGACATTGACGACTTATGCAATGACATTGATGTCTGATGCAGGGACATTGATGACTTATGCAGTGACATTGATGTCTGAAGCAGTGACATAGATGACTGTATTTACAATTAGATAACTGATGCAATGATATTGATTTCACCGCATATACAACTTGATACACACATTTGATAACTTTGTAAAGTAACTTTATTTCTTTGTTATCTTTAAATATTTGATTGATTTTGGTTTATTTGATTAGTGTTGGTTTAAATTTTCGATAACTTTGTAAAATAACTATATTTCTTTTGTTTTTTTGGTTTAAAGGCATATTTTTACAACCAAAGGTATGCATAAATTGTTACAATAACACGTCACTGCATAAATCGTTACAATAACACGTCACTACATAGTTCGAGACAATAAGACATCACTGCATAGATCGCTACAATAAGAAGTCACTGCATAAATCGCTACAATGAGACGTCGTTGCATAAATCGCTACAATGAGATGTCACTGATCAAGGTTGTCAATGGATCGCGGCGGTCAATACATCATGGTAGCCAATGAATCGCGGCGGTCAATGCATCGGGGTGGTTAATGGATCCCGGTGGCCAATGCATCCGGGTAGGTGGTCAATGCATGACGGTGATCAATATGTCACGTCGATATTTATGAAGAAAAAATCGATTTTATGAAATTCAGTCGGAAAAAAATATCAAATTTGATTTTAGAATAAAGAAGACGAAAAAATATGAATTTTAGTGAAAAAATTTTGACGATCCGAGTTTTAGATCAAAATATATAACCTTTAGAAATATGATGAATTTAAAAAAAAAAAAATTAAATAAAAAAAAAAAAAAAACCAAACATCATCCATCCATCCATCCAGCGCTAGCTTCCTCTTTTTTTTTTTTTTTTTCCTTCTTCTTCATTATAAATTTGAAATTAGAATGTCATTATAACTAAATAAGTTTCCTTCTTAAAATTAAAATGTCTTATAACTAAATAAGATTTTGAGTGTCCTATTACACCTAATAAGTTGAAAATCAGTCCTTTTAAATAATTGGTCCTTTTTTAAAACCATTACACCTTATTTGTGCAAGTTGCTTTTAAAGATTTTTGGAAGTGGATCATGTGCATGATTTATACTATTTTTACATTGACAAATGGAATTTGGAAGAACATGAACAATTTGATCACTACGGTTGCCCTAATAGGAAACGACTTAAAATCCATAGCAGAGTGTTTTTTTTTTTTTTTTTTTTTTTTTGAGTGGATGAAACCATAGCAGTTTTATAATTAAAATTGATTTCGTATTACTGTTTGATTTCATATTTTAAAAAAAACGTTTTTTTTTCTTGAGGGGTAAGTGGTTTGATGCGAGCCAATTCTTTCTATCAAGCACAATTTATCTACTTCACAATCCCCCCTCTACGACTCTACCCCAGTAGTAAATGATGGTTTATCAGACAGAGAGAATGGAATGCTCCGGTGGGGAACTTGAACTGTTGGTCCACCACCCAATCGCTGTCCCGGAGTCAAACCCTGCTTGTAAGCCACTTTATTGATTCATTGTTAGAGCGAGCGTTTGCATTAGATATTTTAACATATTCTTTCTTTTACGGATTCAAAGACCTTAATTATTTCTTTAATTTATAGATATTTAAAGTGATATTTTAACATATTCTTTCTTTTGCTTCACTGGGCTTTTTTTACTTTTGAACCACTCTTACATAAAAAATTCATTCTGGTGTTGATGATAAGAACAAGCAGCTTCTTGATCAACAAGCTCATTTTTGGATAGGTGAGTTGGAAATTAATACAAGTGGTGCTACATTTAATCAGATGTTGAATGATAGGCTTGTACCACAACATTCCCAGCCACAGCCACATTCATTTTCTTCCTCTCTGTTCATTTCTCTTTATGTTGGCCATTTTCTAGCCAGATGGAGTGCCAGGTTTGTATCATCTTTCTCTTATTTTTTAGCTTATAGGTTCTCTTCTTTAATTGCTAGTGAACTGGTTTTTATTTGCTTATCAGTTCTTGCACTTGTTATCTTTTGGTGTAGCTAGTTAATATGATGATGCAATAACCACTGATCATATACACTCCATTAGTAACTTTCACTTGAAGATATTCGTCGTTCTAATCTTTACTTTGTTGTGGGTGGTATTGAATTCACAAACCTGACCTTACTTCTGATGAAAAATTGTCTCTTGAGCCCTTATACACGTAGTCAAGTAAGGCGAAAAAGCGCCTTTAGAGCTAGACTTTTTTCAAGAAAAACCTTTTTATGCATTGTTAACTTGTGTAGAAAAGCTATTCAAGAACTCTATACTTGTAAATACCAATGCAGAATGTGGGAATTCTCTGTTGGTTTATACATGATCAACGTGTGGCCGGACTCTTTACTCCTTGCTGCTGCTTATGGTGTGGTTGAATCTGCCTCAACCGCGTTGTTTGGTCCCCTAGTTGGACAGTGGGTTGACAAGATGACATATGTGAAGGTTCGCTCTTTTAAACCTTTCCTTTAAGTGATCTCTTGTCAGTTCAGTGAAAGAAAGCCGCAGCAAGTCTATTTAAGATGAAATAAATATTTGAAGAACAAAAGTTTTCGTGGACATTTAGAAACTAGATTTCAAATCAGGTGTCAATTACATGAATGTTTCTAATTTGAAGATTCGTGTATCATGCATCTTAAAAGTCTTGGTAACTTCACAACTATATATGTTTCTTCTCTGTTATCTTGTAGCACTGTAGACAGGTCGAAGCTGAAATCAATTACATGATGTTTACTTATTCTTTTCTTTTTTTTTTCTTTTTTTGGCAGAAGGTTCTTCGAGTTTGGTCGCTAAGCCAAAATATATCCTTTGTTGTTGCTGGAGGATCAGTAATTGCACTTCTGATGTATGAAGACTTGATCTCCAGAAACTTCATGGCCTTCTTTGTCCTTATTATATTCATCAACGTCTCTGGAGCTGTTGGCGTCCTTTCCACTTTGGCTGGAACAATTTTGATTGAAAGAGAATGGTGACGACTCTTTCTGGTTTTGATGAATATCAATAACACGTTTACTTCCAAGAAACTAAACATAATATGCATCCGTAAGTATGTCATGATGTGTTCCACACATTCTGTTTCAGGGTAGTTGTAATATCCGAAGGTCAAGCTCCAGGTGTACTGACAAAAATGAATTCAATAATCAGGAGAATTGATTTAGTTTGCAAGTTGTTTGCCCCTGTAGCCTCTGGCTTCATTATAAGCTTTGTATCGTTATCTGCTTCAGCAATGGCTCTAGTAATCTGGAATATTGTATCTGTTTTCCTTCAATACTGGCTTCTGATATCTGTATACAACGGAATTCCAGCTTTAAGTGAAAGTAGCCGAAAGAGGCTTGTAAAGCATGAGCCGACAGACACCGAAGTAAACACGTTGCATCAACAAGAGATAAGCACACATGGATGGTTAAGAAGAATAGTACAGCGAATTTCAGGAGTTTCATATGTCAGGGCTTGGAAAGTTTACTTAGAGCAAGATGTACTTCTCCCCGGAATTTCTCTTTCTTTGCTCTTCTTCACCATACTTAGGTAAGTCCCTAATGATTATATTTAGGCATATCGTACCCCTGTATCCATTTTTTCAGTGAAGTGGCGTGTAGTTGGTGCTAATTGTTTTCATGTTTGGTACTTGAGTTTTGGGACTTTGATGACTGCTGTATTGGAATGGGAAGGTATACCGGCATATATAATCGGAATTGCACGTGGATTTAGTGCTGTAGTTGGGATCGCTGCCACGTTCTTGTACCCAGTTTTGGAGTCTCGTATTTCGACTACTCGTACAGGTCTCTGGTCCATTTGGTCCCAGGTATTAATTAGTTGATAACAAACATGGCTGAGAATTCATGTTGTTTATTGGCTCAATCAACATTGTTCATAGAAAGAATGTATTTCCCTGTTTATTGTTTGCAGTGGACATGTCTAGTGGTATGTGTGGCTTCAATATGGGCGCCAAATAAAAGCTTTGCAGCTTATATGCTGATGGCTGGAGTGGCTGCTTCACGCCTCGGCCTTTGGATGTTTGATCTATCTGTAATTCAGGAAATGCAGGTGATTTCTCAATCATAAAGGGGCTAGCAGCTTGTGTTTCCCATAACTTATTTCTTTTCTTTTTTTGACGTCACGTGACACTCGGTTGCAATCCAAACAACATGGTACCTAAAAAATTTCTTTAAATTAAAGAGAAAATATCTCATGTTCAAAACAGTATAATTTCAACTTATTGTATCTATTTAAATTACCAGGATCATGTTCCTGAATCCGATCGTTGCATTGTTGGAGGTGTGCAAAACTCCCTACAGTCTGTCTTAGACTTGACAACTTATATCATGGGGATAATCATATCTAATCCACAGGTAACTTTTTGTTTATTCTTTCTTGGTTTGCGATGAATGTATATAAATGAAGAACAAGTATTTAAATTCTCTGGGCTTTTTTCTAGCAACGACGTGTTGACCTAATAATATTTATATATCTTTGTTGGTTGTGGTGACTCGTGATTAGGATTTCTGGAAGCTGATAATCATGTCTTTTATGGTGGTGTCAGTGGCTGCTGTGATTTATACTATACATGTGTATCGTGTACGAAAGCACCTATTTCATTTCTATCCATTTCTTCAAAATACTCTATCTGTGTTGTCTTCGCGCTTGTAGTACACATATGTTGGCCTTTTATATGAGTTACATTGACCAATCAAATCGAGCAGCATGACTGTGACATGTAAAAAAGATAATGATTGATTGACCACAATGTATGTTACAGAAAAACATGGAAATGAAAGAGCAAAACTTGAAATATAGAGCATGTTGTTAATGAAGAGTGTTGGTAAATGTTAATACAAGGTAAGGTAGGGTAGGGTAGGGTAGGGTATCTAACATGTCCAAGAAGCAGATCTTTTCAAGTTAGTAGTCATTTGTTTGTCTTCCTCAAGTGATATCATTCCCAAATGTGATGGATCATCAAGCATCATCTTAGCAACCAAGTAACCTGCTATTGACCATGTCTGATTCTTTCTTGACTGTTTTCCTACATATCTACCTAGCTTCCCGTCGTAATACTCGGGCCAATGATCTTTCAACAACCGGCTTTCCGCAAGTTCGATTGCACGCCTCGCGATCTGGATCCTTCCCGTCTTTACACAGGCAGCAGTCAGCAGCCATATGAGTACTACATTTCAACAGTCAAGAAGAACCCCAACCAATTTTAGATCATCAAATCAATCATTCAAATGGTTAATTGCAACAAGATAATGTTAGAGACACATTCTTTCATACTATGATATGGGATCAAAAAGAAGAAGAAAAGGTTGTATTACCTGGCCAAGATCCACCATTATGGTAACTCCAGCTAGTATTTTTCGGGTCACAGCCAGTAGCGATTCTCCATTCATGACTTTCCATGGCAGGGTAACAGATCTTCAACGGCATTTCTCCCACAAGTTCTTCCCAACGTGATTCGATGAGATCCATAATTGCTGTGGCTTGATCAGGAGTTGCCAAAGACGACAAAATTGCGATACAATTTCCTAAGCAAAACCATCTGAAATCCATTCTTGCTGGACTTACATTACCGATGAAGTAGCCACCTCGAGTTGGCATGAAGTCGAATATCCAATCAGGGAGGGAGTCAGGCATCACATTGAACTTATTTACTGCTGTGTGAGAATATTCCTCGGTTTTGTAACGATATATATCATTAAGCTGTTTTATATCTAGCCAATAGTAAACCCTCATGTGAAAGCTCAATGCACGAAGACGTTTCACAATCCTATCGATGAACTCCTTCCCTTCTTCATCATGTTTGAGGAGACATAAAGCACACCTCAAGGCCATAAAAAACAGTGCTTGAATCTCTATAGGATACCCATAAACCCCCTGTACATATATAAAAGAGGATCAACAATCATGTGAATCTAGAACATTCTAATAACGAACACAAGTGTGCTATATATAGTACTAACCATTCTGCGATCAACCATACAACATCCATCAGCACACAGAAGTGTCGGGAAAGTATCGAATGCTTCTGAAAGGCATAGAGAGAGTATAAGCCGCATTCCACGTTGGCATTGAGGCAATTCAGCTAAAGAAGCATCTCCCTTGGACTTAGTATACGCACGAAGTAATATGATCCACCAAAATCCAGAATCAACAGGTGCCACCCTACCTATAGCTGTCTCCCCAAAATCAGCAATTAGAGTCTCCGTGTCTCGAACAGGATCATGGAGCACTTTAAAACTTGCAGGCATAACTCCTTCTCCTAATTTGAACTGGTCTATCCTTTTCTCCCATGATTGCAAACGCAGGGTTTTCAGTAGAAAGTGTTCGACTATTTCATGTTCCCCGTTCATCAAGAAGGCCAGAGCACTAGGAACAAAATCTCTCACGAAAACCTGAAATCATTCAAACTTAAGTGATTTCTTGACCAAAGGTCTGGTTACCAAATGATTTAGGGCATTCATGAATTATATCGAGTCAAAAACAGATAAATAATAGAAATCAAAGCTTCGGAGTACAACAAAACCATGAATCAAACGAAGCATATGCTTGAAAAGCAAAGAGCTGACCTGATCATAGTTGAGTTCTTCAATGGAAGGATCCAAAGCAGCAATAGTCCCAACCGGTTTCCCTTGATAGTAAACCTTAGCGCGTCTTAAAGCATCCCATGCCTCACCAACAAGAGGATGTGGTTCAAAACCTCTAGCAGATCTAGGACTATTAAAACCAGACATTCTACCAGGAGAATATCCAATATCAAAATGATCAATACGAGAGGAGATCGACATCTCACTAAACGATCTTTCATCGAATGATCTTTTCCTCTCTATGTTAAGTGCTCTAGGATTTTCCAACAGTCTAGACAGATCAGGATCTTCAATTTCAAACAAAGAAGCTACGGACTCAAGATGCTTCACTCTTCCGTTTTCAGCTGGAGTTTCTATATTTTTGGGAGACATTATTGAAACTCTGTTTATTAAGCCTGATACATACAACAAATCCAAGGAACAGGATTAACTCCAACTTGTCAAATACAGCAAATATAACTCCAACTTGTCAAATACAACAAATCATTTCGTAACCGCATCAACGAATAGAGAAATCAAGAAACGTTAGCCTCCTAAGAATAAGCATTGAAAGCATATTTTGTGGTTAAATGATTAACAAAAAGCTTGTGATCCAAAATCAATAACTAGGTCATAAGCTTAATTGATCAACAAAAATTGGCAATCTAATTAGCTTTGTAACAGGATGCATAAACGAATTGTTCAAGAAATGCTAAAAAACAAGGTAATGAGGAATCGAAGTTCACTATTTTTTTGTTTAAAAAAATGCTCATACAGATTCATTATTCAATCTCAAAAGAGCAACTGAGAAAAAGTAAAGACAAAAACGAAAAATTAACATGAAGAAACAATAATTTGGTTGGAAAAAAACTGAAAACGGATGGAACAATGGATAGATCAGAAGCAAACCTCGTAGGTGTCGGTGCAGAAAAGTGAATGAAAGAAGAAGAAGAATGAAGAAGACGGAGCACACCAAGCAAAGGATAGATGAAGGCTTCAAGTGCAGTGCCAAGAGGAAAGCCAATGGGAATAAATGAGAGCGGAGAATGCCTCGGATTAAACGAACTCGGAAATATATATGTGATACCGTCCAAGTCTGCGCTGTCAGTCAACTTGATACTGCCGGTACAACTTTATTACAGAAAGTGTCTGTAATAAGCGTGATGTGTGATGTAAGACTTCACGGATGTACAAAAATTCGGCAAATTCTTACATAAGGACTCCCTACGTAGGGACTCCTCACGTGGCAATATCTCGACCATATAATTTTATTACAGATAAAATTGTGTGGTCCAGATGATTTCACGTATGCAACTAGGGAGTCCCTACGGACCCTATCATAGAATAATCCCAAAAATTCGATCCTTGATTCCAAATGAATTAGACATGCTTTATTTTCATGAGAATAGATTTATCATATTACCATACTATCAATCTATCACAACAGAGTGATCGAATTTTGAGAATGTACTTTAAAAAATAAAACTCTGAATAATTTATTGATTAAACAAGAAATTACACGTTGATATTGATCAAATAGAAGCAAAAGTATCAATCGAAGCAAAATTGAGCTAATACTTAACGTACAAAGAAGAAAAATACTTCACTGATTGCATAATCTGTAAAAATTACACTTGTTCTTTAACTTAATACACTTTATATAAGGGATACATCAAATTATTAGACAACAGTTCCTAACAAGCCGAATGACCAACTCTCTTCTTCTAACAAACTCATAACTGCCTCAACTAACTTTTGAAAGAAGTGTTCGACTTATTGATCATGAGAAGCAATGCAGGTACTTTTTGTAGCTTCAAATCCTTTAATTTTGATGCTCAACTAATGTGTTAACTGCAGTACTCCCCTGAAAAATGAGAATTCGGTTTGGATGTAGCTTATGATCCCTTCGATGCTCAATTAAGTTTGTTGATTGCAATGAGTTTGTTGTGAGTTGTGGATTGTAGAAGGAGCTAGTGCCAATATTGTTCGGGAAGAAGGAGAAAATAGGCGTGTCAAAAGGCTTAGTCAAAATATCTGCTAGTTGATATTGTGCTCTCACACGCATCAACTTTAAGAACCCACTATTGACTTTGTTCCTAACTATGTGACAGTCTAGTTCTATATGTTTAGTCCTTTCATGAATTTTTAAATTATATCCAATGTGAATAGGACTGGCATTGTCATAAAACAATAACACTGAAAGAGAAACCAATATTCCTAAATCCTTTAGGATGTAGGTAAGCCACTGTAATTCACATGTACCATTAGCCACGACCTTATATTCAACCTTAGAAGAACTTTTGGCAACAATATTTTATGTTTCTTTGATTTCCATAAGATTGGTGCATTGACCAGGAAAATTATGTACCCTGAGACATATCTTCTAGTATCAGTACATTCTATCTAATCTGAATCTGAATTTCCTTTCAAGGTTAACTGATTTTGGCTTGGAAAAACCAGACCTTGACCAGGATTGTTCCTTAAATATCTCAATAGTCTATAAGCTGCATATAGATGATATACTATAAAAATTCCTGAGAAATCGGCTCATCGGTTGTACTGCATATAATATTAGGTCTAATAAAGGACAAATATAGAAGCTTTCCTATTAAAATCGTGTATTGACTGTTGTTTGAAAGCAAGTATGAGTCACCAGTGCTCAACTTTTGTTTGGACTGCATAGGTGTAGTAACGGGCTTGAAATCTAAGAAACCGAATTACTCCAAAAGATATAGTGTATATTTCTTTTGAGTTATGAAGACCCTTTTTGTTGGTCCTAGTTACTTCAATGTCATGGAAGTATTTGAGTTGACCTAAGTCTTTGATTTGAAAATTTGTGAAGATACTCATTGACTTATTTGATAAGATCCATGATGCACCTGCAGCAATAATGTCATCTACATAAACCACTAAGGCAATACAAGTGGATAGAGATTATTTAACAAATTATTTAGACTGAACTATTGTCTATCCATGTCAAATTAAGATCTCAAAACCAACTATCTCTTCAACTATCATCCAAAACAACAAAAACGACACTTACCACTGAACTTCCTAGCTAGGCACAAACAATAAAGAATCGTATCTTAGTCATTTCAGTTCACCAATGAAGATTTAGTCTCTACACGTTACTAATATTGTACTAACACCTTTGACATTGAATAATTTAAACAACATGCTTAAGACAAAATAGTATTTGAGTGAGATAATGAGAGAAAGATGAACGTATTATTTTTCATAAATGATTGAGATAGAGGTGAAATGTAACTAGATTTCGCACATATCAGGAAAATAATAATGAGTTAAGGTGTTGGGGATGCAGAAAGAAAAGTTGGAGTTAAGGGTTGTGAGTTTTTGATTGATTTGTGTTTCTTGTTCTTCTAAGAGATCGAAATATGGAAGATAAATGGCTAAAAGGATCACAAAAATCCAAATGTTTAGAATACGAAATGAATGAGCGATCAGTATTCATTGCATATACGAAATATAAATGGGTTGAGTTGAAACGAATTAAGTAGACCAGTAATTTATATTATTAGTAGAAATAAATATCCGGTCTAGTCCGGTTTGAAACGATTCTAATTTTTTCAAACTGAAATTGAATTTTACTAAACGGTTTAGTTATTAGTTATATGAAAACCGACTGAGAAATCACACTTTATGTTTTTTTGGTTTGGTTAGATTTGAGCCAGCCGATTCGTTAGGTTTATAGAATTTTCATTCACCTCCGGATATAAGTCTTATTAAAATGATAGGGAGAATGTCTAATTATCAAGTGAAGATGTTGAGTACTGTAATGTATTTTCTTCTTTGAAATTATTACAAATATCGCGTCTACCTAACGATAAATTGTTCGGTCATGATCTAAAACGAAAATTTCAAATCACAAAGCCTTACTGCTGGAATCAAAACTAGAAATCCATAATCAAGATGAAGACGATGATAATGTCACTCGATATCAATTAGAGTTGTATTATGGTCCATGCCATATTTGTTACATCCCGTTAAAAATCTCAAGAGTCTCAAAAGAACTACTCATTTTCCAGAGAACTTGTAACCTACTCCCACAAGACTTCATTGTGGAAGATCAAGATCAACGCTCCATCATCTAAGTAGTCATAACTCAAAAGCCCACACATTATAATTGAGAAATCTAGCTAAAGTAGTGGTCATGCAGTCCTCATCTGCCTTCCGGCATCTCAAAGTCTCATATGAAAAATAAGATCTACGAGAGTGAGCACGAATACCCCGTTAGGAATGAATAAATATGAAAATAGAATTAAGGAAGCCATTGGGCTGGCAATCCAGAATTCACTTTTGGGTAGTCTAAAAAATTGCTATGCTGAGAATATATGTGTTGGAAGTAAAGCATGTTATAGTGTGTACATAAAATAATTGACTGAAAATGAAGCATACAACTGAGCTGGAAATAATTTTACTGAAATTCATTGCACTAAAATTAAATAATGTAAATGTAAATATAAGTAACTATACCACATAAAGTCATTATATGGGTATAAACAACTTTACCGTAAGCCATTGTACTGGTGGCTGACTAGAATTGGCCCTGAGAATAATGGTACGGTAATAATTGTATTTGTGCCTCTATATATGGAGGCTCTGTATCATAATTAATTGAATTTGCAGACCTAATTTCATGACCGGCTCGAGCATATACAAAATGGCCTTACTTCTTACTTCTATCCGAGAGGATGGCCTGATGCCGAGTATTCTCAATACCTCATTACACTGAATCTGACATTATTATTCTCCCAAGTCCCAACCATAACTCAGGAGTAGGTCTGATATGTAACTATAACTGAAAATGATGTGAATCGCTACATTACACTTATCTTTTAAACCATTTATTTTACATGTTCATCTGAACTAAAAGTTTACGGTTTCTAGAAATATTGCGACTCACCTTAATGTTATGTATGTGAAACTTATTAACATTTAATGTAGAACTCCTGGAAACGGTATTCTTATTTAATTTACTAAAAATACTTTTAACATCTATGTTTATTCAATCTTTGTTTAATAATACACTTGAAATTGCAGTGGATGTTCTACCTGTTAAGATAATGTTTGACTTGAATTTGGAAAATAAAGAAGAAGTTTCGGATAAAGAAGGAGGACCGCAACAACAATGAACCAGCTTCAAAACCTAATTCTATTTATCTATTCTAGTTTATCTCATAATTTAAGATTTTCTTTTGTACTTTTAAATAGTTTCCCTTATCTGTCAAAGCACTGTATAATAATGTACTGGGACAACACTTGATCATTGAATAAAACAGATCTCCTTTCATTTATTTTATTTTATTAAATCTTTCATGGTATCAGAGTTTTTTGACTAACGTCGTTTAGATTCTGGTTAATTTTTCGAAAAATTCGTTCGGGTGGGGGTTCTTTACATTAATTTACACGAACCCTCACCCCTCCTTTTAATTTTTTATTGTCGTTATTTTTATTTTATTTCTAATCAATTGATGATTCTGTCCTCTTTCACTCCGATGTGCTTCCTGTTTGATAAATTCTATTTCCGGCGACAAACAATGGCGGCGGCTACCACCAAGCTCATCCAAGTTCGGATCCTCCTCCATACCCACACATCCTGAACGCAAGTCCTCTAGATCTCCATTCAGTCTCCATTCTAGCGATGTCAAAGCTACGATTTAAACCAACTCCATCATTCCTACCTTTTCCTGCTCCGACTTCGTGTCCGTCTACTCCATGAAAGCTTCCTCCCCTCCTCATATCGAGTCATCCCCTTGTTCTCTTCCTTCTGATGCGCACAACTCCTCCTTGATTCCGGTCGCCTTCTCCGGCACTCAGCCACCATTCCTTTTTTTTTTCTTCCCCTGCTTAAAATTCCTTTTTTAATTTCCATGGTGGCAGCGGCTTGAAAAACTTTCAGTAATTTATCACTTATTTATTTATTTTTAATTAAATAAATTACTCTCTTGTTATTATTTATCTCACAACTCTCAGCACTCCGTGGCTTCTTTTTTCTTTTATCAAATCTCGTCCCTTATCAAATGGTGTCTCCCGATTCACTCCTCCTTTGATCGACAATTATAAAGTTCACTCACTGATTTGCTCTATCCCAATCTATAAATTCTTAATTTATTATATCTGCAAAATCTCGGTCAACTCTTTAATTATTTTAATTTTTGTCTTTTTTATACATCTCAAAATAAATATCTCTATCATTATCCCAAATGGTTCCAGTTCTTAAGAGCCATGACTTGATGGGTTTCGTGGATGGTTCTCAACCGTGCCCATCAAAATTTACAATTGATAATATAGGTAATCCTACAAAAATTGTCAATTCAATCCTGAATTTCACTTATGGCAGCGACAGGATCAGCTAGTTCTCAGCTGGATCAAGCATATCGAGGTCGATTTTCACTTTATTCGTGAGAAAGTATTCAATCGGGATGTTCTTCTCAGGCATGTCTCTTCCGACGACCAACTTGCGGATGTTTTTACGAGGGGTTATCCAAAGCTGGATTCCGCTATCTTTCAGACAAGCTTCCCGTTCGTACACTCCCTGTTAGCTTGCGGGGCGCTGTTAAGATAATGTTTGACTTGAATTTGGAAAATAAAGAAGAAGTTTCGGATAAAGAAGGAGGACCGCAACAACAATGAACCAGCTTCAAAACCTATTTCTATTTATCTATTCTAGTTTATCTCATAATTTAAGATTTTCTTTTGTACTTTTAAATAGTTTCTCTTATCTGTCAAAGCACTATATAATAATATACTGGGGCAACACTTGATCATTGAATAAAACAGATCTCCTTTCATTTATTTTATTTTATTAAATCTTTCACTACCTTGCAAAAACTGTTATGAAAAACTTGAAACATCAGGTCTAGTAGAACTCCGATTTAACTTCATCGCTCTCTTAAAAATCTCTTTTATGCAGTTATTTAAGTAAACATTATTAGGAAATATGATTCTGTAAAAACGTTCAAACAAACACATTAATTTCAGTTCGAAAACCAAAGGCTTATGTCATGTGAGTCCATCTAATTCCGGCCCCTACACTTAAAAAACAGTTATGGTATCTGTCCCGGATATGCCGGGTATTCTCTTAACTTGAGAACTTAGTAAAGGTCACCCCCACGTCATTGTTTTGGGATATCCGTTAAATCCAGCTTGAGTTTGTTGCTTCCTAATTATAACTTAACTTTACTTTTTGTCTTAGTTTTGTTTATTAAGTACGGAACGTATTTCTAATTTAGGTAATGTTGGTTATAGTGTTGTGTACGTGTGTAGTGATTTACGGAACAAATTCATAATTCACGGATTTAATTTCGGAAATTATATGCATAAATAAACAACTCGGAAATAAAATTTAATTTTATTATGTAGATCTAACAAATTAAACCAATTACGGCGTAGATCGATCTAATAAATTAACACAACTATAGTATAGATCTAATGAAATAAGACTATTACAACATGGATCTAAAAATTAAAACTATCACAGTGCAGATATGACTTGAAAGTAAAGGAAAGTAAAGTACGATGCATAAATAAATGACAAACTGAGACGAGTATGATACTCTTTCCTTAAGATAGAATGCTCCGGTATGGTGCTCACGGTAGTAGCAACTTTCTCCCAAGATACAACGGCTTACGTCTTGGATTGAGAGGCACTTCAACAATCCAAACTCCGGCGAACTTACAGAGTGCTCCGACTTCTCTTCGACTCAAGAACTAGACTATATGCTCGACCCTTTTAGTAGTGGAAGACACAAGAGAAAACTGAATCCCTTAACCTTCATCCAAGGCGTTCTTTAATTTATATAGTGGATAAGAACTGAGTAGGGTTTGAAATCTTGTTACATCCAAGGGTTTTGTGAACAAATCTGCAAGCTGCATCTCTGATGTGACTGGTAGTGGTTTTAAAAGTCCTTGTTGATATCTATCCCTCACAACATGGCAATCCATCTCTATTTGCTTCTTGGATCTCCAACTAATGAGAGAATCACCTAGAAAGACTGAAAACCCCGTGACAGATCTTATTGTGTCATTGCAACCTGCCCAATCTGCATCCACGTAGCATTTTAGTTCTAAGTTGTCTGTTGCAGGGAATAAGATTCATTGACTTGGTGATTTCTTTAGGTATCTAAGTAGTTTGTGAGCTGTCTCCTGTTGTAATTCTGTAGGTTTATTCAGAAATTGGCTAAGTTGTTGTGTAGTCTGGCCCTGTGATTCCTAGATATAGCAACTTTCCTACAAGACTTCTGTAGTAACTATTCGAGTTTAATTGTGGGGAATCCTTGGTGTGTAACTTGATTGTAGTGTCCATAGGGGTTTGGCTAGGCTTGCAATCTTAAAAACCATATTCCTCTAGCAATTCTAGACAGTATTTCCTTTGTGAAAGAACTATGTCTCTGTTTGATCTTGCTACTTCCAATCCCAAAAAATATTTGAGGTCTCCTAGGTCTTTAATGCCAAATTTACCATTCAAATACTCCTTCAGACTCTTTATTTCACTCGTATCTAGACTTGTGACTAACACATCATCTACATATACCATTACTGCCACAAAGTTGCTGTCAGATCCTTTTGTGAACAGGCTATAGTCTTGTTTTGATTGGACAAACCCCCTCTTAAGCAGTGCTTGGGATAACTTGATATTCCACTGTCTACTAGCATGTTTCAAACCATATAGAGACTTTTTTAATCTGCACACCATTCCTAGCTCAGTCTGAAAAACCCGTGGCACTTCCATGTATACTTCTTCATCCAAATCTCCATGCAAGAATGCATTGTTGACATCTAATTGGTGAAGATGCCAATGCTTGGCTGCAGATATTGCTAAAAGAGTTCTGATTGTAGTGAGTTTAGCTACAGGTGAGAAGGTGCCTAGATAGTCCAGTCCCAACTGCTGTGTGTAGCCCTTGGCTACGAGTCTTGCTTTAAACCTTTCAATTGATCCATCTGAGTTTCTTTTGATTCTATAAACCCATTTACATCCTATTGGGAGCTTGTCTTATGGAAGAGGAACCACCTCCCAGGTTTTGGTTTGTTGCAAAGCATTGATCTCATTTTCCATAGCTTTTCTCCATTCTTCATGTTGTACAGCCTCATTGTAATTCTTTGGTTCTGTCAAGATTTGAGAATTAAGCACATAGCATTTGTAAGTATTAGATAAGTGTTGTAGAGAGTCTACTCTCTCTAGTGTGTGGGGGGCGTCTTAGACTGGATGTGATTGCACAAATAGTATTTGAGATAAGATGGTGCCCCTCTATTTCTAGTAGACTTTCTGGTGTAAGCTAAATCAATGTCTACAGCATTGTGTAAATCCTCAACATATTCAACATTGTGAATAAGATCTGGTTGAATCAGATCATCACCATTAGGATTATGATCTGATTCATATTGTATCTCATTACCAAATTGTGTATTGTCAGGTCTGTTAGGAGTCTCTGGTTGAGACTCAAAATGAGGTAGACTTACATGAGTATCATTCCAATGAGTACTTTGATCAATAGAATTGGTAAAGATAGGTTAGAGATGTCACCTTGTGTAATCGATTGATCTATGTAGGGAAACAAGAACTCATGGAACACTACATCTCTTGCCACAAAAAATTGTTTAGTATGCAAATTTAGTAGATAATAACCTTTAACATTTGGAACATAACCAAGGTATACACATTTGATACCTCTTGCTGCAAACTTATTATTGTCATGATGAAGGTTATAAGCAAAAGTTAAACAACCAAACACTTTGAGAGAATCATAATTAGGTTTGTAGGCATACAACAATTCATATGGAGTTTTATTATTTAACAAAGGAGTAAGAGTTATATTATCAGGTTAACTGCATGAATAAGAAAATATGACCAATAAGTCAAAGGCAAATTAGATTGGAATCTCAAACTTCTTGCCACATTAAGTATGTGTTGATGTTTTCTTTCAACCACACCATTTTGTTGTGGTGTCTTAATGACACAAGTTTGATGTATGATTCCTCTTGCAGCATAAAATTCAGGCATAGCAAATTTCAAGCCATTGTCTGTTCTCAAAACTTTAATATTCTTACTGAACTGAGTTTGAACCATATTACAAAATTGTTGCACTAAACCTCTCACTTCTCCCTTGGTTTTTAACATGAAAATCCAACAAAACCTACTAAAATCATCAACTACAGTAAGAAAGTATCTGTGACCATGAATACCAACTATTCTATATGGACCCCATATGTCCATATGCACCAAATCAAATACATCTTTAGACACAGAATGGCTAACAGGAAAACTAAGTCTTTGTTGTTTGGCTAGTGGACAGACATCACAAACATAACCTTCAGGCACATAAACTTGATTATGATATTGTTTAATGATCTTGAGCCTTTGGTCTGATGGATGCCCCATCATATAGTGCCAAAGCAGATCAGAAGAACCATTGGAGTGAACATTATTCATAGACATATTATAACAGGAACTATCAGCTCTTAATATGTATAAACCCTAGATCAATTCAGCTGATCCAATCTTCTTTAGAGTAATCAAATCCTGTATGACACAACAGTCCATAAAAAAACTTAACATTATAGGCCCTACTTCTAATCAGTTTGCTTATAGACATCAGATTAAAAGTGAATTCTGGCACAAAAAGCACATTATCTAGTACTAGATCATTGTTAACTTTAACTTGGCCAATGTGTGTGATCCGTGTACCTCTACCATTAGGTAAGGTCACAAACATATTTTCAACTTGTTTACAATTAGAAAACAGAGACTTATCAAAGACAACATGATCAGTAGCACCAGATGTTAGGTGTAGTGCCCGAAAGACAATTTCTGTAATTGTTTTTGACAGGATTTATAATTCATCTTAATATTTGCATTTATGCTTATATTAATACACTGATGAAAACCCTAAGTATATCGGTATGTAATCACATAACTCAGTGTATGGCATACACACGAGGATTGAGTTAGTGATGATATGCTTAAAACTATTTAGTCCGTGGTGAATTTAATCAGAGTATGGGTCTCATGATTAATATACCAATAATGCGCCCAGAACACTTAACGGTGTGCCGTCTTATCCGGACCGTCGGTATAAGGTACCTAGTGGGGGCTTTATATATGATGTCTATCGTATAGGACTGGACCGATTTGATTTGAATTCTCGATATAATTCCGTGATCGAGAAATCTTATCGAATCACAAGATGATCATATATGGATTAATCTCAATCCTGATGTGATCACAGTCTACTGTTTGGTTCAAAGTAGGGTTTGATGTGTTAGTTAAGGATCACTTGGATACATGTGATCTGAACACTTCTCGTTGGCTCTATTTTGGAATGAGTGAGTAGTCTGTGACTTCACATATATGGAATCCATTCCTTCCTGCGGGAAGTAGACGACAGTTCCCTTATTTGTTAATCCTAGAAACTGATCGATGGGCCCAGTTCATATTATATTAGTTATAAACTAATTGATCACTATGGGGGTTAATGGTAAATAAGGATAAGATGTTTTGAGAAGGGTTTACGGAAATATCCCGAATCAAAATGAACAGTCTATGGAGGATTTATCCGTATGTAATGATTATATCAGTGGACGCTTTTACTCAATGATTAGAGTGTAAGTATACATCTAAAATTGATAGAGTTCACTTTCGGGTTTATGGTAGCGTAATCCCGGAATTAATAGATTGAATAAGAATTGTTCTGTTCGATGAATAATTTATTTAATTTATTGTAGCTACTGGTTATAGGTCCATGGTCCCCGATGTGGCTCCTAACATACATATGTTTCTTGACGTTGGGCCTCAATAATAATTAAGTAGTTGGACTATTTAATTGATGTGTGAAATAATTATTTAGTGGGCTAAATAATTAAATACATGGAAAAGATATTTTTCATGGACTCGTCCCTTTTGTGTATCATACGTGTGCTAACCTAATTGAATTAGGGGAGGCGCATTTTGTAAGTATATATTTATCAAGAAATTAGTTTTCTTGGATAATTATATGACATATGATTAATTGTTTATTTGTTAAATAATTAACTGGAAAAATATTAGATTGATCCTTAAATATTCTAGATTTGTTCTAGATTATTCTAGGAGTATCTTTTATTTAATAATGATTATTATAATTGATTTTGTATTAATTATTAAATACTTAGAGGACAATGATTTTTCTCCTATATAAAGAGAGCTCTCATAAATCCTACACAACATGTAAAACACGCCATATACACAATTATAATGGGGAGATGTCGACTTCCTATTAGGGTTTAGAGTTGGGAAAATCTTCGGGATTTTCCGGGTAGCATATCAAGGAGGTCAAGTGATAACGGAAAAATTCACCGTTATTTTTATAACTTTTCAACCCACTTTTGATATCATTTCGAGCACTTTTATATCAATTAAAGTCATTAATTCCTAAATTTCATAAAAATATATAAGTCGTGACTATTTTGTAAAATATCGTGTTTTTATGTGTTTTTACTAGTTTTTGTACCGGTTTAGTAACCGGAGTGTCGTGTCGGATTTACGTTTGGTATTTTGGTGGTTTATTGCAGAATTTTAGGTTAACCAAAATCCCGAGTAACGACACGTTTTGAGGCCTAAAAGAGGTGTTTTTAGGGATATAAGACGCGCTGCGAAGCTTAAAAGGTCAAGTGGATCAAATGGTTCGTAGTGTCACTAACGATTTATATCTTCGACGAACCAATGGCCCATTAAAACGGCATTTTCTGAAGAGGTAGCCTTAATGAAAGTTGTAGATCTTTGATAGAGCTTTCCAACGCATTTTGAATCATGTTAATTGGAGGTCTACAACTCGAGTTATGACCAAGTGGCTAATCGATTCGTAATAGTAAAAATCCCGAAAACGACACGACATACGAATGGCTCATCAAAACGGCGTTTTCTGAAAAAGAATCTTTCATGAAAGTTGTATATCTTCAAGAAAGATTTCCAATGGATTTTGAATCAAGTCAATCGGATTTCTACAACTCAAATGGTGGTCAAGTGGCTAATTGATTTGTATTAAGGAAAATGTCGCAAACGACACGTAATGGGAATGGCCCATCAAAACGACGTTTTCTGAAGAAGTGTCCTTCATGAAAGTTGAAGAATTTTCCGAGAGCTTTCTAATGACGTTTGAATCATGATTTTTGGAGGTCTACAACTCGAGATATGAATTTTAGAAGTTTAATATATAATTATATATAATTATATTCTCCTGCATGTGCTGCATGTTACTGTAATCATTAGTGATGATGAGCTCGGATCGATCCGGCACAATTTCGGATCGATCCGGCCCCCTTATATTTGCCTATATATAGCAGAGCATCAGCAACAAAGAACGGTGCCCCCTTCTTCCCCATCTCTCTTCTTCTTTTCCTTTCTTTTTAATTATGTTTTGGGGGCCTATATGTAATATATATGTCGTTATAATGTCGGTGTAATAACCCGACTAGTTATAGTCTTAATATAATTTCGTTTCCGCTTTTTATTGCTTTCTTTTATTTTATGCAATTAGTATAAATATATATATATACGTATATTATATATATATATATATCTATATCTATATATATCTATATATACATCTATACGTATATCTATATAGCTGTAGTTATCTTTTTCGTTTTGTTTTCTTTCGTTTTGTTATTTTCGTTGTTATTTTCGTTAATATGAGTAGTTAAACTCAACATAGCCGAATTATGTGAAAATGGGTAAAATCAACCCTCGGGAAACGAGATGGAGTTGTGTTGTGCTTAATTTAACGTTTTTATGATAAAATCATGTTTTAAACTTGTTTTGGTCATTTTAATAACTTTGAATAAAATTGACAACTTTGTTCACGGTTACATCGAGCTTATAAATGTATTTTGCGGTGAGATGTGAGATATGGATATCACTAATCATAGTCCTGATTGTTAGATTGACAATCTAAGTGACAAATCTGGACTATGCCTAAGTGAAATTCTTATTTTTACGAGATGTGCGAAACATGTTTTAAAATCACTAAACCATAGTCTTAATCGTTAGATTGGCAACCTAAGTGATACGTTAAAATTATGTTTTTGTGAGGTTTTTCAACGACTTTTTATTCCGGTCAACCATGTTAGGCGAGTTAGCTCTCTAAAGGGAGGGTTAATAAACCTAGTGTGGGGGTTAAGTGAGAGCTGTTCAGATCTTAACGCAAGAATAAAGAGTTAACACCCGTGAATGTCATATGAACCGAATCGATAAAACACACTCCTTATCAAGTTTTTCCTGTGGGGAGATAACCTATTGGATCATGGCTCGGCTATGCTTTTTAATCACCTAGTTAATCTCGTTAGTTAAAATTTATTTTTCGCATTAGTATAAAAACTCCACCTAAAACTTTGATCGCCTAGACTAAGAATCACGTTCGTTTTGGTACTCACAACCACATTTCTCTTGGGACGACCTCGTACTCCTGTAGCTATCCTAGCAATCGACCTGGTACTCTGCCAGTTAGAGAGTTAGTTTACCCACAGTTGCGAGTCTTTATAAATGTATTTTTGAGGGGTAAATTTTAGCTCATCAAAAAATTGGCGCCGTTGCCGGGGAAATGTGTGATATTGTTGTGATATCTTGTAAGTGAACCGAAGGCTTGGGCCTAGGTTTTTATTTTCTTGTTTTATTTAGATGTCGACAAAGAGCTATGGATGCTGAAGTGATATTGTCCTGAACTCGGTTTGAATACGACTTTGGTACTTAGCCTCTTCGGAGGGTGATATCTTGTAAGTCTGGCTAAAACTGGGGATTAGGGCCTTCGGCAACCATAACTTTTTGAGGGGTCTAAATATCGTGTGTTTAAAAAAAAAACGAAAAAAAAGAAAAAGTTTATTGTTTTTTTTTGTTATTTTCTGAGATCTTGCAGTTTGAGTTTAAATGGATGAATTTTTCAATCAACACTACTCAGCTGAACAACAATACCCCTACCAACCTTATCAACAACAGTTCGTGTCTGAGCCTCAATATCAACAGCAGAATAACCAAGGTTCATGGAATTATCAGTGCCCTAGTGCATACCAGGACCAGAATTATGGTTATTCGAGTTATGAGCCACAACATTACGAGGGTTACCCGAACCCTAATGCTTATCGGATTACGGTGTTCATACTCGACGTTGATAGCTTTAACCATATTCGGCCATCCGATCGTTGTCCGGAATGGCAAGAGGACTACTACTCACCTCCGATGAATCAAAGTCAATATGATCGGTGCGCCCCCATGCCACAAGAAGAATTCACCGACAACAAATAGAGCAACTAGAACGATTGAACCGGATCTTGGAAGAGCGACCGTTGGACATGCGGGAGTTCAAGGTAAGTACCGACTCCGCTATAAGAAATCTTCAAGACAAGGTGGGGCAATTGATTGAATTAGTGAGGTATGTGAAAGAGGCAGAGACAAGTGCAATAGAGGTGGTTAGGGATGAAAATGTTATCACTGAAGAAGTTCAGGTTGAGAATAAGGTTGATAATTCAGTTTGCGAAGAAAAAGTGCAAGATTTGAAGATGACAGAGTTAGAGGAGCGAGAGATTGATTGGCCATCTTTAGTAAAGCCACTGGGAGAGTTGGTAATAGTTAATATATCGGTCCCGGATTACTACATTCATCCACTCTGTAAGGATGAATTTTCTCGCGGTCCGGTTGTGTGCTCCCCGATGGATGAACTATATAGAATAGCAAAGAAGATGGTTCGACGATCGATAAAAGAAGATTCTCTGTCGGGAGAAGGTAGCATCGAGGGCCAAACGAGGTACGTTTCTAGACAATTCAAGTTCTTTGGTTCTCGCTTTGTTAATTTTTCTTAAGCTATTGATCTTCTTAAGTTCGCATTTTGGTTGATAATTTGTAATTAGTCGAGCCAAAGACGTAAAACAAAGGCGCTTGGGGGGAGGCAACCCCGCCTTAATAAAATTGTGTGAAATAATAATAATAATAGTAATTTGGATACGACTAGTATTAATGAAATGTAGAATCTGTATGAAATATAAACACAAATCACAACCAAGTCTCAGGATGAAAATGTTTGAATGTCATTAAAAGGGAACGATTAGGTGGTTATCCGAAAATCCCGAGGTAGAATACAAAGAAAACATTCAAATGCATCATTTCTTGGACTTAGGTTGTTGAACCCTTGAGGATCTGGGTATAAAAGACTCAATACTCTTTCACACATTTCATTTTATGATCTAGTCTGTTTCAAATTTCTGGTCGTTGTAGTATAGTGGTAAGTATTCCCGCTTTAATAAAACTGTGTGTAATAAAAATGAATCTAGGAATAATTTACTTGACTATGATATATGTGATACGTATATGCTTAGATGTTTTGTGCTTTACCGCATGGTTATTTTTCCATCTAAAGCTATTATATAGCCTATCGAATTTTCTGACGTGACAGTGCCATTATCTTATTATTCCCATATCTCTATTGCATACTTTGGCACGAGGACCATGTCCCGTGTTTGCTTTGTTTTGGTTATTTTTGTATAGGGATTCGGGATGTGCTTTCTCATGGTCGTTACGGGATTTGATAGCATCTTTCTCGCCAGTTTATAAGCTAAGTCTTCCTCTCTATCTCATTTACACTCGAGAATAATGCAAAATCGTAAGTGGGGGGTAGAGTCGTGGTTGGTCTAGAAATGACAGTAAGTGTTTAAACCCTTAGTTTTTGATCTTTTTCAAACATTATTTAGTTGATTAAAATAATTTGTATAAGGTATATATTTCATGGATTTAAAGATGTAATGATCAATTTGATATGTATAACTAATTTGAACCGTAAGTGCATTTTAACCCCAAATTTATTTGTATAACATGAATTCCTTCACGTAAGCCTTTGATATTGAAGCGAAAAATTTTAAACTGTACCCATTCAGTATCCTAGTGATTATCCTAGAAAGACTTGCAGTAACTTAGTACCTAACTTTTGAACGTGTACTGTGAATATCTGAAGGTTTGAATGTGATAGAAAGAATGTCAAAATAAGATAAACTATATATATGTCGGTTGTAGCTACCAATGATTTGAGTGCGGTAGGGCGTTATCACGAAACGTCCTATACCACTATGAGGTTTAAAAGCTCCCGACCGCTCGATGATAGTAGTCCAGCTAGGGTGTTATCACGAAACATCCTATTGCTGGGAATGAGGGCATATGCTACACATAAAAAAAAAATAAAAAAAAAGAGTTAGATAGGTATTAATGTATTCAATCTCACCTCATGACGCTTGAAAGATAGTCGATTTTGGCAATGAGTTCGGATATGTTAGTATTCTATGGAAAAAAAAAAAAAAAAAAAAAAAAAAAAAAAGAGAAGTTATCTTCTAACTATCCCAAAGATAAACCGAATGATATGCTTTAGGGATTATCCTAATAAGTACACGGGAGGACTTTGTGTGGAATTGTTACCGTCTATACCTAGGAAAGTCATTAGGACCGTCTCGAATGGATATTTGTGCGTTTGCTTGAATTATTCAAGAGAGGATAGTGGAAATTGAAAAGGCTGCTTGTCACACACTCACTCGTTATACATTTATATTGCGGTTAACGTGTAGTTATGATTCGAATGGTTGCATAATCGATTGTCATTCATATCTTATCTTCATGAATTTTTCCTCATTCATTTTATTTTATCGCTTATTTTGTTCGAGGACGACCAAAAAGCTAAGTGGGGGTTGTGATAACGGAAAAATTCACCGTTATTTTTATAACTTTTCAACCCACTTTTGATATCATTTCGAGCACTTTTATATCAATTAAAGTCATTAATTCCTAAATTTCATAAAAATATATAAGTCGTGACTATTTTGTAAAATATCGTGTTTTTATGTGTTTTTACTAGTTTTTGTACCGGTTTAGTCCCGGAGTGTCGTGTCGGATTTACGTTTGGTATTTTGGTGGTTTATTGCAGAATTTAAGGTTAACCAAAATCCCGAGTAACGACACGTTTTGAGGCCTAAAAGAGGTGTTTTTAGGGATATAAGATCGCGCCACAAGCTTTAAAAGGTCAAGTGGATCAGTGGTTCGTAGTGTCACTAACGATTTATATCTTCGACGAACCAATGGCCCATTAAAACGGCATTTTCTGAAGAGGTAGCCTTAATGAAAGTTGTAGATCTTTGATAGAGCTTTCCAACGCATTTTGAATCATGTTAATTGGAGGTCTACAACTCGAGTTATGACCAAGTGGCTAATCGATTCGTAATAGTAAAAATCCCGAAAACGACACGACATACGAATGGCTCATCAAAACGGCGTTTTCTGAAAAAGAATCTTTCATGAAAGTTGTATATCTTCAAGAAAGATTTCCAATGGATTTTGAATCAAGTCAATCGGATTTCTACAACTCAAATGGTGGTCAAGTGGCTAATTGATTTGTATTAAGGAAAATGTCGCAAACGACACGTAATGGGAATGGCCCATCAAAACGACGTTTTCTGAAGAAGTGTCCTTCATGAAAGTTGAAGAATTTTCCGAGAGCTTTCTAATGACGTTTGAATCATGATTTTTGGAGGTCTACAACTCGAGATATGAATTTTAGAAGTTTAATATATAATTATATATAATTATATTCTCCCCATGTGCTGCATGTTACTGTAATCATTAGTGATGATGAGCTCGGATCGATCCGGCACAATTTCGGATCGATCCGGCCCCCTTATATTTGCCTATATATAGCAGAGCATCAAGCAACAGCAACGGTGCCCCCTTCTTCCCCATCTCTCTTCTTCTTTTCCTTTCTTTTTAATTATGTTTTGGGGGCCTATATGTAATATATATGTCGTTATAATGTCGGTGTAATAACCCGACTAGTTATAGTTTTAATATAATTTCGTTTCCGCTTTTTATTGCTTTCTTTTATTTTATGCAATTAGTATAAATATATATATATATACGTATATTATATATATATATATATCTATATCTATATATATCTATATATACATATATACGTATATCTATATAGCTGTAGTTATCTTTTTCGTTTTGTTTTCTTTCGTTTTGTTATTTTCGTTGTTATTTTCGTTAATATGAGTAGTTAAACTCAACATAGCCGAATTATGTGAAAACGGGTAAAATCAACCCTCGGGAAACGAGATGGAGTTGTGTTGTGCTTAATTTAACGTTTTTATGATAAAATCATGTTTTAAACTTGTTTTGGTCATTTTAATAACTTTGAATAAAATTGACAACTTTGTTCACGGTTACATCGAGCTTATAAATGTATTTTGCGGTGAGATGTGAGATATGGATATCACTAATCATAGTCCTGATTGTTAGATTGACAATCTAAGTGACGTATCCGGACTATGCCTAAGTGAAATTCTTATTTTTACGAGATGTGCGAAACATGTTTTAAAATCACTAAACCATAGTCTTAATCGTTAGATTGGCAACCTAAGTGATACGTTAAAATTATGTTTTTGTGAGGTTTTTCAACGACTTTTTATTCCGGTCAACCATGTTAGGCGAGTTAGCTCTCTAAAGGGAGGGTTAATAAACCTAGTGTGGGGGTTAAGTGAGAGCTGTTCAGATCTTAACGCAAGAATAAAGAGTTAACACCCGTGAATGTCATATGAACTGAATCAGATAAAACACACTCCTTATCAAGTTTTTCCTGTGGGGAGATAACCTATTGGATCATGGCTCGGCTATGCTTTTTAATCACCTAGTTAATCTCGTTAGTTAAAATTTATTTTTCGCATTAGTATAAAAACTCCACCTAAAACTTTGATCGCCTAGACTAAGAATCACGTTCGTTTTGGTACTCACAACCACATTTCTCTTGGGACGACCTCGTACTCCTGTAGCTATCCTAGCAATCGACCTGGTACTCTGCCAGTTAGAGAGTTAGTTTACCCACAGTTGCGAGTCTTTATAAATGTATTTTTGAGGGGTAAATTTTAGCTCATCATCAAGCATCAAGGATCAACATCTACCGGTTGTTGCTTGGAGATACACATCGGAAGACTAAGGCTTCTCGATTCTCGGATCTCGGCTTATCTTTTGATTGGTAAGTAGATCTAACCTTCTTGTAGGTAGATCTTAAATTATGTGCTTTAATGTTATATTGATCGTGATCCATGTTATTCCGCTGCGTAATCGGGCGGATCTAGATCCTTCCGGCGATATTACATCCAACACTAGAATCAACAATCCATTCAAAGAAATTAAGTTTCTTAGACAAACCTAATCCCGCACTACCAAATTTGCTAGAAAGAACAACAGAATTTACAGCAGGAAAACCATTGTCTGAACCATTTTGTGCCATAGAACATCCTGAGAATGTTCATAATCTGTTGATACTGCTCTTGTGTCACTGGAGCCTTCAAATCAGTGGATGAAGGCTGAGACTGAGATTGGGGTTGAGGATCTTCCCAAGGACCTTCATCAGTGGTCACATTGTTGGCAAAAGACCTGCCTTTTCCCCTGCCTCTAAAATTAGGAGGATAATCATGCTTTTTATAGCATCTATCCATTGTATGTCCAGCCATTCCACAATGTGTACATTGTGGTTTTTGTATACCATTATTGTAATTCTTCCTGAAATTGTTTGAAGCATTTAGCCCTTGTGTTGCCATAGCAGATTTCTCTACATTATTAACTGGATTTCCTCCAAGATTGTTTGAAGAAACGGCAGAAATATGTCCTGATGAATAGAGCTGTTGTCTTTCTTGTTTGAGTGCCATGGAAAACACAGTTTTGACAGAAGGAAAATGAGAGATCATTAAGGCTTAAGACTTCATAATGGCAAAATTATCATTGAGGCCCTTCAAGAATCTAATAACATGGTTCCGTTCATTATGAACCCTATACCATTCTTGACCACAATGACAAGTGGGGGGGGGGGGGTAAGCACCAAAAGTTGATCCCATAAAATCTTGAGTTTTGCAAAATACTCTGTAACAGAAGAATATCTCTGTTCATTGGTTGGATTTCATCAACCAAGTCTGATAACCTATCAGCATCACCCCCTCCATATCTATCCTCAAGATCATCTCATATGTCCTTAGCCGAAGGATAACACATAACACTTTGTGCAATGTGTTTGGAAACTGAATTTGCAAGCCATGCCTTGACCATACTATTGTTCTGATTCCACAGCTTGTAATTAGGATCATCAGTTGCAGGTTTAACCACAGTTCCATCAATAAAACCTGTCTTATTCTTGGAAGATAAAGCATTCAACACAGCTATCTTCCAACTATGGTAATTTGTCTCATCAAGAATAGGTTGAACAAGAATAAAGGCAGGGCTCTCACTAGGATGAAGAACAAGATCTGGAGGGATAATAGGAGCTTGAACTTGATGATTCATGATGAAGAAAATGGGAAGAATCAATCAAAAAAACAGGAGTAAAGCCAAATTTATGGAATAACAATCCAGCAAGAGAAAAGAAGATATCAAATACGAATCAAACGAAGCGGAAGAACAATCAAGAATTGAATAGCTCCGATACCATGATGAATTTGATTAGTTCTTGATCAATACCAGAAAGAGGAATAAAACTAAGAACATTCAAACTTGAACTAAAAACTGGAAAAGGAAGAAAACTTTCATTATGATGATTTTCGGTTTATTATCTAATCTGATGTTACAAGGTGTTAATTGATAGCTTATATAACAGTGTGGAAGCTCTGGTTGTAACAGAAATTAGTTACAACTGACACTGACTTGATCCCTAATGTCTAACCGTTCTCTAAGATAGGTGTGTTCGACCTATTTACTCAAAGAACTTATTTGCTGTTGTTGTTGCTTGTCCAATTCTGTGTCTCCAATCCCTTGTTCAGTTTGCACTTGATACTTCAACAGCGCGTGTGGAATTATTTAGGTCCTCCCTAGCTCCTGCACAAAAGTGCATTGCCCTTTGGGCGCATCTATAGACACACAAGCTCTTATTACTTGAGCTCTCAAGCTTCAAGTTACCTATCTGGGAGATTGAGTTGAAGTCCTCCATTCAACTCTCATCTCCTACACATTTTCAACCAATTTTAGGCATTAATTTCTCATTCATAAGATATCCGAATCGAGTGATTTCAAAGCCAAAAATTATCTATTCCGTGAGTAGAATATTTAGACGTAATAAATTTCCGGTGAATCACACCGGAACACATCCGAAATTCACACTAAAGTTAACCGTTTCAACCATTAAAATGGGATATCTCCAACATATCATATATATGCGTGACGGGCGTTCTTTCCGGATAAGGACTCGGTGTCCGGAACAGGGCGTCACATTTTTCCTTACATTTTTCATTAATTACCTTTTCTCTTACGGAGACGAAATAACAACTACTCCCTCCGTACTCATTTAATAGTCGCAGTTGCTAAACACACACATATTAAGGAGACTAGTTAATGCTTTGACTATATATCAAAATGACAATAACACCTCTTGAATATAATTAATGCAATGATATTTTCAATCTCTCACTCGTTAATAAATAATGGTAGATGTAGAAAAATACAATAAATACTGCTTTGCAAAATTTAAGTACGACGGATAAAAAAAAAATTATTTTTGACAATTCCGACAGTTATATAAGAACGGAGGGAGTATACCAACTAATAGTTTAAATATAATGTGTAGTATGGGCTAAACAGGAAAGAGGAAACCCAACTACCAAGAGTGAACAGCCCAACAGTTTGGATCTATTGGACACCGCCGTCTAATATTCCCAACCCATTTGACTTGTTCCAAAACGATCGGATCCTTCAAAGCTGCCTACTGGCAATAATAATTTTGGGACCCATAGATTCATAATCAAAACATCCAATCCAAGTTGGTTAAAGAAAGTCGGGGTTTTATATGTGTAGGGTTTAATCGCATCATATCCTCTTTTCCTCCTTATTCCACTTTGCCGGAGCAACAACTAGGTTTTCGACATGAGCCGATCAGGTCAACCCCCGGATCTCAAGAAGTAAGTCTTTTGATTTTAAATACGGTTATGCTTCATGTTCAATTCTTTTGCTTCTTCATTGAAATTCATAGATTTGTATAAACTTCTGTCGGATTAATTTCAATTTTCTTTTGGTTGTTGCTGTTGTTTGCAGATATATGGACAAGAAGCTGCAGAGTAAGCTCGTAATCTGTATTTTACTTTTCAATTTATCCTGGTTTTAATTTGTAGCTGAAGTCAGCATAATGTTTTGAGCTTAATACAGCAATTCACTTAGTATTTGCAACAATTCACTTATATATAATTACGCTTATTTAAGGTAGGTTTGGGAATTAACAAGATACTTGTAATAGTTGTCCATTTCTAGATTCCTGTGTTTTGTATTCTTGCCCTACTACTTGCTACTTGCTGCAAATGAACTCAGGTCGATCCTCGTTCTCGTTTTTTTATAACAATGTTTCTCAAGGTGCTATCCATATTGTAATACAATAACCAAGGACATAGTCAGGAATTTGGACTGGAGTGGGCTAGATTATGATGACTTGACACTTGACAGAGATTTTTTGGTAGAATTTTTTTTTCTTCTGGTGGGCTTAGCCCCCTAAATCAATACTATGCCTTCGTGTCTCTGTCTAACAAATGATATAAATTTACGAAGATATCTGACAATCGTGAGTGTCAGTATTGAAAATGTTTGCTCATATTAGATTTATTTTCATGCTTGTGCCCATACATTATTCGTTAAGTTAGCTCTCGAGGTGCATTTTGGCTTAACGGATCATCATTTGTCTTGAATATCTGTAGTTTCCATTCTTTTTGCTGTCCTGAATTCTGTATTGTCATCTGCTATGCAGTTAAATTGAATGCTAATCGGCTTGTGATTGGAACCCTCCGTGGATTCGATCAGTTCATGAACCTAGTGGTGGAGAACACAGTTGAAGTTAACGTCAATGAGAAGACTGATATAGGCATGGTGGTAAGTATCTTTAGTGTTTCCTCAGTTCTTTGTTTGTGCGTTACTGCTTAGGGCGTTGTTACTGACACTACATCAAACCTACCGAAGTTAACATTAATCGACTTTTAAAGTCGATTGACATAACCAAATCTCACGTGTTGCAACTAAAAATGCCCTTTTGCTTAATTCATTAGAGCTTATTTTCACCATATATTGCTTTGCTTTGCTTTGTGTAGGTTATTAGGGGAAATAGTGTGGTCACTGTTGAAGCACTTGAACCAGTTGCTAGAACTCAATGATTTGTATGTAGTATTGACTTATTTCTATCTGTATTGCTGTATATTATATCAGACACAGGGGGCTTTGTTTTGTGGATTGCAATGTTGACTAAATTTTAGTATATTGACCTGTGTTTTTCCTTCATTTTTTTTTTTGGGGGGGGGGGGGGAGGGGGTACTACTGGGAAGAATATGAGAGTTTGGTAGTCTCTGTTGATGGCAGCTTTAGCACTTTCAAGCTCGAATTCCAGCTCGAGCAGTTCAAAAAAAATGTTAAGGGTATTGATTTTGGCTTGTTAAAAAATATAATATATTTTAAAATATTATTTGAAGGGGTTTGATTAAGAAAAGTTTCAACTAAGCTTATCCAGCTCATTGTCCTTTATAAGAATGTTTGATATATGTTGTAAACAATTCGAGTTAAGGATTTTAGGTGCTTGAGTTTGTGTTGTTAATTTGATGAAATAAATCAGCCATTTATTTTTTTCTCACCATTTCTTATCACATGTATAATTTTTTACACTTTCTTTTTTTCAAAATATTCTCATACGAAATTTGTCCATGATGTGTTTTCTTGTATGTTGTATGAATGAATTATCATGCTCTTTAGATCTTCAAATGCGCGCAGTGTGACATATAAGAAAGTGTACACAAAGGAAATAATAATAAAATCATTATAATAAGATTGTATCAAATAGCATCAATCATATCAATATATTCTACTTTAAGTATATAATGCATGATGTAAAAGCATAATATCATAAAATCTCTCAATGATAGAAAATGGTTTAATAAAAAAAATTAAATACAATGGTTATTAAAAAAATACAATGGAAGTAAAAAGATTATAATATATTATTAAATGCATTATATTCTTCAATTTTTATTCTCATTCATATGATCCAAATGGTTTAATAAAAAGGGTCAATTATTTAAAAGGACTGATTTTCAACTTATTAGGGGTAATAAGACATTCTGAAATCTTATTTAGTTATAAGGACATTCTAATTTTAAGAAGGGGTAATAAGACATTCTGAAATCTTATTTAGTTATAAGGACATTCTAATTTTAAGAAGGAAACATATTTAGTTATAAGGACATTCTAATTTCAAGTGGATAAAGAGGAAGAATGAAGGAAGAAAAAAAAAAGCGCTCAAAGGGAAGCGCTCAAAGAAGCGGCAGTTTTTTTTTTTTAATTTTTTTTATTTTAATTCACCATATTTCTAAACGTCATATATTTTGATCTAAAACTCGGATCATCATAATTTTTTCACTAAAATTCATATTTTTTCGTCTTCTTTATTCTAAAATCAAATTTGATATTTTTCCGAATAAATTTCATAAATCAATTTTTCTTCATAAAAATCGACGTGGCTTATTGATCACCGTCATACATTGACCACCTACCCCGATGCATTGACCACCGGGATCCATTAACCACCCCGATGCATTGACCGCCGCGATTCATTGACTACCATAATGTATTGACTGCAACGATCCATTGACAACTTTGATCAGTGACATCTCATTGTATCGATTTATGCAATGAGGTCTCATTGTAGTAATTTATGCAGTGACTTCTTATTGTAGCGATCTATGAAGTGATGTCTTATTGTATCGAATTATACAGTGATGTGTTATTGTAACGATTTATTCATACATTTGGTTGTAAAAATCTGCCTTTAAACCAAAAAAACAAAAGAAATACAATTATTTTACAAAGTTATCGAATATTTAAACCAACACTAATCAAATAAACCAAGATCAATCAAATATTTAAAGATAACAAAGAAATAAAGTTACTTTACAAAGTTATCAAATGTGTGTATCAAGTTGTATATGCGGTGACATCAATATCATTACATCAGTTATCTAATTGTAAATACAGTCATCAATGTCACTGCATAAGTCATCAACGTCACTGCATCAGACATCAATGTCACTGCATAAGTCATCAATGTCACCGCATAAGCGTAAGTCAAGAATGTCCACCGCATAAGCCCGGACCACCAAGATGATCATAGAGGCACCCTTGTCAATCTCTTGATGATGGTAACTCTTGCACACATAGTAAAACACACTCGCACTAATAGGCCGCCAGATTAACTATCACCAAGAACCCAACCAAGAATCCACCAACCATAATTCTTGTAAGCACACCATGATTATCCCCACCATTAACCACAACCGATGAGAATATAGTGTGATCGGTCCACAAATAGCCATATACCCAAAAACAAGGTTGAAAGCTATCATGGTCCCGCCTTTAACAACCGATAGCTCTTTTTCATAGTTGCAAGCCCATAAACCGGCTCCAATACAGAAACCACGCTAGCCAAATGCCACAAAGCACTTATATCGACCTGCAACCCAAGAAACAGGACAAAGACAACCATAAGAGAAAAGAAAAACAACCCCAAACTATGAGTATCCACAACTATTATAAGCAACACTTAAACCCAAAAAAGACTTAATTGTAAGCCACCATGGTGAGTGAAACCCATAAGAAGGTAATAAAGAGCCTCCTAGATCGTACTTGTGCTGCGAAAGCAAAAGGGACTATATCATCTATTATAAGCACCCAAATACACTATCAACTAATTAGTAAAACACAATCTATGGATGCTCGAATGTTTCTCCTGACGTGTTATTGTGTCACCGTTTCGTACATCAATGTCACCGCTTAAGTCATCGTCAATGTCCTCGCATCGACATCAATGTCACCGTATAAGTCATCAATGTCACTCCATCAAGTAGCATGTAAATCGAAAAAATAATTCTTACTTCGGTAGTTCTTGAGCTTACACTTCTTTGTCAAAATGCATATAAACACAAGGGAGACCGTAAGTAAACATCGAAAAGCTATTGATTGCATCAAACATCAATGTCGTTGCATCAAAGATCAATGTCACTGCATAATTCATCAATGTCCCTGCATCATACATCAATGTCACCGCATAAGTCAAGAATGTCACTGCATAAGCCTAGACCACCAAGATGATCATAGAGGGCACTCTTGTCAATCTCTTGATGATGGTAACTCTTGCACACATAGTAAAACACACTCGCACTAATAGGCCCGCCGCATTAACTATCACCAAGAACACAACCAAGAATCCACCAACCATAATTCTTGTAAGCACACCATGATTATCCCCACCATTAACCACAACTGATGAGAATATATTGTGATCACTCCACAAATAGCCAAATACCCAAAAACAAGGCCGAAAGCTATCATGGTCTTGCCCTTTAACAACTGATAGCTCTTTTTCATAGCTGCAAGCCCATTAACCGGCTCCAATACAGAAACCACGCTAGCCAAATGCCACAAAGCACTTATATCGACCTGCACCCCAAGAAACAAGACAAAGACAACCATAAGAGAAAAAGAAAAACAACACCAAACTATGAGTATCCACAGCTATTATAAGCAACACCAGAAACCCAAAAAAGACTTAATTGTAAGCCACCATGGTGAGTGAACCCCATAAGAAGGTAATAAATATGGCCTCTCATTGAGGGACCAGATCATCAATTTCTAAAAGGACCTAAATAAACAATGAAATTTTTTGTAGTTAATATTCCAATCACAACTTAAAGAGCAGAATATAAACTCATAACTATAAAGTACTAACAAACACACTTTACAACTAGAAACATTCAATGACGAATGACGATACCCTGCAGCACGTCCTGCATCACATTATGGATAAAAATGTAGACTAATTATACAAAACATATCTAAGTATCTCATATCAACCTTTTTATATTTTTTTACAGAAACGGCAAGAAGAAGCTAAATTTTGAACAGAAGGAAGGAAAATGGTATACATTTCTGGACATCAAAGAATTTCAAGGCAATTTTGAAGGCATCGGCGTATTTTTTGTTAATGGCACCGGGAGGCCCAGAACAGGGGCGGCTCTCGCTTTAGCATCCTCTTGTTTCTTTTTCACGACAACATATATACCAAATGACGCCGCTGCTAATACCATTAGGACAAGAAACCAACCACAACAACCCCCTTTTGATCTCTTCTTTCCCATTCCAAAATATCAAAAGACCCCTATGACAAGAGATTTCCTAGCTTCAAATTTTTTATTTTTTTTTTTGGGTTTAAAATCAGATGAAGAAAAAAACCGAAACCTGGGAAACCCAAGTTCATAAACTGGGCAAAAAAAAAAAAGATTTGAAGCCTCTAAAGTTCAATTAATCTTGAAAAACATGGCATTCATTGATAAGAGAAAAGAAAAACAACCCCAAACTATGAGTATCCACAGCACCACAGCTATTTGAATTTCGATGTAATCGCCTCTCTCACTTCCTTCCGCCTCCGCCTCCGCCGCCGCCGCCGCCGCCGCCACAACCTTCCTCTTCTCCCCTCTGCTTGAATCCTCCGTTCGATCTGGATCCTCTGCTTGATTTCGATGATGTTGCAGAGACGAGAGAACAAATTGGAAATTGAAGCAGCTTGGTATCGTACAATGCCTTTGGAAATCTAGGAGAACAGAAAAAATAAATTAGAATATCCTTATAACCGAATAAGTTTTTTGAGTGTCCTAAATGATCATTAAATCTCTAGCGACGGCCTTATAACTAATAACCACTAATAAAAATATATATAAACAAATGAACATTCTATACGTAGTATTTAATTTTTTTTTAATTTATTCAATAATATAAATCCATTTAAAATAGGGAGCCTTTAAAGGCACCACACATATTCTACTTAGGCACCCAAATTAAGGGGCACCACACATCTATATATTGTTCTACTTAATATACCACATTGATTTTTACACATACCCAACGCACCACACTATACATGTCAAAATCTTCCATCCCAATTCCCAAACAAAATAATTACACATGTAGCCCTAAATTAGCCAAGTTTCCCTCTAACCGCCACCCCCACTGTCCTTGCCATAAACCCCCCCCCCCCCCCCCCCCACCAGCCCGCCACCTCCCACACCCACACCCCACCCAGCCCAACCGCCCTTACACCCATCTCCTCCACCATCACCGGCTTACTGCCACACCTTCAAGTTTCTGTGATTTTTTTCCAAAGTTAAACATAAGACTAAATAGAGGTGTTGGAAAGGAAATAAAAAAATGGATGAATTGAACAAATATGTAGATCTATGTAAAAAAGAAAGTGATATATCACCTGAAAACACACAACGACACAAGACACATAGTGCTGGTGCTTTTCTAAAGCTGCAGGCGTATATGATGAGGTTTTGCCTTGATATGAGTTTTTTTTTCCTTCTTCTTTTTAATTTTCCCGAAACACAAAATGTGTCTATCATTGTTTGTTTGGTGATTTGAAATAGGATGTTGCATTTAATGGACGGGTTACGAGAGAACGGAGGGTTTTTTAATGGTAAGAGGTGGTGGAAATGAGGATGGCGGTGGTTGAGAGGTGGAGAAAATGGTGGTTGAAGGTGGAAACAATGGAGGTTGAAGGTTAAGAAATGTATGTAATTGTTTATGGTGCAAGGATGTTAATGTAATTAAAAAGCTTGAAATAGTAAAAATAATATGGATATAGTAAACATGAAATTTAATAGGTGTGGTGTGATTAGTAGATTCATCATTTAAAATATTATTGTGTGGTGTCAGAAGTAATCACCTATTTTTTAAACTGCTGTGGTGCTTAAAGTAAAAAAAGTGTGGTGCCTTTAAAGACACCCTTTAAAATACCAATAAAGCATTTATTACATTTTTCTTTCTTTTACTCCCGATTTATTATACATTTTCCTACTTTACAATTATTATATTAAATTATTAACGAGAGTCAAAGGGTATACTAGACTTTTTCCAATAAAATTAATAAAACTTAACCACTTTTTAATCTGTGTAAAAAGATCTAAATGGATTCGCATTTTGGGACGGAGATTGTATTTGATATTCATCGTCTCAAAATATAAGTCTTCATAGTTTTTTTATTTTGGTCCATCATGTAAGTCATTCGCAATACCACGAGAACAATTATTAATATTTTCCTCATCGGGAACCACTTTTACATTTATGACTACCGTGATGAACTTATGATACTCAAAAGGTGTAATAGACATTTTTTTTCATGAAATTACATCATTTTAGTAGACAATAAACCAACTGCATACAGCGGGTGGGACTTGAACTCAGGACTTCTTAGTCAGGGGACCTTCGATTAACCAATTGAGCTAAGTCCCATTAGTTGTGTTAGACATTTTAGCTATATATTAATTAGACCTAACAATTTTCATAATCTATACGATAACTATATGATTAATTTTATTTTAGATCGGAATGAGTATTGTAAGTATAGTCTCATCTAATCATATTATTGATGGGATGGACGTAATATTATTGATAATGTGCAAGAAAGATCCGAGAAAAGAGTCTACATGCACAAGCGTGGTCCAATCAATGGTGGTCGCACCAAGACGTGCAAGATAATACTACATATGTTTCGTTTTATCTGATACAATTGTTAAAATCATCTAATCATATTATTGATGGGATGGACGTAATATTATTGATAATGTGCAAGAAGATCCGATAAGAGAGGCTACATGCACAAGTGTGGTCCAATCAACGGTGGTCGCACCAAGACGTGCAAGATAATACTACATATGTTTCGATTTATCTGATACAGTTGTTAAAATCATGCATATTAAGATGTAATTTAATGCATTAATTTTTTCAATAAAATGACTAGAAAGTCTTGGATATAATTAGACATCTTATATCATAACCACGAATTTACTATTGACATCATTTTATTATTATTATTATTCATCTACTTCACCACCACCCTCAAATTGCTTTTCGGCACCACGGTACGCGCGTCAGTGCCACTGACGTTTTGTTTCGCTTACAACGTCTGTGGGTCTGATTTTTTCACCAATGACACATTTATAACTATAACATCAATGACATTGACGTTGGTATTGAAACCCAACGTCAGTGCCAGTGACACCCGTACTGAAAATAAACGTTAGTGACACCGACGTCATGTTGCATAAAAATATTAAGGTGATGCCAACATGTATTTTTAAGAGTGCCTAAAATAAGAGTGTCAATTGAAGTAAAAATGTGATGTCAGTAGAAGACGCATATAATTAATATAACATCCCTTTTTTTATAACTTTACTGTGATAAATAATGGCAAAACATATAAAAAGACAATAAATTTTGTTTTGGGAGCAATATTGTCACGCATAAAATGAATCAAAACATTTTGACGATTGCATCAGTTATTTTGGAATGGAGGGAGTATTAATGTATCAAATACATGGGGGAATAACGTCTTGGGATCAGGGGTGTAAACGATCCGATCCGAATCAAGTATTTACTTATCGAATCGAGCAACCTCTTAATACAATGATGCTTGAACTCGGCTCGAGATCACTTGAGCAGGAAAACAATTGCTCGAAATCGGTTCGATAACATATTAATCATGCTCGAGTTCGGCTCAATTATGCTCTAAAAAAATCGAGCACTTTCAAACTCGAGCTCGAGCTCGAGCAGCTCGGAAAAATGGTACAAAGTTTCACCTCCTGTAGGTCATACCCCCCGACCTACCATACCACCTTCACCGCACTTTGATCATCAGCAAGGCGTAGGATACCCACCATATGGTTTCCACCAACAACATCACCAGGGATTCTATCCCTATCAGTCCGAACCTCAAGTGATCCCACCATTTCGACCTCCACCGCCACCTTACCCTCAACAGCAACAACAGTTTCAGCAACAAGAACCTTTTGGATATGAACCAGCACCACCAGTTAGACCGGTTTTTGAGCAAGAAACCCCAGTGGATTCAAGACTTCTTTGGGAATGTGGAACATACAAAGGCAGACGAATGGCTACGGAGTTTTGAGAAGGCTTGTAGGAATATACATGTTCCCGAGTCTGAGATGGCGCAGTTGGCAGTCAGTTTTCTCCTAGGCACGGCTGAGTCATTGATTGATGCTATCGAAAGCAGTAATGGTAAGGTAACAGATTGGGAAGGTTTTAAGGCTATGTTCTACATTGAGTACTTCCCGGCAACAGTACAAGCAGATAAGGCGAGTCAATTCTTGAAGCTTAAAGAGGGTACTCAGTTGACGGTATCTCAGTATACCAACAAGTTTAATGAGTTGGGAAGGTTTTATCCTGAGCTTATGAAGGTGGAAGGGAGGAAGATGGCACTATACAAGGAAGGGTTATCGCATGAAATACAGTCAGGTATGCTGGGTTTCACGGCAAAGAATATGGCTGAGCTTATGAAAAAAAACTTTGGAAGTCGAGACCTTTAGGAAGAAGGCCACAGTTGTTATCGGCGTTAAGAGAAATTTTAGGTCTAGTCAGGGCTACGTTCGAGGAACCCCGCAACTGAATGCTAAGAAGACGACAGCTCCTACGGCAGCTAAAACCTCAAACAGTGCACCGCTCTGCCCTAAGTGCAACAAGAATCATTCAGGTGAGTGCCGACAACACACGAGCGGTTGCTACCTTTGTGGAGAGCCAGGGCACTTTTCAAGAGCATGTCCAACTAGAGGAAACAAAGGGAGTTCGAGCCAGGGAAACGGAAAGGGAGATTCGCGTCGACCAGTTCGAGTTTTTGTCGTTGATGTTGGGTATGCTGAACCAGAGGATGATGTTATCTCAGGTACCTTGTTGTTGTTTTAATTTATAAAGATATTTTTATAGTGCGTTTATTCATGCTGTAATTGTATTTAAATGAATGAATATGCATCTTAGGTACGATAATGTTAAATAACTTAGCAGTCACAGCTCTGTTTGATACGGGAGCGTCTAACACGTTTGTGTCCTCTAAGATAGCTAAAAAGTTGAATCTACCATCGGAACCTTTATGAAACACCTGGGAGATAACCACGCCATTAGGAAAGGTAACCAGGGTAACTAGAACGATACCTCAAGTGGAAGTTCGAGTTGGATCATATCGATGCAAAAGTGACTTCACGGTTTTGGACTCTTCGGATTTCGATGTAATTCTTGGAATAGATTGGCTATCCGAGAATTTTGTTCATTTGGATTGTGGGGAAAAGAAAGTGACCTTTAAAGTACCTGGAAAATCAGATAAGACCTATCAAGGTAATGTTTACAAACCAAGTAAGAAGCGACCCCCTATAATTTCAGCAGTTTAGGCTATAAGGGCTTGTCAGAAAGGTTGTGAAGGCTATTTGTTATATGTAGTGGATGTGGAACAAGTGAAGCCTAAGTTAGAGGAAACCCCTATAGTAAAAGAGTTCCCTGAAGTTTTTCTAGAAGAGTTACCGGAAAACATGCCAGATAGGAAGATAGAGTTTGTGATCAAATTGGTACCCGGAGTGGCCCCAGTTGCTAAGGCACCCTATAGGATGGCACCGGCTGAATTGAAAGAGTTGGAAGCTCAACTTAAAGATATGCTCGAAAGGAACATAATTCAGCCTAGTACTTCGCATTGGGGAGCCCCAGTGTTGTTTGTCAAGAAGAAGGACGGTAGTATGAGGATGTGTATCGACTACAGAGCGTTGAACAATCTCACCATCAAGAATAAGTATCCCTTACCGAGGATTGACGATCTGTTTAATCAGCTACAAGGCAAGAGAGTGTTTTCTAAGATTGACCTTAGATCCGGTTATCACCAGTTGAAGATCAAGGTAGAAGATATACCGAAGACGGATTTTAGTATGAGGTATGGATATTATGAGTTCCTAGTTATGCCCTTTGGACTCACTAATGCCTCATCTGCATTTATGGATTTAATGCAGCGAGTTAAGGATAGTGTTGGATACTTTGAAGAAGAACCAGTTGTATGCTAGGTTCTGAAAGTGTGACTTCTGGTTGAATCAAGTCAGTTTCTTGGGTCATGTCATTTCTGGAGATGGTATTCAAGTTGATCCGGCAAAGATTGAAGCAGTGGAGAAGTGGCCTAGACCGACTACAGTTTCAGAAGTAAGGAGCTTTCTTGGTTTGGCTGGCTACTACAATAAGTTTGTGCAAGACTTTTTGAAGATAGCGCTTACACAGAAGAATGTGAAGTTTGAATGGACTAACGAGTGTGAATCAGCTTTTCATGCCTTAAAGGATAAGTTAACTACAACCCCTGTGTTGGCAGTTCCGGAGATCTTTGATAACTACGACGTATACACGGATGCTTCGGGACAGGGATTAAGTTGTGTGTTGATTCAAGGAGGGAAAGTGATTGCTTATGCATCTAGACAGTTGAAAGTGCATGAGAAGAACTACCCGACCCACGACTTAGAGTTGGCAGCGGTAGTGTTTGCTTTAAAGACCTGGAGGCACTACCTGTATGGGGTTAAGGCTAGGATCTTCACCGCCCACAAAAGCCTGAAGTATTTCTACACTCAGGAGAATCTGAATATGAGGCAAAGAAGATGGTTAGAGTTTGTAAAGGATTACGACTTGGACATTCAGTACCATCCGGGTAAAGCGAATGTAGTGGCAGATGCCTTGAGCAGAAAACCAGTGTTTGCAGTTTCGAGCATTGAAGATGTTGCAGAAAGGTTAGATGGGCTGAGAATCCAAAGTTTTGATCACATTGAGGATCGACAGTTTATGGCACCGATGTTAGCAAGTTCCGAGTTGATGGATGATATTTAGGAAAAACAAGATGAAGATCCAGTTTTGGTTGATTTGAAGCGTGTGGCCAAAGAGAAACCTACAGTGGGTTACGTGTTAGATAAGAATGGAAACCTTTGGTACCAGGATCGTTTGTGCGTGCCTAATGTTGGTGACCTAAGACAAAGAGTTATAGAAGAGGCACATGGGATTGCCTTTGCAGTTCATCCAGGAGCTACTAAAATATACAGAGTGGATCGTGATTGAGATTAAGAATGACAACGGGATTGAGCACCTCGAGCTCCAATCGAACAATGTGATTGGCAACCTCGGTATAACCTTAACCTCTAAGCGAACCCGTGCTTAGCAATCTCGGTATAGAACTAACAAGACCCGCTCAAAGTCTTGATCCTTGTTCGATTTTCGAATTCTCTACACAAGAATTCTCAATACACTTAACAAGTGAAATATATTTTTTATATCAATGAAAATCTGATTTTTCCAAGTACAATAAGATGCCAATTTATAGGGCCAAATAAGGACTAGGATTCATGAACAAAAATGAAAAGACTTCCTAAGAATACTACAAATGTGGCGCCCCAAGGTACACCAAGATTAGCCATCTAGAGTCAATGTATCTTCATGTATCTTGAAAGCTCCAAATGCATTGTATCTTGATTCTTCCAAGCTTGATTTTAATCTTCAAAAGTGGCGCCACCTTTGTTTGACTTCTAGCCAATAATTATCCAATTTATATACTTAAATAGAAACATTTATTAAACACTTATAAATATATAAAAATAGTTAATCGGCCCCGTTAACGAATTCAATCGCATAAATGAGAATTTTAAGAGGCATTTCATCTTCTGGGGATTCGTCGTATTCCAACTGAATTTTATGAACCAACGTATTCAAAGCTTCTCGTCTTTTCCTAGCTTGAAGTCTCGTGACCGGACCATCATTAATGATCATTGGATCAACATGGGAAACAACACTTAAAGGATCAATAACGGTATCCGGGATCATATCAGGTTACGTGTTAGATAAGAATGGAAACCTTTGGTACCAGGATCGTTTGTGCGTGCCTAATGTTGGTGACCTAAGACAAAGAGTTATAGAAGAGGCACATGGGATTGCCTTTGCAGTTCATCCAGGAGCTACTAAAATATACAGAGACTTGAAGGAAAGGTTTTGGTGGCCCTCGATGAAAGTGGAAATAGCTAAGTTCGTGGCTGAATGCGACATTTGTCAGAAAGTTAAGGCAGAGAATAGAAGACCAGGAGGAATGATTAAGCATTTGGATATCCTCGAATGGAAATGGGATAAAATCACAATGGATTTTATCACCGGTTTACCTAAGACCAGAGGTGGACTTGATGCGATTTGGGTGATTGTGGATAGATTGACCAAATCAGCTCATTTCTTACCAACTAAAGTCAATATGTCCTTGAAGAAAATGACCACAATATACTTGGATAATATAGTGACGTTACATGGAGTACCTATCTCTATAGTCTCGGATCGAGATAGTCGGTTCATCAGTCGGTTTTGGAAGAGTTTGCAATCGGCCATTGGAACCAAGTTGGATTTGAGTACGGCCTTTCATCCGCAAACAGACGGACAGTCAGAAAAGACCATCCAAACACTTGAAGATATGCTAAGAGCTTGTGTTTTGGAAGTAGGCGGATCATGGGATGATTACCTACCGGTAGCGGAGTTTGCCTACAACAACAGTTATCATGCAAGCATAGGCATGCCACCGTTTGAAGCTTTGTATTGGAGAAGACGTCGAACGCCGCTGTTTTGGGATGAAGTCGGGGAGAGACAAGTCACCGGGCCAGAGCTAGTTGAACAAGCTAAGGAAATGGTTCAGTTGGTTAAGAAGAATCTGAAGGCAGCACAAGATAGACAGAAAAGTTAGGCATATATCAGAAGAAGACCTCTTGAATTCGAAGTCGGTGAGAGAGTTTACCTGCGAGCTTCACCGATGAAGGGAGTGAAACGTTTTGGGCAAAAAGGAAAGTTAAGCCCGAGGTATGTTGGACCATTTGAGATTCTGGGAAGATTTGGACCATTGGCTTATAAGCTTAAGCTATCAGAATCAATGTCAAGAGTCCATAGTGTGTTTCATGTATCAATGTTGAAGAAGTGTCTGACGAAGAATGATGTTGAAGCTACAATTGATCCGGAAGTTCTTCAAGACAACCTTGCTTATGATGAGAGACCGATCAGAATTTTGGACAGGAAGGAAATGATGATCAAGAGACGGTTGACCCCTGGTTTTAGTGCAATGGAGAAATCATTCACCGGATGAAGCCACTTGGGAAGTTGAGGACAATATGATCAGCGAATTCCAAGAGTTTTTGGATTTACCAGTTATGTTCTAGTTTCGAGGATGAAACTCCTTTTAAGAGGGAGGAATGTAATATTCCGATTTTCGGGAAAAGGGCAGACGTGTCATTTTTGCGAAAACGAAATATTATTATTTCTTTTCTTTTATTGGAGTTAAGTTGTGTAATAAGTATATATATGATTTTCAAAATTTTGTATATATAATTAAGGGAAATTCTGAAATTTATGGTAATTAAAGGGGTAATTAAGGAAAAAGGGGATTATTTAGGAAATTGTATTTAAGGAAAATTTCACCTAATTATTCCCATAACCTAAACACAATTCAGAAAAACTCCTACGTTCTTTCTCTGCGCAATTGAGATGGAGAAAAGGGGCTAGGAGAGTTCATCAGAATTCTAAAGTGAAACTAAACTGATTTCAAATCAGATTAGAGATTTGGAATCGTCGTGAAGAGGACTTCGTTTGGATACAAGGCTGTTGGAAGGGCTGCAGACTTTTCGAGGCTGTTGGATTTGGATTTGTTTGCAAACACGTAAGAGGCTCTTCCTATGATTTAGATTATAGTTTACAAGGTTTAGATCAATGCTTTAAGACGTTTAGATGTTAGAAAATCATGCCCTTTTGTTGATTAAGGATCATAGATGTTATGATTCCTTGTAGATACATTTTTCTGCGTTTTTCTGAGTTTAATACGTTGTTAATTGTGTTGAAAACGGATTAGAAATCGTTAAGTGGCTGAAAAATCGAGTTTAGGGTTTTCAGGCAGGATGCGTACGCATTCAATGGAATGCGCACGCATTCCTTAACAGGTTGCAAGGTTTTAGCCTCTGTCCGTCGAATGCGCACGCATTTAGGGCAATGCGTACGCATTCATGGTGCAGGTTGTAGGAGTCTTTAGTTTCAGGTGCAATGCGCACACATTTCTCAGAATGCGTATGCATTGTTGGTTTAGGTTGTTTCAGGTTGCCCACTGGTCGTGCAATGCGCACGTATTGTAGGCAATGCGTATGCATTGGCTGGACAGAAACTTTCAGCAAGTTTTCTGGACGGTGAATGCGCACGCATTCCAACCAATACGCACGCATTGGACCCTGTTTTGGGAAACATATTGTTTAAGCTATGTTTTGAGTTTTAAACCTTGAATAATGATATGATAACACTGTATAAACATTAACAAGCCTGGAATGATCTTCTGATTCGTTTAGTTTCGGCACCGAATGTACTCTTAAAGGGAGTTGAAGTTCGGATCCGTCAGAAGAGCGTGTGAGGCTTGTGCTTTGATGAGTTAGTATTCATCAACGTCTGTGTAATTTCTAGGCCTTGTTTATGTCTAGTGGTCCAGGAAGAGAGTAGTAATAGTGAGGGAGATTATTTGAAAACACCAATGTGGCTAGTTAACAATTTAATAAATACGTACTTGCCTAGTAAAAGATTAAACATCATGTCGCTTTTGGATAGGCACCAGACTATATCGTGATGTGTGTGCTTTCCTGAAGGTGGATAACTCCGTAGGTTCACAAGACCCCAAGTACGGAGGGACTTCATTGAAATATACGCACTATCGGAGTCTACCAGAATAGGCTTCCGTGGATATTGGTGTGATCTACCAATATGTTGCCAAGAAAATCCCCAGTCGGATATGCGTAGTGCCCTTGAGTGCGGATGTAACAGAGATAAGTTAAGTTAGAAACGTTTAGTCATGACATGTTGATGGACATGAAGTGAACCCTAAATTGAGTCGGTCATACAAAGATAACTAAATAATTAAATATCTTTTCTTTATAAATCTTAATTGTTATCATAGTTTCTCTCTTTTATTAAGTACTTTGTACTTACCTCAAATACATGTTTTCTATGTGTTTGGGGGGTTGGGGGGTGAGAAGATGAACAGGTTGATCGGGTTTACGAGGAGGATTTCGATGACGACGTTTGACGACGCCTCATTGGAGATTTACATTTCTAGTGTTCTTTCATTTATTTATTAGACTATATGTTCTTTTGGTTCTTTTGAATTTTGGCTTTTGGTCTTTCGAGACTTGTAGTACATTTTTTTTTCTTTCGAGGATATCGTACATTGTTTTTGGATTTTCGTATTTTCCTTTGAATGTAATGGATGTTACATTTATGTTACATTTTCATCTTTAGTTTGAATTTCTATTCTTGTCTTTTTGGAATATATATATATACCCGAGTCTTTTGTTTCCGTTTGATACGACGTAGTAGAGGCTTACGTATAAAGTGAATTTATTTTATTTTATACGTGCCGAACGTTCATTTTTCGGATAAGGACTCGGTGTCCGGGAACGGGGCGTTACAAGTTTTTCTCCATCTCTCATGTTATTCATGATTGTATTGATTTTGAATAAAATACATTTTACCCTAAAAAATGTAAGAATCTTAGGGAAATGGTATGTGCACTACACATTTGTGTAGTGCACATACCACTACATCCACTATTACCATTGATTAAAGTGATGAATTATTTATTGTGATGGACCCAACAAAATGAATGGTGTTGATTATTTTGTGTAGAATGTTATGGTGAATTAAGTAGTGGATGTATCACTACTCACTACTCAGAATCTTAATAACTTGACTTTAACGGTGAAATGAATGAGAAAACACTTGAATATGAGTAAAATAAATAAACAGGCAATATATATTGATTTGAAAAATGTTCTACATCAAATAAATAAGAACAAAATATTTTTAACAATAACTCAATTAAATATATAAAGCTCAGTTTTAATAAATGTTACTACTATTCCCCTCAAGAAAAAATTTGTTATCCTCAAAAAACAAAAAAGAAAAAAATTGTTACTACTATAATCTTTACCTTGTTTGTTAGTATATTTTTTGGGGGTATAAGAGTGACCCCAACGGGGACATCCAATTACATTCTTCAAACACATCGTTTTCCGTTACAGTTATACTTTTTCAATACCCAAAAAATAATTCACTCCAATAAGCAACCTCTATACATCCCTTTAAAAATATTTTATGATTACAAAGTGATATTTGAATACGTCGCACAACGGTAAAAAAAATAAAAAAATGTCGTATCCGCACACAAAAAGAGTTCAAAATAAAAAAATAAATATTTGGACAGATTAATTTTTTTGTATGGAAAAAATAGTATATATAAATTTTTTTTCAATGATGTATATCACCGTTGTGATACTACCGTTGTGCCCGTATCATTACTCGATACATAACAAATTATTATATAAATGATATTGATGTGTGAAATTAATTTATTGAGATAAAAAAAAGATAAAACATTAAAAAAAATTAAATTAAAAAAACAACAAAACACCATCACAGGATAAGAAGAATGTGAAAAATTGATGGAGAGAGAAAAAAAAACAACTACTATTCATATTAACACACACTCTATTATTGGGGAGACCTTTAACATTTTTTAAAGATAGGGAATTGAATGAAGTGTTATAGTGGGCCTAAAACATGCATGTCCACCCTATATCAAATTTAAGGAGAGTATAAATGTTACCATTGGGGTCACCCTAATGTCCACTTTGTTAAGTGTCGTTATTGACAGAAGAAAATATTTTAGTGATTTGATGAAGCAAAAAATATACTTACCTAAAAAGAGCAAAAGAATAAAGTCATCAGCACCGAAGAAATTTATTACAATGACCTCGTAACCCATGTGCTAAAATGTGCGTCTAATTTGTCTCATACTCTCATCTCATCCATCAACTTCCTCCTCTATTCACCTTCTCCCTCCATTTCTGTTTCTTTTTTTTTTTATATTTAAAAATAAAATAAAAAGCACAAAAAGAAAAAAAGGAAAGCTTTTCCTCATTGCTTAGAGCCATATGTAGGTATACGTAAAGAAGCGGTGTTACTACTATATTCGTTTACTATTATTCATTTATTGCTAAAGTTTCTGACTCATCGATTTCGTGTCCGAACAGCCTTCTCCGCTGCATCTATGTACCCATTTTCCTATTTGAGCAGACTAGCTTCTGTAACTATAGCTGCAGAGGAATCAACCATTATGACAGGGACTGTACGCTCGGTGTGACTATTCCTCAAACACGTTACTAGCATTCCGGGTTTTTATTTTTTATTTTTTTTAAATCAAGAATTTAACCAAAACCCAACTGGCTACAAAGCTATTAGACTGATAGTTAGAGAAAAAAAAATAGGGGTGTAATGATATTTTGTTTGAAGTAAAGAAAGGTTTGAGCTTTTCTTTGGTAGGGTATCTTGATTTTGATGGGACTAAACTAAAGGGGGAGAAATATGGGGAAATTGGAAAATGAAATTATGATCACTTTCATTGAAAGGTCCATTTCTTTTGAAGATAGAAAGAACAAAGTGAAGGGGGAAAAGGGTGCAAAAAAGGGAAAGCAAAGCACTTGATAATCCGACCACTCACCACATCTCATGCTTCGTTCGGCGTGCTTTGACGCCTACAGACCGGTCCCTCAAATTTTTTTTTTTTCCCTTTCTAGAATTTGTTTTCATATCACTTTTATAAAATATTGTGTATTTGAAGGAGAAGAGAAAAGCCCCACTTCAGACCTTTCAGTACCTTTTTGCAGGTTTTGTTCCTTGATTTTGGATTATTTGCGCATGCTCCCTTTTGGAATGTGTCCAATTAGATTGTTTTTTACATTATAGCTAGATTCTCTTCTCTCTGTGAGCCCAAAGTAGCTGTTTTACTGGCTTTTATATTTATGTTTCCCCACAAGAGAATGTGTTGATGTGGTGAATAGGTTGAAAGGCTCCATTTTGAAAATCCTTCTGGTTCTTACTTAATGTAATATTTTGGGCAGAATGACTAGGTTGTTTTGAGATGCCCTTTTCCCCTGCATGTTCATTTCCTGGAGGATTGGGATTTCTTGAATATGAGTGAGCTGGTTTTAGAAAGATGAGCTTCTTTTTGAGTTATTTTTGAGGGAGTAGAGGTTTGCAGAATGGGAGTTGTTGAAGAGAAGGTTAAACCAGCAGATTTTGTTGCTGGATCTCATATTCTTCTTGAGGAGATGAAACTGTTGAAGGAAATGCAAGATCACAATAGTAAGTTACTTATGCAATTTGTTCTTTAAATCACTCAGCATTTATGTTTCAAAAAAATGAGAATCTCTGAATATTATGCCAGATAGAAATCTAATAGAGGCACACATAGGGTGTTAAAAGAGTACATTTTTTTTTTTGAATATTTCGTTTAATTGCAACCGTCCTCATGCCCAATCTGGAACTTTGTAGCAAGTAAAAAGGCAATACATTCAGAGCTATGGCATGCATGTGCTGGACCACTGGTCACATTGCCTCAGGTGGGAGGTCTTGTGTATTATTTTCCACAAGGACATAGTGAACAGGTCAGTTTATTTCAATATATGATCATACACAGCTGTTTTCTTTAGTTTTCTCTTGAAGGTTATTTTAGATCTACAATGGAACTTTTATTGTGATGGAAACATGGGGTAATGCTTCAGCAGGGCTTTGTTTTTGTGTCTTAATTGCTTCAAATGTAGCTTCTTTTATGACTGAAAAGACGACTATGATGTACATAATTTTTTTTATAGATATGATGTGATGCCTCTGCATCTGAAGTCATAGCCCAGAATTAAGATTAGCTCGTGCCTGAATGTATATGATTAAAATCGGTATTGACAATTTGTTCTAACCATCCATCTTAGGTCTAGTAATCATGGTTTAACTATGTAGTATTTCTTCTGTAAGTGAAATAGTTTGTTTTGTTTGCTGAAGTAGTTAGTGTATGTCTTATGCCTAATATGTGTTTTACATTGTATTAGTGTTTACAATAGTTAACAAACTTTTCGTTTCCGTACAACAGGTGGCAGTTTCGACAAATAGGTGCACTACCTTTCAAATACCAAACTATCCGAATCTCCCTTCTCAACTGTTGTGTCAAGTTCACAATGTCACACTTCATGTATGTACTTGGAAAGTGTTATTTAATTGCTTTCTTGAAAGTTACGATAACAAGTGTGACATCTTGCTATGTTTTTGTGCTCTTTAGGCAGATAAAGATACCGATGAGATATTTGCTCAAATGAGCCTTCAACCTGTGAATTCTGTAAGTTCTGTTTTTTTTTTTTTCCTTTAAAGAATTTCCATTTCCTTGTCTCTTTATGGTATCAGCTGAAAAGCTAAGACGTAGCATAAAAAAAGCGTAAGCACTTTACCCTTGCACAAGCTTGATTGACCATAGAGTCATCTGCTTCTGGATCAGGAAAAGGATGTTCTCCCCATGCCAGACTTTGGTTTAAAGCATAACAAGCACCCTACTGAATTCTTTTGTAAGACGTTGACTGCAAGTGACACTAGCACTCATGGTGGCTTCTCTGTTCCTCGACGGGCAGCAGAGAAACTCTTTCCGCAGTTGGTAATATTGCACTGAGATGCCTATGGTTGTTTCCTTTCTTCAGTTGGTGTTAGACTGCAATTTTTTAGAATCCTATTGTTAACTTATTTGTTGCAGGATTATTCTATGCAACCCCCAACCCAAGAGCTTGTTGTTCGAGACTTGCACGAAAATGCATGGACTTTTCGACACATTTACCGAGGTCAGCATGCTGTTTTATCCATTTTGATTTAGGGGTTGTTATCCTTGATATAATGTCAAAGTTCACTGTACAGGCTTTTCCCAACATCATTCCTCCTCAACAGTAGTCAACTCTTAATTCTTCATTTTGACTATATTGCCTCGTCAACCTTTTGTTTTCCAAAAACCCTTTCATATACTTGTGGTAAAATTTTATAATACAACCGTTGTATGAAGGTTGTACCAAGTGGCACCTGGTTATCCTTCTCATTGTTGCCTTATTCTGAAACATTCCCTTAAAATTGTGTTTTTATACAGGGCAGCCGAAAAGACACCTTCTTACCACTGGCTGGAGCATGTTTGTTGGTAGTAAACGACTTAGAGCAGGGGATTCTATTCTGTTCATAAGGTAATCAGAAGCATGTATTAATGAAAGAGACGAGTATCTTGTAGGATTGCTGATTTAAGATAGAAGAATCATTCAGTGTATGAATTATTCATTATCTAAGATATGTTCAATAATTTACAGTCGAATATTATCGTTAAGGTTACAATGTATTGCTTCTGGCAGGGATGAGAGGTCACAGTTAATGATTGGAATTAGGCGAGCAAACCGTCAACAATCAACTTTGCCGTCATCAGTACTTTCAGCTGATAGCATGCATCTAGGAGTACTTGCTGCTGCAGCTCATGCTGCTGCTAACAGAACTGCTTTTTCAATATTCTACAATCCTAGGTAGGTACTCTTCTCTCACCAAACTGTTAGCGTATTAATAGTATTCACTGATTAGTTTATCTCAATTTTGATTAATTATGCTTCTCCAGAGCATGTCCTTCGGAGTTTGTCATTTCCTTGGCAAAATATCGTAAATCTTTATACAGCACACAAATCACCCCTGGTATGAGGTTCGGAATGATGTTTGAAACAGAGGAATCAACCAAGCGCAGGTAAATTCTATCTTATGTAGCAGTATTTTTATTTTATTTTTCATTTAACTCTTTTTTTGAATGCATCTCTTCTATGAAGTTACGGACTATACCGTTCCACGTTTTTATAGATACATGGGGACGGTTATAGGCACAAGTGATTTGGACCCAGTAAGATGGCCTGGCTCTAAGTGGAGAAATATTCAGGTGCTAATATTTGAGATATAAACTGGATTCGTGAACCGTCGTATCAGCGGGAAATTCTATTGCGCATCCTCTCCATTGTGTCAGATCATTAGATGTGTGACAAGTATGTAAAAAGGCGGGGAAAGAAACGTCTCCATGCGCATTTGTCACACATCTAACGGTCCCGGTGCAATGAAGACTCTGTGCATAAGAATTTCTCTGTCATCAACAATTCATTTGTTTTTGACTTTTGATGTTTTTGTATTGAATTCGCGTTGTCCTGCTCGTAGGTTGAATGGGATGAACCTGGATCTGGGGATAAGCATAATAGGGTTAGCCCTTGGGAAATTGAGACCCCTGAAAGTCTTTTTATTTTCCCTTCTCTAACTACTGGTCTTAAACGGCCTTTCCAGTCCACATTCTGGGGTAAAGATTTTTCTCTCTTCGTTTTTTTTTGGCGTGGCTTTCTTGACAGAAATAGTCATGTCAATATTGTGTTTCTATTTCAGGGGCACAAGCTGAATGGGAAAATATGGTAAACAAACCACCTTTTGTTCGCGTTCCAGGAAATGTCAATCGCGGTTTTGTTAGCCTCCCAGTTCCTAATATGTGTTCTGACCAATTAGGGAATATGTTGATTAGACCTCATTGTGTTGACCAAGTTGCAAGTACTGTATCTTCATCATTGGATGCTAATACAAAGATTGCCTCAGTTCAAGAGACACATAGGGCGATTCAGACGGTAGCTACTCAAAAAGCCGAAGTTACTCATCTAAAGCATGTAGGTCCTCAAAGTGAAAACCATCTCCAAAGCCACCATTGCAAAACTTACAGCCAAACTCCTAGCATATCACAATCAAGTCTAACCGGACCACCAGAACCGATCAACAAACTTGTGAACCCGATTCCTCCTGACTGTAGTGAAATGCCCACTGCTGAAATTACTAGATTAGATCCTGTGTTGCAATCTAGTCAATTTATGAACCAGAACAGTGATCAGATACTGATGCAAATGAATCCGAGAATGACACAGGCACAGTTGGATGCGTGTCTCCTCTATCAACTGAATGACACGCCTCAGTTAGAACATTTGAGTGCAAATGGTGGTCTGTTTGCGCATTCTGACAATAATGAGTGGAATCTGTATCCTCCCACTTATCAATCGTTTGATGGATTTGTTAAGCCCACTGGGTCTTCATCTGTTCTTGGAAAGCACGACAACCCGAATGTATTTTCAGGATCAGTTGGTCCCGACGTTGCTGTAACAGAAGAAATATGGATGAATCAGTCAAATGATGCCAAGTATCCGTCACAGCCAAGTAGCTTTCTATCCTTACCTCATCAACAACTTTCTAATGCATTTGGATTAAAGGATTTGCCAGAAGAAAGTCCCAATAACAGTGATATTTACAGTTGCCTGAACTTTGATGGAAGTAATAGCAGCAGCACAGTGGTTGATCCATCTGTTTCAAGCACAACATTAGACGAATTTAGTGCGTTGAAAAACGTAGATTTCCATAATCCATCAGATTTTCTTTTCACCAACTTTAGCTCGAGCCAGGATGTTCAATCTCAAATTACTTCAGCAAGCTTAGCTGCTGAGTCTCAAGGTTTCTCATTTCAAGAATTCGCAGACAACACAGGTGGTGCATCTTCTAGCAATGTTGTAGACTTAGATGAGAGCAATGCGATGCCAAATAACGCATGGCAGCAAACCGCCCCACGTGTACGAACATACACAAAGGTAAGCAATACAAAATTCATGTTTATCTTTTTCATCATTTTCATCCACTAATGGCAAATCTGTTTATTGACAGATCCAAAGGGCAGGGTCTGTTGGAAGGTCAATTGACGTCTCACGTTTCAAGAACTATGACGAACTATGCTCTGCAATCGAATGTATGTTTGGACTCGAGGGATTATTAAACGATTCAAAAGATTCTGGCTGGAAATTGGTGTATGTGGATTACGAGAATGATGTCCTGCTTGTCGGAGATGATCCTTGGGAGTAAGTTTTGTCTTTAAAACACATATCTCAATACAGTATCAATCAAATGTTTATGTGCCATTAGTTTTTAGCCATTTTGAACCACCCACTGTTCCGTAGAAAGCACAAAACGCAGTTTGATTATTACTTCATTGTTTTCTCAAATCATATTGCTTAATGGAAAACCTGGCAATTACATGTGGATTTGGATATATGCAGGGAATTCGTGGGATGCGTTCGATGCATCAGAATTCTGTCACCCTCTGAAGTCCAACAGATGGGTGAAGAAGGAATGCAACTCTTGAACTCGGTTTCAGAAGCTGCTCGGTCTTTGTGATAACCTTATTAGCTGACTTGAAAATCTTCAATGGGGAACTATGATATAGACTGCTAGAATTTGATCTAGGTAGCAATGTATTGTAAGCTTTTCTTTTAAGCAGGCGTTGTTGTATTAATAGCAGTATGTTGTATGTGTGTCTGTCATGAATGTTTTAGTTGTAACCTGTGACTTTTTGCAACTTTTATGGTTCAAAATATATGCATTTCTAACATTTTAATCGTGCATGCGGTATGAATTGAACCTGCAAAATAATTGTCTGCTTGCAACCAACAAAATGAGTATTAGAAAAGACATATTCACAACAATTGGCAATCTTTCAACTAGAGACACGGTTGTCGTTATGAAACTCTCACAGGCTTTTGTAGAACAGCAGATAGATAAACCTCTGATTTTCCAGAACCATTGATCTTTTCACCAACAATCCATTTTTCCTTTCTATAACCAAATCTTTCGATTAGACGAGTTAATTCCCCTTTCTTACCATCATTAGTGCAATAGAAGTTATCCAACCATAAAAGTCCCCCAGCCCTGAGTATTCGATCGATATCAAACATCAAGAACTCCAGCTTCTCGGGGCGACCTCCAACATCCAATCCATTTGCAACGCGTACCAAATCGAACACATTATCGTAAAAAGGGAATCTATAATCTAAACTAATGTAAAGAGGAAAAAGCCCTCTTGCAGCAATGAATTCATTAAATGGGGCATCTACATTTAAAGTGGCTGTCACTGTAACAATATTTCTCTCTGCCATTCTAACAGCAAAAGTACCAGAACCACCACCAATATCAAAAGCAACTCTAATTCCTCCAATTCCCATTGCTAACACATCATCAATAAGGAAATCAGTCTTGAATCTTGATTTAATATACTTTTGAGTTTCGTATCCCTTCATAATATCAAAACAACCAGCACAATCCTTATTCAACTTCTTAGTATTTAAACATGATAAAGTCTTGCAAGAAAGACCAGTCCAGCTATAAATCTTTTCACTAACATTATTCCAAAGAGAAAAAGGAAAAGACTGCAAACCCATTTTTGGAATTGCATTTGCAAAGCATCTCCTCCTAGGCAATGGCTCACAACCCTGCAAGATCAGCTTCTGCCCAAGGCTCCAATCATCAGGACAAGGCCCGTTAATCTTGTAATTCATGAATTGGGACAGTAAATCCAGCGACTTCTCACAAGGATGACCCACAGATGACACCATTTTAGTGATCCCAGTTCTTGAGTCTATCCCCAAAGGTAAATTATAATGCTGCAAAAAGTTTCTCAGCTCAATTGCTATGCTAGTTTTGGAAAGATCAATGCTTTCAAATCCTACAAGATCTTTCTCCATCTGGTCTAATTCTTTTTGGGAAGATCCAATCTCTCTCATGATCAAGGAGACTTGTTCTGATATTAAAGATATATTCTTGTGGGTATAGTGAAGAAGGTTTGTGGTGGTGGTGGTGGTGGTGGTTTGGTGTTTGGGTGAATACGTGAAAGCATAAAATGCAAATAAATTAGTAGTGAGAATAGATAAGAGCATGAGGATAGTCACTGCAGAAGAACAGATAGAAGGTCTATTGAATCTTGCAGTACCATCACCAATGTTCAGAGAAACAGAGCCCATTTTGCTTATCCTCAGATTGTTTACTGTTTATTTGTGATAATTAAGTTGAGTTAGAGGCAGTAGCAAGGAGTAAGAAGACACAGAGAGGATTAAAAAAGCTTATTAATGCTGTAGTGGTAGAAATTAAACATCATTTTCATGATATAAAATAAAATAAAAAAGGAAACAAGAAAAGGGGAAACAGGGAGGGGAAAAAGAGAGGAAAGCAGCATCACTAGTTAAAGCAAAGCTACTCGATGAAAAACCAAAAAAAAAAAAAAAAAAAAAAAAAAGTAATATACTGAGACAATGATTCACATACACTCCCCTCAATGATTCACTGCCCATTCATTAAATATTATTAGTATACAAAAGAAAATTAAGTAAAGATTCTCTTTCTCCGAACAAAACGTGGATATATGCTGATAAAAAAAACTCCAGGTGCAAATTTTGTTTTGCCCCATTGCTGAGCGGCGTTAGAAATTTCCACATTGTAGCAGCACTGGACGGCGTGAGATAATTCACCGACGACGACACGCATGGACTACGATTTGGATAATTTTCTTTTGTTGGCACAGCAAATTCCCCGGATGGTTACCCGTTTACGTGTTAAAATTCATATATAAAACTATTTTTATAGGTAGGTTCTATCGTCACTTATTTATTACTTCCGATATTACGTTTACACGTCTAAATTTATGTGTAATTGTGGTGTCAGAAGTACTTAACGGATATCAATCATATCTAATAACTTCATTCATTCACATAGGAAACATTTCTATTCAACAAAATATGTTACTCGACACTTTTAAATCTAACCATCATTTAATGGGATAAAAATACTTTTGATCGCTTTTTTATTTCATACTTTTATGATCTTTCATTTTGACACTTTCTAAATATATAGCTTTGAGTAATTGTTGTGAACAACTATTGTGTCTCGAACGACAACTTTATGATTTCAACATTAGGATTCTTATCATGTCTATCTTTTGTGATACCACATGTTCGCTCAATTTATATCATAATCTTATCTTGCATTCTAGAGCCAAAAAACATAGAATTCAATATCATTCCTAGTAGATCATGTTGCTAATAACAACATATGCATTGAATTTATCTCCATTGAAAAACAAATTCCAGATATTTTTACAGAACATATACCATAGTCCACATTTGAGATTTTGAGGAATTCTTTGCATATGATACGTCTTTGATTTTAACTACACCTTTTGATTGATCTCATCCTCAAACTCGCGTGTTCGGGAGAATGTTTTGATCTAATGCATTGTTTCAAGAACTTAGAGGATCCATATTGTATCTGCATATATGCTTAACTGCTTAGCTTAACATTGAATGTGCTTACCTGATTTATATCTATGCATATGTTACGAGGCAACTAAAATTACGGGGGAGCTTATATATTGAAAGAATTTGTTATTTTGAACAAAATCAAAATCGAAAGACTGCTAATCAATTCATTCTCATTACCTTGATGATTGATGTAAGTTTGATTGTTTCAAAATGACTTGTCTCATATGTGCGATTAAATGACATTGAATCTTACACATTATCTTAACATGTCATCACATTATTGATCACACTTTGCGCTATGTTATATTAAATTTGATCATCCTTATGTGATCCGTAAACGAATCATATCCGAAATTGCCTCGGGACTGATTAAAATTATCATTAAAAGAACGAGCACCGCGACACTCTTAGCTAACATGTAACTAAGAACCTTGGTATGACCTCAATCTTTAGATAACCTGTACCTAAGAACATTGGTATACGAACGCCACAGGTATGCTCAGAACCTTTATAGTTCATGTTTCAAATATTCTACATAAGAATACTCACAAAAAGTTTGAAAGCTTAATATAAATTTCACCCAATAATGTCTAATTATTACAATGACTCTAAATGCCTTTATAGAGGGGTTACAGACTTCAAATAAAATAATAAACTAAGCAACGTGGAATAATTTTCCTCACATTATACGCTTATACCTAACTAAAAATAGCTTAATGGGATTTTTTTACAACAGTTAGGCTCACATAGCAATTATTCACGAAAACTAATAAAATCCAAGTAACTAAACATCAATAATGGACTCAAAATGGCGCCACCCCTAATGCGCGTAGGTCTTATTAACATAATCATAAATAAAAGTCTTCTAAATAATCTTCAAAAGTCCAATAATATAAACAATGACTGATCTTCAATGAGAATCACGTCACATCTATTATTACGGATTGATCAAGAAGTTATGGTGATTGTGAGTAAAGATAAAAGATAAACAAGCATGCAAACACAGAAACAAGAAGAACACAGATTTAACGTGGTTTCTGGCAATGTGCCGACTACTCCACGGACAAACGAGGATATTTTATTATCACCAGAAAGTTACATTAAGTTACAATAAATACAGACAGTATTTATAGCCTTGGGAATCTAACCCTAACCGACTAAACAGCCAACCCAGTAAATGACCGAAATACCCCGAAGTAACTTAGATAAAACCCGAATAAACATGCGACGGACGTGTTCCCCAAGTCCGCTGAGGCTTAGTAGACTTGTCTTCAGTAGACTTGCCATCAGCAGGCTGATCAACCCTGCTGAACTTGCCCCCAGCTGAACACCAGACTTCAGCAGATGCTTTATACATTGCTGACCAAAAACATGTTTCCAAAACTAGACTCAGTAGCATAGTTTAAGTCACAATTACATATCTCCACCTTGACTTCAAATTCATGGAAACTGACCAGATGCACAACCAAGTGCCAGAAATCCTCATTGTCTTCAGATTTGAATACCTCAGCAGACCTCCCCCTTCAGCTGAGTATTCCCAGATTCAAATTAACAACTTTGGATATTTAGCAAGTTCAGACACAACTGAACTTGCTCCTTGGAACTGGTTTAGTGAACATATCAGCAGGATTCACATCAGTGCTGATCTTTTCCACTTTAACCCTCCTCTCATTCCTCAGAAAATGGTACCTAACATTAATATGCTTGGTTCTCTCATGATGAACCTGATCCTTAGCCAAACATATTGCACTAAGACTGTCACAATACAATCTAGCTTGATCTTGATGCAGACTCAGATCATTGACTAGCCCTTTCAACCAGATTGCCTCATTTGCTGCCTTTTGTCAGTGCCATATACTCTGCTTCAGTAGTAGATAATGTCACCGTACCCTGTAAAGTTGCCTTCCAACTTACCACAGAATCACCCAAAGTAAACACATACCCAGTCATAGACCTCCTGCTGTCCACATCAGTAGCATAATCAGAATCACAGTACCCTGTGACAAAATATTGAGTACCACCTCTATAAATGAGTCCAATATCTGATGTACCCCTAAGGTACCTGAATATCCTCTTTACCGCTTTCCAGTGTTCCTTTCCAGGTTGAGCCATAAACCTGCTGACAACACTGACTGCCTGAGCTAAGTCAAGCCTAGTGCAAACCATGGCATACATTAAGCTACCCACTGCACTAGCATATGGAATCTTAGACATGTATTCTTCCTCTTCAGCTGACTATGGAACAAACACAGCAGACAATTGTATATTTGATGCCATTGGAGTATCTATAGGTTTGGCTGCTGACATGCCAAACTTGGATAATACCTTTTCAATATACCCCTGCTGAGACAAGAATAGCTTCCCCTTCTTCCTATCTCTATAGATCTCCATCCCCAGAATTTTCTTTGCATTCCCAAATCCTTCATCTCAAATTCGAAATTTTTGAGCGATTCTTCAGTCTTGAATGTCGGACTTGTTTGCGGCGGCTATCGGCATATCATCTACATACAACACCAAATAGATGTTTGATCCATCCTTCAACTTGGTGTGATAGACACAACAATCATATGGACTCCTGCTATAACCCTGCTGAATCATATAGCTGTCAAACTTCTTATAGCACTGCCTTTGGAGCCTGCTTAAGTCCATATATGGACTTCTTCAACTTGCACACTGATGAGAGTCAACCTTACTACGCTCCGGTGCGTGTTTTAACCCTCGTTTACAGCATTCTTGGCTCATTCCGGGTAGTTTTAGACCCTTTACAGGGCAAAAATCACGTAGAGCGTGCACGTCGAGGCAAATCATCACCTAGATGGTAAACCTCATCATTTTACGGTGTTTTTCGCCATTTCAAGCCCTATTTATCTTGTGGCATTATGCTTGGTATGATGTGCTATGGAATTGCAGGATATAGGTGACTCGTAAACCCGGGAATGTGTGCACATCAGACGCAATGAGGCTTAGAAGGACAAAACCGAGGCTTGGGGAAGGATGAGTTGAAGAAAAAGTGAAGTTTTGGAAGCTCAGCAGTCAATGTGTGCACATCAGACGCAATGTGCGCACATCCAGTCAGCAGAATGTTTAGTTTGGAAGAAATCACTCAGTGTGCGCACATTCAGAAAGATGTGTGCACATTGGATGGACAGGTTGTATTGTGTGCACACACCAGGCGGAATGTGCGCACATTAGACAGTTTTCAAGAACAATTTTGGGCACCTATATATAGCTTTTTGCACAGATTTTTACACACTTCCCCTTTACTTTCTACACTTCATAATTCACTCCTTGATCCCCAAATTCATCTCTAGGTCGAAATCCTTCTCCCTCACCCTTAGATTAATTCCTACACTAGATACTACTTCAATTTAGCTTAGATTCTAGCTATAGTTTCTTCTCTACTCTTGGATTTTATCATTTTGGGTCTTCTTCATCATCAATTGACATTGGGTGTGGATGAAACTTGATGTAATCCAGATTTTGCTACGAATTAGGTAATGAATTTCAATTTCTATTTCATTTATGTCTTTGATTCTATCTTTGATTGTTGTTTTTAGTTTTATTATGAGTAGCTAAACTTTTCATAGCCAAATTATGTGGAGATTGAAGAAATCACCCTTTAATTGATGAAATTGGGAATGGGTAGTGTTTAATTGTTGTTATATCGATGAATTCATGTCTAAAAACTTGTTCTTAATGCTTGAATTAGCTTGTACACCTAGTTCATGAACTCACACACCATTTTTATAAATGTATGTTGCGAAGGGGTGTGAGAAAAAGGGGTTTTAAGATCGTTATTTACAATTGACTGAGTTGTTTAGATCAATTGGGTAACGAGGTTAGTCGGTGTAAATCGAGCGGCTCTAGTTCTTAATCTTGTTTCGGTCAGTTAAATCCTTAAAGGCGGACCGTCGAACCGGGCAAAGGGTACTAGGTTGTTGCATGGCGTCTAGTACTATCTTAGGAGTTTGCACCCATGAACGAGTCGATATAAGCATTAGGATGGTTGGTTGGTAGTTTCCATTCCCAAATAATCGATTAGAGGGGCGAAAGTATTCAATTGGATCGTGATTTGGCTATGTCTCTTTATCTCTAGTTTAAATATCGTTTTAGCATAATCAAAACTTGAACACACTTGATTAATCTAAACTAAATCCGACGACGACTTTGGTATTCGATTGATTCTCCATGGGATACGACATTGCTTACCTCTATAGTACTTCCGACCCGGTACTATGCCGGTTAAGGTTGGTCGTTACTATTTTGGTCATCACACATATATCCTTCTTTGCCAGGAACTTGGAAACCCTCTGGCCGAGTCATATAAATCTCTTTATCTACATCTTCATGTAGAAAGGCTGTCTTCACATCCAATTGCTCAAGTTCAAGATTCTGATGTGCCACTATTGCTTACAGCACCCTGATGGAAGTATGTCTGACCACTGGAAAAAAATATTTCTTCATAGTCTACCCCCTAGCAACCAAACATGCCTTATATCTAAAGCCCTCAGCAGATGTCATTCCTTCATTTTTCTTGAATATCAATTTGCAAGTCACCACCCTCCTGTCTTGTGGTTGTTTAACCAGATCACAAGTCTCATTCTTCTAAAGTGACTCCATTTCTTCTCCCATAGTGATGGGAGTCAACTTTACGTGACTCCGGTGCACTAATTACCCCCGTTTATCACATTTTCAGCACAATTTTGGGTGAATTAGACCATTTTCGGGGTGTTATCGTGAGTTTATGGCACGGGGAATGAATCCATTACTTTGATGAATTCTTACCCCTTTTTATTGGTATTAACCCCATTCCCGAGCACGTTTACCCTCTCGGAATTGTTTGGATGTTTGTGGTTGTGATCGATATTGAAGGGTATTGGTGTCTCGAGGACCCGGAAGGTGACGATTTGTGGTGAAAAAGCATGACCGAGGCAAGACGAGGGCCTAAAAAGGGAAAAAGTGAAGATTTGGGGAAACAGGGGTTGAAACGCACGTTTGAATTCCCCAAACGCGCGTTCCACGCCCTCAAACGCGCGTTTGAATCCCTAAACGCGCGTTTCAGAAGTTCAGACCAGATTCAGAGTTGAAGCCCTCTAAACGCACGTTTGGGAACCAGGCCAAACGTGCGTTCCAAGATCCTAAACGCGCGTTTGAACCTTCCTAAACGCGCGTTCCGGATGAAGAACGAGTCAAGTCCTTGCCCGTAATTTATGTGTAACGCACGTTCCGGCCAAGCGAAACGCACGTTTGAAGATCCCAAACGCGCGTTCGGCCGGCCCTTTAAACGCGCGTTTGGACCCTTTTTGCGCAGATTTTCCCTCCACCTATAAATACCCCCCTTAGACATTTTCTTGGATATCAAGCTTTTCTTAGCAAAACTCTACCCATCTTTTGCTCGAATTTTGTAATAGCTTAGAATACTCTCTCTTAGTGTAAATCAACAACATCTTAGCATAATCTTTCCATTTCTTAGCTTAGATTTTCATTCCAAACACTAAGAGACCACCTTTTAATTACTTCTCTATTTTGTACTTTTTGGATCTAATCTCGAATTTCGCAATTTTATGGTATATCTCTCTTCTCTTTTACTTGTTATGGCTCTTATTTACTTGTTTTATGCATGTTTTGATTAGTATAATGTGTAGCTAAACATCTTCATAGCCGAATCATGTGAAATTTAGTGAAATCACCCTTTGGGTGATGAAATTGGGAGTGGGTAGTGCTTTTTATTGTTGTTTCTTGCATCTTTCACGTCTTAGAACTTGTTATAACGGATTTGGGCTAGATTGATCACCTAGGTCAAAAATCACACACACCACTCTTGAGAGTTGTTCGAGAGAGAGGGTGTGGGGAAAAGGGTTCTAGGATCGCATTGTAGTGCGAGGTTACTCGTTTTTAACGTTTAAACGGCTCTTGTGCATGATTGTCTTGTGAATGAATCTCTCTTAGGAAAGGTTAGTTGACTTGGCATAAGGTGTTGGGGAAGAGTTGTTCAGACCTTAGCACCGGGATTAGGAGCACGTACCCGTGAAATTGAATGTAAGAGTTCGTTCGTTTATTGCACATTCCCGGTTTTGTCATTCCTTGGGGTGAAACTAGCTATTTTGATCATGGTTCGGCTATGTCTCTTTAACTATCTTTAAAACTTAGTAGTTTAATCTTCTTTCTTTCTTTTTATCTTTAGACTCGTTAGTTAGAATCACTTAGTGTCGTTGTAGTAAACAAAACCTTAAGAACTTTGATCACCTAGACTAAGCATTACGTTCACTTTGGTACTTACAAACACGATTCCTTTGGGTTCGACCTCGTACTCCTGTAGCTATTCTAGCAATCGACCCGGTACACTGCCGGTTAGAGAGTTAGTTTACCCACAGTTTCGAGTCCTTATAAATTGTTTTTGTTGGGGTAAATTTTATGCTCATCAAAATGGCGCCGTTTCCGGGGAATTGTGTGCTATTTATGATATCTCGTAAGTGAACCGAAGGCTTGGGCCTAGGTTTTATTTTACTGTTTTCGTGTTGTTTGCCTTTTTGTAGTGCATGACCCGGAGATCTCAAAAACCACTCGAACCTTACATAGACGGAATTGAAGCTTACGCAAGGCGTAGAAATAGTCAACGAAGAAGAGGTCGTCAAGTAGAGGAGTTGATTCCGGTCCTTGAAGAGAAATAGTTTAGGTGAGTTGGGAGAAGGATCCGACATGGCACAAAACGGTGGACAAGGTTTGGAAGGAAATTTGGGGAATAATAATGGAATTCTAATTCCAAACCCGCCTCTTGTCAACAACAATGCACAAGGAGGTGGGAATGGACAAGGAAACAATGTTGTGAATGCAAATGGGCCGATACCTCAGAATGTTCAACATGAGGCTCAAGGGAATCAAATGGATCCCGCTCTTATGCAACAATTCAATGCATAGATGTTGAACCGCTTTCAACAAAACCAAAACCAAGCTCACAATCAAGGTGCAAACGCGATGCCAAATTGGTTTAACGGTCAACAAGAGCAAAACCAAGGTGGTTTGACTTGTAGAGATTTTGTGCTAGCTCCTACGGCAAACATGGGGCATAGTCCAATCCGAATGCCACCGGTAGCCGCCAACAACTTGGAATTGAATAGAAACATCATACATTTGTTGGGAGACAACGCTATATTCAAGGGAACCGCTTTAGAAAATCCTCACTTATTCATTGATCATTTTCTCCAAATAGTGAACTCGACAAAGATCAATGGAGTGAGTGATGAGGCGCTCAAACTTATGCTTTTCCCGTTCGCCTTGAAAGAGCAAGCTAAGAGGTGGTATGATTCGTTGCCTAATGACTCTTTACACACATAGGAAGAAGTGGTTAAAACTTTTCTACTCAAATATTACCCCCCTTCGAAGACCATGGATATGAAGGAAGCTATCATGTCATTCAATTCTTATGAAGGAGAAGAACTACATGGGTCGTGGGATCGGTTTAAGGCTTTGTTGAGGGAGTGCCCGGGGCACGGATTGAGATCGTACGAGGTAGTTCACGCTTTCTTCCGGGGTTTAGACCAAGTTCATCAAAGTACGTTACATGCTTCGTGTAATGGAGATATTATGAGTATGGTACCCGAAGTGGCTATGAACCAAATTGAGAAGATTTCCGAGACTTCGAGGCAATACATATCGTCGAGTAGAAAATGGACAAGAAGTAAGAAGCCCGGTTTGGTTGAAGTTAAAGAAGTTGAAGCAAATGATCAATATCATGCTCAAGTACAAGCGATGGAGCAACAGTTGGGGAGATTGCAAAAAGAGAATGAGAGTGCTAAGCTTTGCCAAATTTGTAGTGGATCACATTCGGCAAAGGATTGTAGGATGACGAACAAAGCTCAAAATATGGCCTATCCTCAATCCTCGACTCAAGGGCAACCTAGCACTCTATCTCAAGATAACATGAATGAGTTGGCTAAGCGGATGATGAGTATTTGCTCGATAGAGCAATGGAATACGGGGTCCCAATATCAAAATCAGTCACAAAGCCCCTATCAAGGCCAATATATGGGGGAACAACAAGGTGGGCAACCGTATGAAGAATCCCAAGATGTGAACTATGTGGGACAAGGTCAAGGAGGGAACTATGGAAATCAAGGTGATGGTTCTTGGAGGAATAACAACAATCAAGGTTGGAACCGTAATCAAAACCAAGGCCAAAACCAAGGTTATAGACAAGGCCAAAATCAAAGCCAATCTTCACAAGGGCATGTCTATCAACCTCCACACCAAAGGCAACAAGGAGGGTATAATCAACGGGTTCTAACAATCATCAAAACCCTCCTCCTTTGGCTCCTATACCTCAAAAGAGTTCAACCGATGTCATCTTGGAACAAATGAACAAAAACTTTGCGGAGATTAAAAAAGACATGGTTGAGATGAACTACAAACATGGGTCCGCCATAAAAAATCTTGAGACACAATTTGGTCAAGTGGTGGAACATGTGCAGTTGAAGGGCGGTTTACCGAGTAACACCGAAAAAAATCCGAGAAGTGTAAACGCCATCTTAACTCGAAGTGGCAAAGTGTTGAGAACTAATGGAGAGAAGAAAGTCTTGTGGGAGGACAAGGCTAGAAAAACTTCCATTGAGACCGAAGCGGGAGCTATGGATGGTGATATAGATGGGATTGAAGATGATGAGGATCATGGGGAGTATGTCAAGAAGAAGGAAGTAGAAAGGAAAGAAGCTCAAGCTAGGGGAGATTATGTGGTTATCGATGTGAAAGAGGAGGAGTCAACTAGGAGAGAAGGGAAAGAGCCAATGAAAGAGCCGTCTTCCCCACGCTCCAAAGGTAAGAAAGGTATGATCTCTCCTCCTTCTAAAGATTTTGATTTGAGTACTCTCCCATATCCCCCTAAGAATCATAGACAAAGTTGCTTGAATAAGGCACAAACTCGATTCATTGAGATTTTACGAAAAATTGATTTGAACATTCCTTTCCTTGAAGCACTTGCAAACATGCCCTCGTATTGTAAGTTTTTGAAAGAGTTACTAACTAAAAAGGGTAAGATGCAAGAAGTTGTGTGTTTAAATGAAGAGTGTTCCACTATTTTTAATGGAAAGTCTAAGATTCCCCCGAAAGTTAGGGACAAGGGTAGTTTTACTATCCCGGTTACTATTGGTACGACTCATTTTCCTAGTGTCTTATGTGATTTGGGGGCTAGTGTAAGCCTAATGCCCCGTGCTATATATGAGAGTCTTAACCTAGGAGAGTTGGAGCCAACGGGGATGACCCTTCAAATGGCGGATAGGTCTATAAGGGAGCCTATGGGAGTGATAGAGGATGTCATAGTGAAAGTGGATAAGTTTGCCTTCCCGGTAGATTTTGTGGTGCTAGACATGGAGATGGACTCCAAAACACCTTTGTTGTTAGGACGTCCCTTTTTAAATACCGGGAGGACTTTGATAGATGTTGCGAGCGGTGAGATAATATTGAGAGTTGGAGATGAAAAAGTCGCGGTCAATGTCTATAAAGCCATGAAACATCCTAAGGAGAGCACCGAGGACTGTTTTTCTATTGATGCTATATATCCTTGCGTTTCGGAACATGTTGACATGCGGGTATATAAAGACGAATCCGATGAATGCATGGAAAAAGTGAGTACGGAAACCGATGAAGAAGAAGAGTTGGAAGAGGAAGCAAAAGAGCTCGAAGAGACGGCTTTCGTGGGTGAAAGGTGGACCGAGAAGATTGATCTTGGGCTTGAAGGAGAGCTAGAAAAGCCATCAATTGAGGATCCACCGAAAGATTTGAAAATGAAGCCGCTTCCACCTCATTTGAAGTATGTTTTTCTTGAAAATAATGATTTACTTCCTTTGATTATTTCTTCTACACTAACGGCTTTGCGGGAAGATGAGTTAGTGAGGATGCTTAAGAAGCATAAGCGTGCTTTCGGGTGGAAGATGTGCGATCTTAAGGGTATTAGTCCCACCATTTGCCAACACAAGATTATTCGGAAGATGGAGCAAAGCCGGTAAGGCAACCCCAAAGAAGACTCAATCCCCACCTCCAAGAGGTTGTGAGGAAGGATGTGGTCACAATGTTGAAGCTAGGGATTATCTATGCCATCTCGGATAGCAAGTGGGTGAGTCCCACCCAAGTGGTGCCGAAGAAGGGAGGTATGACCGTGGAAATCAATGACAAAGGAGAGGAGGTGCCTAAGCGTTTGGTAAGTGGTCATAGAATTTGCATTGATTATCGTAAGCTAAATGACCAAACCCGTAAAGATCATTTTCCCCTCCCTTTTATTGATCAAATGTTGGAGAGATTGAGTGGCCATGCCTTTTATTGTTTTCTTGATGGGTTTAGTGGGTATTACCAAATACATGTGGCTTTAGAGGACCAAGAAAAGACTACCTACACTTGTCCCTATGGTACCTTTGCCTTCCGTAGGATGCCTTTTGGGTTGTGTAATGCACCCGCGACATTCCAACGGTGCATGGTCGCCATATTTGCGGATATGATAGAAAAGTTTTTAGAAGTCTTTATGGATGATTTTAGCGTGTTTGGTGATTCCTTTGAACAATGTCTAGATAATCTTGAAAAGGTGTTGGGTAGATGTGAGGAGACAAACTTGGTGCTTAATTGGGAGAAGTGTCATTTGATGGTTACGGAGGGGATAGTCTTAGGGCATAAGATATCTAGTAAGGGTATAGAGGTAGATAAGGCTAAGGTTGAAGCGATAGCTAAGCTTCCTATGCCCACCAACCTAAAGACTCTTAGGGGTTTTCTAGGCCACGTGGGGTTTTATCGTAGGTTCATCAAGGATTTCTCGAAAATAGCCCGTCCTCTTACTCTTCTTCTTGGAAAAGACGTCCCGTTTGATTTTGACAAAGCTTGTGTTGAAGCATTTTTGATGCTCAAGCAATCGCTTGTATCCGCTCCCATCTTAGTTGCCCCGAAATGGGATCAAGAATTTGAGCTCATGTGTGATGCGAGTGACACCGCGGTTGGTGCGGTCCTCGGTCAAAAGATCGATAAAATCTTCAAGCCCATTGCTTATGCAAGTCACACCTTGAATCCGGCCCAACGAACTACACCACCACCGAAAAGAGCTTTTAGCGGTCGTCTTTGCGTTTGATAAGTTTCGGTCTCATCTCGTAGGTTCTCGGGTAGTTGTCCACACGGATCATGCCGCTTTGCGTTATCTCTTTGCCAAGCAAGATGCCAAGCCCCGCCTCGAGGTGGATCTTGCTCTTGCAAGAGTTTGATTTAGAGATTCGTGATAGGAAAGGTTGTGAGAACGTCGTAGCCGACCACTTAAGTCGTATGGAGCTTAGTGAGGAGTTGATTAAGGCACAAAGGGAGATAAATGACTCTTTCCCTCACGAGCAACTACATGCACTTGACACCCTCCTTCCGGCTAAGAAAGGAAACTTTCTGAAAGTCGGTAAGGAAGGTAGTCCTTGGTTTGCTCCTTTTGTTAACTACCACGAGTGCGGTTTTGTAGATCCCGACCTTGACTCGAACCAAAGGCGTAAATTCCTTAGTGAGGTGGGTAAGTACGTGTGGGAAGATCCTTGTTTGTATAGGTTGTGTTCGGATGGTATTCGAGAAGGTGCATCCCGTAAAAGTGAAATTTTGAGTGCTCTTTCGTTTTGTCACGACAAAGAGGCCGGAGGCCATTTCTCGGGGCAAAGAACCGCTTTGAAAGTATTGCAAAGTGGGCTGTATTGGCCCACTCTATTTCGAGACGCTCATGCTTATGTGAAATCTTGCGATGCTTGTCAACGGTCCGGTCGTATATCTAGAAGGAGTGAGATGCCTCAGAAGCCGATCATAGTGTGTGAGATTTTTGACGTGTGGGGCATTGATTTCATGGGCCCCTATCCCTCCTCGTGTGGTAACAAGTACATCCTAGTCGCGTGTGATTATGTGTCCAAATGGGTCAAAGCCTTAGCTTCACCCACCAACGATAGGAATGTTGTTATCCGTTTTCTTAGAAAGAACATCTTTTGTCGGTTTGGGGTGCCACGTGCTATAATCAGTGATAATGGAAGCCATTTTGCCAACAAGCCGTTTGATAAACTTTTAGAGAAGTATGGAGTGAAACACAAGTTAGGTACCGCTTACCATCCCCAAACGAGTGGTCAAGTCGAAGTCACGAATAGGGGTATTAAGCGTATCTTAGAGAGGACGGTAGACACGAATGTCAAGAGTTGGTCTTTGAAGTTAGATGATGCCTTGTGGGCCCATAGGACAGCCTTTAAGACACCCCTGGCATGTCACCTTACATGATAGTCTATGGTAAGTCTTGTCATCTTCCCGTAGAGATCGAGCATAAGGCTTATTGGGCCATCAAAATGCTAAACCTCGATGATACCTTAATTGGTGAGAAGCGTATGGCCCAATTGAATGAACTAGATGAGTTCCGCCTTTGTGCATATGACCTTTCCACGAAGTATAAAGAAAAGACTAAGTTACTCCATGATAAGTTGATTAAACCTCGTGTTTTCAATGAGGGTGATGAAGTCTTGTTCTATAATACTCGTTTGCATCTTTTCCAAGGGAAGTTGAAGTCTAGGTGGTCCGGTCCCTATGTTGTGTCAAAAGTCTATCCGTCCGGTGCTATCGAAATCACCCATCCTAAGTTTGGCACGTTTACCACTAATGGCTTGCGGTTGAAAAGGTATGAACGGTTGCCTACGATGAAGCACTAGAAATAGTGCATCTTGAAGATCCCGTACCTTGTGATGAATCTTGTAAGTCTTGTCATGGACTTTAAACCTTGACTCGTATAATTCGAATCCACCCGTCCATCTTTCTACCCTTTCTCGCCTTGTGCCAACGGTATAACTTTGAAAAAGTTGGCACCGTATAATCCATCTTGTCGAGCCAACGACGTAAAACAAAGGCGCTTGGGGGAGGCAACCCACCATTTCGTAGTTTGTTGAGTTAGTTTGGTGTTTCTAGAGGTCTCGGGGTGGTTAGAATCAAGTGTGGGGTAGAAATCTTGAGTTTTCCTAGTTTCTGGTCCAAACGCGCGTTCCGGCCCTTTCAAACGTGCGTTTAGAACCCTTTCAAACGCGCGTTTAGAACCATTTCAAACGCGCGTTTGAGGCCTAAACTTTCTGTTCTGTTTTCTCGTCTCAAACGCACGTTTCACTGTCAAACGCGCGTTTGGACATGCGAAACGCGCGTTCCACTCATTCCAAACGCGCGTTTGGACTCATCTTCTTTAAATACACCTTCAAACCGGCGTTTCAAAAATCGGATTTTCTCAACCCTAAACGTCCGGCAGCCGCGTTTCAACCCCCTTTCACTCGAAATTCTTCATTTCTCACCCGTTTTTGGCGATTTAAAGCCCATTCAACACCTCTCAATCTCTTCTTTTGATTTCAACAAGCCATTCCAACAACAAATCACCTTTATCCTCGATTTGATCGACATTTTTGGCGATTTTTCACCGAAGTCGAATTTGCTCATTTTCGACGTTTCGAGGCTCGTTCTTCACTCCAAATCGTTCCTATCCTCTCCCTTAAGCATAGAACAGGTATATTTCGTTTTTACGTTTAAGTTTCGGTTAGGGTTAGTTTTGGCCTATTTTGGTTTAACGCCCTTTTTCTCGTTATTTATTGTTTATTGATGATTATATCCTGTTTCTGTTTGTTTTGTTTGTGTTAATGATCGATGGTGAATGGTGTGGCTTGTGTGGGGTGTTTTGTTGGGAATGGTTGGCTCGTTTGAAATCCCGGTTGGATGATAACCGGGTCGTTTTGTTGATGATATTGGTTGTTGGTCGTTGTTTGGTTGGTTTTCAGTGATAATGAGGGAAACTAAACGAAAGGAAACCGAGGGTAAAGGTAAGGGAAAGCAACCAATGACTAGGCAAGTGCCCAAAAGACAGAAAACCCTAGTTCATCCTCGGGGACCTACGGGTGGTATTCGGATCCGAGACACAGTTGAGAGTAGAAATCCTCGAGCCATTAGGACAGCAGGACAGTTGAGGGATGAGACCTCAGATGAGGATTTTGAGCCGGATACCGAGGGGAGGAATACAAGTAGTGACAGTGAGGAGACGACGGACCTTGAGAGCGATGTGCCTTTAGCACATTTGCAAGCCAAGAAAGTAACAACACCTGTTTCACCTCCTCCACAACCTACCCCCCCACAGAATGCCCCCGAGCAAAACCCTCCTCTAGTCCCCCCTCCTGTTGATATTATCCCTTTTGAGCAGCGTTTTAACTCACCGGTTGCCTTGTCTAACTATAATGAGTATATCGCTGTGAAAAACATGTGTTATGAGAGGGGGCTAGACCTCAAAGTTGTGCCTCAACCCTTCATTGACAACTTAATGAAGAGAGGGTGGAATAATCTAATTTATGAACCTGAGGGGCATCTGAATTTGTCAATAGTCCGGGAATGGTATGCAAATTTCAGTGTGGCTAATCTGGAATCCGGGTTTATCAGAGTCAGAGGGGTTAATGTCCCGTGGACCGTCAAAGCTATCAATGATTATTATCGGATACCGGCTTTCGAGGGGCAGGATTATTTAGGTTGGTTTGCGGCGAGGTCACATTGGGATACTACTGACAACCTAGATCCATTAGAGGAGATGAGGAAAGCAATCAACCCCGAATTACCGTGGATTTCAAAAGGTAGCAATGTGAGGAGTCAGTTGGTGACGACGACTTGGCCGGATGATTGGAAAGTGGAAGCAAAGTTTTCTCAGAACCGTCTACTACCGAAACACAACATCACGCACTTCCACATTAAGGATTTGCAACTGTTGTATGCTCTACACTATGATCTGAAGGTAGACGTCGGGAAAACCATCTTTGAGGAATTTAGAGAAAATGAGAAGGTTAAGCGTCGGATGATTATGTGCCCTTATCTTATCCATGGTTTGTGCACATGAGCGTTAGTAAAAGAGTATCCTGATGATCAGATCCTAAGAAAGAAGAACCTCCCCGTGGTGCCTAAGCCATTCAATGCCCGCTCCACTTCCAGACCTCCTAGGCCCACCCCACGCCCTATTCACACCGTCCTCCGCCCTACTATTCCCACTACCTCCACCACCCTCCCCATACCTCCTCCTATCATTTCCTCTACTACTACCACTACTATACCCCCACCTCCTCCCTCTACTCTTCCGGACCTTCCATCGCACCTACACCTATACCTTCTATACCCACTACCGTGGGGCCATGGCTTAGCGAGCGGCGGGGGCTTCGATTGCACACAAGCGAGAGGGACCGGATGGATAGTCGAGGGTGACACGAACGGCATTGTGGAGAATCGGCGGGTATTGGCTCGGGAGAGACAAAGTTGAGCTTCCCGAGTTGGACCTAGATATTGCACCGTTTCGGTATACCCCGGAGATCGAGGCGGTTGCGAGAGGGTCACGGAGGAGATGTTTGTTGATCCGGATGAGGGGTTTGATGACATTGCGTTGGACGATCGATGGGCACGGATGCACCGGGACAGAGGCAATGAGGACAGTGTTGCGGGATCTTCACGGACCGAGAGTGCGGGTGATGTGGTTGCACCAACATCGGGCACACCGCATTCCACTATTGACGTACGGGGACATGGAGCGGACTAGCATGTTTTCTCATGCGATTCTTATTGTATTTACTTACTAGTCCGTCTCTTTTATACTTTGACATTTCACTTACTTTTGGCGTTCTTTCATCATACTTTGGACACACTTCACTTTTTCGGCACGTGCACTTATTTTTGAGCCCCGAGGCCTCGCTTGACCGTGTATGTTTCCCTTTTTATTGCACTCGATACCGTGGGATGACGAGGATGTTTTTATTAGCTTATATTTAATGCATGGATGTTCTGTACTTTATCTTCATTTGATTATATCCCTCCATTGCATATCCCGTATTTCCCCCTTATGCTTTGATTTTGTCACTGTGGCTTAGACTCGTTATTTTATGTACCCGCTTACCCTATTGCCTGCTTTTTAGTACGCGGATTATGTCCCGTACATGCGCTCGTCTTTGTTTCGTTGATCTCGCTCTAGGTTACGGAATGGATTCATACGAGGTTATCACGAGTTTCGAGTCAAGGTTGCGCCTTTCTCGCCGGGTCTTTTGGTCAAACGGCTAAGTCTTTTACGCTTCTTATCTCTCACACACCGAGGACGTGTTTCGTTTAAGTGTGGGGTGGGGGACTTAGCCGTTTTATTGTTTTTATTGTTGAATGTGCAATATGTGTGGTATACTTAGCCTATGATCGGGCTTGAGTCGATTTTTGGGTGATTTTAAAATTTTTCAAGGGTTCCCGACACTGTGTTGTTTGTGCTATGTCTATAGTCGAGTGGTGGCCATCTTAGTAGGGCCCCGAACGTGTGCAATTCGGTTTGATCTTATCTTGAGAATAGAGTCTATTAATTTCACGTGAAGCTACACTTTGTGCACAATTTGATTACCACCACCTCTCATGTCACTGATCTCGAGACGAAATAAAAAGGTTTATCTAAGTAGGACACGGGATGACGGTCATGGCGTCTCTTTGACCCTACCAAAGCCAAATAAGCCTTATCTCGAACATTAGACCTTCGTAGCCCCTCTCAGCCTTGATAGAATGGTCTGACCACCATTCGTTTTATAGCCGTTTTGTTACTTAGTCAGAAACCTACCCTGAGCCTTAATTATGGTCACATTTCCTTCATTTAGACCCTACGAGTGAACTTAATCTTTTGTTGGGCCACACTTGCTAAGGCAAGTGTGGGGTGGAGGGAATGATGTTTTAATGGGTTGTTGTTTTCTCGGTTTTGAGCTATACTATAAGGAGAAGAGGAGCTCATCTGGGCCTAGTGTTTTGATTTGGCCCAAGAAGAAAAGAAAATCTATGAAATTCTTCATATATATATATAAAAAAAACAAATAAAAAAAAACAGAGAGATCAATCAAAGTTCAAAATAAATTAGCTCTCTTTGCAATAAAAGTTTGGTGTATAGAAATAAAGGGTTGGAATCAAAGTAATGACCTCAAACTTATGATGTTGGAGTTGGGATAGTGAGATAGGTGCTAATGTATTCGACCTCGCCTTATGAAACTTGAAACATAGTTGAATTAGGCAATGAGTTCGGGTATATTAGCATTCTATGGTTCTCAAAGTGTTAAACTAATCAAAAAGGAGTTTGGATGGTTTATATGTTAAAGATAAGGTGGTACACTTGTTGATTAGGTTCACTCGTACTCCTTTTCTCCAGCTTCCCAAATTATCCTTTTCGATTAACCGGAATTACCCTAGCCTAACGTTATAACCCTTCAAGTCCTACCCGATCGTGTCCAAACTTAGTGACATTGATTAGTGGAGAGGCTAGTTGGTATGAGACGGTTGGTAGGCTTTTGGTCGGAATTCAAGCCCGACAATCTTTTTGAACACTTTGATGTAGCTCAGCACCACACACACTCTATTCTCTTGATAATGTTGTACCGGTGTGCGTATGATCGTGTGTCTTACTTTATGATTACCTCGAGGGTGTGATAGTAGCACCTACGTCACAATGTTGAATCCCTTGGTTTGTTTCAAAACGCCTAGTTTACTCGTGGGCGAGCAAAGGCTAAGTGTGGGGTGGTTGATGGGAGTCAACTTTACGTGACTCCGGTGCACTAATTACCCCCGTTTATCACATTTTCAGCACAATTTTGGGTGAATTAGACCATTTTCGGGGTGTTATCGTGAGTTTATGGCACGGGGAATGAATCCATTACTTTGATGAATTCTTACCCCTTTTTATTGGTATTAACCCCATTCCCGAGCACGTTTACCCTCCGGAATTGTTTGGATGTTTGTGGTTGTGATCGATATTGAAGGGTATTGGTGTCTCGAGGACCCGGAAGGTGACGATTTGTGGTGAAAAAGCATGACCGAGGCAAGACGAGGGCCTAAAAAGGGAAAAAGTGAAGATTTGGGGAAACAGGGGGTTGAAACGCACGTTTGAATTCCCCAAACGCGCGTTCCACGCCCTCAAGCGCGCGTTTGAATCCCTAAACGCGCGTTTCGGTTCGGACCGATTCGAGTTGAAGCCCTCTAAACGCACGTTTGGGAACCAGGCCAAACGTGCGTTCCAAGATCCTAAACGCGCGTTTGAACCTTCCTAAACGCGCGTTCCGTATGAAGAACAGTCAAGTCCTTGCCCGTAATTTATGTGTAACGCACGTTCCGCCAAGCGAAACGCACGTTTGAAGATCCCAAACGCGCGTTCCAGCCCTTTAAACGCGCGTTTGGACCCTTTTTGCAGCAGATTTTCCCTCCACCTATAAATACCCCCTTAGACATTTTCTTGGATATCAAGCTTTTCTTAGCAAAACTCTACCCATCTTTTGCTCGAATTTTGTAATAGCTTAGAATACTCTCTCTTAGTGTAAATCAACAACATCTTAGCATAATCTTTCCATTTCTTAGCTTAGATTTTCATTCCAAACACTAAGAGACCACCTTTTAATTACTTCTCTATTTTGTACTTTTTGGATCTAATCTCGAATTTCGCAATTTTATGGTATATCTCTCTTCTCTTTTACTTGTTATGGCTCTTATTTACTGTTTTATGCATGTTTTGATTAGTATAATGTGTAGCTAAACATCTTCATAGCCGAATCATGTGAAATTTAGTGAAATCACCCTTTGGGTGATGAAATTGGGAGTGGGTAGTGTTTTTTATTGTTGTTTCTTGCATCTTTCACGTCTTAGAACTTGTTATAACGGATTTGGGCTAGATTGATCACCTAGGTCAAAAATCACACACACCACTCTTGAGAGTTGTTCGAGAGAGAGGGTGTGGGGAAAAGGGTTCTAGGATCGCATTGTAGTGCGAGGTTACTCGTTTTTAACGTTTAAACGGCTCTTGTGCATGATTGTCTTGTGAATGAATCTCTCTTAGGAAAGGTTAGTTGACTTGGCATAAGGTGTTGGGGAAGAGTTGTTCAGACCTTAGCACCGGGATTAGGAGCACGTACCCGTGAAATTGAATGTAAGAGTTCGTTCGTTTATTGCACACTCCCGGTTTTGTCATTCCTTGGGGTGAAACTAGCTATTTTGATCATGGTTCGGCTATGTCTCTTTAACTATCTTTAAAACTTAGTAGTTTAATCTTCTTTCTTTCTTTTTATCTTTAGACTCGTTAGTTAGAATCACTTAGTGTCGTTGTAGTAAACAAAACCTTAAGAACTTTGATCACCTAGACTAAGCATTACGTTCACTTTGGTACTTACAAACACGATTCCTTTGGGTTCGACCTCGTACTCCTGTAGCTATTCTAGCAATCGACCCGGTACACTGCCGGTTAGAGAGTTAGTTTACCCACAGTTTCGAGTCCTTATAAATTGTTTTTGTTGGGGTAAATTTTATGCTCATCACATAGCAACAAGCCATTGGGATGCCTCAAAACATGTCACAGCTTCCCTGTAAGTGTTAGGTTCAAACTCCATATGTTTGTCAATTTTCTCAGTCTTAGATCCAATTTCAGATTCAGATGTGGCTCTCACAGATGAGTTAAGCATAGATTTTTCATCAAAAACTACACTCCTGCTGAGTATAACCCTATTTTCAACTGATGACCAGATTATATACCCCTTAACTCCATCTCCATATCCGACAAACACACCCTTCTTGGCCCTAGGCTCCAATTTGCCCTCACTGACATGATAGTAGACAGTGCTTCTAAAAACCTTTAGTCCAGAGTAGTCTGCTGACTTTCCTGACCAAACTTCAAGTGGTGTTGTAAGTTTGATCCCTGTGTGAGGCCCCTATTGATTAAGTAGCAGGCTGTACTAACACCATCCCCCTAAAATCTCCTTGCAAGACCAGAATTAGAGAGCATGCACCTTGCCCTTACCAAAAGAGTTTGATTCATTCTTTCTGCAACACCATTCTGTTATGAAGTATCTCTGACAGTATGGTGCCTAGCAATGCCTTCATTCTTGCAAAATTCATCAAACAATTCTTGTCCAATATCAGTTCTAAGTCTCTTGATCTTCCTCCCTGTCTGATTTTCAACCAAACCCTTCCACTGCTTGAAGTGCTTGAATGGTTCACTCTTGTGTTTCATCATAATTACCCAAACCATCCTTGAATAATCATCTATAAAATACACAAAATACCTGTGACCACCCAATGACTCCACCCTCGAAGGTCCCCAACAATCAGAATGGACATAATCAAGTGTCCATTTTGTGATGTGGATTGCTTTTGGGAACTTGCTCCTATGTAGCTTCCCAAACACACAGTGTTCACAAAATTCCAGTTCCTTGACCTTATGTCCTCCAAGTATATCAGACTTAGACATAATTTGCATCCCTCTTTCACCCATATGACCTAATTTCATATGCCACAACTTAGTCAATTGTGACTGGTGAACCTCTGATGATGCAACAGCAGCAAAACCTGATACAGTAGACCCTTGTAGTATGTACAAAGTCCCCTGCTGGATACCCTTCAGAATCACACTTGAACCCTTATAGGCATTCACCACTCCACCTTCACCCCTGCACTTGAACCCTTTGCTGTCTAGTAGACTAAGTGATATCAAATTCTTGGTCATTTGTGGAACATGCCTAACCCCATTCAATGTGCAGAATTTACCATCATGTGTCCTAAGTTGGATTGATCCAATCCCAACTAATTTACAGACCTTGCTGTTGGCCATAGAAATATGACCTCCATCAACCTGCTGATAAGTTGAAAACCGCTCCCTGTTTGGACACACATGATAAGATGCCCCAGTGTCCAGAATCCACACATCTCTGTGCCCTACTGACTCTGAAACTGTTAAGGCCGGATCTTCTTCGAGTTGGTGTCTTGTTACGCCAAAGCAATCGTACCTGCTTTGAGTACACTGTAGGTGTGATGCCCGAAAGACAATTTTGTAATTGTTTTATTTAATAAATGAAATGATATTGTTATTCATATTTATTATTCTCATATTCACCGATGTGACAATAGTAATTACACTACGAGAAAACCCTAAGTATATCGTTTATGTAATCACTTAACTCGGTGTATGGTATATACACGGGAGGATTGAGTTAGTGAAGATGTACTTAAAATACAATTAGCCCGTAGTGAAGTTAATCGAGAGTATCGGGTCTCTCCTTTAACGTGCTATTAATGCGCCCGAACACAATAGGTGTGATTGTCTTATCCGGACTTTCGGTTAAGAGAACCTAATGGGGCATTTATATATGATAGATATATCATATAGGGGTACGGACCGATTTGATTAGAGTTCACGATATAATTCCGTAATCGAGAAGTCTTATCGAATCAATGGATGATCATATTTATGGATATATCTTAATCCGAGGTGATCATAGTCAACCGCTTGAATCGGTATGAAGTTTGACTTGACGGTTAAGGATTACACCGAGTTTGTGGTCGAATTACCCCATCTTGGCATTGTCTTGGATTGAGTGAGTAGTCGTGTTATCACGGATACGAATCCATTCCTTCCATTTATGGAAGTAGATAGACGGTTCCCTTATTTGTTAATCCTAGAAACGATCGATCCATGGAGTTCATATTACACTCGATTAGCTACCGGTGAGTTGTATGAATTAATTGATCACTAGGGGGTTAATGGTAAATAAGGATAAGATGTTCTAGAAAGGGTTAACGGTAACTTCCCGATTTAGAATGAACAGTCTATGGAGGATTAATCCATATGTAATGATTATATCAATGGACGCCTATTATTATTCTCGTGAGGAGATAAATATAATCTTATAATCGGAGGAGTGCAGTCACGGGATTATGGTGGCATATTCCTGTGATTGATTTATCGAATATAATTATTCTGTTCGTAAGATAATTATTTATTTGATTTATCGGAGCCGCTGATTATTAGTCCATGGTCCCCGACGTGCCTCCTAATATAGCATAGCTATTCTCGGACGTCGAATCCTAATAATATTAATTTAGTTCTTGTTGGACTTTATTAAAACGATATGTGAATTAATTGTTTAGTGGACTATTAAATTAGTTAGGCTAAATAATTAAATATGTGGAAAAGACATTTTTCATAATCTTGGCCCAATTAGTGTGTTTGGCCGAAAATCATAAGTGACTAGGTCACAATACAATTTTCGGCCATAGCCTTATTTTTGGAACAAGAAATTATTTTCTTGTGTATTAATAAGACATGTGCACAAAATATTTATTGGATAAATATTTATGGTAAGAAATAAAGATACATATTATTCTAGATTTGTTCTAGAATATTATGGGATTATCTCTTATTTAATGGGATTATTATAATTGATTTTGTATTAATTATTAAATCCTTGGAGGCTAAGTTTTACTCTCCTATATAAAGAGAGTTCTCCCAAGCCTTAACACACACAATAAATTTCGACTTCTCCTCTTAGAGAGAAGAAGTGATAAATTCGGCCAAGGGGAGTATTGGGGAAAAATCTTGGAGGTTTTTCCGGGTAGCATATCGGAAGGATTCGAGACGAGAATTTCCTTCCACCGGGAGTTGCTTGGATCACACGTACGGAAGATCGTGGTGCTCTTCACATCTTCTTACATACATCCTTTTGCGGTTCTTCAACTTGGATTTTGAGATCCAAGAGGTATGTTCTACAACCCCCTTGTAGATGTAGATCTAGTTATTTTATTACGTGTAATTTATAGATCTAGATCCTTAAAATCGCTTCCGTTGCAGATGATATTACTAACAGTACCCTGCTGCTTCTTCCTCTTTGGACATTCATTTTTCCAATGTCTCTGCTCCTTACAGTAATTACAGATATCCTTAGCTTTATGACCCTTGGAATTCTTTTTGAATTTATTCTTTCCAGAATTTCTTGGCCCTCTGCTGACTCCACTGGCCACCAACCCAGCAGATTGACTATTTGTTCCAGATCCAGATGCCTTATGGCGTAACTCTCGAGCATGGAGTGATGACCTTACATTCTCCAATGATACTGAGTCCTTTCCAACAATAAAGGACTGCACAAAGTTCTCATATGATGCTGGCAGTGACACGAGTAGAATCAATGCAGCATCCTCATCTTCAATCTTCACATCAATATTTCTTAAATCATGCAATATTGTGTTCAGCTGATCTAGATGATCCCTCAGCTGAGTACCCTCATGCATCCTTAAACCGAACAGACGATGTTTCAACAACAACTTGTTGGTTAAGGACTTAGTCATATACAGACTCTCAAGTTTGGCCCACAACTTCTCAGCAGTGTCCTCCTCAGCAACCTCTGTGATAATATCATCTGACAAGCATAACCTAATTGTTGAATGTGCTTTCTTCTCCAGACTGGCTCTCTCAGCAGCACTTCCTTCTGTTGATTTAGACAAGGGACCCCATAATCCCTGATGCTTCAACAAAGCACGCATCTTGATCTGCTACAGACTAAAACTGTTCCTTCCTATAAACTTGTCAATCTTAACATTTAAAGTAGACATCTTTCTCACCAGAAAAGCTTTTGTAGATCCTAAATCCTAGCGTCAATTATGACCCTGATGCCAATCTACCTTGCTTAAAATAGATAAACAGATTTCTTGATGAACCTGGACGCTCTGATACCAGTTTGTTATTACGGATCGATCAAGAAGTGATGGTGATTGTGAGTAAAGATAAAAGATAAACAAGCATGCAAACACAGAAACAAGAAGAACACAGATTTAACGTTGTTTCCGGCAATATGCCGACTACTCCACAGACAAACGAGGATATTTTATTATCACCAGAAAGTTACATTAAGTTACAATAAATACATACGGTATTTATAGCCTTGAGAATCCAACCCTAACCGACTAAATAGTCAACCCGAAATAGGCGAAATACCCGAAATACCCGTTGAAGTAACTTAGATAAAACCCGAATAAACATGCAGCAGACGTGTTCTCCAAGTCTGCTGAGGCTCAGCAGACTTGTCTTCAGTAGACTTGCGAGCAGCATGCTGATCAACCTGCGAACTTGCCCCAAATTTGAACACCGGGACTTCGACGGATGCTTTATACATTGCTGACCAAAAAAATGTTTCCAAAACCAGACTCAGTAACATAGTTTAAGTCACTATTGCAACATCATATGTCACATTGTGTATCATTATTATATCACATCTTTACTAATACCGAAGTCTTAGACTTACAACAAATGACGCAAAGTTTATTTAACTTATACAGATGATATGAATGTGTCTTAACAAGGTATACAAAGATACAACTCATACAAGACATCAAGTATTTAAGTAATTAATACAACTTATAATTGAAGATGTCAACATTTGATACATCCCGATAAACTTTTGTATCATCCATATGATACAAATGATAAAAGTTGGCACACCTTGCAAACGGCATGTCACTTCTCCACCTCTTCTCCCAACGGTTGCAAAGACTTTGATATTTGATCCCGTCGTGATGTTGATGTCCGTGTTAACCAGATTGGTTGATCGAAGATGATGAAGCCATTCCTATGACTGATCTCGTTGTGATGCCTCCGGATTACCGTAAAACCCATTAAACTCCAACGGCTGAACCCATTCTGGTCAATACGGACATCTATTTGGCCATGGGAGAGACTGTGCAAGGTAATTGAGGTATCCTTGTTCCACATCAATGCTAGACCGCCACTCCCTCCTTTTGATGCAACAATAATACATGAAGAATAACACAGAGAAATGCGATTTTTTTTCCATTCCTTGCTTATTTTGATTTTGTTTCTGAAAGGAAAACCAGGGAGGCCTATGAAGGTTTATCAAATTCCTTAAATCTTTTTTGGCAATACGCTTTCCCAAGCCTATGCAGTTCCACAAAAGAATATTTTCATAGTAAAGAGAAGAAAGAAGAAAGAGATAAAGGGGAAAGAGATGGCCGACTCCTTCCTAAGAACCAAAAGGTCCGGATATGTGCCGATCAAACGGAGATATGCCGGAGACCCGGAGGAAAGTCCCAAAGTGCCCTAATTTGGGAAGACGATCGCCTGAGCTTCGTCACCATCTTTCATTGTCGCCCTAACACGCAACTTACACTTCTAATGAATAAAAAAGAAAAAAAAACTATAAAATTTAGACCACATATTAAACACTCGGGGGACAAGATGGTACACTGACGGAATCGTTGTCCTTAGTTTTATTAGTTATAGTTTCTCTTCCTTAAAGACCGATTTCGTAATTATATTTAGTTTTGTTTTGCCGGATAATTGAACGATTTATTGTTTTGTTTTAATTTAAAATCCTAGATTTTAATCTTTTTCAGAAACGATATGATATGACATGCGTTAATTTTATTATGGTCCTGGACCAAATATTAATTGATAATCCAGGACCAATAAAAATTACAAAAATAGATGGGGCCCAACTGGGTAAAATATATATGTCCAGCTTTTTCAAATTTACCCTTATAAATTTTTTATTAATGGATTTAGTATGACATGGTGTATCTAAACCATCATGAAACTCCGAGTAAAACATTTCCTCCGTCCATAATAATTTTGGATTTAGAAAACATAATAAATAAGTTACTTTTTAAGATTTCAATGTAAAATATTGTATTGTTTTTTGACTATAATAATATTACATTGTTTAGTATGAAAGTGAAAACAATCATTTAATATTGTATTGTTTTATGAGAATGATTTATATTTTGAGACAGTAAAACATATTACGTATACAAATACATAAGTAATTGCACAAATCGAGAAAACAATACTCTACACTTTAGCGTTTGGATTTTGGATTCACAGAGAAGTATAAAAAAAAACAAAGTAATTGACCGGATGATTGGAAGAGGGAAAAAAAATCCAACTAGTTTGAAAAAAAAAATCCAACTAAATTAATATTCACAAATTTTAGAATGGTTTGCAAATCCTATGCAAAGAAGAAATGTGAAAGATTATGAACGGGTATTTTTAAGTTATACCAATGGAGGATTATGATTATTTTTATTTCTCTAAACACACTAAAAGTGTGTAGGTGTGTATTTGGAATAATAATTAATGGCCTTCCATCCAGTATAACTCGAAAATACGTGTTGAACGCTAACTCTTTTGAAATAAATACACATGAAAATCAAAATGCATATCACAAATTTTCCCTTGGATTTTATGTATCCACCTTAATTAATACATGCTGTTCAGCACCATGTCCACCTCGCTCAAACTTTTTATTTTTATTTTTTAAAATATGTCAAGAATCTCCAAGATGGAACGATTACAGAGTGGACAAAAGCCTCGATTGAACCACAGATCTCTAGCACATCCCCTACAGAACGTGTGACCGCATGGGATAAAAGCTGCATCCTTCTTCTTTCCCATGCACACGCAGCACAGAGAATCACTACTACTACTACTACTTCCTTTGTGGATCTTACCGCCATCTTTGCCGTCCGTTTCGGTTAGCAGCCTCATCAACGACACTCTCAACGCCGGCTTCGTACTTCTATTACCACCGTTGACCTCCTCCTCACTATGATTGGGTGGCCTTGCTGCCGGACTAGTGGTGTTCGACGAGTCAACATTAATATTCTCACCACCTTGATCTTGGACCGCCCTGAACATCCGTTCCGCCACCAATGCCGCCGCCAAATTCATCCCCGAGGCTGCAGGCACCGCGTCGACGGAAACGGAGCATATGCATGAGGGAGGTCTCTAGGCACATTCTCTGGATCGTGTGGGGCCTCCTCCAGCTCGTCTTCGTCTTCATCATCACTCAGAGGATTAGAGACGATTCCCATCATAAGACCAAATGACGAACCCCCACCACAACAGCTGATTCCCTTCAATCTAAACCGTTCAGTGAGCTTCTTCCGTCGGCTTAAGCGATCAGCGGCGCCGTCCATTTTGTTTCTCAGCAATTCCACTAACGGGGTTGTTGCCCTTTGCCCCCTTTCCATTCTAACCTGATGCAACCCAAAACCAAACATCTCACCAAGTATATTCATATATAGTTTCACAAAGGTATATATTACGACAAAATTAAGTTCATGCATGGATATAAATAAACTAGAACATGTATATATATTAAAGCAGGAACAAATAATATATAACAGAGACTTACAGATCATTTATGGAAGGGGTGAATATTGAGAGGTTAAGACATAGAAATCATGTGTGTTCTGCAGAATCAAGAATTAATATTGAGGAATTCCAGAATGAATACTTTCACCGCCCAATTAGCATTTCACGAGGAATTAATGGGAATGATAGATGGCTCGTCATATAGCTTAAATGAAAGCGGTTGTGACTCGTGAGTTATGGCACGGTGAAGTGTTTATTCGGAAACTACGATTAAGTCAACGGAGCTTTGTGATGTCGTCATTGAAAGCTTCACTGCTTTCACCATTTGGAAAAAGACAATAGAGGGATGAAGATGGATAATTTTTCAATCAGCTTATCATTCACTACATACAATATTTTATTTGAACTAGAACTAATAAATATAAATACCAAGTATTATATGTGAATAAATTCGATATATGTATGTTACGTATGTGCGTGCGTGTATATATATATATATATATTTATATATATATTTACTTATTTATATATATATTATATATACCTACATATATATATATATATATATTATATATATTTACATATACGGTGGCGGAACAGAAATTTACTATGGGTGATCTTGGTTATTTTAGGGTGGTCTTTATTATAGGGTACTACAAATATATTCTCACTAGTTTTTTTTTTTTTTTTTTTTTTTTTTTTTTTGGATGGGCAGAGACCACTCCACCCCCCTCACTTGGTTCCGCCAGTGCATATATACATATATATAGATAGATAGATACATACACACACACATATATATATATATATATATATATATATATATATATATATATATATATATATATATATATATGTGTGTGTGTGTGTGTGTATACATACATAACATATATATATATATATATATACACACACGCACGTACGTAACATATGTATCGAATTTATTCACATATAATACTTGATACTTATATTTGTTAGTTCTAGTTTGAACAAAGTATTATATGTAGTGTAATGGTAAGTTGATTGGAAAATGACCCAAAGGTAATGGGTTCGAATCCCCTCGGCTCCGGCGATGATTAGGATTAAAAATCCAGAAAATAAAAAGTTATAGGACTGAAAATGCTACCGGCGCAAAAAGAGGACTATTTACAAAAACGAGGAAAGTTATAGGACTAAAAATCCAATAACCCCTATAAGATGTGTGTCTAATTCGGTGTGTCTAAGTTTTATATATATTTTTGAGGGGCAAAAACAATTTTTTATTAATCAACATCCGCGATACAAGCAAGTAATACATGAGAAGAAGAAAAACAAATGGGTAAAGCTAAATAAAAAAGGGGGGAAGTGTTTGTGCTCATTAAACGTGGTTATCACATCCAACAAGATAAAGACCTTCTTCTTTTTTTTTTTTTTGAGGGGCAAAAGCATAGTAAATGCCCCATTCCATACGGATGAATATTTCCTTGACGTTTTATGAAGGAAAAGGAAAGCGTGATAAACGCTATGGGAGGAGAGCTTTACAATCCTCGATGATACTTCCCACCTGGGATAAATCTTCCACTTGGCCGGTTAGACGACGATGAATAGATTGGCAGTCTCCTTCGAACGATACATTGAAAAAACCCCAAGAAAGAGCGAACACCAAAGCGTTATAAACTGCCAAGGCCTCTCCAACTGGCACGTCATATTTCCCTTCTAGTTTTTTTTTTGGAGAAACTACGTAAAATGGCCCCCGGATGTTACGAAGGAGTCCACCAATAGATGTGACGTTCTCTCCAAAAGCCGCGTCAACATTAAATTTCAAAGTTTCCATAGGTGGCGGCTTCCATTTACCTCGGGAATTGATTTGAAGCGGACCCCGAGCCTTTGAGTTGGCAATTAAATAAGTTTCGGCTTCGGCCAAAGAGTGTGTAATAATCGTACTTACATGGACATTTTTCTTATTGAAAACTCAATCATTTCTAGCTTTCCAAATATGCCACAATAAGCTAGCCACATGAGCAATTTCACTCTCATCTTTTGTACGAATCGGCTCCTCGAAGCACTTGAAGCATTGAATTAGTTTTCAGCTTCCTAAGGTGTTCACCCTTGTGATATTGTGACCAAATCGACCTCGGGATTTCGCATTCAAAGAGACAATGCCATATTGTTTCATCTGTTCGGTAACAGACCGGGCATAATCCATCACCTACTCCTCTAGTTCGGAGGGCTAGATTGGTGGGTAAGGCATTTTGAAAAACTTTCCAAAGGAAATGCAGAATTCTTGGTTGCACTCGGATTCTCCAAAGATGCGTCCATGGGTTCATACGCTTTGCCGAAGGAGAGGGCTTGTTGGAGATCGATTTCGTCTTCAATTCATAGGCTAGAGAATATCCTGCTTTAACAGAGTAGCATCCATTTTCAGAAAAATGCCAGATAAACCTGTCTTCTTTGGCGTTAGGCGATAATGGTATCGACAGTATTTTCTCGGGCTTCAAAAGGGTTGAAAGCTTCTTGAACCAAGTCAACTCTCCACCGCCGAGTGAAAGAGTTTATCAAACAACTTACTTTCCTACATGGAAGGACGTTCAAATTTGCATGGGCATGAAAAGTTGGCTCAGCTGGCAGCCATGGGTCATCCTCAATATCTATTTTATCCCCCTTTCCAACCTTCCACCGGAGACCATGAGAAAGAAGCTCTTTACCACGAATGATACTCCTCCAAAGTGCTGATGGGGAGCTAGTAAGAGAGGCTGAAATAAATTCCTTTGAGCTGAAATATTTTGCTTTTAAGACATTCGCCGATAATGATGAGGGTCATTCAAAATTCTCCATGCTTGCTTTGCCAATAAAGCAAGGTTGAAGCTCAGTCCGGAAGCCTCCCTCCCTCGCCCTTTTTTTGACAACAAGTGCTCCATGACTTTTAGTGTATTCAATCATTGCCTTCTGAGGATTAATCTTTCTAGATCTTCAATGAGGGTCTTTGGTAGTAAGAAACACTGCATAACGTACTGAGGAAGGGCATGTATAATAGATTTTATGAGGATCTCTTTACCAGCCGGTGATAGGAATTTTCCGTTCCAACCTTGAAGCTTTTTCTGGAGTCTCTCCTTTATGTAGGCAAAAATCTCCATTTTGGATCTTCCACTTACAAATGGGAGCCCCAAATATTTCCCTGTTCCAATGCTTTTTGGGATGTTGAGCAAAAAAGAGAGGTCTTCTCTTGGTGCTTGGCAAAGCCACTTACTAAAGAAAAGGAAGACTTGTGAAGATTAATTTTTTGCCTTGACAATGCTTCATATTCCTCCAAAATAGAATTTATTAAGTGGCATGATTCTGAGGTTGCTTCAGCAAATACCAAACTGTCATCCGCGAAGAATAAGTGTGTTAACTCAAAAGGATTCTGCTTCCCAAATGTTATTCCACGAAATGAATGAATCGAAGAATCTCTCCTAATCATTGCCGATAGGCCTTGTGCACATATTATGAAGAGGAAAGGTGATAATGGATCGCCTTGCCGGATACCTCGTGTAGGCCGAAGAGAGGGGGATGGGTTCCCGTTTATAAGAACTTGATATGACGGTGAGGAGATGTATTCCATAATCACTGCAACTGGAGAAGGAGGGAAATTCATAGCTTTCAGTATGTGACGAAGAAATCCCTACTCGGCACGATCAAAAGCTTTTGCATATCTAATTTTAAGGCAATATGATTATTGCACCCGCTCTTACCAAGATTCATCGAGTGAAGATATGAAGGCTTCTATGATATTATCTGTGATTAACTTGCCTTTTACAAACTCTATTTGTTCTTGTGATATAATAGAATTCATCACCACTTTCAACCAATTTACAAGTGTTCGAGATAAAATCTTGTAAATAGAATTGCATAAGCTAATCGGTCGAAAATCGGTCATTTTTTTGCCTCTTTCACTTTTGAAATCAGCGAGATATAAGTTTTATTTATATTTGAGATGTCTCTTCCATTATTTAAACAATCGAGAATTACCTCCGTAATTTGTCCACCCACCATAGGCCAAAATTTTTGGAGAAAAACCGCGTGCATTCCGTCTAGGCCGGGTGATTTCTTTCCTGGCAATTGTGAGAGGGCAGCTTGCACTTCTTGTTGAGTGAAAGGTCTTGATAGCCTAATGATATCTTCATCACTGAGTTTGTGTAATATTCCGATTTTCGGGAAAGGGCAGACGTGTCATTTTGCGAAAACGAAATATTGGGTTCGGTTCCTTTTATTCGGAGTTTAAGTATTTGTTAAATTATATATGTATATTTCGAAATATATATATGTATATAGTTAAGGAAGATAATAAGATCTTTATCCTTTTTTTGGGATTTATCTTATTATAAAGGAAGATAATAAGATCTTTATCCTTTTTTTTGGGATTTATCTTATTATAAAGGAAGATAATAAGATCTCTATCTTTTTTTTGGGATTTTCTATTTAAGGAGAATAAATCCCCACAATTCTTATAACCTATTAGAAATCGATTTTTCTCCACCTCCATATACTCTCTCGCGTGTGTGAGCCAAAAATTAGGGCCGAGAGTTTTTCAATCGGTCGTTAAAGCAATTCTTGACGGTTTTCGCATCGTAGTAGAGCGCCGGAATCGTTGTGAAGAAGGCAACGTTTTGATTGCGTAAAGTTGAAGCTTTGATAAGAGAAAGATCGGTTTTAGCCGCCGCTCCGAGTTTTGCCGTTGGAATAAGCTTGCTAAAGGTAAGAAGCTCTTCCTACAATCTAATTGTGGTTTAGAGTAGAATAGATCATGTTTTGGATGCATATTGTATCAAGTTTTAAGCTTAGATGATGTTTAAGGATTAAGTTTTGTTTTGGATCTTAAAAGACATGTTTTCTACTGTTTTTCTGCTATAATTCATGTGCAAGATGTTTAGATTCGAGTAGAGACCGTTAAGGGTTGGAAAACAGGTTTTAGGGCTTTTTCTGCGTAGGATGTGTACGCATTGGCTAGCAATGCGCCTGCATTCCTGATGCAGGATTGCTTAGAATAAGTGCAGCAGGGATGCGCACGCATTCCAGAGTAATGCGCACGCATTGCCCCAGTTTCTATGTAATGTTGTTTTAAGCTATGTTTTGAATTTTAAACCTTAATTCATGATTTAATAACACTAATTAAATATGAACAAGCCCCGATTGAGTTTCTGATTCGTTCAGTTAAAACACCGAATGTACTCTTAAAGGGAGTTGAAGTTCGGATCCGTCGGAAGGGCATGAAAGGGCTTGTGCTTTGATGAACTAGGGTTCATCATTGTCTGTGTAATTGATAGGATGTGATGTCTAGTTGTCTAAGTGAGGGAGTAGAGCTGATTAGGTGAGTATTATTCTGAAAACACTTAGGTGACTAGTTAATTCACATTAATAATTACATAAGTGTAGTAAAAGCTAAAACGTCATCTATTCTTGGTTAGGCACTGATTCAAATCGGCGATGTGATACGTTCATAAAAGGTGGACAACACTACCGGCTCAAAAGGTCAAGGGTAGTGGAGGAAATCCATCGAACGTATATGCATACCGGGGAGATCCCGGGACTACCGGTGCTAATCACCGTAGTTGGCAAGTATATCTCGTGGTGGAATTTTCACCATGCATTGTGTCCTTGAGTAATGATGTAACAAAGATAAGCTAAGTTAGAAACGTATAGTCACGACGTGTCGATGGGCATGTAGTGAACCCTAGATCGAGTCGGTCTCGCAAGGCAAATCTTTTAATAATAAACCTTAATCATATTGTAGCTTCTACTTCTTACTTTGTACATTGTACTTACCTCAAATGCATGTTTATTTATGTGTTTGGGGGAGAGAAGACGAACAGTAAATGATGAGTTCGAGGAGAACTTTGATGACGACGTTTGAGGACGCCGGAGTTGAAGACTTTGATTAATTATTATTCATTTCTTTATTTATTTCCTAGATTTGGATTATTATTGGATTTTGTAGTTTACTTTTAGTACTTTGGAATTCGTATCGTTTTGGGATTCGTTGGTTTTGTTTCGGATGTAATAACTTTACATTTCCTTCTCTAGTTCTTGAATTTCTATTCTGAGATGTTTGAAAAAAATTACCCGAGTCTTTTTAGCTTCCGTTTGCTTTTATTTGATACGACGTAGTAGAGGCTTACGTGTAATATTATTTATTTAATATTATGCGTGCCGAACGTTTCGATTTCCGGATAAGGACTCGGTGTCCGGGAACGGGGCGTTACGCTTGGTATCGTAGAGAAGCGTCTTTTAGGCTTTCTTTCTATTAAGATAAGTTCTCTTTAGACCTCTTAGTAACGATTTGGTTTTCGTTGATCATCGTGATGGTGTTCACGAGAACCGGAGCGGGTGCGTGCTTCGGGAGTACGTCGAGAGAGTCCTACGCCGCCAGCCGGGAGAGGCGGTTTCGTGAGGCGTAATCCTTCACCTCACCCGAGCCCCACTCCACCCCCTCATACCGCAACCCCTACACCACGATCTCGCCGGAGTTTGTCACCGCGACCTCATCGTGAGCAACACCCACAATGGCATGTGGGAAGTTCGGTTCGCTTTTCCTTGGTAAGTGACGTTCCAAAGGGTTTAGTACCGCCACCGCAAGTCACCCTCCACCAAGGTACAACTACATCTATGGAGAACCAGGAGAAGCACCTATACGAGTCACCGTAGTGGGAGACATTCCACCCGCCTACGTACCCCCAAAGAACTAGTATCTATCCCCCAAAGCGAGCTACCCTTCTCCACCGTTGTTTTCTCATCGCCAAAAGATCGACCTTTTACCCTCCTCCAAAGGGGTCATACTCCCCGACCTACCGTACCACCTCCACCCCGTTTTGACCATCAACAAGGTCTTGGTTACCCACCCTACGGTTTACATCAACCCCGCCAACAAAGAAGAGATACCTTTTGAATACCCTCCAGCTTATCCACAAGCCCCACCCGCTAGACCGGCACCCGAGCAAGCACCACCGATTGACTCGGTATACGAGATTAAGGAGGAACAAAGTTCAAGACTTCTTTGGGAATGTCGAGCATTCGAAGGCCGAAGAGTGGATAAGGAGTTTTGAGAAGGCATGTAGGAACATACATGTCCCCGAGACCGAGATGGCACAAGCTTGGCGGTTAGTTTCCTTTTGGGTGCAAATTTGAAGCATGGATAGATGCTATACAGAGCGCAAATGGTAAAGTGACGGATTGGGAAAGCTTTAAGGCAATGTTCTATAATGAGTATTTTCCAAAGAATAAAGCAAGTGCACGTACATGGCAAGTCAATTTCTAAAGCATAAGCAAGGTAATTACATGACAAGATCACAATACACCAACAAGTTTAACGAATTGGGAAGATTCTACCCCGAGTTGATGAAGGTAGAAGAGAGGAAGATGGCCCTATACAAGGAAGGGTTATCGTATCGATACAAGCCGGCATGTTAGTTTCACAAACAAGAACATGGCCGAGTTGTTGAATAAGGCCTTAGAGGTTGAGACATTCGTGAAGAAGGCCACCGTTGTTATCGGGAGCAAGAGGAATTTTGGAACAAGCCAGGGCAATAGCCGGGGAGCACCCCAACAAAATTTCAAGAAGACAACGGCCCCTACAACAGTAAGCCACCCACCGGAGCACCTTTATGCTCTAAGTGCAACAGAATCACTCGTGTGAGTGTAAGGCTAATACAGAGGTCGCTACTACCGTGGAGATTTAGGACATTTTGCCAAGATGTGTCCCACGAAGGGGAGTTCGAATATTCCGAAGCAAGGAAGTGGGAAAGGCGGCCCAAGTCGCCCGCCGAGTCTTTGCAAAGTGATGCCGAGATAGCGTAACCGGACGATAATGTTATTTCGTGTACCTTTTTGTTTAATTTAATTTATTTGAGTACTTTTATAGCACGATTTAAATCATGTTGTATTTGTATTTAAATAAATGAATTTACATCCTAGGTACAATAATATTAGACAACTTAGCGCTTACGGCGTTGTTTGATACGGGAGCGTCTAATACTTTTGTGTCAACTAAGATAGCTAAGAAGCTTAACTTGCCAATGGAACCTTTAAGAAATACTTTGGAGATAACAACACCTTTAGGGAAGGTGACTAAGGTAACCAAGTTGATACCCCCGGTAGAGGTTCGAGTTGGAAAGTATTGTTGCAAGAGTGACTTTACGGTTTTGGACTTTTCGATTTTGATGTGATTCTTGGAATAGATTGGCTATCCGAGAATTTCGTCCACTTGGATTGTAGAGAAAAGAGAGTGACCTTTAAGATACCGGGAAAATCGATAAGACTTATCAAGGTAACATTTACAAGCCTAGTAAGAAGCGTCACCCTATAATTTCGCCGGTTAAGGCTATAAGGGCTTGTCGAAAGGTTGTGAAGGCTACTTGTTGTACGCAAGCTTGATGTGGAGCAGGTAAAACCTAAGTTAGAGGAGACCCCCGTAGTCAAGGAATACCCCGAAGTGTTTCCGTAAGAGTTACCGGGAAACATGCCGGATAGAGAGATAGAATTCGAGATCAAGTTGATGCCAGAGCGGCACCCGCTTGCTAAGGCACCCTATAGAATGGCACCGGCTGAATTGAAGGAGTTGAAAGCACAGCTCAAGGATATGCTTGAGAGGAATATAATTCAGCCTAGTACTTCGCCTTGGGGAGCCCCGTTGTTGTTTGTTAAGAAGAAAGATGGTAGTACGAGGATGTGCATAGACTATCGAGCGTTGAATAATCCGACCATCAAGAATAAATACCCTTTGCCGAGGATTGATGATTTGTTTAACCAGCTTGCAAGGCAAGAGAGTGTTTTCTAAGATTGATCTTAGATCGATACCACCGCTGAAGATCAAGGTAGCGATATACCAAAGACAAATTTTCAAGACGAGGTATGGACATTATGAGTTCTTAGTTATGCCTTTTGGACTCACTAATGCCCCATCCGCATTTATGGATTTAATGCAGCGTGTTTTCATGCCATACTTGGATAAGTTTGTGATAGTGTTCATAGATGACATCCTTGTATACTCTAAGGATGAGAAGGAACATGAAGAACACTTAAGGATAGTGTCGGATACATTAAAGGAGAACCAGCTTGTATGCCAAGTTCTCGAAGTGCGACTTTTGGTTGAATCAAGTGAGTTTCTTGGGTCATGTCATTTCGAGATGGCATTAAGGTTGATCCCGCGAAGATTGAAGCAAATTGAGAAGTGGTCCGTACCGACTACCGTTTCGCAGGTTAGAAGTTTTCTCGGTTTGGTCAATTATAGGAAGTTTGTACAAGACTTCTCAAAGATAGCTACACCACTTACCCGGCTCACTCAAAAGGATGTGAAGTTCGAGTGGACCAAAGTTGAGTGTGAAGATGCTTTTCGTACGTTGAAAAAGAGGTTGACTACAGCCCCCGCTTTGGCGCTCCGGAGATCTTTGATAATTATGATGTCTACACGGATGCTTCGGGACAAGGTTTAGGTTGTGTGTTGATGCGGGAGGGAAGGTAATTGCTTATGCATCCCGACAAGCTTGAAGGTGCATGAGAAGAATTACCCAACACATGACTTAGAGTTGGCAAAGCAGTAGTGTTTGCCCTAAAGACTTGGAGGCACTACCCGTATGGAGTTAAGGCCAGGATCTTCACCGATCACAAGAGTTTGAAGTATTTCTTTACCCAGGAAAATCTGAATATGAGACAAAGGAGATGGCTGGAGTTCGTAAAGGATTATGACTTGGAGATTCAAGATCATCCGGGTAAAGCAAATGTAGTGGCGATGCCTTGAGCGTAAAACCGTGTTTGCGTATCGAGTGTTGAAGACGTTGCGTAAAGGTTAGATGGGTTGAGAATCCGAAGCTTTGATCGATTGAAGACCGACAGCTTATGGCACCATTGTTAGCAAGGTCCGAGTTGATGGATGACATTCGGGAAAAGCAAGATGAAGACCCGTGTTGGTTGACTTGAAGCGAGTTGCAAGGGAAAAGCCTACGGTTGGATATGTGTTAGATAAGAATGGCAATCTTTGGTACCAGGATCGTTTGTGTGTGCCTAAGGTTGGTGATTTAAGACAGAGAGTCATGGAAGAGGCACATAGGATTGCTTTCGCAGTTCATCCAGGAGCTACTAAAATGTACAGAGACTTGAAGGAAAGGTTTTGGTGGCCCTCGATGAAACTGGAGATAGCCAAGTTCGTTGCAGAGTGTGATACTTGCCAGAAGGTTAAAGCGGAACATAGAAGACCGGGAGGAATGCTTAAGCCATTGGATATCCCGTAATGGAAGTGGGATAAGATCACTATGGACTTTATCACCGGTTTACCTAAGACGAGAGGCGGTAATGATGCGATTTGGGTGATTGTGGATAGATTGACCAAATCCGCTCATTTCTTACCATATAAGGTCGATATGCCCTCAAGAAAATGACGACACTATACTTGGATAATATAGTGAAGTTACACGGAGTACCTATCTCGATAGTTTCGGATCGTGATTCGAGGTTCGTCACGGTTTTGGAAAAGTTTACAAGCAAATTTTTGGAACCAAGTTGGATTTGAGTACGGCCTTTCATCCTCGTACGTATGGACAATCCGAGAGAACCATCCAAACACTTGAAGATATGTTGAGAGCTTGTGTGTTGGAAGTAGGTGGATCATGGGATGATTACCTACCGGTAGCGGAGTTTGCTTACAACAACGGTTATCATGCAAGTATTGGCATGCCACCGTTTGAAGCATTATATGGAAGAAGATGTAGAACACCGCCGTTTTGGGATGAAGTCGGGGAAAGACAAATCACCGGGCCGAATTGGTTGAGCAAGCTAAAGAAAGGGTTCAAATTTGGTCAAGAAGAATCAAGGCGGCTCAAGATAGACAAGAGTTGGGCGTATGTTAGAAGGAGACCTCTTGAGTTTGAAGTTGGTGAAAGAGTTTACCTACGAGCTTCACCAATGAAGGGAGTGAAACGTTTTGGACAAAAAGGAAAGCTAAGCCCTAGTACGTTGGACCTTTTGAGATTCTAGAAAGAATTGGACCTTTGGCTTACGTACTCAAGTTACCGTAATCCATGTCGAGAGTCCACAACGTGTTTCATGTCTCAATGTTAAAGAAGTGTTTGACCAAGACGGATATTGAGACTACCGTTGATCCGGAGGGTCTCCAGGATAATCTTTCGTACGATGAGACACCGACCGAATTTTGGACCGGAAGGAAAAGATGATTAAGAGACGGTTGATTCCTTTAGTTCGGTGCAATGGAGCAATCATTCACCGGATGAAGCTACTTGGGAAGTTGAGGACGATATGATCGCCGAGTTCCCGCATTTTATGGACTTACCAGTGTATGTTTTAAGTTTCGAGGACGAAACTCCTTTAAGGGGGGAAGAATGTAATATTCCGATTTTCGGGAAAGGGCGTACGTGTCATTTTGCGAAAACGAAATATTGGGTTCGGTTCCTTTTATTCGGAGTTTAAGTATTTGTTAAATTATATATGTATATTTCGAAATATATATATGTATATAGTTAAGGAAGATAATAAGATCTTTATCCTTTTTTTGGGATTTATCTTATTATAAAGGAAGATAATAAGATCTTTATCCTTTTTTTTGGGATTTATCTTATTATAAAGGAAGATAATAAGATCTCTATCTTTTTTTTGGGATTTTCTATTTAAGGAGAATAAATCCCCACAATTCTTATAACCTATTAGAAATCGATTTTTCTCCACCTCCATATACTCTCTCGCGTGTGTGAGCCAAAAATTAGGGCCGAGAGTTTTTCAATCGGTCGTTAAAGCAATTCTTGACGGTTTTCGCATCGTAGTAGAGCGCCGGAATCGTTGTGAAGAAGGCAACGTTTTGATTGCGTAAAGTTGAAGCTTTGATAAGAGAAAGATCGGTTTTAGCCGTCGTTTCTCCGAGTTTTGTCTGTTGGAATAAGCTTGCTAAAGGTAAGAAGCTCTTCCTACAATCTAATTGTGGTTTAGAGTAGAATAGATCATGTTTTGGATGCATATTGTATCAAGTTTTAAGCTTAGATGATGTTTAAGGATTAAGTTTTGTTTTGGATCTTAAAAGACATGTTTTCTACCGTTTTTCTCGCTATAATTCATGTGCAAGATGTTTAGATTCGAGAGACCGTTAAGGGTTGGAAAACAGGTTTTAGGGCTTTTTCTCGCGTAGGATGTGTACGCATTGGCTAGCAATGCGCCCGCATTCCCGATGCAGATTGCTTAGAATAAGTGCAGGATGCGCACGCATTCCGCAGTAATGCGCACGCATTGCCCCGCTTTCTATGTAATGTTGTTTTAAGCTATGTTTTGAATTTTAAACCTTAATTCATGATTTAATAACACTAATTAAATATGAACAAGCCCCGATTGAGTTTCGATTCGTTCGCTTAAAACACCGAATGTACTCTTAAAGGGAGTTGAAGTTCGGATCCGTCGGAAGGGCATGAAAGGGCTTGTGCTTTGATGAACTAGGGTTCATCATTGTCCGTGTAATTGATAGGATGTGATGTCTAGTTGTCTAAGTGAGGAGTAGAGCCGATTAGGTGAGTATTATTCGAAAACACTTAGGTGACTAGTTAATTCACATTAATAATTACATAAGTGTAGTAAAAGCTAAAACGTCATCTATTCTTGGTTAGGCACCGATTCAAATCGGCGATGTGATACGTTCATAAAAGGTGGACAACACTACCGGCTCAAAAGGTCAAGGGTAGTGGAGGAAATCCATCGAACGTATATGCATACCGGGGAGATCCCGGGACTACCGGTGCTAATCACCGTAGTTGGCAAGTATATCTCGTGGTGGAATTTTCACCATGCATTGTGTCCTTGAGTAATGATGTAACAAAGATAAGCTAAGTTAGAAACGTATAGTCACGACGTGTCGATGGGCATGTAGTGAACCCTAGATCGAGTCGGTCTCGCAAGGCAAATCTTTTAATAATAAACCTTAATCATATTGTAGCTTCTACTTCTTACTTTGTACATTGTACTTACCTCAAATGCATGTTTATTTATGTGTTTGGGGGAGAGAAGACGAACAGTAAATGATGAGTTCGAGGAGAACTTTGATGACGACGTTTGAGGACGCCGGAGTTGAAGACTTTGATTAATTATTATTCATTTCTTTATTTATTTCCTAGATTTGGATTATTATTGGATTTTGTAGTTTACTTTTAGTACTTTGGAATTCGTACTCGTTTTGGGATTCGTTGGTTTTGTTTCGGATGTAATAACTTTACATTTCCTTCTCTAGTTCTTGAATTTCTATTCGAGATGTTTGAAAAAAATTACCCGAGTCTTTTTAGCTTCCGTTTGCTTTTATTTGATACGACGTAGTAGAGGCTTACGTGTAATATTATTTATTTAATATTATGCGTGCCGAACGTTTCGATTTCCGGATAAGGACTCGGTGTCCGGGAACGGGGCGTTACAAATACTCCTCCTACAATAACTGGTACCTCTCAATTTCTTCTAAAATTCCTTGCTCGTGTTTTGCATCATATGAGTTTGCTGCTTGGACATCTGCTAATTCTTTGTGCAACTCTTTCAGTCTCAATGGAATATGCCCAAATTTTTCCTTTGCCCAAGTTCTGAGTTCGTCCCTCACAGAACAGATTTTAGAGTCTAAGGACTGGGGGTTTAAGGTCTCCCCGGGGTCCCAAAAGCGATGGAAAATTTGCTCAAACTCCTCCTCTTGTAACCAGAAAGGTTCATACCGGGGTAATCTTCGCCACTTTGCAGGGTTTTCTCCATCGCTGTTTGCAGCTAGGAGTAACGGACTGTGATCTGAGTGAGTTGATGAGAGATGATAGACTTTGTGTTTTGGGAATAACAATTTCCAATCGATACACGATACTCCACGATCTAATCTGCTCCTTGTTGTAGGGTTGGTAGATTTATTTCGCCATGTAAAATGTCCCCCCACAAACCCAAGATCGGCTAAATCACATTCAGCTAACACAGACCGGAATTCTCGCATGGCAGAGAATGAGCGGTCATTCGGCCCGTCTTGTTCATAGGAAAAAAGAATTTCGTTGAAATCCCCCATCACACACCATGGTAAACTATGAGAATCTCTTAGTTTCCGGAGCAAATCCCATGAGTGTCGACGCAAAGAGGCATCGGGATTTCCATAGAAGCCGGTAAATCTCCAAGAGGGAAGGCCCGGGCTATCTACCCGTACATCTATTTGTCCTGGGGAGAAATTGTGTAGTGTAATAGTGACATCCGTTGACCATAATAAAGCTAGGCCACCACTTTTGCCTTTCGCTTCATGGAAGACACCATTTTGAAACCCTAGAAACTCTCTGATCGAATTCATGCGATCCTTTGTAGCTTTTGTCTCGGATAAAAACACTAAGGTTGGGGAATGTTCTGTAATCAGACGCTTTAATTCTTTTTTTGCTTTCATGCTACCCAATCCACGGCAGTTCCATGCCAAAATCTTCATGGTAACTAATAGTTGTGCAAAAGAAGCTCACGCTTACCTGGTAGAGAGAAAAGCCGAAGAACGGGATGAGCCCTTACTGGAGGGAGGGATGCCGGATCTCCGGAGATGAAGCCCCTTGACGGGGAGATGAAGCCCTAGAAAGGGAGGGATGCCGGATCGCCGGAGATTTGAAAAAAAATATTGTCTTTTGCTTATTTTACATGTCTGAGCGCTGAAAACTTTTGCTTATTTTACATGTGAAATTAAGTGACACTTAAATAATTAAGATGTGTTAAAAAATTTATCAAACATGTCTAATTCTAACCGCCACTTAATTGTTTCAGAATAAGCACTTAATTTGCTTACCAAACAGGCCCTAAGTAAAACTACCTCGTGTAACTTAAGAAAAACAAAACATAAAATTAAAATACACATGAAACGACGTAATTTTTATTTAAACACCGAGATTACACACGCATCTTAGACATGTGATCTCAAGCTGAACAGGGGTAGATGAGTGATAACACCAACCAAATTATATATATTCCGTAAAGAAAACTGAACACGGAAACTAGGGGAAAATTTCAAATGCAAAAGATGGATAATTTTATACCTCCGTCCCCATTTATTAAGTGATGAAGTCAGAGGCGGATCTGGAAGTCTCTAGATACGTGACTCCACTGAGATGCAGTGATTTTTTATTCATTAAAACGATTTAGTTTTGTTGTTAAACGTATATTATTTGTTTGTTTTTAGGTAAAAGAAACTTTATTTAAAAACAGGAAAAATCCTCCATACAAAATCATTTTGTTGTTAAAAATATTGTTTTAGTCTCCGTGACCCACCGGAATAAATTTTTAGATAAAAATATATAGTTTTACACTCCGGCGGCCCAACTGGGAAAAATTTCTGGATCCGCCGGTGGATGATTTTGTCAAAAGTTTTTGTTTTTTTATTTTATTTAATGGAGTTTCATTTTTCTATTCTTTTTCTAAAGAAAACTCGTGGTTCTCTTTATTAACCAGTGTCACTTACGCAAGCAACAATTACATCTGAGGGAGATTGAGTAACCCATTCTTGAAAAACCACAACATGCTAGCAGATTAGCTGACACATTGCCAGTTTTCTTTACAAAAGAGATTGAGATAGGACTAAATTGAACAAAAAGATCTTCGCACGACTTTTTTTTTTATTTCTAGCTCAGAAAGGTCCCCCTCCTAAAAAAAAAGGTCATCCGTTGGCAATCTGAGACGTTGGAAGAGAAGAAGGCAATCTCCTTCAACAATGTACGTAGTTATTGCATAATTTGCATCCATAAGCCAAAGCTACCGTTAGGGGATGATATAAAGCTAAGGCCTCCCATTGAAAAATAGATCTAACTATGACAGCCTCCTAACGAATATGAGTTTGCTGCTACAATACTTCCATCACTGTTGCGAATTATACCTCCAACATATAGTTTGTTTTCCACAATAAAAACATCAAAGTTAATTTTGAGTTTCCCAGCTTCCGGCTTTGTCCAAGTAGTCGCCCAAGAAGGTGTCATCTCGTTTCCATGTTCCCTGAAATTCTTAACACATAGATGTTTTCCCCCTTAAAAAATGGCATTGCAACTTGTTTTCCACATGTACCAAAGGGTGTAAATCACTTTATTGCTATCATTTTCTTCCAATTTTGTGATCAATCAATTGGTGAAGTCCATTATAGATCCTCTCAACATCGTCCCTTTAACCTGCTTACTTTGTGCCCAAACACGGTGATGATAGCCGATCCGAACTGCGCCACGTGTCATCCTTGAAAGACATGCAATAAATGATCAACCCTCTAAGTATAGTCATTAAGGGCCAGGTGCCCCAGAAACATGTTACCTCAAGGCAGGTCCCTTACCCTAGGTGGGAGATCGACAGAAGTTCCTCCTCCAGCCACCGCAGGTCGGATAAGGTCTGGCGAAGAGGAACTCCCCAGATCGGCTGTAGTGGCCAAGGGGGCTCGGTGCAGGACGCTAAGAGCAGCCCGGCTATTACTCCCCGTGCGGGATAACTAAGCCTAACTGAGGAAAGAATCTTTAGTCTTAATGACTGTGATATTGACATTTAATATGTCCATAATTATCTCTAAATTATAGGGATTAATGTGTGTATCTCCTTAGGGAATAATAATAACTCATAATACTTGCAGAGCAAGATATAGAGGCGAGATGCCACCTATATAAACACCTCTAAGGAACTACGAAAGACTTGATTCCAATTAAGTTATTGGATACGTAGGCAACTCAAGATAAATAACTCACGAGCTCAGTCTAAAACACATAAAAAACGCACCCGTCTCTTATACGAATTAGGGTTCTAGGCTTCAAGATATTTATCACCAAGGGGAATTGACCCGCATGTCCGAAGGATTGTTATGCTCTGCCAAAGATTGATCGACTAGTGGACTCAACAGTGGGGTTTGAAGTGTTCGCATTCTTAGATGCATACCAAGGTTACCATCAGATCGTAATGAACCTAGAAGATACAGAAATGACTGCCTTTATAACAGAATTTGGGACGCACTGCTACGTCATCATGCCCTTTGGCTCGAAGAATGCAGGAGCAACCTATCAGAGGTCTGTAAACACAATTTTTGCCGAGCAGATTGGAAGAAGCATGTAGGTGTACGTGGACAACCTCTTGATCAAGAGAAGGTCTGTTGATCAATACCTGGATGATGTCAGGGAGGTGTTTGGAGTTCTAAGGAAAACTCAGATAAAGCTCAACCCAAAGCAATGCACATTTGGGGTCAGATCAGGGAAGTTTCTAGGGTACATGATATCCAAAGACGGAATCAGAGCGAACCCATATAAGATTGATGCATTGAAGACTATGTCCCTGCCAAAAAACATCAAAGAGGTACAGTGTTTAACGGGACGAATAGCGGCCTTGAACAAGTTTCTATCGAGATCGGCACAGTGTGCCTTACCTTTTTTCAAAATTTTGAGAAGATCTAGTCCTTTTCAGTGTGATGAGGAAAGTCAGAAGGCCTTTGAAGAACTGAAATTGTACTTGTCCGAACTGCCCACCTTAACGGCTCCTCAGGTAGGAGAACCACTTTTCGTTTACTTGGCAGTATGTGAAGAAGCGCTGAGCGCAGTACTAGTTAAAGAACAAGACGGACAGTAGATTACCAGTTTTCTTTATGAGCAAAGCACTCTATGGACCAGAGGTCAGATATTTAAATGCAGAAAAGTTAGCATTGGCATTAGTGCATGCCTCAAAGAAGTTGAGACCTTACTTCCAGGCACATCCAATTACCGTAATCATTGATCAGCCGCTACGGTAGATCTTAGGACGACCGGAAACCTCAGGCAGGTTAACGAAGTGGGTCGTCAAGCTGGCAGAATATGACATTGATTTTCATCCTCGAACTGCCATCAAAGCACAGGCTTTAGCGGACTTCCTGGCTGAAGGGATAGCTGTTCGCCTAGGAGACGATCAGCCGAAACAGGAAGAAAATAAATGGAACTTATATGTTGATAGTGCAACAAGCAAAGACGGAGCAGGGGTAGGTCTCCTAATCGATAGCCCAAAAGGGCAAGAGTTCCCTTACGCATTAAGGTTTGATTTCAAGGCTACTAATAACGAAGCCTTAATTACGAGGCTCAAGTTGGTGAACAAGCTTGGGGCAGATAATCTGCAGGTGTACAGCGACTCACAACTCGTTGTAAACCATATAAACGTGGAATATGAGGCTAAATAGGAGCCCATGATGAAATAATTAACAGATCTAGAGCTCTGTTAGAAAATTTTCAACAAGTCCAGGTCGACCGAATACCCCGAACTGAGAACAGAAGAGCAGATGCCTTGTCAAAATTGGCCTCAAACTTTGTATCAGATAAGAAAGTATTGGTGGAGCTCTTAAAGGAGAGAAGTTACGATCAGCAAGTTGTTCAGCCGATCAGACAGGCCAGTACGTGGATGGACATCTCAGAGATAACATCTTACTTCAAGACAGGATTCAGGCTAGAAAGACGAAACTCTTAGCGACCAGATATTCGCTGTTCAAAAATGTGCTCTATCGTAGGTCGTAGATTGTACCATTGCTTAGATGTGTAACAAGTGAAGAAGGGAACTACCTTCTTAGAGAGATACACTTGGGCATTTGTGGAAATCACCCTGATGCTCGGACCTTAGCAAGGAAGTGCAGGTTGTTCGGCTATTATTGGCCAACAATGTTGGAAGATGCTAAAGAGTTAGTGGAAAAGTGCAAATCGTGCAAGGTGCACGATAACCTGTCGCACCAGCCATCCCAAGATAAGATTCCAGTGGTAACCCCTTGGCCTTTCGATCAATGGGGGGTAGATCTAGTAGGGCCACTACCAAGAGCTCCCGGCAATGTCCGATTCTTGATCATAGCAGTGGACTATTTTACCAAGTGGGTTGAAGCCGAACCACTAGCTACCATAACAGGAAAGCAAATACAAAAATTTCTGTGGAAGAACATAGTATGCAGGTTTGGAATACCAAAAACTCTAATTTCAGACAATGGAACTCAATTTGAAGATAGAATTGTCAGAGAATGGTGTACAGAATTGCAGATAACTCAACATTTCACCTCAATTGGTTATCCCCAAGCTAATGGGTAGGTCGAACAGACCAACAGGCAGATCAAAACTAGGTTGAAGAAACGCCTAGAGGAAGAAGGAGAAAGTTGGACCGAGCATTTGCCTAACATCTTATGAGCGTACGGAACAACACCTAACTCGGCCACAGGAGAAACTCCGTTCAGTCTAGCATATGGTTGCGAAGCAGTTATTCCAGCTGAGATCGGACTATCATCACCGCGAACAACGCTCTACTCGGAAGATCAGCAATTAACTGAGCTCGGGCACTCCAAGAATGACTTGGAAAAGCTCGGAATGTGGCCTTCATAAGAATGGCTAAGTATAAGCACCGAATCTCTCAGTATTACAATTCCCGAGTTAAACATTCATATTTCAAAGGGGGAGATCTAGTGCTCAGGAAGAATGAGGTCAGCAAGCAACTACCTCAAGGGAAATTTGATCCGAACTGGGAGGGCCCGTACAAAGTAGTCATGGTGAATGGGAAAGGAGCATATCAGCTGGCTGATGCCAATGGCAGGACCATACCACGCAGCTGGAATGCCTCCAACCTCAAAAAATTTTATGTCTAGGACATGTTCCAGAGTTTATTTATGCATTATTTATGCTTTTAAAATTTTATGTCTTAATAAATGTAGTTAAACATCATTTATAATAAATTCTTATTTTGCACATGTGCGTTGTTCATTATCCGTGATTAAATGAGAACTGATCCGCAGGTTGGACCCAAAAAAGTTTGCAAAGGACAAACTCAAATAGTCTGCATGACAGACCCTACTAACCGAGCCGCAGGTCGGACTCAGAAAAGTTTACAAAGGACAAACTGAAAATAGTCTGCAGGACAGACCCTACGATCTGAGCCGCAGGTCGGACTCGGAAAAGTTTGCAGGACAGAGCCTACGAACTCAGAAAAGTTCACAAAAGAAAAACCTAGCCTGCAAGATAGACGATCTGGACTAATAATACGAACTGAGCTGCAAAGCAGACTCAGACAAGTTTTACAATTCCAGAGTAGTATGCAACTCAGACGATCAACATTCGAAAATTCAAAAAGTTGAAAACAATCAGCTCCTAAGTCTGCAGGACAGACGATCAGATTTAAATACTTAGTCGAGCTTGAAATAATCAAACTCTCCAAGTCTGTAGGACAGACGATCGGCACTGAAATACGCTCAAAACTAACACTTATAAATTTGAAATAAACATACTTCCTAAGTCTGCAGGACAGACGATCAGTGCATAAACTGAAGTACCTCATTCCAAAAGCAAAGCTTCAAAAAATACGTACTTTAGGGGGGTGAAGGACCCTAATCTTTGCTTGAAACAATGCTTGAAACAAAAGCCAAAAAAGTAGCAGCAAAAAGGCTAAGTAAAACAAGTGCCAAAAGGCACAAATTATCAAGAACATAATGTAACAACAGCTGGAAATTATTACAATAAATTTCAGCAAAGTTTGTTCAAAACAACAAAGGCCTAATTCTAAGAGTTGACAGCAGAATCCTGGTGCTGATCTGAGGGCGTACTAGAGCGCTGAGTCGAAAACGTACTGGCGTGCTGGGTTGCAGGTCTGTGACCGTACTTCGTAGCCAGATCTTCACCGGCTTGAAACTCCTTAAGCCTGGCCTCATAAAGTTGATTACCACCTGGCTTACAGAGCCTACCGTGTTGAAGATTCTCAACGATCAGCTGGGGACACTGCTCTCTGGCCTGATTCACGCCCAGGGTGTACCCGTGGCTTAAGATGGAGCCAAGTAAAACCTTCAAAGCCCCAGTGAAATGAGAAGAACTTTTATACTCATGAATAGCCTGAGCGATCCACGCAGGCATAGCAGCCTCAAGCCCCTCATGATCAGCTTGGTGCTTGGCCTAGGCCTCCTCTCGTGCAGCACCAGCAGTCCGCAGCTCCTCCAACTCAGCTTGCTGAGCGTTCATAATCTTTTCTAGATCAACGATCTGGGCATCCTTGGATAGAGATTCGTCATTATTCTTGTTAGGACTAGCTGAAAGATCAGCAATCCGCTTTTCTAAAGAAGCCTCCTGGGAGGAGAAGGCGTCAAGCCCATTCAGAATCTTCTTCCCAGCTCTGACGACCTGACAAACACATAAATAAGGGTCAGTACGGTAAAAGATAGCAAAAAGAAAGCAAGTATGAAAATGTGAATAACATACCACTGAGGCCAGATCCTTGTCCGGCATCTCGGACAGAAAGTCACCTTGGGGAACAGATCCCCCCTCAGAAGCGTCCTGATCTCCTCGATCAACCCTGCCTCTCTTTCGTCCAGATTGGGAGCGCGTGCCATCCAGGATGATCAGGCTATCATCCTCCAGATCGGTAAGCTGCGCAGTAGCAGCCAAGTCCTCTTGTTGAAGACCATCCTCAGTATGAGGATCTTCAGGGTTGATATCTGCATTGACCATATCAGGCTCCTGTTCAGCACCACCCCAGGAGCCTCTGGGTTCAGATTTTGTTCATTGTGCTTAGGCACAACCTCCTCTTCCTCAAATGCCTGCTCAAAGACATCACAAAGTCAGCCACTAAAAAGAAAGAAAAGAGAGTATCAGTACAGGCAAAGAGGAAAGCAAAGCAGTATAAGTGCATAAAGTTAAAGAAATAATAAGCAAAGATGAAGCTCCTACAGGTGTTATACTCCTCTTGAGTGAGCCTCAGGTAAGGCTCAGGTCCAGAATCGGCTAAGCAAGCCGCCTCGGTCAGTGCAGCAGGCCACAGTTCGTGATCCAAGGAAATGCCCGAAGCGGCAATGTTCTCCAACAGACCCTCATCAACCTCAGTGAGGCACACATCGGCAGGGAGCTGAAGGTAGTTCCAGCCATGCAGCTCAGGGTGTCCGTCATGGTGGATGAAGAAGAAATGATTCTTCCACTAGTGTAAAAGCCTGTGGTGAAAGGACGGGTTATTACCCCCTCCAGACGTGTAAACAACGTTAGTTATAGGAAAGGGTAAAGAACGCCTCGTATCCCGTAAAGTAATGATGGCCTATTTAATAGACTGCCATCTGGCAGATAGGCGTTTCAAAATGCGAGATCGGATGAGTCCGGCCGAACCGCCAAATAGTGTAGATCTGACCAACTAGAAGTAAGTTCAGACCTGGGGGGCTTATGATGATAGCCGACCCGAACTGCACCACGTGTCATCCTTGGCGGACATGAAATAAATGATCAACCCTCTAAGTATAGGGCATTAAGGGCCAGGTGCCCTAGAAATATACCTCAGGGCAGGTCCCTTACCCCAGGTGGGAGATCGGGATAAGTTTCTCCTCCACTCGGATAAGGTCCCAAGAGGAACGCCGGATCGCGGGATAATTAAAGCAGCCCGGTCGCTCCCCGTGCGGGATAATTAAGCCTAACTAAGGAAAGAATCTTTAGTCTTAATGACTGTGATATTGACATTTAATATGTCCATAATTATCTCTAAATTGTAGGGATTAGTGCGTGTATCCCTTAGGGAATAATAATAACTCATAATACTTGCAGAGCAAGATATATGGGCTAGATGTCTCCTATATAAACACCCCTAAGGAACTACGATAGACTTGATTCCAATTAAGCTATTGGATACGTAGGTGACGTGCACTTTACTATGACTAATGCAATCCTTAACTGGCAGTGTACCGGGTTAAATTGTAGTGTAATATGGTGAGTCAGGTGTCGTATCCTCAGGGAACAAAATGTAATTCGTAGTGGCTAAACACCAAGAAGCTGTTATTAACTCAATCTAAGTCGCAATTTTTTCTTTTTCCTTTTTAGTAACCGTAAAATAGTAAATAAATGCATAAAACTAAAACAGATATATATATATATATATATATATACACATAAATATATATAGGTACAAATACAATATATAGGGTATAAATACTAGTAATTTTATTAAAAACTAGCCAAGAATATGTCACTGAATCAGTATCTCTTTTTAGTAGAAATAGATGTGCTTGATCTTTCCTTATTTTAAGGTTAATCAATTATATATAACCGGTGTACTCCTAAGCTAGACAATTCCTCCTCACACGAGCGTATGAAATTGTCATATGTCAAAAATCCTCTGTCCAATGTCATCCTCAAGCTCGGGAACTCCGTTTATCTTACGGCCGGTATTTTGAGTATTGCTCAATTAAACATGTGATTTTAACGTGATAATATCTTGAGTCCAATTTTCAATAAGATTTGTTTTTCTAGGACAAATCTGCCCCCGGGTAGGAAATATGATTCCGTTTGTCAGACGGCCATTTTTACCCTCCGGTCTTTCTATTCATGATCGCGTATCCTAACTTCTCTGGTCAGTTCATCATTAGGTTACGATTTTTGTTAAATCGAGTAGCTAATTCAATTTTAACTTTTCATTAAGCGCAAATAGAAAGAGATTCATTATAATCAATTTTTATTCAATTTTAACATAGTCATCATCTATTTCCCTAAAAAGATAAAACTAATTCAATTTCATATCTTGGCTAGATATAGAGTTAGTCTAATATCATTATAACTAATAGATAGATACTAATATAAACAAACAAACATAAATACATTAAAAAGTTACCAGATTACAATTGTAGCGTCAGAGCCGTATTCTCCGGAAATAACAACTCCTTTAGCAACAACGAGCCTTGATAATCCTTCTAAGTATTACACGAGACTTATACTACATTATTATTTCGGCAGAATGCCTTTTTACGGTATTTACATAACTAGAAACTAGATTAAATAATATATATATATATATAGAAGTGATATATATATATTGGTACCATTTAAACAGCCTGCAAATGAGCCATATTTATAGAGTGCAGGTAGTAGCCCGGCGCGTGCCGGCCCCTCACCGGCGCGTGCCGGTGCTACGGTACATATTCCCTTGTTGTCAGACCCACGTGCTGTTTGCAGAGAGATTCCGGCGCGTGCCTCACTTCCGGTGCGTGCCGAACTTTGGAAAATATCTGGCTTCGGTTTTCCACTATTTCGATCTTGATTCCTCAGTTTTTCATCGTACGTACCCTGAAACAGTCAAAAACACGAGCCACAGTAAATCTGACCACAAAATCATAAGTTTTATTAAATTTATAACGATATTATCTATTTATATCGATTTATGTTTTTATAGGTTTTTAGTTATATTTTTATAGAATTTATATGATATTATCGTAAATACGATATAAAAAGTCATATAATATAGTTATATTTTTATCATACATCAACTACTCCCCACTTAGCTTTTGATCGTCCTCGAGCAAAATAAGCGATAATATATAAAATGTTATAATACAAATAATATAGTTCTTTTAGACTAAATTTCTAACTTAGTAACGTATGCTGTCAATAAGGACACTTGGACTGTACGTGGACGTGTATTAGAAAATGCGTACGTTAGACTGATCTACTTACTTTATTAAATATCACACTATGTGACGGTTGTGTAATTATCATTAGCTAGACCGGGGTCTTCATAACATCACAGTGTGAATTATAATGCTTTGACACAATTGAGGTTTCCCCTAACCACGAACCTTGTTATTTCTGGAGCTGCTAAGCAGTGAGTCCCATGCCCCCTTCATGAACCTTTTCTTGTTCAATCTTCTCAAAACTTTCTGCACCTTTAACATTTTCATCTCTCTCTGTCAGATTAACCCTTTTCTTATGCTTCCACCCTGGTGGATACATGTTCTTCTTGTAGTAGTCATCCACAGAGTGCCCATTAAAACCACAAAACGAACATTGGACCATCTTGTATGCGCCACCTTTTTTATTGTTGTCCCATTTGGACCGTCCCCTGCTGTTGTTTCCAACCTCTACATTAGATCTATTTGCAAACACAGCCGGCTGAGGGATGGTGATTGGGTATGATACTGAAGCATGCGTAGAGTTTATGTTGCTCGTCCCGAAAATCGTGTTTCCTAATAATAGGATGACTTTCTTATAAAAAATGTCTTATTCTCGAAAGTCTTTGCAAAGCGGAAGTTACGTGTCAGTGAAATTGTGTATATCCCTTGTTAAATGAATCGATCAAATCAATCCAATCAACAAAAAAGTGATATTCCACTCCCAAAAAAAAAGATGTGATAATAATTGGTAAACAAATGTGCTAATTAAGACAAAAACTTCATTTAAATGGAGAACTTGTATACTTAATTAAACACAAGCATGTCCAAAAAAAAGAGAAAAAAAAGAAAGAAAAGCATTTGCAATCTCTGCCACACATTGTACGTGCAATCTGGATATATATAATATAACACCCATGCTTACCAACACTTGTTAGTATTAACAATCATGCATACTGAGGTCCTTAAAAATTGATGGGAACCTTTTCGCAAAGAGTAATGATACAGGCACAACGTACCGTTGTGTCACCATTGTGCCCGTATCATTACTCATATGGGCAAAGCAAAAAGAATACGCGCCCGAGCTTCCTAATATTACTCATTATATATGATCAAGAGGCAGCTGGAGTGATTGAATTTGTTGTGCTTTTGGATGTGGATCCAACAGAAAATTGTTGATGATCAATATGGATCATTTGATGTTTGAACAACAACATATGTTGCGCGGCGCGTGTAGATTCCTCTCCTCCATCTTTGCCAAGCTCATTGGCTGCTGCAAGCTTTAGATGTTTCACTTCTTCACTTAATGCCCCATGCAGAGCTGCATACAATACTCTATCAGATAATTATTAATTCATTTTAACAACTGTATCATATTATGTACTATATCTTTTATCTTATTTTAAGAACACTATCAATTACTAAGTCCCACACGTACACAAAACGTACGGGGACGATATATATGGAGTTGCAATCAAGATACACCTTTGCATGTGTACTAAGTTTACGATTGCTAATAACAAGTAATTAATTGTAATATCCATAACTGGAAAAATTAAGATATATATATATATATATATATATATATATATATATATATATATATATATATATAAATTTGAAATCGTAATATATTAAATAATAACTTGGGTTAATCGTTTTAAGTCACACGACACCTAAGTACTCACTTACAAGTTAATAGGGTAAAATTTAGAGATTTTCTGATGAGTCTAGCTATATCTTTTAACTGAAAAAAAAAAAATTTAAATCGGGTTTTCGGGATTTAAGGAATTTAGCCATTTAATCCGTTTTGATTTAGGGGAATTTAGGGGTGAGACCCACTGATTTTAGGCATGGGGAATACTTGTGTGGATATGGGATTTTGATGTGAAATGACGGGTGAACGATCAAAAGCTAGCGCACAATTTAAATACATAATAAAATTGTATGGTTTATTTATCTCCATACGGTGTTATACGTGGAGAGACATCACACAAATATTTTCATTATAGGGATTTTTATTTAGTTTTTAGAAATGGATCGAGTAAAGTGACGATGGATCATTAATGATGAAGATTGTATTAGAGCATCTCCAACGGGAGCTCTAAAATTTTTTGTAAAGCTTTTACCATTTGTAAAGCTTTATTTTTCTAAAGCTTCATGGCAAAAGGTTCACGCAGATGAACCACTTTAAGCCCTGACAAGTTGGAATTTTTTTTTCATTTTTCCTCTTCCAATCTGACAACTTGCAAAATTTGTCTTCTACCGTTTTTTTATTTCAAACTTTGGGAACAAATGCTTTTTTAATATTATGAAATAATAAAATATTTATATATAGTGGATCCATGTTGTAAGAGTATCTCCAATCATAAAAGGTTTATGACTATGCCACATCATATCTGTATAAACATTTTCGATATAAACATTTTTCTCTACAACAGATAAACCTTTTATAAAGGTTTATAGCATGGACCTACTACACATAATTTTTTTTTCTACTACATACAAACTTAAAATAAAAAATTAAAAAAAAATCACAGTTGGCAGCTTTTCTGTGTTTCAAACAGCTCTAAATCTACAAAGCTTTTGTTTAAAGCTTTGCACACTCATCCCCACTCCAACAATAAAAACCTTTGTTTCAAGCTTTGGAAAAAAAAAAAAAAAAAAACTTCCCCATTGGAGATACCCTAAAGTTGTAAAAGATGACGTGGAAATATGAAAAGGTTTATGATTGTGAAGAAGAGTTTGTAAAGAAAAGGTTTCTAAGTTAGATGACGTGACACAATTATAAACCTTTAAAAATGTTGATGGTTGGAGATGCTCTTATAAACTGGAGTAAGGGCGCCCTACGTGAAATTTTTATAAATGACCAGCAATCCGGAACGTTTATCACAAATTTTAGATTGGTCAAAACCAAATTCTACTTAGTGCATCAAAACCAATAGAAACTATTAGATTTGAAACGGGTCCTACCTCTAGAAGAAAACCATCAATTAAGCAAATTTTAAAATTGATGACATGGTGATCCAATACTTGCATCATGAGTAGGGGTGACAAATTTCACGATAATCCCGACCCGTCCCGAAAAATCCTGATCCCGTAAATTTAACGATCCGAAATTTCGGAATTTTTTCCGATCCGAAAAATGCGGGAAAGTGTCGGATATAAAAATCAATCCCGCGGGGTTCCCGATCCCGATCCCGACCCTAATATATATATATAACATTTTTCCTCCCGATATGAATATCCACAACTCTAAATACTAAAAACATAAACCTATATACGACACTCTCTGCTTCAGCCATTTCTCACTTTCTCTTAGGGGTGTCAAATTTTCTGATAATCCCGACCTGTCCCGAAAAATCCCGATCCCGAAATTTCGGAATTTTTCCCGACCCGAAAAATACAGGATGGGGATTGAGTATAAAACTCAATCCCGTCGGGTTCCCTATCCCGACCCAAATACACACATACACACACACACACACACATATATGTACATACATATACATATATATAACAATTTTCATCTCGATATAAATACCCACAACCCTAAATACTATAAACTTAAACATACTACACTCTCTGATTCCGCCGTTTCTCACTTTCTATGCACATCTCTTCAGCTCTCTAATAATCCAGAGTGTTTTTCCTCACAAAAGCCACACGCCTCCACCGGCTGTCAACTCTGTCGTCGTTAACTCATTTCTCCGCCCCCCACCTTTTGAACTATTGTTTTGATCAAGTAATTGTTGTCATTTTTTTATATTAATATGAATATTTTTTAACATCATATGTTCGGGACATTCATTCCCGACTCTATGCATATCGGGTACGGGTTCGGGAAGAAAATTTGAATCCTGAATCTCGTCGGGACGGGTTTTGGGTAGGAGGTTTACGGGTCGGGTCCCGACCCGATACCACCCCTACTTTCTTTGCAACTCTCTTCTGTTCTCTAATATTCTAGAGTGTTCCTTCTCACAAAAGCTACCCGCCTCCACCGGCTGTCGAATCTGTCGTTGTTAACTCATTTCTCCAGCCCCCACCTTCTGAACTATTGTTTGATCAAGTTATTGTTGTCATTTTTTTATATTATATTAACATGAATATTTTTTAAGATCACATGTTCAAGTCATTCATTCCCGACTCGACGGGATCCCGAACATTCGGGTATCTCGATTGTCGGGACCCGACGCTAATCAAGTACGGGCTCGAAAAGAAAAATGGAATCTTGAATCTTTTCAGGACGGGTTGGGTAGGATGTTTACGGGACAGGACCCGACCCGATGCCACCCCTGACCATGAGTGACGAACCTAAACTTAGTGTTTAATTTTTATAAGGGGATTAAATTGTTCGGGCAGGGTTAAACTAGAGAGTATTTACATCAGTATCATTGCACCACACATTTTTTATTTGTAAACATTAAGAAATTTAAAAAAAATATTAGAAACACCACACATTTTTTATTTGTGATCTTTAAGAAATTTAAAAAAAACTAGAAACAATCATAAATACAAAATGATGTTGGATTTAGACATGGCGTAGACTTTAAAGAACTCTATAAGTATCCTTTATTAATACGGAGTATATGAGAAATGTTTGTGTCACAACAAAATATGCTCAACAAATACTGTTAAGTTTTGTGACTTGATCTCTAAAACGGGTGGAACTAATCTGAAAGCTGAAACTGAGTTTTGTGAAGTGAAACTGAGTTTTGCTGAGTTCTACATCTGAGTTTGTTGATTACAAGTGAGTTTCAAGAAAAGAGAGTTTTCTGGGAAAATCAGTTTGGAGCTGAGTTTCGTCTGGTGGATAACAGCTGGAGCTGGGGTCCATATCTTGGGTATTTATGTCAATTCCGATAAAGATCTTTGGCGGTTAGGGCTTGGGATTTGTGTCTATAAATACCAAAGTTGTAATCAATGCAAAGTGTGTCTTTCAAAGTGTTATTCACACACTCGTGAAAACCTTGTAATTATGTGCATAATAAAATATCTCATTTTCTGTCCATGGAGTAGTCGGCACAACGCCGGAAACCACGTTAAATCACCGTGTTCTCTTTGTTTCTGTGTTTTATCAATTTCCGCCATTTTTACTGTTAGATTGCATCTGTTTTATCTTTCTTCAAGTTCAAATTTCTCATCTGTATTTCAACAAACTGGTATCAAAGTGACAGGTTCAAGATTCAGAGAGATTTGCAGGCTGAACGGAGTTGATCTTCACCAAGACCGGTGACCGGTGCTAGGATTTTTTTATCAAAGGTCGTTCTTTAGCAAGAAAGATGTCAGCAGTTAACGTAAAGATTGATAAATTTACAGGGAGGAAAAGTTTCAGTCTGTGGCAAATCAAGATGCGGGCCTTGTTAAAACAACAAGGATTGTGGACTCCTTTATCCGGTAAAGGAGATGCCAGTGCAGCAGATTACGCCAGTCTAGAGGAGAAAGCACATTCCAGTGATTCCACCATCATGTTGTGCTTATCTGATGATGTTATCACAGAAGTTGCTGAGGAAGACACCGCTGCTAAGTTATGGTTAAAGCTTGAAACACTATATATGATTAAGTCATTGACCAACAAGTTGCTGCTAAAGCAGAGGCTGTTTAGCCTAAGGATGCATGAGGGGGCTCAGCCGAGAGATCATCTTGATCAGTTGAAAACAATATTACTTGATCTCAGGAATATTGATGTGAAGATTGAGGATGAAGATGCAGCTACACAATATTACTTGATCTCAGGAATATTGATGTGAAGATTGAGGATGAAGATGCAGCTCTGATTTTGTTGGTATCTCTACCAGCTTCTTATGAGAACTTTGTGCAATCCTTCATAGTTGGGAAGGATACAGTTGCATTGGAAGATGTAAAGTCAGCTTTACATGCCAAGGAGCTGAGACATAAGGCAGCTGGGGCAGATATTCCGGTTGTTGGACCACTAGTCAGCAGTAGTGGTGGAAAAGAGCATGAGCAACAATTTGGGAAGAAGAAGAAATCCAAGAAGACAGGGTCCAAAGGTCCTAAATCCACATATGTTTGCAATTATTGTAAGGAGTAGGGACATTGGAAGTCCAACTGTCCAAAGAAAAAGAAACGACGGGGGAGAACGAGTTCTGGAGCAACAACCGCGTAGCAAATTGAGTTTGATTCAGAGAAGGACATGGTTCTAGTAGCTGGAGAATCAGCACATCATGCTGATGTGTGGATTCTGGACTCTAGAGCATCTTATCATATTTTTCCACACAGAGAGTGGTTCTCAAGTTATCAACAGATAGATGGTGGTCATATAGCTATGGCAAACAGCAAGGTCTGCAAGATAGTTGGGATTGGCTCAGTTCAGTTGAGGACAGAGGATGGTAAATTCTGTATGTTGATTGAAGGGAAACTGGAACCAAGGGCCAAGAAAGGAGTGTTTGTGGGGTATGGTGATGGAGTTAAGGGTTATAGAATTTGGTCATCAGCAGAAAACAGAGTTATTCTCAGCAGAAATACAATTTTTGATGAAAATTCTATGCTCAGTTCATCAGTGGGGAGGATAACTAAAACTGAAACCAGTGTTGAAACTGAGAAAACGACGGTAGGTGGAGCTTCTTCAGTGGAGTCACCGAGATGCAACACTCACCGAACAAAGTCGTTTTCATCGATCCGGTTACCGAACCGGGCGAATCCAAGCCGATCCCACCGAACAGGGGTCACCGAGCGTCAACCGATATTGGTCAGCAAAGTATAGCTGTCAGCAGAGCTAGAAGATCCAATGTTGGGATACCTCCCAGAAGGTATGGGTTTGAAGATTTGGCTGGATATGCACTTCAAGTTGCAGAAGAGGTGGATGATTTTGAACCTTCTACTTACAGGGAAGCAATGACATGTTCTGAGTCATCTCAATGGCTTGCTGCCATGGGAGATGAAATGGAGTCATTACTGAAGAATCGGACTTGGGATCTTGTTAAACATCCAGCTGATAGGAGAGTTGTTACATGCAAATGGATATTCAAGAAAAAGGAAGGAATGACTGAGGCAGAAGGAGTCAAGTATAAGGCACGTTTGGTTGCTAGAGTGTTCAGTCAAAAAGAAGGGGTGGACTTTGATGAGATATTCTCACGAGTAGTCAGACATACTTCAATCAGAGTGTTACTAGCAATGGTGGCACAGCAAGATCTTGAACTTGAGCAGTTAGATGTGAAGACAGCTTTTCTACATGGTGAGGTAGACAAAGAGATATACATGACTCAGCCCGAGGGATTTCAAGTTCCTGGTAAAGAAGCATTTGTTTGTAAGCTGGAAAAGTCCTTATACGGATTGAAGCAGGCTCCTAGACAGTGGTATAAAAGGTTTGACAGTGACATGATCCAGTTGGGTTATAGCAGAAGTCCTTATGATTGTTGTGTCTAAAATAGTCAGCTGGAAGATGGATCATACATCTATCTTGTTTTGTATGTGGATGATATGCTGATAGCTGCAAGAGAGAAGTCTGATATTCAGAATCTGAAAGACCTTCTTAGTGCTGAATTTGAAATGAAAGATTTGGGTGCAGCCAAGAAAATCTTAGGGATGGAGATCTGGAGAGATAGAAGTCGAAAAACTGTTTTTATCTCAGTAGGGCTATATACAGAAGATTTTGGGCAAGTATGGTATGTCTGTTGCAAAGCCAATAGATACTCCTATGGCGTCAAATGTTCATTTGTCAGTTTATGCTTCACAGACAGCTGAGGAGAAGGATATATGTCAAAAGTTCCCTATGCTAGTGCAGTTGGCAGTCTGATGTATGTCATGGTGTGCACTAGGCCTGATCTTGTTCAGGCAGTCAGTGTTGTCAGCAGGTTTATGGCTCGACCTGGAAAGGAACACTGGAAAGCTGTGAAAATAATGTTCAGGTACCTTAGGGGTACAGCTGATGTTGGTCTCATTTATGGAGGTGATACTCAGAGTTTGGTCACAGGATACTGTGATGCTGATTATGCATGTGATGTGGACAAGAAAATCAATGACTGGTTATGTTTTCACATTGGGGAATTCAGTTGTCAGCTAGAAAGCAACTTTGCAAGCCACAATAGCTTTATCAACAACTGAGGCAGAGTATATGGCTCTTACCGAAGCGAAACAAGGAAGCAATGCGGTTGAAGGGTCTAGTCGGTGATTTGGGGGCGCATCAAGATCATGCCGAGATTTATTGTGACAAGTTTGAGTGCAATTTGTCTAGCTAAGGATCGTGTTCATCATGAGAGAACCAAGCATATTGACGTGAGATATCATTTTCTGAGAAATGAGAAGAGGGTTGTAGTAAAGAAGATCAGCACCAAGGAAAATCCTGCTGATATGTTTACTAAATCAGTTCAACAAAGCAAGTTTCAGTTGTGTCTGGACTTGCTTAACATTCAAAGCTTATAATCCATTTTCTGGAAACTCAGTTGAGGGCAGGTCAGCTGAGTGGATTCTGTGGAGAAGTCTGGTACAAGTACATCCTGGCATTGACGAATGCATCTGGTACAAGTCAATCTGAATTATGCAATCTGGTGACGTTGAATGAGAGTTCAAGTCAAGGCGGAGATTTGTTAAGTTTTGTGACTTGATCTCTAAAACGGGTGGAACTAATCTGAAAGCTGAAACTGAGTTTTGTGAAGTGAAACTGAGTTTTGCTGAGTTCTACATCTGAGTTTGTTGATTACAAGTGAGTTTCAAGAAAAGTGAGTTTTCTGAGAAAGTCAGTTTGGAGCTGAGTTTCGTCTAGTGGATAATAGCTGAAGCTAGGGTCCACATCTGGGGTATTTATGTCAATTCCGACAAAGATCTTTGGCGGTTAGGGTTTGGGATTTGTGTCTATAAATACCAAAGTTGTAATCAATGCAAAGTGTGTCTTTCAAAGTGTTATTCACACACTTGTGAAAACCTTGTAATTCTGTGCATAATAAAATATCTCATTTTATGTCCGTGGAGTAGTCGGCACAACGCCGAAAACCACGTTAAATCACCGTGTTCTCTTTGTTCTGCGTTTTATCAATTTCCGCCATTTTTACTGTTAGATTGCATCTGTTTTATCTTTCTTCAAGTGCAAATTTCTCATCTGTGTTTCAACAAATACCACAACACGCTTATAAGCCATTGGTGTTTATGGGACCCATATAATTTAATATGTCCCACATCATAATCAATGATTCTAAAATGTGTTGTGCACAATGTTGTAGCTATTTTGTTGTGGCACTTTCACTATTTATATAGAAAAATATATGTCTTAAATTCAGTTGATGCACGTAGTTTTTTTATACTTGCGTAATACTCCATTTGGTGCTTAAGTAAGAATAAAGATAGTTTTAAAAATAAAAAAATAAAAAATCAGAAGAAAAGCAACCAAAACCAAAATACAAGAAAATTAAGGTTGAAGGAAATACCATCTCTAAGTCGTGCATGTTGCTCCATGGCTTGAAGACGAAATTTCAACTCATTATTGTGATTTGTAAGATCAGTAATATCCTTCTGCAAGCAAAAGCATTATTTTAAGACCCCATTAATTGCACTACACATGTTTAATTAATTAACCCCATACCGGCAATACTACAACCACAATCAAATTCACATAACATATCTTTTTACACCATTGATCATATAAATTCTAAATCAACTTAATAAATCATATATTAATGTTGTGTCATTGGTTGTGGTTACGGCCCCAAAAATATCATAACATTTATCTTTTTACACCATTGATCATGGTGTGATTCTAAATCAGATGTCAATAGACCCAGTACGTATATTAATGTTGTATCAATGGTTGTTGTTAAAACATTTCTCCCGGAATGATATTCAAATTAATACGCAGGCACGCAAGCACGCGCACCTGTATGATGGTAAGTTGGTTAGACAAAGTAGTAGCCTTTGACTGGAGAGTCTGCACCTTATGTTCCAGTTCTGATATGTAACGTGTTTTCCTCTCCTTTGAACGTGCTGCTGAATGACGATTAGCCAATATCCTGTATTAATTAATTAACATACATATCATTAATTAATTGCAAATCAATCTCATTTTATGTTAATTATGGAATCATATTACCTCTTAGCACGTTTAGGATCTAACAATGCAACCTCAGCAAGCTTTTCATCATTCTTGATCCTATTGAGCTCGTATTCATTAAACTCTCCATTCCCAAATTCGAAGCTCATGAACTTAGCCGCCGCCGCCGCCGCAGCAGAGGAGTCTTCTCCAATATTATTATTATTATTATTGTCTGAATGATGATCATGACTTTGTGTTGGTGGTGCCATTGATTTCCCAATAATAAATGCATTAAAATTTGGTGTTGGTGACTGATGATGGTCATCAACAGAAGAAAGGCTCCTTAAGTACTGATGTGTCGTCGTCGTCGTCCTCCGACCATAATCTCCATCTCCATCGCCATGTCCAATATTCCTCTTGTTTATATCTCTAGTACTCATGTCAACGTCGTGGTCGTCGTTGTATCTGTCCATATTCATATAAGTAATAAACAAGCCATCATCTATAACCTCTCCTCCTGCGGCCTCACATGATTTCCTCTGATCTTCAATATTATCTGATGAATTATTCATCTTCTTACTATCGAAATTGGGTTTTGATTTTTTGTTGTTGTTGTTGTCATGAAGAGCAAAGCTAGAGGATGAACCGAGTACCAGGAATGAACCTCTGCTAGGACTGACCATATCTATATTCTCCTCCATTGATGCATCTTTGGGGCTTCTTGATGAACAAAACGAGGACTGATCACTTTGATGCGGAAGAGGGTTTAACGAGGGAAATCGATTATTATTCCCATATGATGATGATGATGATGATGGTGGTGGTGGCTTTGAATGTAAACTCCCTAATACACCAAAATTCTGGCCAAGTGGGGGCTTGGAGTTTGATTGAGCCATCAAAATTCTGATAACAAGTTTCAAGGCTTTCACTTATGAATGTGGGTTGATTATTCTCTAAATATACAGAATGTTGTATATATCAAAAAGGAATAGGTAGGTAGTTAATATATACATACAGTCATACAGATACAGGGAAGTTTTTATATATATAGTTCTAAAATAAAAAGAAAATTCTCTTGTGAGGTTGACGTGGTTGCATGTCTTATGTGCATGAGATCGATCCCACTTTCTTTTCTTTTCTTTTTTTTCAATTTTTTTAAGGAAATGACGTTATAACATTTTGTGTTTAGTAAGCCATATATATAATTATATATGTTATGATGTTTCAGAATTTGTTGGAAATTATTTGTGGACCAGAGGTGGTGTGGTAATATATATCACTACATATAAGATTGCGTAATTAATTGATTTAATTATATGTTTCATTCATATCAAGTGATATAGGTTTCCCATGTATAGTTAAAGGTGTAGTACATAATGGATTTATTATTATTGTTAAGATTTTGTAATAAAGTTGACTGACATGGCATGAATTCATTTTAGTTTTAAATCATTTTGTAACACATTCTGTATATATATATCCACAATAAGATGAAATGTGTCTTGTCGTTGTTAACAAATATCATTTCCCTTCCCTTTGAAGTATTCAAAATCAGAAAAGTTAGTTTCACAATAAAGTGTTATAATAAATGATCAAAACATACTTTCACATTAGTAATAATGATGAAATTAATATATAGCATATCAGTATGTTGTGATAATTTTTGGTGTCATTTTATCCTATAACTAGCACTACTCTCTTCAAAATCAAATTAACACATAGTTTTTCATGTTAATTACAAGCGATGTTGTTATATCATTTGAAGTTGGTGTACCTAAGAAACCATATAAAAATTATTCGTAGTAAATATTATAAAACTATGTAAGTACGTGATCTAAATCATTTCAATCTATCAAATAAAACAATATTATTGTAAAATATGAAATATCTAAATTATACACCACCCATACATACATACATACATACAAAAACTTATTTCAAATTATACGTTTGAATCTTAAAAATAGATAATACAATTAAAAAAAAATTTATTGAGGTAAGTGTTTTTATATGAGAAGATCTTTGTTGCTCTTGTATATTCTGCTGGGTTGTCAGTAGGCTTGGCCTGCAGCAACTTCTTCCTGTTCATTTGTGAGGACTGAGGACCATTTTTTTTTTTAAAATCTCCACTTGGAGGCAAACCCTTTTGCCAACTGAATTTGTCAATACTCACACTATATTGATTGATTAATTAAGGGCGCAACTTTATTACAAGTTTTTCCCTATATTTTTAATGGGAAATTAGGGATAAGGACACAATCTGGAATATTATTAAGCAACAGGACATCTATATATTTTTTATAGGGAGAAGGACAACTGCATAATTTTTATAGCGAGAAGGAATGACAAACAAATGAATCCCAAAAATCGGTGAATCTCCCTAGTGTCCCGAAATCGGTGAATTTCGACAGTGAATTTTGACAGTGAATCCCGAAAATCAGTGAATCCCGACAATGAATTTTGAAAATTAGTGAATTTCGGCAGTGAATTTAAACAGTGAATTTCGAACACAAGTGAATTTCGTTAGTGGATAAATAGTTTTGTCCTTTATGCAAAAGTTTCAAAAGACTGTCCTTCTACTCAATTGGTGAAATATTTTTGTCATTCTCCCTCATTCCCCCTTTTTTTAAAGTAATTAATTACTAATTTATAAATATTTTCCAAGCTGCCAATTGTCTGCTCCTGTTTGTGTATATAATAACCGTCCTTAATTAAGTAGTTATCTTCCTGTTTTTATATAGCTTATCTCATACATATCTGGATTTTGTTCGTATTGTGTAAGAATATTAAATAATTAATCAACAGCTATTCAACAATGACTTTCACCTACTTGCAACATTTGACCGATTAATTACTCTAACCATCTTCTAGGCTCTAGCTAGCTAGTATCAAAATCAAGAGATTTTAGTAACGTCTTGTCTGGAATTTAATTTATAGAAAAGGTCAAAGGTCCATAAAAGAATATTTTTGCCTTAAATCTACATGCAGAGACAAGCTATCGCTATCTACTCTTGGAGAAATTCTTCTATCACCCTTATATGTAACGATTGTGCCAATTCATTTTTCTTTATTTTTTGGAAGGTATTTTTTCTTTATTAGAAGGTGGAGTTTCTTGATATAAAAAAATATATATATGTTTGAGACATTTTATGGCACAACAATCGTATAAAATTTGTACCAAATAACATAATATTATTAGAGTGATTAATTTTTACATGTTTCACATAATACATTTTTATTATGTGTGGGAGATTAAAATTGAAAGGTTTTATACTACCTGAAATAAATCATTCATACAACAATTGTATTATCGAAGATTCATTTTCATATTATTTAGTGAGGAGGAAATCTGGGATGGTACCATCATGCACATTACATTGATGTGTGAATTGATGAATTAAGGTTACCCTGTGAGCGAGCACTCGGGCATTAAGTAGACCCATGTTATACGAGTATGGTCATCAATAAATGTGATGAACCACGTACCTTCTTTCATGTAGGATATTTTCCCTATATAGAGGGACACACATCGTTGTGAACAAAGTAAAAGGTTTAGATAGGATGTCAGGTTGAGTGGGATAAAAGTTCCTACTCTATTTCGCAAGAACACGCACTTCAGATTGTAATAAAACTTCATTATTAATCAAAAACAATTCAGGGAACAACTATTATATATAAGAAAAAATGGGGTCTTCTATACCGAACTATAACCTGATTCTGATTATTTAAGGATTATGTGTGACAGCTTCTAATTAAGCATAGTACCTTGTTTGAGGCAATGCCTTGTTCCAGTATGTTCAAGAACTCCAATAAGTCTAGACTTACCAATCATCTTCCCCAAAGCTTTGTCCTAAATCAAGCAACCTTCCTTAGAAAATATAACAACACAGTTCCTGTCAAAAGTTAATTTACATATGGATAGTAAGTTACTGGAAAATTTGGGAACATGGAGAAACTCTATAAAAGTTAGATTTGGTGAAACACAAATGGATCATTTCCTAGCAATAGTTGAGAAGATCCATCTGCTAACCTTAATTTTTGGTTTCCAGATAAGGGTCATATTTAAGGAATAAATTAGAGGATCTAGTCACGTGGTCAGTTGATCTAGAGTCAACTACCCAATGTGTTTAATGACTGATCCCAAGTATGGAAAAGGAAAGTAATTACCTTATTCATCAAGAGACGGCCAGGTTTAGATTTCAAAGAGAGTTGAGAATTCGGAAATTTACTCAGCCACATGTTTATGTATTTATAAGGTAATGTAATATAATTCAATTTCAATCGATAAAGCCCATTTTATTACCTATAATAATAAATGGAATAGAATGAGTCGTCTCATACCACCCTACTCCTACCCCTACCACACCCCATTGTTACCATACCACTTCACCTTACTCCTGACCCAACCTACCCGATGTCTCACCCTACCATATGCTCGTACCCTACCCTACCCTCACCCTAACTCACATTTACCCTTACCCTCACCCATGCATCTACCCTACTTTACCCTGCCCCGTCCTACTCCACCATGTCATACATTAATGACAAATTTTATAATCACATTTACCATACATTACCCATTCATTTCTAACCTCTCACACACGATAAAAGTCTTATGTGAAAGAGAGTTTACCTAATGTATGCCCCTTTGTCCTACTCCACAACCGTCATACATAAATCTCTCTACATTAATACCCTACCCTACCATACTCATACCTCTTCTTCTTTGATGTTGCATGAGTACGGATACAAAGATATGGTTATGTGGGTACACGATACGTGTATGCGGAATTTTAAAATAATATAAGATACGTATACGAATGTGTATATGCATATATTAAAAATAGAGGGACCTATTTGCAAATAAATAAAACTATCATGGTTCAAGAAATATAAAAAGTATGTATGGACCGTATGGTATTGCTGGTCAATCCAATGGGCTTTGCAAGCTTCGGTCATGAGCTTACCAATAGCCTTATGCGTCATATCTACACCTTAAAGCCTAGTCGGTGTTCTAATTTGTACGGCCGTCGCCCCCCCCCTCCTATTTGGAATGGCTGCTTGCAATTTGTAATAACTCACCACCTGCTCATCTCAGAAGTCGACCTTCAATTCCAATGGAGCAACGAGTCAATTGGCTCAACGCTTAGCAAAAAGCATGCTTGGCTCAAATGGTTAATAATGGCTTGAACATATGAGCTACAATGTTTGATTTCTCACATAATCCGCCATGTTAAAGAGCTGAGGCGAACATTTACCCCTACATAATAATTGTCAGAATTTAAATGCATCACCCAGGCCAAAGTCTGGATTAATTGGGTTAGTTAATCTCCAATATCAAGCAGGAAAAAAACGCCTCACGGCCACTTAATCATATGTTTGCATTTGTACTAGAAAAAAGAGTCGATCGATAGACCTATATAAACCACAATGATTATTTCTACATAGAGACATAACAAAACTAATATGATGATACAGATACAACAATAACCTTCAAATGCAATCCTTTACGGCTACCATCTGGTTACAAGCCAAGAACCCTCAAGTTCGCCACACATTTATCCATGATCCATACAACACATTTTACAGCCCATCACCTTTTCCAGAGCGACACCCATGCATAAGAGGCATCAATGGAGCAAGAATCTAAGACAAAGACGCCCATCTCCTACAGCCAAAGTCCTTAAATAGATTCACGAATAAAAAAGGTGGCAATTTATACCAATTGATTATTAATGCACCGCATGCACCGCATCATTGATCTTATGTATGGCAATACGATTTATTCAGACGATTTCAAGACTCCAATTATTACTTGATAGTAATGTAGCGGTTGGTTCCATGTTTTGCCCAGTGCTCTCTAAGGTCTACAGGATTTGAAAGATCATAACCTTCAGCAGCAAGACGGCTTAGTAGTTTTGTGAATGCACTTCCACTCATCTTCCGGCCACCAATCCGAGCATGACGCTTGTTAGGAACAGCCGGCAATGGATACATAGACAGATTAGTAGTGCAGCATGAGGACTGCCAGCCACCGTTTCCCCATTTGTAGCATGACCTGAAGACCCCGGTGCATGAACAAACAGGCACAGGCATGGTTGTCTCATCAAATGCAACCTGGTTCAATCCCAAGTCTTGATTTTTCCATTCGGGCTTTACAAGAACTAGTCGGTCATCACTGCCACTACCCATTTCCTGTCCAGCCTTCCAATCATCAGAGTTTCCAAACATGGTGTTATTCAGGTCATCACCTTCTTTCTTGAGCTTCTTTGATGACTTTGATGTCCTCTTAGTTGCCATTACTTCTTTTGGGTCCTTTGCGCGTTTTGCCCTTCGAGGTTTTGGTGGTTCACAAGCAACTGGAGACACTGCAATGGCATCATTCATGGACATATCCATAGAACCATATGACGCTTCACCTGGATGGTGCATATGTTTCACCCCATGTGGGATTTGTAAGCCTGGTGGAAATGTGGAAAGATTACCATTATTAGGGGAGTTTTCCCTATATTGAAGAGTGGCTATCGCATTATCACGTTCCATAATGGCATTATTTCGTTCAGCAATGGCTGTATCCCTTTGAAGGATAGCCATGTCTCGCTCTGCCAAGGCAGCCTTTTTCTCAGAAAGAGCCAAATTTCTTTCCTGAATGGCAGCATCTCTTTCAGCCATAATGCCCATTATCTGCTTCATAGATGGCTGATGCTGTTGCATCAACCACTAATGCACAAAGCAATGAAAATGTCAGCACAGAAGCTGGAATATTGATGCATATAGTTCTCCATTACAACTCACTCAGTACATTAGCAGAATGATATTCACTATACCTGCCCTTGAGGTGGCTTATGTCGTCCATTCTCACGATGCCCGTTATCGTCCATTTTACGCTAACAAATGGACAAGAAAGGCAGGTATTATTAATTTGAATTTCAAAAGAATACTATAGGCTTACTTGGAGTCAAGACAAAACCGGCCATTAATCAGCACCCGCTGATGGATATCAAAAGAAATCGTTTCAAGAAGTGAGAATTCTAAATCTAACAACATATCTAGCAACAACAAACCAGAAAAACCATTGAGAATTTAAGAACCAAGTCACTTGCTCCGAAGTAATGACATGCAAGAGAAGTTCACAAAAGTTACACTTAGAAAACAGCAGCAATAAAATGCCCTTTTCAAATCATCCAGCAGCAAGCTCGAATTAAAAATCCTAAAAGACGAAAAGGAATATTCGAGTATGAAGAGAATGGTTTCGGAGAGCTCAAACAGCACATAGAGTCGATGTGCCCAAAGAAAGATCTTTCTCGTCACTAGAATCATAAATGTAAACAATCAAAGCATTCATGTTTCAGAAGACAAGCACATGAATTCTGACCCCAAAAAAAACATTCAGGACTTCACACACACACACACAGTTGCAATAATTCAAGCAGTGAACTATACTATAAACAGTAAAATACTTTCCAGAATTCCAGTGGCCCATGTTTATGAGGAAATAGAAGTTCATTTCAGCGTAATACCTCGTTTATCGAAGGAGAAAAAATCTTTAAGTAGCATATCAATCACCACAGAGCATGATTGTGATCACACAAACAACATATACAACTCCAAAATACAAACTACATGAGAAAAAGGCAATTCTTGAAATCAGTACCCACATTTTAATCAGTAAATTCTCTCCAGTAGCTCTTGTATACAGAGCATTGAAAACATAGAAGTTCATTTAGATCCTAAGTAACCAGGTGTCATTCAGTCATTCTGGTATACATCAAATGAAACATCAATTTGCCCGACTCTTACTGCAACATCATATTTAAGCAGTTATCAAGACAAAGTAGATGCAATTCCAGCAGTAACAAAGATTCAAACAAAGTTTCTTTAATTCAACATTCTGGCAAAGTTAATGCTAATCAACAATTCAGCCGTAATCCCAAAAATCAATACCCTTTAGCTCAAACCACACTAAAGAAATTCAGCAAAAACTGAATGCAAAACAGAAATGGTGACCTAATTAAACCAGTAAACAAAGAATCCACTTAATTAACACAAGGCAAACATTACTCTTTCAACAAATGGTAGTCTAAACAAACGTTCAAGCTGAATTTTCTTTCTCAAACTTCAAGTGGCAAAAATTTTCTTTAATATCCATGGAAATTTTACGATCCCCGATGTCAATTTAGCAGCAGGTTTTCACACACAAAATTCAACAAAAGTCAGAATCAAAGATCCATAGCTGAATCATAACTTAATACTTAGTCAAATTCTAAAACAGAGCAAACGAAAATAATCAAAGATGGGAGGAGGCGCGATTCAGCTGAAAATCAGCAAATTCACTTAAAATATAACAGTAATACACAGATTACAATAAAAGGAAGCCGCAATCAATGAAAGAACAGAAGCTTACAGTGAAGTTTGAAAGACAACAGAATCGAAGAAATGAGAAAGCAACGGAGAAGGTAAAAAAACCCTAAATCGATGAAGAAGAAGAAGAAGATAATGAAAATATCTGAGGATTATTACAAGGAGGGTAGTTGTTGAAGGGCAAAGAGGAAAATAAGAGCTCAAGTGAAGAACAATGAGTCACGCACACTGTGTCATTTAGTGGTTTTTTTTTTTATTGTAATTACATGATGAAACGTACGTACCTGTCAACACTCATCATCTGTCTTTTTTTTTTGGTCTACTTCCCCTACGTTGTATGACCTTTTACTGTTCACATCAGTGAATATGTTTTCCTCTTCGTTATTTGTTTTTTTAATCTCATTTTTCGAAATGAAATTACCTTATTCGTTAATAGACAATAAACTCAAATATCACATGGTGGAAATCTCATTTTATAGATAATAAATCCACACAGCAACACAGTGGAACTCGAATCTAATATTTTCACTCCTGAGACCTCTGGTTATTGAGCATTATTTCCTCTATAAAAAAAAATAAGGGTCAAAACGACAAAATATTGATGTTATAATGTAAATAGAACAACTTTAAAATCTCTTGGCATTTAGGACAATTTATTGAATGTTTTTACGCAGAAAGATCCGGTACAGTATTATAGGGCGTAGTACAGTATAAGTGTAACGCACCAAAACGACATCGTTTTGAGGCTTTGTACTTGTAATGTATCATACAGTACTGTAAGGGATCATGACTCATGTTTTTACCATGTTATCCTTTTTTTTAAACTTATACCGGTTTTTTCCTTGAGGAACCTTATACCTCCTTTTTGATTGGTCAAAACCCACGACTTCATCATTATCATCAAAAAAGAAAAATATGATACTTGTAGAAAATCTAGCCCAAACACATATAAGATGATGGTTATCATCCCCAAACCTAGGTTGTGAGGTGGGGGAAGTCCATCAGGTGAGAAAAGTCTATCTCTTAATATGATGGGTAAAACAACCACAATTTTCCAACGTGAGATACTTTAACACACCCCCTCAAGTGTTGGCCGGGCACACAAAGCAAACAAAGAGACCCAACACTTGCACATAAAGGGGTGACTCCGATACCATGTAGAAAATCTAGCTCAAACCCATATAAGAGGATGTGTCTCATCCTCAAGACATAGGTTGTGAGGTAAGAAAAGTTCATCTCTTGATATGCTGGGTGAAACAGTCATAAGTTCTCAATGTGTGACGACACTTTAACAATGCTAATTAAATCACACCTTTTCATTAAAAAGTAGTAAATGAATATCAGACTTAATTCATTTTTCCTATCAATAGAGGAAATTCACGAAAAGTAGGAGGAAAAATCCATGACAATTCAATTTAATGGGAAATCAATGAAGCTATAGTTCATCCTTCGAGCATTTTCTTCAAACGACAAGGTTCAACTGAATGTTGAATAAGCAATTCGTATCTGTTGTTAACATATATAATGTGGATACATGAGTGTTGGGTGCAAGAAGGATGTGCATACACTTCTGCTTACAGATTCACAAAAAAAAAAACGGTCAGCAGAATAGAAGAATCCGTTGAGTAAGGATGAGCTGTATCAATGTTGTAATTGTATTGTGTATTGAGTAATAATGCAATATACAAGGAGTATTTATAGTCTACATGTCTTAAGGACAATACGGTAATTACATGATAAATAACAATAATACAAGGGATACTATTAATTATCTAGACTTGTCTCAACACGCCCCCGCAATCCCGTGGGCAGTGGTAGCACACGGAGATTGGTCTTGAGAAACTCGTAGCGCGGATTGCCCAATGGTTTGGTGAGGGGGTCCGCAAGTTGGTCCTAGGAACTAACAAAGGAGATGGAGAGCTTCTTGGATGCCACCAATTCACGAACATGGTGAAAGTCAATCTCTATATGCTTGGTGCGTGCATGATAAACCGGGTTGTGTGCGAGGTACGTAGCGCCAATGTTATCACACCAAAGAGTGGGTGGTGCTAACAAATCGATATGCATTTCCCGAAAAAGACTACATAACCATTGAATCTCAGCAGCGGTGTTGGATAGCGTTTTGTACTCTGCCTCAGTACTACTCTTCGAAACAGTGGTATGTTGTTTAGTGCGCCAGCTAATGAGATTATCCCCCAAAAAGATGCAGTACGCACCAACAGAACGGCGATTATCTTCATCAGCAGCCCAGTCCGAATCAGAATATGCACAAAGCAAATTACATGAGTGACGAGACAGAAAAAGGCCCTCAGAGATGGTGTGCTTGAGGTAGCATAGGATGCGCTTGACCGCAACCCAATGATCCTCAGAAGGAGCGTGCATGAACTTACTGACTTTGTGAACCGCGAAGGCAATGTCTTGACGCGTAAAGCTGAGGTACTGAAGACCACCAACAAGAGTGCGATATAGAGATGGATCAGCACAAGAAGGGGCCGTGCCATCCTAGCCGTGTATTAGCTGCCATATGAGTATGACAGGGCTTGGCTTTATCCAAGCCAGCGCGCTGCAAAAGCTGAAAAATGTACTTACGCTGCGTGAGATATAAGCCATCCGGAGTAGGAAGCACCTCCATGACCAAAAAGTAAGACAAAGAGCCGAGATCCTTGACTGGAAAGTGAGTGCTGAGAAAAGCGATAACCTGCTCAATCAGTGAAGTAGACGTCCCAGTAATAATAATGTCATCAACGTAAATAAGTATGTAAACATATGCACCATCCCGAGAGTAAATGTAAAGGGAGGTGTCGGCCTTGGAACCAACAAAACCAAAGGCAGTGAGGACCTCAGTAAACCGGGAAAACCAAGCACGAGGAGCCTGTTTAAGGCCATAGAGACTGCGGCGAAGACGACACACATAGTCAGGGTACTCAGGGTGAATAAATCCCGGTGGCTGTTGCATGTAAACCGGTTCAGTAAGATGCCCATGTAGAAATGCATTTTGAATATCAACCTGTCGAAGTGACAAACCCTGCGAGACAGCTAAGGACAAAAGAAGCCGAATGGTGACGGGCTTAACAACGGGGTTGAAAGTCTCGGAATAATCAACCCCCTCAGTCTGATGAAATCCCTTGGCAACTAGACGCGCTTTATGACGCTTTAATTGGCCATTAGCATGATGCTTAGTACGATACACCCACTTATTGCCAACAATGTTCATAGAGGGATGAACAGGAACAAGATCCCATGTGTGGTTGCGCATTAACGCATCAATTTCCTCTCGCATGGCATCACGCCAAGGTTGGTGTGTGGAAGCTTCAGTAAAGCAGGTTGGATCAATGGACAGGGCAGTGGAAAAAAGAGCTTTGGGAAGCGGATAGCGAATGAAGGCCGGATCACTGATGGGTTTAAGAGAGTTCGTGCGTGGACGAGTGACCATGGGATGAGTATTTTGAGGAGGTGGAGGGGAAGGGGGTGTAGGTGATGAAGGCCGGATCACTGATGGGTTTAAGAGAGTTCGTGCGTGGACGAGTGACCATGGGATGAGTATTTTGAGGAGGTGGAGGGGAAGGGGGTGTAGGTGGATTGGGGGCCGAGGGAGGTGATGGGGACCGAGGGCTAGGAAAACCGGGTGGAGTAGCCGGGTGGGTGACAGGAGGTATTGGGTTAGTGGGTAAAGTAACGGGAGTGAGGATAGGAAGAGATACCGAGGAGGGGTGTGTGGTGAGAGTAGGAGCGGGAGGTTTGTAGGGGAAGACTGACTCATCAAAGACAACATGACGAGCAACGTAGACACGGCCGGTGAGAGGATCAAGGCATTTATAGCCATGATGAGACGCACTATAGCCATGATGAGACGCACTATAGCCAAGAAAAATACAAGTGGCGGAACGAAAATCTGTATTGTGATGGTTGTAAGGGCGAAGATAGGGCCAGCAGACACAGCCAAAGACACGAAGAAAGCCATAGTCAGGTTTCCGGTTGTAGACAACTTCAAAGGGTGATCGATTTTGAAGGAGAGGAATGGGTAGACGGTTAATAAGATACGTAGCAGTGGTGAAAGCATCCTCCCAATAGGTTAAGGGGAGATTGGATTGAGCAAGAAGAGAAAGACCAACTTCGACAATTTGGCGGTGGCGCCTTTCAATAGCGCCGACTTGTTCGTGTGTATGGGGACAAGAACGACGGTGATGAATGCCTAAAGAAGTGAGGGTGGCAGGGAGGTGACGATACTCACCACCCCAGTCACTTTGGAGATTTTTGAGTTTAGTGTTAAATTGGCGTTCAATTAAGGCGAGAAATTTAGGGAAAATTACTTCAACATCAGATTTGCGTTTGATAGGATAAATCCATAAGAATTTCGTGAAATCATCAAGAAAACTAACATAATACTTAGATCCATAAATTGAAGTTTCAGTACAAGGTCCCCAAACATCGGAAGAAATTAAATCCAACGGAGCGAAAGAAGTAAAATCAGAAGTATATAAAGGTTGGCGATGACTCTTAGCCAACTGACACGGGGCACACACAACAGGCGGTGCTTTATTCAAAAAAGAAATAGAACTACGACGTAAAGCTTGGGTGAGGACGGAAGCGGAGCAGTGACCAAGACGGCGGTGCCAAGTGGTGGATGGAAGGAGAGACGCGGCCAAAGCTTGAGCAGGAGGTGGAGTGGACGGTTGAGAAAAGTGATAGAGGCCGTCCTTGACAAACTCTCTAAGATTGACGCGGCCCGAGTAGTCCTTCACAAAAAAACAATTGTCATGAAACTCGAAATAGACATTGTTATCGGAAGCAAAACGATGAACAAAAAGTAGATTTTTGGTAAGGGATGGGGACACAAGAACATTAGATAGTAAGTAAGTACGGGAAGGGGAAGTAAACGAACTAGAACCAAAATGAGAGATGGATAAACCTGTGCCGTCGCCGACATGAACCTTATCCGGGCCTTCATAAGGTTCAGAATTCAAGTTAAGGTTGTTGAAGTCATGGGTGAGATGATGCGTAGCACCGGTGTCGGGGATCCAATCATAGGCTTGGGGTGGCGGATTATAGGGATACATATTATAAGCCTACGGGCTTGGGGGGTAGGGAGCCTGGGGACGTAGGGGTGGGGGTCGGGGGTTGGGATTATTGTTGTACTGTTCATACCTCCAGTAACACGTGGCAGCAGGGTGACCATATTTAGCACAAATCTGACATTTGGTCTGCTGTTCACCTTGATTTCCAGCATTGGAAGGAGGACGGGGTGAGCCACCACGACCACCACGCCCCCTTCCTCGAGAAGCTTGAGCACCACGACCCCCTGAATTATTATTGCCAGAATAATTAACAAATTGAGAGTTGTAAGGCTGTCCATAGTTACATGAGGGGCCAGAAAAGAGAGCAGCAGCGGCGGGCTGGGCAGCGGACAGCGAGGAGGCAATCACAGCAGGCCGGTGATGCCGAAGCCGTGCTACGGTGGTGAGAAGTAGGGAGTAGAGCTCGTCAATAGAGATCGTTTCTCGGCAAGAGATCATCGTAACGAGTGCATCGTAATCAGGTCCTAAGCCAGCCAATAAATATGCCACAAAGTCGTCATCGGAGATACCATGGCCGGCGAGTTTAAGCTCATCGGCGATCTTCTTTAGCTTGAAGTAGTACTCGGAAGCGGTTCCATCTGTTTTGGGAGTTGCAGAGAGTTCAGACCGCAGTTGAACAAGCTTGGCTCGGCTTTGGGAAGCAAACGCTGTTTGTAGTGCGAGCCATATCTCCGCCGAGGTGGAGGCGGTATAAACTTGGAGAAGAACATCCTCCGACAGAGACGACGTGATAGTCTCGAGGAGCAGATTATCGGTTTGGGACCAGTCGATATAATCAGGATTTGGTGATTCTTGGTTATTGTCATCGGTGATGGTGGGAGGCGGCGGTTCGATGGTGCCGTCAACGAACCCGAAAACCCCTTGCCCATGAAAGTAGGGCACAAATTGTGCTCTCCAAAGCGGGTAATTCTGCCGTGTGAGGCGTGTGATCCGAAAGGCGGATGAAGGAGTGAACTTCGGGTACTTGGAGGTGATGGAGACATCATCATCAGAGACCGACATGGCTGCGAAGAAGATGATGAAGAACTAGGGTTTTTTTTTTTTTTTGTGATGTTGCGTTTTTTTTTTTTTTTTTTTTTTTTTGACAGGAAGGTTTCTGCGACTGTTTTTGTGTTTAGGAGAGGAGATTGACTGGCTCTGATACCATATCAATGTTGTAATTGTATTGTGTATTGATTAATAATGTAATATACAAGGAGTATTTATAGTCTACATGTCTTAAGGATAATACGGTAATTACATGATAAATAACAATAATACAAGGGATACTATTAATTATCTAGACTTGTCTCAACAAGCTGAGAAGAAGAAAAGTAGTCAGCTGAATGTGAAGCATCAGATGAGAAGGATCAACCGAGTTAACTGTAAAACGAAACTGATGTAATTTACAATGTACAAGTTTTCTGTTACAACTGCTTATAACCATTTGTAACTAACTTAGGAGAAGTTTCATCTATAAATCCTTCATCATCAACATCATGTAACTTAATATGAAAACTTTCTGATTAATGAGAATTCCGCATTTTATTTTGTCTTTTACTTACTGTTTCATAAATTTCAACATGATATCAAAGCATTTCAAACTCAATTCGCACTAACTTTGAAGAAACTTGATAGTTTTTCTTCACAATTTTTCAGTTTTCACACAATCTTGAGAGTATTATGTGAAGAATTCTTCGTAGAATCTAATTCTTGATCGTTGATTGAAGGTTTTCCAAAGGTTTGCAGACATTCTTGTAGCCATGGCAACCGAGAAACAAGAATTAAGCTCATCCATTCCCTTGTATCTTCATCCAAACGAGTATCCTTCTCTGGTGCTCGTTCAATCTTTTTTGAATGGTAACAATTACCATCATTGGAAAATGGCTAAGGAGATTGCTTTGATTACAAATAACATATTTGGTTTTGTTGATGGAACAATTAAGAAACCATAGGTAAGTTCGGCTGAATTCTCATGACCCTTGTTCAGTTACTAGTTTGTTCTGTATTAAATCACCACCTCCCCAAGTTAAGCTGGTGCTTGCTGTTGTGCCGGGAGCCGTCCCACCCGGTGTTAAAGCGTGGGTGTTTTGTATCCATTGAGCAAAAACGGGTTGTAATTGGATAGCGGTATCTAAAAACATATACGACTACGCTACCATCTGTCTTCGATTATGCTCGTTCTACTTTGAGGGAGATATAGATCCTTTAAGGAGACGAGATTCCACTATTATATATGAATATGATCCCACCACTTGAAACTGATTAAACAACGGATTATTCTTCCAAGAGAAAGAAGAGCAAGAACATCGCTTATTCTCCAGCTTTATGCCTCTATCGTCTTTGTCGGGTTAAGGCCTGCTGAGACAATAGATAGTCAGGCAGGCAGATGGCCTAGCCCTAGCTAAGAGAGATTCTTTAACCACGAAAGCGTCAACCATTTTACCGGCTTTTCACTCATCTGTCGAGCATTAAGTATCCTCTAAAGATGCATAAAGAATGGGTTGTTTGTGTTTTTCGTGTTTCCGGATGAAGTTTTCAGCCTCATGGGCCTCTTCTTCACCTTTGTCAAGTCTGTCTCGTAGAAACCTCTGCGCTTGACAGTCAGTTGTATAGTTTGTTGTTTTTCTTTTGTTTTAGTTCTCTTTGTTTAGTCCGGGCAATGTTCCGGCATTGATTGGCGTTCGTCCAGTGTTGTTGTGTATTTTTCGGCGTTAGTCCGACTTCAATAAAATCTTTTGTCTTTTCAAAGAAGAAGAAAAAACGAGTAGGATGCGATTTAGTCGTTTTGTCAAATTTGATTATGTTGAGAATATTCTAGATACATAAAATCATGGAAAATAAATCATTGTAATCAATCGCATTTATTTTCTATTATTGTGTTTACATTATGGTTGTGTATATAATCACTTCTATTGTACTCAAACAAATCAATGGAAGATCAATTTTATTACTCGAACATGGTATCAGAGCGATTCGACTAACGTCTTTCAGATCCTGGTCAATCATAAAGTAATTTGTTTGGGTGGGGGTTCGTCACCGTAATCTACAAGAACCCTCACCCCTCACCTGTCTTCATGTTTTGTTTATCCTTTGATTTTTTTCCGTCATCATGTTTTTTCCCGTTGATATTTTTAGTCATCAAAATAAATTGCTCTCATGTCATAATCATCTTTCAAACACCATAAACGCTTCTGCAAGTCATGTCATTTTTTTTTCAATTCAATGGTAAACTGCAACTAAACTTCTGCTTTTCTAATCCAAATTTCTTTGTTTCTCTTTATTCTATCTCTTCTCTTCCATCATCTTTTCTATTTACGCATCTCTCGCCTCCACCAATTGCTTTTTCCTCTTTCGTCTATTAGGGTTCGTACACCCCTCCATTACAAATTTTATTAAGGGCTTTTACAATTCTCCCTTCCAAATTTTCTTAAGTAGGGTACAACCCTCCATGTGTTGATCACAAGGGTGACAACACATCAATTTTTTTGTTAGCTATAAATTCTTTTTTTCAGGGTATCAAATCCTTTAAGGTTTATATATTCCCTCCAAATATTTCTTCCTCTCTGTCACCACTTTTATGACTATTTACAAAAATTGAGTCATCCATTGCAAATTCAAGCAATAGCAGGTTGAAGTGAAGTTGTTGTTGTCGATTGGTATGAACGAGGTTGTTGCAGGCACCATGTGAAGGAAGCAAGATTACTGCATTACGAGCCAATCTCCATGTTCATTTCATTCTCATGGGATTGCAGGGGCGTGTTGAGAATATTCGAGATACATAAAATCATGGAAAATAAATCATTATAATCAATCGCATTTATTTCTATTATTGCGTTTATTTTATGGTTGTGTATATAATCACCTCTATTGTACTCAAACAAATCAATGGAAATTCAGTTTTATTACTCGAACAAATTAATATATAGATAAAGATGTCCATTTTCATGAGCTAATCCATATATAAAATTTATGTGATTTAAAGTTGAGATCTCCTCAATATTCCAATATATACAAAAAGTGAGCACTCGATAGAAGACATTTTCCCCTAGAAGAAAAATAGAAGACATTTTGCCCTCATATTGATTGTCATTTGAAATGTTTACACTCTGAAATTTTTACTATATGATCTACTTCTTTAAGGCTTTAAAAGCATCGACTCTAAAAAGGAAAACAATACCAAAAAAAAAACTACTCACGAGGATGAACGCTTTATATAACAAAGCACATATGACAAAGTGTCATTTCCCTAATTAACATAAGATATGATAAAGGTAACAAAGCCTTGAGTACAAACTTTCGAACAGAGACGTTAATCACCAGTGTCATGCATTGCACTGACGCCTGTCAGATGAGTATCGTTTATATAAACAAAAAAAACAAAAAAAAAGACAATATGTTATGTCTTTTTACATACATATCGGTCATCCAATGATGTGATGGACTGGAGACTCTTTCGTAAAACAAATCCCCCGGAAACAAGATTTTTCTATGCAGAGTGTGACTTTTCCTCTTTACTTGATTTGGTTAGAACTATTACACCGATGACAATCAGTGTTGCACCAACGAACCACTGCAAATAAAGTAGCAGAGGATAAGATAAGCTGCAGAAAATGGTAGCTGCAAACTGCAGTCTATCAAACATACATCTGCAAGTCCGTCAATGCAGCTACAAACTGCAGTCAATCAAAATACCTTTGAAATCTTTTCAGCTACAAGCTTACATTATCAAGGATTGCATACAATATGCTAATCGAGACAAAGGGTAGCTAAACTATCTAAGAGTATCCCCAATAAACAAATTCTCTACACCACACTTTAAACACCTCTTTTTTGATACTTCAGTTTTGAAATTATGAAGGAAAAATGGTGTCGGGAAGAGCCAGGGAAAGAAAATAAGGACAAAGATGGAGATATTGGAATGGATTACTGTTAATGCTAAAGCTAAAATAAATTGGAGATGGGGTGTCATATCAAGTGTCTGTTGTTGTAGAACTAAAATGAGTGCAGGTGTTCTTAAAGTAGTTTTGGAGTAGATTATTCAGCGTTCATTGTGGATCAACGCCCTGACAACACTCATGCACATACCATAACAATGAAAACAGTAACTACATATGGGGAATATACAACTTTTTGCAAAGTGTCACATTTATAGATCTATTTTGTTATAGGATACTAAAGAGATCTCTTTACTGCTGGACATGAGAAAAGTTGGTATAGAGAATTAGTTCAACAATGTCCAAATCTCCAACAAACTCACTTGTGATCATCTATAGGATCAATAAAGAAGGTGGTTTTATTTTCAAAAAATTCGCCAAAATAAGCACAAGACAACCCGAGATGAAACTTGAAATATGATAAGCAGATGTAAAATTCCGGTATAATGCAGACTCACCTGAAATCTCAAAGCCTCTTCGAAAAGGAAGAACCCAGCCAGTCCAGAAGTGAGAAAATTTGCTGCAAAGTTTGTGACAGTAGCTTGTAGGGAAGAAATACTTCTTAGGCTACTCACATAACATCCCCACATTACACCGTTAAATAAAATGACCATAGCACACCTAGCAAGCTGGGATTACCATGGAAAATAGTCAGCCCCTGCATATGAGCTAATTGCGTAATATACACGGTCCCTCAAAATCTGATGCTTTTAGGTTTTCAAGCATGTAAATATCAATAATTTTAGTTCAGAAGTCTAAACCTTTCACTATCATTAATGCAATGATTGTCTCTAGTTTTGGCTAGATAATAAATTAGATGAGACATGCGAAGAAAAAACTAATAAACGCTCTCTGGGAATTCTAAAATAACACATAATATTAGATATCACTCGAAAAAAACAACTATTAAGACATATACGTAGTACCATACTTGGATAGCCAAAAGTGAAGACAAGGAAACAGAAAACACACAGATAAACAATGTTAATTTCAGGCGTAACAAGAGCAACAGTTTTATTAGTGATTCACATGCTCTTCCCTAGGACTATGGTTTTAGGAATACAATCCAACAGAAACACTTCCAGAGCATGTAAAACAATAAGCAGCAAATCAAACACAGCAACGAAGATAAAGTTCAATGACTGAGGCCTAAGAAACAAAGAAGCTGACCTTTTCTTTCAAGCACATTTTGAACATCAGGCAACTACAAAAAAGGGTGCTACCTTAGAGCTTTATAATAGGCATACTCTTAACCTGAACATGTCATAACTCCCATGGCCATAAGTTCCAGCGTCAGAGCTGAAATTCTATCCATTCCCTTCTCCTAAAGCTACTTGTTCTGTAGTAATATTAACATAACATCGCCAAAGTCGCAACAAAAACTGGCTGGAAAAAAACTATATATTACCAAGTCTATAGAAGGTTTTAAGAAATATATCTTTTCACATCAAGTACTAACATGGTCATGGTCTTTTTCTGAAGCTATAATTTTTCCCTAATAAAGTTGAAATCCCATTTCCAGTAAAAACTCCCCATTCCCTATAAATTCCCCCGGATTAACTGATTGAGGCAGTCGTGAAATAGGTTGTACAAGTGACGGATTTTTACTTCTTTTTCTAATCAAGTTATCGATTAATGAGGCAGAGGAGGGCAATGTTCAGAGATGTTATTACAAAACGAAATTATAGTTAGTGAAATGCCATAATCTAATTTTACCAGAGAAGAGAAGAACTTGGCGGAAATGGCAGCAAGGGCAGCGTTGAGTCCAGCTGAAACCGCAAACGCGTAGCCCTTCTTGGTGTGGCTGTCCATCGGAACCACCCACCCACCTAAAAAGCTTCGCTGCTGAACCTCTTCTTATCAGTTTTTTCTTCAGATCACAATCTATTTCTGTAACTTCTTAACGAGAGTAAATGTTCCTTCTGCTTTGAAAAAAAAAAAAAATTTCATGACTATCACTTCCTCTGTTTAAAAATATAAGTATATTTTTTTTTTTACGATATACGTCATTTTATATTACTAATATAATATTTATTATTCTTTTCTCTATCTTATATTTAATTTATTATCAATCCAATCATTTTTCATTGTTTAACAATTAGTGCATTAATGATAGTCAAAGGTCCTTTTAGACATTAACCTTTAAATTTATGGTATTCAATCACTTTCTTAATCTGTGTAAAAACATCTAGGATGACTTATATTTTAGAACAGAAGTAGTATTTCAAGTGAAACTATTTTTATATACTTAAATTTTGGGAAAAACGTATTTCTCAATTCTGTTAGCTGAATCTCGGGAAAACATTTTCCCATGCCTATGTCCGGAAACTCCAATGATTCGAATGACCGAGCAAACTCTTCAATCGGATCACACGCCTCATTAATCTTGACGTTTTGTCACCATAGAACTAAGACTACACTCTTTCGGAATATAGAACATTTTTACTCCACCATTCATAGCAGTTACCGAACGCCTATTCATATAGTCATTACCAATGGATAACCTTCCAGGGACACTTCGTATATAGAGAAAGTCATTGTACGTACGATTTCTTTGTAATTTCTTATCCTCGAACTACCATGAATTCGCTAGTGCTGATATAATTGATCTTACCAAAGGTGTGAATCGTTTAGTTCCAAAATTAACAAACAAGGGAACCATCTTTCTACTTCCCATTTCGATAAATGAGTGGACTCAATGTTCGTGACTTACATTCCCAATTACCAATCCTGAGTTATGCTAAAATGGTCGGCATTAGAAAGCACCACTTAGCTAACTAATGTGAGGACTTTTTTTTCAACTTCTGAGAACCTGGCCTCTAGTCCATGTAACACTTTGCTCATATAATAGATGTGTTTCTAAACCCCATTATCTTCATTCAAGAGTACAACAGTGATGGCTTCATTGCATACGGCCAAATACTTCTCCTTCACGAGGAGAAGTCAGCATGGGTGGCTCGGTCATGTAAGCTTTGAGATAATCGAAGGCCTTTTGGCATTCTTCATCCTACTGGAACATGTTATTCTTTTTAAGCACATAGAAGAATGGTAAAACTCGTTTCGCGGACCAGGACATGAACGTGCTGCAGTGCGGCCATTCTTTCGTTATGCCACTACAGCTCTTTTAAATTCGTAGGTGGAGGAATATTCCAAAGTACATCAAGTTTGTCTGGATTGACTCAGATTCATTCATTTTTTTCTGAGGGAACAGATTCATTCTTTGGGTACCATATATCCTAGGAATTTCCCAGATCGGATCCCAATTGTACATGTCTTTGGATTGAACCTCATGTTTGTAGTTTAGAGAACCTTATAGACTTTTCTAAGTGGCTCAAACATTCATCCGGAGACTTTCTCTTGACTAGTAGGTCGTCCACATATACTACAATGCATATTTCCATCTGATCAGCGAAAATCGTGTTGACCAGTCTCTGGTAAGTAGCTTCGCATTTTTGAGACCGGACGACATAGTTATGTAAAATATGTTGATCTCGGTGACGAAGGGGGATCTTTTATGTATCCTCCTCTACCACCGTAATTTTATGGTAGCCTTTATATGCATCCAGAAAATCAAAGATTTTGAAGTCTATCGTTGAATCCACCAATTTTTCGATTCTTAGTAAGAGGTAGCAATCTTTTGGACAAGCCTTGTTGAGGTCAGTGAAATCTAGGCACATTCACCAGCTATTGTCTGGCTTCGTGACCATGACATGATTTGATAGCCATGGTGGATAGAATACATCTTTAATGATATTAGCTTCCAACAACTTCACGACTCCTTTTTTCACCGCTTCATTTCTTTCTGGAGCAAAGTAACGTTTGCCGATTTGGCTTACGTTCAGGGTCCATATTGAGTTTGTGATCTTCCAAGTTGTGCGATTGATATTCTAGACATGTCTGCAACTACCCAAAATATCTCAGCAAATTCTTGCAATAATGTCTCCAATCCATCTTTTTCGATTGAGGGGATCCATTATTTTATTTAGATCATCTGGTTTGGCTATTCTGGCCAAATATAATGGCTCATTGTCTTTAGGAAAGAGATCTTCTATCAGGATCTGTTGAGCTGGCTCATTCCTTTTCGTTTTTATGTCGGATGTGTAGCAGCTCATGTCTACTTCCACATCGCCTTTTATTTCAACCGTTTCCTCGAAGTTATAAATCTTTATACCGACACGAGCAAGTGATATGATAGCCCTCAATTCGTTTAAGGCTAGCCTTCTAATTATAACATGGTATGCTGCGGAACCTTCTACCACTACGTCATTCACCACCAGAGTCTTACTCTGTGTCTTTTTTCCAAGGGTTGTATTAAAATAAACCATTCCCAAAGGTTGTACTGGTTGCACTATGAATCCAAATAAAAAAGTTGATACATGTAGGAGATTCTTTTGTGCAAGTTGCATGTACCAAAAGACATTTTGATATAATATGTTATGTGCACTTCCAATGTCCACAAAAAAGCATTTAACAAGATGCTTGTGAATTATGGCCTCTATGGCCAAATATTCGTTGCTAGTTGCTAGGGGAAGTGGATCGATCCTCTAGACCGTATGTAACTTCTCACATAAGTTGGTTTTTTTTAGCTCGAATGGGATTATAATGATTTTCCTTGTTCTTCCAGATTGAGTTAGTTATGAATAAATCCATATGTTGTCATCAAGAGAGCGTTGGCCATCTGCATCTTGCCTTTGGGTTGAGTGACCTGGGTAGAGATTGATCGTCTAATTCTTCCGTGTCCTTCACAAAGGAACCTATCTTCATTGTTCTTCTTATAGGATTCATGGCTTGTCGTTGTGAATGACCGCAATATTTTTGGACGGGTACCATTTCATGCCCTCCTCTAGAGCTGACAATGGTGTATATCATCCAGGTTGTAATTCCAATATAAAGCGGGTGAATGGACCTCACATGGATGATCCAAATTGCCTTTTATGATTATTCTGGGTGAATATGCCTACAAAACACACATGGAATTCAATGGGTGGTCACTCCGATACTCAAGTTAGTATTTGATAAAGGAACGTCAAAATTGACAATTATTTCGAGCGGGGTGTGCACGATAAGTAGATCCCTTTTTATAGAGCTCTACCGTGGAATTTAATGTATTACCGCACGCTTTTATAGTCAAGGTAGAGATCATGGAGTATTTATAGATCATGCCATAATGGATCAACAATCGCGGAGCCATTGTTGGAATATTTACAATTGTGCCTAATGTATGCCTAATGTCTGGTGTGCCCATTCAATAAGGTCTGATAATAAACAGGGGTTATGGTTTTAACGGTCTAAGTTAAAATTTTGTTTAAACAATTTGAGCTTGTGCAAAATTTCTAATCCTTAAAGTATGAGAATCAAGATCAACACAATTAGGTCAATGTTGCAAAGTGTGATGGATTGATATGTTTTGTAGACATTGTCAAGTTCTGATTAACTTATTGATGTAATGTAACTTCAAGTACTTGTTTCATACGATGTAAGATGAGAAATCAATCAAAGCATTCAGACAAAGCAAGTAAAGTGCATAAGGTAGAGAACTTAATTAGAGATTTAGACAAGTTCCAACAAACATGTATAAAACACCCCACTCTTGCTATCAATACCAAACTGTGAGGCCTAGATTTTTAAACTCCTTTCAATTGAGATTCTTTATTCATATATCGATGGTATGTCAAGAAATAATCCACAATGCAATCACATAACAACTACATTGATAACTAGGACAATATCTCCTTATAACACTCTCACAGATTGTACTTGTAGAAACTGAGTCAATCATTCTTTCTCCAGCATTTCTCTGTGGTGAAACAAGAAATATACTCCCCCTAAGCAATTAGGGTTTCTTTTGATTAACAACAAAGTACTCAAGTCAATCTAACCAACTTTCAAAAGCAAGACAATCAATAGATCAATAGATCAAATAGTCTGTTACAAAGCCTCATTAGAACTCAGAAGATGTAAGTGTTGAAACTCATATGGAGTTCTGGCCGGGAAGAAGAACAAATCGAAAGATTTGGCAATAGTAGAAGTAGTCTCCCTAAAAAGCAATCAAACTCTTTTTTAAACAGATATATAACATCAGCAGATAAGTTCAATATATCCGTTGAATTTAATTTCAATCTTCAAGAAAGCAAGTTGATTGGATAAATGAAGGTTCATCTCCTATTCTTATTTATTTCAAGATGATTTCCAAGTAAAATAGAGTTGAGTTGATCCTTGTAGTTGTTGCATAATAGACAAGAGGTGGTCGATGGTGGATGATGTGATGGTTGTACTTACAAAAGACTTTTGCATCTTCTTTCTGTCCTTAGATCAAACAAGTGATCAATGGCTCTCTATGTCTTCTTTCTTGATGAATTAACAATGTAATTAATCATGGATTAATGTAACAAACAACGCTTGAAAGCATCCGATCAAGGTTTGATCATCTAGAACAGTGAATATTGAATTGTATAAAATAAAATTTTGTTCTTGATTAGGAATATGCAATTTAGCCTTGATATGTGTTTTGATCTTTGTTTGTATTTTGATAAAATGATCATACACTTATATAATACCCGCAATATATAAACTTTGTGTCTTGTACTGTAAGTGATACATTTTAGTTGACATTAGTTCAAATATAATCAAACTGATGCAACATCAATAATGATGGGGTTTTGTATAATTAATGGTCTGATTCATTCTTTCAATGAAGGAAAACCACGGATTATAACAAAATGCATCATACCTTATTTAGACATGTGTTATCTTTGAAACAATCAAATAAACCTTAATTCATTCAACTCAGGGGTAGTGATGGTTCATTACTCAACACTGAAGACCAATAGTTGTACTCTTTTCCATCGAATTAAATTTTCCCACAAGGTTTTCTTAGTTAAATTTTTTTAACGAGATTACTAGTGATAAAACAAGTAAGATCATGTATGCCATACACTTTTTCCCTTGTCTGGTTATTGTCAGTGAGTTTTTCCAGCATGGTTTTTAATCTTCACTAATAAATTATGCAACTCAAATCAGATAAATAGTTATTTTGATGGTTTTATCTTAATTTTTAATGAAACATATTATATTTATGGTGTTTGCTCCATAGACATCAAAATGTAGTATTATGTAATAATATATTTTAATGAATTGTCTATCAATACTAATTTATAAATAATTATTTAGAGTATATTATAATTACAATCATTCCTTGTGTTTACGCAACAAATTATATTATAAATTTCCATTAAATCCGAAGAATAAAATACAAGCATCTATTCTTTTTCTCAATTTCCTTGTCCGTTAAATCTGAATAATAAAATATAAGAATCTCTTATAACAATGACATATTTTGTTCATATATTATATTTTATTATGGTTAATGTTTATAACCATAAAATATTAACCATGGGGATGGTGAGTCAGAGTATATCTTTCATGATGCATGGGTTATTCATCAGCCTTCGTTTTGCATACCATTCGCAGGGTATGAGCTTCCGGCGGACTTCACTGTCTCGGATCTCTTTATACCGGGGTCTAGGTTATGGGATGTGCAAAAAGTGTGGCTTGTATTTTGGCCATGGGAATCGGACGCTATCTTGGAAACCACTGTGGCACCGGAGGGGCACTCAGTCCGACGAATATGGCACTATGACCGTAGGGGAGTGTATACTGTTCGGTCTAGCTATTTTTGGCTTTATCGCTTTATCGGCCAACGGTGGGAGCGGGCCCTTCTAGTTCGACAGGCTAGGGCCGCCTATGGATAAGTTGTTGGCACCTTCCAGTTCAGCCACGTATTCAATATTTCTTGTGGCGGTGCCTCCATGATTGTCTTGCGATTGGTCAGGGTTTGTAGCGGAGGAGTTTAGGGGATGGTCTATGCTTGGCATGCGGGGAAACTTTAGAAACCTTATGGCATGTTATCTTTGAGTGTGAGTTGGTTGTCCGAGTTTGGCAAGCGTCGCCGTTCAGTGGTACTTTACAACATCTTCATTCCGCATCCTTTGCAGAGTTCTTTATGCGGTTGATAGCAAACCAGGGTGTTCAGGACGGCCAGGTCCGTGTGGTTTATGTGGGGAATTTGGAAAACCTGCTGCTCGTCAATCTTTGATAATCAGGCGGTCTATGTGTCTACGGTGTGTGCGCAGTCCTTGGCTGCATCAGCCGAGTATACAGAAGCAATGGAAAGTTATCGGTCTCAGGGCTCGAGCCAACACTTACCGGATCGATGGTCAAAACCGCAGTCAGGAGTAATTATGTGTAATGTGGATGTGTCGGTTACAGAGACAACTGCATGTATTGGGGTAATCTTTCGGGACTCACACGGATTAGTATTGCATTCCTTCGCGTACCATTTTTGATCCAGGCAACCCCGTGGACTATATGGAGCTTCAAGCCATTTTTCTGGCTTTGGAGGAGCCGCAGCACCTAGGGATTGGACGGTCGGAAATAGAGAGTGATTGTTTAGCGTGTATAGCAAGCCTTCGCAGACCAGGGGAGGATCTCACTGCTCATGGGTGTCTAGTTCAGGATTGTTTGGCACTTTCGTCCAGTTTTCAATCTGTCTCAATTTCTTTAATTCGGCGCGTGGGAAATGCCCCAACGCATCTTTTAGCTCGACATGAATTGTTGATTTCTTCTCGAACATTTTTGGGTTCTTCGCCTTCAGGTGACGTTGTGATCGTCTGTTCGGCGGATATTGATTAATAAAAATTTGGTTTCTCAAAATAAAAAAAATTGTAAGGTAGCATTAATTGCAAATATTGCTATTGATATTTTTTGTCATTCTTTATCATGTTTCAACCTACACGGAGAAGAGTTTAAAAGGATTGGGACTCAATATTTTCAACGTATATGCTAGTTTACCATCTATGACTCGAATTTGTATCCGTAATCAGCCAATCAAAATTCTTCTACTAATACATAAGCCAATCAGAATAAACTACGAGGATCGTGTTATTCTTCCGTAAAAGCTTCAAATAAAATAAAAATATATATATTTAGCCGACTTAAGATCGCCATATATACCGATCTTCCTCATTACTTTTACATCAATCGTCATCTGCCTCCACTCTGAATTTTTCCAGCTTTTATCTTATTCTAAAGCCAAAGCCAGTTTAGTCAATTTTCATCTTCTTCTTTTCCTCTCCTTTGTTTTTATAAATTCTTTTTGTATTTGGGCGTTGATCTGATAGTTATTATTATTATTATTTTGAAGGTAAAGTAAATTCTTTTTGTATTTGGGCGTTGATCTGATTGTTATTATTACTAAAGTAAATTCTTTTTGTATTTGGGCGTTGATCTGATTGTTATTATTACTATTATTTTGAAGGTAAATTAGTTGAAGAAATTAATGGCACGTACCAAGCAGACAGCTCGTAAATCCACCGGAGGAAAGGCTCCGAGAAAGGACCTCGCCACCAAGGTATATATGGCTTTTTTTTTATTCATTATATACGCTTTCCGCCGAATTCGTGCCGATTGTTCTTTAGCCACCGTGGAAATTTAGGGCTTTGCCCTAATTTTCTTTAAGTCTTGATTGTTGATAGTATTGGTGGTACTTTGCAGGCGGCGAGAAAGTCTGCCCCCAAAATCGTTGGTGGTGTCAAAAAGCCTCACCGTTATCGTCCTGGAACTGTTGCCCTCCGGTAATTACTGTTATATTTTATATTTAATTATTTTTGCTGTTCAGAAAATTTTAATGTTATATTTAGTTATAGTTAATCTGACGATGAAGATATTTAATTTGGATTATTAACAAATTAACGTGTAAAATTTATGTCCTTTTCAACAGGGAAATCAGGAAATACCAGAAAAGCACAGACCTTTTGATCCGTAAATTGCCATTCCAACGCTTGGTCCGTGAAATTGCCCAAGATTTCAAGGTATATCTGTGGTTTTTTTTTTTTTTTTTTTTTTGCGTGTGTGTTTGCTGTACTTTTTCTTTCTTTGTTGTGGGATTCATGCAATATGAATGTACAACTTCAATAACATTATTTTGGTTGGAATTTGCAGACCGATCTGAGATTTCAAAGCCATGCAGTCCTGGCTCTGCAGGAAGCAGCAGAGGCATATCTGGTGGGTCTGTTTGAAGACACAAACTTGTGTGCTATCCATGCCAAGAGGGTCACTATTATGCCTAAAGATATCCAGCTAGCTAGGCGTATCCGTGGAGAACGTGCATAACAAGTTCTTCGATCATGTCTCAATCAATCATTCTTAGTTGTTTTTTTTTTTTGCAGTAGTATTTCATCTTCCAATAAATGTTTTTGAATAACTTATGTGGTGGTGTTTGAATTTGTTTATCAGTAATATATTCAGGATAGAATTTTATTATTACTAGTATGTTTATGTTTCAATTAAGATCTCTATATATAGGCCAGGTTAATGCGGCACAATGTCTGTTGTTAGACATACCTTGTTCAAATTTAGTCTTAGATTTCGTGTTCAATTTCTCTATTTTGCACTAATATATAATTTATGGAGTGTTCAAATCCGGCCACTTCGTACAGAGATTTAGATCTTAAGTCGGAAGGTGTTTTTTTTTTTCCAAGGCAGTAAAAGTTGGAATTATTTTGGTTGCTGCCTCTTGAAGGCTAAAAGAACATATATCTCGTGTACATGTAACCTACATATAGTGCTTTCTTTAAGCCGGCAAAGAGAAGTCGAATTGGTCCCTACGCGGATTCCGATCCATACCCTCTTTGTCGAGCATTTATGGTGCGTTTGGATTAGTGGAATATAACGGAATAGAATGGAATGCAATGAAATGAAATGGAATTTAACCGATTTCATTCCTATGTTTGACATGCAATGGAATGAAATATAAAAGATTGTATTAGATGTGATAAGTAACACGGTGGGTGATGAGCGTGTATGATAACGAGTGTAGCAAGCGGTGGCGGGTGATGATGTGAGGTGTGCGATAGTAGTGGTTGTGATGGTGGTGATGGTGGTGGTTGTGGTTGTGGTTGTGGTGTGTGATAGTGGTGGTTGAGGTGGTGGTTGTAGTGTGCGATAGTACCATTGATTGTTATGGCGGTACGGTGGCGGTGGGTTGTGATGGTTGTGGGTTGGGTTATGATGGGGATGGTGACGAGTTGTGCTGAGGGTGGTGACAGGGTAGGCGGCGGTGGTGGAGGGTGGTGGTGCGGTGGAGGGTGGTGGTGGTGGATTGCGGTGGGGTGGGCAAGTGCCACGGGAGGTTGCAGGCGGGCGGTGGGCGGTGGTGGTTGATTTTTATCACTAGGTTATGATTACATTTTATTCCATCAAACCATTCCGTCCATTCCATTCATTTTTTGATGGAATGAAAATGGTAAAAAAATCATTCAAATGGAATGAAAATTCATTCCATTTTCTCGCAACCAAACACGTCAAAATGATAAAATGAAATGAAAAAAACATTCATTATATTCCATTCAAGCAATCCAAACTTACCCTTAGAGTATCCATGGAACCTCGCTACGGTATTTAATTTCTTTTATTGAGTTAAAACGTCTCCTTTCAGTCGAGTGGCTTCACACCTCTGCCAAGCGACTTCGTACCTCTCATGAGGGAGAATGACTTCGTACCTCTCCAATTCCAAGTTGTAATTATGCATAAATATTGAATTTATCATAAACTATATATATCTATATCCTTATATATTTGAAATGAGAATTTAAATCGATTCTCGGTAATTTCATCCAAACCCGTTATTGACCTAACCTACTCTAGCCAATCCTCCTGAAAAACGCAAATCTTAAGTGAATTAAACAATCTTTATTTTTTTTGTAAAAAAAAATAATGATACGAGCACAACGATTGTAACACAACAATAATATGCACGGTTGATCATATTAGATTTACATCTGCTTAATTTAGATACATTATTATCAACGGTGCAGATCAATATTGGACAGGTGATCTGAACCATTCTGCCGTTGGTGAACGTGGGAGTGATAGGTTTTTTTTCTTTTTTCTTTTTCTTGTCAAAAATGATTTTTCGGTAATTTTATACTGGTCACTAGGGGCATTTGTAGCAGAAGTCCTATACGGTGCCCTATCCCTAAAATAAAGATACAAATTGGAATTTTCCCTTAAATACCTCCACAATAGAAGCCTCATCCCACTACAAAAAACACTCTATTGTTACGGTAGATTTTGCCACACACACAAAAAGAGTGTGGCTAATATCACTTGGTTAGACTCTTTTGCCACGCTCATGTGGCTAAAAGTAAGTATATAACAACATTTTTTTTGTGTGACAAACAATAATGGAGCAAAAAATTGTTTTTCTTGTAGTGGCTCTATCCCAGGGTCAATGAACAGTGTATCCCCATTTGTGGAGCATTATTCCTATTTTAAAGCACTGTTTCTATTTTAATGGTTAAAGATAGAGATATGGATGATGTTGGGAGTGTTGTGAATTAAGATATTGTAAAATATAGATATATAGTATTATTTTAAGGATAAAAAATAGGGTTTCTGGTGTGAATGCTCTAAAAAATGATTTTTACTCAAAAATAAAATAAAATTACATTGATGTCCTAAATGCTAAACATGCAGGTTTGTTTTGTCCTTCTTAATAGTTTTCCTTTTATTTTTTTATGAGGACACGATAGAATAGAAGTAGTGTTTCCTATTCCTGAGAATATACACGAAAACGAGAAAAGTTATTATACAACGGGTATTAATGAGTGATAATAAATGGACGGTTAAGATTTGTCTAAATTTACATCTCTCACCTAATAATGATGTGTAGGTGTGATTTGGCATGATCTCAATCGTCCATTTGGTATCACCCACTAATACCTGCTGTATAATAACTTTCTCTAGGAAAACACAACTTGTGTTTGTTTTGCAATGTAGTTTTTTGGGTGTTTTTTTAACATCACATCACCAATCATTTCTTACAATTCTCTCACCAATCAAATCTTCAACTATAAATAAAAAAATATTAAATCAGCTCTCATCATTTCACTTTATCAATTTTATTACATTTTTTATCATTATTTTATTCGTTATTCTATTTTATTTCACCAATAATTTCATAATCTACACCAATCATTATTCTACTTTATTTTATCTCATCAACTCTCTAATCATTACTTCAATCACTTTATCTAAAAAAACTCCCCAAAAAACTCTAATAAAAACTACAACCCAAAACAAACGGAGCCACAAAGTCTTTAATTTTAGAATCCATAATCGGCCAATAAAACATCTTCACAAAAAATAATAGCCAATCAGAACAAACTACAAGAATCGTTGATTTCCCCTAACCGACTACTTAGCTCGCCGACTTAAGATCCCTATATGTAACCTATCCTTCCTCATTTGTTATCATCCTCGTCATATCAATCGCCTTCTGCCCTTTCTGAATTTTACGCTCCTATCTTATTCTAAAAGAAGTCCGGTAAGCTTTTAATCTTCTTTTGTTTTACGATTTAATCTTTCATTGTTTCTCTCTTTAATTTATTTAGTTATTCAAATTTAATTAAACAGTAGTCGAACAAATTAATGGCTCGTACTAAGCAAACTGCTCGTCAATCCCAAGGAGGAAACTCAGGAAAGGTTTGGAGAAAGAACCTTGCTTTCAAGGTACGTACCCCTATATATGTCTTCTTTTAATTTGTTCATTATGCTATTTATGTATCCAAATTCGATTACTTGTATATCTTCTGGAATGTTTTTAAGCCACCATGGAAATTTAGGGTTTTAAACCTTGGCGGCTTTGGCCTATTAATTAATTGAATTTTCTTTTGAACTGTATATAATTTACAGGCGGCAAGAAAGAACGTTCCCCAAACCGGTGGTGTTAAGAAGCCTCACCGTTATCGTCCTGGAACCGTTGCCCTCCGGTAATTATTATTCAGTTGTCATGATTTTTATTAACTAATTAATCTGGCGATCGATGAGATATTTAATTATGACTTTATATATACATATATACAAACATTCACAAGCAGATGCAACATTCACAACAGTAACATTCATCCATGTTACTATTTAATTATGAATAACAGTCTGCAAAAAAAAATAACAGTCTTTCATGGATAGAATTGGGTTGATTTGTAACGAAATTTCTGCAAATCGGGCATGAAGAATGAGATTTAAACCACATGTCAATACAATTGACATGAAACCCATGAATGCAATTTGGTAAAAGTCTAGCCTTTTCTCCTTCTGAAACTTCACAAAGACAAACTGCACACTCCAATCCCTCTTTAAACTCTGTTGCTGAAAAAACCACAACAGGGATGGTTTTTAACACAGACGAATCAAGACCCTGCCGGCGGGAAGCTATAAAATTCAAATCATCGACGAACCGGCGGTGGGTTGCGGCCTCGTTTGAGTTTATTAATGCCTCACGGCGGTGGGTCCAGTACCTTGCTAGGAAGATGCGGCTGCTATGCATTTGGCGGCTGTATGAGAGTTAATTAGGTTAAATTAGAAAAAGGATAGTTTGGTAAGTTTACTTAAATTTTGTCCTAATTAATCATCTATGTACTTGGATCCCGATTTATTTATTAATATGTCCTTGTGGACAAAAAAACTATATATACAAACCTGTAATATTTGTCCATCGTTCAACAGTGAAATCCGCAAATACCAAAAAAGCACGGATCTTTTAATCCGCAAATTGCCGTTTCAGCGGTTGGTCCGTGAAATTGCACAAGATTTCAAGGTATTTCTGTGTTTCTTTTAATTGCTTACACGTTACTGTTTCATCTGGGATTCTCGCATATATAATTGCATTAATTATTTACATAAAATTTTGGTTGGGACTTGGGATTAATTGCGGCATGCAGACGGATCTGAGATTCCAAAGCCATGCAGTCCTGGCTCTGCAGGAAGCGGCGGAGGCATATCTGGTGGGCTTGTTTGAAGACTCAAACTTATGTGCCATCCATGCCAAGAGGGTCACAATTATGATTAAAGATGTTCAGCTGGCTAAGCGTATTCGTGGAGAGCGTGCATAAGATCAAGCAACATGCCAAGAGGGTCACAATTATGATTAAAGATGTTCAGCTGGCTAAGCGTATTCGTGGAGAGCGTGCATAAGATCAAGCAACCTTTATAGTTCCTTTTCATGTCTGAGTATCCTTTCTAGCTAGTCTCTATAATCCGGTAGTACGTATTTGATCTTCCGTTGTGTGTTTGAATAATGTGTTTTGAATGATTTATGTGGTGTCTTTTGTTTATCAATAATTTTATATTAGTAATACTATGTTTTTGCTTTCAACATCTCTGTATGTCTTGTCGATAAACATTATTTTGCTACACTAGTTTTTGTTAAGTGTTGTTATATACTTAATTTTAACCACGATCATTGTGCTTAAATAATATTTAGGGGGAATGGGTTAAAAATGGACATAAATACATTATCTGAAGAACTATTACGTTTAATATTTTTTCACATAAAAATGACAACAACAAAATATATGACAAAAACATTCTTAAAGACCTTCTTCTCGCAATATCATCTTAGTAGTGAGCACTAAGGTGTAATTTGGCTAGTGATCAAAGATCGAGGCTCGTCAGAGGTAAAAATTGTGCGTAATAATCTTTCGTATTTGTAAAAAAAATAATAATAACAATTACACTTAAATATATCTGATGCGGTTGAGGTTGTTGAACCAAACAGTTTTCTTAATGCCTAGAGAATTTTTTGTGGTTTTTCTTTGCCCACACAGACAGAGCCACAGACACAAAGTCATATATCCACCACCTCCGACGTCCTGCACTCGCCGGAAAACTGCCAACACCACATCCTTTCACCGATTCAAGTGCCCTTCGGCCCAGTATAATTACCTGATTGTGTCCCTCCCATGGACATTTCCGCCAACATGCCACCGGCTCTTCTGAAATGTGCAAAAACCGCCCTACCCCAAACTGCTGCATGCCCACAGAGCCGACCTGGCCACCAACAACCACCACACGCAAGGACGGAGCTGTGTAGAAATTTAGGGGCTAAGCCTCATCTGGACAAAAAAATATTACATTAAAAAATATGTTTAATTAGTCTAGTCGAATCCATAAAATATTCTTAATCCAGCTCATCCGACGAACTCGATATAGTTTATTAGCCCAACCCAAGTTAAAATCCTGACTCCGTCCTTGACCACATGCCGAACCAACCTCTCCCTCAACCAACCAAAATTCACCACATCCACTACCCTACCGCCATCAAACCAGAACCGTCTTGTTCGATTGGCCACCCGAAAAAATATTCCCAAAAAAGAAAAATAACAACTCACACTAGAAGATGATTTCTCTTTCAGCAAAAGAGGATCGATCGTAAAACGTAATGTTTGCATTTTTTTAAGCTAAACTGATGATGATTACATGTTTAGCAGGTTAAGAAAACAGATTAGATGTGTTAAAAGACACATTAGTTATGGTGTACTAAAACACGATCTAACATACATACAAATACATAAATTATTCGCATATATACGTTTTAAATGGTGGATATTAAAAACCAGATCATCCCCATCAATTATTCAGGTGACCGTAGCAGCCCTCCATGTTATGTGTTCTATATACTACCGATTCATTACATTCATTTCACCATTCCTTACATTGATAAGTGCATTATATTTATTTTACACATGATGTGACCACTCTACATTCAGAGAGTAATATTAAATATATGATGTAATAGATAAAGAAAATCAGAATTGCACTACGGAAGACTGCACTTGCTATTTTATTGATAAATAAAAATTATACAATGGTCTTCTTTATATATGAGAGAAATGTGATAATAATTCAATTCAAAGTAAATAAAACCAATGCCATTTTTTTTAGCTTATCACTCGATGTGATTTATTTCAAACATTACTCTTATCAATAGCAACTTTATTTATTTATTTTGACATTCATCAATATCTTCAAATATATTGACATTATCTTCTAATAATAGACCCTTATTGTTCAACATCCCGAAGTATAGTTATCAAACCCGGCCCGGCTCGGTGGTTCAACCATTCGACCCGGTGACCCGGTCAAGAAACCTAGCCGGTTTCAAGCATCAAACCGTTTAAGCAAATGATCCGCTCAAACCCGGTAAACCTAGTGGTTCAACCAATGACCCAGTGGGTCAAGTAAATTTAATGGAAAAAAAAGTATTAAATAGGTATCGAACTGGTTTAAGCAGCAAAAATACTCAAATTTCTCCGATATCCGATATGATGCAAATAATTGTAATTGAGACTATAAATTGTAACTAATAAGGTGATACATAGTTTCATATCATTATTTACTTGAATATAAATTATCAAAATGTATATTTTTCATGATAGTATATATTATTTACTACTATATAAATATTTCCGGTTGAATTAGTGACCCAACGGTTCAACCAGTGACCCGGTGACCCAATGTCTTTTCCGGTTTAACGACCGGGCCGGGTCTGATAACTATGTTCCGAACAATAACTTACATTATTTTAAATTTACTAGCACTAACGGTTATCTGTAGGGGCTAAGAGCAACAAATTTTGCACCAAATCATCAATTCGATATAAGCACCAAATATTATCCAACAATTCCATCTATTTTTTAATATTCTATCAAATATCAATAAAAATGTAAACAAAATAAAGGTATTATAATATAGTTGCATATTCTATTTTCGTAACATATTTATTTTAAACTAAATTAAATATAATAAAAAGCTTCTTTAATTATAAAAAAAATAGGGCATGACATTAAAATAATCAACATCCATTTATTACACATATACTAGTGCAGGGTATGCCGTTCAAGGCACGACAGACCCATTCCAGCTAATCAAATATACATGTATATTTCCCTTAAAAAAATTACATGTATATATTAAAGTGTATGGAGAAAGAACGTTGCTTAACAAAAACTAGTGTAGCAAAATAATGACTAAGTATATAACATGATCTCCCACCCTTGATTTTGATTGGTGTTAATTGATTGTGATGCGGACACATCAAAATCAAGGGTGGAGATCATGTTGTGGCATCCGTTGTGTAATTTTTGTTGTGCCTCTATCATTACTCATTGAAAAATAGCGAAAATTGACAAAAGAGGCATGAAACGATGAAATTAACTTTGTCACGTTTAACGACTTCAATTCCATTATCAAACAAATCCATTAACATAAAGAGCAACCCCACTAAACCATCCTCCATTACACCCTCTTTTCCGTTTTAGTAACATTTTTTCAACTTCCGAAAAAAATTCCACTCCTATAAGCAATCTCAATACAATCCTTTAAAAAAAAAAAATTTCCCAAAAAATCCTCTAAAAGCTTTAAAAGGAATAAAAATTAAATAAATATAATAAGAGAGAGAGAGAGAGAGAGAATATATACCATCAGAAAAGGTTTCAAATCGATCTACGCACTAAAATTGGCCGAGTAATATATGTCCACCAGTCGGAGCGTGGAGCAAAATAAATACGCCTCAAATTTCCATCCTGCAACTTGGACTTCTGTTCATCCGAGATTCAATGAGGAAGAATGTGGGGAAGTGTGGGTAGAGAACCGATGGTATATTTGCTTTTCTTGTCGATTTATTCCTCTACCTTGCCCTCGATAAGTAGCGATTGGGATAGGAGATTTTCAATGTCGGGTGTGATATGCAAGGACTGTGGTGTCAAGGCAACCTAAATGTATTTTTGGAGGCTGGATCGAGGGTCCATATTGGAGTTGCTCTAATCTGTTAGGCCCTGTTTGGATAGATTGATTTGAAGGGAAAGGAAATGATATGATTTGGATGGATTTAAATTTTGGTGTTTGGATTGTTTTAGTTTGATAGAAAGGAAAGGAGAGTAAGGGAGAAGGAGGGATAAATTTCTTTAAAAATTGGGTGGTCTCGTTTCCTTCCAAAACAAGTGAGAAACGGAAGGAAACAATACATTTTTCTTATAAATGTACTGACAATCCGTGTATCTATTTCCTTTCTGTCTAGTTCTATCCAAACACTCAAAATAGACTTCACAATCCCTCATTTCCCTCTCCTTTCTTTTATGTTACTATCTTTCCTTTTCTTTTCTATGTAAATCCTTCAATCCAAACGGAGCCTTAAAACTTTTTTTTTAAAGGATCGCTTTATTCAAACCTACAAAAGCCTTCAAACGGCAACAACCAATTTACATATGCGTTTGAATATAATAATAAAATTAATCTATGCTCCAAGTAAGTCTAAGGTTTCTTGCTTTCTCTATTATATTTGAGACAAAAACATACACCGGGGGTCTATCCCCATCCCATTAAAAATTTTAATATCAAACAAATTCACTACCAAATAAATCCACTAAAACAAAAGCAAAAACAAAAACGCAAGAAGGGCATAATCGTCCAGTGGAATGACAATTTGTCAGTTTCGTCATCATATTAAATCCACTGGACCAAATATCAATTTATACATGAATTTTGTCTTTTTTAACATTTGTTCTAAAAAAATCATTGTATTAACAGCGTTCTGTTGTAAGTAATTAAGCAATTGGAGTAATGAAACGAAAATCTCTGCTTTATTTCATAGCCATTGAAGCCCTTAAATAGGAAATTACAATCAAGAAGTAAACTAACTAAAACCCTACAAAATCTCCAACCATGAAGACCAAGCACTACCCGTAAATGTAGGATTACCAACAAAAAACAAACGACTAGTCCTACTATTTAGGAAATTACTAGATAATGCAGAGACTAATTCAACAAATCCTCCCCTAAACTGAAATGCATATTGCATATTAGTTTACATCAGCTACCAACTTCATTCCAAGTGCAGTCTTGAGTTTCTCGAATGCCTCCAGTTTCAAAGGTTTAGTCATAATATCAGCAACTTGTTCACTTGTTCCACAATGCTTGATGTTGATGGTGCCCTCCTTAGTGAGATTTCTTAGAAAATGAAATCTGACAGCAATGTGCTTGCTCCTTCCATGAAATACAGGATGTTTGGCAAGTTGAATAGTAGAAGAGTTATCACACAAGATAGTTACTGAATTAACTTTGATTTCACCAACTTGCTTAAGAATGTTTTGCATCCAAATACTTTGACAAGCACAGGCAGCAGCAGCAATGTATTATGCCTCTGTAGTTGAGAGAGTCACTACAGATTGCTTCTTGGATGACCATGCCACAGCTCCCCTGCTCAATATAAACACATATCCAGATGTGCTTTTAAACTCCACTGCATCACCAGCATAATCACTATCAGTATAAGCTATTAAATCTTCAGGACATCCACGTTGGTACATGATACCAAGACCAATAGTTCCTTTTAGATACCTCATGACTCTTTTTGCTGCCATCATATGAGATCCATAGGATTAGCCATGAATCTACTCAACAAACACACACTGAACATTAAATCAGGCCTAGTGGCAGTCAAATACATCAAGCTGCCAATCAGTTGCTTGTAATAAGTTGGATCAACCCTTCTTCCACTTTCATCTTTAGACAGCTTTGCACCAGGTACCATAGGATTTTTGACAGAGTTGCAATCCTTCATACCAAACCTTTCAAGGATCTCAGTAGCATACTTTCTTTGACAAATATGAATACCTTTGGATGTCTGTTGTACTTCCACTCCCAAGAAGTAGCTCATTATCCCCAGATCAGTCATCTCAAATTCATTTTTCATAGAATTTTTGAATGAAGCCAACATGTCTGAATTGTTTCCTGTGAATACAAGATCATCCACATAAATGCTCACAATGAGTATGTTCTTTCCTTCCCTCTTGACGAACAAGGTGTGCTCATGGCTGCTCCTTTCAAACCCCTGTTTGACAAAGTACCCTTCAATTCTGCTAAACCAAGCTCTGGGGGCTTGTTTTAAGCCATACAAAGCTTTCTTCAACTTGTAGACCTTTGCTTTTTCTCTCTTTTTTTCATATCCTTAGGGCTGAGCAACATATACATCCTCCTACAATTCTCCATATAGGAAGGCACTCTTCACATCTAATTGGTGGAGTGTCCATCCATTTCTGGATGCCAATGATATGAGTGTTCTAATTGTATCCCATCTAGCCACTGGAGCAAACACCTCATTGTAGTCAATCCTCTTTTCTTGAGCATATCCCTTGGCAACAAGTCTTGCCTTACATTTGTCCACTTCACCATTTTCATTTAATTTGGTTCTGTATATCCACTTGACCCCAATGATTTTTGCCTCATTTGGTGCTTCTACTAGCTGCCAAGTTTGGTTCTTGACAATGGATTCCATCTCTGTGTTCATGGCATCTGTCCATTTCTTGCAACTCACAGCTTCCTCAAAACATGTTGGATCATCAGAAGAAGTGAACATAACAAGATTTTGCACCTCTTCTTCATCAGACAAACCTTCTCCAAGTATATAGTCTTGTAAATAAGCTGGAGCTCTTCTCACTCTTCTATCTAGCAGCTGATTTGACTCATCATCAGTATTTTGATTGCCATCTGTGTTCTGATCGGAATTGTCATGTTCAGATTATGTCTCTGTTTGATCAATGTCTTGGTTATGCCCTTCATCTGCAGCATCAGTATTTTCTGTGTTTTCTGGTTCAGTTCCTTCTTCCTCATCACTTGAGTATTCAAGATCACTCTCTTCATCTTCACAGATAAGCATATCATTTTTGCATTCTGCATCAGTCCTCCCCCAATCCCAACATTCACCTTCTTCAAATATAACATCTTTACTCACAATAATCTGTTTTGTTGAAGGATTGTACATTTTATACCCCTTTGATTCATCACTGTAGCCTAGAAATATGTACACTTGACTTCTAGCATCCAGTTTTAATCTCTTTGCATCTGGTACATGGACATTCCCAAGGCATCCAAATACTCTGAAATACTCAATATCAAGCTTTCTACCACTCCAGCATTCTTCAGGAGTTTTATCCTTTACAGCAGCTGTAGGTGTTCTATTCAGAACATGACATGTCCATTTTGCAGCATATGGCCAAAAGGTTTTTGGCATTCTCTTTTCTTCAAGAACACACCTGACCATATTCAAGATAGACCTATTCTTGCGTTCAGCCACCCCATTTTGCTAGGGAGTGTATGCCCTAGTCAACTGGCGTTTTATTCCATTGTCCACACAATACTTCAAAAACTCCTTTGAAGTAAATTCTCCTCCTCTGTCAGTTCTTAAGGCACAAATAGGCAAACCACATTCCTTTTCCACATACCTCTTATTGCTGCTGGACATGGGACTAATGGGACCACAGATATCTAAATGAATGAGTTGTAGTTGTTTGCTAGCTCTCCAATTGCTCCTTTTTGGAATTGATGTCCTATGCTGCTTCCCTTTCATGCAGATTTTACAGATCTTATTTGGAATCTTCATGTCAGGGAGTCCTTGAACCCACTGATGTTGATGCATCAGCTTTAGACTTTGATTGTTGATGTGTCCTAGCCTTTTGTGCCACAACTCTCCCATTTCTTCTGATTTTGCACTAAAGCAGTTTGATCCTTGTGGCAGTTTAGTCAATAACCCAAACATTTTGTTAGCTGTCATATGGCTTTCTAGAATGCAACCCCTTGTCTGATGATAAATCCTGTAGGTGTTTTGCTTGATCTGAATTATCAACCCCTTTTCTTGCAATTGCCTTATGCTTAGCAGGTTGTTTCTCAATTCAGGCACATAGTACACATTGCTAATTGTCTGATTTGTTCCATCAATGTTCAGCTTAATGGTGCCCTTTCCCATTACCTCCATTCTATGATTATTCCCCAATTTCACAGAGTGTCTGAACTTCTCATTTAATTGACCCTGAATAAACCAATTTGAGCATCCAGAGTCAAGAAACCATACCTCCTCCCTTTGACAGTTGTTAATCTCCACATGTGCCATTAGTAGCATGTCATCTTCAGTACTCATCTCAGCATCAGCATAATTTGCATTCTTTTCCCAGGTGGGGCATTCATACCTAAAGTGTCCAAGGTTATGACACTTATAGCATTCCACAGTAGCTTTATCTACAGGTTGTCTACCTCTTCCTCTTCCACGACCTCCTTTTTGATTTCCTCTTCCCCTTCCTCTGTCATCACTAGATACTTTCAGCACTCGTTCCTCTTCTGCGGCAACATTCTTCATTCGGAGTTCATGAATCAGAAGGCTGCTTTGAAGTTCATCCACAGTCAATGTATCAACATTATTGGATTCTTCAATGGAGCATACCACATAGTTAAATCTTGACACAAGTGATCTCAAGATTTTTGCAGTGATGTCCCTTTCCCGCAATTTTTCTCCACATGCTTTCATGTTTTTGGCTATGATCAATACTCCTTCCTCAAAAAACTCGCCATTCACGAGATTCCCCTTCCTTCGCTCTCATCATTTCAAACTTTCTTAAGGATTGAATCCCAGCTTGGAGGTATCATCATTCAGATTGTATCCATAATTTCTCTATCAATTGATTGATAAAGATAATTCTTGATCTTTCTGTCCTTCAATCTTTGATCCTCAAGTTCCTTCATCTAAGCTTCCGTTGCCTGTGTACCCTCTGGAATATTGATGATTCCTTCCTCAATCAAACTCCAATATTCCTTTGAACGCAGGAAATTCTCCATGAGCTTGGCCCAATGCTCATAAAAGCCATCAAACTTTGGAATGGCTGGTTGAACGAACTTGCCATTCCCATTGCTGCTTTCTGCCATCTCTTTCGAATTCTTTTACACAGATCCTAGTAAGTAGTCTCTGATACCAATTGTTGTAAGTAATTAAGCAATTGGAGTAATGAAACGAAAATCTCTGCTTTATTTCATAGCCATTGAAGCCCTTAAATAGGAAATTACAATCAAGAAGTAAACTAACTGAAACCCTACAAAATCTCCAACCATGAAGACCAAGCACTACCCGTAAATGTAGGATTACCAACAAAAAACAAACGACTAGTCCTATTATTTAGGAAATTACTAGATAATGCAGAGACTAATTCAACACGTTCGCGGTGACACTTTATAGTGACACCAACCTTTACACATGCTATTGTGCTGCCCTACACCAACCTTTACACACGCGTTGCACTTGCATCTTTCGATTACAAGCAAGGATCCTCTCAAGTATTTTAGAAAAGTGTTTCATCAAGTACACTTGTTTTTAGAATATTATCAACAAAACAACGTAGTTTTGAAAGAAAAAATATCTACGGTTAGATATCATTTTCATATTTTTGATATATGACTAGATCACTTGTAGTTAATATAACATTTATATCTGAAATACTTGAGAGGATCCTGGCTCCTTTCGTTATTTCCTCTAACTACAACAACCTCTCTCATTCTGGTTCCTTGAGACTCGGATCGTTGGGGAAAAAAATAACATAAAAATAAATTCAAAATGGGGATGTCAAGGAAAGAATGCTTTAAGCGTGCGGTTTCTCATCAATGAGGGTTCTTTGTAGTAACTTTGAGAGGGGGCTTACTTTCGATTCATTTTCATCACATTATTAAGTAAGCGTCAACCATCACTTAAGGAGGTAAACTAAGGTTGTAATAACTTGTAATAAGAAGCTGCGTACATACGCACACAAAAAAAGTATCAGTTTGGACTTCGTAGTACTAAAGAGAGTAGCGACGAAACACAATCAATCTCGTTAAATATAATATATCACAGCTTTTGTAGAAGCTTTAGGGGATGTCACTAGATTCTCCAGAATACATGTCAACTCATCTGTTAACAGACGACCCTTTTCTGGTTTCATACCACCACCACCACCACCACCACCACCACTAGTAAAGATGTTGTGAGACGGATCATTAAGGTTGACGTTTTTCTTGGTGGAAATCACCATTTTCTCAAGGGCAACTGCGTTTCTCAGTACAAACTTTGCCATGTGAATCACTGCAGGTTCTGCTGCTATACAATCACCATGTATCACGACAATCTTTAGGTTTTCAAGGCTAGCCTTTTTCCCATTCCAGTATTTGTCCTGATCCACTTCATATTCTTCAAGCCATCTCGCTTGATCAATCTATATCAATTTTTATACCAACAACTTAATTAGTATCAAATGAATGATTAGAACCAATATATATCAAAGAAAAAGACAATCCCCATACCCAGAATACAACATCAGGTCTGGATTGAACGTGTATTTTAAGAGTCTCCAACAGTGGAACATGTCTTAGTAACGTAGACACACCAATTTGCACACAATTTCCCATATGCAACTCGAGAACAAGCTGCTTCCAACTAAAGTTAGGGCAAGGAATGTTTGTCAATTCCCAGATTGTCAACACCTGCCCAAACAACACAAAATGACTTCAACGGAATTCCCGTAAAAACAACATTCAGTTTATTATTCTTAAAAAAAAAAACTAACAGCCAGATGCTTAACCTTGGCAGATAATATAAAATAACATAGAAAAAGGATGGAAAGCACATACCATAACAGACCACCTGCATAGCTTCAAAGTCTTACATTGATCTAACGACTGAAGAAGAAGCTTGAATCCTTCATAGGACTTTCTTTCATATTTGAACATCATGCGGAAGTACACCGAGGCATCAACAACGGTTGAATTCAAAACCACCACGTGTTCTATCCACCCACCAATGTTCAAATAGACCATGTTTGGATAAGACAACCTTATTAACTTATCTTTCCCATGCTCTATTTCGAGTTTCTTTAGCTTAAAATTGCTGCAGCACAAGTTACGAAGACCATAGCAAAAAACAATCGACAATTCTTCAAGTGACGGACAACCCATCAGGATTTTCTCCATTGCCTCATCACTCATCACAACTTGTTTGAACCGCAACAGCTTCAGGGATTCAAACCAGACCTCATCACAAGATGTAATATCACAAGCACCCAAAGTAAGTTCTGTGAGATATATACTTCTATACAAAATTGTCGGCAATATATATCCCTGCTGTAGTTCCCGATCCCCAGATTCAATGAATTCAAGAGAAAGGACCTTACATCTTTTGATAATAGCAAAAGAGACAAGCGAGTCAATAACGCCTGCAAATCGCTTTTCCTCAATAATGCACATCTCTGACTCAAGGTCAGGGTTCGTATAATAATCAGGGTCCTTAGAATATTCGAAATAGAAACGATGTCGAAGGCATAATTCATCAATTTTAACCCAGTCATAAAAAATCAACACATGGTGGATTAAGTTTGCAAATTTTTCATCGTAACAGTTACAGTAGCTATCTTCCTCATCATCCACATCATTCTCCATATCCCATCTAGAGGACCAGGTATCAAAATTAAGCCTTGGGACCGAGCGCCAAAGATTTCCAAATCTCCTCAAAAGGGTAGTTTTAATTGCATCTTTAATGGGTAGAAAGGAAAGAATGTGCACCAAAATTTCATCCGGCAAGCCACTAATCATATCCTCCCCTCCTTTAGAGCTCATTGATGTCATTAAGAAAAAGAAAAAATAGTCTGCAAATCACTTAGCAGAGTTTAATTCTACAATAGTAAGTCACTCAATTTGTTCTTGCGCTGGAATCAAAACCTATTGCTCATACAAAGAGAACACTTAACTCGAGCTAGAGAACTACAGAATTTTCTAAATCTTGAACAAGCTGTGAATGCTTATAAACATAGGTATTTGGAGCACCAGAATGACACTATAAGTAACATTCTTAAACCCTCTACTGATAACAATGGTGATATATGCATCGAAGTTGATAGGCCCAAAATGCATCGGTCCACATATTTACATAGAAAGAAAAAAAGACCACAACACACTTTTGGTGCCTTTGGATGCATGCATCGTGCACCAAAATCGGTGCACCAACACTGTCCGTACTGAAAATCCGTCTTTCAAAAGGACTAGTCGTTATGCCATGTACCAATGTGGCATGCTGTCTTGCCATAACAGTTCCAATACAAAGATTACAAGAGACATGTTACTTCTGCTACTTTAAAAAGTTTGCAAACATTTACAACAAATTAGATGAGGTATACTAAACCACAGTGTCCACTTTATATAACAACAGTTACTCATTGAATTTTCTCCACCTTTTGTACCCAAAAAACAACAGCAGTAAAATCCATCCTCTCCAACATCTAAAGATTCAAGCAAAAGCACAGATTTTCCCTAGATGAACATGACAAGCAAAACAAAAAGGGGCTTTTAGTGGCACCTCAAAAAATCTACTGGAGCACCTAATTAAGGGGCATCACACCTGTCTCGGGTTGATTACCTATGACACCACACTTACCTATGACAACATTTGGCGACAACTTACATTCCACGTACAAATCGACTTTTTGAAGTTCAGTAGAATCGACTGTCCCAAAGTTGATTCTCTTTAACAAGAATCGACTTTAGGACGGTCAATTCTTTGTTTGTTAACTCTAACAATCGACCTTCAGAAAATTCGATTGTGGGAGTGGTATGAAAATGCAACCCGTTGCGGCATAGGTAGAAACATTATTTGTAAACATAATCTAGGGTTTTACAGTGAACAAAAAATGAGTTGCCATCCCCAAAGAAAGGAACATCCCTTAAACAAAACAATGACCCATCAATGAACTTTATCTTATTTTGCAGGGAATGAAATAAAAGCATAGAAAACGGCACCATGAAAACCAGCAAATTTCTGCAGAAAAAAATAGAAAATGAAACAAGTAGCAAATGTGCAAAATCTGTACCTTCAAACCTTGATTTATCTTCCCGTGGAGAAAGTCGATTTCAGATTTTGGTGCTGTTTCGTTTTCAGCGTTGTGGAGACGAATTTGTGCTAGTGCGCACGCCCTAAATTTTATTTTTAAAATAATATATGTCCTTATTTTATAACAATTTAATTCAAAAACTTCCACAACAGTATTCCTATCCTTACTCCTATAACATTTTAAATAATATTAAATAATACATATTCTACCTCACAATCTTATTTATACACATTAAATATTTATTATTTCACTCTAGCAGCATCACTATCTCTATCCCTATAATTTTTAATAATTAAATATGTTTAGGGCGTGAATAGTGCATCCCCACAAGTAGGGATGCACTATTCATATCCCTAAAAATAAATAAGGATAGGGCATCTGCTGTGGAAGCTATTTTTAGGGTAAACTCTATTTTTTATCTTTATTTTAAGGATATGACACAATATAGAGTTTCTGCTGGGAGTGCTTAAACTGTCTTCGCCCACTATGGGCAGCTGCACTCAGTCACACTTGTGGAGCATTGATTTACCTTTACACGGAGATTAATACTTATGTCCTCGGCTTTTTAGGATTTTCTAAAATCTACCTTTTATATTTAATTGTTAAAATTTTCACCCTATCTATATAATTTTGTTACGGTTTAGGACAACTAACGTAAATTTTCCTATTTGACTAACATTTTAAGCGGAAATCCTACGTAACAACCATCGTCGGATTTGACGAAAATATCAACTCCAAAATCCTCCCTTTTATCAAACAGTCAAAGGAGCGGAGTTGTATAATTCCTTCTCATACCAAAATTATCGGAATTGTCTGCTCATAATTTCAATGCAGTTGATGATATACTTATTGTGCGTAATAGAATTGATGCATAATTCATCCAATGTATTGCATCTGAGCTGAATTTCTGAATTAAAATGAACATTCCATGCTTTTGGTTGCTAAATTCAAGTCGAGAACAATCTTTATAATTAAAGGGCTAATCAAACTGTAAAAAGAATATAAAAAAAGTAAGAGCAATTCTTTTATGATACGGATTTCCGTTCAAAATGTTAGTCAAATAAAAAAATTCACGTTAGTTTTCCTGAAATTGTAACAAATCACATAGATAGGGGTGGAAATTGTAACAATCAAACATAAGTGGTAGTTTTGAGAAAATCTTAAAAGACGATGGACCAAAAGTGTAATATCCTTTATTTTTTTATGCAATGGTTTTGATTCGTGATTTTTTTTTTTTTTTTTAAATGCAATGGTTCAAAACGGCATTCAGTGACTTTTGTCCGGAAGAACTCAATGCATGTATCACTACCGCACAAAATCAATCGATTCTAGATTATAAAAGTAATTTTTAGAAGGTGGATTATATGTTATGGTATAATCGAATTTTAAAATATGCTACAAAATTTTCAAAAAAATATATATATATATGCTACAAAAGTTGGAACATTTTGGCTTATGTCAGTGAAGACTTTGTATTGCCAGTACTTATTAGGTTCACTGATATGTATAGATTCTTATGATGGATGCAAAATGCGCACTTGCCATGTATAATAGTGTGTGCTTATCTTTCTTTCGTATCCGTAAAAAAGAAGAAAAAAAATGTATAACTATTATGTAATAATATATTTTGGATTGTCTATTGATAGATTGATTCTGACTGATTTTATGTAATATTACGAATCTTATCATTTATTGTATTCACACCTAAGAATGTACTATAAATACTCCCTTATACCATTGAAATAATACACAAGCATTTTGCAATCTTTTTTATCTTGTTTTTCTTCTTCTTTCTTTTGTTGTTCTTTCTCTATTTTGTATTAGTTTTATAACATGTTATCAGCACGAGACTCTACCAGAACCAAACAGAGGTAAAAGGTTTATTTTTGTATTTTTGTGTATTCCTCATGTTTTGTTTTTCAATGGCTAACATTAGCAAACAATATTTTGTTCTGGAAAAATGTATTGATCATGAGCCATGGATGTTGAAATACACATTGAATCTATGGGTCTTGGTACTGAGACAAACCAAGACGGTGCAATGACCATGATATTTTTCCCTCATCATCTTGTCTAGAGATTGAACATTTAACAGTGAAAGATCCGTATAAATTGAAATATATGAGTAATGCTCATCGGTAATATTGAGGCTTGATGACTGAGTATTTCAGACAAATGTGTTTTGTCATTGAGAAAAATATATATGATCGCATGAAGATGATCAATTCTTGAACGAGCATATAGATGGATTTTTATGTCTATCAGTTAGTCAAAAGCTCGTAAAAATGAATATGAAATTCACATAAATGTCAGACATGTCAAATATGAGGGAAAAAAAGACATGTCATTTGTGAAAAATAAATGAGGACATGAAATCCATTGAAAATGTCATGTCCCTACGTGTGACCAGATATAATAAATTACTGAATATATCATGAAATTTTCATGATCACGGTTGAGAAAATAATTAAATCATTTTCATCATGATGATATGCTCCTGAACAGCAATATCAATTAAATGATTTATGATATATATGAAATTGATTAGGATTTTGTATAATGAATGAAAAAATCCACTGGATGTTGGATATGAAAAAAAATAATGAGTTATTGTTGACATGACTTATTAGTCCCGACTAATTGATGACACTCTGTTCCTTGTAGTGAATGTGGCATAATTTTTAATATTTGATTTGGTCGTGGACATGGACATGCTAATACAGTCATAACAAAATTATTTTATATGATTAAAACAATAGTCATGACACGAAACTAAGTAATCTTTTAGAAGATTACAATACATGTCAGAGTTAGTGGCGATTTCCAGAAATTGTTTATACGATGCATTTAAATTTAAGCATCGTTTCTTAATAAATAAATTGTTTCTTGATTGGCCTTATTTTGATATAGCTAAAGTATTTTGTGATATATAAATAGTAGTTGTGGAATTTTACTTTATCGATTGTGTATAAGTGATACGTGTGGCTAGTTTTCTTCTAAAAGAAAAAAAGAAAATAATTGTATCATCATGTATTTTTTGTAAGTAAATCTTGTTATTTGGCCACAATAATAATATATGATTCTCAATCGCTGGATTAATCAACATGTGTATATTACTTTCGCAATCATATTCATATTAATTAAAGTCATTTTAAATAGTTAAAATTAAATAGATTATTATTTACTTGATTGTGTACGTAGTTGTGTTAATCACTTACGTGGTGAGCATATATGATCTTTATTTGATACGAAACGACAATGTTTTATACATTGCTTTATAATTTAGCAATATATTTCTCAATATAAAATTGATATGATATGAAAAATAAGAACATGATATTGTCATATCATTTAGTTAATTGGATTTATATCACCCATAACCTTACAATAATTGCATGATCATTGAGGTAATTAATGCATTCATTGTATTTTTGGCAAAAGTGTTTGCATTAATTTTAATAAATAAAATCATATTTGGTTATTCAATGAAAATATTTTATTTTGCATGATTATTGTAAGATTAGTGATAATCATTATTGTGATTATTTATACTCATCTTTATTACAAAATAAAAATATTCAACCTGAGGTTTTTTAAAATGAATACCATGTATACGGTCTTTGATTGTAAGGCGCATTTGCTCTATATTGTTATTAAATTCAAAATTTGTTGTCTACTTGTGATAAGAATGAATATGACAACATATTATAATGATTTATTGGTGAGCGAAATTATTCATAATGATTGATTCATGAATTGTAATATTGGATAATTGTCTCTCGGATCCACTAGCATTTACAATATCAATTTCATTTGCTTGAACTGATACATAATATAATTTTCTATTTGAAATAAGTAATCATTGTAATTCATTTATATTATGTGACAATTGTTATACTTTGAAAAAATTATTTGCTCATTTCGTTCTAAGGAAGAAATGGAGCCGGAACATGAGAGCAATTAAATTGCCTCATCGATAGTGTGACACGCACGTTATATTAAGAAACAAGTTCTCAAGAGAATTAATGAGAGATGCAAATGATAATGCAATATGCAAGTGCTATATTGAAACAAAAATGTTTGAAATAAAGCACTATACTCTCTCAAGTCTCGATTTTTTTGAGTAATATGGGTGTTATATCGAGATTGAAATATTTGCTTTATTTACCATTTCCCGATGAAATTTGTATAAACAATGTGTTCGAAAATAATGAGATATGTCAATTCCATGAAGAGAATGTGATTGATACTACATGCATCATTTAAAACAATGATGTATGTATCATATTATATGGGATGCATCACAATCATTCTGTGAAATGAATGCGACAAAATTAAATATTTAAGATACATATAGTGATTCTGAATATTTTGATTATTGTGGTTATAACCGTTCTTTATGTGAGAATCCCACTAGAATTGGGATGGTGATTCAAGAAAATTGGTATAACTCGATATATTGTATCCATAATTGTGAACGGATATAATATCTCTATATGAGACAAAATTTCTCCACAAATCGAAAAATATAAAAGAAGTTTGTTGATACCCGCATAAGAGGATCTCACATTAAAATGTTGAATCCGTCACGGGTTATTTTAAATTTTCGACATATCGATTATGAAAATGTTGTCCGAGAATGAGGGGAAGAAAACCCAATATGAATTATATCTCGTGACAAACTTCCACATAAATGAACTATGAGTTCACATATTATTCATTGATATCAAACCCATGACGGGTAGATTTTATGCACATTTTGTATACATCAAATATTTCCTGAGCAAAATGGAGAAATGAACCAAAAGTTCAATGTCACGTTCGAGTGATTTCTCTACATATGATGTATAATTTGAACCATTCTTGAAGAATCTGAATCACATAGTGGTATATAAAATGCAAGAGAGATAATGTTTTCAAAAATCTCATGGAATGAGGCATTTAATGAAACCACTATGTTTTAGTAAACCGCTTGAAGCGAATAAAAGAGCATCAAGGTATAGATCGATTCTCAGCATTAGGGGGAGATAAAGAAAACTCAATGTTAGAATAAAAGAATGCCGATAAACTTTAACATTATAAACGATTTTCCACGCTTCAGTTTAACTGATTTGCGAAAACAATTTACTTGTAGTATTTAACAAGTAATCCGCCAGATGCCGTTATTGAAATTAAATGATGACTATTTATAAAGGCACCAACAATATGATTGATGATATTTCTCAATGCCAGAAGCGTAGAATACCGATCGGTGTAAAAGATAAATATCCGCGGAAAATAAATTCATATTCAACCACTCATGAAATCTCTTAAAGAGATCCATCTGCAAGACACTCTAGGACGAGGCAGCTGCGGGAATCTGACACCCCAAAATAAAATTGCACGTGCGACAGATGATTAAATATTGGGGTTGCGGAACAACCAATAAAACATCATAGTCGTCGATGACATAATTGCCTCTTTAATTGCTATTATTGTTTGTATCTGGATCCGGTACCTAAGTCAATAGCAGAGTGTCAGAAAAACTCAGACTAGGTAAAAATGAAATATGCAATTGAGGTTGAGTTTGAATTGGAATTGGAAATATTTATTTGTTAATGATCAAATATATGCTCTCATTATAGATAATGTTATGTTCCGCTAGTTAATATCTGTGGCAGGAACGTTGAGTTTCATATGTCATGACCGCATATTTATGGGTCGTTGGACATGAATATTGATATGGAAATCCTTGATGGATTTAAAAAATGAATTAATATGACAATCGCAACATGCATATGGTTAAGGTCGTTAACATTCATGTTGAATGTAGTATGACCAGTTGAGTAGATTCCTATTGAGAAAGGAATATGTAAGTAATGCATGGTTAATGTCATAAATTTTAAGGAATTACGATGCATGATAGTGGAAATTATGCATGCAAATTTTGATTATATTACTTCCCTCATTATTTAGATGATTACAGTGCTGATCGTGTTGCATGTGTTGCACAAGTGAGTAGTGGAATGACACTTATTAGCCCCTACATTCGACTATCCAATAAACTCTAAAAGAGAGTGATATGCAAAAGTACGCTCTAGTGACAATCTAATAGATTTGTTCACTAAGATTATTCCTATATCGGTTTTGGATAATAAGTGTTTATAATACTGGAATGCGTACATTTGAAATATTATTGTCGTCGGGAAAGCGACAACTTCAAAACTTTTGTGTGGATTTGGTCTTAAAACCAATGATTGTACTATTTTTCCCTTTAACCAAGTTTTTCCCACAGGGTTTTCTTAGTTAAAAGTTTTTAATGAGGCAGTCAGTGCAACACATAGAAACGCATATGTAATGAACTATTTACCTTGTCTAGTTTTTTTTCCCACTGAGTTTTTCTAGCAAAGTTAATAGTATATGATATATACGTTATGCTACTACGATCGAGACAATCAATTTTACCATTTATTCACTGAGACACCGTCTAGATGAGAATGAAAATCATTTAACTGCACTATATGAAGACAATGCATCTTGCATATCTCAATTGAATTGGGCTATATTAATGGGGATAGAACAAAACATATTTCACCTAAGTTCTTCTTTACTCATGATTTGCAAAAGAATGGGGAGATCGATGTGCAACAGATCCGATCAACCGATAATCTGGCAAATTTATTTACCAAGGCATCGTCGACTGCAACATTTGATAGACTGGTGAAGAGCATTGGGATGCGGTGCTTGAAAGATCTAAATTTATGCTTGGTTCATGAGGAGTGAATCAAACACATATAAATATAAACTCTTTTTCATTAACTAAGATTTTTTCCTTTATAAGGTTTTAATGAGGCATATCATATCCGTTGTTTGTTGAACAATAGACATCCAAGGGGAGTATTATGTAATAATATATTTTGGATTGTCTATTGATATCGGTTGATTATGACTGATTTATGTAATATTACGAATCTTATCATTTATTGTATTCACACCCTGAATGTACTATAAATACTCCCTTATACAATTGAAATAATACACAAGCATTTTGCAATCTTCTCTATCTTTTTTTTCTTATTCTTTCTTTTGTTGTTCTTTCTCTATTTTGTATTAGTTTTATAACAATAACGGTGTAAAAGTGTAATTATATTTTTTTTAAATACATGAACATTATTTATTGACTATACTATAACTTATGTAAAACTCGATTTCAAAGGGTTCTTTTGTTTAAAAAAAAGGGTTTTATTTTTATTTTTTTATGTGTGTTGTTAAAGGAGCACCTATGAACAAAGGTTGGTCGGAGTGGAAGAAACTCCGATCGCTTAAGCAAGAGGTCTCGTGTTCGAGCGCACCCAGAATAACGCAAAGAATCTTGTTGGGAGAGGTCTTCACCTTTGGTATTCGACAGTACTCGAAGGATTTGTGGATGCAGCAAACCTTGTTGGGAGATGTCTCCACCTTTGGTATTTGACAGTACTCGAATAATTAATCTCAAACAATTGTTTGGGATACTTGGCGGAAAAAAAAACACCTTTTTATGTAGGATAAAAACATATCAAAGTGTGCTTTTACCTCGGTACTCGTTTTATTAAACAAATGGAAACAACCCATTATAAATAAGACATATTGATTTTGATTGGGCTGAAATTGGACTTTTTTTAAGAAAGAATCACGCACTCTACGGAAGAAAAAAAACTGGGGCCTGGGGGTAGGAGGCAAGGATGAGGTGAAAGAGGGTGAGAGTGTCGGGGTGATTTGTGATTTTTTTTTTTTTTTTTTCCGTTTAAAGCCCCGGTTATCCGAAACAAACTGATCCGACTAATCCGGAGTTCGACCCGGATCATGCCTACAGAGTCTGACTTTTACTCAGAGATAAAGTCTGAGCAAGAGCTCTTTCACCATAACGCCTCAAAGAAGAATTAAACCGCTGACCTTCCTGCAGACATTCTCAGTGATGATTTGCGATATTTTGTTGAATTATTTATTTCAAGGGGGAGGGAGTGAGCCCTACTCTACACACCTCGACTAACTTAAAACTTCTTTAACTAAAATATGAGCGGAGATATTTCTAGCCGCTCTCTTAACAAAAGAGAAAAAAATTGTTACAAAGCAAAGATAATAAGGTACGACAGTTATAGATAATGCAGCCAACATGGGATTTACGTTATCATGTTTGCATATTTCTACCTTTCAGAATGTCCTTTTTTCACAATAAAACCCAAATGAAGTGTATGTCATATTATGTAAAACAAAAAAACAAAAAAATTGGTAAAGATAAAAAATCATTTTATACGATGAATGAATGAATAAATAAATAAGTAGAGCCCAACACCATTCTTTTAGACAAGTCTGACAGGGAAAACGAACACTGACATAAGAACACACACTGAGATTAAAAGCAGAGAGGAACACAATTCATACCTAATGAACCAAAGGGTAACCCCTTCAAATAAAAGAAATCACAGCTTTGGTAGATGCTTTAGGGGATGCCACCAGAATCTTCAGAATCGTCGCCATTTCAACAGTCAAAAGATGATCATTTTCTGGATCATCACAAGTAAAGATGTAAGACGGATCATTAAGGTTAACCTTCTTCTTGGTGGAAACCACCATTTTCTCAAGGGCAACTGCGTTTCTCAGTACAAACTTTGCCACACGAATCACATCAGGTTCTGGTCGACAATTACCATGTATCACGACCATCTTCAAGTTTTCAAGGCTACCACCCTCCTCTTCATTCCAACACTTTTCCTTGTCCAGTTTACATGTTTCACGCTCAACCTATCAATTTTTCATACTACAACTTAATTACTATCCATTGATTCCAATGGAATAAAACAACACAAATAATGCTCTACTCTAATAAATAAATAAAATATACCGTGAGTAAGTCATTGTATGGTTGAATCTGTATTTGAAGAGTCTCCAACAATGGAACATGTCTCAGTAACACCGACAAACCAGCTTGCACCCAATTCGTCAAACGCAATTTGAGAACTAACTGCTTCCAATTCACACAAGGGCAAGAAATATTGATCGATTCCCATGTTGCAAGCAACTGTCCAAACAACACAAAACAGCATCCAAATGAATAAACTTGGCCTTACATTACATTACAGTAGAAAAAGGATGGAAAGAAGCACATACTATCACGGTCTGCTCGCAAGGTCTGAAAGTCTTGCATTGATCTAACGACTGAAGAAGAAAACGGGTGTCTTTATAAGAGCTTGTACGACATTCCAACATTGTGTTGTAGCACACCGAAGCATCAACAACACTGGACTTTGAAACCACCACAAGGCTTATCAACCCAGATACGTTCAAGGAGACCGCATTTAGATTAGACAGTATTATGAACTTGTTTTCCAAATGTTCAATATTGAGCTTTTTTAGCTTAATATTATTGCTGCAGCACAGGTTACTAAGGCCATAACATGAAACAAGAGATAGTTCCTCGAGTGAGGGACAACCCAACACGAATTTCTCCATTGCCTCGTCGTTCATCACAACTGCTCTCAAGTGCAGCATCTTCAATGATTTCAGCATGACCTCAACACAAGAAGTAATATCACAATCACCCAAACTAAGTTTTGTTAGATGGATACTTGTATACACGACTCTAGGCAATATATAACCCTGATGTAGTTTACGACCCCCAACACCAGTGAAGTCGAGGGAAAGACCCTTGCAACTTTTGATAATAGCAAAAGAGATAAGCGGGTCAATAACGTTCTCAATAATTTCATCTTTGCAGCCAAACTCAGGGTTCTTGAAACTTCCAATATAGAAACGATGTCGGATGCGTAATTCATCAATATCCACCCTCTCATGAAAAACCAACACATGGTGGATGAAATTCACAAATTTCTCATCGTCGAAGATATTATCAATAGTGAGCCTTGGCAATGAACGCCAAAGATTCCTAAATCTCCTCAGAAGAAGGCTAGTTCTAATTGCATCTCCAATGGGTAAAAAGGAAAGAATGTTTGCCAGAATTCCATCCGGCAAACCGCTAAGTGTATCCTTCTTTCCTTTAGAGCTTACTGATGGCATTAAGACTAAAAAAAAATAGCCTGCATATGTCACTAAAAACAGATTAATTCTAGAATACACAAAGTGACTACTCAAATGCTGTAACAAAATGACACAACACTGGAGTTCATATATATGAATTGGTCATTTATAATGGCAGATGACAAATATAAAACAAGAGTATACTTGGAACTAGTTTTTAACCAAATTGTTGAGCTAACTAAAGACAATTCGCACAAAGAGATGCAGAAGCTGAACCTGAACTGAATTGAAACTTTGTGAGTTGTGACATATGTCGAGCACTTAGCTGGATGAAGTAGAGTAATAGTTACTTATTATCATTCAATACAATGAAAATCCAACGGTCCGCAGATATAGATATAGATATAGAGAAAGGAGAGTGAGTGATTTAGACGCACATTTTATCCACACATAAAGTAAATCAAAATCAAAGGGTTGACATTATTTTTCATTTTCTATTAAAATCATTGAATGAATTGGATAATTTGAATGCACACGGACAAATTTTGTGTACAAATATTATCCCTATACAAAAGAAAAAAAACACAGCACATTTTCGGTGCCTTTGGATACAATACATTATACATGCATCGTACACAAGCACATTCTGTAATGAAAATCCCTCTTCCTTAATTCTTATTAAGAAGAAAGAGAAGAGTCAAAAGGACTTATTGTGATACCTGCCATATACCATTGCTACTTGTTTCCTTTTGATTAGTGTATATCTTTTAATGCTAAAAAAAAATTAATACACATTAATTTTGTTTTTACCTTTGCCCGGTAAATTTAGCTTTTTTCGTTAATTCTGACCGAACTTTAAACATGATAGTAACTTAATTTCTGTCAAAGTGTACCGGCATGAAAAACACTTAAAATACGACTCAAACTAGAAAAGAATAATAATCTCATTCTCACTCAAATAGAATCGCAATTATCTGCTTCTGCTGTGTGAAAAAAATGCTCTCTTTCATAATCTTTTACTATTTTAAAAAACATTAAATTCAGGTACTTATGTACCTGCAACTGCAAAAAAAAGTATATGTGAAACTTTGGCGATTTCAATAAATAAATTTGAAAGAAAAAAAAAAAAAAAAAAAACCCTATAAAAAATATCCTGCCGACTTGTAAGCATGAAACCAGAAAATTTCTGCGAGAAATAGAAAAGGAAACAAGTAGGAAAAAGTGGAGAATCCATTACCTTCAAAGTAGCCGATATCAGATTCTGGAATTGTTTAATTTTCAGCTTTGAGAAAACGAATTTAAGCTTACAAGGTAAAGCCCTCTTTGCCTATCGGGTGTTACTCAGTACGCCGTGCTTTATGGGCTTTCTCACCATTGGATTATATCCATTTTGATATGCTAGAAATATAATAAGATTGATTGATAATAATGAACGAAATTATAATATTTATAAAGTAATAGATGATACATAGAAGTTTATCTAAACTAAATAATATATTTTAATATGATTTAAATTTAAATATAATTATCTAAACAATTCAATCTTATCATTATTTTTACCATTTTTTCAAATTTCAAAACTTATGTTTAACAATAGATACATATATTTTATTGATAAAAATAAATAACCGATAAGTTTAAATAAATAGAATACGTATGTTTAATGTTCTAATGAAGTTTCTCGATTTTTTTATTTTTTTTGGTTCTAATGAAACATTATTGAAACATGTGTTACCTCGGCTTAAGCCCTATATTAACCACAAGCTTAAGCCCACCTCCCTTTCTGCGGGTCAAATTCTGGATTAGTCGGAAACTTTAAGAAGAAAAAAAAAAAATTTGCAAAATTGTGTTACGATCCACGTCCGAGCATCCTATGGCTGATTGGATACATTCAACATCCCTCCCAATCCCTACTCCTATAGTTCATACTTCCTCAACTTCATCACCCTCTCCATCTCCTTCCCCTGTCCCACGCGAATCTTGAACCCTTCTTCATCAACTACTATATCTTCTACATCGTCCTCCTCTAATTCTGACACGCCTTCATTATCACCTGCTCCTCCCCTCTCCCCTCTTCATCTTATGGTGACTCGCTCCCACAACAATATTCCTCGATGCACAGTTGGATTCTAAGTTTTCTAATACTGAACCAAATACACTCATACAATTGACAATCATGGATGAACCAGTTAATTAACATGTCAATTTTTTAAGAATTCAATATGCATGGCATTAAGATAAGCCGATTAAAGTTGCAGTGAGTAAATGAAGAATTCAGTCCCTACTGATTCACTTAGACAAGAAGAGTGGAAATAAAACAGAGTACCCAATTGAAACCTACCGATTTACAAGAGAAACTTTTTTTTCAGCAGGAGAATTACAGATTTTTCTATATCATTAAAGAAGCTAGGAAGTACTCAAGAATAAATGGCACAGAGCCTCCAGCCATGTGGCAAATTTATATATAGCTAAGGATACTTCAAATGCACTTGAACATGCTAATTAGAGGATAGGATAAACTAATCCACTTCCATGTTAAACACTGATGCTAATCTTCTCTATTCAAACACCGAGGCTTACGAGTTTATCATTATATACACCGAACATCACATCACAGTCACAGATGCTGTAATTCATCTAATATGAAAAGCATTTCTTCTGCATATTTTTCCAGCTCCAATTATCCTTTTACTACATCCACTTAATACCAACTTATTGATTATATCTTACCATAATAATAATAATACACGGACGAACAAGTAGAAAACTAACATTCTTAAACCTTAATGAAAACAATGATGATAAATGCATGGTTCCAATGCAAATATGTCAAGTGACATGTTAGTTGTGCTGCTTTAAAATGTTTACCAACATAAAAAACACACATTTGATGAGTTATACCAAATCATAATTTACAGTTGCTCGTCGACTTTTCTCCAAAAAAAAAAGAAGAAAGATAAAAATAAAAATAAAAATCTCTAATTTTGCTCCTTTTTCACCCAAGAAAATCAACAGAGAAGTTGGGATTATTACGATGCGGGGAGGGCCATAGAGTTGTTCCTCAACATCAAAAAATTCAAACACAGTCGCATATTTTTGTTCCTCAACATCAAAAAATTCAAACACAGTCGCATATTTTTCCAAGGTATTCACAACAAGCCAAATAGAAGAAACTTCACTAAAACAAAACAATGACACATCATCGAACTTCCTCGTCATTTTCAGAGAAAACGGAACTATAAAACCAGCAAATTTCAGCGAGAAATAGACAAAAAACCAAGTACTACTAAATATGGTGAATCCGTACCTTCAATTCAGATCTTGATTTACCTTGCTGTGAAGAAAGCGGAGATCAGACCAAAGTGAAGCTTAAGCTGTCTTCGCCGGGAAGCTCTTCTATTATGAGTCCATTTGAGGAGTAACACACGTTGATGATTCTATATCACATAGTTTCAACTCAAATTCAAACTATATGGTCCAGAATCATCCACGCGCGTTGTACTAGCAAATGGAATATACTTGAGGTTAATTACCCGTCTTCGCCACTATGGTGTACTGTAGTCACTACGGTACGCTTTGCTTTACAGTAGTATTGCCAGCAATTAGCTAAAAATGTCATTTCACTTGATCGTCACTATGGTGTACTGTAGTCACTACGGTACGCTTTGCTTTACAGTAGTATTGCCAGCAATTAGCTAAAAATGTCATTTCAGTGTTTGGACCATCATCCCTCTTATCCACTTGATCGTCACTATGGTGTACTGTAGTCACTACGGTACGCTTTGCTTTATAATTGCCAGCAATTAGCGTCATTTTGTATGGACCATCATTCTTATATTGATCGTCATGTCATATAAAACGACGTCGTTATATGTATTTTTTTATATTTGATGTCAAGTGTATTGAAAGAGTTTTTTTCTTCGGTCTCCTTGGTAGTCTGACTCGTACAGTACTTTCATCGGTATTATTTTCTTACGGGAAACTTTTGAGCGCACCCTCCATTGGTGATAGGTGTGATATGGTCGCATATTAACCATTGTTCTCAAATAGGATATAAATAATGAGTAATGATACGCAAGATAACATGTTGTTTCTGACGGATGAAAAATGTTATCTGAACCATTGGTCACGATGAGTTTACATCATGATGAACTTATACTCATCATGATCAATGGTTCATTGATCGTCGTGTTACCTCTTTCAGAAGACCACTATTATTGTTGTATCCAAATCATTAGTCATAAACTATGTCGTTATGATTAATTTGGTTATCACTTCATTCCAAATGCTTACTACAGCGGCTCTGATGACATCATCGTTAGTGATTGGTATCCATTTAAAAAGGCATCTACAACAATACAAGACCTGGGACTATTGCACTAAAATGGTGCAATATTGTTGCTCCAATGATACACTTTTTTCCCCATTTCATAAAAATATTTTCTTCTATCCCATATTTGGTGTCGGGTGACCGACAACATTTACCACTTCAGTTTTTTTCATTTTATAATTAACTCATTGCTTTAATATGGAATATTATTGAAATATTTTTTAAGTGTAGAATGATTGGGGAAGAATAGTGTAATTTTACAACATTTGTGTGTTTTTGGTGTAAGAAAAAAGGAAACCCTTGGAGATAATCACCCATAATAGGGTAATTATGGTGTATGAACTCGTTATTAGACCAGGCCGTCAGAGTACTGTCACGTGTATAAGGAGACAAAACAGTTTTGTCTCTTTTGTATATGATTAACGAGCGAGAATCCACGGTTGGCGTTAATAGGCTTTGTCTTTTCTTCAACATTTCAGGGTCTCGACATAGGCGAAAACTGAAATTCACGATACTTGAAACCGGCGCTTTCCTACCTTCTCCAACAAAACATTCGAATATTGCTCTATACATCCAGAATTACTCCATCATCTCTTCCGAGCTCTTAAAACCTGAAAATCATCCAAAACATACCCAGAACAGAGCATCTCCCAACAAAATAGATATATAATAAGCACAGAAAAATCCCATAAATACGGTCTCATCAGTATACATAGCAGTTTTCCGACAACACATTCTAATAGGAATCCCTGCATCAAAAGTTTCCCATAACGGTTAAACTTTTTAACCTACCTCTACAATTTCCTTATGGAATAAATCATGCTTTATTAATATGTGTTCCTTGAGTTTCTCAAAATTTAATTGGCCACAAAATTTTGCGTTAATAGTTCCGTTTCTATTGAGTTATTATTTGGTTCAAATTTTTCAAAGAAATTAAAAATCAAATACGGGGCAACGAAATTAGATGCACAAATCCCGTTTTTATTTGGTTCAAAGTTCAAACGGGGCAAAGATGCACAAATATTGAAAAAAAATTCATCAGAACCGTGCTAAAGGTGACGTCTATGCTTGGTCATCTAGTCCTTTATAATTGCTTTTGCTCGTAATAAAACTAAAACTAATTGTTGACTTGACAGTTGACATTATCGTGTCTTTCTAGGACTCAAAGTGCGAAATTGTGGGAAATGATCTTGAGTTTGTAAATGTATTTATATGATGAGATTTCTAGTGGTTAATTATTTTTTCCACTACTATGTCATTCAACTATGGTGCTTAAATAAAGCATCCCACCACCTCATCCACCACTACGCTTGTTAACTCTTGAAAACCTTACAGAAAAAAAAAGCTCCATATTTAGGGTTTTTGTTTTTGTTTTAACAGTATCAAAGAACTACATATATTTTTATTTTTATTTAGAGAAAGGGAAGAACCATTTCGATAAACCCACCGTCATCAATCTAACCTCGACTATACACCGAAATTTTATACCGGATAGATCTACGGTGCTAGCACCGATGACTAGACCGGGATGGTGGAGGTTGCCGGTTTCCCCCGGCAATGGATGCCAAAAAATTCAAATAAAATACTGCTGCGGAATCTATGAATTCGAATTCTCTCTTGTTTTTGGATGCTTTGGGGTCAGTTTGCTATGAGTCAATGAATCGAGAAATTGGGGAGGTTGAAAGGCAATGAGGATGAAGACGATGAAAAAAGTAGAGAATTTCAAAGAGAGAGAAAATAGAAATTCTCCTCTTCTAAGCGTATAACCAGTAGATTGCTACTCGAGATGTTCGGCTTGTGAAAAATATATTGCCATTGGGTCCACATCCTATTGGCTGATTGGATAACTTGGACATCCCCTCTTCATCTTAGTGACTCGCTCCCACAAACACAATATAATACTATTAATATTCATAACCAGTAACCACTCTTAAATCCATAACCTCAATGCTATAAGCTGCTGGATTCTAAGTTTTCTGATGCTCAACACTTTGAATATCTCATTTACTTAAAGAATGCATAAAATGTGCTAACAACATACCCCCAACCAAGAATGTAATGTGACGATTATTCAAAGTATACATACTATAAACCTATTTTCCTGACAAGCGATTACCAATTTAACATTACTGTAGTGATGAGTTTGTTCCAATGGTTTGGTAAAAGAGTTGCATGCATTAAAGGGCAGAAGCAACAAAATCAAACACATCCAATGGAACCAACCCTTCAAGCAAAATAAATTACAGCTTTTGTAGATGCTTTAGGGGATGCCACTACATTCTCCATAGCACATGTCAATTCATCTGCTGTCAAAAGACCATCCTTTTCTGGTTCTACACCTCCATCACAAGTGAAGATATTAAACGGACCCTTCGGGTTAACATTCTCCTTTGTGGAAATCACCATTTTCTCAAGAGCAGCTGCGTTTCTCAATACAAACTTTGCCACACGAATCGTTGCAGGTTCTACTATACAAGTACAACCACCATGTATCACGACCGTCTTCAGGTTTTCAAGGCTAGCCTCTTGTTCGTTCCAGTATTTGTCCTCATCCAACTCATATTCTACGATCCATTTGCTTTGGTCGTCCTAATCAGTTTTTATACTACCAACTAAATTAGTATCGAATTGATTACAACATACATTAAAAATAAAATATTCCATTTCCATACCGTAACTTCAAACTCAGGCTTGGGTTGAACGTGTATTTCAAGAGTCTCCAACAGTGGAACATGTCGTAGTAACGTAGACAAACCAATTTGCACACAATTTCTCATATGCAACTTGAGAACTAGCTGCTTCCATTTAAAGTAGGGGCAAGGAGTGTTGGTCAATTCCCATATTGCAAGCACCTACATACCCCCAACAAGACATTTATTTGTTCAAACACTAACCATAGCCAAATTGTACTTAATTCTGAGATTGAGTTTGAACTAATTTCAGCAGAATCAGATCGAGTATCCACTCGAGCCGATACCAACCCTCCTCATTAATAGTTCGACTCACTTACAAGTTACAACTCTAATAGATAGAAAGAGTGAAATGCACATACCACAACCGACCACGGGTTAAGCCTGAAAGTCTTGCATTGATCTAATGACTGAAGAAGAAACTTGAAACCTTCATATGACCTTCTTTCATATTTGAACAACATGAAACAGCGCACCTTGGCATCAACAACAGTTGCCTTTAAAATCACCACACTTTCTATCCACCTCGCACTTATGTTCAAAGAGACCACATTCAGATTAGACACTGTTAGTAATTCCTTTACCCAATGGCTGATCTTGAGTTTCTTTAGCTTGGCATTATTGCTGCAACACAGATTATGAAGACCATAACAATCAAAAACAAACAGTTCCTCCAACGACGGACAACCAAACAGGATTTTCTCCATTGCCTCATCGCTCATCACAACTTCTCTCAAGTGCAACATCTTCAATGATTTAAGGCAGACCTCATCACAAGATGTAATATCACAAGCACCCAAACTAAGTTTTGTTAGATGGATACTTCTATACACAATTGTAGGCAATATATAACCCTGTTGTAGTAAACGTTTCCCAGTAGAAATGAAGTTGAGAGCAAGAACCTTACATCTTTTGATTATCGCAAATGAGACAAGTGTGTCAATAACGCCTGCGAACCGCGTTTCCTCAATAATCCGTATCTCTAACTCAGGGCCAGGGTTTGTAGAATAACCAGGGTCCTTGGAATATTTGAAAAAGAAATAATGTCGAAGGCATAATTCATCAATGCTCATCCTTTCATGGAAAATCAACACATGGTGAATTAAATTGGCAAATTTCTCATTGTCAGGAGGGATATGAGCACCCCCTATAATGCACCATGGGAATGTATCAAGAGTGAGCCTTGGGAATGAACGCCAAAGATTCCTAAATCTCTTCACAAGAAGGGTAGTTTTAATTGCATCTTGAATGCGTAAAAAGGAAAGGATGTTTACCAGAACTTTATCCGGCAAGCCACTAATCACATCCTCCTTTGCTTCCGAGCTTATTGATGCCATTAAGAAAAAGTAATCTGCAAATCACTTAGCATAGATTAATTTTAGAATACTAAAAATGACTCGGCATATGCTGTTGCAAAATGACATAGCAAAGTTAAATACTGGATTTTACAAAATACTCAAATTAAAACCACTAAAGCTTTAGCCACCGCCACTTTCATAAATAACAAGAAAAAATATAAATTGGTCATTCATATTGGCATCAAATGCACTTGAACATGATAGTTAGCGGATAGGATTAACTAACCCACTTTCATTTTGAACACTGAATATACACTGCACATCACATCACAGATGCTGTAATTCATTTAATATAAAAAGCATTTCTTCTGCATATTTTTCCAACTCCATTTAATCTTTTTAACTCCACCCAATGGTGTTTTATCGTCATGTTTATGTTATTTATCGATCAATCCTTTTAAAAAGGTATGCAAGTTTTGCTTGTCACCACCACAGTGTCCACTAATCCACTTAACAGTCACTCATCCACTTTTCTACAAATTAAATCTCGGGTTCTTTTTCACCCAAAAAAAATATATATATATCAACAAAAACAAAAAATCATCCAGTCATCCTCCCCAGCATCAAAAAATTCGGCTACATGCACAGTATTTCCCAACATCAGACTATCAGAGTATTCAAACTCAAGCGCAAATATTTACTAGGAGAACATGACAAGCAAAAGAATAGGAACTTCTCTAAAACAAAACAATGGCCCATCAGAGAAATTCATCCAGAGATATCGGAACCATGAAAGCATCAGATTTCAGCGAGAAATAGTCTAATGGACAATGAAAAAGTAGCAAACGTGGAGAATCCATACCTTTAGATCTCGATTTATCTTCCTGTGAAGAAAGCAGATATCAGATTATGGTATTATTTCGATTTCAGCGAATTTTGAGCTAGAAGCTTAAGCTCTGCTTTATCGCTAGTGGTTTTTTCCCCCCGCATATTAGTACTACTGTTTATATCTGATGTTAATTAATTAATTGACAAATACCATGTCATTTTTCTTTTTCCCTTTTCTTTTTTTCGTCCTCTAAAAATACGAAAGTTTTTATTAAACATCGGACAAACGTAGTTAAACGTACAAAGCCACACAAAGTCGGACCAAGCCAGAACAAACTGGACTAACAAATTACAAACGACAAGTACATTATTGTTAAAGCCGTGTAAAAAAATTATGTCGTGGCTTTTATTGAGCCGAGTAATTTCCTTCCCCGTAATAATGGTCTTATAGGAAATTCGTTTTTCCAAGGAAATATGCTATTTATTATTTATTGGTTAATTAAAAGGAGTTTTAATCCGATTAAAACTCGGCTTTGATGGACGGCCGAGATTAAAGCAACCCTAGGTCATTCGGATTTCAACCCTCTCTCCGCCTATAAAAGCGTCTTTATTCCATCATAAAGATATGAAAGAAACCAACATATCACGGTTGTAGGCAAGGAGAGAGATGTCGGAATCCTCTCATTAAGACGGCAACAACAGAGACGTAGTTGAGTAACAATGGATGTAGGAAACGATCCTGATGATTTCTTCCGCTATTAAAGTACTCTGAATCTGTTGTTTAATTTACAAGCCGAGGACCTGTAGAAAGTTTTGACCATGAGGGCCAAACAACACCAGATCGGAAACAACACAACGAGATAGAGCACAAACTAAAGAGAATACTAATAACATAAATAAATTTTGACTTTATGCCTAAAGAACACCGACGATCAACTCCACCACCCGCCGCCACCGTACGGAGCGAAGGACCCCGAAAGAAAGACATCACATCCTGAATAGGTGGTCAGCAAAGTCCGACATAGCACCGGTAGGGAAGCAGAGGCATCAACCTCCAAGCACCGGCCAAAGGACGCGGGAGATAGAGGAGGCCTTGGACACCACCGAGCTCGAACGCTGCCAGAGAAGAGCTACTCGAATCTATAGTGAAGCCATCACCGGAAGCCCGTCAATCAGCGACCAAATCGACCACCGATTGGACATAAAGTCGAGCATCCATGGATCTCCATATATGAAACCAAACAACAGTTCCCGATCAACATCCCACCACCGCAGTCAAGGCATGAAGATACACACACACCATGTTTCGTTTCAACTGAGACTCGAACCCGGTACCTCCCGAGTTATGACCTTAGTCTTAAGTCTTAACCTATATCGTAGTAATGATTGTAAGAATGTAAAATTTTAGTACGACAAAAACCATTTAGATATATTTATAAGTAGCATTATGAAATAAAATCACTACAACCTTAAGCCATAATATATGTCACTACACTTGATCATTCTTTTTTGAACACTTTATCCTCCTTAATCATTGTACTACAGATTTGAAGAATAGAAAAAGAAGAAAAAAATTAAAGAATTTTTTTTTCTTCAGATTCTTAGATTAACATATATATTCTGCTGCAGGTTGCGGGCAGACCTCAACTTCTTGGTTTTAATAAGCAAACAGTGACATTTACTAAAAGTGGTTCAAAATGTAGATATCCTCCCCAGACAAGGTAACAATTACAACATAATTCTTTAATTACATTACATACTACACATCCAAAAGTAACAGTTTCCACTCCAACATCTTAGACAATACATAGGCAGAGTAACAAAATCAATCCCATTGATTCTAGGGTAACCCTTTAAATGAAACAAATTACAGCATTGGTAGAAGCCTTAGGGAAGGTCAGTAGATTCTCCAAAAGGCATGTTAATTCATCTGTCAAAAGACGATCCTCTTCTGGCTCTATGCCATTACCACCACTAGTAAAGACGCAAGATGGATCATTAAAGTCGACCAACTTTTTGCTGGAAATCACCATTTTCTCAAGGGCATTTGCGTTTCTCAGAATAAACTTTGCCACGCGAATCACTGCGGGTTCTACTGTTATACAACAACCATGTATTAAGACAGTCTTGAGGTTTTTAAGGCTAGCTTCGTTTTCATTCCAGTATTTGTCCCGTCCAACTCATATTCTACAAGCCATTTCATTCCATCGTGCTACAAAATTTTATAATACAACCTCATTAGTATGAAAAGGATTACAACATATTTAAGAAAGAAAGAAAGAAAAAAATCCATACCCATACAGCATCAGTGATGGGTTTAACATGTATTTTAAGAGTCTCCAACAATGGAACACGTCTTAGTAACGTCGACAAACCAACTTGCACACCATTTGTCAGATGAAACTCGAGAGCAAGCTGCTTTCATTTAAAGTAAGGGCAAGGAATGTTAGTCAATTCCCATATAGCAATCACCTGGCCAAACAACACAAAATGACTTCAATGGCATTCACTTAAATGCAGCGTCCATTTTATTGTTCAAACACTAACAACAGGCAACATTAGCAGATAAAACAATGGCTAGATTAAATTGCTAAGTTATCATCTCTTCCAAAAGCTTAACCTGATGGGGAGGTGGATAATTAACATCTTAAAACTTCAACATATATGAATTATTACCAAGAATTACGTGCCTTTCACCAAATTAAGCAATGTTATTTTTTTTTTTAAATTTTAATCAAATTATAGAAAAAAAGTCCCTTTTCGACTGATAATTTGTTTTTGTCCTTTCTACAATATATAATCTCGATTTGAGAGGAAAGATCTCAGAGAAAACAGAAAGAAGAAAAGATACTTTATATATTAAATTAACACAGAGTACCAATCTATCAAAAGCTTCAGATGCATTCATGGGAATAAATTAAAGATGGCGGACAAATGAGTACGAATGGGAAGTTGGCATATCAATAGAAAGGATGTAAAGTAGCACATACCATTATTGTCGACTAGCAAGGCCTGAAAGTCTTACAATGATCTAACGACTGAAGAAGAAGCCCGATGCCTTCATAGGACCTTCTTTCACCTTTAAAAAAAGTGCTGAAGCACACCAAGGCATCAACAGAAATTGACTTTGAAATCACCACGTGTTCTATCAATCCATCTATGTCCAAATAGACCACGCTAGGACAAGATAATATTAACTTCTCTTCTACATGGAAAATCTTAAGTTTCTGTAGCTTAATATTATTGTTGCAGCACAGGTTACGAAGACCATAACAGCAAAAAACAGACAATTCTTGAAGTGACGGACAACCCAACAAGATTTTCTTCATTGCCTCATCACTCATCACAACGTCTCTGAACCACAACAACTTCAATGATTTCAGCCAGACCTCGTCACAAGAAGTAATATCACAAGCACTCAAACTAAGTTGGGTGAGATAGATACTTCTATACACAATTGTAGGCAATATATAACCCTGTTGAAGTTCACTATCCCCCATACTAATGAAATCAAGAGAAAGAAACTTATATCTTTTGATAATAGCAAAAGACACAAGCGAGTCAACAACACCTGCAAATCGCATCTCCTCAACAATGCGGTTCTTTATCCAAGGGTCAGGATCCACAGAATAATCAGGGTCCTTAGAAAATTCAAAAAAGAAACGATGTTTAAGGCATAATTCATCAATTTTCCCCTCCCATGATGAATCAGCACATGGTGGATTAAGTTTGCAAATTTTTCATTGTAACAGTAGGTATCCTCCTCATCATCATTTAGAGGCGGTGTCAAAAGTGAGCTTTGGGATTGAGCGCCAAAGATTCCCAAATCGCCTAAGAAGGGTAGTTTGAATTGCATTTTCAATAGGTAAAAAGGAAAGAATGTGTAACAGAACTTCATCCGGCAAGCCACTTTCTCCTTTTCTTCAGAGCTTATTGATGCCATTAAGAAAAGAAATAGCCTGCATATCACTAAGCAGAGATTAAATTTAGAAAACTAAATGACAGAATGAAACTAAAATGCTAGAGTTTACACACCAAAAAAAAAAAAACCAAATAACCAGCTTTTCATGAATACCCAAAAAACATTTATAATGCATGTTACTTAGTACGTGTTCAAGTGTAGTAGAGGATTTGCATACATTGAGTTCATGACTAAAAGCTACTAAATTAATCGACATTCAGGCACGAACCAGTACATATTCCAAAATTTTGAAAGAGAATAGGTGATTAAAGGGAGAATACATTCTCTTTTGATTTATGGCCGGATCACATTTTCTCAAGTTTTTCGATTGGAATAACTAATTATTCAGCATAATTGATTGGAATTTCTAACCTACACAGGCATTTAAAGCACCAGAAATCCAGAATGACACTATAAGAGAACTAGCAACCAATGTGGCATGCTGACCTGCCATAACCGTTTCAATGCAAAGATGTCAAGTGACAATGTTAATTCTGCTACTCTAAAATGTTTAGCAGCATATACAACGCTCAAAAATATATCTGTATATAACACAAATTGAAGATTTATGTCCCATAGATCTTTAATATTGCACCTTTTTTGAAAGGGAAAAAAAACGCACAAAAAGAAGAAAGAACTTCATCCTCCCGAAGAACAAAAAGTAGAAACACAAGCGCTGCGCAAATATATCCTAGTCCGATGTTAGGAACTAGATATTTCTAAGTGTTGAATAAGTGTGTGGGTCCCTTACCTCCTTGAGCCAAGAGGTATATAAGGGAAGTGTGCGTTGTATATTGCTCACTTTTGAACACTAATAAAAATATCTTTCCCGCCTTACTCTTTCTTCCCTCTGATCTCCCTTCTCCCTTTCCCACTTCTATTTCCAAAACCCTAGTTAGGATCACTATCCTAACATCTGGTATCAGAGAAGTCATTCCTCTGCCTGTAATCAGTGATCATGGCCGCCAAATCAATTGAGGAGTTGCGTTCTTCGCATCAGAAGATGAACGAGGAATTCACCGCAAAATTTGAAGAACTGGATCATAAAATCGTTTCTCAAGGTGAATCTATGCATCAGATGATGGCAGCGTTCTTCGAGAAGGTAGAACAGAAGCTCGAATCAGCTTTACCTCCGACTGTTCCAGCAGCAACAATTAGAACAGCAGTTTTAGTCGATGGATTGTTACCCACGCCACGTCTTGATGAGCAAGTTCAAGTCGATTCAACCGAAACTTCTTCGAAAGGTGAACGATCAGAGCAATCCTGTAAGATTCCTAAGCTCGATTTTCCTATTTTCACTGGTGAAGCCCCAATGGAATGGATTAGGAGGAGCGAACGATTTTTTCAGATTCATAATACGCCAGAAAATCACAAGGTAGGGTTTGCCGAAATGCACTTGAGAGGATCGGTTGATATTTGGTTTGGAGGTTTGAGTTCAGCATTTCCTTACTTAACTTGGCCAATTCTCAGAGAAGAAGTGTTGAAGCGTTTTGGGTGCAAGTCGATGGAGATGGCAGTGGATGAATTTCATCAGCTGAAACAAATTGGATATGTAGATGAGTATTTAGCAGAGTTTGAGGAGTTAAAATGCATGGTGCAATTGCACTGTCATAGGCTTTCTGAGTATCATTACGTTTCCTGCTTCATCCGAGGCCTTAAAAATGAGATTAAGGCCATGGTCCGACTGATGCATCCTGCCACTATGTCAGCTGCAGTAGAAGCTGCTAGATGCCAGAAATGTGTGCTCCTGTCTATGAATCAGAAGCCTCTGCCACGAATTTCGTATTCTAGAGGACAGGTCAAGCAGGTGTCATTTACCCCTGAGGTGTTCGATAAAATGCCTCAGACAGAAAACAAGCCAATTTTACAAAGAGCTATAACACCAAAGGAGTTGCGGGATAAGAAATCTAAGGGGCTATGCTTTAGGTGTGATGAAAAATTCACACCTGGACATAAATGTAAACAGAAACACTTGCACTTTATCCTAGCTGAGGATGAGGACTTCTTGGAGGAGGAAGACTACACTCAAGAGAATCCAAGTGATAGACCTTCTGAATTGTCAGTTTATACCATGGCTGGACAAGTGAGTGCCAACACATTCAGAATCCAGGGAATGCTCAAGAAGAGGCCAATTGTGATTTTGGTTGACAGTGGTGCATCCCACTCTTTCCTGGATGTAAAGGTTGCAAAAGAGGCTGGTTGTAAATTGATTCCTAGCCAACCCATGGTGATTACAGTTGCAAATGGTAACACCCTAAGGAGTGAATTCAAGTGCCCTAGCCTCAATTGGACTATGCAGGGGACAACTTTCAGTCATGATATTAAGCTGATACAGTTGAGGGGCTGTGATATGGTTCTTGGAGTTGATTGGTTAGGGAAGCATAGTCCTGTCACCTTCAACTTCCACACCATGAGTCTGACCATTCATCTAAATGGGGAGCCCTATATCCTAAAAGACACACCCATGGATGGTAAATTGGTCAAGTGGGCTGGGAATTTGAGGGACCTCTGGAAAGTTTAGCAAGAAGTTTTGATTAGCTACTCGTGGATCTACTAGCGGGACTCAATATAAGGGATCTCGTCGGTATACGTGCCTCGAAGTGCCCGTCATAGTCAAATTCTACACCGGGTGTCCGCGCTCCCGAACTACGGGAGACCGGGCGGCGCCCGAGACTTCTACGCGACCAGTTCTTTCATAAATCTTAATAAGAGATTTGAACTTCCTTGAGACTTCCACGCGATCAGTAACTTTATAAAGCCAACTAAAGTTGCTCAGTTGTAAAAAGTTGGTGAACAGCCTGAAGAAGGGCACTTATGGACTTGTGGGGTGCCTAAACCAGATTCAAGGGGATCTTGTGACTACTACACCACAGGAATTGGTGCCATTATTAGAAGAATTACAAGATGTGTTCCAGGCCCCTACTGGCCTACCCCCCAAGAGAGGTTATGAGCATGTTATCCTATTGAAGGATGGAACTGACCCTGTCAAGCTGAGGCCCTAAAGATATGCACACAACCAGAAAGATGATAATGAGACCTTGGTAGATGATATGCTTAAACATGGAATAGTGAGGCACAGTAATAGCCCATTTGCTTCACCAATGCTGCTAGTAAAGAAAAATGATGGAACATGGAGAGGTTGTGTTGATTACAGAAGACTGAATGATGTCATTGTGAAAGACAGATATCCTATCCCTATCATTGATGACCTGCTAGATGAGTTGGGAGGGGCTAAAGTTTTCAGCAAAATTGATCTAAGATCCGGATTTCATCAAATTCTAATGCAAGAAGGAGACATACAGAAGACTGCATTTGTCACTCACCATGGACACTTTGAATTCATGGTAATGCCGTTTGGGTTGACTAATGCCCCAGCTACATTTCAAAGAAACATGAATGAGCTTTTGAGGCCTTTTCTGAGGAAGACGGTCCTTGTGTTCTTTGATGATATCTTAGTCTACAGTGCCACTATGGAAGACCATAAGAAACACTTGAGGGCTGTTTTGGAAGTTCTGAGAGCACACAAATTCTATGCTAAGATGTCCAAGTGCTCATTTGGCCAAGATAAGGTTGAATATTTGGGCCATGTTATCTGTCATGGCCAAGTCTTTGCTGATCCTTCCAAGATAGAAGCTATGGTCCATTGGCCTACACCCAAGAATATCACAGATTTGAGAGGATTCTTGGGTCTCACTGGGTTTTATAGAAGATTTGTAACTTCATATGGGGTGTTATCCAGACCACTGAAGAAGGAAGGGTTTATTTGGGACCACAATGCTCAGGCTGCCTTTGATAAGTTGATACAGGCCATGTGCCAGTTTCCAGTCCTTACCCTGCCCAATTTTGAGCTTCCATTCTGCATTGAGACAGATGCTTGCAGCAAGGGTTTAGGAGCTGTTTTGCAGCAGAACAAGCAGCTTGTGGCATATTTGAGCAGGGCCTTTAAATCCAGAGAAATAGGGATGTCCATTTATGAGAAAGAGTTACTTGCAGTATTGATGGCAGTGAATAAGTGGAAACAGTACATACAAGGCCACCCTTTTGTTATCAAAACAGACCAGCAGAGCCTGAAGTTCTTATTGGACCAAAGAGCCAACACCATATTGCAACAGAAAGGAGTTACTAAACTCATGGGGTTGGACTTTACTATTGAGTACAAAAAGGGATGTGAGAACATTGTTGTTGATGCACTTTCTAGACAGAATCATGACACTGGTCAATTATATGCCATTAGCTCAGTATTACCTTCATGGATACAAGATGTATCACACAGCTATAAGAATGATGTGGTGGTTCAAGATAAACTAAGAAGCTTGATGGTTGCAGCAGTGCCTGATCCCCACTATACATTACCCCAGGGGCTACTCAAGTACAATGGGAGGATTTATATTGGTACAAATGGAGAACTGAGACAGAAACTACTAGAGCAACTTTATGCTAGCCCCATAGGGGGCACTCAGGGGTCAGAGCCTGTTACAGCAGGATAAAAAAGTTATTCTATTGGCCCAATCTCCAGAAAGATGTGCAAGACATGATCCAAATGTGTATGGTTTGCCAACAACGCAAGAGCCTACATGACAAACCACAAGGGCTGTTACAACCTCTGCCAATTCCTGACAGGGCATGGACACAATTGAGCATGGATTTCATTGAGGGATTGCCAAAATCTGAGGGAAAGAAGGTAATTATGGTGGTGGTGGATAGGCTGACCAATTTTGCACATTTTCTAGCTATGGAAAAAAGGTATACTGCAGAATCAGTTGCTTCTGCCTTTTTTGGGGAGGTGTATAGGCTACATGGCCTACCAGAAAGTATTGTGAGTGATAGAGACAAGGTGTTCACTTCTGAATTCGGGGGCACTTAATGAGGATGGCAGGGGTGAAGCTGTCATATAGTTCTGCTTACCATCCCCAGACTGATGGGCAAACAGAGAGAGTTAATCAATGCATTGAGATGTATCTCAGATGCATGACCTTCCAGAGACCTAGAAGGTGGAAGAAATGGCTGCCTCTAGCTGAGCATTGGTACAATACCAACTTCCATACTGCTATCAAGGTCACTCCATTTGAGGCCTTGTATGGTTATGCTCCCCAACCACTACCTTTGGGCAGTTTTGCACAAGAGCATTTTACTGGGGTGGAGGAATTTTATGCAGCAGAAGCAACACATCCTGAGAGAACTCAAAAATCACTTGGAAGAGGCACAAGCCACGATGAAGTTTTATGCTGATATGAACAGAAAAGAGAAGGAATTTCAGATTGGAGAGTTGGTTTTTTTGAAGCTCCGACCTTACAGGCAGAGCTCAGTAGCATTGAGGAAGAATTTGAAGCTGTCTGCTAGATATTTTGGTCCTTTCGAAATTGTGACAAGGGTCAATGATGTTGCTTACAAGTTGCGATTACCAGAGGGGTCTAAGATACATCCAGTTTTCCATGTGTCCTTGCTCAAAAAGTGTATCAAGACTGGTGTTCAACCCTCCACATCCTTGCCTACTATTACTCCATAGGGTGATGTTGTGGTCTATCCTGAAAAGGTGCTGGAAATCAGGTCTATCAAGAGGTACAATAAGGCAGTTGTTCGGTGGAAGATCAAATGGGTGAATTTGGCTGAGGAACAAGCTTCTTGGGAGGATGCAACCTTTATCAGAGCCCAGTTCCCAAATTTCCACTTTCCTTGGGACAAGTAAGGTTTCTAGGGGAGGGTGATGTTAGGAACTAGATATTTCTAGATATTTCTAAGTGTTGAATAAGTGTGTGGGTCCCTTACCTCCTTGAGCCAAGAGGTATATAAGGGAAGTGTGCGTTGTATATTGCTCACTTTTGAACACTAATAAAAATATCTTTCCCGCCTTACTCTTTCTTCCCTCTGATCTCCCTTCTCCCTTTCCCACTTCTATTTCCAAAACCCTAGTTAGGATCACTATCCTAACATCCTAGGAGAACAACATAACAAGCAAAAGAAAAAGGAACTTCCTTCCTTAAGACAATACAACGAGTCATCAGAAAACTTCATCCTCCTCTCCTGTAACCAAGTAGAAACAGATACTAACAGAGAAATCGTAACCATTAAATCAGCAAATTTCTGGAAAAATCAAAATAGACAATGAAATAAGCAGAAAATGTGGATAATCGGTAACTTCAAACCTTAAGAAACGTCCTGCGAAAGAAAGCGGAAATCAGATTCCGGTAATGTTCATTTTCAGCGTTGGGGTTGGGGAAATGAATTTGAGCTAAAGCTGTCTTCAATTTGAATTGAGATCGTCTGCCTGCTGTGAATCCGCCTCTGCCGTGAAGTTTTTGTCTTCAATTTCAGCAAGTGTACTCTGTACGCTTTGCTTTATTAGTTTCCTTCCAGCAAGTGTACTCTGTATCTTATCCAGCCATCTTATCCAGCTTTATATCAGTAGTAGTAGTAACATATGTACATATTTTAGTGATAAAAAGTTGGTGTAATGACGGTCTAACCTAACTCTACCGTGAGGGTTTGAATCTCTTGTATGAAGGTACCCGGTAATACTTTCATCCGAAAGTGGTTCAAAAACTCTTTGCCATTGAATTTTAGAGGCACTAATCGTAATAGAGCTGAGAACAGGGTGGAACGATTAATAATTTTGCAGTTTGAGCATAGTGAATTCTGGGTATCTCGTATGAAGCGACATATTTCAACAAAAATGTTTAAATACAGTTTGAGTATACAGTATTCTTCAGTTACATCTTTTGATTTACATTCTTCACTAAACAATCCATAAAAATGAGATAAGTATACAGAAAACATGGATCCATAGAATGTAGAGGGCGATAATATGAAAGGAAAAAATACCACTGAGCAATCGGTTTACATACTTAACTAAAGCGACAGCTGTTTATGTATGCTAAGGATATCTCATATCCGTATGGATTGGATTGGGGACAAAATAAAGATAATCAGATAGATACAATCTAAAGTAATTCGTGTTGGTTTGAACCAAACCAAACCAAATATTTCAGTTTGCAATTGATTTCTTATGAAACTCTCATCTTTGTAGGCCACTTTTTGTATTATATCATAAACTGACCATTAAAAAAGTAATGCTTTCTGCAGAAAACGCTACAAAAATCAGGATTAAATTTATATATAGAAGCAATCAGCAATTTCACTTGAATGTAGAGAAGAGTTAAATGAAAAGTTCAAAATGTAGCCATTTTCCTGGACAAACTACTACAGAGATTAGTGATGAAGGAACAAAATCAATCACAATCAATCTAGGGGAAGGGGAACCCCCTTCAAGTAAAATGAATTACAGCTTTTGTACAAGCTTTAGGGGATGTTAGCAGATTCTCCAAAACGCATGTCATTTCATCTGTCAAAAGGCCATCTTTTTCTGGTTCCACCATACCACCACGAGTAAATATGTAAGACGGACCATTCCATTCGGGTTAACATTCTCCTTTTTGAAATCACCATTTTCTCAAGAGCAACTGCGTTTCTCAGTAGAATTTTGCCACGTGAATCACTGCAGAATCTGCTGCTATACAATCACCATGTATCACAACAATCTTTAGGTTTTCAAGGCTAGCCTCTGCTTCGCTCCAGTATTTGTCCTCATCCAACTCGTATTCTTCAAGCCATCTTGCCTGATCAATCTATAAGTATTTTTACTACAACTCAATTAGTATCAAATGAATGATTAGAACCAACATATTAAAGAAGGAAACTATTCCTAACCTCTAATTCCTCATCCGAATCATATCCTTCAAGCCCTTCATCGTTCTATCAGATTTTTATAGTACAGCTTAATTAGTATCAAATTAATGGATTAGAACCAACATATTGAAGAAGAAGAAGAAAACAATTCCATACCTTGAATACATCAATAGGTCGGCATCTTACATGTATTGTAACAGTCTCCAGCAGTGGAACATGTCTTAATAACATACACAAACCAACTTGAACACAATTTTTCAGACTCAATTCAAGAACTAGATGCTTCCAATTAAAGTAAGGGCAAGGAATCTTGGTCAATTCCCATTTAGCAAACACCTAGCCAAACATAAAAACGACACAAAATCTTAAATAGACTATGTTACTAACTTATGTTCCGCATGCTCGATCTTGAGTTTCTTTAGCTTAATGTTATTGCTGCAACACAGATTACGAAGACCATAACACGCCTCAACGGACAGTTCCTCGAGTGAGGGGCAACCATTGGATTTTCTCCATTGCCTCATCGGTCATCACAACTCCACTGAAGTGCAACAACTTGAGTGATTTAAGACAGACCTCATGATCACAGGATGTAATATCACCAAAACACAAAGTAAGTTGGGTGAGATAGATACTTGTATACACAATTGCCGGCAATATATAACCATGTTGTAATTCATATCCATCATCAAGGAACTGAAAGAAGTCAAGATAAAGAACCTTGCATCTTTTGGTAATAGCAAAAGAGACAAGAGAGTCAATGACACCTGCAAACTGCAGTTCCTTAATAATGTGGATCTTTATCTGAGTTGAGGGTCAGGGTTCGTAGAATAACAGGGGTCCTTAGAATATTCGAAACGGAAAGGAAGTACAAGGCATAATTCATCAATTTCCCCTTTCCGGTGAAGAATTAACAGGTGGTGGATTAAGTTGTTAAACTTGTCATTATAATAGGGGTGATCCACCTCATAAATATATTTATTAGAGGACCAGGTATCAAAAGTAAGCCTGGGGAGTGAGCGCCAAAGATTCCCAAATCTCCTGAGAAGGGTAGTTTTAATTGCTTCTTCAATGGGTAAAAAGGAAAGAACGTGTACCAGAATTTCATCCGGCAAGTCACTAATCCAATCTTCCTCTGCTTCAGAGCTTACTGATCCCATTAAGGAAAAAATAATCTGCAAATCACTTAACATAGATTAATTCTAGGCTTATGCTGTCGTGCAAAATGACAGAATTGATACACTAAAATGCTGGAGTGGTGTTTACAAAAGATACAAGAACAGAATGCATGTTAATACGTAGTACATGTTCAAGTGTGGTTTGTGGAACACTTCATATCCTATAATGTTCAGCGAATGAAATAGAAACAGTCAAACAGATAGTAAAACAGAAATCGCGCAACCATGAAACCTGCAGCAAGTTTCTGCTTCTGGAAGAAGAACCGAAAACGAAGAGAAAAAAAGACAATTAAATGAAACAAAAGGATAGAGAATGTGGATAACCCGAAATAAAGTTCAAACCTTTGACTAAACACCGGGAAATCAGATAATGGTAATGTTCATCTTCAGCGTTGGGGAAATGAATTTGAGCTGCTACAGCTTAATAATGGCTGGCTATTGCCTATTGGCATCCCGCCATGAATTTGTTTTATCATTATTGATTTTTTATGTAACCATAATATCAATCCTACGCTTTAATTAATTCATTAACTAATTTAGTCATTTCATTGGATTCGTCAGGTCTACTTATGGTATAATTCTCGTATAAAGTGTAATATAACAACAAATTTACACACTCATACTTTCTTTTTTTCTTTTTTTTACAGTAACAGGCTCATACTAAATGAATGTCAAATAGTATTAACCAATATACAACGTTTATATGTTAAAAAAAATTATTCCTCAATATATGTGTTTCTCATAATTATAGTATATTCCTTTCGTTCATATTTAACTGTCGTAGTTACCAAAATCATTTTTTTTAAATCTGTCGTAGTTAAATTCCAATACGTATTTTAATACTCTTTCCGTTTTCAATATTACTTTTCAAGTTTTTAGGCGCATTCAACCAATCAATCTTTCATCTTCAATGCACCACTAAACTTTTCAAGATTCTTTTAGTATTTTATAATGAAAATCAATGCAATTACTCATTTTCTTAATTTATGTGTTTTTCTCAAATGCGATAGATAATAAGAAACGGAGAGAGTAATTATGTACGGAGGGAGTAATTAATTTTGACCCAAATACAATATACATTGATTACCATTCCTATTAAATACTTCATCCGAAAAAAAAAAAAAAATGACTTTTGACACAGCCACTTGTCTTATTGCACAGTAAATAATTTTCAATTTTACGCTTAAATTTTGTTCATTTACGTCTCTATATTCTGACCGGAGTTCGGTCAGAATGTGAAACATTATGCCTATCCAAATGTGGTCAGAACAACCTAGTTTTATTCTAACCGAACATGGTCAGGAAAACATTACATGTTCGGCCTCTAAAATGATCCGATACGTTTCTCGAAAATTGTATTGCATCGTGGTTATATTCTTACTTGAAATATGATTATACCTACATAAATGTGGACATAATAATTTAGATTATTCTGACTTGAACGTGTTCAGGAAAATATTACATGTTCGGCCTCTAAAATGGTCCGATACGTTTCCGAAAAATTTTATAGCGCTTTTGTTATCTTCTTACTTGAAATTGGAGAGGAAAACGTAATTTTTTAGCCTGTGAAATGGTTTGTATTATTTCTCATGCGTGCATAACAATGTCTCTTTATTCAGACCAAACACTATTCCGGAAAACATAGTGTTCTTGGCATGTACAATGGTCCGAATAATACACAATTCATAACTAATTTAGGGTTAGAATGATATGAATGTTAAATATCAAAACGAAGCTCACTCTCGCCTTTAAGCATGTGTAAAACATGTTTAGTGTGAGAAGGCAATCCCAAAAAATGTAAGTTTAGTTTTTTCATCAAGTCAAGTTAAATTACAGTTAAAAAAAAGGACAAGTATAATATATATAATAAAAAAACTTGTTAGCTGAGTAACAAAAATTACAGTTTCCATCAAAGTCCATAGGTAAGATTTTGTTAAGAATCATCTGACAATCTTGTCTTCCTTGGCCTCGAGAGCATCTACTTCCTCGTTTGACAAGAGATCCACAATCGGTTCATAGACATCCCACTCCTTTCTTTTTCTGCACCATATCCGTCACGACAATTAAATAGCACGCGCCAAAAAACAAAGAATGCTAAAAATCACTGCTGTAATCTAAATCTATCTGGCACATATATATATATATATATATATATCATGCATGCATTGCTATTTGCTAGGCAACTGGAAGGTTATGTATGCATTTCAGTAAGAGAAGTGGCAAGAAAACATTGGATTAACTAACAATTTCAACCTTTACTTTGCAACACATTTCAAACGCAAACACACTGCCCACGTGTTTTGCTTTCTTTCTACTCACCAAATCCTAGCCAGTTGAAGCTGTGATTAATCCAAGGCAGTCCCTTGTGATGTTAGAGGTGAAGAGGGACGAAGTTGAGAGCAAAAATGGAAGGACAGCAATCCGGTAGTGGGATGGATGTTAAAAGTTAAAACTTTGCTCTAGCTGGCACAGAGTACATGACTGTGCTTAGCCAACTAGCACTGTTGTTAGCTTAAAGATGAATTCATGCCAATGGCTGCTCCAGCAATGCGACGTAAAAAAAAGACGACGCTACAATTGGTGGTCAAACTGGAGAGAACTTCGATATGTGGCTCAATGAACAAATGGAGTACAGTGCTCAAAATTCTTGATCAAGATGTTATAGGGTCTGTTAAGGGATAGAGAGAAGGCCCAATGATGGAAATGGGTTAACTCGGGATGTTTCAACTAATTCTAGGATTGTATCGTGTGTGTTTTATTGTATCTTTGGGACTACAAGTCCCACAATTTTCCAATGGCCTAATTTAGTGGCAACACACCACACATTTGACCTTTTGAAAGTCGATTACGAACCATATAATCCACTTTCAAAAGGTCCGATGGTGATAATTGACCTTTCAAAGGTCCGATAGGAAATACTTTTTATATGAACTAGTCAAGTGTTCTTATAGTACACCTTAACCCATTACTTAATGGTTGATAGTAGCTAGACTTGGAGTTGATTTACTCTTTTCTCTTTTTACATAAAATGAAACATTTGTAAATTCTCTTTATGTACAGTATATCCCCTTTTGAACAAATCTAAGGTTTTTATCATAAATAAAAATTTCACTCCTTTAAAAATCAGAAGATACTTTATGATCTTGAATAATCTAAACACTAATCTTCATGTAAGTTCTTATCATTTCAAAAAGAAGAGTGGGGTCGGTGAACATTACCTAACGACACTTGATTTATTGCCAAATAACTTGTACAAGTCCACAGCATTTCCTCCAGCCTTGCTGAGAATAAAGTCAAAATGGAAGCCATGATTTAGTGGCGCGAAGAAGCTGACAGTACTAATGAATAAAGGTAACCTAATAATGTTTTCACTTACATAAAACAGCGAGGAAAAAAAAGAAAAAGAAAATTAACGTTATTTGATAACGAGATACAAACCTGGCTGGGGTGTGCTCAAACCATTTACGTCCCTTCTTGTTCATTCTGTTTTCCTTTGCTGAAGCAACGCTTTGGATTGCAATCTAATAGCAAGTAAGAAAACCAGACAAGTCTCGTTGTCAGTAAGAATAGACAAGACAGATAAACAATGATATTATACACTTACAACTAGAATATACCAACGACATAATACAGTTTTGTATAAGTTAAATAAATAGTAAATAAAATTACAAACCAGAAAAATATGCAACGGATAATCAAGCAGAAGAAAGCATTCAAACCTCATATAGTTGTTCCCTGATGGCGATGGCAATTGCGGGCTGCAGTAGGAAAAGACAATAGTTTCCATCAGGGTCACAATATTCAAAAGTTAGAAGCTAGAATGATAAGCAACATTAAGTGTGAATCAAAAATTAAAAACAAAAACAGTCATCATAAGCAGGCACCAAAAAAGTAGTTTAAACTCGCGAAGAATGCTAAATTACAAAGTGGAGCAAGTACTGCATCAAAAAGACGGAGTTCAAAATCACAAGAACTTGTTATGCATACACACACACACACACACACACACACACACACAAAAAAAGGGCAATGGGGAAACCCTCAGACAACATCAAGCTCAATTTCTAGCATAATTAAGATACCATAATTTGATTTGGCAAAAAACTTTCCAAACTCATCAGCCAACACTAATAACAAAACAAGAACACCGAACAACGATCGCAACAAGGCCCAGTAAACTTGATGCCTTTTCTTACAAAGTGCAATGTTGTGCCTTTTAATTGCTATTATTGTTAATTTTTTAAACTTTCAACAGGCCATTGTCATAAAGGATACATGCTTAAGTTAAATACTTACTCCAACTTCTGGGTCGTCAATGTCCAAATCCTTGCAAAAAGTTCGAGCAAATTCTTCTGGGTCACTCTCAAAGTTGTTTAAGTCCTGAAATCAGTTAATAAGCAATATTTCTTTATGAAGTATCATGACAAAAGCTATAAAACAATATCATAGACTTCCTTAGCATCATAAGTGCAAAACACCCGAGTATATAGTAAACAAACAAAAAAAATCACATAGCCAAGTGAAACTTACCCACAAAAACTGGTCCTTCACAAGAGTATTGTTTACTCGAAGGTCAAGCTGCAAGATCCCAGAAAGGAGACAGAAGATAAGTAATATGTTGAATAGCCACCCAACCACACTAATTGATTCATATTTCCTAGCAAAAGATAACAAATAAACAATATAAAGTGACTAGTTAGACCTTGATAGGAACAACTTTCTCCCCAGTGAACATGTCTTGCCCTTCATAAGACCGAAACTCAGCCAGCTGTGACTGTAGTAATTAAGATTTATAGCAAACGATTAGGATCAGAAAGCTTGACAAAAATTATCCTCAACTTCAAGTGAACAATTGGTAATTTGAAGAATGCTTATAAGCAAGACTTCTTTCCAGCACCTAGCTTCTAAAGCCACAGAAACTAGTAGGCAACCCAAATACTACATATCAAAAAAACCAAAATAAAATCAAGCAACTGTCTAAAGACCAAACCTAAGAGTAACCTTCAATGAAGATAAAAAGGAGTTCTACACTCACGGATAGTATGCATATATCATTATATCTAAGCCGGACAAAAAACAAAAGGACTCATCACAGATTTGTTCCGATCAACTTAGAAAGAAAAAAAATCCATAAAACAATAATGATATATATTAGATGGTAATACCGAGATTACATCATCATCCAACAGGGGAAGTTCCGACTACGACTCCTTCAAAATAGACGCAAAACCGACTAACTTATGACTAGCCACATCTAAATTTGCTAGGGATAAAATGAAAGGAACAAGATTGACAGAGAAAACGGTGATATCAAATTATTGAAGCAAAAGTAGAAAGCAGTTCAAGAATAGAGGAATGCGTTCATTACCTGGATGGATTGCGCAATCTGCGTGACAAAAGCTGGTGGAAGTTTTAAATCTTTAACGGTTCTCTTTGCAAACAGCACCATTTCTGAATCAGGATCTGCTCACATACCCAAAAACAGATTAGTATTTTGTCACAAGTATGCAATACAAACTAATCTTTTCCCACAATGAAAAATGGCGGAGTTGTGTTACCCACACACAACCCCAACTTGTGCAAAGATGAAGTAAAATACACAAAAAGAATGGTGCAACTTTGTAATATACCCAGAAGAAAAGACAAAAATAAGACTGCAAAGCAGCAAACTGTACATGAAGATCAGAGGATGTACACAGAAAATGCAAGAAACCCTCAACAGAGTTGCATTCCTAATTAAATAAGATGAACGGTAATAATACCAGATGGATTCCAGGTAAAAGCATCTCTAAATCTTTGACCATCGATTTCAATGTCTAGTCGAATTGGCACCAAATTATCTGATGTTGGGCTTATCCAGATTCCAGAGAAAGAAAAAAACACACAAAAAGCAAAACAATTAGGCGTATTTGATTAACAAATCCCCCAATTAACCTATTTTCATTCATTCACTAAAAAATAAAGATAAAATAAAAGCCTCCCCCCTCATCAACAATCTTAAACCATACATACAAAAATAAAAAGGAAGAAGGTAAGTACATTTTGAACTTGACAGGGTTCTTTGATGTGCCCCAAGCTGCGTGTGCCTTCATGCTCCTAATGTGGTACCAATTTTTTTTGTTTTCTTGTTTTTCCGCCTTTAATTACGTACGACTTAGGCTGCTGCTGTAATGGACCTGTAAGAATCCAATCCTTTTACCATCAATACAAATTACAAGGAGACGCAAAATCAACTGTCCCTAACCATAAATTACACTTCTTTCTTCCGAGGATGTCCGTTTACTCTTCCTACCAAAGCTCACACTGTCGCACTACTCAACAAAAAGCTCAAAATTTTCTTTTCCTCTCCTTAAAATAGCGAAAAGTTCCAAACTTGATAAAGCAGGCTGTGCGTTTAGACCGGGACGTATCGTATTTCTCTTTAGGATACTTTGAGTAGGTAAAGTATTATTTGCGTACTGGGAAATTTTATGGAAATTTTATTGGGGGAATAAGGGAGAAGGACATAAATAATTCATCAATCGATTGAGTAGAAGGGCGAGTTTTTTTTGAACTTTTGCATAAAGAATAAAACTATTTATTCACTGTCGAAATTCACTTGTGTTCGAAATTCATTGTTTAAATTCATTTGACGAAATTCACTTTGTCGAAATTCACTAATTTTCAAAATTCATCGTCGAAATTCACTAATTTTCGGGATTCACCGTCGAAATTCACTTTGTCGAAATTCACCGATTTCGGGATTCACCTAGATTCACTTGATTTTCGGGATTCATTTGTTTGTCCTTCCGCTATAAAAATTATGCGGTTGTCCTTCTCCCTATAAAAAATATGTAGTTGTCATGTTACTTAAAAATATTTCAGATTGTGTCTTTATCCCTAATTTTCCAAATTTTATTATGGTCCTGGACTAATGATGATTTGGTGATCCAGGACCAATAGAAAAATGACAAATAACACAAGGGTCTACCGTGTAAAATATAAATCTCATATATTGACATATTGGTGGACAAGTATGATATGGTGGTCCTGGACCACCATAAAACCACTGGTTGCGTACTTTAACACATCAAGTTTTTCATTATTATATCTTTCTTTTTTTCATGGGTTCTGAATTTAGGGGTGAAAAAAAAAACCGAAAACCAAATCAACCGGTCGAACCAAACCGATCCAAACCGAAAGTACATAAACCATGGTTTTTTAGTTGGTTTTTGTATTGTATAAAACCAACCCGTGAAAAACAATTTGGTTTTGGTTTTCTAAGGAAAATATCGGACCAAACCGGAACCGGATATATATATACGTGTGTGTATATGTCTATGAATATCGACACTAGTAATAAAATGGGCATTTATTTGCACCACATCAATCCACTCGTGTACCATTCTACATGTGCACCACACTAAAACCAAATTTTCGTCGGTACATTGTCAGAACTGATCATCACAGTGAACCGACTTTTCATCGGTTCCCCTCAATTATCGCTAAATGTAAATAATTAATATCTCATTCCATGATCTATTAATACTTCAGTCAACTACCTCACACACGTAGTTTGATGCTCATTCTAATAGGACCTATGACAAAATGAAATACAACAGTTTACATGGTTTTATATGATCGTCTTTAGTTGGAAAATATGATAATATAATGTTGTGTACACACACACACACACACATGTATATATATATATATATATATATATATATATAGAGAGAGAGAGAGAGAGAGATGACCCAGTGACATTCGAGTTATGGTGTATGATAGATGGAGAATGAGAATCTAGTATGGTTTTCGTATGAATAATGACACGAATTCGCTGAACCGTGATAATGCCATTTCAGTGGGGAAAAAAAGAGCACCGAAAACCGGAAAAAAAACCGTAACCAAGTCGATCCAAACCGGACCGAACAAAATGGTTTTACCTAGCTATGGTTCGGTTTTGGTTTGTAAATTTTAAAACAGTAAAAAATGGTTTTGTTTGAAAAGTGATTGAAAACCGAAAAGCTGAACCATGTGCACCCCTAATTCTGACCCAATTTTAAGAATAATGTTTTCGCCTTTTTTATTGTGAAAATACTCGTTATGCGAAACCTATTTGATTTATAAGACTGAGAATGAAAAGAAAATAAATGGCTTGATAACATTAGTTTTTTCTTTTCAAGGATTAGCTTCTAGCTTTTTGTTTTTGTGTCTTTTTCGTTCATTAGACGAATGGGAATGTCCCAGTACATCTTCTAGTTAGACATGGTTTATATGTTCTTTCTCGGACACTTTGAGATTCCTCGCATCCGGATGATGTTTTGACCACTTGTTTGGCGGATCTTGATTAATAAATTTCTTTTCCCTCAAAAAAATAAAATATTCATAATATAATGTATAATTTACATTTGTCTTACAATGAATAAAAAAAGGTCTCAAAGTAAGGGACGACAAAACATAATCAAAACTAACTTAAAACATAAACTTGAAAACAAATATGAAACTTTTTTATAAGAATAACTCATTGCATTTAAATGAGCTGAACCCAAACAACAAACAACGAACTACGATTAGATTTCGAAACCTACAAACAACTTAAATGTAATATTTCGATTTTCAGAAAATGACGGACAAGTCATTTTGCGAAAACGAAATATTATAATCATCTATTTATGGATTTAGGTAACTATATATATATATATATATATATATAAATCAAATGCATGTATATATATATTGGGAATTTAATGGGATTTGTATTTATGAGGAATTAATTATAATTAAGTTAGTGGGAGGTTTAATTGTAAAATAAACTTCCCACTTATAAAAGAAGTTGTCGGAAGCGTTTCTTTTCCTCAAACGTTCGACTCTGAAACAATTGAGAGCAAAGGAAAAAGGCAAAGCTACTCCTTCCTAATTCTCACAAGTACTCAATCGTTTTCAAATTCAAATAGACCGTCCACATCATGAGAATATGAGGATCGTGTTTGATACCAAAAGTTTGAAATGTTATCAAGGTATGGAAATAGCCCTAAATCTGGTTTTCTTCGTGTTTGATCATGTTTGGGTTGAAGGAATTGTGTAAATTCGTAGTTCTAAATAGTTAGAAACCTTGATCCTAACTAGTTCTTGGATTGGTTGTGGATCAAATAGGTTTTCGTTGAAGTTTGAAGTTGTGCTGCAGATTTTCTACAAGTTGTGCTTGACCAAGTAAGAAAATCTTCTTTATTGCTTTAAAAATCTTCTTTATTGCTTTAATTATGGTTTGGTAAAGTTAGGGCTTGGTGTTGGAAACATTTTGATGCTTAAATTCACGTATATGTGTTACCTTACAAGTATATGATGGTATATGTTGATGAAGTGTTGTATTTCTGTTGTTTGAACAGGATGTCTGGTTTTTGTTTCTGCTGCTGAACGCGTGCGCATTCAAAGGGGAATGCGTACACATTGTTCCTTGATAAAGTTTTTGAGGTTTTCTGGTCACTCAATGCGTGTACATTGAGTCAAAATGCGCACACATTGGGACGTTTTTGGGGTTTTGCCTGTTTTGAGCCCCGAGTCTAGTTTTAAATGATGTTTCTTGATATAATAACATTATACGAACATGAACAAACCTTGATTGTGTTTCTCATGCGTTTAGTTCCGACACCGGATGAACTCTTCACAAGAGATGAAGTTTGGGACCTTAGGAAGAACATGATAGGCTTGTGCTTTGATGAGTTAGTATTCATCAATGTTTGTGTACGTGCTTAGGGTGTTGTGTCCTAAGTCTAAGTGAGGGAATAGGGTTGTTAAGTGATTTTTGCCTTGAAAATACTTATGTGACTAGTTAATGATTAATAACATACATAAGTGTATAGTAAAAGACTAAACATCGTAACACTCTTGGTAATGCACCTATTTATATCGCGATGTGGGTGGTCAGATAAAGTAAATAACTCTGTTGGCCTATAAACGGCTAAATGGTAGAGGGACTTCGCCAAACGTGTATACTATCGGGTCTAACCCATGCCTATCGGTGTGATCCACTTATAGGTTGCAAACGATACCTCGTGGCGGGTAGCACCATGCGTTGTGCCCTTGAGTGCCGGTGTAACAAGCTCGAGTTAAGTTAGATACGTTTAGTCACAACATGTTGATAAGCATGAAGTGAACTGACGGACTGTTTCTAGGCTATCAATCCCTACCGGCAGTGTACCGGGTCAAATTGTAGTGCTAGTCTGGTGAGTCAGGTCGTATCCTCAGGGAAATGAAGGCATAATTCAAATTGTGGTTAAACACCAAGAAGCTATTATTAACTCGATCTAAGTCGCAGTTTTTACCATTTTCCTCGGGTTAGATAGTTAGATTAGTTAGATTGTTAGTAAAGCGAGAAATAAATATATAAATATAAAAATAGATAATATATATATTTTTGGATCTAGCCAAGAATACTTTATTGAATCAATATCTTTTTGTAGTGAAATTGAATGAGACAGATCTTTCCTTGATGCAAGGAGGTCAATTATGTATGAACCGGTGTACTCCTGCTAGACAACTCCTCCTTACACGAGCGTATGAAATTGTCATATGTCTAGTCCTCTCTGTCCAATGTCATCTTAAGCATGGGCCACTCCCGTTTTGTCATACGGCCGGTTTTAAGATATCAATTAAACAGGTGATTTAACGTAATAATATCGTGAGCACAATTTTAATAAGATTTATCTCTCCCAAGACAAATCTGCCCCCGGGTAGGAAATCGGATTCCGTTGTCACGTTTTCACTCGGCCAATTTTACCCTCCGGTCTTTCTATTACGATCTCGTATTCTAATCGCGAGTTGTCAATTCATTAGATTACGTTTCTAGTAAAAATCGAGTGGCTAATTCAATTTTTACTTTCATTAAGTGCAAATAGAAAGATATTCATTATAATTGGTTTTAATCATTATTACCAGAGTCGATCATTCATTTTACCAAAAAGATTAACTAATTCAGATTTATATCTTGGCTAGATATATTTTTAGCTTAACATAATTAACATATATAATATATAAATAGAATTAGAAATAGTAAACATAATAATATTAGAATATATTACCGATTACAACTGCTGAATCGGGGTCGTTTCCACCGGATGTAGTATAACAAAACTTCGATTTTAACAATCTTCGATAATTATTCCGTCGTTACAACGGTACTATAACTACTTTATTTATATATATAAAAACATATATATACATACATAGACATACGTATATATAAGCACCTCGAAAGTAAAAAGAAAATAAGATAGATGATTTATATATATAGATGTATATATATATATATATATATATATATATATTTTGGGACGTGTGTGTGTATATATATAGATATATCTATATATAGGTGTATGCAAAAGAAGGAAAGAAAAAAGAAAGAAACGAAGGAGGAAAAGAGGGGCACCTCATTTAATCTAATGAAACACGTGTATATATAGGCTACAAAAGGGGGGGGGGGGCGGACTGGGCCGGGTAAGGACCGGGCCGGGCTAATGATTGCATTCATCCCCCTTAATTATCCAATTTCCGGATAAAAATTTATATTTTGGAATAAAACTTCTAAAATTCATATCTTGAGTTCTAGATCTCCAAATGACATGATTTAAGAGGCATTGGAAAGCTCGTTGAATGATCTACAACTTTCATGAAGGACTCTTCTTCAGAAAATGTCTTTTTGATGGGTCATTCGTTCGTCGAAGATATTTCTCGATTTCCACTAAATCGAATCGATTGACCACTTAACCACTTAAGCCTGTAGCCGACACTTCCTATATCCTTCCAAAGATATGATTATGACTTCAAAAATGTCGTTACTCGGGGTCTTGGTTTATCATAAATCTGCAATAAAAATACCACAAATACCCGTGTAAATCTGACACGACACTCCGGTTACTAAACCGGTACAAAACTTATAAAAACTTATAAAAATACGATAATTTATATAATAACCACTATTTATATATTTAGATAAAATTAAGTAATTATTGACTTAAATTGGTACAATAATGCTCAAAGTGGTATCAATAATGGGGTAAAATGTCGTAATAATGATCATTAATTTGTCTCTCATCACAACTCCCCACTTAAATTTTGGTCGTCCTCGAAGCAAAACAAGCGATAAAACAAATTGAATGTGGGACAAATTCATGAAGATATAAGATATAAGGGACAACCGATGATCGCAACCATTAGAATTACAACCAGGCGTTAACCTCAATATAAATGTATAACAGAGTGTGTGTGTGTGTCAAGCCTTTTCAATTTCCACTATCCTCTCTTGAATAATTCAAGCAAACGCACAAATATCCATTCGGACAATCTAATGACTTTCCTAGGTATAAGCGAAGAACATTTCCACACAAAGTCCTTCGTGTACTTATTAGGATAATCCCTAAAGCATATCATTCAGTTTATACTGGGGATAGTCAGAAGATAACTAAGTTTTCAACCATATTTCCATATTGTCTTTTTTTTTTTTATATTTTAATTTTCACATTTGTAGCATATGCCTTCATTCCCAGCAATAAGATATTTCGTGATAACACCCTAGCTGGACTACTATCATCAGGCAGTCAGGAGCTTTTAAATCTCATAATGATATAGGACGTTTCGTGATAACGCCCTACTGCACTCAAATCATTGGTAGCTACATCCGAGATATAAATAGTTCATCTTTTTTTTTTATATTCTTCCTTTCATTCCACTTAACTTATATCCTTTCTATCACATTCAAACCTTCAGATATTCACAGTATACGTTCAAAAGTTAGGTACTAAGTTACTGCTATTATCTCTAAGATAAACCACTAGGATACTGAATGGATACAGTTTAAAATTTTCGCTTCAATATCAAAGGCTTACGTGAAGGAATTCATGCTACACAAATATATTTGGGATTACAATGCACTTACGGTTCACGTTGGTTATACACATCCAAATTGATCATTACATCTTCAAATCCATGAAATATATGCCTTGTACAGTTTATTTTAATCAACTAAATAATGCTCGAAAAAAAATTCGAAAACTAAGGGATTTATTGATACAAAATAAACATTAATTCCATTGCTAGACCAACGACTCCACTCCCCACTTACGAACTTACATTGTCCTTAATGTAAAGTGAGTGCAAATAAGTTGTTGGGAAAGCAATGGTGCACTAAAACAAGTCAAAACAAATACTCGGATGATATTAAAGGGTGGGTGGGTGGGTTAAAGTTATGACCTCCTCAATTCCATAGTATTTGAACTAATACATGTCACACGTTATTTGAAATTTAAAACAGACTAGATCAATGAAATGTAACGTATGGCAAAGTATTAACTCGAGTATTTTATACCCAGATCCTCAAGGGTTATTTCAAATCGTTCGAACAACCTAAGTCCAAGAAATGACGCATTTGAATTTTTCTTTTTTCTCCATCGGGATTTTCGGATAACCACCTAATCATTCCCTTTTTTAAATGACATTCAAACATTCATCCTAAGACTTGGTGAAACAAAATGAAAATCAATCCGAAGTATTCGCAAAGTATCATCCAAAGTATGAGTAATTATTATATTTAACATTTTTGCGGGCTGCCTCCCGGTAGCGCTTTTGGTTAACGTCGTTTGCTCGACACTTAAACAACCATAATGATGATGATTAACTAATATAATATACTAAACAAAATGGGATACTTCTAACAATTACTCACCAGAGCATGTAACAATTAAGCACATGAACCAACTAGAAATAAATGATTAATGAGTAAATAGGAAGGATAGTACCCGTGATTTACTAAATTTATAGTCTATAGCTAGACTTTATCTTGCTTCGGTTTTCTAATGCACTGGTGGTGGGTCATCCTCACGCACCGCATCCGTCTTTAATACCGGTCTCCAACATAGAGCAGACAATTTCCACCAATCCAAGCGATTCTTGACCTTTTCTTTTGATTTTCGAGCTTTGGGTTTGCGAGCTATCACATTATTGCTGAAGTCATCTTCTTCAATTACCTGCGTGTTAGTACGATCCACAGCAAAAGGACACAAAGGGTCCACACAAGAACAAGATTCTAGTGTAGTGCATGGATATTTCAATGAATTGTAAATGTTAAAGACAACGCGCTCATCATTAATTCCCAAACTAAGCTCTCCCTTATGAACAACGATGAAAGGGCTATTAATTGTTAAATGCCGAAAAGTGTCAAGAAAATGTGCATACTTCTTATCCAACTTCATCTCTTTGATTTCCTTTTTCGGGGAATGGGGGAGTAATTCAAGATCAATTAAAGTAGGGTTAGAATGTATACCTCCCTTACCCTTGTCGTTAAACGAAGATGGTAAAGCTTCCCGGAATGATTGTGCCTTTTGAGGACATTGTGTGGTATCATTCTGTACCTTTTTCTTCAAAATATGCACTTGGATATGGTGTCGCCTATCGATTGAATCGAAGTGAATTTGGGTTGAGCCGGATAAGGTTCGGTTTGAATTGGCCTTTCCAAACTTGATTCATTCTCAACATGATCATTGGTCAAGGTCCTACTCATTCTTGGATTTTTCAATATTCTAGGAACCTTGACCCATTCCTCATTCTCACTTTCAGGTTCAATATATCTGTTTTGTCTTAGGAAATCTTCAATAATGTCCTCTTCCTCTTTAGATTCCATGTTTTTCTCATATTTACCATCTAAATCATTCTCTACTCCATTAATTCTGATGTTTTCTAATCCATTACTTCCATAGATCCTTCCACTTCTAGTAGTAACAACATTTACCCCACTCAGATCTCTTTCAGTATTACTTGGTAGTCCTCCTGGGGGTTTACTGTTTTTACGTTCCTCTTCTCTACTCAAATGATATTCCAAATTCCGTAATGAAGCTTCTACAATTCTCATTCTGGTATCATGTCCACTTATAGATGTTTTCAACGTACTCATATCCTTAGTGATCGTACCTATAGAAGTCATCATGGTTTCCATATTTTGAGCTTGAGTTGACATCATACCCATCGATTTTCGATTAATTTCTCCCATTTATCAACTCCTTCAGGTTGAGTTGAACTTTGGGTGACTGGTATGCTTTGAGTGGTATGTTGTGGATATGGTCTAGGTAATGATTGTAGGTTCTGATTCGAGGTATCTCCTTGATAAACTTGATTATTATATGGATTTTTGTATTGAACTGGATACGGTGGTTGTCCTTGCTTACTAGGGTTTCCAGACCAACGAAAAGTAGGGTGATCTCTTCTAATAGCATTAAAAGAGTTTGAATATGCATCGTTCAAATTCCTATGCTGTTGCAAAAAACTCACCTTTTCCCTTGAATAACCTTCTGGTTCTTCCATCCCTAATGACACATTATCATGACTTGAGTATTCATTTGGTAAGATATTTTCTGAGTTTATAGTTTTACTAGCTAATAAGCCTTCAAATTTCCTACTCAAATTCTCCAAGTGTGCTAGAACTTCCGTATTCGATGTATATTCTCCTGCAAATGCTACTTTTCTTGTGCAAGAACCGGTTTCCCACATTCTGTTATTTTTGGAAATCTTTTCAATAGCATCGTAAACTATCTGAGCTTCACTCATCATTAACTAACCACCACATGCATGATCAACATCTGCACGTAAGTTTTTCCTTAATTTACGACAGAAAAGTTGGATTTGCATTTCTAAGGAATAACCATGATCGGGACAAGCTCTTAGTAGCTTTTTAAATCTTTCCCACGCATTCCCAAACGTTTCTTCAGATCCTTGTCTAAAATTAGCAATCTCGACTATTAATTCCAATTTTCTACCAGGAGTAAAATACTGCTTTAAGAACTCGGTTCGAATCTCCTCCCAACTAGTCAATGAATGATGTGGAAGTGACAGAAACCAATCTCGTGCTCTTCCTTTTAAAGAAAAAGGAAACATAGACATCCTCGTTAATTCATAATGAGCACCTTGACTTTTGGCTATATTACACAATTCTTCGAAAAGATAGAGATGATGATGTGGATCCTCATCATCTTCTCCTAGGAATTGGGCTCGTGTGTCAATTAAACAAAAAAAATGAGATTTTATTTCTAAATTATTTGCTCCTCTATTGGGTAAATGAATTGGATTATTAATCTGGTACCTTCTTACGGTCTGATCACATATAGGTCTCGGGTTAGGCTGGTTCTGATTATGCTTATTCCGATTCTGATTATTTCTATTATTCTGATTCTGGTTATTAGGTTGAGGTAAATTCTGATTAAGGTTTTGGCCATGCTCTTGAGCATGAGCAATCCCTTGTTAAGGTGTTTTACCAACGGTTTCGACCATTTTCGTAACTCGATTTGACAATTCTTGTGGAATAGAAAATATCGAATAGAAAATAACACGAAATCGATAAAAAAAACCACATTTTTTTCTTCTCTCGGTAATTACCGAGTGTAAATTTTTTTTTCTTCGAAATTGGTATCTTACCAATAGGTAGGTACCAAAAAAAAATAAAAAAAAATAACGAACCGCGTTTACTTTCTACTATCGAAAATAGAAAATAACTCGAAATTGGTAGAAGAAGAAAATTGGTAACTAAAAGAAGGTGAATACCAACGGAAAATAAAAATAGAAATGTGATAAGAAGAGTGTTGACTTATCCTCGAGAATTTTGAGCTAATACAAGTAGTAACCATTCGAACACAATGAATTAGCGTCGTTTCCCCGGCAACGGCGCCAGAAAGCTGACGGACTGTTTCTAGGCTATCAATCCTTACCGGCGGTGTACCGGGTCAAATTGTAGTGCTAGTCGGTGAGTCGGGTCGTATCCTCGGGGAAATGAAGGCATAATTCAAAGTGTGGTTAAACACCAAGAAGCTATTATTAACTCGATCTAAGTCGCGAGTTTTACCATTTTCCTCGGGTTAGATAGTTAGATTAGTTAGATTGTTAGTAAAACAAGTAAATAAATATATAAATATAAAAATAGATAATATATATATTTTTGGATCTACCAATAATACTTTCTTGAATCAATATCTTTTTGTAGTGAAATTGAATGAGACGAGATCTTTTCCTTGATGCAAGGAGGTCAATTATGTATGAACCGGTGTACTTCTGGCTAGACAACTCCTCCTTACACGAGCGTATGAAAATTGTCATATGTCTAGTCCTCTCGTCCAATGTCATCTTAAGCATGGGTCACTCCCGTTTTGTCATACGGCCAGTTTTAAGATATCAATTAAACAGGTGATTTAACGTAATAATATCGTGAGCACAATTTTAATAAGATTTATCTCTCCCAAGACAAATCTGTCCCCGGGTAGGAAATCGGATTCCGTTGTCACGTTTTCACTCGGCCAATTTTACCCTCCGGTCTTTCTATTACGATCTCGTATTCTAATCGCGAGTTGTCAATTCATTAGATTACGTTTCTAGTAAAAATCGAGTGGCTAATTCAATTTTTACTTTCATTAAGTGCAAATAGAAAGAGATTCATTATAATTGGTTTTAATCATTATTACCAGAGTCGATCATTCATTTTACCAAAAAGATTAACTAATTCGATTCATATCTTGGCTAGATATATTTTTAGCTTAACATAATTAACATATATAATATATAAATAGAAATAGAAATAGTAAACATAATAATATTAGAATATATTACCGATTACAACTGCTGAATCGGGGTCGTTTCCACCGGATGTAGTATAACAAAACTTCGATTTTAACAATCTTCGATAATTATTCCGCCATTACAACGGTACTATAATTACTTTATTTATATATATATAAACATATATATATACATACATGTAGACATACGTATATATAAGTACAAAGTAAAAAGAAAATAAGATAGATGAAATATATATATATGGATGTATATATATATTTTGGGACGTGTGTGTGTGTGTATATATATAGATATATCTATATATATAAGTGTATGCAAAAGAAGGAAAGAAAAAAGAAAGGAACGAAGGAGGAAAAGAGGGCACCTCATTTAATCAATGAAACATGTATATATAGGCTACAAAAAGGGGGGGGGGGGGGGGGGGGGGGGGGGCGGACTGGGCCGGGTAAGGGCCGGACCGGGCCGGGCTAATGATTGCATTCATCCCTCTTAATTATCCAATTTCCGGATAAAAATTTATATTTTGGAATAAAACTTCTAAAATTCATATCTTGAGTTCTAGATCTCCAAATGACATGATTTAAGAGGCATTGGAAAGCTCGTTGAATGATCTACAACTTTTATGTAGGACTCTTCTTCAAAAAATGTCTTTTGATGGGCCATTCGTTCGTCGAAAATATTTCTCGATTTCCACTAAATCGAATCGATTGACCACTTAACCACTTAAGCTAGTGACACTTCCTATATCCTTACTTCAAAAATGTCGTTACTCGGGGTCTTGGTTTATCATAAATCTGCAATAAAAATACCACAAATACCCGTGTAAATCTGACACGACACTCCGGTTACTAAACCGATACAAAACTTATAAAAACTTATAAAAATACGATAATTTATATAATAACCACTATTTATATATTTGGATAAAATTAAGTAATTATTGACTTAAATTGGTACAATAATGCTCAAAGTGGTATCAATATTGGGGTAAAATGTCGTAATAATGATCATTAATTTGTCTCTCATCATGAACCCTAGAATTGGGTCGGTCAAATAAATATAACTTAATTATGTAAATCTTTCTTTATGAAACCTAGTTTATGCAATTGTTTCTGTTTCTTGCTAGTACCTTTGTACTTACTTCAATGCATGTTTGTTGTATTTGGGGTTAAGAAGATGAACAGGAGTTCCACGAGGACTTTGAATATGATGTTTGATGCTCTTGTCATGCCATGCTTTTATCATACTTTATTAATATTAGACTATGATGTTTCCTTCAAAACTTATGTTGTAGTTTCGTTTCAAGACATGTTGTATTTCTTTTAATTTCTTGTTAGATATTTGTTACGTTTTTTTAAGACATCGTATGGTTGTAAGACTTATGTATCGTTGTTATAAGATATTTCTATCTTTAGTATGGTTGAGTTTCCATTCTTATCTTGTATTCAAATAAAATAAATTACCCGAGTCTTTTAGCTTCCGTTAATGCTAAACTCGATACGACGTAGTAGAGTCTTGCGCATAATATTGATTTAATTAATATTATACGTGCCGAACGTTTCTTTTCCGGATATGGACTCGGTGTCCGGGAACGGGCGTTACATGAAACCCTAACATCAAAGGCCAAGAACCCTAACTTAACCCGATCAATCTACGAATTAGTGAGTGATTACGATGATTACCTTATCTAGAAGAAGCAAGATCTGAAGCTGCTCCTGGTTCAGGATATGCTTCGAAACTAAGGCTCTGATATGTAGACACGGACTAGAACGATCAAAACCGAGGCTGAAGAGCAAACTGGGTCGCTTAACCGACCACAATGCTCACTTTAGCGATTCGGGGTGTCCTATGTACGTTATGGGTTGTCCGGGACACGTCATGGGCACTCTGGGACACGTGCATGCAAGATAATGTCACTTAACCAAGGGACTTTCTCGGTTCAGCGAGCCAAAGAAGATAGAAACGCGGAATCTATGTATTCTGGGCTGTCTTGGAGCATTTTTATATGCCGTGGACAATCTAGGTCGATTTATGCTGACTTAGAGGAAAATAAAACTTAAAAAGAAAAGGAAAAACAAATTCTTTTTTTTGAGGGGAAAAACAAATTCTTAATAGACGAAAATACCTTGATAATGGAGATGATGGGTTTTACAAAACATCCCTATGTTTTATTGTTACGATAAAAATTTTTTATGTACGTGCTTTTGTTACAATTAACATCTTATGTATGTGTTTTTGTTACAATTACTAGTGTGACTTAGGCCTTGCACCGCAAGGCCCTTGTAAGACTCTAAGCTTAGAGTATATATATATATATATATATATATATATATATATATATATATATATATGTGTGTGTGTGTGTGTGTGTGTTGGGTTTATACATCGTTTCAATGCATTACTGAAAATAGTAAATTGCAATCAGGGTTGTTCGTTTTTTTCTTCAGTTTAAGCTTGAGCAGATTAGAAAATGTTTATGTGTGTATTGATTAACCAAGTTGATCACAAAAAGTATTTAAAACTTTAGTAACAATACAAATGAACTTTGCATATCTTTCAAATGTAATCACAGGAAACTCATTTGTATGCAAAGAGATCAATTGGATTCAAACCGGAAGTAGTCCACTCTGCAACTCTGAATCTTACACAAAAAAGTATTTGCAAAGCAGGCAACTAATGACTTGGCAGTGTTGAGATTCTCTTACCATCAAATTGAGATTCATGGGTATATTTGTTAGTTCTTTTTCCTCTTGTTTTTTACGGGGTAGTTCCTAATGTTTCCTTAGTTTCCAGATTAGACTTTGAAATGAGACTTCATTGTTTCAATGCACCTGTCTCTACACCCTATTCATCTGCATATAAAAATACAAACACTTATCATGACCACCTTCCATGCCAACATGCTACATTTGGCAGAATACAACACAATCATAGAGACACTCACCCGACTCTTTTCATGCATAAATGATCTTAGTTTGTCACAACACAACTTTTTTTAACATATTGCATACCTTAGATAGTCACAAACAGCTGCCAAGATTAATGAAAAAAAATAAACCTGCAACCAAAATAAATTAACAAACTAACATAATCATTCATCTAAGTAGAGAATGAAAAGAAGAGATAGGAAAAAATTCCATTGTACGTACACAGCAGAACCAACCAGCTAATGTAAAAAGAAAAATTCCACAATTAGTTTTTCATGAGCAATCATCAAAAGAAACATTTGATGAACACAACAGGACGACATAGTTGCAAGTTGATTTGCAATATCTCCCCAAAAAATAAAAATATGTTGAATGGAAAAGTATAAAGAAGCCGTTTAGTAGGTCCTCCATGTGCGGTAATAGCAAGCTCGGACATATAAAGTCCTTACCTTCCAAGTACGTAGAACATTGTCATCTATACTCTAAGAATATTGAGCACAATGACAGTAATCTACGGCATTCCTCACAAAATTTCAAGTCAAAAAAATCCATACAACAGAAAGTAACAACGCAAAATTGCAACTTTACGAATATTCACGGCCTTTGGGGGTGGGCTGTCTTACCTTGTTCCGAAAGATCAACCATAGATAACAAGCACGGAGTTTCAAATGGTGATGATTTCTCGATAAAAATGATTTTTTTCAAAAATGGAAGTGAAACAAAAATCAATTGACAAAGAAAATAAAATATAATCATAACTGAACCATGAAAAAAACGAGTTTATCCTTAAATGCCAACTGCTTCTAAAAAAAATTCTATGTACTGTGTTGTTCATGCAATGATTATCATGAAGCTACGTTAGCAAGCGACAACTTGGCCCAGGTGCCATTACCGGCTTTTTAAAAATATACTCTATTAAGAATAATGATAAAAAAACATTCGTAGAAAGTCGGAAATGATCACTTACAACATAAATCACATCAACAACATATGACTCAATCTATTCGAGATAATCATCTCGATCAGTGCCGACAAACATGTAGCAGTTCTGCTATTGAGGCTTGAAGTATTTCTTCTCATTTTGATGTGACATGCTTGTAATATTCCCAAAACTGAAAGGGAAAAAAACAAGAAACAAACCAGTAGTCTAGAATTAAAGCATCAGGTTACCTAGCAGAGTTGTGCCCTTCAAAAACCCCTTCACACGACCTAGAGTGCTGGAATCTTCACTACTCAAGCAACAAAACAAAACTCAAAGGATAAAGGCAGAGGTAAATAAACGACAAAGAGAAAAGTGAATTAGTGACATATGAGTCCGGAAATGGGAAATTAGAATCAAAAAATATAAGCTAAAACAGCTTACCAAATATTAGTTTTCTAATTGCTTCTCAGAAAATTTCTATGGCGTAGTTCCTGCAATGATTAGCAAGCAACACATTGGCCACACTGTCATTAACTGTTTGCAAGGGCAGCCTGAAGGAGAAGTTGCAGATGGAGAGTACCAGTCGGCTATAGAAATTATTCTATTTATTGGGCCTTGTATTTCCACAGACCGGTCCACAATCCACTAAAGAAAAGGGCCGGGTAAAAAACATATTTGTCAATCCATGAAAGAAAAGGGCCGACTAAAAATGCAATCAGTTATAATACTATACACAGCAAAAGCAATTAAATTGACCCTTTTGTATTCAACATACGCTACATATTTCATCAACCAATATGACGGCAAAATATGCAAAGCAGTTCATATAGAACCATAGATGCTCATATTGTACCGGAACAAAGAGATTTAGTGTGAAGCTTTCATAAGAGGATTCTAAGAGTCCATAATCTTTGTATCACTCCTTTTCCACACCATTATCGTAGCCAGTCCATTTCTCAGTCTTATTATTTGAATGGCAATGGCATTGGATAAAAGATATCAAAGACACCAACTTCAAAAAAAAATAAAAAAAAATAAATAAATAAATAAATAAAGATGAAAAATACAATATAAAAGAGGAGTTTGATTAAAAAAACAAAAAAGCTTAGAAGAGTATCAATTCAAAGCCTGTACATCATCAAAATAATGTATCATACTCATGCGGTTCTTCATAAAGATCAAAATATTTGGTCGAACACATTATGAGTCATAGGGCGACACTATCACTGAAAAAGAAAAAGTTCATAACAACACATAAGAAATAGGGGGTTAATGTAAAATACAACAAATAAAGAAGCATTCTATATAAAGAGTTGCGCATATACAATGAAATAAATGAAGATCATCAAGTATCAAAAGCTAAGATATACGGCTAAAAGCAGTGATGAATCTAGAATTCCATTAAGAAAAAGTGTGGTTTCACATTACCTTGTTTATAAGAGCAGTAGATGCAACAAATTAAATCATTCAGCAGATGGTTATTAGTGTTCGGAATCAAAATTCCATCTCCATGATCAGAATCACCATGCCACAACCAGCTACGTCACGTCGCCTTTTTTTATTCCAGAATAGGCAAGCAATAGTGGCAAGCTAACAATTGCGTCTATCCAAAAAGCATGCTCAGAAGATAATGTCCCTCATAACTCTACAAACATGAAGGCATCAACAAAGAATCACGTAAATTTTATCCAAAAATAAATTTCCCATGGCTTACAAAATAATACTAAGAAGTAAGAACCATCATCCTCACCCTTCCGTTTTAACATTGGCTTAACCTAGTGAAGAAGAAGATTAAGAGATCTGAAATATCAAACACCAAAAGATGAAACAATCAAACGAAAAAAAATCCAAGAACCTCGTCAAGAGGCTTTTAATCAAGCAAGCTTCATAAATCCTCAAAACCTTGGCCTCTAATCTACTTGTGCCTCCCTAATTCCTCCTGTGCATCTGCACACTTACAATGAAAACCACATTTAGAATTATACAGGAAAAACTTCCATAGCGTGTGATACCCATAGGGAATCACTCACATTAATTAACTGCAGCATATCAACCACACACACCATAAGACATTCCATATCTACCAGACTCAATTAGCAGAGCTTGATAGAAAATTAAAAAAAAACAAAATAAAAAAAAACAAAATCTGTTAAGAATATATGCAAGATTATGACATTTAAAGGAAAAAAATAAAAAAGATCAGGAGAAAGAAGATTACAAAAGGAAAGTAGCATACACCAGCAAAATGCATGTTCCCTCCCTCAGCATCTGGTCTAGGCAGAAGACTTTAATAGAGCTCGTCTGTATAATTTTCATCTCCTTATTATGTGTGATTTTGATAACTATATATCGATCAAATTAGCGGTTAGATACTACTTTTCCTCAAACCAATTGTCAAAAGGCAGGCTAAAGAGCTTCACGGTCAACATCTTATATTTAGATCATTTACTGCAGAAGGAGTAGAACATGAGAACAATTTACCAGTTATTTATTGCAAGCACCCGTTTTTTTTCCCCTTAAACCAAAAAGAAGCAGAAACCCAAAGAATGTATATAATAAAAAAACACAATAGGGTAGAAGGTAGGATTTTTTTCAGAGATTATTGAAGGAAATACGGTAGGTTAATAACAAATGATGAAAGTGTCAGGAGGTAGAGAAGACTTACGAAGCCAATCTCCAGATTTTGTTGAACCTAACCCAAGCCTCACCTGCCATGGTACCTTTGCATGTCAACAGTCATTTAGTTGGATTTTCTCTGGCAAAGAATCGACACCACCAGTTGACAATTGAAGGCACCGGACGAACCTTCAAGCGGCAGTCGCCACCGTACGGCAGTAGAGAAAAATCGGAAAGGAACCTGAAGGAGCAGTTGCAGATGGTGAGTTTAAACCGTGTATACCAATTTTTTCTTCTGAGGGAGGCTATACCAATTTCACTCTTTGTTGGGCCTTCTATTTCCTCACACCGGCCCACAGTCCCTAAAGAAAAGGGCCGACTAAAAATGGCAGGAATTATATATATAATACTATACACACACGGTAAATGCAATTAAATAAGAAGGTAAATTTTGGCAATTATTCTGAGACAATTGGTGCAGCCACGTGGAGGGGAGGAGTTGAAAGCCTTCCTTCTTCTAAAGTAGTAGGATAAGACAACTAACGAGATATTCATGGTAACAAAAATACATACATGATGTTATTTATTGTAATAATGCAACATACTCTCCCCGTTCCGAAATAATTGAGGCAGTTGCAAAAAATATTTGTTTCAGAATAACCGACGCAACCATATTTTCAATGCAACATTTATTGAGTTTTTCGTACATATATCTTTACTTATGAAGGAGTGAGAATAAATACAATATTGTATTAATTATAAATTAAGTTTTTTTAGTCATTTTGACATTCAAATTAAAACATTAACTCACATTCTTAATACGAGTGTTTTTGTTAACTGCCTTCATTATTTCGGAACAGAGGGAGTATATAAGTATTTATAGGAACAAAACGAATACATAATTGTTTGTTTATCGTAATAATTAAAAATAAATGCTACTTAATCGCAAAAAAATAAAAATAAATGCTACTTTAAAAAAGATAAAGAAAATAAGAGAACTAAAGTGTAATTATCTCTAAATGTTGTATTCCTTATTGAAAAAATGAAAATCGCAAGGGCCAAAGAAGAACAAAGACGAGAAACGAAAGACTAAAAGGGGAAATAGCAGTGGGCCAATCTTTGTTCCTCTGATATGTCAACGTGTAATTGGCTGAAATGCCGGATTCTGACGCTGTCCACGATATATAGCACATTTTTACATTTTTTATTATGTCTAAATAATTACTAGTATAAAATTTAATTTAAACTGCCGGTTGCCGGAAGTCTAAAACCCATTCTCTCGTATTATCTATACGAAGACGAAGAAGCCAAGAAGATTGTACCCGTATTTTTCTTCATTCTCTTCTTCTTCTTCGTTGTTGATTCGTTAAATCCTTTGCGAGTGATTCTGTAATCTCAGCTGCTTTCTTTGTCAGGTTAATCTTCCGCTCCTTTTTTTCTTGTTAATTTTTATATGAATTATTCACAATTCTCAATCTTGAATTGTTCTTAATTCTCAATCTTGATGGGCTTTGTTTTCAATCATTTGATCTCACTCAAATCTTGATGGTTTCTGATTCCATTCCTTTCTATGTTCTTTAATCAGAGGAAGAAGAAATGAAGAGTGGTGAACGTTTAGCGAATATTGCTTTAGCAGGTACCCTCATTTCCATTTGATTTTTCTACTTGTTCAGGCCCATTTTTCTTATTATCTGTTTGCTTGAAAAGCATTTTTTACGTTTTTTTTTTTGGGTTGTCAATTTGTAATCGTTTTTTGATTCATCTTTCTCCTAAACAGGGTTGGCTTTGGCGCCTTTAGTAGTGAAGGTAGATCCAAACTTAAATGTAGTTCTGACAGCTTGTCTCACGGTTTATGTTGGTTGCTATCGTTCAGTGAAGCCTACGCCACCTTCGGTATGTGAAGCTGGAGGCTATTCTGCTGTTCAATTATTTTTAAATTGAGATCATATGATTTTAACAAAATGTTTTGTTTCATGTATTTTGCAGGAAACCATGTCTAATGAACATGCCATGCGGTTTCCGCTAGTTGGAAGTGCAGTGCTTTTGTCATTGTTCTTGCTGTTTAAGTTTCTATCTAAAGAGCTGGTTAATGCTGTATTGTCTGGCTACTTTTGTATTCTTGGGGTGGTAGCATTTTCGTATGTTCTTTTCCTGTGGCTTATCTTACTTTGCTGTGTTTTTGGATTTTTATTCCAGTGCAGACTTGACTTCACCAGTAATGGTGGCGCTTTCTTGTTGATTTTTGTAGAGCTACATTACTACCTGCAATTAAACGGTTTTTGCCGCAGCGTTGGAATGATGACGTAATTGTCTGGCGTTTCCCTTATATCAAGGGTATGAATTCCCTTGTAGTATTTATTTTGTCAACGATATGATGTGTGGAGGGAATACTGGTACTGCAGTTTAAGTATTATCATATATCCATGGTAGGAGTTAATTGAAAAACAACTTTGCCTTACTGGTCATAGTTCTGTTTTTTATGATAGAAACTAGGATAATGGTATGAACAAATGATGCTTGGAATCATGTTTCATGTGCCTCCTTTGTGCATATTTGTGGGGGGACTCTATTGTGGAGAGTCTTTAATGAGTAGTTCCACTTGCATCCAATCAAAACAAGACAAATGGCACGACTTTAGTGTGTTTTTGGTGGCCTACTTTGTTTATAAACCTGTTTATAGTGTATGTGATGCCACATGTCGTGTTTTGTTTGGATGCTAGTGAAACTCCTTATTTAGTGCCCTTTGCAGTAAAATTTACCTTTTTTTTATTTATTTATATGCTAAATGTATTGAATTTCAACTCTGCTTAAGTGGTTGATGTTTGTGGTGATGTAGCTTTTGGATTCCGAAAGTTGTTTCTGTTACATCTCCTTTTTCCCTATTAGTCTTATTCATTGATCCAAAAACATATCCCGTCTAGACCTATTTCGTTGCCAGCTCTAAATTACTATTAAGCATCTTCCTCAAGAAGAATGCCTCCTTTTCTTTGAACAACAATGTTTTATCCTGCTATGTGACCGTTCTTTTGCTTCTTGTTGAAGATTCTTTTCCATAAATTCAACTACAAAAGGGCAATCTTAAAATCTACAAATGTCCAGTAACCAATTTTCATTCCAGGACAGTTGGTTTATATGATTAACTGATCAATGTTTTGATATCACTGTTTACAGCTGAATTTGTGACTTTGTTCTTTTCCGGACATTTAATGGGTTATTTGGGGTTCATTTTCTCTGTGATTTGTTTTCTTTATGGATTGTAGTTTTTTTGACAATGATACTTTTGGAACAATACTACTTGTGTTGTTTCAAGAATATTGTTGCTACAGTAGGGAGTAAAGCTTACATTAGAACCATTATGACGGACCCTCGTACGCTTGTAACTGAACATACCATATGAGCTTCGTTTTCCAGTTCATGCCTTGTACCTCTGGTGCTGGTAACTGGATGGATCTTATCCAGACGGTTAGTACTAATTAATCTTTATTCTCATGTTTTTCAGCTTTGGAGGTTGAATTTACAAGGTCCCAAATTGTTGCTGGAATTCCTGGAATCTTCTTCTGTGCTTGGTATGCTAAAAAGAAGCATTGGCTGGCTAACAATATATTGGGGCTTGCGTTTTCCATTCAGGTGTGTGAGTGTTTGCTCGAAGTGGATAGTTGACTCCTTTTGAAGTGCATAATTTTGATTAAATTTATTTATCAACTCCGCCTCTGTTCTTTTGAACTGGCTGTGATGTTGCTAAAAGCATAGAATTTTTGTACAAAACATATATTTCATTTCTTTAAATTAGACTTGTGGAACTGTCTGTGGGGGAGTGAGTGGGTGGTGAGTGGGTTGGTGGTGGGTGGGGGGGATTTGATGAATGTTAAGATAGCGTCAGTTTTAGGTGTAAAAATAATTATTTGCAAGTATTTTCAAGTACTACTACTATTCAAGTAAGTAAACAATTCAAAGTTTTGATTGCCTGCTGTATTAACTATAAATTTCTGTAAAGTATCACAGTGAAAATGAAGTCGTTGCTTATTGATATTGGTCATTTGCTTCTATCATAGAGGTGATAGGAAGATAAATTAACTGGAAGTTACTATTTTTGGAGTAAAGGATAAACATGTGCCATTTGTTATTTGAGCTTGATGAATGATGATCAATAAGCTTTAAAATCATCATTCAATGGATTTTCGGGTTTTGGTTGGAATTTTCTCCCTCCGTTCCGAAATAACTGATGCAGTTGCCAAATGCACACAAATTAAAGAAACCATTTATTGCATTGACTTTTATATGAAATATACTATAATGCCCTCAACTAAAAAACCTTTGAAATACAAAAGACATTTGGAGTACCAAAAATATGCATTTAATGAAGGGTAAAGTAGAAAAAATACATTAAATATTCCATTGAAATGCGAACTGCCTCAGTTATTTTGGAACGAATCTTTTTGGCTACTGCATCAGATATTATGGAACGGAGGGAGTAATTTTTAGCCTTGCCCTTCTCCTTGAGCTACATGCAAATAGACCTCGACTTTAGCTAAGTTCATGCTTTGTTGTCTAATGTTGGTGTAGAAACTAATGTCTACCTTCCAATTGGTTGTTCTCTCAAACTTGTAGATTGTGGTACAGTATAGGGTGAACTCATCCACATCTATTACTCACTCCGTCCCACTTTGTTTGGGACTTTTTGAAACTCTAAAGATTTAAGGGAACATCGTTTATTAGCTTGTCTAATTATTAAAAACATGACTACTTTACAATTATGTCCTACTTATATTGTCCTTAAACTTCTTAATAAATGTTCTTATGTGGGCATTTTAGGAATTTAAGAAGAATCATTTAGTCTAAATATTAGTTATGGGACCTATTTTGGGGCATCCATAAATGGAATAAGTCCCAAACAATTTGGGACGGAGGGAGTACCATTTTCGTTGCCTTGGGAGACCTCATTGGATCTCAACACCCCGTTTCGATGTTCGAAAGTTACTTTGATAATTAACTGGATATTGCTTTTTTCACTGATCTTACTTTGTTCTACTTCCCCTCCCCTCTATTTTGGTTTGTACAAATGTATCTTTGCCTACATTTAGCCTGTCATCATGATACTGATTTTAGCTTTCTTATCATGTTCTGACTGTCTTGTACCCAAGTATTTTTCCTTTTCATGCTGTATACTTATAGTTTGAAGGGGAGCCTTCCACAACACTAAAAAGGGTTGTCATGTGACCAGAGGTCACAGTTGGAAAGAGTGAGGTATGCCCGTGCCCAGTTGGCCTAACTGGCTCGGTTCTGCAACCTAGCATAACAGGGATGTTGTCATGCAGTGGGCTACCCTTTAATGTTGCATACTTTGTGATTGTAGTGTAAATGTCTGTGAAGGTTTTGAGTTCTAACTCAACTATAATATTCGAGCTTGCAGGGGATCGAAATGCTTTCACTTGGTTCATTTAAGACAGGAGCGATACTTTTGGTAAGTAAATGGTAGCTTTCCCTGTTATACATTTTTTTATTTTATATGTAGATGAAAAGAGATCTTTTAAATATCACTACTTGGATTGGAATAGAATGGTTAGAATATTTGATATAGCCAGTTATACATTTCCATCATTTCTTAAGAAGACACTGTCAGAAGAGGCAGGTCTTGTGCCTATGCTCCAGATCTGGGTGGTGTTTGGGGATGATCCAAACATCTTAATATCCGCTATCTTTACCTTTGATGTTTGCTTGAGAGGTGGTCTGTACTTTAGGTTATAATAGTCTGCTCTAGTTATGGGTGGTGTTTGTAAAGGATCTAACCATTTTGGTCTAATGTCCACTATCTTACCTTCATTTTTTCTCAGGAAGTAATCTACGTGGTTCGGATGTGATGACTTTTAGGTGGACAGATACAACTTAGACGTATTAGGTGTATCTGTAGTTATATAGAAGCTTTACTGTTTCCTGTGCGAAACTAGCACAGAAATACATTGAATACTTGCTAAGATTATTTCTCAAATGTAACATAAAGGCTTTGTGTTTTTTTTTTTTTTTTTTTTTTTTCGAATATATAGATGACAAGATCTGTGAAAATGTGTTTGGGAATGGACGTACAAGCTGATGTAAAAAGTTGCCTCTGCATCAAAATGTGCGCTTCTATACAAAAAAAAGTTAATAGGCAATTTAAGGCTTCTTAAAAAACCAAGAAGTAACTGTCACGCTTACACCATGAGTTCTTTCTTCATATGGAGCACATCTGGGATTTAAATGTCTACTTATGGTTACCATATTTTTTTTATGAAAGTACTCTTCAAACCTTTGTGCTGGTTGCCTCTGTTCAAGTTTAAAATGCCTTATGGGTCTTTCTAATCTATTTATGTTCTGCAATTTCAGGCTGGACTTTTCGTCTATGATATTTTCTGGGTATTTTTCACACCAGTAATGGTTAGCGTGGCTAAATCTTTTGATGCTCCTATCAAGGTACACAGACTATGCCTCCCTTATTTTTACCGAGTCCATCCATGATTCTCTGCTCAATAATTTATTGTTGACTGAAAAACACATTTTTTTTCCAGCTTTTGTTCCCAACCGCTGACGCTGCTCGCCCTTTTTCGATGCTGGGTCTTGGAGATATAGTGATTCCTGGTATACTTCTTGTTCCACTGTTTAATTTGCTTGATGTTTTGGCAGTCCTTTTGAATTCTAACTGTTGAAAATGTGTTGATGATGCTTTCATCACTTTCGATATGTTGTGTTTTTTTGTGATATCTTGTTTTATTTCTGTTGGTCACGTATGTGCTTGTATGCAGGAAAGAAATTCATTTGAAGCATGATTTTTATTATATTCTCTCATAATTTCACCAGGGCACGTATTGAATAAGATTTCTTATTGTTATTATCTGCAAAACTTCAGGTATATTTGTAGCCCTGGCATTGCGGTTTGATGTTTCTAGAGGGAAGCAAAACCAATACTTCAACAGTGCTTTTCTAGGATACACCGTAGGTCTAGTCTTGACAATCATTTTCATGAACTGGTTTCAAGCTGCGCAGGTTTGTCTCCCGTGCCCGCCTCTTAAATTCTATAAATATGTCAACCCGATGTTAAGTGCATGCGTTGAGTGAGTAACTAACAAACTTCTTTTTCATGGTAATTGTGCCTTCTTTTCATTTTCAGCCTGCGCTTTTGTACATAGTTCCAGCAGTTATCGGATTTTTGGCAGTGCATGTCCTTTGGAATGGGGAGGTCAAACCAGTAAGTATTGTATTTGCTTTAGAGTAAAATTCGACTGAACCTTTTGAGTGAAATGCCCGGGCTTGATTTATTGCACATGTGACTTATCAGTTAACAATTCTGTTGTGCAGCTATTGGAGTTTGATGAGTCCAAGTCAACAGAGACCGTCTCAGAAGACGGGGGTGCTGCTGAGAAACCGAGCAAGAAAGACGAGTGAAAAAAAAAAAAAAAGCAAAACTACAAAATACGGAATGAAATGTTTGTTTCAGTTTGTTGGGGCTAGTAGGGGAATTTTACTGGGAGGGAGGACTCCTCGTGAGGAGGAAACATCAAGTTTTGATGTTATATTTTTCTAGTTTTGTTAACCCACCAAACAAACAAACAAACAAACAAAGTGCAACGAGAGATGTTAGCTTTTGATTTATTGTTATACTATTACTTTTGCAACAACAACAACCCTTTGGTTCTTTTATCAGAAAGAATTTTATTTTATATTTTTTGCCAGAAAGCTTTTGATATCAAGGGAGTCGTTTTGAGTCCCATGCATATGGCGTCTTTCACGAAGAAATTTAATTCATTTGTCATTTCACACTTGTAGGTGAGAGTTGAAGAATCAATTGAAGCTATAAAGAGTAAACACGTTTGAGTTCGGTTCATGCTCGAACAATAGATTAATAACATGGAATGGTAGATCGTCAATACCTCTCCAGTAAAGACGTTAAAGGCTCCCTTCTAATTGTTTGGAAAATGCATTTATGTTCTTCCTTTGGTGATCTCTAATAAGTAATAATCCCACCGCCACAGAGTCATTCCCAAATGCAGTCTCAACGTTAAACTTTAAGCCCCCATCACACGGCGTTGCCAAATCACAATGAAGGGGGACATGATTCTGGACTTTAGCCCCCGAAAGCACACAAAATTTCATCTGCTTCTGCAATCGAGAGGGAGATGATCCGTTGGACGCGGACAACTTGTTTCTCAAAAAGCCAAGAATTTGTAGCTTTCCAAATGTTCCAAAGAATGCATATAAATTAGGACTTGAAAACGCAAGCAAGTCCAAAAATGAGTCACTCGGACAAGCCTTCCAGACCGGACGAGTGATACCACACTCGAAGCGACAAGCGGTTTCACTATGGTGTTGACATAATTGACAAGTGCCATCGCCCATCGCTCATTCCTCGAATTTTAAGGTTTGCAGCGGTCGGGAGTGAATAACTTAAAAGTTTCAAAAATAAATATGCTATCTTTGGTTGCACTTTAGTTTAATGGCTAGGTTTCGGGGTTTTTTTTTACTCGAAGTTGAGGCCTCGTGCGCTTGGCTGATCTCGTTCTTGAGCTTTAAAGCTGACATATATCCGCTTTTGACACCCGTTAGACGTGCAGTGCCAAATTAGCTTGTCTTCTTTAAAACTCTTTCCGCCTCCAAGCTATTAAAGAGAGCATACATAATATCTTTCTTCCACCGTCTATTTTGAGGGTGAATAAGACCCACCTCTCTATAGGATGTACGAACCCACCTCTCGCTATATGAAGTAAGAAGTTGGAAAGGTAACCATGGTTCCTCCCTAATTTTAATATTGTCTCTGTTCTGACCCGCCACCGCAAATAAATTTGAGCTCGTTCGTCTACTAAATTAAAAAAAAAACTTAAATCCGATAGTCACTTTAACCGTTTACCTCTAAGCCTCTAAAAATATTGGACTTGCTAAAATTTCATTTTTCCCTCGAATATGTTTGTTCTTTTGCAAAACCTTTTTTTTTTTTTTTTTTTCTGAAATCACTTTTGCAAAACTTTTGAGAAAATCTCATTTATTTTATAGTAAATTTTTACAGTCAAAAAACATAAAACCAGTCGGCCTAATTTTTTTTTTTTTTTAATTTTTAAAATCAAAGTGAGCCGACCAATAATAATTTTATATACCACACGCTGTAAAAGTAGAAAAAAAAAAAAAAAAAAAACAAAAGTCGAGAACAATCGGGATGCTTCATACTTCGTGTATTTGACGACTCCATCAATAAATAGGCTTTTTTTTTTTTTTTTTCCTTCTCACCATCTAACAGCCCTAAATCAAATTGAATCCTAACCGTTGATATATCAGACGAATACTTGTATAAAAAAAAAAAGACTCCCATTTTGCAACCTAGAAAGGTAGTTTTGCTCTGTACTTTCTCTTGCTGCCGAATCTGCTATAGTTTTGCAGCAATCACAAATCTATCGCAATAAGCAAAGTTTGATTCTGATTGTGGAGGAATTTTGAAGGAAGCATAATTGAGGCAAGATGTTCGGAAGAGGTGCAGCTAAGAAGAGCGATAATACCAAGTATTATGAGATTTTAGGAGTTCCCCAAAGTGCATCACCGGACGATCTCAAGAAGGCTTACAAGAAAGCGGCAATCAAGAATCATCCTGATAAGGGTGGTGACCCTGAGAAGGTAGCTTACTACGTTTTCTTTAATTTCCGATTTGCATATTTATTTCGGCGATGTGAATTATACCTTTTTCTGGGTATTTGAGGGAAAAAAATTAATTTTTTTTGTGATGGTCGGGTTCCTAGTCAATGCATATGTGATTTGTGTTTGGATTTGTTGAAATAAGGTGGAATTTTGACTCGTTAATGGCTGTAATTTTGATCACTAACTAGGGTTTGTGAGAATTACTCTAGTAGCGCCGGTGGAAATGTTTCTAAGCTATCCTTGATTGTTTAGCCAGATAAATGAAATGTTGGAGATCAGGAGGTCCAATTGAATCTTAAAAAATAATATGGAACTGTTTAGCTCTGGGCATGCGTGTGCTGTAATACATGGGGTACCCAGAAATTTCTTATACTCTGGGTTTTAATCGGAGGTGAAACATAATTATGTATTCAAGTGTGTTCAGATGAATCAATGTGAAGACATGCTTAGTGCCAATATGCTATTTTAGGGAAACTTTAGACAGACAGTATTGTCTGAAAGCTACTTCTTAGGCAGTGTTTTGTGTATGTGAGGCACTCACGTGTGTGAGGTTTGTTTTTGAATTTGTCTTACTAACTCTGGTGATGCCTTGATAACTGAATGCCTTTGCAGTTTAAGGAACTTGCTCAGGCTTATGAAGTTTTGAGTGATCCGGAGAAACGTGAGATATATGATCAGTATGGTGAGGATGGAATTAAGGAAGGATTGGGTGGTGGTGGAGGCGGCATGCATGATCCATTTGACATCTTCCAATCATTCTTTGGTGGAAGTTCTTTTGGAGGTTAGGCTGTGTACTTAAAAGTTCTTTAATTTGACCTTATCTTGCTTTCTCTGTTTCTATTGTGTGTGTCTGTTTTCCTTGAATGTAATGGTGTTGATGCAACTTGATAAAAGTCTTTAATTGTGAACATCAGGTGGTAGCAGCAGAGGTAGAAGGCAAAGGAGGGGAGAAGATGTTGTTCATCCACTGAAGGTTTCTCTAGAAGACTTGTTTAATGGGACAACCAAGAAGCTTTCGTTGTCCCGGAATATCATTTGTTCAAAGTGTAATGGGTAAGTCTTTTCCAAGCTTTATCTGTTAAGTATAGCTAGTCAAGTTGTTTTGAATGTTATCTCACTTATGGTTTTCTTGCTCGTGATCTATCTGCAGCAAAGGATCAAAATCTGGAGCTTCAGCAAAATGTTCTGGCTGTCAAGGTAAGGGTATGAAGGTCACAATGAGACAGATTGGCCCTGGTATGATCCAACAAATGCAGCATCCATGTAATGAGTGCAAAGGAACCGGTGAGACGATCAGTGACAAAGACCGATGTACCCAATGTAAAGGCGATAAGGTTGTTCCAGAGAAGAGAGTGTTGGAAGTTGTTGTGGAAAAAGGCATGCAGAATGGACAGAAGATTACGTTTGCTGGAGAGGCTGATGAGGCGGTAAGAGACATCCACTGAGATGTGTTATTTGTGCAATTAAGTAGGTATTCTAAGGCTTTGGTGCTGACTTGGTTTTTATTGTTGCTATGCAGCCTGAGACAATCACAGGAGATATTGTATTTGTGCTTCAGCAGAAAGAACATCCAAAGTTCAAGAGAAAGCATGATGATCTCTTTGTTGAGCATACTATATCCCTAACCGAAGCATTGTGTGGCTTCCAGTTTGTTTTGACTCACTTGGATGGTCGGCGTCTGTTAATCAAATCAAATCCTGGACAAGTTATTAAGCATGGTTAGTAGATATGTAGTAGTACTATTAGTGTCCCGTTTGTTCTGGTTGACTGGTTAACCTAACTTGCAATGCAATGCAATGGGTTTTTTACAGATCAATACAAGGCAATTGATGATGAAGGAATGCCGATGTACCAGAGGCCATTCATGCGTGGTAAACTGTACATTCACTTCACTGTGGAGTTCCCTGACAGTCTAACTGCTGATCAGGTGAAGGGCATTGAGACGATCATTCCGAAAAGCAAACAAACACAGGCAACAGATATGGAGCTGGATGATTGTGAGGAGACAACCCTGCACGATGTCAACATGGAAGAGGAGACGAGGAGGAGGGAAACTTATGCTCGACAGGAAGCGTATGATGAGGATGATGACGACATGCATGGCGGTGGAGCTCAAAGGGTGCAATGTGCTCAACAGTGATGATGATATATTTCAGCCAAGCCAATTTTCCTTAATAGGGAAAGTAGTACGAATACCATGAAACTGTTTGGGCTACTATCTGGGTTGTGTGTGTGTGTAGCAGACAGGTTATTTGAGCACGTATTTCCTTTGTTTAAGCTTTTAACCTTGTAAGGATAATAATCAACACACCTACTTTATTTTCCCTTTGGATCTGAATTCTTTTCTCTTTGCTTTGTTGTTAAATGCTTTAAATTTTATCTTTTGAATGTTGAGCCCCAACCTAAAGGGTTCGACCCATAGAGAGCTTCGTAAAGAATGTGAATTGAGGGTTGTCTCATTGATCCGTGTGCAAGATATCATGCATGCAAGGGGTTGAATGTACACCTCTTGTTGTCGAAGTCGATCCTTTACACAATCGAACTTCCACATCCCAATTTAAAGAGGCAGGAACGTCACTATGATAATCTTTCTACTCTTTTACCATGAGAGAGATTCTTCTAGGGGCAATGGTTGAAGTTTTGGGCATCACTGGGGGTATTCTCCTGGAGGCAATGATTGAAGTTCGTTATCACTGGCCATTCTCTCGAGGGCAAGATGCATTGTTTGAAGTTTTTTACATGTATGGATGGTTGTGTTATGAGAATTTGCATATGTGATTGAGCCATCCATATATGCTTCCAGACCGTTTTTGTCCTTATCTGCATATCAAATACTGATTTTGAGAACGTTTTTGTCTACCCAAAATGGTTGACAAGCAGGCCTAGCTAAAACTTGGCTTTTGCTCTGATTTGGTTTGTATAAGCTTGTGTTTATTTGTTTCAAGTTCGATGATAAAAGAATAAACATGAGTTGTGATCATCAACACTCATTTATGTTGTCTAACACAAATATATTTTCCTAACATTAACTTTTATGCAGATAGGAGCCAAGTTAATGTGATCATGGACACTTGTTTGATGCAGATAAGTTGAGCCTGAGTTTAAACAATTGCCTGATGAAACTAAGTCAAGCTTAAACAAAAGTAATACTTAGCTGTTTATCAAACAAACAAGCTTGAATCTTGACAGGACAGGAGGAATGGCAAAAATGGTGACACCCCCCCTTACAAAACAGGAAAACATGTTCATTTCTCTGCTTTCTATTCACCTTGATCGAGGATTGGGACACACAAGCCACACAAAAATCAAGGAAAGAATATTACAACAATTTGTTGGTTGTTATACAAGAGTTTAGGCTGCTTTAAGAGTAACTACTTGGGTCTTAAGGTATCGCAGTATGCGGGAAGCATACCTTGGTGTTCTATTCACAGATTCTAAGCACATTCTTGCTGCATTTATAAGACATTTAACTTCTCTTGAATTATAGTCATTTCCCAAATCTGGATCTATCATCCTATTCATAGATCTCACCACCAAGTGTGATTCTTGTACCCATTGGACCAAATCCACCTGTCCCTTTTCTGAAGATTGGCCCGTTATCAGCTCCAGGATCACCAATCCCAATTGAAAGATCGGCGTGTTGTCAACCTCAGCTGAACTTTCTGCAAGACGAGAATGAAAAGGAACATGCAAAATAAAGAATTCTCTCAGCCAAATAATGCTTTGATGCGGCATATTACAAAACGGTCCCTGAGGCTATACCTTGTCTTGATGAGTGAGTTAGCCTACTGATTCGAGTCTCAGTGAGAAGGCTAACATAAGACAGCTGTAGGAGAATAAAGGTTGTCATTATACAGTGTTGTTTACTGTGAATAGTGTTGCGATTTTGGAATTAAATGGAACAGACATGTTGTGCTCTCGGACTAAAATAATACGTGAGAGAGGGTAGCTACACATACCTTTGGTACGAGATTCTCATCCAACATGATTGTACTCGAACTAATGTATGCATGAGAAATTGGAGGATCACAAAAGAAAAGCAAGTACTCCTGCACAATGACACATTTTGATTATGAAGGGTACATGGAAGGGCCAGACCCCATTCATGCATTTTCTAACCCCTCCCCTGAAAAGAAAAGAAGAAAAAAATACAACGAAAAACACCAAATAAAAGGCAAATTCTTGAGATCATAGCAAACAGTTGCCACCGTGATGCAGCTGTAAAATCTATCACTACGTGACCAAAGGTCATGGATTCGAGATGTAAAAGAAAGTATAAGGTAAGGGTGCACATAGTAGACGTAAATGCCCTAGCCCTTCCTGGATCCTGCAGAGAGAGGCAGGATACTTCCATGTATAGGACTACCCTTGTAGCAGTTAGCTACTCAAGCATGTCACGCCACCATTTAGGTAGGGCCATAAGGACTTAATTCGAAGTCTTCCACTTGTATATCATGACAACGAGAGTTGGCGAAGTTGGAAACGTGAAGTTAGTTATACATGACAAAGGGATAAAGGGTTGCCTATAGTTCTTGAACTAGTTGCAAAATAAATTCTTTCAAGATATTTAGGTTTAAACCAAAAACTTTTGTACAAAATGTTCAAGCCAGATATTGGCCTAAACAATTTGTGTTAAGTAGATTATGGATTCATTTTATTCAAGAAACAGTTAATTTATAATCATACATACAGTTCTCTAACAGGGCACAAATAGAACCCTTTTTCACACAATAAAAAAGGCAGCAATTTAGCTCACCAACGCAGCCGCAATGCCGACAGCTATGCGCAACCTTATTGTCCAACTTAAGGGAGTCTTTAGAGGATCTAGCAAAAAAAGAAAAAAGAAAAAAAAAAAAAAAGGTTATTACATGAAACAAATTCCATAAATACTCTTTAAAAAAAAATTTCCATAAATACTGAGAATATTATCAAAACTTACCAGAAAGATGATCCTTCAGGCTACCATTTCCCAGATCTTCTAACACGAGGAACCTAAAAGGGCACATTTCAATATATAATCCATGTGAAAAGCAAAATTATGATTAGAACGGTAAGCATAACGAGAAAGCCTTAGGATTTTTGACTTATTGAGATAGGATTTTAACTGAGGAATATTGGAACGAGTGTTCGTAAGCTCAAATTGTAACTGAAAAACTGTTGAAACATAATGAATAAACATATGACAAATGCATACATGATCATCATCATCACTTAATTCACAAAATGAGTATCCACGTGAAGCTCTAGATCCAATATAAGGAATATAATAAGGTCCAACAACAAAAGTAAAGAGCAAAAACCTTTCACGCCCTGCAAAGAAACCGTAAAGAGCTGCAATATGACGATGATGCAAGCGCCCTAGAAGCTGGACTTCCTTGTAGAAGGCAGTGTAATCTTGATCATTCGGAACTCTAACTTCTTTAATAACAGCCACCTGTCCATCCCGAAATTTGGCATTGTATGATACCCCATGGGAAGAATTCTCAATAATTCTCCTGAATCCATCAGTTGCCGTCTTTATATCCTTGTAAGAGTATTGCTTCACCAAATAAACTGCAGCTGTAGATCATGATGAATACAGTGCGTTTGGACATACGCAAATTGGTGATTCTACCCCATTCAAATAAAACAACGATATTCGTTTGAATAAAGTAATCTTTTGTTTCCTACTTTTCTATTCACAATTAACCATATTCCCTCTATTCAATATGAAACCCGATGCAATCCAAAGGGGTATTTCAACCAAAATTTATACACTCAGTAAACAAAAACCTGAATAAATTCATCTCCAAAGAGAGTCTTTCAAGCAAACCACTCACAACAAGAAAATCTGTAGTGCACTTAAATACTACCTCATCTTCTTAGGGATCATTAGACTGTACTATCTCCGTCCCAAAATATTAGTCCTTTTAGCTTTTTGACTTTGTCCCGTAATATAAGTCATTTTAGAATACTAACATAGCACTTATCGCATTTTCTTCATCTTACCCCTAAATATTGATTCGACAATTTTTCTTTAGTCTACCTCTATTGAATTAATGATACCCAAATTGTATTTTAGACTCTTGTCTTTAAGATTTATTATGACATTTTTTCCGATTTCCCGAACCGTATGAAAATTCTGAACTGAGTTATAATTTGGGACAGAGGAAGGAAGTACATATCATATTTGATCTAGCACGAACACCAGGTTATGATGAAGCAACACTAATTGCATAGTGTCGGTACAGCACTGCGAAATTCCCAAAGAAGAAGAATGTGTAAATGCTACAAAATTGCTCAATTGTCTAGATGTATCATCAGAAAATCTATGATAAAAGACCGAGAATTGGACGAAAATGATTGACACTATCTCAAAGATCTTCCTGTTGTTACTTATTACCATCTTTTTCACTGTAACTACTACAAGTTTAAGGATCAAACCCATATAACCAGAAGAACATCTACAAAATACAGGAAAAAATCGTGCAAGTACACACAAGATCAGAGAATTTAGACAAGGGAAGCAAAAAAGGAGAAGGGGGAATGAAATTCAGAAGAAAAGGAAAGGGCAAACCTTTGTTTCGCCGGAAATACATGAAAGGAAAGAGGTGTCTGAGGTTTTGAAGGAAGAAAGAATCAAATTTACATGCCATTTCTTTCCGGAACCTATACTTTTGTAGAAAGCAGAGAGGTGGGGCATCGCTGCAATAACCATCTGCACATGCAATTCCATCCGTAACTTCTATCCTTAACTTTCTGCAAACGCAAAAGAAAAGAAAAAAAGCCATCCATCTTCAACTGCTCTTGGAATTTTTTTATTTTTTTTTATGGGGTCCGGTGCAATAATTTTGTAAAATTACAGTAATATTATCACAATAAAACCACACTATTTACGTGACAGAATTTCTGATTGTTGTTTTTGCATTACTATTTAAAAGAAAGATCGTGGAAGTGGCAATGTTTGGATCGAAAGATTTGAAGGTAAAAAAAAAAAAATGATTGGAAAGGATTTAAATTTCGTGGTTCATATGTTTTGTTTTTTGTTTTTTTTTTATTTTTAAATGAGAGGACAAGAAGGGAGAATGAGGGATAATATTATTTATAAATTGAATAGTCCCGTTTCCTTTCAAAAGATATGAATAACTGAAAGGAACAATTCATTTTAGTAAACTCAGAGATTTCGGATTCGAGTGTCAGTTGAGACAAAAAAATATACGTGCGTGTGTATCTTCGTATCCGTCAAAAAATTGAATTGTCTCTTTTCATTACGTCTAGTTTTATCCAAAATAGTGAAAATATATACTTCACAATGCTTCCCTCTTCTTTATTTTGTGTCACTATAATTTCATTTTTTTTTTATATAATTCATTCAATACAAACGGGACCTAAGAAAATTAATAAGCTTTTTTAGTGTTATTGCTTTGAATGTCGGTGAAAGAGTCACGTCTAATCACCGTGACATAATAAACGCTATCTTGTGATTTGACGTAATAAATGTTATACATTTATTTGGCCTTAGGATTCTCACGATGATCATGAATATTCTACAGACACATCAGGTTGTAGGTTAATGACACTAATATTCTTAGTGTTTGATCATTCTTCCATCTTTACAAAATTTTATGCTATAGCGACTGTAACATGTGATGAATTTGCTCAAGAAGCTGAGCTAATCTAACAATGGAGATAAACAAATTGAATCAATTTATAATAGTTGAAGACGGAGGAGTTTTATATACCGGTTGACCTAACTCAACTTCTTGATATTTACACCACGACGGTGATAACCGTCAATTTAGTAACCGCCAAGTTTGACTAGTCCAACTAAAATATAGGTGGTGGATTATTCGCCATTCTTTAATAAAATACGTAATTTATAATAAACTAATTTCTTGGGCATTAATATTGGTATGGATAAAATTCATCGAGAGTGTAACGCGCCGTTCTTGGATATTGAGTTCATATCGAGAGAAAAACGTTCGGCACGTATAACATTAAATCCGTCTAACATTATACGTAAGTCTTTACGTTATTGTATCGAATTAAGCAACGCGGAATGTAAAGAGACTCGGTAAAACATACAAGGTATTAGAATCAAATTGCCATCCAAGTATAGATAGAAAGGAATAAACTTACAACAACGAAATGTCTTACAAATACGATGTCTAACAACAGAAGTAAACTTATCTTACAAGATAGATTTTAACAAAAGGCAAATGAAATACAACATGTCTTGAAAAGGAAAATACATTGTTTCATTATTCAACAAGATAATAAAAGATCATGATAGAACTTCTAGCATAGCATAGCAAATCAAACGTCATCCTCAACGTCATCCAAATCTTACTTATCCTGCACGTCTTCTCAAGCAAGAAAACATACAAACATGCAAAAGAGATAAGTACATAGCGTACTTAACAAAAAGGTATAAGCTATTGCACAATTATGCTTTTTGATGAAAGGTTAACATATTATTATTAATGAAAGTTATCTTTATGAACACGACTCAAACTCTAGGGTTCACTTCATACTCATAACATGTCGTGAGGATCCTACTTTGTTTTTAGCTTAAATTATCTTTGTTACATCAAGTATTCAAGAGCACTACGTGACAATGTTGCTCACGAAGCATCTTTTGCAACCTACTAGCAATACATACACTAGTAGTCACAAGCTAGTCTCGATAGTGTGTGTGTGTGTTAGACGAAGTCCCTCCACTCATGGTATCTCTTAAAGATCAGTGAAGTTGTCCACTTTATCTGACCACACCACACATCGAGATATAGTCTTGTGCCTTACCAAGAATAACATTGATGTTTATGCTTTTAACTACACAAGCACATATGTTATTAACCGTTAACTAGTCATCTAAGTGTTTTCAAGGCAAAAGATCACTTAATTCTACTCCCTCACTTAGGCAACTAGACTCTAACAAAGCCTATCACATACACAAGCATTGATGGATACCAATCCACCAAAGCACAAGGCCATTCATACTCTTCCGAACTTCAACTCTTAGAAGAATCCATTCGGTGCTGGAACTGAACGCATCAGAAACTTAAGCATAGCTTTGTTAGGTCTCTTTAAGGTTCACGCGTCATGAAACATCAATCAAAACTCAATTCGGGGCCTTAAAACCCCAAAATCACAAAACAGACTCTTTGGCGCGCGCTGAAACGCTCCAGAACCTTGTAGATCATTTTGCTCTGTGTTAGCACGTGCCAATCCCTTTTTCGGTGTGCGCCAAAATATACAGAACATTATGTTTCGATTCTGCTTATCCTCGGCGCACGCTAAAGCTACTCGGCTGGCGCTTAAAACTATTCGGCGTGCTCTTTGTCCACCCTTGGCGCACGCTGAACCTCTTTGACGGGCACCAAAAGGGTCGAACCATCCCGAAACTGCAGATTTTTTGCACTTTCAATTTCTAATCCAAATTCCAACACTTTGATGGCAAATATAACACGACAACATCAATAAAACTTCACCAAACAACAACTAAACACATACCAAACATTATAAAACACTAAGTTCAATTTGAAGACCCTTTTACTTGGAATCCAAAGCAAAAGCAAAGCAAACTACAAACTTCTTGATTTCACCAGCCAAAACCTAATTGATCAACAATTAAACCTAAATAAATTGTGATCATAAGTTTCTAAACAAACTAAACTACAGATTGAAGAACTTTGAGCAACAAAACTTGATCAAACCAAAGATTCCAAAACTTGGGCTAAACTATAGCTTTCTCAAAAATAACTTCAATTTTCTGGTATCCAAACGAAGCTTGTTTCGTGCTGATTCCGATTATCGAGAATATGCAATCCGTTGAACGACTTGTGAGAATTTTAGGAGATTCACTTTTTTTGACTTTGGGAGAACAGATTTCGAACTTGCTTTTCGGTTTTCTTCTTTTCTGACAACCTGCTAACATAACGGGGGAGTTTTATTTGTGAAATAAAAGTTCCTCATTATATATATTTTTAACTTTAATCATTTATAAATAAATATAATATATATTTAGATTTTCATAAAATGACACGTATGCCATTTTTCTAAAAATCGGGATATTACAGTAAGTCTCGGATCGTATGTTGTAAGAGGAAGTCAGATGGTTGATTAGGATTCTGCAATTTAGAATGTTTTAACATGGCTTTATCAGCTAAACAAGAATGACGAATAGTATCCAAACCGGATTCAATAGCTAAAGACAAAATACTTCTCTTCAAGTGACCTCCGGTATGCATCGCTTCCCTCATGACCCTCGGCTATATGGCGTAGTATCCTTCTTAGTAGAGATTGTTGGAAAATTGATGGTTAAAATCCAATCCGGATTTCACCTTGGTTGTGACCCTGTTATGGAAAGGAAAAATGGGAAGAAGCTTGTGCTCCCATTAGCGTACACGAAAATAGCAATATTTATATGATGTTGTTTTAGTGTAGTTGTACATAAGAAACCAACATTATACACGATCTTTTGCATTAATTTTATTTTTCAATGCTGAATCAACCTTGAATGCTCTTTAATTTTATTTTTCAATGCTGAATCAACCTTGAATGCTGCTAAGATGACTGCTCCTGTTCCAACGTGATTAAGCTGAGGCTTTTGGCTTTTCCAGTTCTGCTACACTTATGACATTTGCTTCATCAAAAAAGATATAGAGACAGAAACATATCGAAAAATCAGCAGAAAATCTTCTTCCTTCTACCTTTCTTATGAAACTAGAGATTTCAAGCAACAAAGTTCTTAAGCAGCTGAAAGCGTGGTGCATCTTGTCGCTGCTAACCGTTCTATCCTGGGAGACTAACGTTCCGTTGAAACTCCAAGCACTCGACGGTGAGGGGACGAATTAGTCTTAAGGAAACTGTGTTCAACACATCGCTCGGTTCAGTTCATCTTGTTAATTCGTTTTCATTTTGCAATTGTAATTCGATTCAGTTGTGTTTTCGTTTTAAGCTTGTAATTGTATTCTAGTCAATGTAATCAGATTGTGCCCCATCATGCAACAATTTATCGTTTCAAGGGATGCATTGGAGAGTTAGGAAAGGACAACCAATAAATATTATCAATAAATCACGACTCTCATCATCAACTACTGACTTTTGTGCCCATCTGGTTGATATTGCCTATTCTTCAGGTGTGGTAGGCGATCTTATCATTCCTTATATCATTCGAAATTCTTCCACCGTGCATGAAGCGGGAAAAAAACATTTCAATCCATTTTTCACCTAGTAAAGAATAAGATAGGTTTATTTGGCATTGCACTTCAAATGGTATCTACACTGTAAAATCCAGTTATCGATAAGCTTGTGAGTTATAAGACCGAGAGACGTTTTTTAGTGATGTCTTCTTCTTCACGTCCAGGCAGAAATACTTGGCTTCTATCATGGAAAATTAATGTCAACGACATATACAATATTTATCGTGGAAGACATCACATAATTCACTGCCTAACGACATTGGGCCTACGATCGAGGGGTGTGGTAATTGGTATTTTGTATTAATGTAATGTAAAGTGTTTACAATGTACAGTATATATATACTAGAATACAAAGGGTAAAATAGTAAGAACACATTAACTAATAGGTTTATCTAATATATCTTCAACACGCCCCCGCAATCCTGTGGGCAGAGAGTAGACACGGAGATTGGACTTCAAGGTAGCAAAGCGTGGATTCCCCAATGGCTTGGTGAGTAAGTCGGCAAGTTGGTCCTTAGAGGTGAGAAAGGCCACCGTGAGCTTCTTGGCGGCGATCAATTCGCGAACATGGTGGAAGTCTATCTCAATGTGCTTGGTGCGAGCGTGGAAAACCGGGTTGTGGGCAAGATACGTGGCCCCAATATTGTCACACCATAACGTCGGAGTAGGAGTAGCAATAAGCATTTCAGTGAGAAGACTTCGAATCCATTGCAATTCAGCTGCCGTGTTGGAAAGGGTCTTGTATTCGGCTTCGGTGCTACTCTTCGAAACGGTGAGATGCTGTTTGGAACGCCAGCTAATTAGGTGATCACCGAAAAGATGCGGTAGGCACCAACGGATCGACGATTATCCGGGTCGGCGGCCCAATCGTAGTCGGAGTAGGCACGCAGTGAAGAGTAGAGCGACGCGAGAAGAATAAGCCCTCGAAATTGTTGCCTTGAGGTAACGAAGGAGACGCTTAACCGCTAGCCAATGTGCCTCGGTGGGTGCATGCATAAACTTGCTAGCCTTGTGAACCGCAAATGCTATATCCGGACGAGTAAAGCTTAAATATTGAAGACCCCCAACGACAGTGCGATACAAGGCCGGGTCCGAGAATAAGGGACCCGGATCATGATGAAGGCGGGTGGAGGCAGCCATGGGGGTGGAGCAAGGTTTGGATTTATCCATATTGGCCTTTTGCAGTAATTGGAAGATGTACTTGCGCTGTGTGAGGAATAAACCATCGGATGTGTAAAGTGCCTCAAGGCCAAGAAAGTAGGATAGGCGGCCAAGATCTTTAACCGGGAAGTGAGTGCCAAAGAACTTGATGACCTCTTCAACGTGAGCAGGGCTATTGCCAGTGATAATAACGTCATCCACGTAGATAAGAATGTAGAGCCGAATAGTGCCGCGAGAGTAGACATACAGAGATGTATCAGCTTTAGAGCCATGGAAACCGAACTGGGTGAGTACATCAGTAAACCGAGAAAACCATGCCCGAGGAGCCTGTTTTAGACCATATAAACTTCGTTTCAGCCGACAAACATAGTCAGGGTGATCCGGATGAGCAAAGCTAGGAGGTTGGGCCATGTAGACAGTCTCAGTAAGATGGCCATGGAGAAACGCATTTTGGATGTCGACTTGGCGTAGAGGCCACCCTTGGGATATAGCAAGGGATAGTAGAATGCGAATAGTAACGGGCTTGACAACCGGACTAAAGGTTTCAGTGTAGTCTACACCTTCCGACTGATGAAAGCCTTTAGCAACGAGACGAGCCTTATGACGCTCAATGTGACCATCGGCATGAAGTTTGGTGCGAAAGACCCATTTATTTCCAACTACATTCATATCGGGGCGATAAGGCACAAGCTCCCACGTGTTAGTACGAAGTAAAGCATTAATCTCGTCCTGCATAGCATCACGCCATACCTTATGTTTGACGGCCTCGGTAAAGGACGTAGGGTCGGAGGAGGAAGCAGTGGTAATGAGGGCTTTGGGCAACGGGTAACGGATAAAGTCCTGGTGGTGTTTGGGTTTAAGTGTGTTGGTGCGGGTTCGAGTAGTCATAGGATGAAGATGGGGAGGAGGGGGTGGTGGAGGAGGCGTGGGGTGGGCGGGACTCACGGGTTCGGCAAAGAGGGAGTGGTTTCGAGTGGGGGGACGGGCGGTGGGAGGGGTGAGGGGTTGGGGCTTTCGGCTGGTGGAGGTGCTGAGGGGGTTTTGAGGGTGCGGGGGGCCGTAGGATGGGAAGGAAGGTAACACGGAAGGGGAACAGTAGAGGTAATGGGTGTTGGTGTAGTAACGGTAGGGTTGTAGGGAAAGACCTTCTCATCAAAAGCAACATGGCGAGCGATGTAGACGCGACCGGTGGAGAGATCAAGGCATTTATAGCCATGATGGGAAGGGCTATAGCCAAGGAAGATACACGTTTTGGAGCGGAAGTCGGTTTTATGGCGATTGTAGGGTCGAAGGTAGGGCCAGCAGGCACAACCAAAGGTACGAAGAAAGGAGTAGTCGGGTGTGCGGTGATAGACAAGCTCAAACGGGGATTTGTTGTTTAGGACACGAGAGGGAAGACGATTTATGATGTAGGTGGCGGTGACAAAGGCATCTTCCCAGTAGGGCAAAGGAAGATTCGAATGAGCAAGAAGGGAGAGACCAACTTCAGTGATTTGGCGATGCCGACGTTCGATGGCACCGGCTTGTTCGTGAGTATGAGGTGCGGAGCGACGATGCTGAATTCCCAAGTGGGTTAAGGTACGAGCAAAGTGACGGTATTCGCCGCCCCAATCGGTTTGAATGGCTTTGAGTTTGGAATTAAATTGACGTTCTACAAGCGCTAGAAAGTTGGGAAAATTTATTTCGACATCAGATTTGCGTTTTAAAGGGTAAAACCATATGTACTTGGTAAAATCATCAAGAAAACTCACATAATAATAATTTCCATAAATGGAGGACTCAGTGGGTCCCCAAACATCCGAATAGATCAAATCCAAAGGTGAAGTAGAGGTAAAATTAGAAGTGTATAAAGTATGACGATGACTTTTTGAAAGTTGACACGGAGCACAAACCGCTTCCGGTGGTTTATTAGGAACAAAAATATTTAAACTACGGAGAGCTTGACGAAGAACTTGATGGGAACAATGACCAAGACGGTGGTGCCATGGAGGAGAAGAGTGTGCCGTTGAGTGATGAGCTTGGATAGGTCTTCGAGGAGGGTCGAGGAAGTGATAGAGCCCATCTTGGACAAAGCCTTTAAGAAGAGTGTTGCCCGAATGATCCTTCACAAGAAAGAAAGAAGCATGAAACTCAAAATAAACATTATTGTCAGTACAAAAACGTTGGACCGACAGAAGATTTTTGGTTAACGCAGGAGAAACAAGAACATTGGAGAGGTGGTACGTGTGTGGAGGTGAGTAAAATGTAGACGAGCCAGAATGAGTGATAGGCAAACCTGAGCCATCGCCGACGTGAATTTGATCAGGACCATCATAAGATTCGTAATGGAGAGTAAGGTTACGGAAGTCGTTGGTAAGGTGATGGGTGGCACCGGTGTCGGGAAGCCATTCAGAGGTCGGGTTGTAGTTCGGGTGGGCAGCATAAGCCTGGGGTGGACGTGGGGGACGGTTGGCGGTATTGGGTGGTGGGGTGGCTGCGGGGTCCGCAGATTCGCTATACCTGTAATAACACGCATGGGCAGTATGCCCTACTTTCGCACAAATTTGACAAACAATAGAAGGGTCATTACCAGTGTTGTTGGAGCGAGAATTTCCATGGCCTCGGCCACGACCGCCACGGCCTCGATAATTTGGTGAATGTCCTCTGCCACGGTTTGAATTGCTGTTGGAGCCGCTATTATTGGGATTATTATTGTTCCCATAGTTGCCATAATTGGTCACATAATTACCATTCGGGCGGCTGTAATTAGCCTGGGGTGAGGGAACAGCCGCCGGAGGGACGAGGGAAGTGGGTCGGCTATGCTTTGAATCCGAGACTCGGTGGTGAGGAGAAGTGCGTAAAGCTCATCGGGGTGATCGACTCCTTGATGGAGACCATGGAGACCGAGAATCATAGTCGGGCCCAAGGCCGGCGAGCGAGTAGGTAATAAAGTCGTCGTTTGAGAGAGGATGACCAGCCATATGAAGTTCGTCCGATAAATTCTTGAGTTTGAAGTAGTACTCGAGAGCGGATAACTCGTTTTTCCGGGTGGAGGCCAACTCGGTACGAAGTTGAACCAATTTTGCACGACTCGAGAGGCAAAAGACGTTTGCGAGCGGTCCGGATGGCGGCGGAGGTGGTGGCGGTGTAAACTTGGAGTAGGACTTCATCGGACAAGGACGAGGTAATGGTGGAGAGGATCATCGATCCGTTTTGGTCCAAGCAGCAAGGTCGTCTTCATATTCAGGGTTGTCTTCAAGTTTGCCGGCAGCATCAAGCCATTTGGGTGATGGAGGGGCGATGGAGCCATCGATAAATCCAAACACACCCTGGCCGCGTAGGTAGGGCAGGAGCTGTGCTTTCCAGAGGTTATAGTTCAAGCGCGTCAATTTGGTTATATGAAGCGAAAAGCGAGGGGTGAAGGTTGGGTACCGCTGAACGGCAACAATGGAGCTTTCGTCGTCCGACATGGTGTGCGATCGGAGAAGAAGGCTAGGTTTTTTTTTTTTTTTGCTAGGGTTTTTTTTTTTTGCAGGGGGCTGCGCTGGTTTTTTTTTGTTTTTTTTTTATGGATCAACCTTGCTCTGATACCATGTGGTAATTGGTATTTTGTATTAATGTAATGTAAAGTGTTTACAATGTACAGTATATATATACTAGAATACAAAGGGTAAAATAGTAAGAACACATTAACTAATAGGTTTATCTAATATATCTTCAACAAGGGGAATTGGGGATGGCATACACGTGGTATGTGAAAGTTGTGAGGAATCCATCTAGCATTTCATTTTTGACTGTGACATAGCTCGTGTGATTTGGAAAGCAAAAGGAAAAGACAAAAGTTGGCGCCAATCACACTTCCAATTGTGGAGGTCCCAACACATAAAGAAGATGAGCTCGATGTATTAGAAATTATTTATCTTTTGTGGCACATTTGCAAAGTGAGATGGAGTAAATGTGGTTGCTGGAAAGCCGATCAATAGATTGTGTGGTTGCTGGAAAGCCTCAATAGATCGTGTGGTTACACATTTAATATACACGCGCGCTGTGGGAGGATTCTACGGACATTTTCTTTTCTTTTGTGGCACAATGTATTTAATACTAGTGAGATTTGACGCCGTACGTGCCCATGCTATATGTTTTAACTTATCGGACGTTAATAAATATTGGGAAAAAACAACATATAGCTACCCTTTTCAGTTTTTCTCTAGGTATCCAAATGGTGATCGAACTGCATTTCCGTTGTTTAGGAGCCGTAGAAAACATATAATTAAATAGGATACTGGATAGTACTACAATACAAGGCATTATTTTAACTATAATTACACAAGTACTTAATGCGAGAGGCTAAAGTTACATAAGCAAAAGATCATAGTGAACATGGCATCACAAACATTAGTGTTCATTATTCATGAAACAAATTAATGGCTTGCAATACATCATGCAGTGACCACAACAAACCGTTTTTACCACAACAACATCAGTTCTTTATACATATGCAAAAGTTAACCAACAGAGGATTACAACCAACACGATATTAGTAACCATTATTAGTGTTCATTTTTTATGAAACAAACTAATGACTTCTAATATGCATGCAAAGGATGCATCACAAAAACAAAGTTTTATCAACAAAAGAGGGCAATCATGTTTTCTTTCAGCATATCTTTGATAAGGACATGGAACTAACTCTGTTTCAGTTTGTTCTTGCTCTTCTTAACAGGGCTCTGAACAGAAGGTGAAGCCTGAACCATGGACTGTAGCTGAATGTCATCTTCAATAGGCTCCACCTTAACAGTAATGGTGGATTTCTGAGCGTCATCAAAAGCGAGCACCCTCTTACAAACGGATGGAACCACACCGTCAGTAATAATGTTCTGTGAGGAGGCTGAAATTTCTTCAATCAACACTTTAGTTGATGGGGTGAAGAACTGAACATTGTCTTCATTGTCCTTTGTGAGATCAACAATTTCTTTATCAGCTGTTACGTTCCCTGGTTCTTCCTGTTCTGTAACTATCTCGACATCAGGGAAAACATCTGGTAAAGATAAATCTTTACAAGTGGATATTTTCTTGTCACTGCACCCCGAACCAGCTTGTCAAAATACTTAATGTAGCACACAACATGTTTGTTCTCCAAACATGCCTCTAATTCAGGTATCAATGAACGACCCTATAAATGAAAGAAAAAAAATTAAAACCCACCAGGCAGATGCATTGGCTGTAAATGCACTAATCTAAATTTGTGAACATGCCTAGGTGAATTCATTGACTGTGAAATCTGTACAAAACCTTGCTAATTAGAACACCTCGCTAACATATATTGTGAACATATCTAACATTGGATATGCATTAACATCTCCACCATGCATTTTGTTCTAATGTTCTGAGAAACAAGCTTCCAAGGCTGTTTATTTGAAGTTGACCAAATAAAATTTAAAAAGACAACCGTTAAGCACACTGCTAGAGGAACATACTAAAATACTTAAATGATATCGATCAAAAGTAGTACTATGAAAGATTTTAAAATTTAGTATTAAATTACCTTTTCGTCAGCTTCTTTTAGATGTGCTACAGTGTATGGAACACGTCAGGTGAATACATTTATGCATACGCAGTAGCAGATGCATCAGTGATCATAACTCCAACGTGACGCCCGTTGTTAGCAAGACACGTTAGTTCCTAGTTAGTCTATGATGCTGGTACTTTTATTATGAACTATTGCTTACTTTATGCAAATAGGATCTGGTTCCTCGCATGAGTTTTAAGGCATTTCCTGTTCATGGCCAAGCCTCAAAGCCCTGAAACAATATTTGCAGGCCATGTACCAAAATTTGTCTTGTCCTGGAATCAATTTCAGTTTCCCAGCAATCCAAACAATCTTCGTCTATAATCAAAAAGACATTAAACATTTAGGCAGCGTCAAAAGAACTTTAAACAGTGTTGTTCTCGGTCAAATTATACGATTTTTAACGATATATTTTATATCAATTTTCCCCATATTCTTATGTTTTTCATAGAAATCGAGCTTCATATTTAAATATTGAGCAAATGATATTTTTAATGAGTTAATTTCAAAATGTATCAAATTTAGTGCTTAAATGATGATTTATTATCATTTTGGAATTATATTACATTTTGCTATTATTCCATGATTAATTAGGAGCCTACAAGTGTTTAAAGATTGGAGTGACAAGTGTCAAGGATAAGATCAAGGAGGACAAGTCATGAATCATTTAGAATATGCAAGAGATAAGGTTTGTTGCAAAAGATAAGGATGGTTTGTATAGAGATAAGGACACGAAATCATCGGATCAGCTCAGCACAGGTGAAACTGGAGTTTGGAAGCCCAAACTGGCGTTTGACAGATAGAACTGGCGTTCCAGAGGAGCATAAAGCGATGCGAGAGCTCGAAGAAGACGGCCCGGAATCGGCGTTCCACGGCCCGAATCGGCGTTCTACATGCCCGAACCCGGAGTTCAAACTCGAAATCGGCGTTCAAGATCTCTCGCCACCGATTTCCTATAAATACCAAAGCGGATCCCAAACCCATTCGAGAATTCGACATTTTACATCGAAAACACTCGGAGCGCGCCCGCCTTTTCTCGGGAGCTTTCAAGGCCGGTCACCCGAGCCTTATGCTCGGGTGATCCGGGGTTAGATTAGGCTTCTTTCCTTTGTTTTGCTTGTTGATTCATGGAGCTCAAACTATTGTATCAAACCCCGTGAGTTTGTTCGCAATTAATTCGATCCCTCGTTTTATCTTCATGATTTATGATTCGTTTTGTATCTTTTCTATGCAATTATCATGCTATTGTGTGACTAGATCGAAAGATTGGTTGCTAACTGTTGTCTAACGTGATGAGAATCGTTGTTAGGCTAGATCACCATAGAGAAGATGTGATTTTTAACCTTGACATAACGAAAGTTGATAGGTTGATTATCTAGGTTTTTAGTTTGAAAGATCTTACACCTTGTTTTGTATGCGTTAATCTCTATAGATTGAAAGATGATGAGATTGATAGGCGAATTACTACGAAAGTAGGATTCATACCTTTGTAAGGTGAAACCATAATTCGAGTTAAGATCATGAGGTGAACTAGGATTGAAATTACATGGTTTGCGCATTGTTTGATTTCATGTTTCCTTAGTTTAGGTCGTTTTTATGTTTTCCTTAGCTTTAGGACTGTTTCTATCTTCTGTGATTTTCTTGTTTGTTTGTTCTTAGTTATGTGTTTCCTGGCTTTGGACTAAAAATCCTCTGTCCAGTTTATTCTCCTCTTTAGTTTAGGTTTCGTAATAACTAGTAGTAACAATTGGAAAGATTAATGAAATTAGATTCAACATCCCAATTCCCTGTGGATCGACCCCTTACTTATCTCGCTATACTATCAATTACCCGGTGTTTGGCCGGTTAGGAGTTAGTTTTGCATCTAAGTTAGGGTTTATAAATTTTATTTTGTTTTAAATGATGCAAAATCTCTCAAACAACAGTGTACAACAAGCTTATATTCAAAGGTTAATACTAAAGAGCAGCTTACAGTTTCTAGTGTCTCCATTGCAGTTGCAATCGGTATCACATCTTCAGGTGCTGGTTTCTTTAACAGGATGCTCATATCTCTGTATGCCACTTTTGACACCAAATCGTCAACATCATTCTTGTTGAAAATGTACCTGTTTTCTATTGTACGGTTTGCGTTAGGATAAGCACATGTACAAGCATATCTACAATTATTGTTTATTTAGTTAAACAAATAGATCTTTTTTGGGTGTAATGTTAGTGATGAAGGTCCAGCCTTTAGAGCAAAGACGATAGTACATAATTTCATTAGCTACCATTCTTTTAAAGTCTCAGCCTCCTGAATGAGAGGGCTTTTTAGGAATATGCTACTTATACGCGACGAAAAAGAAAAACCTGCAAGAAAGAATTGTTTAGCTACATATTAAAATAAATTGTACCCAACAAAAATGTGATACCTTGTATATAGCATTAGCATGTATAACTCGCCATTAAACGCCGTCACTTTCATGTTCATACCAACAAACATTTCCGCATTAGGAAGCTCTTCAGTCAAAACATTTGCATACTCTCTGATTTTTTCTTTCCACGGCCTCATTATCATAGGAATTTTTCTGCTTGTAGAGAATTTAGAACAATAAATAAGATTGGAGCATTTATAAATTAAACAAATAAGCAACTTATAGTTCAACCTACTCGTTATCAACCTCAACGAAGTCTTGTGCGGTTAAAATATGACCGTGCGAATCCCTACCCACATTTTTTCCAGGAAAAGCTTGAACAATGAACCCTTTAATATCTACAAAAATAAATGAGATATTGCATTAAACGTTATTCTGTAAATGCTGCTTTTGTGTCGGGCTGGAAAATAGGGGAGAAGGACAAAACTTACTTATGAGAGTCTCTCGATCTCCATATCGGAACATTTCAGAGAACGGTCTGAACTGAAAATCATAAGGCATGGACGGTGGTACAATATCAACCAAGTGCTATACCAATGTTGTGTTGTACAGAGTCCATGTGAATTCATAATCCCCAATCTGATACCTAGGATTTACCGGTTTCACATAAGCGTTTGAAATGTAATAACGCTTGTAGGGCATAAGTGATGCCTCAAAGTACACAATATCTCCTCCGTAGCATGCCGCTGAAACCAAAGTTCCCTAAATTTAAATTCAAAGATATTCTGTTAGATATTTATTTCAAATCATAACGTAATCGACAAAATTCAGTTCATTAGTCTTTTAACTAACATCACGTATATTTTGGGTTTCATTAATACACATAGCATGCTTCATAAAGCAAGAAAACATATGTAAATTTTCAGATTTATTGAAAGGGTATTAAAATAGAGCACTAAACTTACCACTGTATCTACGAATAAGTAGCCTCTGAATTCTGTTGTATTGGCTATAGACCTGCTCACTCCACTTTTTTTTCCTTAATAAAACTTGAATGAGCACATTCCAATTTTGCCTTCTTGGCACCACATCATTGATGTTACAGATCTGCCTCTCTTTTTGCTATGATATTTGAGGAAAGTTCCATATTTTATTGTCAATAAATTTAATCTCAACTAATAAACAGAATAACAGGCAATTATTGTATAAGTTAATTATGACAGAAATCTCAAGTAAGTGTCTCAGCAAAAAAAAACAACATGTATAATAAGGTCAACCTAATAACACTTCCTTATAAACAACATTTCTTGTTTTGTTCCTCTCGTTCATTTCAAAAGATGAAGTTCAAGCAATACTCGCACAGCTACAGCCGTCTTTGCTCGAGACAAAGCTACGTATAGCTGACCATGTGAAAAAACATGATCTTTTAAATACACCGCGACAAAATCCAATGTTTGTCCTTGAGATTTATTAATGGTCATTGCAAAACACAATCTAATTGGAAGAACTGAATTCGCCTATAAGGGACATGATAGTATTCTTCGTTAGGAGGTTCCAAAGGAATTCTGTGTAAAAAAACATGTTTACCCTTGTAGTCACCGGTTGTTATTTCAGCTCTAACTATTTCTAGTAAGTTCTTTACATAGTAGCCTTGTTCCATTACACATGCCTTCAGTCGGGTCTAAATTCCTTAGTAAAATGATTGGGTAGTCTATCTTCAAAACCAATTTATGTGGTGGCAAACCATTAGGTTTTAGATTATTCAAAATATCTTCATATTCAGCTTGATCTGATGGATTTAAAGCTTTATCATAGCTTAAATATTCTATCTCATCTCCTGAGATTTTTTTTATCAACATGTCATTTATTTCATCTATAAATTAGTTTTGTTGTTGTTAGTATAGCTCTGTTAATAGAAACATCTTCATCAACATAAGATAAAGAAATTTTAGGGAAAACTTCCTTATTAAGTTATACATTCCATTGCTACCTTATTTTGGATCTATCAAGATTTCTGAAGGTAATGCTATATTGTCAGAATCTTCAATCTGGTGAGCACCATTACCTATTTCTAAAAGAAAAGAGGTAAATTTAGGATCTAACCTCGCCGTCATGTTCTCAGTAAGCCTGTGGACAATAAGCTTGGGCCTAAGATACTATTTAATGAGCGATGCATTTATTGTCTGTAGTTTAGTTCCTCGCGTAACAACTGGCAAGGTCTGTCGAAAGTCGCCTCTTAAAACAATGACATTTCCTCCAAAGACCTCATCTGAATCCATGAGGTCTTGTAAAAGGTCATCCAATGCTTCAATAGTTTTTTTTGGACATTGGAGCTTCATCCCATATGATTAACCTAGATTCTTATTAATGTTCCTATAGAGCTTTGTTTATTAACCCTACAGGTTGCGTCAGCGCCCAAATCTGTCGGAATCTCAAATCTAGAATGTCGCTGTTCGACCACCTGGAAGTAGCGAAGCCGCTATACCAGAGGTTGATGTGGCTAGAGCAACCCAACCTTTTGATCTAACATCAGCTAATAAAGCCCTGTATAAGAATGTTTTTCCGGTTCCACCAGGGCCGTCTATAAAGTAGCAACCTGGAACACCACTATTTATCTTAGCAACTATAGCATCGAAGGCCATTTTCTGGTTTTTTTTATTTAAAATGGATTGAGCATGCAGATCTACATCAGAAACAATAATGTTTTTTCCAGCTCTTACTTCCCTAGTTAGGTCTTCTTTATCGCTAAATAATTTATCCTGTGGCACAATACCATACATGTTGATATTTTTTCCCATAGACAAAAGAAAGGAATTAATCTGTCTTAAGGCTAAATGTCTACTCTATTCTATAGGTAAACCTAACCGTTTAGTAAAATCATGAATCATTTCATGTTGGAACCTAAGACATAATTTTTTAGGTTCATTGGGACAAGAAAATACTAATAAAGTAGCAAACAATCTTCTCAGTTCATACGGCATTCGAAACATACATGCTTCTTCTAATCGTAGTTCTTGAATATTATCATCTTTTAATAACCCTCGGTGCAGGGCAGCCTCGTGATAAGTTTTATATAAAACATTATTGAATGTTCTTAAGTCTTCAAAAGATTTATAAAAGCATTAGGTTAGGTAATAACGTTCTCCTTCATTTGGTTGAGCAACAACAACCCTACCTACAGAGTTACCTTTTTGTCTAAGATTCCACATTTTATATCAGGAAGCCAAACAAAGTGATCAGGGAATTCATTATACGTGCATTTTAATTTTTGTGCAACATTACTTGTTCTATTAGTAACAAAGTACTCAGTCAACATAGTTTTCCTAGCAAATGGATTACCTAAAACATCAACTAAGTTTTTTTTTTTAAAACATTATAGGCTGATAATTCTGAAGATGCAGCTGCAGATGGATCATAGCAGGCTTTAGCTCACCCATTGGCATGCGATAAATAAGCCAAAGAGCTTTTGGTGCTGATACCCATCTAGCAGATACATATTCTTTAATCTCATCCACAACTTCACCTTTATTTCCATTAGTTACATTAAACATAACACGATCATTACCTTTGCACATGTATTTATACATATATATTTCACCGCTTTAATCGTAGAACATATATTTCAACGTTAATATGGCAGTCATATTTAGCCAACAAATAAGCGTTATATGAGATTACCCACCTATTATCTAACATTACACCTTTAACCTTAATTGTATTATTATCACATCTTCTCATGTATGTTGGATATGTATCTGACCCTATTACAATTTCATTACAATATTCATTAGGGTAGAAATTTCTACATCCTCCATCCTTCTTCATACAAATATTAATTGGATCTGCAGGCCCACAAGGGCCATGCAACATATGCTTGACAACCATGGCATACAAGTGAGGGTATTTTTTCTTGTCTGGTAACTCAGCTGAAACTATTATGTCAAACTCTTCTAGTCTATACAACTTAAATTTTGGCTTTAGAATTAGCAGAAAGTGGGCATGTGACAAACCTCTTTTTTGAAATTCAATAACATATGTAAATGCAGCCACCCCTCCCCCCCAAATATTATTCTTAAAAAGATCCTTTTTCAGTTCTTCTAGGCGTGAATGGAAAGCTCTAACAACTAGATCAGGTCTATCCTGGGCTTCTTCGTTTTTCCGTAAATGTTCTTTGATATCTGGCCAGCTAGGATTGCATGTAATTGTTAAGAAAATGTCTGGTTTTCCAAATTTATGTACTAAAGTCATCGCATCTAAATATTTTCTTTTCATATGTCTAGGACCACCCACAAACGCAGCAGACAGAACCACACGATGTCCTACCTGTCCACAATCATTTTCACCCGAAGCAACTGCGTTTGCTATGCCTTGTAAAAATTCACTATGTATATTTTTCTGTTTGGAACTATAATAGTCTAATCTTTGTGTTTCCATTTTCACAAACATATCTACACTAAACTGTTGGAACAACCTACCAAAGTGCAATATATGTGATTCATCATTATGTATTATCTGAAACTTATAAGCATAATATTCCCTAATAGACACATTATTTGGATTATCTTGTATGGCCTCTAAATTTTCTTCTTCATGTTCTAACAAATCTTCAGCACTGTTACGGTTAACTGGATTTAACGAGGAAGAATGAACGTCTCTGTTTTTTCTTTTATTTTTGTTTACCTTATTCCACTTTTCGGAATCCCTTGGTCCCATCCAATGTCACCATAAGGAAAAATCAGAGGGTATTGTAAAGGGTCAAAACATCCGTAATAATACTGGATTGTTCGTGACTCACCACTATGAGTGTACACATTAATGCTTCTAACATTATTTGTTGTATCACCTTGTGGTTCTTCGATAATAGCAGCCACTTGAGGTACGGTAGGTTTATTTACACTCCTTGATCTATTGTTGGATTGCAATATAAAACAATTTATAGCTCTTCAAGGTTTGCGTAAAACCTCAAACTCCGAAAGAATCGGGCACATGGATTTTCTATTAATGCCAACAACAATTTATGTAGGACTGTTTCTAAAAGCCTAGGGAAATCCTTCATTCTATTTTCTATCTCATACTCTGTGTCGTGAAAGTAGAACTGTAGATTTTTATAGCCCTTTCCTTCATTGTTTAAATCATTTATAAAATGATACATCTGATCTTGGACTCTAAACGTGTATATGCCCTTATTCTTTTTTGCCAAATCATACTTAACGCCTAGAGAAGTAAATGCTAAATGATTATTGTAGGTTCTTATACAATTCTTAAAGTGCTTAGCTTCTTCATCAGCTCCATTAAGCAACATTTTTAAGGCATGTGGAATTTTGTTTGATGTCAGTACCACCTCACCGTCCGAACTACGAAAATTGGCGGTTTCATAAGCAAATATTTTCGCATGACAGTGTGACACGGAGGTATTTTCTTTAGTTTAATAGATTCTTTAGGTATGCATTCAAGCAAACCTCTTCCCATGCACCTAGATTGTTTTATATTATCTACGACTACCTCATCCTCTTCAGGCGAACCGCAAAACGGCACAGATAAAGTACGATTGTTTGCACTGAGGGCCGAATCTTTTATAGTTTTTTTTTCTTCTATCTAATAATTGCTAAACGACGGTAATCCTTACAATTATTAGAATCTGGCAGGATATGAGCAGTGCTAAAAACAACATGACATACCTCCTCAGGTTCGCAAACATACATAGGTTTAGCTTTTGTTTTTGACCTCATAAAAAAACACAACTATCCAACTAAACCTCTAGTCAACTAATACATAACACAAACCGAAAGAAGAACACGCCAAATTATGAAACACCAATATGCAAGGCAAAGACAATAGGGAAAATAACTAAAAATAAAGTACCATATGCAAAGCCATTAAGGTCAACCAAGCATCACTTGTTTCCGACACCGAAATAACGATCCTGTCCAGCAGAAGCTAATAATCAAAATGCAAAGCAGAAACACATATAAAACCAACAACATCTACAACAAACAAGGAGAAGACCACACAGAGCAAAACCGAACACTGGCAAATGAAAATCAGAACATCAATACATATAAAAATATTGTACACCACACAGAAAAACATACAGAATACTCTGATTATCGGTTGATGACCATACTGTACATAATTTCATATGAGCAACACATCCCAGAAAAGCCTGTGTATGATCAAACATCTGGAAAGAGTACTATGCATTCAACGGTTTAATGAAAAACACAAAAGAAAGCATTTAATCAACCCACTAGACACATCATAAAATCCAAAATTCCCAGACATTTAATGGGTAAACAAAACCACACAAACCGGTAGACATGTCTCAACCCTGATACATATCCACAGAACAAAAGTTCATCCTGATAGAGTGAATCAGAAAGAAAGCAACACAGCTGCTCCATCATAAACTAAAACTTAAAACAACCACCATTTTTTTTGAAAATAAAACAACCACCATTTTAGACAATCAAGAAACACCCCAAACCGTAAAAATAGACAGCAAATAAAGGCATGACATATACACACACATTTGCAGAACCCAAATGATGGAAAAAGTGAGGTTAACAAACACAACATGAAGGAAACGTAAAAGAAACGAATCATACCTTACAACAAATAGCAGCGTAGTCAAATTCCCAATACGTCCCTGCTGAATACATGAACCAAAAAACCCAAAAATTAATCAAACGCAAATCTAATACTAAAAAGCAAGAAATTTTGGAGCTTTAAAAAAAAAAGGAAACAAAGGAACAACAGGTTGGTCTTCTATTGGAAAAAATGGGCCAAAGAAGAAGAAGAATTGTATACACTTTTTACCTTAATGAGCCTAAGAATAAGCATGAGATGATGCACCCACCCGTTTAAATATACGAAATCTTCTCTTAATACAGAGATTTAGATCTCGGATACATCCTCCCTTTATACTGATGCAGACCCGGAAGAAATCCCACTGTTCATCTACCATCCCCATGACCGACGACGCCTGACTAAAAGGAAAGGGGGGGGATAGGAAAACCTAGTCTATGGAAGCTAAAAGGGTACGACAACGATGACGGCCACAAATTGACCTTGGGATAAACGCAACGGCAATGATGGCTGGGTCGAAAAGAGTCTCCACCAACTCGTATATTTTTTTTTTCCTTTTTTTTCAAATATTCCTTAGTAAGGCATAGAATACAGGATTAATTAAATAATGAAATAAATAAATTAAATTATAAAGTTATACTATGGAGTCTGCATGATTGTTTGCCGATTGGAGAGCAGCTTGCTAAGCGCATCTTGGGCTCGGGGCTTTGTTTGGCTTGTGGCAGGGAGATGGAGTCCTTACGACATATGTTCTGTTCGACTGCGACTATGCTAAGGCAATCTGGCCAGCCTCGCCTTTTGGTAGCCAGCGGATGCGGCATGGATCGAATTTTAAGGAGTTTTTTTGGTGCGCTAATAGAGCGTTATACGTCAGATGAGGTCTCTACTTATTGTATGCTACTCTGGAACCTCTGAAAAGCCCGATGCAGTGTGGTGTTTGATGATGTAGCGATTTTTGTATCTCGTGTGGTATCTGTATCCTTAGCCGGAGCAGAGGAATTCCGTCAGGCCATTCACTCTTCTCACACGGATTCTGGTGGGGCTAGTCACCTGGTAATTTGGAGTGCGCCTCATTTGGGCAGCTGGAAATACAACTCTGATGCTGTCACGGATTTTATTAATACAAAATAAACAAGTAATAAAACCGGTTAACCTCAAGTGCAAGGATCGTAGTACAGAGGCTATGCCGGGTCGATCTTACGGGGAACTAGACGAATGTTAACCCTACTTTTGTTTTAACTAACTATTGTCACGATTACTAACCTAACGAATAACTAACTAAACAAATACGCGAGAAAATAACTAGACGAGAGGAGATTAATCCAATGCTAGGAGAGATTGAAGCGATAAAGATAAACTAAAAGTGCAGGAAAGTAGATTAACTAATCTAAACTAAGCTATGAGGATTGTAAATCAAGTTTATAAAAGACAAACGAGGATTGATCCACCTATCAACATGCATTGATCTCCTATCTCGATTTTACGTGGTATTTACTTAGGTTGTGATTCACCTTCTCTAAACATGAAATCCTAATTCCTTAGGTATTTCGTCTATTAACCTAGTATCTTCCAATGCTAGTTTAACGCGTTTAAAAGACCAAAGATGTCAACTTTTATGTTTAACCTAGTGATCGAACCTATTAACTTCCGTTACTATAGATTCGAAGACTATTCCTATTCATGGTGATCTAAAGGTTTAACATGACTCCCGTCAAGCATAAACACAATCAAAAACATGCAATCTTCCGATATAATGCACTAAAAACATGAGTAAAGCATGAATAAGAAACAACCATAAATAAATACTCACGGTAATAATCGAGATAAACGAGATCAAGTCACGTTGATGGCTTCACAACTCTCGTTTGATGGAGGTTTTAGCCTCTCGAACATCCTCGACAACTCAAAGAATGTATAAAAACAGCATAAAACTAGCCTACTTTGATTGAATTTAAAGTTGCATAAAACTGGAAATAAAAAGTGTAAAATCGCAGCCAAAGCCGCCCCTAGGGTTTAGGGTTTTAAGATTGTAAAAACTCGTCCCTCAATGTGTGAAAATAGGCAAGTATTTATAGGGATTTGAGGCGGTTTCACTAAGTCGGCATTCCGGACGCTCGTTCAATTGAGTGGACGCTCGTTCGATATTCCCGAACTCCCTCGCCGCTCGTTCAAACTCCGTTCAAACTCTCTCGTATCAAGATTGTTTCCATGGACGCCCGTTCGGTATTTCGACGCTCGTTCGATATGGACGCTGCATGGACGAATGTTCATCATGACTTGAATGCGATTTTTGCATCTTTATCTCTTTTCTTCTCTCCACTTGATCATTATCTCTTCCTTAAACCTTTGTAGCTCGAAATTTATCTCTTTTGATCACCATTCGAGCACAATAATCATACCTATAACACATGGAAAACATCGCAAACTGTAATAAAGTCCAATTAATTATAATTCATGATGAAAACACATAATTTATTCAATATTGCGAATAAGTCCTTAAAAACCTAGTATGCTCAATATTTCCATATGAGGGCCATTTATCATGCAATCAATCCAATTAAGAGGGAAAATACCGTAAAATATATCATAATAAAACATAGATTTTCACCCTTAACAACTCCCCCACACTTATCTTTTGCTCGTCCCGAGCAAAACAAAACGAAAATTAGGCTCGAGAAAGGAAAGCATGCATCTAAACAAATATAACATACATCCAATAACTTAGATGTCCACCGGTGTGTGAGTGCATAGCCATAGGGAACTTCCACTAGATCCAAACTTGAACAACTCAAGCAAAACTAGCTATTACCCCCTTGCGAGAATAGTAATAAATGACACTCATAAGGTGCACCCTACAAACGTGACATATCCCGAAAAGGATGATCGAATATATCTAGGGCCTTTCGAAATACTCGAGGATAATCCCTACATCATATCCATCGGTTTATACTTTGGGGATAAGATTAACGATAACTAAGTCTTATATTCAACTCCGCAACAATTCTTTAGTTAATTTAACTTATTCACTTTAAACGCACATTAGAAGAAGCTATTGCCCTCATAGTAGAATAGGACATTTCGAGATAATCCCCTACCTTACTCCAATCATAAGGCGACTTTTTCTAACCGTCGTGAGCTTTTAGTCATCATAGTGGAATAGGACATACGTGGTATGCCCTACCTCACTCAAATCATCGACTAGCTTCCGACACACCCATTTTATTCATTTAATTCAACTTTTTCATTAACAACATTAGTTACGTGTTACTTATCACATTCAAACCTTCAGACATTCACAGTATAACGTACTTGGAACTAAATACAAACTATCATAAATCTCACGATATGCACGTAGCACTAAGCACATGACTTATAAGATAATCAAAAATTACTAATCCAAAACGGGGTATAACTTTATAAAAATAGCTCATCATCCACTATGGCTCGTGAAATGTAAATCTTGGTGAAACAACTAACTTATCAAACATATGAAATATCGCATAGATGACTGCAAAAACAACGAACTTCACGTTGAATTGCCTACTCGGGACTAAACAAAAACACAAGTATAGGAAAATTTCTTGAAAATTGAGCATATTTTTGCATAATAAACAAACTAACGTAGTACTTAAACGTATACGCATCGAACTATCCCCTCCCCCACACTTAAAAACTCAACATGTCCTCATGTTGTGCAGAAAGAAAAATGAGAAGAAACTTAGCGTATTTGCGTAGAAAAATCGAGATGTTGGTCGGTGGGGGCATGAAAAGGCCAACGCTCGCAAAAAGCGTGAAAAAACGCCCAAACGGAACTCAACGATTACTCGACAAAAACCACCTCTGCAACACGCGAGAAAACAGAAAACTCGGGGGAAACGGGGTATAATATGGCAGTAGAGATAATAAATCAAAACGGAATAAAAGAAAAGATCACCGATAAATATGTCAACACAAGTCAAAGAACGAGAAACTAGAAAGTACAAGAACCATGAAAAGTAACCACAATGTATAGGTACAGCCAAATCGAATGAAATGTATCAAAAAAAAAAAAAAAAAGTGCGATAACAATCGGGAAAAAAAAAAAAACGAAACTCAAGGCAGTCCCGGAGCATCAACTGGAGAAGGATCTGAAGAAGGGGCATCAGCCACAGATGCAGTCTGTGGAGGGTCTGGCTGTGCAACAGGAGCAGCAGTGGACGGCCCAGCCTCTCTAGCAGTAGGAACTCTCTCAGTCCTCGGATCCGCTGAAGTCTCCTCATCATCCGACTCGGGTTTTTCCTCCATCTTGACCACCTCAGCTATTACCCTCTCTATCTGCTCGGAGAAGACATAATCCATATTACTCGCCTTGAATACCCTCCGATCTCTCGGTTGCCTTCCATCAACCATACACTCCAAAACCGATAAGATATTATCCTGGCCATCCCGGATATCACTCAACATCGCCCTCAAACTATGAGCCATACTATGCCGAGTAATCTCGGAAGAAGATAATCCAGAAAGAACTGAGGCTTGAGGCGGTGCCGATGTGGAACCAGGCTCAGAAACGGGAACAGCCTTCTCTCTACGAATAGGGGGTAACTCTTAGTCCTGTGGTCGGATGTATACTCAGCAACCCCAGCATCTAAACATAACTGATGTATCAAATGGGGCACTATCAAACTCCGGGTAGATACCTATTGGTTCGCCAAAACGTCATCAAACAAAGCTTGCCCAACATCAACATTCAACCCGAAAACCAACGCATACAACATCCCAAGATCACTGATATAGAAATGTGTAAGATTATTCTTAGGAATCAACCGACTCTGGATAAACCGACGGTAGACTCGCCAATCCTCGGTCCAAGTCGTGGTAATTAACTCCTTCCTATCACCATTCGGTCTCAACACCCATGCCACATCCGGATAAGCGTCAATCGCAGCTCCTCCATCGGATCCTTACCCTCCTCATTTTGCCGTCTAGCGATCTCCTCCTTGTAATCCAAGCCGCGAAACGCCGGCAACTTATATTTCGGTTGATCACCTTGGCGGAAAAAGGCACTTTGACACCTCGAACCATCACAAAACCGTCATCCAAATTCGTCTCGAACAATTCGCATAGAACTCTCTCACTATAGAATCATTGACCGGGTTAGGAGGAATTTTCAGTAACTCATCCCATTTCCGAGCCTTTAGCATCTTCACGAAGGCGGGATCAACTTGTTGTGTCTTGACCTCTCTGTCAAAAATCATACTCCGAGTCACATAATCCTTAGTGTAGGCACTATGAGCTCGTGGATTGACGAATCGACGGGGCATAGCAAGAGGGGCAACATTCTTAGCTTTCTTCTGTGGGTGCATGTGTGGCTTCGGTTTCAGCCTCCTCCCCAACGACATCCTCAGTACCAACCTCAGCTCTAGAAGATTCACCACCCCGAGTGCCTCGAGACATCCTAACGAGAGGGACCTCATCATCTTCCTCGCAGAATTGGAAGGGGAATCATCTCTTAAATTGGTTCTTATTTGTTGAGATGTTCTAGGCGGTTGATCTCGAAAGACTACTCCTCTGTTAGGGTCCAGTTGGGATGGATCAAACTCAGGACGTTGCCGTTTACCGCTCTCCCTAGCCAAACCTTTACCATAACGCTTCACAATTTCCTTCTTTCGCACCATCGTCAAACTTATAATGAAACTAAACCATTCACACAAATGGTTACCCGTTTATCGTCCAAATCGGGATTTCAAGTCAACAAAAATACCCAAACAAACACCACAAAAGGACCACACCATCCACAACCGCCATAAGAACACCATATCATCATCATAACCAGGGATTTGGGGAAGAGAAGAGCAACAAAAAGAAAATTAAAACAAGTATGAGCGCATATTCAAGAAAATGAGTCGAGCCGAAGATCGAACTCTCAAAAACTTGAATGGAATCGAGAAAAGTTGCTATAGACTTACCAAATGCTATGTAAGGATGATGATTGAAAAGAGTAGAAGCCCAGAAACACCAAGATTGGCCACCAAAATGCCAACTTTTGTCAAAATGGCCGCATCCGAATAAACTCGATTCTTCAAATCTCGTTGATTGTTGGAGGAAATGGACTGGATAAATGAAAAGATGGTGCAAAGACCGTTCTTTTGCAACAAGAATCGCCAAATTTGGTTCAGAAATGAAGATTTTAGGTTTGGAGAAATGGAAAAGTCGGTTTCTCTTTCGAAAATCGTATGGAAATGAGGGTTCACGCCTAAACAGGTATATATAGGCTCGAGTGGACGCTCGTCCATCCTTACGGACGGGCGTTCACTAGCAATCGCATGAACGGACGGGCGTCCAAAAATTCGACGCTCGTCCATGAGGCATTTTACATACGGGATAGGAGGGATTGTTGCGTACGGGCGTCCAACATTTTGGACGAACGTCCATAAAAACAAGAAAAGCCGGACGGGCGTCCATTTTCATGAACGGGCGTCCATCGAGAGAGAGTGATAAAAATCAAACTTGTTCACACATAAGCTAATTAAAATTGAAGTGCAATTCTTATTAATGTCCAATAAAATTCAAAAGTACAATGATGAAAGATTAAAGACCTAAAATAGCTTAGAAGTAACTAAAACATAACTAAAACAAAGGGTTGCCTCCCACCAAGCGCTTCTGTTTTACGTCGGGGCTCGACGAAAACCAAACTAACTAAGGATTCACTAGTCTGCGTAGATTTCGTCCCAATCCACTAAGCGAATGAGACGTCGAAGCATGTCGACAGCTGGAGGAAAGTCGTACTCATCCTGCAAACACCAATCCTCACCGGCTACCTCAACACCTCTGAAATGCTCAGCCTGCAGCACTAGTGCCAAATCCGTCGGCATAGGATCATTAAGGATCGTGTAGGGACGTCCTATGGCCTCCCGCAACTCCTCGCCGTGAAATCGCGCCTCCCGAACAAGGTGGAACTATGATAACGTACGTGATGGTCTTAACACAGTGCTAATGTCAAAATCTACATGAAGAACTATAGTGCCTCCCGGTCCATCATCTACCGTGATCGCGGGATCCGACTAATGAGGGGGAACTCCTCGGAAGAACTCCGTAATCCATACCTAAAAGCACACTAACTGACAGATAAAAACAGAACAACTTAGTTAGCTAAAACTTAATCAAACTAAAACTTAAATAAATAAAACATTAATAGCGTGAACAGAACCTAGCTAATATAATACGGGATATCTAGGATGCCTCCTAGTAGCGCTTTTGGTTAATGTCGTTAGCTCGACACAGTCTAAACTCAGCCTGGATCAGGCCACTTGACTTTTCTGCCAGCCACTACCTCGTGTAAGCCTAGATCAGCAGTGTGGCTGCAGAAACAGCATCTCACACATGGGGGAAAATTTTTAATAGCCCTCCACATACGCTTGAACCTCCCCACGGGTGACCTCTTCATTTTCTGAGTCCTCTGATGACGCTTCAGCTGTCGCTCCCTTTCAAACTCTTCCATATCAGCACTACCAGCTAGAACCTCTTCAGAAGGATCACTACCGTCATCCTCGGAGAACAAGTCGGGTGATAACTCGCTAAATTCTTCGACTCGAGCAACACCACATCCGAGAATATCGAGAAATTTAACAATCAAAGATGTCTCCTTAGGTTCACCGATATAGTGTTTGCACCTTTGACCGTTGACTCGAAACGGGTCACCACTATAACCACGAAGTTCTAGAACGCCTCCAGGAATAATTTGGAGAATCTCGAAGGGGCCGGACCAACGAGTCCTCAACTTTCCAGGAAACAAATGTAACCTAGAATTGTAGAGGAGAACTTGTTCGCCGACTCTGAATTCTCGCTTCTTAATTTTCGCATCATGGAGTAGTTTCATCTTATCTTTGCCGATCCCGGCACTTTCATGTAGGCACGGGTCCGAATTCGTCCACTCATGTAACTGCTTTGTAGTCGATGTTTCCCACAAGATTGGGAATCAAAGTTCGAAACTTTGTAGCCCAATACGCTCTATGCTCTAACTCGACGGAAGATGACATGGTTTCCCGTAGACCATTTGATATGGAGATGTACCCATAGGAGTTTTATAGGCGGTCCTATAAGCCCATAATACATCATCCAACTTCGTACTCCGGTCCTTGCGATGATCGTTCACGCGCTTTTCTCCAGGATCTTTTTAATGCTTTGGTTGCTTCGCTCAACCCGACCGCTAGTCATCGGATGGTATGGGGTGCCGGTCTTATGGCGTACACCATACTTTTCGAGAACTTTTTCAAGAGGTCGGTTGCAAAAATGCGTTCCTTCATCACTGATCAAGGCTCGAGGACACCCAAATCTCACAAAGATATTCTTCTTTAGGAACTTCATGACCGTTTTATGATCATTGTGAGGAGTGGCTACCGCCTCCACCCATTTCGAAACATAGTCGACGCGTACTAAGATGTATTTGTTACCGCAAGATGATGGGAAAGGTCCCATAAAATCGATACCCCATACATCAAAGACTTCGCGAGTCTAAGATGGGTTTCAAAGGCATGTCAAAACGCCTTGTCGAGTTCCGGTTCGTTGACACCTATCGCAAGCTTTACGTAAAGCTTCGTATCTTTAAAGATCGTAGGCCAATAGAAACCGGATCGGAAGATCTTCGCAACCGTTTTCCAAGGACCAAAGTGACCACCCGTGGGTCCACTATGGCATTGCTCGATAATCTCTCGTTGCTCGGATTCGGAACGCATCTCCTAAGCAAACCATCTTTGCGATCTTGAACAAATAAGGTTCATCCCAAACGAAATATTTCATATCGAGAAGAACTTCTTCTTCTCCGATACGACATCTCGGGGTCAAGGTAGCGGGCATGAAGGTAATTCACAATGGACGAATACCATGGAACATCGGGAGAGCGGCCATCGATCAACATGATGTTTTCCGTAGGAAAGTAAAGATCTATATCTTCGGGATCACCCTTTTCCTCACTTATCATCCTAGAGACATGATCCGCCACTACGTTCTCACGCCCTTCTTATCTTTGATTTGAACGTCAAATTCTTGGAGGGTCGGTATCCAACGCAAGAAGCGCGGTTTAGCTTCCTTTTTGGTCATAAGATAACGCAAGGCGTGATCGGTCCACACGATCACTTGAGCACCTAACAAGTAACTACGGAACTTGTCCATAGCAAACACTACGGCCAATAATTCCTTTTCGGTAGTCGTATAGTTAACTTGCGAAGGATTCAACGTGTGGTCGGCGTAATAGATAGGCCGGAACTTTCCTTCGATGCGCCGTCCTAGACCGCACCAACAACAGATAGTTGGATGCATCGCACATAAGCTCAAATGGCAAGTTCCGGTCGGGTGAAATAAGAATTGGAGCAGAGATCAGACGATTCTTGAGCTCCTCAAACGCGTGCTTGCAGCTATCATCAAAATCAAAAGTAACGTCTTCTTTTAGTAAGGTAGACAGGGGCTTGGCGATCCTTGAAAAGTCCTGGATGAACCTCCTATAGAAGCCGACATGTCCGAGAAAACCTCGGACTTCCCGAACATTCTTAGGATAACTCATCTTCTCAATCTACTTCTATACCTTTGGCGGACACTTTATGGCCAAGGACTATACCTTCATCTACCATGAAATGGCATTTCTCCCAATTAAGCACTAAGTCCTTTTCCACACATCTAGACAACACATGATCAAGATTATCGAGGCAATCATCGAAGGATTGACCAAAGACCGAGAAATCATCCATAAAAATCTCCATGCACTTTTCAACTAGCCCGTCAAAGATTGCCATCATACACCTTTGAAAGGTGGCCGGGGCATTGCAGACCAAATGGCATCCGCCCGTAGGCGAATGTACCATAGGGGCAGGTGAAAGTGGTCTTCTCTTGGTCAACGGGATCGATGGGTATCCGGAAGTATCCGGAATATCCATCCAGAAGCGAGAGAATGCGTGCCCCGCCGTACGCTCAAGCATCCGGTCAATGAATGGAAGGGGAAAATGATCTTTCGGTGTGACCTCATTGAGCTTTCGATAATCGATACATACTCGTATCCGAACGAGCCTCAATGCTATCTCTTCTCCCTTCTCATTCTTCTCAATAGTGATCCCCCCTTTTTTGGGGACTACCCGAGTCGGGAAACCCATTCACCGTCGGCAATGGCGTAAATGATACCCATATCTGAAGTTTAATGATCTCCTTCTTGACTACCTCTTGCATGTGAGGGTTGAGCCTTCTCGAGGCCGTCTAACTCGTTTTGCACCCTCCTCGCCTTGATCTTGTGCATACAGATGTCGGGGGATATCCCTCGGATATCTCCCACCTGCCATCCAAAGGCTTTTTCGTTTTTTCGCAAGACGTTTAATAGTTTAAGCTCTTCTACACGAGATAGCTTGGCAGAGATGATCAAAGGAAGCTTGTCACCCTCTCTTAAAAACACATACTTAAGATGTTTAGGCAACGGCTTCAGTACCAAATCTATGGGAGGATCCTCTAGACTTGATTTAAGATCGCCACTCTTCAACTCAACATCGCTGAGCTTACTTAGTGGTCCTACTGCCAAGGCTTCTTCTCTTAGCTCATCCTCGAAATCAGCCGCTAATTGGTCTAGATCGACCACACCATGACTATTCAGCTTATCAATTAGTCGCTCATATTCTGATTCTACAGCCATGACTTGCTTATCCATGAAGTCGTCGAAATTATCAGAAGTCTCCTCAACGGAAAAGCCGGTTGGAGCTCCAGAAGGTACATTGATAGATTTTGAAACACTATAGCTCACCTCCCGGTCACCAACTCGAATGGTCACATGCCCTCCATCACAATCGATGAGGGCTCTAGTCAATGTAGATAGAAAAGGCCTTCCAAGAATTAAAGGGACATTTTCACTTTTCTCAATATCTAAGACGTACCGAGTCAACCGGAAAGGTAAACCTATCTATTTGGACTAATACGTCCTTTAAGATCCCCGAGGCTTTCTTAGAAGATCGATCGAAACCGCAAATTCATGGTCGTGGGTTCTAGAAGACTTTGTAAACCCAAATTGCTTGCACACGTACAATGGCATCAAGGCGATAGATGCGCCCGTGTCACATAAGGAATTTGGGAAGACTAGGCCTCCCATCCGCAACGTGAGCACAAATTTCCCCGGGTCGCTTCTCTTGACCGGTAAGCTTTCATTATTGACCGAGAGAACACTCCTTACCAACCGCTTGGTCCATTCCCGCTAACTTCTTCTTGGAAGATACAACATCCTTGATGAACTTTGTATACTTAGGCATCTCGACCAAAACCTCGGATAATGGCGTATTTACCCGAGTATTTTTCGAAGGTTTAGCACCTTCTCGTACTTTTTGTCTTCAACCAATGGAATGTTGCTCTTCCTCGGTGGAAACGGAAGCTTCTTCGATCACTCTCGGAGAAGACTCTCTTTGAGGATGCGCCGATAGCTTTGTCTTCCAAATCCTTCCACCGAACCGTCTTTTCGTAAGCTTTCGTAGTCGGGGATCGCCACCGACTTTCTTTCCCTTTTCGGTCCTCGGGGTCGCCACTTAAGGATTTCCAACTTGTTCGGTCCTCGGGGAACAACCACCCGAGGATTTCCAACCTTTTCACCTATCGTGGATCGGCCACCGAGTACTTGCTTGCGGCCAAGGGGATGATGGGTGCTCAACTTCCCCTCCCGCCTTATCAATGGCGGGGAGGGGCTAGTGGTTTCCCCGGAAGCCGGGGGACCACTCGGTTTGTGTACCACTTCTTAAACTCATTGTACCGGCCTCCTCTTGTCCATAATGCGTTGTTGGTACGAGGTCGGTACATTGGCCGTCGCTCAAATCGGCCCGAGCAACATGACCACCCTTAGGATTTTTCTCGGTAAACCGGGCGGTGCCCGGGGGTCTTGATGCTAATTGCTCGGCCACCGCCTGCCTATCCGTCTCTCAAGATTCTTATTGGTACTCATTAGAGCCGAATATTCTTGTTTTGCTCTTCTTTGAATGAGTTCCATTCGGCCTTAAGATCATTTGAATTCGAGGGACCTTGAGAGTGATGGAAGTTTGAAGAGTATGGTCATTTGGGCCGATTTTGAAAATTAGAATTGGAATTAGAAGGCCAATTCGATTGAACCTTTGTGTTTGACTTTGGAAAAATTAGAGTTTTGGTTTTGAGCGGAACCGGGGTTCTTATTGAAACTTGAATTCGAATTAAAACTCGAATTCGGATTGAAATTGGAAGCTTGATTGAACCCTTGGTTCTGGAATTGATTCGCCGGATGGTTGATTAAATCTTTGGGTGTTCGGCCATAGAACGCATTTACTTCAAAGATTCGCCCATTCATAGGACGTAATGCGGAAGTATGCCCCATATTATCGCAGCTTTTGGCATTGGACTCGAGTGTACCGTCCATCGGCATGGACGAGTATTGACTTGGTATGAAGAATTGGGGTTTAATGGACATTGGCCATTTACGTGACCATCGACGAAGAAGATTCGCAATACGTAACCCGAGGGTTCTCGGAAACGAAGGAGTCCGATTCATAGGATTCGGAGTTTGAGGATTGGCCATCCGCCTCGCAAAGATGGCAATCGGACTTTGAACATTTACTTCCTCCACCTTAGGAGGAGGAGGAGCTTGAATTGCCCGATAGGATGGAGCATAGTTATATTTGGCAATGTCTTCGAACAATGCCCATCCTTCGTCCGAGTCTTCTTCAAAAACGCCCCGCCGATGAACTATTGACCATGCCCTTGGTGAGCTCGGTCAATCCGCTAAAGAAAGTAATGACTAACCTCTCCAAAGGCAAGCCATGATGGGGGCACCTTCTAAGAAGAGATTTATACCTTTTCCAGGCCTCGAAAAACGATTCATTTTCCTTCTGAGAAAATGTGAAAATTTCATTTAAGCAATGGGCCGTCTTAGAGGGTGGAAAATATTGACTCAAAAACTCCTTCTCGAGTCCACCCATGTAGTGATGGATTCGGGGGAAGAGAGTGATACCATTCCTTCGCCTCCCCTTTTAAGGAAAAAGGAAAAAGTTTGAGCTTGATAGCATCCTCACTTACACCTTGGATGCGGGTAGTACCGCATATCTCTAAGAACGTGTGTAAGTGGGTATGCGGATTTTCTGATTGGTAGCCGTAAAAAATTGATGCATGCTGCATCATCTGGATAAGCCCCGGCTTGAGCTCGAAAGTTTGAGCGAGAATGGCGGGCAAGACTATAGCCGGGTTGACAAGGATCGCACCGTGCATGACGTAGTCCGCAACGTACGTTGATCCTCTCGTCGCCATTATTACTATTTCTTCGATTTCTTCTATCAACTTTTGTTCAATTTCTTGGTTAGCCGAGCTTCCTTCGTCCGAAGGATCGGTGAAACGAAGTTTCCGCCTATTGGGTCCGACTATGGTCCGCTCGAGGTCGTGTAAAGAGTAATGGCCCTTTCGACTTCGAGTTTGCATAAACCGAAACCCAACTCTATTGAACAAAACCTAAAAACTACGAAATTAAAAACTTAAACTACGAAAAGGAAACCTAAGAATCTATCTAAAAAGGGTTGAAATCTAGAACTATTATCAAGACCTAGGGAAAAAGAAAGAAAGAGAAAGAGAGCGAGACGGACGGGCGTCCAAAAATATGGACGAGCGTCCGCCCGGTTTTCGAACGGACGGGCGTTCAACGTATGAACGCTCGTCCGATTTTTCGTAATTTTTGGACGGGCGTCCAAATGTATGAACGCTCGTCCGTAGGTCAAGAATTGATACAGCTTGAAATTTTCGGGGACGGGCGTTCATAGGTATGGACGCTCGTTCATATGCAAAATTTCCCAGAACAGAAACGATTTCCGAACGTAGACGAAGTAAAGAAAACAGAAAGGTGAAAAACAGGGGAAAAAGAACTAATCACAAAACAGAAACTTTAACCCTAATCCAAAACACTAAATTCCTAACTACTTAAAGGTTAATCCTCCTAGAAATCGACCTAAAGACAAGGATTAAAACGCAAAAAAATAGAAAGAAAAACTGAACAAAAACAGAAAAACAAAAACACACAAAAACAAAAACTAGGCAAACCGTCCGGTTCCCCGGCAACGGCGCCAAAAACTTGTCACGGATTTTATTAATACAAAATAAACAAGTAATAAAACCGGTTAACCTCAAGTGCAAGGATCGTAGTACAGAGGCTATGCCGGGTCGATCTTACGGGGAACTAGACGAATGTTAACCCTAGCTTTTGTTTTAACTAACTATTGTCACGATTACTAACCTAACGAATAACTAACTAAACAAATACGCAGAAAATAACTAGACAGAGGAGATTAATCCAATGCTAGGAGAGATTGAAGCGATAAAGATAAACTAAAAGTGCAGAAAGTAGATTAACTAATCTAAACTAAGCTATGAGGATTGTAAATCAAGTTTATAAAAGACAAACGAGGATTGATCCACCTATCAACATGCATTGATCTCCTATCTCGATTTTACGTGGTATTTACTTAGGTTGTGATTCACCTTCTCTAAACATGAAATCCTAATTCCTTAGGTATTTCGTCTATTAACCTAGTATCTTCCAATGCTAGTTTAACGCGTTTAAAAGACCAAAGATGTCAACTTTTATGTTTAACCTAGTGATCGAACCTATTAACTTCCGTTACTATAGATTCGAAGACTATTCCTATTCATGGTGATCTAAAGGTTTAACATGACTCCCGTCAAGCATAAACACAATCAAAAACATGCAATCTTCCGATATAATGCACTAAAAACATGAGTAAAGCATGAATAAGAAACAACCATAAATAAATACTCACAAGTAATAATCGAGATAAACGAGATCAAGTCACGTTGATGGCTTCACAACTCTCGTTTGATGGAGGTTTTAGCCTCTCGAACATCCTCAAGAACTCAAAGAATGTATAAAAACAAAGATAAAACTAGCCTACTTTGATTGAATTTAAAGTTGCATAAAACTGGAAATAAAAAGTGTAAAATCGCAACCAAAGCCGCCCCTAGGGTTTAGGGTTTTAAGATTGTAAAAACTCGTCCCTCAATGTGTGAAAATAGGCAAGTATTTATAGGGATTTGAGGCGGTTTCACTAAGTCGGCATTCCGGACGCTCGTTCAATTGAGTGGACGCTCGTTCGATATTCCCGAACTCCCTCGCCCGCTCGTTCAAACTCCGTTCAAACTCTCTCGTATCAAGATTGTTTCCATGGACGCCCGTTCGGTATTTCGTACGCTCGTTCGATATGGACGCCGCATGGACGAACGTTCATCATGACTTGAATGCGATTTTTGCATCTTTATCTCTTTTCTTCTCTCCACTTGATCATTATCTCTTCCTTAAACCTTTGTAGCTCGAAATTTATCTCTTTTGATCACCATTCGAGCACAATAATCATACCTATAACACATGGAAAACATCGCAAACTGTAATAAAGTCCAATTAATTATAATTCATGATGAAAACACATAATTTATTCAATATTGCGAATAAGTCCTTAAAAACCTAGTATGCTCAATATTTCCATATGAGGGCCATTTATCATGCAATCAATCCAATTAAGAGGGAAAATACCGTAAAATATATCATAATAAAACATAGATTTTCACCCTTAACAGATGCTTCTGTCACGGCTTCAGGCTCTGGGGTGGGTTTGATATTTAGAGATGCGCTCGGCTCAATTACTGCGGCCTATTCGTTCCATTTCGACCCCAGCATAGGCCCCGAAACTCTTGAGATGCATGCACTTCTTTTGGCAATGGAGGAGGCTATTCGATTGAGGCTCTCTATAGTCATTTTTGAGACAGATTGTTTGCCTTGTGTCCATGCATTAGTGCGGCCGACGGATGATTTGTCAGTCTTTAGTTGTTTAGCGCGTGATTGTCTTGCGCTTTTGCCATCCTTCATATCTTCGTCATTTTGTTTTGTTAAGCGCAATGGAAACTTCTCGGCGCACATTTTGGCTAGATATGAGTTAGAGCATACCGGTCGCATTGGTTGGGGAACTTCTCCCCCCCCACGATGTAATTTCTGTCGCTATTGCGGACTTTGGCTTAATAAATTGTTTTTTTACTTCAAAAAAAAGTTATACTATGGAAATGGCTAAATGTAATAACCATCCGGGACTTGTTTTTTCCAATCGGACCGTGTAAAACCCCTAAACAATCGGGCCAGACATATACACTAAAGGGCCTAAGAACAAGAAAAGAAAAGCCCATGAAGTCTGAAAAATTCAAGAATGGGACACGTTAGCATTTTTTTTTCCTTTCTTATTAGAGGAGCTCCAACGGGGGTTTTATCACCTGTCCAATTTGGGTGTCTAATTTCGGTGTCTAAGTAAAAACTACGTAGTTTCATGTGTATATTTTTTTGGATCAAATTTGCTACGTAGTTCCAACGGGGGTTTTATTTCTTTTTGTAAAGCTTTATCAAAAGCTTGAAAGTGTTGTAGCTTTGCTGACTATGCAAAGCTTTGGGCAAAGACTTTATTTGCGTTAACCGGTTTATGTTCTGACATGTTTTTTTTTTTTTTTCTTTTCTTATCTGTTTTATTTTATTTTATTTTGTAAAGGTTTTTGTAGAGTTGTAAAAGTTTGTGTAAATGTTTATAACATGATGATATGGCAGTGTAAAAAGTTTTATGATTGTGAATTAAAGGTTTATAGAGAAAATGTTTATAAGTTGTATAACGTGGCACACATACATAAACCTTTTAAAATGTTTATCGTTGAAGATACCTTTTAATGTAGGGAGAAATTAGTTCAAAAATTTCGATTATGTTGTTTACTGTTCCTAACATTGCTTTATTTATTTCCCATTTACAAAACGTATGTAAATTGATGGCCCTTCATAAAATTGATGGCCCTAACATTGCTTTATTTAATCATACTTTATCCGAATTTATGAAACCTTTATTTAATTACCTTTGCCAGGTCCTTCAAAGATGCAATAAATTATCAAGAGAAAAAAATAAGTATATACTCCGGACGTGAAAGGCAAGATTCAAATCTAAGTATAGATTACTTTGACGTCCAAGCTGCATTTATCTTACTCACAACAAAATCCAAATTTCACATTTATTTCGCGGTAGTGTTCTACTTATTTTTCAACTTTGGAAGCTAACAGAAACCCAAACACACCTTTTGAGCGAGCGGGAAAGCGTTCTTCATTTCGAAAAAATTCACGCACTAAACACACTGGCTTGCAGCTGTATACAGCGGGGATGGCGACCGGAACTCCTTCGGATGTGAAGACTGCGGAAGGCGACGTCTCTATTGACCTTCCTGCACCTGCTGGCTGGAAAAAGAAGGTCCTAGAATTTCACCCAAGTGACGCTAATTTCTCCGTTTGTGTTTTATTTTGCGTGAAATTCGTTTTGGAGCTTTCTGTTTTCATGTGAATCTATAGATCTATTGTTTGTTTTTTATTTTGCTGTTAATTATTTTGCGGTTGTTTGGAGACCGGGCTTTTAATTGTTCAGTGGAATTGATTTGTTCTAGGGTTTTTATGCTTTCAAGTCTGTGAAATTACTTGTGTTTCGCTTCTCATTTCGATTTGTGAGGTGTCTGCCATGCTTCTTTTTGTCGTTTTTTGTTTTTGCGGTGTACTAAACTTTGTTGTACGGTGATTATTTTGGCTGAAGAAGAAGCTGTAGGTTTTAGATACATGGTAGTTTAGGTTTTTCTTTCCTTTTTTGTTAATCCTGAATTTTTTTTCGCTTGTATGTGAATTTGATTGGTTTCTGGTGTGTGTTTTGCAGCTGGTTTTATGTTGTGCTTGGTTAAATATGGAAAATGCAAGTTATGTGGTTTTTTTTTTTGGGTATTTTTTTTCCAGCTAGTCATTGGTGCATTATAATTGAAATACTACATTTAATCTGCGCTGTCGGGTTGTGACACGTCCGCAGCAGCATTCATTACACACATTAGGGCCATCAATTTTATGAAGGGAGAGAGTAAAAGGAAAGTGTTGATGTTTTGTTGTTGTTCACCTTATGAAATTTTATGTTATTTTGTCGTTTCAGACCAGGGTGGTTAAAGTAGTTGTGGATCATTTTGTCGTCTTCTATTTTTTCCGTTACAAGTATTTATTACCTTTTGGATAACGTAATACACTTGCTATGAACATTTGTTTTTTGGTCACGTGCGCACTGGTTTAAATATCATAATACTCACTTGGTTTCCGATGAAAATGGAGTAGTGTCGGGTGCTTGTGGGAGTATCGGTTTCATGTGGTTTTGAACTTAAGATTTTTGTACTCTGTTACATACGTAAACTTGTATCGTAGTGAAAAATAAACGGAACATGCTCTTCTTAGATGATAAATGTTCACAGTAAATATAACCAACAAAGTCACTACTGACCTGATACGAATTTCGCAGTTAAAAAAGACGCACGTTGCACTCTACAGATTGTCGGTATTTCCCTGATGCAGTAATTTATAACATGATGTGTTTTAACTCTTTAATTGTGTTAATTTATGTGAGGACGCTTGATGCTAAATGTCGTGATTGTCAAAGTCTCAATACCTACTAGGAGACATCAGGACAATTACTAGGGAGTTGTCCTAATTTCTCCAGTGCCCGGTCTTCTATGTTTGTAGTCTTTTAATTTTCTTCGTCCTATCTGGTCGCATTCTGTCATAGAAGGAATATGGTACCATTGTTTGGAAGAAAAATCATGCCATGTTTGGCATTACTTCTGCGGGTAAACACCCCCCCCCCCCCCCCCCCCTTATTTTGTTACTAAATTCAGCCTACTGTGTAAAGGAGTATTGATATCTGGAGAAGACTATAGCATTTATTACTGTAGTATTTTTTGTTTTAGTTAAAACCTTACTATATATTTGGTAAAATATAGGATTTAAAGCTCAGGTAAGGATGGAAACAGATATCAGCCTCTTTCATGTTTGCGCAAGTGCTGTTTCGCTTTTGAGAAGAATGTGTAACAGTAAATTTTGTCTGTCCTATTTCTCTAGCCGATATTGCTACATATTTGGAATTTCAATTCATGCAGTTTCTCCTTGTGTGTCTATTTAGTGTTCATTTTATATCTGGTCTTAAAGCTCATTAAAAGGAAGGATTAAGTGTAAATTTCCGTTATAAATGTTAGTGCTTGCTTAATTGGGTAATTACTTTTGCCAAGATTCTGTGATAAAATTCTATCCTTAATTGCCTCTGTTTTCAAGTATAATCCTAGTCGTAGGTGGATATGGTTGGATTGGATGTTGCAAGCTGAATAGTGTGCTGATATACTCTGCATCCACTCTTCCTTTTCTGTTGATGTCCTTTCACCCTTTGAATTATCAAGTTTACATGCTTTCATTTCACATTCTATTCATTTCGGAAATGTTTACTACGTTGACTGAATATTATTAAAATCTTTGTCTGGTCTGATTTGGTGCACCCTTCTTTTTATGTCCTTGGGCCTTTGGGGTTGACTACATTGAAATCCCTTATCATTAAAACTAGTCATATAAAGCTTTGGTGCTTGTCTTTGTAGATAGTTTGCTTGAGTCTTTAGCTCTTTTGCTTGGTACGAGTCTCTTGGTTTTTTGCGGTTTGATGCTTCCATTTTGTGGAAGATGGAAACTACAAGAATCACACTTCATGCCGTGAACAGATTGGAAGTTTAGGTTAAGGCATCGTAGATTATAGATCGGGAAGACACCAGCCAATTCTGCTTGCTCTTACATTTGAAGATAAGGAGAGATTTATGTTTTTTAATGTTTAGTTTTTTCAGGATGAGGTTCCTCATTCTACTTTGTCATGGAAACACCATTTCTTTTATCACTAGGCTTATGTTTATTTAGTATAGTGCAAAGAAAGGTTTCAGGAGTTCTATTGAGGAGTACCAAGGAGCATTGGCTGATTAAAAATAGTGTTTAAACCCATATTCCATCAGTAAAGTAGGTTTCGGACCATTAGGCAGAGGGCACATCTGCCTGGGCGTCCAGAGGGGGGTGGGGTGGTGTGGATGGGTAATAGGCTATGTCTAATAAAACGGATGATAGAATTTCTACTGTTCTGGAAATCTCGTATAATCTTTTAAGTAAGATATATGGGAATTTTTTATGTGTGAACATTCTTTTGTCCATCTGTTCTCTCGGTCATCTGATGTGGGTTTTTGTTTCTCTAGTTCACTCCAAAGAAAGGTGCAACTCCAGGGAGGAACGAGGTGGTTTTTATTGCTCCTGATGGTGAGGAAATCAAGAGCAAGACACAGTTACGGGGTTATCTGAAATCTCATCCTGCTGGCGTTACTTTCAAGGAATTTGATTGGAGTACAGGTATGCTCTTTTCAATTCACCTCCTAATGTCTCAAGTTGAGTGAACCATCACTTGAGTAAGTATCAGTTTAAAAAACGTAGGTTGTCATTTTCTTTTGCTTCACATTAAAACTAACTTCTTCTCAGACCGCTACCTGCAAACAGGCAGTGTACAAGGATAATTAAGTTGGCTTTTCTTGCTTTTGTCCTGGCAGGTGATACCCCAAGGCGCTCATCTAGGTTGAGTGGAAAAACGAAGGCGTCAGAGTCACCAGAAAATGAAACACCCGAAAAAAGGCAGAGAAAGTCGAGTTCAAAGAAGGCAACGAAGGAAAAAGGTGAGGGTAGTGAGGATGAGGCTGCTTCTGAAGGCGGTAAAGAAGCTCCTGAAGCTTCTAATGCTGATGCTGAGGATACTGTTGAACATGGTGACAAAGATGTGGTCAGTGAAAAGGATGCTGCTGAGGATCCTGTGAAGGGAGGTGATGTAGGGGAGGCAGCTGCTGAGGAAGAGAAGGCAGCCGGTGAGGGACAGGAGGCAGCTGCCGAGGAACACGAGGCAGCTGCTGAGGAACAGGAGACTGATGCCATGGTACTGGAGGCTGCTGGTGAAGAACATAAATCAGATGTGAAAGAAAAAGAGGCCGATGCTGTGAAGGAGCAGGAGGCTGGTGCTGGTGCTGAAGAAGAGAAATCAGAACAGGATGCTATTGCTGTTGAAGAGCAAGAGAAGAAATCAGAAGATGTGAAGGAGGAACAGGTGGGTGGTGCTGATGAAGAGAAAGCAGCAGATGTAGCAATAGAGGAGGCAGTTGATATGGACGCGCTGCTGGGAAGTGATGATAATGAAGCTACAGATGATGGTGTTAATGAAGATGTGCAGCTGGAAATTGGTGACGGGGTTACTGACAAGAAGAAAGAAGGGGATCAAGTCTCTGATAGTAGTAAGCAGCAATCTAATGGAGAGGAAAAGGGTTCAGTCCCATCTCAAGTATCTGAGGAAGATAAGCAGGCAGAAGCTGAATTTTGGGCTGCTGAAGAATGGCCAGTTTCTGAGGAGCAGGGGGGTCCCAGTGATTTTTTAGCTTCCTTGCCAGCTGATTTTTTGGAGGATGCATTGGCTGCAGGACCAGCAGAGCTAGGGGGGGACCAATCTAAATACGCCTCCTCTGATCCTGCTGCTGCTGCTGCTGCTGCTAAAGCTGAAACAACTGCAGATCCGGTTCCGGTTCCGGTTCCGGTTGGAGGAGGAGCTCATAAATCAAGTTCGTCGAAAGATGAAGAAGCAGGAAATCAGAAATCTGTAGCAGCAGGTGATGATGCAGTGATGCAAGAAGCCAACATAGAAGATAAGCACAAGGAGGATCTGTAGAGGGAGGGGGGGTATTGAAGGGGGATGTTCTTTTGGATAGTAAGTAGAGCCCCATCTCCATCTGTTTGTTGTTTTTTGATTAGTAGATCTGACCAGACCAGACCAGACCAGACCAGACCAGACCAGACCACCACCCCCATCTACAACCTTTTGCCTTCCCTTCCTCCTCCTTGACTCTATTTATGCATGTTGCGTATCCTCAGTTGTAGTTTGAAAAATTACCCCATCTCTCTCTAACTGCTACTTTGGTGATTATGTATTGGCTTACCATTTCATAGATGTTATTTATTTACTTAAGGAGTTGTTTATGTTGACTTGTAGAAATTCCATCCAGATTATACTCATAAATTGTTTTGTTGCATTTTTTTGGTATGTTTGCTCCTTCCCCCTCTTCCTTACCCCCACCCCCTCCTATCACTAATCAGATTTTTTTCTGACTTAGCCACTTTTGTTCCCTGTTATTGTTATGTCTGGTTATTGTTCCCGGTTATTGTTATGTCTGGTTATTGTGCTATAGCTGTAATGTAGAATAAAGTTTGGAACACAATTTTTATTTTTTTATTTTTTTACTTAAGATTAAATTATAGGGCGTATGTATGCATTGTGAAAGAAAAAAAAAGGGGAAAAAAGATGTAGGGCTTTATGAGAAATTCAGAAAATGAAAGCATCAGAGTAGTCAAATTAAAGATTATGAATGAATGCAGTTGTGTTGGGATTTGACTATGCATAATTGCATATCATGTTTCAGAAATGCTGGTTCTTTAAAATTTACTTGAGTTAAAAATATCTTATATGCTCTAGCATTCTTATACTAAAAACTATTTCGATAAAATCATCCCAAAGTTCTGGAACCTTTAAGCGTTCAAGTTCAAACTGACTGCAGTCTACTCTATCCTTTAACGACAATAACAACAAGACATGATCTTATTTTTGTACTAAAAAACCACCCTTGTATCAAATTAGAATGTTGCGCACTCGTATTATCGCTTTATACTTGCCCAATTCAAAAAAAATAAGTGTGCTTTTAAACACAAATAAAGGAGTGCAAGAAGTAGTATAAAATCCTTATGAGGCGAGGCTAGGCTAGGCTAGGCTAGGCTAGGCTCAATCAATCAATGAAATGAAATAAAATCATTCGGCACCCCAAGCATCATCCCTCATGTTTTGTCTTGAAACGATACGATCCTTTCTGGCAGCTTCTTGCTGTCTTAACTCTCTTGAGCTGAAGGTTGTTGATGGCAGTTTCACTCCCATGCTTTGTGCTATCAGTCTTTGAGCTGTTCTTGCTGATGTCTTCGGCCTTGGTCGTGGAGGTTCCAGGTCTAATACCACCCCCCAATCATCATCAATTATTTATTATTCATTCATCCAAAACCCCAATGCGCAAAATATAAACAGAGTTCATGAGATAGAAAAAAGAGATGTGTGCAAATAAAATTCAGAAAAAAGAAAGAGGATAATGATGTTACCCCCTACCTCTTTTTGTTATTGAATTTAAAAGTTCGTCATCCTCATCCAGTTGGCGCACTGTAAATCTGCTGCTGTCGTCAATGCTCGTACAAGCTTCAACAGCTGCATCACAACACCAAAGCTTATGCCCCCCCTTCAAACACCAATATAATAATTTCATATATATACCCCAACTAACGCTTGAGAGAGCTTTAGGAAAGCACCGAAAGAACATCAATAACAACTCGCACGCTTTAAACCACAAATTACCAACTCACCTAAAAGTTTAACAAGTAGTAGAATTATACATTTATATCCAACACCATCAATATTGTATACATATGCCGTAATACGTGCATCATTCAGATAGAGATTTGTGATTTTCAAAGTTGTGTAATATAATTATAACAAAACAAGAAGTGCAATAAGGTTGCAAAACAAAATCCTACACCTTGCATGATGTATGCACTTTTAACCATGAGACAGGTATCTTATAAGCGCGGAAAACACGGACCAAGAAGGCACGTACGGGAAATGTTCTTCTCATGTACTAGCAAAGAAAGATGGCGTGATGGTCTGAAATCATTGGTACTACTAGTTCAAGAATCTAAATGACTGTAGACTTGATATAAGAATTGTAAACTATTATTTGGGAAAATAGGAGAAAGAAGGCTTTTTTACCAGTTGATGGTGAGCTGAAGACTGCAAGTGCAACCGTATCATTAACCCAACGAATAGCAAATCCACGATCTTTGAATTTGTCAAACAACCTCTCCAGATCAATTGTTTTTGTACTTGGTGAAAATCCAGATACAACTACAACATGGTGCGTCCCATAATTCACTGAAACAGTCAGCAGTCAACCAGCCACATATTATTTAGTCATCCTCAACTTCTAGAGATTATAGCAAGTAGATGATAGTTTGCAGGTAAGTATATTACCCATAAGTTCTAGGAAACTCATAACCATAAATGCGGTCTAACAAATGAGCTGTGAAACATAAATCTAGTCCGTTACTTATTTAAACGGAAAAAAAGAAAAAGAAAGTAAAGGGCCAGCTTGGAAACTTTCCAAATTTAGATTCAACAGGTCATACATGTTCCTTGAATGTTCTTTGCTTTACTTACTTTTCTACTTCTGTGAAGTGCAGAATTTGAGATTACATGTCCAAGTAAATAAAAATAATAACGAAATACAAAATTAAAAAAAAAAAAAACAATGGTTTATCTACTTCAGCCTTATAGATTAGCCTTCTGGGACTTAACAAACGATTCCGTTTAATAAATACTATCAAAGTAAAAGTGAGATAGTACCAATTTTCCTGCTCTGGTACCATGAGAAATGACAACTCCACAATTTTAAGCTATTAAAGAAGAGTAAGTTACGCATTCAAATGCTTCAACACCTCTTATTAAAGGTTTTTGATAAGCCTTACGCTTTCCACTTTGAATAATACTACTACCTCCGTCCCAAAACATAAGCCATTTTAGAGGATTTCACACATATTAAGAAATTCCGTGAATGTCGTATATTTCAAGGACAAAAGTTTAAAACATTTACCATTAATGAAATAGTTATAAAATAATGAAAAGTGGTTGGATTGATATAAAATTAGGGGTAAGATGAAGAAATAGGTAATAAATACTCTATTGGTATTCTAAAATGACTTATAATTGTGACACAAAAACAAAGAGCTAAAATAATTATATTCTTGGACAGAGAGAGTACTATCAGACAAAAGCACGAATAGATGGCCAATGTATACTCACTAGATGTAGAATCTTTTGTTTTTGTGTCCTCTTCTTCATCAGATTGGGCATCCGCCTTCTCTACAGAATCGTCACTATAAAGGCTCCGTCTTCCGTACGAAAATGTCCCTCTTCCACGTCGCTTGGGACCTTGGACTTGTGGTGTATCTTCCAACGAAAGCTGGGAAACTTCGGGCAAGCATTGAGGGGAAAGCAGTTTATCTGGAGCACGATCTGCAATAGCTTCCCAGTCTGCTACATTTACCAAATACTCCTTTAGTCAATATGCTGCAAGCAAGCATTCAAATCTCGGGCACCACATAGGGAAACAAGTAAATATGAAGCTGAAAAGAAATGGAACATGACAGCAATAGAGACGTTTCATACAATACACAGAGTATTTAATGCCCATTTAACCATTTTCATAAATTTCCAAAAAGGTTAAAGACATTTTCGGTCCCTTCCCTTTTGTTTCATGATTTCTGCATTTCTATCCCCCTAAGTTTCAATTTAGCAATTTTGCCCCTCATATATGCAATTTTTTTACAGTTTCTGCCCATTTTCGCCACGTGTCAAGTTTTTACTGATTGTAGTATGTCGTGGCTTCTATGCTAGTTTTCGGTTAGTGTCACTTTGGACTGAAAATGTAGACTTTTTTTGGTGCATAAATAAGGGGTAGAAGTGCGAAAAATGAAATATTGGGTTACGTGAAAGTGTAAAAATTGTGAAACAAAATGACCAAAAGTGTCTATATCCCTTTCCAAAATCATTCTAGTAGATTATAACGACGTTAATGATAAACTTTTACTAAACATACACAGCTTTATATAATAGGTCACGACAGACAAAGCACACACAGTCACACACAAATGCATACGGCTCAGACACAATGAAGCAATTATCACAAGTGCACTCGACCACTCCTCGTGAATTGATTTGTTCTAGTGGAAGTTGACACCGAGCAGAAGAAGCAATGAAAATTAAATATGAACTTTGAATTGATTTTAAGCTCCAAAAACTAGTGCATAAGCAACAATTTCATAGTCTTCTTGTACTATAACAGAAAACCGGAACTTGGCATCAGATTTAACGAAATTCTGTAAGAGCAATACTTGAAAAATTATACTACAATCAGATATTTCAAGGGCATATAGACAGTTTACCGTCTTCCAAGCCATCATTCGTTGGTGATGAGTCATTCGGTAAATTTGATGAACCCTGTAGGTGACCTGAAAAATATAAGAATACCAATGAGTAACAGATCAAAATTCCCACAAAAAAGAAGCAAAAATTCGATGATGCAAACCAGAATCTTCCGACGTCACAATTTCATTCACCACATTGAGGTCTCTGCAAGATTGAGATATGGAAAGTAAACACATAATGACAAGTTCACAACGGCCCAAACACAATCAAGAGTAACATCAAAATAAAAGGAATGCAATCAACAAGAATCACAAAATGAAATAGCAAGAAATCATTTAAAAAAGCAATAGAAGCCCTAACATTTTGACACCTCCAGCTCCATCGTCCAAAAAACACATACCCAAGTAACCATGATAAACATTTGCTAAAATTGAATTCCAAATCAATCACCTCCCCATACTCATCACCAATAGACGAAAAAAAACACGAAATAGAACAGACTAATAATGAAAAATAAATAAATAAAGGATTACCCTTTTTGGAAAAGTACATCATTCTCCTGGGATTCTTGATTGATTCGAAGAGCACGTTGGCGAGTTTGATCAGCTTTGAGAGAGAAGCCCTTTGAAGAGTAGAGCTTAGCCAAGTCCAAAAGAGCAGTGACCAATTCATCAGAAGAGGAAAAGGAGGCGGCTTTTTGGGTCCCTTTTTCAAGCTTTGGTATCAGTGTTTCAAGCAGAGAAATGGCTTTTTCTGTTTCTCCTTCTTCAACTAAATCCTCAACAGCCTCTGTCCAGTTCAAAGTCTTGCCTTCAGAATCCATCAATTCTCCTTTCAAGAATATAATACCACTAATCTGTTCGAGCAGGTTGCTTCCAAATTGTTGCTGTTTTAACCCGTGTAAATGATCTCTTGGAAGAGCCAATTACCTTACCTTATATATGCGGGAAAAACCCCACGTAATGTTTATTCACCAAATTATTTGAGGTTTACATTACATTGTTACGTTAACACAAATTAGTAATTCACTATTTTATTTAGTCAATCAATAAATCCCTTCCATTTTTTTTTTTTTTTTTTTTTTTTTGCATCTATATATGTTGTCATTTTTTTTTGGTGTGGAAGAACTATATGTTGTCTGAATTACGTACATCGTTAACTTTGTGCTTAGTGAATAGTATGATGGGTTATGAAATAGATTGTTTAATTATTTTTAATTGAGGGGAAAAAGTTGTTTAATTATTAAAGTTACTTTTATAAAACGATCGAATATTATTAATCAAACCGCCAAGAGAGTCCCAACATCAAATTTTGTGCAAAAAGCTATCCAATGCTTATACATCATCAAAAAAATTCCGTCATCTGGGCTACAAAAACTGTGGGTGAGTGGGTGCATTTGTGTGGAATGAATGTTCATCGAATAACAATCTGTTCCCCCAAGTCTATATCTTCCAAGCAGGGTTTCTCTTCAAACGTATCTATACATGAAAGTCCCAGATATTTCTTGTTTGAATGCACGTTGGTCTGAACCCGGTCTATTGTTGTTGTTGCCTCAAAAAAGTCACCCTAGCTTTCAGGAGGGGGAGTCCAAGTCTCGGAAAATTCTATCCTAGAGACTTCCTACTGCGAATCGTCTACGCGCAAAGATCCTGGATTACGCGGTTCCACACAGGGGGACACCGTGTATTCCATCTCAAGCAACCGCGTGGTCGATCCTCGCCACGCGCGTAGCGATTCCCTATTAGGGAATCCCTACAGTAGAACGACCCCCAAGTCTCCTTCTGGACTGCCTTGGCCCACCTACCGTCTTAAAATAAAATGAAATTATTAAAGAGATGAAAGACGTCGAGACATATAAAGAATGAAAAATAGAAAAGAAAAAAATCGTCCAAGTAATTAATTACTACATACCGTTACCAAACATGATTCATGGAACGGTGAGATTTGCTTAGGTTTTTTTTTTTTTTTTTTTTTTTTGTTTTTTTTTTTTTCCCGAATCGAAAGGGAGATTTGCTTAGTTAGCATGTGTATCAAATACTACTTGATTTCTTCAGTTCATTGCTCGGAGTTGGGCCGGGATTCTTGAAATAAAGATTCTATGCTTATTGGGGAATTAAATCTCACTCTTCATTACCAACGCTCGTTCTCTTTCATGATGTTCTTTGTGAGTGGAAATAATATTTTGTTTTGAAATTCCACAAATTTTATTATGGTCTAGGACCAAATCCTACTTGGTGTGTCCAACCAATAGGATTTTAAAGATTTCTGGTGGACCTTTATGTATAAAAACAAGCATCCAATCATATTTTTTTAAAGTGATGACATGATGATCCAAAAACTTAGGAAGTAGTTTGTTAAATCAAGTCAAATCGAAGTCGAAATCAAATCGAAATCGAATACATAAGTATTCAAATCAAATCTAAAACTGTTTGATAACTTAATCCATTGAAAATCTGAAATGTTTAATTTTGACATTTTTTTTTTTTAAACTTTTTATATATATATATATATATATATATATATATATATATATATATATATATATATATATATATATATATATATATATATATATATATATATCTATGATGCATACGAAACATACATTTTTTTTTTGGAAAAACGAAACATACATATTTCTATACAAAAGTTTATCATCTAAAATGTTAAACGTATACACATATATTCATATAGTAAATTTTTTTTTTGAATAATTCATATAGTAAAATGGTATATAAATTATCACAACATTGTCAAGCATAACACCATTATGTTGCAATAAAAAATAAATAAATAAATAACGTCACAGCATTTTGTAATATAAAAAAAATAAAGTCACAGCATTATCCCTTTCAAAAAAAAATAAAAAAAAATAAAAGCATTATCAGGTATAACCCTTTTTTTTAGGAAATCATATTGCACTTTCAAAACTGCCGCATTTCAGCGTTAAGCGAGGTTCCCACGTCTGAAAATTATGTATTGGAATTGAATGACAATTCAGATCATCTTATTTTGTTAAGTGATATTCTAAAATGTTACCAAACACTCTAAAAATAACTACCACTTAATATATTAAGAATAAGTGCTGAATAAAATTAACAAACAGGCCCTTAGACCAGGACCACCATAAAACTATTGTTGAAATTCACACCGTAAATGTATGTAATTTATGGTGCATCTTATTTGCAGGCACCCTGTCATTTTTTTTTAGGGTAAATAATTTATCAATTACAATCAGCCAATAAGGCACCGAGTACAGAATTTGGGGGGGAGTGGTACCCCAATTACAATATCGCAGACACCCTGTCTAGAAAATAAAAACTATTTTTGTTCAGAAACAAAATATACACACGCACCCTATTCGTCATTATTGGGATCAATGCCTCGTTACTAAGTGAAAGTTTGATACATCACAACGGATAGAAGTTGTTATTTGTAGAGGGTTTTTTTTTAAAATTTTTTTTAATGTGTAAAAAAGAAAAAACCTTGTTTAACCTTGTATTTTTGCCTTAATATGGAATATGACTACTTTAGCAATAGAAAAACATTATCTTCAAGTTATTGTACATCCTTTTTGTGTGGGTTTATGTTTAAATACACATCAAACAATAGTTTTTTCTTTCTTTTTTTAAAGGTTACATCAAACAATAGTTTTTTGATGAAATACATCAAACAATTGTTGAAATTCATTTTTCACATTCACGTTTGTTTTGAAAGAATTCGTAAAAAATATCACTAATTAAGAACTCTTTTAATATCCATATTTCAGATATAAATGTACCAAAACAAAAGTACCAGACATAAGTAAAACATAAAAAACAAAATAAAGACGTATGATTCATCCGAGGACACAATAACTTTATAAATTAAAACTCTTCCATATAGAGTACCACATTGACAACACAAATTAAATGTTTTCTTAGCGGTACGGGGTAATCATTGATAAATGATAACAAGAATTCTAATATTATTCAACATATTCGATAACTTCCATTTCCATGGACACCAAATCTAGTTGCCGGTATCAGGTAGCCCTAACATTTACTAAACAAGCATGCCAAATCACATACAAAATGTGTGTTATAACATTTAACATGACAACAACACCAATATATTTCGCCTTGAATTGTCCCTCTGTGTAACGCCCCACTCCCGGATACCGAGCCCTTATCCGGAAGAGAAACGTTCGGTGCATATAGCATTAAATAAATTTAATGTTATACGCAAGCCTCTACGTCGTCGTATCGAATAAAAGCAAACGGAAGCCCAAAGGACTCGGGTAAAATCATAAATGCTACTATGAATAGAATGTAACCATTCTACAGATGGATAGTTAAATTACAACGATGAAAAATCCCAAAGACTTGTACAATACGAGATCCTAAAAGTACAAACCAAACTTAGAAAGGTCTTAGAAATAGAAGTACAACAAGTCTAAGAAAAAGAATACAACTAGTCTAGTACAACCTTCACAAAGAAAAGGAACTGGAAACTTCGATAAGACTTCAACGTCTTCAAATGTCGTCAACTACTCTTGATCAACATGTTCGTCTTCTCACCCCATAATGCATACAAAATAAAATGCAAAGTAGGTAAGTACAAAGTACTTAGTAAAAGTGAGAAGGCAATGAATAACTAAGTTATACAACAAAAGGTTATTATTATGATTATTAAATTATCTTTATGAGACCGACTCAACCTAGGGTTCATTTCATGCCCATCGACACATCATGACTATACGTTTCTAGCATGTCGGGTCAAGTAATAAAATTACTCGATACCTAAATAACACACTAGCAAGAGAACTGAGTTCAATCGTAAGATAGTTAGATAGAGTCGAGGTCGATTCCACAGAGACTCGGCTTAAACGAAATATAACTTATTAAACTAAAAGCAAATTAAAGGCGGTCTCCGACCAACAATTAACGTAGAATTAAAATTGACACAATAGAAACACAAAACCAACAAAAGACACAACGACACTAAGACACTTATTTTTATAGGTTTTATAAATAATTAACAAACGGTATTGATAACGCTAGTAGTAATTACTCCCCCATGCTATGTAGATTGACGACGAGACAAAATAAGACATTTAAGATTAATTATTCCGACTACGAGAGTCATCCCCTAAAATAGATCTAGCTCCGGGTAGGCCATCTAGATCATCGTGTCTCCGTTACGTGACTTCGCTTCGTAGGCCTCCATCTCATATAACTTCTGACACAATTACAAAGCTAGGGATGCCGGTATAAACCGTAACCTCATCTAAGCAACATTCCTATGGTTAGACGTACTTCTTAGACACCGATTCAATCTCTGTCCTAAGTAACAATCACTTTTTGAGTCTCATGTTAAATTACGATGACAAATAATTAAGTTGATCAGGTTTAATTACTCGTTTTAATTACAAAGCAGAGAACCTGACGTAGTCGAAGCCGTTCACAGACAAATCAAGAACATCACAGATCTCGCTCCCAGCGAGACATAGGCTCGCTGCGCCGAGCTCAGATCTGAACCAGATTTGCTTGTGAAACGTCTTTTACATCTCAGATATACATAAACATGTGTTCGTTAATTAACTATATCACGAAATCAATACACAAAACGACTACCCCATCACGAAATAAATTAGATCTATGAATAAAGATTTCATAATTGAGTAGACATTACCCTCGAAGACGAGCGTGATTCCCACTCCTCGATACGATCTCTAACCGGCGATTCTAACGACTCCGTAACGAAAGAACATAAAATAAAGAAAACTTGTATTGAAACTAGAACCAATGTTGTGGAATTGTATTTTTCTAAGGTGTGTCTAATAAAATTCGTGGCTGCTCCTTTATATAGAGACTTAGGCCGACTTAAAGATATGTTTGAAAACCCTAAAACGCGTAGAGATAACTCCTAGCCGATCCTCGAGATTCTGCCAGCTCGCCCCCAGCGAACCTGTTATAAAACGGATGGAGATAACTTCAGATGCAAGAAACAGAAACAGAAGCAATCAAACATAAACAATCAAAGGAGATAACAGAAACAAGAAGAACACAGATTTAACGTGGAAAACCCCTCAGTGGGAGAGGTAAAAAAACCACGGGCAGAAAAGAGATATTTTATTATGCACTGAATTTTACAGATTTCAACACACTCGGATAATGAGACAACAACTGTATTTATAGGCACAAATCCCTAAACCCTAGCCGCCAGGAATCTTTGTCTGATGCACCATAAATACCCCTACACGTGTCCTCCTTTTAATGACACCGTATAGGCGTCACATAACGAATTAACGGATGGGGACCTGCGTATTCCGGGACTCGACGGACTATCACCCCGCGATAGTCACCCTGCGAAGCCTCGGTAGACTCCACCCTACGATGCACGAATTGAATACACTTCTCGGTGTCCATCACACAAATGAGTCTTCGATTGGTTCCACCGGATGTAGAGTTTAAGTCACCTTACCGACAAATCTCCACCTTGACTTCAACTCTCACTAGAGTCAAACGATTGCATAACCGGATGTACTTGTACCGGATGCATTCGTCAATGCCGGATGTACCGTACATGCGGACTATCTCCACAACATCCACTCCACCGATCCGCCCTCGCAAAGTTTCCGAAACAGATTATAAGCTTTGAATATTCGGTAAGTCCAGGCAAAGCCGGAACTTACTCGCTCGAACCGGTTTAGTGAACATATCGCCAGGATTCTCCTTTGTGCCAATCTTCTTCACCACAACCCTCTTCTCATTCCTCAAGAAATGATACCGACATCAATATGCTTGGTTCTCTCATGATGAACCCGATCCTTGGCTAAACATATTGCACTAAGACTCATCACAATATATATCGGCCGATCCCGATGCAACCCCAAATCACCGACTAGCCCCTTCAACCGGATACCCTCCTTAGTCGCTTCAAGGTAAGAGCCATGTATTCGCTTCGGTAGTTGATAAGGCTACCGTAGCCTTTGAAGAGTAGCTTTCCACCGACCACCGCATTTCCCAATGTAAACACATACCCGGTCATTGATTTTCTACTATCAACATCACTGCATAATCGCATCACGGTAACTCCGTGACCGGACCCGCATCACCTCCATAAATGAGACCAACATCACCGTACCTCTCGTGTACCCGAATATCCTTTTAACGGCTTTCCGGTGTTCCTTTCCGGGTTGAGCCATAAACCTGCCGACAACACCGATCGCCCGAGCCGATCGTGCCTAGTGCAAACCATGGCATACATCGGGCATCGCCAACCGCACTAGCATAGGGAACTTTTGACATATACTCCTTCTCTTCACCGACCGTGAAGCATAAACGGACAAATGAACATTTGATGCCATAGGAGTATCTATTGGTTTTGCGACGGACATCCCAAACTTGGCCAATATCTTCTCGCATATAACCCCGCCGAGACAAGAACAACTTCTTCGACCCCTATCTCTCCGATCTCCATCCCCAAGATTTTCTTGGCGCACCCAAATCCTTCATTTCAAATTCAAGACCGAGAAGGTTCTTCGATTTTGAACATCGACTTCCTTGCATGCTATCGGCATGTCATCCACATACGGACAAGATAGATATATGATCCATCTTTCAAATGATCGAAGTAAACACAACGATCATATGGACTTCTGTTGTAACCCTGCTGAAGCATAAAACTGTCAAACCTTTTATACCACTGCCTTGGAGCTTGCTTCAAACCATACAATGATTTCTTCAACTTGCAAACATAGTTTTCCTTTCCAGGAACTTGAAATCCCTCGAAATTTGTGTCATGTATATCTCCTTATCCACCTCACCATGTAGAAAAGCGCTTTTCACATCTAATTGCTCAAGTTCCAGATCCTGCTGTGCCACCATTGCTAGTAACACCCTGATTGAAGTGTGTCTGACCACCGGTGAAAATATTTCATCAAAGTCAACCCCTTCCTTTTGACTGAATCCTCTTGCAACCAAACGTGCCTTATACCTGACCCCTTCTGCCTTAGTTATTCCTTCATTTTTCTTGAAAATCCATTTACAAGTCACAACTCCCTTGTCAAGTAGGTCGTTTGACTAATTCCCAAGTCCGATTCTTCAATAATGACTCCATTTCATCTCCCATGGCGGATGCCATTGGGATGCTTCATACATGTCATCGCTTCCCCGTAAGTAGTAGGTTCAAGAACCTCTACTTCTTCAAAGAACTCGGAGTGCATATCCACCCAAATCATCATAACCATATCTCCTTGGAGGTATCCCAACATTAGATCTTCTAGCCCGCCGGCGCCTAGACTCGCCGATCCATGTTTGTATGAAGCCCCGCCGAGGTCTCGCGGGCGGCTTGGATCGGATTCTCGTTCATTATCCGGATCGGTATAGTGTTGATTTGGATCCACCGATTGTTGCATATCGCAGACTCCACCTGAAGCTCCACCTGTTTCTCAACACTATCGATTCAAGATCGGTTTCGGACTCGCAGACCTCCCCACCGATGAGTTTAACATAGAATTTTCATCAAACACAACGTCCCCGCCGAGGATTACTCGGACTCTGCCGATGACCAAATTCTATATCCTTTCACTCCATCACCATACCCCACAAACACTCCCTTCTTGGCTCTTGGCTCCAACTTCCCTTCACTAACATGATAGTAAGTCGTACTCCCAAAAACCCTTAGAACCGAGTAGTCGACGGGCTTGCCCGACCACATCTCAAATGGTGTCTTGAGATTGATCCCCGTGTGAGGACTCCCGTTGATTAAGTAGCAAGTCGTCTTAACGACTTCGCCCAAAATCTCCTTGATAAACCAAACTTGAGAAAGCATACATCTTGGCCTCTCCAAGAGAGTTTGATTCATCCTTTCGGCTACACCATTCTGCCGAGGTGTATTCCTTACGTATGATGTCCGGCAATACCCTCACCGCACAAAATGAATCAAAATCCGTCTAGCGTAAATTCCGGACCATTATCCGTACGAAGCTTCTTGATTTTCTTGCCTAACCGATTCTCCACTAGGGCCTTCCACTTGCTTGAAGTTACCGAATGCATCACTTTTGTTCTTCATCATCACCACCCAAGTCATCCTTGAATAGTCATCTATGAATGACACAAAATATCCGTGACCACCCAATGACTCAACTCTTGATGGACCCCAAAGAGCGATCTCGAATGGATATAATCAAGTGTTGCCTTTGTATTGTGCAACCCCGCCGAGAATTTACTTCTATGCAACTTCCCAAACACACAATGTTCACAAAAGTCCGCATTCTTGACCTTATATCCCCCAAGAAAACTTGTCGAAGAAAGAACACCGCATACCCCTTTCACCCATGTGACCAAGTCTCATGTGCCACAACCGAGTCTGTCGAGATCCCGGTGAACCGCTGGCGAGGATGCAACGACGAAGCGGTGCCGGATACGATAGATCCTTGTAATATATACAAGGTTCCCCTCTTGATGCCTTTGAGGACTACAACCGAATCTTTGAAGACATTCACCGTCCACCTTCACCCTTGAAATTGAACCCCTTGTCGTCCCGTAGACTAAGAGATACCAAATTCTTGGTCATCTCGTGGAACATGTCTTACATCTTTCGGTGTACAAAATTTACCATCCTCTCGTCCTTAACTTTACCGAGCCAATTCCCACAACTTTGCAAACCTTGCTTGTTGGCCATATAGATTTGACCACCATCTATCTGCTCATAAGTAGAAAACCACTCCCTGTTTGGACAAATATGGTAGGATGCTCCAGAATCAAGTATCCACACATCGTTATGGTGTGTAGAGTCCCCTACAACTAGAACCAGATCCTCATCAGATTGCTCGGTAGCCAAAGCCGCCGTGCCGAATTGCCTTCCCTCGTTTCTTCTTCCTTGGACAATTGGACTTCCAATGTCCCCTGCTCCTTACAAGAATTACGGACATCGGTAGACTTAGGACCTTTGGACCCGGACTTCTTTTTCTTCTTCTCGTCCATATCCTTTTCCACTATTGTTTGCTAGCTACTAGCCCAGCCTGACATTGACCGTTCCGTGCCAAAGAGCCTTGTGTCTAAGCTCCCTGGCATGTAAGGCAGACCTTACATCCTCTAAAGCTACTGTATCCTTTCCAACTATGAAAGACTGCACAAAGTTTTCAATGATGCCGGTAATGACACCAACAGGATTAGGGTTGCATCTTCATCTTCAATTTTAACATCAATATTCCTTAAATCAAGCAATATTGTGTTCGAAATTTGTCCGGATGTTCCCTCGGTGGACTCCTTCATGCATCTTCAAACCGAACAACCTCTCGTTTCAATAACAACTTGTTGGTCGGTGACTTGGTCATATACGGCTTTCAAGCTTCTTCCACAACTTGGTCGCGGTGTCTTCCTCGGAACCTCGGTGATAACATCATCGGATAAGCACAACATGATGGTTGAATGTGCTTTCTCTTCCAGACCGGCATAATCTGTCGCACTTGTATTTGGTTTGTCGGATAAAGGATTCCACAAACCCCGCTTTGTTTCAACGGCACGCATCTTGATTTGCCACGGACCAAAACTGTTCCTTCCCCGTAAATTTATCGATTTTTACGTTTACTCGCCGACATCTTTTCTTGCTAAAGATTACAACTTTATCACGAGATCCTAGCACCTTGTCGAAGGCCTTGGTGAAGATGAAGTTGATCGTACGTATTGTTTTCTCCGAACCTTTCTCGATACCACTTGTTATAAAACGGATGGAGATAACTTCGGATGCAAGAAACGAAAACGAAAGCAATCAAACATAAACAATCAAAGGAGATAACGAAACAAGAAGAACACGATTTAACGTGGAAAACCCCTCGGTGGGAGAGGTAAAAAAACCACGGGCGAAAAGAGATATTTTATTATGCACCGAATTTTACGATTTCAACACACTCGGATAATGAGACAACAACCGTATTTATAGGCACAAATCCCTAAACCCTAGCCGCCAGAATCTTTGTCCGATGCACCATAAATACCCCTACACGTGTCCTCCTTTTAATGACACCGTATAGTCACACAACGGGGGTTAACGGATGTGGGACCCCGTCGTATTCCGGGACTCGGCGGACTATCACCCCGTCGATAGTCACCCTGCCGAAGCCTCGCAGAGACTCCACCCTACCGATGCACGAATTGAATACACTTCTCTCCGTCCATCACACAAACCGAGTCTTCGATTGGTTCCACCGGATGTGAGTTTAAGTCACCTTACGACGGAACCCTCGGCTCGCCGCGCCGAGTCGGTCCGCCGATTGGCTCGCTGGCTTTTCTTGTTCCTTACTCCGCTTTTCGTGCTGCTTCAGTATTTATCTTTAATGCAGTCCGATTCTGCCTTGATTTCTCTTGAGATTTACTTCCTCCGTTGGTAGATATCTTCCGATTCATCGCAATCTATAAAATCAATATTTATCGCACAATAAATAATATTTAAATAAAAAAAACAGATAAATACCAAATTATATCTTATAAATCACATAACATTAAATAATCAATATAAACATGTGATTTAATATAAAATATATATATTATTAAGCTCGATTTAAGGACAACGTTGATGACTTTTACGGGTATAATTTGACCGTCATCAACTACCCCCCACTTAGACTTTGATCGTCCCGAACAAAGCATCAATAAGTCATTCCCCAAGACAACATTTTCCATGGTCAAATCATACTTACACAAGAAACTCGAGTCAACTCATACCATTCAAGCTCATAAGGTATCCATTATTCACTACTCGTTATGAATCGAAGTGATGTGTGCATGTGCATGTGCATTCAGTTTTATATATTCGTGGCAAGATTAAAGTTTATGCTAACTTCGCAGTCTTAACCTACCAACATCAGCACTCCCACTTCTTAAGCCTCGCAATGGGTAAAGACATGGTGCAATAATCAAGAGTAATCCCAAAGGTTTTTGGACTCGGAGGCCGAGAAAATACTCAAAGCCTCTTAAAAAGTTGAATTTCTTCGCATTTTCGTAATTTCAAGCATTAACACCTCTCAAGAAAGAAACTTGCTTTAAAGGTAAAGTATGCATTGCAAGAATCCCCCTCTCACGGATTAGATAATAGCATTGAATATTACCACAAGCTCGGGGCTACTTTGGTAATGTTACTACAAGCCCAGTGTTTAACGCATTGTTAAAACACAGATAATTCTCAAGCTTATTACTTCGCTTCGATGGCTAGAAGATAAAAATACATCAGCAGATAAATATCGACACTAAGTTTGCATAACCAATCATCTATGCAATGTACACATAATTCTTCTAGTTATTATAATTCGTGCGGTAAACGTCGATCCACAAATTGAGTAATCGAATAATAAATAACTACTTGCAACGCTCGGCATGAATATCCTTAAATTTACATTCATATAAGTATAAAATGATCACGTACTCATGCAACTTGGTTCCTTCCCTACTAATTCCATGTATAAGAACTCACAATTCTAAAGGTACGAGATAATTAATTTGGCATTTGTTCAATTTTTTTCATTTTTCACCGTTTCATTCAATTGTTCAATTACAGCACATCATAGCTAAGTCTCCTACCCCCCACTTAAACTTGGCATTGTCCCCAATGACAAAGAAAAAGGAGAATTTAAGAAAAAGACTTAGCTCTGGAAACGGCTCTCAAGTAAGAAGCAGAATGTAGGGGAACTTAAAGCACGTCGTGGAGAAGCAAACAAAACCCTGTTTAAGCAAACCAAACAGAAACTCCACGAAACCGTTAATAACATGTCAATGGAAGTTATAAAATAATGTGGCGGTAATTATATACAGAATATCCAAAAACAAATTAAGCCACTTTATTTCATACAACCAACGACAAGGAAAACCAAAGAGGTAAAACTACAAAACTCACATGGTGGCTATCAAGGAAAAAACCTCGTTTATTCCGAACTTAGAATTGGAACATGGCGAGATGAAAAAACCCTTAACAGCCTCATGCTACTTTATTCAAACAAAACAAAAACAAAAGCAAAAGATAGTTTTTAAGAAATAGTTCTGAGGTTATAGTCGTCAGCTCGACTTAGTTCAACGACGGTCTAATGATAGGTGGGATTTTCGAGAGTGAAGACTTCTTCCTCATTTTCTTGACCAAGACCAATGTAATGTTTCACACGGTGTCCATTAACCACAAAAGTGGATTGATCCTTAAGGTTTAATACCTCAACAACTCCAGAAGGAAAAACCTTACTCACTTGATAAGGGCCATACCATCGCGATTTTAACTTTCCCGGAAAGAGTCTCAAGCGCGAATTGTAAAGAAGAACCAGATCGCCTTCCTTAAAGGTGCGGTCCAATATTTTCTTATCATGAAATTTCTGTGTGCACTCCTTAAATATTTTTGCATTCTCATAAGCTTCCACACGAAACTCCTCTAGGCGAGTCAATTCCAACAATCTTCTTTCTCCAGCTAAACTCTCATCAAAATTCAACATACGCGTAACCCACATGGCACGGTGTTCAAGTTCAACCGGTAGATGACATGCTTTTCCAAAAACAATCTTATAGGGGGACATACCAATATTCGTCTTATAAGCAGTCCTATAAGCCCATAAAGCATCATCTAATCTCAACGACCAATCCTTTCTAGTCGTATTCACAATTTTCTCCAAAATGCGCTTTATCTCTCGATTTGTAACCTCAACTTGTCCACTTGTTTGAGGGTGATAAGCAGTAGCTAACTTGTGTCTAACCCCGTACTTAATCATCAACTTTTCAAACGGCCTATTACAGAAATGGCTTCCATTATCACTAATAATGGCACGAGGTATTCCAAACCTCGTAAAGATATTTTTCTTTAAGAACTTCAGTACAACTTTTGCATCGTTAGTAGGCGAAGCAATGGCCTCAACCCATTTGGACACGTAGTCGACCGCCACTAAAATATAGCGGTTGGACAAAGACGAAGTAAAGGGTCCCACAAAATCAATACCCCAAACATCAAAGAGTTCCACCTCTAGGATATTCTTCAGTGGCATTTCATTCCTTCTCGAGATATTTCCCGTCATTTGGCAAGAATGACAAGATCTAGCATATTGATGCGCATCTTTGAACAAAATGGGCCAGTAAAAACCACATTGGAGAACTTTCGCAGCCGTCTTGTCTCCTCCATAGTGTCCTCCGGTTTAATAAGCATGGAAATGTCTAAGGATATCATACATCTCCTCTTCCGGCACACATCTCATAAAGACATTGTCGGATCCTAGCTTAAATAGATAGGGCTCTTCCCAATAGTAGTGCCTAAGATCCTTGAAGAATTTCTTTCTTTCTTGGGGGTTGAGATTTGGTGGCAAGTATTTCGCGGATAGATAATTCACAAAGTCTTTAAACCATGGTTGTTTCTTCTCCTTCACAACCTCAAAATGCGAAGATACTACAGCGCAATCATCCTTTCCATGTATGGCCGTGATGGAGAATAACTGTTCATCAGGAAATGTTTCTCCAATCTCGGTCATTGGCTCATCATTCTCTATTTGTAAACGGGAAAGATGATCCGCAACCAGATTCTCAGATCCTTTCTTATCACGGATTTCTACATCAAACTCTTGTAATAGTAGAATCCATCTCAATAACCTTGGCTTGGAATATTGTTTGGCTAAAAGGTACTTCAAAGCCGTATGGTCAGTCCAAATAGTGACTTTAGATCCCACTAGATAAGATCTAAACTTGTCAAACGCAAAGATAACAGCCAGAAGCTCTTTCTCAGTAGTTGCATAATTCCTTTGAGCAGCATTTAAAGTTCGACTAGCATAGTAGATGGGCCTAAAGATCTTATCTTTCCTTTGTCCTAAGGCAGCACCTACAGCAGTATCGCTTGCATCGCACATCAACTCAAAAGGTAGATTCCAATCAGGCGCAATCAGAATGGGTGCAGTAATAAGCATGCTCTTTAACTCATTGAAAGCTTTCATGCACTCATTAGTAAACACAAATGGCACATCCTTGGCCAATAACTCGGTAAGAGGTCTAGAGATTAAGGATAAGTCCTTCACAAACCGACGATAGAATCCCGCGTGGCCCAGAAAACCTCGCAATGTCTTAAGATTGGTTGGTGGAGGCAGTTTTTCAATCACCCCTACTTTTTCTCTATCCACCTCTATACCGTTCTTTGAAATATGGTGGCCAAGTACTATACCTTCAAGAACCATAAGATGACATTTCTCCCGCAGGTTAAGCACCGATTCGTCTCCTCGCATCTCTTCAACACTCGTGCTAGATGCGTGAGACATGAGTCAAAATCATCTCCAAATACGGAGAAATCATCCATAAATATCTCTAGGAAATCTTCAACCATATCAGCAAACAGAGAAATCATGCATCTTTGAAACGTTGCTGGTGCGTTGCACAAACCAAAGGGCATTCTATTATAAGCAAAGGTTCCATATGGACATGTAAAAGTGGTCTTTTCACAATCCTCGGGTGCGATATGAATTTGATAATATCCCGAGTAACTGTCAAGGAAACAATAAAACGCATGTCCACTTAGTCTCTCGAGCATTTGATCAATGAAGGGAAGAGGGAAGTGATCTTTACGAGTTGCATCATTCAACTTCCTAAAGTCAATGCACACTCTATGACCAGTAATGAGTCTAACAGGAATTAACTCGTTTAACTCATTAGCTTGCACCGTCAAACCCCCTTCTTAGGAACTACGTGGATCGGGCTAACCCATTCACTATCAGAGATAGGAAAGATGATTCATGTTTCTAACATCTTAATAACTTCATCCCTAACCACGTCTTTCAATTGTGGAGTCAACCTTCTTTGGGGTTGTGCAACCGCTTTCTTTGCAGGATCGACAGAGATTTTATGCATACAAATGCTAGGGCTTATGCCTTTAACGTCAGCTATTGTCCATCCAAATGCTCCGCGATACTCTCTCAACACTCTCATCAGTTTTTCTTCTTGTATTTCACTCAAGGCAGAAGAAATAATAAGCGGTAGGGTCTCATCTTGAAGGAATACATACTTCAAATGTGCAGGCAGAGGCTTCAACGTCAGATTGGTAGGTGGTTCTTCTAATGAGGTCTTTAACTTTTGTCCGGTTAGCTTAAGTTCAAAGAACTTATGCCACGTTGGTCTATGGTAGAATTTCTCAACCTCGTAGACTTCATCTCCTCAACATGGCCGGGGTTCCTCTACTACATCCAGGCCATATCACTTTCTCTTCTCGCTCTTCTCATATTTCACTTCATCCTCTAACTCTAGGGTTGCCTCGAGGAAATCCTTAATATTCTCATATTGTTGGAAGTCATTGACAAGCTTGTCAACAGAATCCAACATGAAACATGCATCCTCTCCATCATCAGGTGTCTTCATAGTGTCAAAAACGTTGAATGCTATTTCATCTCCATTAACTCTTAACACTAACTCTCCTTTGTAAACATCGATAAGCGTCCTACTACTGGGCCATAAAAGGTCTTCCTAAGATTAGGGGCACTTCGTAGTTAGCTTTCATATCTAGCACAACAAAGTCGGCAGGAAACACAAACTTCTCAACTCTTACTAGCACATCCTCAACCACTCCACAAGGTTCCTTAACCGAACGATCAGCTAATTGCAAAGTAATTGAAGTATTTTTAAAGTCTTTCATACCTAGATTTTGAAAAATGGATAGAGGCATCAGATTTACGCTCGCCCCTAGATCACACAAGGCCTTGTTCAAACATACGTTACCTATGGTGTAGGGAATGAGAAAACTTCCCGGATCCTTACACTTAGCGGGTAAATTATGTTGAAGAATGGATGAGCACTCCTCATTTAGGCAAATGGTCTCTAAATCTAGGAGTTTCCTCTTAGTAGATACAACTTCTTTTAAGAACTTGGTGTACTCAGGCATCTCAGCAAGTGCTTCAACTAAAGGTATATTGGTTTGTAACTTTCTAAAGATATCTATGAACTTCTTATACCTCTTATCATCAACCTTAGGCTTAGATTTGCGTGGAGGATAAGGTAAGTTTGAAGGATCGACATCAGTGAAAATAGGATACTTATTATTATAAAGCTCAACTCTAGGGCCACCAGGTTCCTTATAGGTTTCTTGCTCAGGCAAGGTTCCAGAGACATTTGCTTCCTTGCTTGGCTCACTATCCTTACTCTCTACGGCTTTCTCTTTCTCTTTTAAAGATGGTGGAGTTACTTCTTTCCCACTTCTAGTCATGATCACATTCAAATCCCTAGGATTTTTATCAGTGTTGCTTGGCAATCCTCCAGGAGGTCTAGTTGAGACTTGCTCAGCTAATTGTCCTATTTGGTGAGTGAGATTCTGGACTATGGCTTCTTGATTAGTTACCTTAGCACCATTTTTCTGACAATATTGGCTAAAGTTAGTGGCTAACTCAGCCATCGATTTTGAAAGTTGTCCCATATTGTCAGTGACGACATTACTCATCTTTTCTATCGCAGCTAGGGCTGTAAACGAGCCGAACCCTACCGAACATGTGCAGGGTTCGAGTTCGGCTCGAAAGGTTCGAACCTAAGGTTCGGCTCGGCTCGAACTCGGTCGAACCTTAGTTTAGCAAGGTTCGGCTCGGGTTCGAAAGTTCGAACATGTTCGACATGTTCGAACATGTTCGAACGGTTCGAACATGTTCGAACCTTATATATATAGTTTTTTTTTTTTAAATATACAATAGTTCGAGCCGAACGTGTTCGATACGGTTCGGCTCGATAGACGAATATCAAATACCTAACGTTCGGCTCGACGTTCGAAGGTTCGAATCGAACTCGAATCGAGCTTTTTCGAGCCGAATACAGCGAATCGAATCGAATACTGACGTTCATTTACGGCCCTAATCGCAGCTTCCCAACCAAAAGTTTTAGTTTGCTGGGGTACATTAGTAGTAGGCGGTTTAGGCCCTTCTCCTGCATTAGGGTCGCTATATCGGAATCCAGGATGGTTATGATTAGGTTTATATCCTCCCCATTGATTTCCTTGTCTCCCAATATAATTGGCTTCTTCAGTACCGGCATTCTCACTTTGATGAATTACTTCAATTCCAGTCCCATTCTCAACTCTTGTCATCCTCTCTTGCATTCCATCTACCTTATTGTTGATAACAGACAGTTGTTCTAAGATTTGGGTAGATGCACTATCCTCAAATATGTCAGCGGCCATCTTCACAGTAGCTATGTCATTGCCTCCCCATTGACTATTCATCGCTATTTGCTCCATCTTTCCTTGTGCCTCCTCGGGAGATAAAAAAACAAACGCTCCATTGCTAGAGGCGTCTACTCTAATTTTCTCAGTCTCTCTCAATCCATGGTAAAAAGTTTGCATTAAAAGCCAAAGAGAGATATCATGATGAGGACACTTTCTCATAGCTTCCTTAAAACGCTCCCAAGCTTGATCAAAACTCTCCCCAGGTTGTTGCTTAAATCCTAAGATGTCTTGGCGTAACTTAAAGGTTTTTCCTAAAGGAAAATACTTATTCATGAATTTCTGCAACAATTGTTCCCAGGTAGTGATAGATCCAGCCTCTAAAGAGAGAAGCCATTGCTTAGCTTTATCTTACAAAGTGAAAGGGAAAAGCTTAAGACGAATGTTACCCTCCGGGATTAATTCTGGCTTCACAGTGCTGACGATTTCCAAGAAATTCGTCACGTGAACACTAGGATCCTCGTTTTGGATTCCATGAAAAGTGGAATAGTTGGTCACCATTTGAATTACATTAGGCCTAGGGTGATAGACTTCCGCAGGGTCTTGCGGTGCTACGATAGCGGGAATGAATTGCTCAATAGTAGGCATTGCATAACTTTGTAAAGTGCGCCTCGCTCCTTGATTAGGGCTTGGTTTCCATTATTAGCATTGACATTGTTATTAACATTATTTGCATTATTGGCGTTATTGATAACTTGTTCAGGATTAAGTACCTGGTTCGGATTGTTCAGAATGCCTTCCATTTCTGCCTCAGATTCAGAATGCTCAAAATGATCGGTTGTACGGCCTTCTTCCAATCCTTGCTCGCTTTCCTCAATATTTGGATCCTCTTCTCCTTGTTTAGCCAGTTCTAGCTAACTTCCTATTTCACCTCACAAATTTCTCTATTTCTGGATTATAAGGCTCAAGCGGTTCCTTCGATCTCCGAGTAGCGTACTATAAAATAATAAAAAACAATAAAACAATTAAAAACTTAAAAGGCTAGGCCTTTAACTAGACTCTATAATAAAAATGAAACTAAAACAGACTCTAAAAATTATGAAAAATACTATAACACAAAGCAGACACTGTGTAAACGAAACGGAACGAAACGCCGAAAAAGCGGGCGGCTCCCGCCGAACGGGGAGCTCGCCGCCGGGCCGAGACCCGGTGCGGTCCTCCGGGAAACCGCCCGCATTTGTTTTACGACACTAACAGGTTAATTCTATGCTACGAAAACTAATTAAACATACATGATTCACAATATTTACGAATTTATTTTTAATAAAATAAGCTATACTTGATTAATGACACGAGTCCCCGGCAACGACGCCAAAAACTTGATGTCGGGTCAAGTAATAAAATTACTCGATACCTAAATAACACACTAGCAAGAGAACTAGGTTCAATCGTAGTATAGTTAGATAGAGTCGATGTCGATCCCACAGAGACTCGGCTTAAACGAAATATAACTTATTAAACTAAAAGCAAATTAAAGGCGGTCTCCGACCAACAATTAACGTAGAATTAAAATTGACACAATAGAAACACAAAACCAACAAAAGACACAACAACACTAAGGCACTTGTTTTTATAGGTTTTATAAATAATTAACAAACGGTATTGATAACGCTAGTAGTAATTACTCCCCCATGCTATGTAGATTGACGACGAGACAAAATAAGAAATTTAAGATTAATTATTCTGACTACGGGAGTCATCCCCTAAAATAGATCTAGCTCCGGGTAGGCCATCTAGATCATCGTGTCTCCGTTACGTGACTTCGCTTCGTAGGCCTCCATCTCATATAACTTCTACACAATTACAAAGCTAGGGATGCCGGTATAAACCGTAACCTCATCTAAGCAACATTCATATGGTTAGACGTACTTCTTAGACACCGATTCAATCTCTGTCCTAAGTAACAATCACTTTTTGGGTCTCATGTTAAATTATGATGACAAATAATTAAGTTGATCAGGTTTAATTACTTTTAATTACAAAGCAGAGAACCTGACGTAGTCGAAGCCGTTCACAGACAAATCAAGAACATCACAGATCTCGCTCCCAGTGAGACATAGGCTTGCTGCCAGCGAGCTCAGATCTGAACCATATTTGCTCGTGAAACGTCTTTTACGTCTCAGATCTACATAAACATGGGTTCGTTAATTAACTACATCACGAAATCAATACACAAAACGACTACCCTATTACGAAATAAATTAGATCTACGAATAAAGATTGCATAATTGAGTAGACATTACCCTCGAAGACGAGCGTGATTCCCACTCCTCGATACGATCTCTAACCGGCGATTCTAACGACTCCTAACGAAAGAACATAAAATAAAGAAAACTTGTATTGAAACTAGAACCAATGTTGTGGAATTGTATTTTTCTAAGGTGTGTCTAATAAAATTCGTGGCTGCTCCTTTATATAGAGACTTAGGCCGACTTAAAGATATGTTTGAAAACCCTAAAACGCGTAGAGATAACTCCCAGCCGATCCTCGAGATTCTCGCCGCTCGCCCCCCGGCGAACCCGGCTCGGCCGCCGCGCCGAGTCAGTCTTCCTCTGATTGGCTCGCTGGCTTTTCTTGTTCCTTACTCCACTTTTCGTGCTGCTTCGGTATTATCTTTAATGCAGTCCGATTCTGCTTTGATTTCTCTTGAGATTTACTTCCTCCGTTGGTAGATATCCTCCGATTCATCGCAATCTATAAAATCAATATTTATCGCACAGTAAATAATATTTAAATAATAAAAACAGATAAATACCAAATTATATCTTATAAATCACATAACATTAAATAATCAATATAAACATGTGATTTAATATAAAATATATATTATTAAGCTCGATTTAAGGACAACGTTGATGACTTTTACGGGTATAATTTGACCGTCATCAGTCATCACTCAAAGACACTACGCATGGCGTTCATTGATGGGCCTTTTCTAAGTGTCCAATCTCACCGGCAGTGTACCGGGTCAACTGTAGCCTAGAATTGGTGAGTCAAGGTCGTATCCCACAGGGAATCTGGTCGATTACCAAAGTCGGTCTCGTCCCTAGTTTAGGCCAACACAAATACTGAACGTGGTGATTTGTCAGATCACCGGTTTTAACAACTAAATATACACAAAAGAAAGATTTAAAACTACGAAAAACAAGATAGCCGAGCTATGATCCAATCGACTACTATCGAGCCTTAACTCGTAACCGAAAGTGATTTCGATAAACTTTAATGTTCTTGGCATTGTTAAAGGATGTCGTCTCCTATTTCCGAAACTAAGCGCCAATTTCAACAACCTAGTTTCCTATGTCGAATTCAACAGTCCGCTGACCGGATTTAACTGACCCGACACGGTCTACGCTCTATGAGACGCTCGTTAACAACGATATAAACCTCACACACGAAACCGAATCTGAACAACTCAGTCGGTTTTACACGGTGATCCTAGAACCCCTTTTCCCGTACCCTCTCACAAAATACATATGTAAAGATGATACGTGTGACACAATTATTGAGTGATCAGTTCAACAAAAGTCATTAAGAATAAGTTCTAGAACATTAACAACACCGAGAATCTAACAATCAACACATCAAAATCATTCCAATCAACAAGCTAGAGGTTCGATTTCATAGACTATCACATAACTCGACTATCGGGAAATTATCTACTCATTATACTAAGAACAAGAACAACAAGAAATCAACAAGAAATATAACATAAACAAAGATTGAAAGCAAGAACAAGAGAGAAAATTACCAAAAGTTGAGACGAAGAACACCGGAAGAAAGACGAAATCCAAATCGAAATTGCAAGAGCTAGCAACATGAGTCTTCAAATTACAACAATCAACAACTAAACTAAGCTAATCTATCTACAAACCTAATCTAAGCTAAGAAAAACGCAGAAAAAAATGGTGAAAAACGAGTTGGGAAGAAAGTCTTCCCTTCTTTGGATCGAATAGGGGTGTTTAAAGTGTTTTTTTTTTCAGATCTGGACGGCGGGCGGCTGCCTGTGGTGACGGGCGCCCGCCCGTCAGATTATTTCCTTCACAAATTCGATCAGCAACTTTCTGAGCCAAAAACGCATTCATGGGCGCCCGCCTGTCTGACACACCTTCAGTTAATCAGTCATAACTTTGCGTGTAGACCTCCAAATTAAGTGATTCAAAATGAATTGGAAAGCTGATTCAAATGTCTACAACTTCATGAAAATTTCCAGCCCAGAAAATTCCTCTAAGGTGGATCAAAATGCAGATCAACGTAGGGTATGGTTGTAGTACCAACGAATTTTGATCCGTTTGAACATTTAAGCTTCGGGCACTCGTTCCAATCATCGTATCTCGCCTTCCGGACATCTCGAACACCTAAGTCTTGTACAAAATCATAACAAATACCACACGTAATCCTTACAGGACACTAGGGTGACCGAGAATGTATAGTAAATACACCGAAAAAGACCGAGAATCCCGAACTTTACGTCCTAGGTCCCGAGATGATAACCAAGGTGTACATACATCAAAATACAACCAAATGTCTCAGAAAACATATAAAACGAGGTATAAACGGGGTATAATTAAATAGTAAATGATAGCCAATTTGACTCTCATCATTCATCCGCCTGAAGATATACTTGCTAACTAACAGTGATTAGCACCGATTAGCTCCGATTAACACATCAAACACTACCCCGAGATAAGCAGCACCCTGTGATCACTTCAAGATTAAGGTCAATCCATATATGATCATCTAATGATTTAATAAGATTTCTTGATTACGGAATTATATCAAGAAATACAGATTAAATCGGTCCAGTCATATATGAATGCCATCATATATAAATGCCCCACTTAGGTACCCTCTACCGACAGTCCGGATAAGACTATCACACCCTAAGATGTTCTGGACGCATTATTGGTGTTTTAATCATGAGACCCTAAACTTTGATTAAGTTCACCACGGACTAACAATTCAAGTATATCACCACTAACTCAATCCTTATGTGCAAGCCATACACTGAGTTAAGTGGTTACATACTGATATACTTAGGGTTTGCAGTAGTATATACTTTATAAGCACATAGAAAATAATAAGATGAATAATAAAATCTGTCATTATTAAATCAAAAATAATTACATAAATTGTCTTTCGGGCACTACATCTAACACTCCCCGGTATGCGTATACGTTCGATGAATTTCCTCCACTACCCTTCAGCCTTTTGAGCCAGTAGCGTTGTTCACCTTTTATGAACGTATCACATCGCCGATATGAAATAGTGCCGAACCGAGAATAGGTGACGTTTTATCTTTTACTACACTTATGTAATTATATTGTGTATTAACTAGCCACCTAAGTGTTTTCAAGTAAGCTCCCTCACATACACTACTCTCTTTCCTAGACCACTAGACACTGACAAGGCCTAGCAATTACACAGACATTGATGAATACTATTTCATCAAAGCACAAGCCCTTTCATGCCTTTCCGACGGTCCCGGACTTCAACTCCCTTTAAGAGTACATCCGGTGCCTGAACCAAACGCATCAGAAACTCAATCGAGGCTTGTTCATTTTCATTTAGTATTATTAGATCAAGAAATAACATTTAAACTGGACTCGTAGCTTAAAACAACATTGTGGAAATATCACTCAGCAGGGTGCTCAACAGATTGCTGAGCCTCAGGATTTCGTGCATAATATTTTGTACACCTTATTTAATTGTAAAATTAATTGTAAAAGACATATTAATTGTGAGTCATTGACGTGGCCTTTTCTAGTGCTAATACCGATCCTTAACCGACGGTGTATCGGGTCAAACCGTAGTGCTAGTATGGTGAGTCGAGTATCGTATCCTCGGGAACTTAGTAATTCTTCTAAGTGTGGTTAAACACCAAAGAGTCGTTATTAACTCGATCTAAATCTCGCTTTATAACACGGATCACTATTATTCTAGTCAACATAAAATAAATACGTAATTTAAAAGTTATTCTAATATAATATATATAGATATATAAATATATATAGATGTACATAAATTGCAAAGTATATATATAGATATAAATATATAGATGCCAAATATATTATTAGAGAACTAGCCAAAGTTTATATAATTGATTTATACGATCTTTTCAGTGAATGGAATGTGCTCGATCTTTCCTTTTATATTAGGTTCAATTGAGTAAATGAAACGGTGCACTCTGAGGTTAACAATTCCTCCTTACATAAGCATACGAAATTGTCATATGTCCATTGTCATCGATCCAAGATCCACAATCGTTACGGTTTTTCGAACGGGTCCCGAGTACGATTCTACCTTTGAATAAAAAGGAGTCATTCCGTTAGTCAAACGGTCAATTTTATTTAAAGGCTCCGGTTGTCAAGGCCGGACGATTCAACTTTCCGGTTTAAGTTTCAATTAAACTGATGATTTAACATTATTACGATCTCGAGTACAAATTTCAATAAGATTCATCTTTTTAGGACAAATCTGCGCCCCCGGGTAGGAAACTGGGTTCCGTTGTCACGTTATTCACTCGGCCAATTTTACCCTCCGGTTTTTCTATTAACGAGTTCATAACCTAACTACTGAGCGTCAATTCATAATTAGATTATGAATTCTTTCGAATCAAACTTTATCAATAGAAAAAGATTCAATTAACTCAATTTTAGTCAATTTTACTTAGACAACATTCCTCTACCGAAAAGATCGAAATAAAACGATTACATAACTTTGGCTAGTTATTAGATTTAGCCTACTAACATTATACGAAATTAAAAACAAACATAACAAACATAAATACTTTAGAAATTTTACCCGATTACAACAGTTGAATCAGAAGCTGTATTCTTCCGGATGCTACAACGACTTCAACAACATTGATCTTCTGATAATTTCTCGAGCATTATACGATACTACTTTATTTATGGCATAAGGCCTATATACATACCTACTACTAATAAAAAGAGGTAAAGAAAATATATTTGGTACCCCCTATGTGCCTGCAATGCTGCTCTATTTATAGGCAGATTTTTCCAAGCCGGATCGATCCGAGAAAGGGCCGGATCGATCCGGGAACAAAAAATCTTATCCCCTGGATTTTTCTCTGCAGGGCCACATGCTGGGTAATCATCATGTCTCTTCGGATCGATCCGAGGTAATTCCGGATCGATCCGGATAGATTTTTTCCAAACTTGATCGAAACTTGATAAAATCATAACTTGAGCTATGGATCTCCAAATGACATAATTCAAGATGCGTTGGAAAGCTCTTGAGAAGATCTACAACTTCCCTGAAGGACTTTTCTTCAGAAAATGCCTTTTTGATGGGACATTTGTTCGTCGAAAATATAACTTGATACGGTGTCACGAACCATTGATCCACTTGAACTTTAAAACTCGTGGCACTTCCTTAATTCCTTCAAAAGATATGATTTTACTCCAAAAAGTGTCGTCACTCGGGGTCTTGGTTTACCTAAGATCTGTAAATAAAATACCAAAAATACCCACGTGAATCTGACACGACACTCCGGTTATTAACCCGGTACAAAATTTATAACTTTTTATCATTTTTACTTGATTTTTATAGTATTTAGATTTATTCATAACTATTAATATTTTATAAGATTATCGTTATAATTACTTATATTTTATATAAAAAGAGTCGATAATGTATATAAAACATCGTAATTTTTATCATATAAATGTTATACATCAACTACTCCCCACTTAGCTCTTTGATCGTCCTCGAGCAAAATAAGCGGTAATATATATAAAAATGACGATAAAAATAATATACGTGGTAGATTATATTTCAAATTAGTAAAATATCATTTCAATATTATAACCATATTAATTATATCTTTCTTAGAAATTGACAAGATAAAAAGTGTAGATAACTTTGATAAATTATTTATCAACTATTATTCAAATGAAATATCACAAAATCTACTCAATAAATATAATTAAAATTCTAGAATTATTTTCCTATCTCAACTTGTATGAAATATTTGGAATCAAAGACTAAGTCAAGTAATTGACAAAATGGCTTATACTCTTTAGGATGGGACATTGGTTAATCGAAAAGATAGAAAAGGAAATCAAAAAGAGAAAGAGGCAAGTCGTACGTACTTTACACCTTCACGTTTGATCAAAAACAATCTCGATTAATAACATCCTCTTATTCCAACTATTTTTCAGATTTTCTCTCTTCTTTTTCAATATTAAGAACTAAAAGCGTGAGTGTGTGTAGAAAAATCAAATTTACAAGCATTGCTTCATCAAGATTGATCGGAGTAATACTCTTTCGATCTAAAATTACGAGTCCGGTTTCCTTAAACTCGTAATCATTCTTGAGATCTTATGATTCGAATTTTTATCGGGAGCTTTATACCTCATAGTGATATAGGACGTTTCTAGATAACACCCTACTGCACTCAAATCATTGGAAGTCGCTACCGATTTTTTGTATTTGTCGATCAAAGATAAGGAAGATACCGATATTCGATTAATTCGTGTAAATATGGTGCTTCGTTCTTATATATATCTTCTTTTTTTTTTTTTTTATATATACCTCAAAGATACACCATTCTTAGCTTCTGTTCCATCATCTCCTTTCATAAGTACGTACAAACTCGTGGGATTTTTAGGAAATGTAAACCAAAATAAACCAAGGGTCGGTTATAATAAAAAATGGCTATTTCGAGTGAGGTCTTAATCACTCTAATCAAGGCTGAAGTAATTTTTGTGGTGTCAAAAATCTCATCATTCCTAATCCGATTCCATATTCATATTTCGTTTTGCAAAGAAAATTATTCTAAAAAAATTCATTATAAATATAAGTATTTCTGTTAAATTTCATATGAAATTTACTTGATAATATTTATGTATAGTTACATATACTTAAAATCTTATAAAAATCTAAAATTGACATATATAATATAATTATAATATATCAAATTTACTTTACTTAATTAAAATCTATTCTTACCAAATTATACTATTTTTATTCATATTAATTATATATTATCTAGTTATTTTGATCCAAGACAAATTAAAGCAATTAAGTATAACTTTATATAAGAAAATTTTAATTTGTATTTACTAACTTACCTCTACTCCCCACTTACGAAATGGCATCGTCCCGATGTTCAGTGAGTAAATAAAAGTTAGTTTGAAAATAAAATTTAAATTTTACACAATTTTGATTTTTTTATTATTTATTTATTATTATTATTATTTTTTTTTTATTTTATTTTAAAACCTTAATAAAACTTCTACAAAATTTAAATAAAAACTTTTTATAAAAACTTTATAAAACTTTTAAATAATTCCATAAAGATCCTATTTATAAAATTTTCAAAAGTTATATAAAAATTTTATAAATATTATAAAATTCATAAGGGTCCTAATTCCATCACTTCTAAATCTTCCAGCTTCGACGTAACGTTCTATCAACCTAACCTTAAGAAATGAGGCGTTCGAATTTTCCCTTTGATCTCCATCGGGATTTTCGGATAACCACCTAATCGTTCCCTTCTTAACAACATTCAAACACTCATCCTGGGATTTGGTTGTGCTTTCCCTACATTTCCCTTCATGCTCACTTTTTCCACAGATTCTGCATCTCCTTAAAAACTTTGCCCTTCTCTTTATCGAACTTCTCGACTTTCCATTACATACTTCTCTCAATCTGATCTCTCTCAACAATTGCTTGTTTTTCTCAAAAACCGAAGCTTCTATTTTAAACGCGACATCTTTATCCAAGCCTAATTTCAAAAGCAATATAAAAATTCCTATTCTATCTAAAAAAGGCATCCAGTTCTTTTACGTCTATCCGGTAAAAGACGAAACTAATTTAAACATAATTAAAAACACGAAAAAGTAGAGTAAAGATAGATAGTACCTGGTATTCGGCCGAATTTAGTTCCTCTACTTTTCGGTTTCTTGATTTCTCTCGCTTTTTACTTTGTCGGAGGATCGCTTAGTAGCATTATTTCTTCTTTTAGTGCGGTTCCTTCTCCTTCCACAAATAACTTTACTCTATGGCCATTGGCTATAAAAGTTGTATTTCCATCGCTTAGTTCAACGACTCCGATTTGTAAACCCTTGTTACTTTAAATGGACTGTCCATCTTGATTTAAGCTTTCCCGGAAATAACTTTAAACGTGAATTGTACAAGAGTACTCGATCACCTACATGGAACTCACGCCTATAGATTCTCTTATCGTGAAAAGATTTCGTGCGTTCCTTGTAGATTCGAGCGTTTTCATAAGAATCGAGACGGAATTCTTCTAGTTCTGTCAATTGAAGCAATCTATGATCACCGACAGCCTTAGGATCGAAATTCAGAAATTTAATAGCCCAGAAGGCTCGGTGTTCTAACTCAACTGGGAGATGACAGGACTTACCAAAAACTAACTTATAGGGAGAACAACCAATTGGTGTTTTAAAAGCTGTTCTATATGCCCATAATGCATCGTCTAGCTTAACTGACCAGTTTTTTCGGTTTGAATCCACTGTCTTTTCTAAAATTCTTTTGATCTCTCTATTAGACACCTCTACCTGACCACTGGTTTGCGGATGATAGGGCGTTCCTAACTTATGCGTTACACCATATTTTTCAATTATCTTGGTAAATGGTTTATTACAAAAGTGTGAACCTCTATCACTAATGATAGCCCTCGGAATGCCATAACGTGTAAATATATTCTTTTTAAGGAATCGTATGACAACTTTGGTATCATTAGTGGGAAGAGCTTCACTTCTACCCATTTCGAAACATAATCTACCATTACTAGAATAAATCTTTTTCCAAAAGATATAGGGAATGGTCCCATGAAATCTATACCCCAAACATCAAATAACTCACATTCTAAAATAGGTTGCATAGGCATTTCATGTTTTTTAGATACATTTCCCCATTTTTGACAAGACTCACAAGATTTAACATACTTATAAGCATCTCTATATAGTGTAGGCCAATAAAAACCACATTGTAAAACTTTAAAAGCGAGTTTTCCAACCTCCATGATGACCTCTCGCCTCACGATCATGACAAAATGATAAAATACTTAAAATTTCATTATCATGCACACACTTTCTGATTATCCCACCCGAACATTTACGGAAAAGGTCTGGTTCCTCCCAGTAATAGAATTTTAAGTCATAAAAGAATTTCTTCTTCTGCTGCCAAGTCCAATGAGACGGAATATAATCACAGGTTAAGTAATTAATGATATCTCCAAACCAGGGTGACATTTCCTTAGAAGGAATTCTATTCTTTAATAACCGCATGGTCGAAGGAGTATCTATTCTAAACAGGTTGTTCATCGGGTAATGAATCTTTAATTTCTATTCCTTTCTCAACATCATTTTCCATTCTACTTAGATGATCTGCTACTACATTCTCACTTCCCTTTTTATCTTTAATTTCAATATCAAATTCTTGAAGTAAGAGAATCCATCTAAGAAGACGTGGTTTCGCATCCTTCTTACTTAGTAAATACTTCAAAGCTGAATGGTCTGTATAAATTATTACCTTAGAACCAACAATATACGATCTGAACTTATCTAAGGCAAAAATTACAGCCAACAGTTCTTTTTCTGTAGTTGTATAGTTCAGTTGAGTTGCAGTTAATGTATGAGATGCATAGTAAATAGCTTTGAGAATTTTGTTATATCTTTGACCTAAAAGCTGCTCCTACACTAAATCACCGGCATCACACATAATCTCAAATGGCAAATTCCAATGCGGTGCTACTAGCACCGGTGCGAGAGTCAATCTCGCTTTTAAGGTCTGAAAAGCTTCCTTACATTTACCATCAAAGTTAAAAGGTACTTCCTTTTCAAGCAAATGACTTAGAGGCTTTGCTATCTTTGAAAAATCGGCAATAAATCTCCTATAAAATCCTGCATGTCCAAGAAATCCTCTTAGAGTCCTTAGATTAACTGGTGGTGGTAATTTTTCAATCACTTCCACCTTGGCTTTATCAACTTCAATTCCTATTTCGAGATTCTATGGCCTAGGACAATTCCTTCTGATACCATTAAATGACATTTTTCCCAATTTAAAACTAAATTGGTATCCTCACAGCGTTGTAACACTTTTTCTAAGTGCGACAAACATTTACCAAAAGAATCTCCGTAAACACTAAAGTCGTCCATAAAAATTTCTAAGAATTTCTCAACCATATCGGAAAATATAGCCATCATGCATCTTTGAAACGTAGCAGAGCATTACATAAACCAAACGGCATTCTTTTATACGCAAAAGTTCCATAAGGACAAGTGAAAGTAGTCTTTTCCCTATCTCCCGCTTTGCAATGAAAATCTGTAAATAACCTGAATAACCATCTAAGAAACAGTAATATTTATGACCACTTAAACGTTCCAACATTTGAACTATGAATGGAAGTGGATGATGATCTTTCTTAGTATGATCATTCGGTTTCCTAAAATCAATGCACATTCGATAACCCGTAATTTCTCTTGTTGGAATCCATTCATTCCTATCATTCTCTTTCACTTTGTGTAACCTCCTTTCTTTGGTACAACTTGAGTTGGACTAACCCATTCACTATCGATATGGGGAAAATTATTCCCATTTCTAATAGCTTAATGACCTCTTTCTTAACAATTAACTGCAAATTCGGGTTGAGGCGGCGTTGCGGTTGAATACAAGGCTTAGCATCTTCCTTCAGAATTATCTTATGAACGCAAATCTCAGGGCTAATACCTCGAATATCGGCAATTGTCCATCCAAAAGCTTTCTTATGCTTTTTCAACATTCTAAGCAGTTGATCTTCTTGTTGCTCAGTTAAAGCTGATGAAATAATAATCGGTAATAGATTATCAGTTTCAAGAAAAGCATATTTCAGATTTAAAGGTAACGGTTTCAATTCCAGATTCTTCGGCGGATCTTCTATTGACGATTTAAGAATTGGTCCTTCTAGTTCTAATTCCAAATACTTATGCCATGGTGGCTTAAAGGTAAAACTTTCTGTATCTAAAGAAATAATTATCTCTTTCATTTCAATGTCTTCCTCATCTTCTTTATAGATAGACGAGTTAAGCATTCTTCTAATCTGTCTTCAAAAGTTGGTAACTGATTATCGTAGACAGAATGAATATCTTCTATAAAAGAACACGATTCTGGTGATGGATGATTCATAGCTTTGAAAATATTGAAAGCAACTTCATCTTCATTGATTCTCAAAATTAATTCTCCTTTCTGAACATCGATTAAAGTTCTTCCTGTAGCTAGAAATGGACGACCTAGAATAAGAGGTGCTGAATAACCATCTTCCATTTCCATAACTACAAAGTCTACTGGAAAATAGAATTTGTCTACTTTAACCAATACGTCCTTAATAATTCCTTTAGGGTACTTAATCGATCTATCCGCCATTTGCGAGTCATTTCGATCGTAGTAAGCTTTCCTATGCCTAGCTTTTTATAATCCTCATAAGACATTAGATTTATACTTGCTCCTAGATCACATAAGACCTTCTTAAACGAAATCCTCCAATTTCACACGGAATGGTAAAACTACCAGGATCTTTCGGTTTAGGTGGTAACTTATCTTTGCAAAATTGCGGAACATTCTTCATTTAGGCATATATTCTCATATTCCTCTAATTTTTTCTTGTTTGACGAAATTTCTTTCGAAATTTTCCATAGGCAGTATATTAATCGAGCTTCAATAACGGGGATATTAACTTGAATATGACGAAAAGTGTCAAGGAAACGAGCATACTTCTTATCGCTTTTTGCCTTTTTGATTTGATCTTTAGGAGGGTAAGGTAAAGATTCTAAATCTATGACCTTTGGCTCCTTTGTCGGTTTCTCTTTTCCTTTTTCCTTAAACCTCCGAGTATTACTCGGTTGCCATGTTTCGTGCTCTTGAATTTTTTCTTTTAAATTGTTCCCTGAATCAATCTCTACTTTAGATTCCTTCGCTTCTTCCCGTTTTTCATCCTTGTTTTCATTATCTTCCATTCTAACATGTTCCTTAAATAAAGTCCTTAAATCTTTATCCACGGGATCTTTCGGAATCTTAGGGATTTTTACCCAATTTTCCCTTTCACTTTCGGTTCCGAACTTTTATTTCTTTTCAAGAAATTTTCTATAATTTCTTCTTCCTCATCTCGTAAATTCAAGTTCATCTTTAGTTTTATCATTTTACCATCTAAGTCATCTTCTACTTCATTATTCCCAAAGTTTTCAACTCCATTACTTCCACCGAGCTTCCTACTTCTCGTAACTACAACATTTACCTCTCTTGGGTTCCTTTCGGTGTTACTTGGTAATCCTCCCGGGGTCTGTTGTTATTACGTTCACCTTCCCTACTCAAATGATCTTCCATATTCCTTAATGAGGCTTCTATCGTTCTCATCCTGGTATCATGTCCACTCATAGATGTTTTCATTGAACTCATGTCCTTAGTGATCGTACCAATAGAAGTCATCATTGTTTCTATATTTTTAGCTTGAGTAGATACTACACCCATCATATTTTCCATTAGTTTTTCCCATTTTTCAACTCCTTCACAGGTTGAGTTGAACTCTGAGTTACTGGTATACTTTGAGTGGTATGTTGAGGATAGGATCTAGGTAATGATTGTAAATTCTGATTAGACGTGTTTTCTTGATAAACTTGATTATTATTCATGTTCCTATATGGAACTGGATACGGCGGTTGTCCTTGCTTACTAGGGTTTTCAGACCATCGATAAGTAGGGTGATCTCTTCTAATAGCATTAAACGAGTTTGAGTAAGCATTGTTTAAATTCCTATGCTGCTGAAGAAAACTCACCTCCTCTCTTGAGTATCCTGTTGGTTCTTCAATCCCTAATGGCATATTATCCTGATTCGAGTATTCAGTTGGTGTACTATTTTCTGAACTTTGGTTCTTATTCTGTTGTAAACCATCAAATTTCCTACTCAAATTTTCTAAATGTGCTAGAACTTCCGTATTCGATGTATATTCTCCTGCAAATGCTACTTTTCTTGTGCTAGAACCGGTTTCCCACATTCTGTTATTTTTGGAAATCTTTTCAATAGCATCGTAAACTATTTGGGCTTCACTCATCATTAACGAACCACCACATGCATGATCTACATCTACACGTGAGTCTTTCCTTAATTTACGACGAGAAAGTTGAATTTGCATATCTAAGGAATAACCATGGTCGGGACAAGCTCTTAACGCTTTTTAAATCTTTCCCGTGCATTCCCGAGCGTTTCTTCGGATCCTTGTCTAAAGTTAGCAACCTCGACTTTTAATTCCAAATTCCGTCCAGGGAGTGAAATATTGTTTCGAAATTCGGTTTGAATCTCCTCCCAACTTGTAAGTGAATGATGTGGAAGAGACATAAACCAATCTCGGGCTCGTCCTTTTAGAGAAAAAGGAAACATAGTCATCCTTGTTAATTCCTCGTGAGCACCTTGACTTTTGGCCGTATTGCACGAGTTCTTCAAAAGATAGAGATGATGATGCGGATCTTCATCATCTTCTCCTAGGAATTGGGCTCTTGCGTCAATTAAACCAAAAAGATGAGATTTAATCTCGAAATTATTCGCTCCTTCATTAGGTAAAAGTATGGGATTATTAGTCCGATTTCTTCTTATGGTTTGGTCACGTATAGGCCTTGGGTTTACCGGGTTGTTACGATTATTCTGTTCCGATTTTGATTATTTCTATTATTATTATTATTTTGATTATTAAGGTTAACGGGGTTTTGTCCATGCCCTAGAGCATGTTCCACCCTTGTTCGGTGTTTCATCACCGATTTCACCATTCTCGTATTTCGTTTGAAGATGATTCGTCGTCGATTTCCCCGACTAGTATGACCACGTTTTCTCTCTACTCTTAATTGCCTTTCGTAAGTGTTTATGTCAGGCTTATAAGGAGTGAGTGGGGCCTTACCACTTCTGGTCATCAACTAACGAAAATAGAAAATAACACGAAATTAATAGTAGTAAAAAAAATGGTAACTTACCTATAAGGTAAGTACCGACGAAAAAAATAAAAATAAAAATAAAAATAGAAATGAGATAAGAAAAGTGTTGACTTATTCTCGAGAATTTTGAGCTAATACAAGTAGTAACCATAGACACAAAAAAAGAAGTTAGCGTCGTTCCCCGGCAACGGCGCCGAAAAGCGACGTGGCCTTTTCTAGTGCTAATACCGATCCTTAACCGACAATGTATCGGGTCAAACTCGTAGTGCTAGTATGGTGAGTCGAGTATCGTATCCTCGGGAACTTAGTAATTCTTCTAAGTGTGGTTAAACACCAAAGAGTCATTATTAACTCGATCTAAATCTCGCTTTATAACACAAATCACTATTATTCTAGTCAACATAAAATAAATACGTAATTTAAAAGTTATTCTAATATAATATATATAGATATATAAATATATATAGATGTACATAAATTGCAAAGTATATATATAGATATAAATATATAGATGCCAAATATATTATTAGAGAACTAGCCAAAGTTTATATAATTGATTTATACGATCTTTTCAGTGAATGGAATGTGCTCGATCTTTCCTTTTATATTAGGTTCAATTGAGTAAATGAAACGGTGCACTCCTGAGGTTAACAATTCCTCCTTACATAAGCGTACGAAATTGTCATATGTCCATTGTCATCAGTCCAAGATCCACAACTGTTACGGTTTTTCTGAACAGGTCCCGAGTACGATTCTACCTTTGAATAAAAAGGAGTCATTCCGTTCGTCAAACGGTCAATTTTATTTAAAGGCTCCGGTTGTCAAGGCCGGACGATTCAACTTTCCGGTTTAAGTTTCAATTAAACTGATGATTTAACCTTATTACGATCTCGAGTACAAATTTCAATAAGATTCATCTTTTTAGGACAAATCTGCCCCCGGGTAGGAAACTGGGTTCCGTTGTCACGTTATTCACTCGGCCAATTTTACCCTCCGGTTTTTCTATTAACGAGTTCATAACCTAACTATCGAGCGTCAATTCATAATTAGATTATGAATTCTTTCGAATCAAACTTTATCAATAGAAAAAGATTCAATTAACTCAATTTTAGTCAATTTTACTTAGACAACATTCCTCTACCGAAAAGATCGAAATAAAACGATTACATAACTTTGGCTAGTTATTAGATTTAGCCTACTAACATTATACGAAATTAAAAACAAACATAACAAACATAAATACTTTAGAAATTTTACCCGATTACAACAATTGAATCGGAAGTTTGTATTCTTCCGGATGCTACAACGACTTCAACAACATTGATCTTCGATAATTTCTCGAGCATTATACGATACTACTTTATTTATGGCATAAGGCCTATATACATACCTACTACTAATAAAAAGAGGTAAAGAAAATATATTTGGTACCCCACTATGTGCTCGCAATGTCGCTCTATTTATAGGCGATTTTTTTCCAAGCCGGATCGATCCGAGAAAGGGCCGGATCGATCCGGGAACAAAAAATCTTATCCCCTGGATTTTTCTCTCGGGGCCACATGCTTTGGGTAATCATCATGTCTCTTCGGATCGATCCGAGGTAATTCCGGATCGATCCGGATAGATTTTTTCCAAACTTGATCGAAACTTGATAAAATCATAACTTGAGCTATGGATCTCCAAATGACATAATTCAAGATGCGTTGGAAAGCTCTTGAGAAGATCTACAACTTCCCCGAAGGACTTTTCTTCAGAAAATGCCTTTTTGATGGGACATTTGTTCGTCGAAAATATAACTTGATACGGTGTCACGAACCATTGATCCACTTGAACTTTAAAACTCGTGGCACTTCCTTAATTCCTTCAAAAGATATGATTTTACTCCAAAAAGTGTCGTCACTCGGGGTCTTGGTTTACCTAAGATCTGTAAATAAAATACCAAAAATACCCACGTGAATCTGACACGACACTCCGGTTATTAACCCGGTACAAAATTTATAACTTTTTATCATTTTTACTTGATTTTTATAGTATTTAGATTTATTCATAACTATTAATATTTTATAAGATTATCGTTATAATTACTTATATTTTATATAAAAAGAGTCGATAATGTATATAAAACATCGTAATTTTTATCATATAAATGTTATACATCAACTACTCCCCACTTAGCTCTTTGATCGTCCTCGAGCAAAATAAGCGGTAATATATATAAAAATGACGATAAAAATAATATACGTGGTAGATTATATTTCAAATTAGTAAAATATCATTTCAATATTATAACCATATTAATTATATCTTTCTTAGAAATTGACAAGATAAAAAGTGTAGATAACTTTGATAAATTATTTATCAACTATTATTCAAATGAAATTTCACAAAATCTACTCAATAAATATAATTAAAATTCTAGAATTATTTTCCTATCTCAACTTGTATGAAATATTTGGAATCAAAGACTAAGTCAAGTAATTGACAAAATGACTTATACTCTTTAGGATGGGACATTGGTTAATCGAAAAGATAGAAAAGGAAATCAAAAAGAGAAAGAGGCAAGTCGTACGTACTTTACACCTTCACGTTTGATCAAAAACAATCTCGATTAATAACATCCTCTTATTCCAACTATTTTTCGATTTTCTCTCTTCTTTTTCAATATTAAGAACTAAAAGCGTGAGTGTGTGTAGAAAAATCAAATTTACAAGCATTGCTTCATCAAGATTGATCGGAGTAATACTCTTTCGATCTAAAATTACGAGTCCGGTTTCCTTAAACTCGTAATCATTCTTGAGATCTTATGATTCGAATTTTTATCGGGAGCTTTATACCTCATAGTGATATAGGACGTTTCTAGATAACACCCTACCGCACTCAAATCATTGGAAGTCGCTACCGATTTTTTGTATTTGTCGATCAAAGATAAGGAAGATACCCGATATTCGATTAATTACGTGTAAATATGGTGCTTCGTTCTTATATATATATATATATATATTTATATATTTTTTATATATATATATATATATATATATATATATATATATATATATATATATATTTTTTTTTTTTCCTACCTCGGCATACACCATTCTTAGCTTCTGTTCCATCATCTCCTTTCATAAGTACGTACAAACTCGTGGGATTTTTAGGAAATGTAAACCAAAATAAACCAAGGGTCGGTTATAATAAAAAATGGCTATTTCGAGTGAGGTCTTAATCACTCTAATCAAGGCTGAAGTAATTTTTGTGGTGTCAAAAATCTCATCATTCCTAATCCGATTCCATATTCATATTTCGTTTTGCAAAGAAAATTATTCTAAAAAAATTCATTATAAATATAAGTATTTCGTTAAATTTCATATGAAATTTACTTGATAATATTTATGTATAGTTACATATACTTAAAATCTTATAAAAATCTAAAATTGACATATATAATATAATTATAATATATCAAATTTACTTTACTTAATTAAAATCTATTCTTACCAAATTATACTATTTTTATTCATATTAATTATATATTATCTAGTTATTTTGATCCAAGACAAATTAAAGCAATTAAGTATAACTTTATATAAGAAAATTTTAATTTGTATTTACTAACTTACCTCTACTCCCCACTTACGAAATGGCATCGTCCCGATGTTCAGTGAGTAAATAAAAGTTAGTTTGAAAATAAAATTAAAATTTTACACAATTTTGATTTTTTTATTATTTATTTATTATTATTATTATTATTATTATTATTATTTTTTTTTTAATTTTAAAACCTTAATAAAACTTCTACAAAATTTAAATAAAAACTTTTTATAAAAACTTTATAAAACTTTTAAATAATTCCATAAAGATCCTATTTATAAAATTTTCAAAAGTTATATAAAAATTTTATAAATATTATAAAATTCATAAGGGTCCTAATTCCATCACTTCTAAATCTTCCAGAGTTCTGACGTAACGTTCTATCAACCTAACCTTAAGAAATGAGGCGTTCGAATTTTCCCTTTGATCTCAATCGGGATTTTCGGATAACCACCTAATCGTTCCCTTCTTAACAACATTCAAACACTCATCCTGGGATTTGGTTGTGCTTTCCCTACATTTCCCTTCATGCTCACTTTTTCCACAGATTCGCATCTCCTTAAAAACTTTGCCCTTCTCTTTATCGAACTTCTCGACTTTCCATTACATACTTCTCTCAATCTGATCTCTCTCAACAATTGCTTGTTTTTCTCAAAACCGAAGCTTCTATTTTAAACGCGACATCTTTATCCAAGCCTAATTTCAAAAGCAATATAAAAATTCCTATTCTATCTAAAAAAGGCATCCAGGTTCTTTTACGTCTATCCGGTAAAAGACGAAACTAATTTAAACATAATTAAAAACACGAAAAAGTAGAGTAAAGATAGATAGTACCTGGTATTCGGTGAATTTAGTTCCTCTACTTTTCGGTTTCTTGATTTCTCTGCGCTTTTACTTTGTCGGAGGATCGCTAGTAGCATTATTTCTTATTTTAGTGCGGTTCCTTCTCCTTCCACAAATAACTTTACTCTATGGCCATTGGCTATAAAAGTTGTATTTCCATCGCTTAGTTCAACGACTCCGCATTTGTAAACCCTTGTTACTTTAAATGGACTGTCCATCTTGATTTAAGCTTTCCCGGAAATAACTTTAAACGTGAATTGTACAAGAGTACTCGATCACCTACATGGAACTCACGCCTATAGATTCTCTTATCGTGAAAAGATTTCGTGCGTTCCTTGTAGATTCGAGCGTTTTCATAAGAATCGAGACGGAATTCTTCTAGTTCTCGTCAATTGAAGCAATCTATGATCACCGACAAATTTTAGGATCGAAATTCGAAATTTAATAGCCCGAAGGCTCGGTGTTCTAACTCAACCGGGAGATGACAGGACTTACCAAAAACTAACTTATAGGGAGAACAACCAATTGGTGTTTTAAAAGTCGTTCTATATGCCCATAATGCATCGTCTAGCTTAACCGACCGAGTTTTTCGGTTTGAATCCACCGTCTTTTCTAAAATTCTTTTGATCTCTCTATTAGACACCTCTACCTGACCACTGGTTTGCGGATGATAGGGCGTTCCTAACTTATGCGTTACACCATATTTTTCAATTATCTTGGTAAATGGTTTATTACAAAAGTGTGAACCTCTATCACTAATGATAGCCCTCGGAATGCCATAACGTGTAAATATATTCTTTTTAAGGAATCGTATGACAACTTTGGTATCATTAGTGGGAAGAGCTTCGACTTTCTACCCATTTCGAAACATAATCTACCATTACTAGAATAAATCTTTTTCCAAAAGATATAGGGAATGGTCCCATGAAATCTATACCCCAAACATCAAATAACTCACATTCTAAAATAGGTTGCATAGGCATTTCATGTTTTTTAGATACATTTCCCCATTTTTGACAAGACTCACAAGATTTAACATACTTATAAGCATCTCTATATAGTGTAGGCCAATAAAAACCACATTGTAAAACTTTAAAAGCAGTTTTCCAACCTCCATGATGACCTCTTGCCTCACGATCATGACAAAATGATAAAATACTTAAAATTTCATTATCGTGCACACACTTTCGATTATCCCACCCGAACATTTACGGAAAAGGTCCGGTTCCTCCCGGTAATAGAATTTTAAGTCATAAAAGAATTTCTTCTTCTCCAAGTCCAATGAGACGGAATATAATCACGGGTTAAGTAATTAATGATATCTCCAAACCAGGGTGACATTTCCTTAGAAGGAATTCTATTCTTTAATAACCGCATGGTCGAAGGAGTATCTATTCTAAACGAGTTGTTCATCGGAAATGAATCTTTAATTTCTATTCCTTTCTCAACATCATTTTCCATTCTACTTAGATGATCCGCTACTACATTCTCACTTCCCTTTTTATCTTTAATTTCAATATCAAATTCTTGAAGTAAGAGAATCCATCTAAGAAGACGTGGTTTCGCATCCTTCTTACTTAGTAAATACTTCAAAGCCGAATGGTCGTATAAATTATTACCTTAGAACCAACAATATACGATCGAACTTATCTAAGGCAAAAATTACACCAACGAGTTCTTTTTCTCGTAGTTGTATAGTTCGGTTGAGTTTCGAGCTTAATGTATGAGATGCATAGTAAATAGCTTTGAGAATTTTGTTATATCTTTGACCTAAAACTGCTCCTACAACTAAATCACCGGCATCACACATAATCTCAAATGGCAAATTCCAATCTGGTGCTACTAGCACTGGTGCAGTAGTCAATCTCGCTTTTAAGGTCTGAAAAGCTTCCTTACATTTACCATCAAAGTTAAAAGGCACTTCCTTTTCAAGCAAATGACTTAGAGGCTTTGCTATCTTTGAAAAATCGGCAATAAATCTCCTATAAAATCCTGCACGTCCAAGAAATCCTCTTAGAGTCCTTAGATTAACTGGTGGTGGTAATTTTTCAATCACTTCCACCTTGGCTTTATCAACTTCAATTCCTATTTCAGAGATTCTATGGCCTAGGACAATTCCTTCTGATACCATTAAATGACATTTTTCCCAATTTAAAACTAAATTGGTATCCTCACACGTTGTAACACTTTTTCTAAGTGCGACAAACATTTACCAAAAGAATCTCCGTAAACACTAAAGTCGTCCATAAAAATTTCTAAGAATTTCTCAACCATATCGGAAAATATAGCCATCATGCATCTTTGAAACGTAGCGGGAGCATTACATAAACCAAACGGCATTCTTTTATACGCAAAAGTTCCATAAGGACAAGTGAAAGTAGTCTTTTCCCTATCTCCCGCAATGAAAATCAGTAAATAACCCGAATAACCATCTAAGAAACGAGAATATTTATGACCACTTAAACGTTCCAACATTTGAACTATGAATGGAAGTGGATGATGATCTTTCTTAGTATGATCATTCGAGTTTCCTAAAATCAATGCACATTCGATAACTTTGTAATTTCTCTTGTTGGAATCCATTCATTCCTATCATTCTCTTTCACTGTGAAACCTCCTTTCTTTGGTACAACTTGAGTTGGACTAACCCATTCACTATCTGATATGGGGAAAATTATTCCCATTTCTAATAGCTTAATGACCTCTTTCTTAACAATTAACTGCAAATTCGGGTTGAGGCGGCGTTGCGGTTGAATACAAGGCTTAGCATCTTCCTTCAGAATTATCTTATGAACGCAAATCTCAGGGCTAATACCTCGAATATCGGCAACTGTCCATCCAAAAGCTTTCTTATGCTTTTTCAACATTCTAAGCAGTTGATCTTCTTGTTGCTCAGTTAAAGCTGATGAAATAATAATCGGTAATAGATTATCAGTTTCAAGAAAAGCATATTTCAGATTTAAAGGTAACGGTTTCAATTCCAGATTCTTCGGCGGATCTTCTATTGACGATTTAAGAATTGGTCCTTCTAGTTCTAATTCCAAATACTTATGCCATGGTGGCTTAAAGGTAAAACTTTCTGTATCTAAAGAAATAATTATCTCTTTCATTTCAATGTCTTCCTCATCTTCTTTATAGATAGACGAGTTAAGCATTCTTCTAATCTGTCTTCAAAAGTTGGTAACTCGATTATCGTAGACGAATGAATATCTTCTATAAAAGAACACGATTACGGTGATGGATGATTCATAGCTTTGAAAATATTGAAAGCAACTTCATCTTCATTGACTCTCAAAATTAATTCTCCTTTACGAACATCGATTAAAGTTCTTCCTGTAGCTAGAAATGGACGACCTAGAATAAGAGGTGCTGAATAACCATCTTCCATTTCCATAACTACAAAGTCTACTGGAAAATAGAATTTGTCTACTTTAACCAATACGTCCTTAATAATTCCTTTAGGGTACTTAATCGATCTATCTGCCATTTGCAGAGTCATTTCAGTCGTAGTAAGCTTTCCTATGCCTAGCTTTTTATAATCCTCATAAGACATTAGATTTATACTTGCTCCTAGATCACATAAGACCTTCTTAAACGAAATCCTCCAATTTCACACGGAATGGTAAAACTACCGGGATCTTTCGGTTTAGGTGGTAACTTATCTTTGCAAAATTGCGGAACATTCTTCATTTAGGCATATATTCTCATATTCCTCTAATTTTTTCTTGTTTGACGAATTTCTTTCGAAATTTTCCATAGGCGGTATATTAATCAGAGCTTCAATAACAGGGATATTAACTTGAATATGACGAAAAGTGTCAAGGAAACGAGCATACTTCTTATCAGTTTTTGCCTTTTTGATTTGATCTTTAGGAGGGTAAGGTAAAGATTCTAAATCTATGACCTTTGGCTCCTTTGTCAGTTTCTCTTTTCCTTTTTCCTTAAACCTCCGAGTATTACTCAGTTGCCATGTTTCAGGCTCTTGAATTTTTTCTTTTAAATTGTTCCCTGAATCAATCTCTACTTTAGATTCCTTCAGTTCTTCCTGTTTTTCATCCTTGTTTTCATTATCTTCCATTCTAACATGTTCCTTAAATAAAGTCCTTAAATCTTTATCCACGGGATCTTTCCGAATCCTAGGGATTTTTACCCAATTTTCCCTTTCACTTTCAGGTTCCGAACTTTTATTTCTTTTCAAGAAATTTTCTATAATTTCTTCTTCCTCATCTGTAAATTCAAGTTCATCTTTAGTTTTATCATTCTTACCATCTAAGTCATCTTCTACTTCATTATTCCCAAAGTTTTCAACTCCATTACTTCACCGAGCTTCCTACTTCTCGTAACTACAACATTTACCTCTCTTGGGTTCCTTTCGGTGTTACTTGGTAATCCTCCCGGGGTCTGCTTGTTATTACGTTCACCTTCCCTACTCAAATGATCTTCCATATTCCTTAATGAGGCTTCTATCGTTCTCATCCCGGTATCATGTCCACTCATAGATGTTTTCATTGAACTCATGTCCTTAGTGGATTTGTACCAATAGAAGTCATCATTGTTTCCATATTCTTAGCTTGAGTAGATACTACACCCATCATATTTTCCATTAGTTTTTCCCATTTTTCAACTCCTTCAAGCAGTTGAGTTGAACTCGAGTTACTTGGTATACTTTGAGTGGTATGTTGAGGATAGGATCTAGGTAATGATTGTAAATTCGATTAGACGTGTTTTCTTGATAAACTTGATTATTATTCATGTTCCTATATGGAACTGGATACGGCGGTTGTCCTTGCTTACTAGGGTTTTCAGACCATCGATAAGTAGGGTGATCTCTTCTAATAGCATTAAACGAGTTTGAGTAAGCATTGTTTAAATTCCTATCTTCTTGAAGAAAACTCACCTCCTCTCTTGAGTATCCCGTTGGTTCTTCAATCCCTAATGGCATATTATCCCGATTCGAGTATTCGGTTGGTGTACTATTTTCTCGAACTTTGGTTCTTATTCTCGTTGTAAACCATCAAATTTCCTACTCAAATTTTCTAAATGTGCTAGAACTTCCGTATTAGACGTACATTCTCCCGCAAAAGCTACTTTTCTTGTGCTAGAACCGGTTTCCCACATTCTTTATTTTTGGAAATCTTTTCATAGCATCGTAAACTATTTGAGCTTCACTCATCATTAACGAACCACCACATGCATGATCTACATCTACACGTGAGTCTTTTCTTAATTTACGACAGAAAAGTTGAATTTGCATATCTAAGGAATAACCATGGTCGGGACAAGCTCTTAACAGTTTTTTAAATCTTTCCCAGGCATTCCCGAGCGTTTCTTCAGATCCTTGTCTAAAGTTAGCAACCTCGACTTTTAATTCCAAATTCCGTCCAGGAGTGAAATATTGTTTCAGAAATTCAGTTTGAATCTCTTCCCAACTTGTAAGTGAATGATGTGGAAGAGACATAAACCAATCTCGGGCTCGTCCTTTTAGAGAAAAAGGAAACATAGTCATCCTTGTTAATTCCTTGTGAGCACCTTGACTTTTGGTTTGTATTGCACGAGTTCTTCAAAAGATAGAGATGATGATGCGGATCTTCATCATCTTCTCCTAGGAATTGGGCTCTTGCGTCAATTAAACCAAAAAGATGAGATTTAATCTCGAAATTATTCGCTCCTTCATTAGGTAAAAGTATGGGATTATTAGTCTGATTTCTTCTTATGGTTTGGTCACAGATAGGCCTTGGGTTTAGTGGGTTGTTACGATTATTCTGGTTCCGATTTTGATTATTTCTATTATTATTATTATTTTGATTATTAAGGTTAACAGGGTTTTGTCCATGCCCTAGAGCATGTTCCAGCCCTTGTTCAGGTGTTTCATCACTGATTTCAGCCATTCTCGTATTTCTGTTTGAAGATGATTCGTCAGGATTTCCCTGACTAGTATGACCACGTTTTCTCTCTACTCTTAATTGCCTTTCGTAAGTGTTTATGTCAGGCTTATAAGGAGTGAGTGGGGCCTTACCACTTCTGGTCATCAACTAACGAAAATAGAAAATAACACGAAATTAATAGTAGTAAAAAAAATGGTAACTTACCTATAAGGTAAGTACCGACGAAAAAAAAAAAAAATAAATAAAAAAAATAAAAATAGAAATGAGATAAGAAAAGTGTGGACTTATTCTCGAGAATTTTGAGCTAATACAAGTAGTAACCATAGACACAAAAAAGAAGTTAGCGTCGTTCCCCGGCAACGGCGCCAGAAAGCTGACGTGGCCTTTTCTAGTGCTAATACCAGTCCTTAACCGACAATGTATCGGGTCAAACTGTAGTGCTAGTATGGTGAGTCAGAGTATCGTATCCTCAGGGAACTTAGTAATTCTTCTAAGTGTGGTTAAACACCAAAGAGTCATTATTAACTCGATCTAAATCTCGGTTTATAACACGGATCACTATTATTCTAGTCAACATAAAATAAATACGTAATTTAAAAGTTATTCTAATATAATATATATAGATATATAAATATATATAGATGTACATAAATTGCAAAGTATATATATAGATATAAATATATAGATGCCAAATATATTATTAGAGAACTAGCCAAAGTTTATATAATTGATTTATACGATCTTTTCAGTGAATGGAATGTGCTCGATCTTTCCTTTTATATTAGGTTCAATTGAGTAAATGAAACGGTGCACTCCTGAGGTTAACAATTCCTCCTTACATAAGCGTACGAAATTGTCATATGTCCATTGTCATCGATCCAAGATCCACAACATTACGGTTTTTCCGAACGGTCCCGAGTACGATTCTACCTTTGAATAAAAAGGAGTCATTCCGTTAGTCAAACGGTCAATTTTATTTAAAGGCTCCGGTTGTCAAGGCCGGACGATTCAACTTTCCGGTTTAAGTTTCAATTAAACGATGATTTAACATTATTACGATCTCGAGTACAAATTTCAATAAGATTCATCTTTTTAGGACAAATCGCCCCCGGGTAGGAAAGCGGGTTCCGTTGTCACGTTATTCACTCGGCCAATTTTACCCTCCGGTTTTTCTATTAACGAGTTCATAACCTAACTACTGAGCGTCAATTCATAATTAGATTATGAATTCTTTCGAATCAAACTTTATCAATAGAAAAAGATTCAATTAACTCAATTTTAGTCAATTTTACTTAGACAACATTCCTCTACCGAAAAGATCGAAATAAAACGATTACATAACTTTGGCTAGTTATTAGATTTAGCCTACTAACATTATACGAAATTAAAAACAAACATAACAAACATAAATACTTTAGAAATTTTACCCGATTACAACGAGTTGAATCGAAGCGTTGTATTCTTCCGGATGCTACAACGACTTCAACAACATTGATCTTCGATAATTTCTCGAGCATTATACGATACTACTTTATTTATGGCATAAGGCCTATATACATACCTACTACTAATAAAAAGAGGTAAAGAAAATATATTTGGTACCCCCTATGTGCCTGCAATGCTGCTCTATTTATAGGCAGATTTTTCCAAGCCGGATCGATCCGAGAAAGGGCCGGATCGATCCGGGAACAAAAAATCTTATCCCCTGGATTTTTCTCTGCAGGGCCACATGCTTTGGGTAATCATCATGTCTCTTCGGATCGATCCGAGGTAATTCCGGATCGATCCGGATAGATTTTTTCCAAACTTGATCTGAAACTTGATAAAATCATAACTTGAGCTATGGATCTCCAAATGACATAATTCAAGATGCGTTGGAAAGCTCTTGAGAAGATCTACAACTTCCCTGAAGGACTTTTCTTCAGAAAATGCCTTTTTGATGGGACATTTGTTCGTCGAAAATATAACTTGATACGGTGTCACGAACCATTGATCCACTTGAACTTTAAAACTCGTGGCACTTCCTTAATTCCTTCAAAAGATATGATTTTACTCCAAAAAGTGTCGTCACTCGGGGTCTTGGTTTACCTAAGATCCGTAAATAAAATACCAAAAATACCCACGTGAATCGACACGACACTCCGGTTATTAACCCGGTACAAAATTTATAACTTTTTATCATTTTTACTTGATTTTTATAGTATTTAGATTTATTCATAACTATTAATATTTTATAAGATTATCGTTATAATTACTTATATTTTATATAAAAAGAGTCGATAATGTATATAAAACATCGTAATTTTTATCATATAAATGTTATACATCCGCCCAAGCTAGCTAGCTAGTCTCTCTATCTCAATTGTATCTATTTATACATCTTTTTACTCAATGAATAAACTAAGTTGAAGTTTACTCTTGTGTTTATCACATTCTCAAACTCTCTTCATGGTATCGAGCAAGGTTACCGAGTTCTAAAATCCGCCGCAAAACTCGGTTCTTTTTCGGAAAATGTCAACATTATCCGAAGTTTCATCTTCTTCGGTAGACTCACAAATTTGCCTCGACGGACGGGATAATCGAACACTCTTCTTTTACAAATCATAAACTTGATGGTAACAACTACTTGCTATGGTCAAGGTCTATGAAAATGTATATCTCCGGCCGGGGCAAGATGGGATATCATCCGGTTCCAAACACCGCCCTCGCTCGAAACCGACCCCAAGTTTGAAGCATGGGACACGAAAATAACCAAGTCATGACCATCCTCACGAGGTCTATGACAAAAGAGATCGAGAGAGAACTTCATGATGTATGACAACGCTAAGGAAATGCGGACAATGCCGGAGACCTTTACTCAAAAAAGGACAATACATCGAAGTCTATGAACTCGAAGCTCGGATTCAAAATTGCGGACAAGGAGATATGTCCGTAACTCAATACTTTAATCAACTATCTAAGGCATGGCAACACCTAGATATGTTGGAAACTCACCCTGGAATGATGTTAAAGATCTTGCACTCTTTAAAGACATTATCGAGAAAAAGAGAGTATTCAAATTCCTTATCGGATCGAATCCTACTCTTGATGATGTCGAGGGTAGAATTCTTGCTACTAAACCTCTTCCAAATCTCAAATCCATGTTTGCCGAGGTCAAACATGAGGAAAGCGAGGAGGAAAGTGATGTTTCTTGAACTCCCCGCCGACAACCCTACGAAGGTACGCCTGTCGAAGGTTAATGAGACTTACGGGAAGCCTACTAAGAAAGGCCGGAAAGGCGTTCGTGATCACCGCAAACGCACAAATCACACCAAGGACAATTGTTGGAAGCTACATGGCAAACCTAACCCCTCTAAAACCTCAAAACCAACCGGGGAAGTCAAGGCAAACTTATCGGTGAAGAGGAGAATGACGATGGCCGAATGCTCGGTTGTCGCCTTTAGAGCCTTTATTGCTCATCATCGGGAAGGTAGCTCCCCTACTTGAAATGGCCACTCATGCTAAAACGGTATATTTTACTCACCTCTTAGTAATGAGACTTGGATTGTTGATTCTGGGGCTTCTTCCCATATGATTTGGTAATAAAAACCTTATTACCCAATATATGCCATGCAACCAAATTCACGAAATTAAGGCTGGCGATGGTTCGTTTCTTATGCAAAAGGTGTTGGGAAGGTTAAACTTACTAATCGGATATATCTACGAGAATGTCTGTTTGTTCCAAAGTTAGACCGTAACCTTATATCTGTCGGTAAACTCACTAAAGATCGAATTGAATTTGTTGTTTTTAATAAGTATCAGTGTACATTCCAGGATCTTTCTTCTCAGGAAGTGATTGGGCAAGCTAAACCCTGCTCAGGACTGTTTGTGATCAACCCTACTGAAGACAGAAGACTGAAGACAGAATCTGCCTCAGCAGCCTGCACTCAAAACCTAGACAATATCATGTTATGGCATTATAGACTAGGACATCCAAGTTTTGGTTATTTAAAGTCTTTAATCCCTGAATTGTTTAAAGGATGTAATCTTAATGATCTTCAATGTGATATTTGTCAATTTGCTAAACTCACCAAATCTGTGTATGCTAAGTTACCTCACTTGCCCTCTTCCCTTTCACCCTAATTCACGGTGATGTATGGGGACCCTCGAAGAGTGAAAAGTATAACGGGAAAAAGGTGGTTTGTAACCTTCATTGATGATCATACCGAAACACTTGGTCGTTCTTAATGAAAGACAAATCGAAGTTGGACCTATCTTCCAAGAATTTTATCACATGGTCTCCACCCAATTTGATACTAAGATCAAGATCTTAAAGGCGATAATGCTACGGAATACTATGAGTCTAACCTCGGTAACTTCTTGACAAACGAGAGGAATTGTTCATATCGGTAGTTGTGTGGAAACACCTCAACGAGAATGGGGTTGTTGAAAGAAAGAACGGGCATCTGCTTGGAAATGGCCGGATCAATCATGTTCACTACACATGTTCCTAAATACATGTGGGGTGAAGCTATATTGACGCCACATATTTAATCAACGACTTCCCGGCGAGTGTTAGGTTTCAAAACTCCTCTCCAAACCCCTGCGACCACACACTCCTCGCTCTCATCTTATTACCCAATTGCCTCCAAAGATCTTTGGTTGTCTTGTGTTTGTTTATATCCATGCTCAACACGAAGTAAACTTGATCCTAAAGCTCATAAGTGCATTTTCCTTGGATATGCACGGGACAAGAAAGGTTACAAGTGTTACTCTCCTACCGAAAAGAAATTTTACAATTCTATGGATGTGAAATTCTTTGAAAGGACTCCATATTACGACAAACCTACGAGCCGGCCAACGATGGAAACCGATTGAGATTGAACTAAGTCCGTTCCCTCAGCAAACCATTTACCCTCAGCAGAGTCCTAACCCTCAGCAGATTCATAATCTTCAGCATCCTGCGGATACTCACATTACGACCCTCGGCGGTCTGGCGACCCGAGTCTGGCGACCCGAGCCTGCGAACCGAACCTCGGCAACCTGCGAACCGAGTCTGCTGGACCCCGGCTCGACCCTCGGCGGTCTGCGAAGTAGATGACAGACCTATTGCTCTAAGGAAAGGGAAAAGATCATGCACTGATCATTCTATTCATACTTATTTATCTTATGATCAGTTGTCTCCTATCTTTGCCATGTTTACACGGGACACGGACTCTCACTCTATCCCTAGGAATATTCGGGAGGCCCTTCAAAATGATAAGTGGAAGGTGCTTGTCAAAACGAGAGATGATTGCTCTCTTGGATAATCATACTTGGGACCTCGCAACTCTTCCCAAAGGCAAGAAAACGAGTTAGGCTGCGGATGGTTATTCACTATCAAATACAATGCGATGGTAAAATTGACAAGTATAAAGCCGGATTGGTAGCAAGGGGATTCACTCAAACTTATGGCATTGACTATAAGGAAACTTTTGCACCGGTAGCAAAGCTCAACACTTTGTCGAGTGCGATTTCCCTGTTGTCCAACTTGGTAGCCTCTTCACCAATTGGACATCAAAAATGCCTTTCTAAATGGGGACCTCACCGAGGAGGTTTATATGATTGTACCCCCTGGTTTTATCAATCCTCATACTCAAGGCAAGGTGTGCAAGGCGAGGAAATCTCTATATGGCTGAAGCAATCACCAAGGGCATGGTTTGGAAAACTCACTACGTGGTTAAAGGCTGCTTGGATATCATCAATGCAACTCGATCACACCATGTTTGTCAAGACAACCAACCGGATGAGGTCCATTCTAATTGTATATGTGGATGATATCATCCTTGCGGGAGATGACTCTGCGAGATCCGAACTTGAAGACTCTACGGCAAAGGTGTTCCAAGTTAAAGATGCGGGCTACCTCAAGTACTTTCTTGGTATGGAAGTAGCTAGAACCACCAATGGCATTTCGGTCTCCCAAAGGAAGTATGTCTGGACTTGCGAAGGAAGCGGCATGATGGGATGCAAACTGCTTTGTATCTCAGGTAGACCCCGGTCATACCTCTTGCATGGTGACATTCTTTGTCGGGGAGAGAACAATATCAAAGGCTTGTAGGCAAACTCATATACCTTTCTCACACAAGACCCGATATTGCATATGGGGTCGATGCGGTCGATCAATTCATGCATTGCCCTGCGAGCAACATTGGGATGCGATGAATAGGATGCGAGGTATTTAAAATCCACTCTGGCCAAGGCACACTTCACCAAGTCTCTTGATAGATCAATCAAGGTCTACACCGATGCTTGATTGGGGTGGATGTCACATTGACGGGAGGTCTACCACGAGGCTATTGCTCATATATATGGGGGAACCTGGTTACTTGGAGGAGCAAGAAACAACCTCGTATCAAGAAGCGATCTTGAAGGTGAACTAAGGGCACTTGTACTTGGCATTTGTGAAGCTCTATGGCTAAAAAGTGCGGCGAACTTCGACAACCTATCACACTCTGTTGTGATAATAATTCAGCCTTATGCATGGCGAGAAGATCCGAGTCCATCATGATAAAACCAAGCATGTGGACATTGACGGACACTTTCGAAGGAGAAGATTGATGCCAAGATTATTCAACTCCGGTATGTTCCCTCGGCGGATCGAATGCGATATTCTTACCAAGGCTATTCCACCTCTTATGTTCGGCGGACTAAGTAGCAAACTTGGCTGCATCAACATATACGGCCCGGTTTGAGGGGGTGTGGAAATATCACTCGGCGGACTCGGTCTGGCGAGGCTCAGACGAGGTGCTCACAGATTGCTGAGCCTCAGGATTTCGTGCATAATATTTTGTACACCTTATTTAATTGTAAAATTAATTGTAAAATACATATTAATTGTGAGTCATATAAACAATTAATATGTCAAACTCTAGTTTACTTTATGTCATAGACATAACTTTTACTTTTTTTCTTTTGCATGCTTGCCGCCCACATCTACATACTCAAGTGGCCGCCCAAGCTAGCTAGCTAGTATCTCTATCTCAATTGTATCTATTTATACATCTTTTTACTCAATGAATAAACTAAGTTGAAGTTTACTCTTGTGTTTATCACATTCTCAAACTCTCTTCAAACATTTACCCAAAACTGGGTTGAATGCGTGCGCATTGCACCTGAAAAGTCCTAAACATGATTTTCTGCAACTTAACGATTTCTAACCCAAATCAAACATGTTTAACATCAACTATCACAAAGAAACAACAGTAAAAACCTGATTTAAACATAACTAAACATCACGTAGCATCCAACATTTTAACTACAACATAAAACATGATTCCTTACGTACTACAACCAACACTCAACCTAAACATTGTAAAACCATAATTATTCGTTAGGAAGAGCGTCTTTCCTTAATTTCCTGCAAAACAGAAAGAAAAACGTCAAGCAACCGCAGCAATTGTTGATCCTCAGCCCCAAAACCTATTTGATCATCAAGAAACCCTAAAATCCTATTTCCCTTCAAAAACCGAACTGAAAAAGTGTTTAAAACTGAATATTACCTGAATTAAATGCTGTGAACCTATTTTTAGAATGATCTACGCTCCAAGACGATCGTTTTGACTACTCATGGCTAAAAAACAGAGCTACGGATTAAAAGATACGAATTTTTGAAGAAACGAACTCGACGATTACAAAAAACTAGGGATAAACTGAAAACTTACGGAATAAGGATATTTTATTTTCCAAAGTTGCGTTTCATCACGGTGATCACTTTTCTCTCCTACGGCATCTTGAACAGATGAACGGATTGGCCGCACGGTTGAAGATTTTGTTCCAGGCATCTCTGCGTCTGTTGCCTCTGTGTAGCGCCGTCGCTTTTTTTTTTTTTTTTTTTTGAACATGCGTACCAAATTGTGAGGGAAAATTGGGGATTATTTTCCTTAAATAGCCATTTAATTGAATTCCTTAATTAAATAACTAAATCCCTTTAATTAAATCATTTTTAATTAAATAAATAGGATAAATAATAATCACGTCGTAGTTGATACGCCCAATTACTGTTTTACACTTTCTGAAAAGTCGGGATGTTACACCATGTAGCATTTGCCTGATGGTTGATCCACTTTAGAATCGACTGCCATATTTCAACAACCTAATACAACAAATAATTTAGTCGCGAGCTTTACATGCCAGGGAGCTGAGACACAAGGCAGCAGGGACAGACAATCAGGCTGCTAAACTATTAGTCAGCAGCAGTGGGAAAGGGCATGGACAGAAAAAGAAATCTAAGAAGGGTAGTTCCAAAGGTCCTAAACCCACAGATGTCTGTAATTACTGTAATGAGCATGGGCATTAGAAGTCCAATTGTCCAAAGAAGAAAAGGCAATAGGAGAGCAATTCTGGCACAACAGCTGTGGCTGCTGAGCAATCTGATGAGGATCGGGTTCTAGTGGCTGGAGATTCAACACATCATGCTGATGTTTGGATCTTAGATTCTGGAGCATCCTATCATATTTGTCTCCACATGGAGTGGTTTTCTACTTATGAGCAGATAGATGGTGGTCATATTTCTTTGGTAAACAACAAAGTCTGTAAGATAGTGAGAATTGGCTCAGTTAAGTTGAGGACAGAGGATGATAGATTCTGCACACTGAAAGATGTTAGACATGTTCCACAGATGACCAAGAATTTGGTATCTCTTAGTCTACTGGACAGCAAGGGGTTCAATTTCAAGGGAGAAGGTGAAGAGCTGAATGTCTACAAAGATTTAGTTGCGGTCCTCAAAGGTATCAAGAAGGGAACCTTGTATATATTGCAAGGCTCTACTATATCTGGCTCTGCTGCTGTGGCATCCTTAACAGTTCATCAGTCACAGCAGACTCAGTTGTGGCACATGATCACTTGGTCACATGGGTGAAAGAGGAATGCAAGTCCTTTCTTTAGCAGGTTTTCTTGCGGGATATAAGGTCAAGAATCTGGACTTTTGTGAGCACTATGTGTTTGGGAAGCTACATAGAAGCAAGTTCTCAGCAGGCATACACAGTACAAAGGCATCACTTGATTATATCCATTCTGATTGCTTCCATCAAAGGTGGAATCATTGGGTAGTCACAGATATTTTGTGTCATTCATAGATGACTATTCAAGAATGACTTGGGTGGTGATGATAAAACAAAAAAGTGAGGCATTCAACAATTTCAAGCAGTGGAAGGCTCTAGTGGAAAATCATACAGTCAAGAAAATCAAGGGGCCAACAGATAATGGCCTGGAATTCTAGTAGACAGAGTTTGATACATTATGCAATGATGAGGGTATTGCTAGACATCGTACAGTCAGGAATACACCTCAGCAGAATGGTGTAGCTGAGAAGATGAATCAAACTCTTCTGGAGAGGGCAAGATGTATGCTTTCAAATGCTGGTTTATCAAGAAGATTTTGGGCAGAGGCTGTAACCACAACATGCTACTTAATCAACAGGAGTCCTCACACATGGATCAATCTCAAGACACCATTTGAGATGTGGTCAGGCAAGCCCGCTGATTACTCAGTTCTAAGGGTTTTTGGAAGCACGGTTTACTATCATGTGAATGAAGGGAAGCTGGAACCAATGTCCAAAAGGGGAGTGTTTGTGGGGTATGGTGATGGAGTTAAGGGTTATTGAATTTGGTCACCAGTAGAGTCTAGTCATACTCAGCAGAGATGTGGTCTTCGATGAAAATTCTATGATTAACTCATCAGTGGTGAGGTATGCTGAATCTGAAACCAGTGCTGTATCCGAGAGGGCTGAGAAACAGGTGGAGCTTCAAGTGGAGTCACTGATATGCAACAATCAGTGATCCAAGTCTGCACTCATCTGATTTGGTTGCTCTGAACCAAGTGTCTAATCCAAGCCGGTATCTTGAACAAGGATCGGCGAGCATCAAACATGGAACATTGGTCAGCAGAGTATAGCTGTCAGCAGAGCTAGAAGATCAAATGTTTGGATACCTCCCAAGAGGTATGGTTTTGATGATATGGTTGGATATGCACTTCAAGTTGCAGAAGAAGTGGATGGTTTTGAACCTTCTACTTACAGGGAAGCAGTGACATGTTCTGAAGTATCTCAATGGCATGCTTCCATGGGAGATGAAATTGAGTCATTTTTGAAGAATCAGACTTGGGATATAGTTAAACATCTAGCTGATAGGAAAGTTGTTACTTGCAAGTGGATCTTCAAAAAGAAGTAAGGAATGACTGAGGCAGAATGGGTCAAGTATAAGGCACGTTTGGTTGCAAGAGGGTTCAGTCAGAAAGAAGGGGTAGACTTCGATGAGATATTCCCACCAGTGGTCATACACACTTCAATCAGAGTGTTACTAGCAATGGTGGCACAACAGATCTTGAACTTGAGCAGTTAGATGTCAAGACAGCCTTTTTACATGGTGATGTAGATAAGGAGATATACATGACTCAGCCAGAGGGATTTCAAGTTCCTGGCAAGGAAGATTTTGTGTGCAAGTTAAAGAAGTTCTTGTATGGACTGAAGCAGGCTCCTAGGCAGTGGTATAAAAGATTTGACAGTTACATGATCCAGCTGGGTTATAACAGAAGTCCATATGGCTGTTGTGTGTATCACAGTTAGCTGAAAGATGGATCACATATCTATCTTGTCCTGTATATGGATGATATGTTGATAGCTGCTGAAAAGAAGTCTGATGTTCAAAATTTGAAGAACCTTCTCAGTGCTGTGTTTGAAATGAAATATTTGGGTGCAGACAAAAAGATTTTGGGGATGGAGATTTGGAGAGATAGGAGTCAAAAGAAATTGTTCTTGTCTCAGCAGGGTTATACAGAAGATATTGGCCAGATTTGGCATGTCTGCTGCAGAACCAATAGATATTCCTATGGCATCTAATATTCATTTGTCTGTTTATGCTTCACAATCAATAGAGGAGAAGGAGTATATGTCAAAAGTTCCCTATGCTAGTGCAGTTGATAGTCTGATGTATGCCATGGTGTGCACTAGGCCTAATCTGGCTCAGGCAGTCAGTGTTGTTAGCAGGTTCATGGCTCAACCTGGAAAGGAACACTGGAAAGCTGTGAAAAGAATGTTCAGGTACCTTAAAGGAACAACTGATGTTGGTCTCATTAATGGAGGTGATACTCAAGGTCTGATCAAAGGGTACTGTGATGCTGATTATGCAGGTGATGTGGACAGTAGGAAATCAATGACTGGTTATGTTTTCATATTGGGGAATTCAGTGGTCAGCTGGAAAGCAACTCTTCAGGAAACAGTGGCTTTATCAACTACTGAGGCAGAATTTATGGCTCTAACTGAAGCAGCCAAGAAGGGTATCTGGTTGAAAGGGCTAGTCAGTGATTTGGGGCTACATCAGGATCAAGCAGAGATTTATTGTGACAATTTGAGTGCAATTTGTCTAGCTAAGGATCACATCATGAGAGAACCAAGCATATTGATGTGAAGTATCATTTTCTAAGGAATGAGAAGAGGGTTGTAGTGAAAAAGATCAGCACCAAAGAGAACCCTGCTGATATGTTCACTAAACCAGTTCAGCAGAACAAGTTTCAGTTGTGTCTAGACTTGCTGAATATTCAAAGCTTATAATCTGGAAATCTGAAAGCTTAGCTGAGGGCAGGTCAGTTGAGTGGATTCTATGGAGTAATCTGGTACAAGTACATCTCAAGTCAAGGTGGAGATTTGTCAGCAAAGTGACTTAAACTCTACATCTGGTGAAACTAATCTGGTTATCAGTAGAGTGATGACCTGCTGAGAAGTGTATCCAAGTCTGTGAAAGTCAGATGGGAAGTCTGCTGAGCTTTCTTCTGTATCAGCAGTCTGTTGGAGGTCAGTCTGTTGGAAGATAGTCTGCTGAAGATCAGCAGAGTGTTTTGGATACAGCTGAGTTCTACATTGGGGCAATGATCAGCTTAGTTGTGTCAGCAGTGTGACACAACATCTAGGGCATTTATGGCAATCCGACAAAGATTCTTGACGGCTAGGTTTAGAGATCTGTGCCTATAAATACCAACTGTAATGATCATTGTAATGGGTGTAACCCTTCTGAAATTCAATGCATAATAAAATATCTCTTTTCTGTCCGTGGAGTAGTCGGCACAACGCCGGAAACCACGTTAAATCTTGTGTTCTTCTTGTTTCCGTTATCTCTTTGTGATTGTTTACTGTTAGATTGCATCTGTTAATTATCTATCTTGCATCTGGATTCCCTATCCTGTTATAATACTAAGGGTGAGATTTCTACTACTTTAACTAAGTGAGACATCACATATGTGTTGCATTACTTTTCTTCTTCTTAAATCTGAATGTTTAAAACTCTAAAACATACAGTAGTTTTTAAACTATTTACCGTATCTAGTACAAGTGCTCCTAGACACTAATTAATTCACTTTGGTACGAGCTTTAATTACGAGTCTAATACAAAGAGTTTGATGAACATAACATATATTAATGTTTGATATGTTGATTATCCTATCCCTCCATAAATTAAAACCTTTTATAATATATGATATGATAACTTTATCACAACTTTTCATAATAAACTGTGATTAATTAATGGACATGGGACATGCATACAATTCTTTAATCGATATGTTCCTATTTCATGAGTCAATTTTGCACAATTAAGGTTCTTGATGTCTGCAATGAAATATATATATATATATATATATATATTCTTGATGTTATCATTTTATATATATATATATATATATAAGATTCTTGATGTTTAATTTTTGTAGTTTAGTGCTTTAGTTTCGTCATTTTCTAAGAAGATGCTTAATAATTTATGATTGACAATATATTTTGCTGAACTGATATAAAGTTCCAATAGAAACATGGCAACCATTTTCTGGCTGATCTCTTTAGTTTTATTCTATAATCACCGATCATTACCAAATTACACATTAAACAAAAACCAACTCTTATTTTTAATGAAATGCACGGCCCAGAATATATACAGCTGGAATATTACCTACCATCCCCAAGTAAAGATGTTTCTTGGTACAACCAAAAACATATACTACTACACCTTTACCTTATGTCATAACGTTTATAACAAATCATATCAAAGACAGTTTTCATGTTTTGTATCTATTCTTTGCGATACTTGTATATGATATCGTGCTACACTTTGTTATGCTTAATTATTGTAACGATTATTTGTTAAAACATTTCGTTAAGACGATATTTGATTTTATTTGTAATTAGGATCACCTCTCAAGGCTGTAAACAGACACTCACCGTGTGTGACATTATAATCATTTCTATGCCGCCGCCACCACCACCACCACCCTCAGAAATTTCTCAACACCTGCATACACATGCGTTAGTGTTATAATATTATATATGTTTCTCCATTTTTCTTGGACACATATTCTACATCCTTCCTATATAGTACACATTTGTCTGATCACCAGCTAGCTATATTCACCATTTGGCTTCAAAAGTTGCCACCCCTTTTCACCTTGTTCAAGATTAATTGCTCGATCAACCAGCAGGACGGATTGAAAATGGTGTTGGAAAATCAAGAAAACCCGGGTTGCTCGAATCGTGTAACGTGTTGGTTCAAGGCCTTGTGGGAGAGTTTAGTATGTAGAGTAAATAATGCTGCTAAAGAAGCTAAGAGACTTGGGAAAGAAGATCCAAGAAGAATGATTCATGCAGCAAAAGTAGGATTAGCTATTGCGTTAGTGTCAATAGTGTACTACTTTGATCCTATTTATGAAGGCTTTGGTGTTTCTGCTATGTGGGCTGTTATGACTGTTATTGTTGTATTCGAATTCTCTGTAGGTAAAAAATCTGAAAGCTCATTATATTATATGTGTGTACACATACATTTTCCATTTTCCATTTTCCATTTTCAATCTAATAACATATGGATTCATAAAAATAAAAAATTGCAGGAGCTACACTTGGAAAAGGAGTAAACAGAGCGATCGCGACGTTTCTTGGTGGTACACTAGGAGTTGGGGCACATAGGATAGCCAGTTTTCCAGGCATTGAAATACTAGAACCTATATTACTTGGATTGTTTGCTTTCATCATTGGTATGCATTGTAAAACAATGAAAATCAAAGAAATGATTGATTTTGCATAAATTAATGTATCAATTTTTCTTCTTCTTGCAGCTGGTGTAGTGACCTTCATGAGATTCTTCCCACAGCTAAAAGCAAGATATGATTATGGACTTCTTATTTTCATATTGACATTCTGCTTAATCTCTGTATCGGGTTATCGAGACGATCAAGTTTTAGACATGGCTTTTAAAAGAGTGTCAACCATACTGATTGGGGGCTCAGTTACATTTTTTGTTTGTGTTGTTATATTCCCTGTTTGGGCCGGTAAAGATCTTCATGATCTTGTTGCTGATAACATCAACAAACTCGGGGTTTTTCTTGAAGGTATATCATTTACGAAATCCAGCACCAAATCTAATTTTTCCATTTCTTTATACTCATTAAATTTTCACTTTTAAGTACTAGCTAGTGCCTGGTACTAATATGAAGTGAGCTATCTATATAAATACAGGATTTGGAGGAGAATTCTTTGCAAATTCAGGGAATGATGAGGACTCAAATGACAATGAAACAAAGTTGGAGGAGTATAGGAGTGTATTTAATGCAAAAAGCATTGAGGATTCATTGGTAATTAAGTAGAATGACATGCCTATGCGTTTTGAGTTAAATTATGTAGGATTTGAGCAGAGAGTTAAATACCATGAACTATTTAATGAATGCGCGCAGGTGAATTTCGCTAAATGGGAGCCTAGACATGGCAAGTTCAGGTACAGGCAACCATGGGAACATTACTTAAAGATTGGTTCACTCACTCGAGAATGCGCTTACCGTCTTGACTCTCTTAATTGTTACCTTAAATCTGAGATTAAGGTATTGTTTTGGTACTAGCTAATTGTTGTCAAATTCTCATGATAAGCATTATGATCATTCACAATGTTTGTGTGTCTACTGTCTATATATTGCAGACATGTCAAGATATCCGAGCCATATTCGAGGAATCTTTCACACGGATGAGCACAGAATGCAGTAATGTACTCAAGAAATCAGCATTAGCAATCAGTACAATGACTAAACCACCCGCCGTAGATCCACACATTCTCAAAGCAATGGCAGCTGCAGATAACATCAACCAACTGTTGAAAACGGATCGATGCAAGGATATAGATCTTCAACAAGTGATTCATGTGGCTGCTGCAGCTTCAGTGCTGAAAGATGTTGTTTTATGTACAGAGAAAATAGCTGAATGTGTTGGTGAACTAGCTTCATTGTCTAAATTTAAGGATTTTGATCCAAAACAAAAGACAGAGCAAATCAACGGTCGTGGAATGATGAGAAGTAGCAGCATTCAAGGGTCACATAATATTGTGATTGCACTTGAATGATTTCTCTTAACACTAGTATATTTTAAGGATTTAATTGAAATTTGATCCTTTATTTGTACCCGACTAAATTTATCGTACATCACATTAGTTGTGCGTTCCTATGAACCAACATTTTAAAAATCGATTTTTGAGTTAAGAATCGAGTATCCGAAAATCGAATGTGATGATCGACCTTTTATTTACCACACATTTTAAATTTAAAAAATAAAATAAAAAAAACTCAATAAAACATAAACACCCATTTCGTTTCTTCATCCTTTACGATCAACAATCAATAATAATACGACTTACATCATTATCGTCATTTCACTAGTAGCTCCAATGACATTTTTTTTATGGGATAGTTTTTTCAGACGAATAGGATGGTTTGAAGACCACCAAAAAAATTGAAATAAAAAAGGTTATTCGTATAAATGTATTAATATTTGCATTTGTATTTAATTTTCTTTATTATTAGTAAAGTGTAAAGTGATTTGCATTATTATTTATTTGCCTTAGGGTGTGCATGAGTGTATGTATATACTTGGATTTTTTTTTAAATTCAGTATATAATCTAATGATAATAATTAAACAACACACTAAGATCACACTATTATATAGGACTTTTTTGTTTTTTGAGGAGGTACATATATTCTTTTGAACATTAAAAACTAGGGACAACCGGAATGAAGGACAAAAATTTAGGAGAAATTGTCAAAAAAGGACAAGTGAAATGAAAAATGATGAAAAAAGACAAAAAACCTTAAAAATGACGAAATTACCTCGTCAAATTTAACGATTTCAATTCCACTGTTAAGCGAATCCACTAAAAATAATCCACTAAAATATTTTAACATTTTAATATCGAACAATTCACCTAAAACAAAAGCAAAAAAACATAAGAGAGACATAATTTCTTAATTTTTATAATTTTCCAATTTAACTGGATTAAATACCCATTTCCACTTGAAATTTGTCATTTTTAATATTTGTCTTTGAAAACTAAAATCAGCCAATTATAATTTCTTGAGTCAACAATGACAGGATTTTCGTCTAAAATCCCATTTGGATGTAATAGACAAAGACATATATCATTTTAAAACTTTTGTTGTTTGTTTCTCTTTACCATTCTAAAACCAAAGGTAAATTTTATTTTATATATATAGACCTATACCTATACCTATATTAAGAGAGTGGTTTTTTTTGCCATTAAAAGTGTTTCCCCCTAAAAAGAGTTTCTCCATAATTAATTTATTCCAATACAAATAATTATTGATAAATATTAAGGCTTAATGAATATGATAAACTTAAGTGCAATGTTGGTGCGTTTTGGAGCGTTTAATCACTTTTTTTATATCATTAAATCATATCATATTCAATGTTTTTAACTAAATGTTTATTGTAATAAATCAATGATCAACCCAAGTTCTAAAAGACTAAATGTAATATCCCGATTTTTGAAAAAGGACAATTCGGTCTTTTAGCAAAAATCAGAATATTATGTTATTTTTAATTAAAGGATTTTCGAAAAAAAAAGAAAAAAAGAAAAAAAGAAAAAGGGATAAACAAGGATTTTCTTTTTAAGGAAAATAATTAAATAATTAGGTAATTGGGATTATAAAAGGAAAACTAATCCTAATTTTAGCCTAGTTGTTTTGACAAAAAAAAAAAGAGAGAGGGACGCAGGAGAGGAAAAAGAGGCGCAGGTTTTGAAAAAAAAAGGGGAGAAGAAGCTTTCGATTTTCGAGGCTAATCCGTTGCTCTTTTCAACAGACGTCTCAAGAGAGAAAGGATCACCGCGAGACGAGGATCGTTTTGATACCAACAATCCCTAGATCCGTTGACGTTGGAGGTTAAAGGTTTAACCTTTTTCAAAGCTTTGGTAGTTTGGATCGTTGTACCACGCAAATTAAGGTAACGTGGTTTTCTTATCGTATAATTAAGGTTTCGTAAAGTGGTAGAGCAATTTGTATGATTGTTTTTCATGGTTTTAATTTGTATAAGTCGAGTTTGGGTTGGATTTGAGTAGAAAACGCAGAGTGCAGAAAACTGTCCTCTGTGGTGCAAGAAAAACGTGTAACAGGTGCAAGAGAGAGGCTCGGTCGACCGAGCCTATCCATTCGGTCGACCGAGTGTGGGTCCATCCGTACGGATGAGTTGCGTATCCGTACAGCTATTTCTCAGTATCGGACAGAAAGTTTATCCGTCCGGACAGGGACTGTTCCAGTGCTGTTTTTCTTTTCATGTGTTTCAAGCTTTATAATAGCGTATTTACTGCATAACCTTACGTGACAAAGCTCTGAATTAGCTTTTGATGCGTTTTGTTCCGGCACCACATGGATTTCCCTGAAAAGATGAAGTGTGGGACCGTCGAAAGCTTTGGATTTGCCTTGTGCTTCGATAAGCTAGAGTTTATCGATGTCTGTGTAATTTCTAGGGGCTTGTCTGTGTCTAGTGGTCTAAGTAAGAGAGTAGGAGATGTGAGGGAGCTTACTTGAAAACACTTAGGTGGTTAGTTAAACATCTAATTAAACATATGTGCTAGATTAATAATCTTAAACATCATGCAATGCTTGGTAAGGCATAATACAATATCGCAACGTGTTCTCTGACCAGACAAAGTAGACTGTACCCACGCCGGTCAATCGATTGGCTAGATAAAGCGTCGGTACATTCGCCGGTTATCACACTATCGGGACTCAGATATTCCCGGGGCTACTAGAGCGTGTCTCTAAGTAGGTTGCACCCAGTTGTCCTAGTACATCCTATTACTAGGCGTAGTGCCCTTGTTATTCATGATGTAACAAACTTGAGCGAAGTTAGATACTTTTTGGAACCTCATGTTATGCTATGAACATAATATGATAGTTAGCTAGGGTTAATAACGGAAATGAATTAATAAAAGACGGCGTTGCTTTTATTTCTTTATGAGATCATAGTTATACGATCTTCTACGCGTTACTGAGTACTTTCGTACTTACCCCGTTACGTTGTGTTTGTCTTCCCCTTTCCCCAAAGAAGATGAATAGGTTGCTACGGTTGACGAGTTCTTTGATGATGAAGTTTGAGATGAAGCTTTTGAAGACTTAGTTCTTTTAGTTGTTTCTTTCTTAAAACAGTTGTTTCACGTTTGAACAATGTTGTCCTTCTTTTTGGTTTAGCTTCTTTTGAGATCTTTTGGGATTTGGATGTTGGATGTTTAGTATTCTTTATTGGACTTAGTTTTACAGCATTGAAAACCGTGTGTTCGATCTTTTGTCTTTTGGTTTTCCCCGAGTCGTTTTATCTTCCGCGTCGTTTGGTTCTGATGTATGACGTAAGGCTTATATATATTATTGAATTTATTTGATAATATATGTGCCGAGCGCTCTTTCCGGATAAGGACTCGGTGTCCGGGAATGGGGCGTTACAGTTGGTATCAGAGAGAAAGGTTTTCCTTGCTGTGTAGGACTTGATTTCTTCTTTAAGATAAGTTTTAGAGCTTTAGTAAACCCTCTCTTTTCTTGGTAACAGAATGGTTCTTACTAGAGGAGGAGCTAATACGAGTAACACCGAGGCAGCTAACACCCAGACGGGTAACGCTGAGGCAGGATTTACCGGGGTTGTGATTCCGAGAAGGAGAAGAAGTGGACTAGCTACCCAGGGCCTTACAGTTTCCCAAGTTAACTCCCCGTCTGTGAGCAACATCCTGCGTGGGGTGAATCAGGGACCAGACATTGTCACCAGAGGTAGAGTGGAACAAGGGGTTCCTTCACGGTTTAACACCCGCGTACCGGTTACTACGTCAGCTCCAAGGACCACGAGTTGGACCGGGTTGGGACTTTCTCATCCACCGGCTAGTCAATTTTTCAGTTATCCACAGGTATCGACGTTTCCTTCTGCACCGCTGAGTTTTACACCGCAACCGACGGTTCTACCTCCACCACCGCCTAGGTCGGATTCTTTCGTAGCACCTGGATACACCCCTCCCCAACAGAAGTATCAGTATCAGAATGCCCCACCAGTGCAGCAGCCAGTACAGCATCATCATTTTGGGGGTTATGACAGACCAGTGGATTGGTATGAGAAGATGAAGAAACATAGGGTGCCAGAGTTCTTTGGCAATGTCGAACCAACAGCGGCAGACTTATGGATTCGTGGGTTCGAGAAGGCGTGCAGAAATATGAAAGCTCCAGAATCTGAGTGGGCTCATTTAGCCATATCCTTGTTGGCAGGGAATGCAGAAAGTTGGATGGAAGCATATGAGCAAGTTAATCCAAGGATCACGGATTGGGCGGTGTTCAAGGATCTGTTCTACAAGGAATACTTTCCTAGGACAGCACGGAATGCGAAAGCTAATGAGTTCCTGAGTTTGAAACAAGGGAGATATACTACAGTAACTCAGTACTCCCAGAAGTTCCATGAGTTGGGCCGATTCTACCCTGAGATCATGAAAAGTGAAGAGAAAAAGATTGATAAATTCATGGAAGGATTGTCACACGAGGTGGCGAAGGGCATGCTAGGAGATAGACCTACGAGCATGGCAAGCGTCATGGATAGAGCTTTGATTGCGGAGAGATTTGCCAGTAGACAGACGGTTGTAGTTGGAGATAAGAGGTCTTTCTCAAATTTTCAAGGAAGTAATAGAGGAGCACCGCAGCAGAATGTTAAGAGGACAGGAAATCCGGCTACGAAGAGTTCAGCAAGTGGAACGCCAACGGTTTGTGCTAAGTGTAACAAGACACACACATGAGAGTACATGGCAGGTAGCGTGAGTTGTTCCACTGTGGGGAAGTGGGACATTACTCGAGAGCGTGTCCTAAGAAGCTCTCTCAAGGTAATCAGGTAGGAGGACGAGGTAACCAGCAGGGTAATCGTACTACAGGTAGCAGACCAGTTCGTGTCTTTGCAGCAGATGCAGAACCGGAAGAGTTAGATGACTTTGTGGTGACAGGTACTTTTCAGTGTTGGTGTTTATTATAAATATTTAATATGATATAGCGGGCATATGATATTACATATTTATACTTAAATCGATTCACTTGTTAGGTACCGTAATCATAGATAATCTAGCAGTTTTAGCTCTGTTTGATACTGGAGCTTCAGGGACTTTTGTTTCCCCTAAGATAGCTAAGAAGTTGAACCTACCTCTTAAGGAATTGGAGAGACCTTTGAGTATAACCACACCTTTGGGCAGAGTCACTAGATGTGCTCAAGTCACACCCTAAGTTGACATTAGAGTTGGGACTTACAAGTGCCAGCATGCTTTGACGGTGTTGGATTTCTCGGATTTCGATGTTATCCTGGGTATGGACTGGTTGTCCAAGAATTACGTCTACTTGGATTGTAGAGGTAAGAGGGTGATCTTTAAGGCCCCAGGAAAATCAGCTAAGACATTTCAGGGTAACGTATGCAAGCCTAGCAAGGGTCGTTATCCGATTATCTCAGCAGTTAAGGCCCTAAGAGCTTTGAAGAGGAGTTGCCAGGGTTTCGTTGTTTATACATTAGATAAGGAAAAGCATAGGCCCGAGTTAGGAGAGACTCGTGTGGTCAAGGACTCTCCTGAAGTTTTCCCGGAAGATTTGCCAGGACATATGCCTGATAGGGCCATAGAGTTTGAGATCGAATTGATTGCAGGAGCATCACCAGTGGCTAAAGCACCTTATAGGATGGCACCAGCGGAGTTGAAAGAGTTGAAAACTCAGCTTAAGGAGATGCTGGAGAAAAACATCATCCGGCCAAGTACATCACCATGGGGAGCACCGGTCTTGTTTGTGAAGAAGAAAGATGGGAGTATACGTTTGTGCATCGACTACAGAGAGCTGAATAAACTGACAATCAAGAATAAGTATCCTTTACCAAGGATTGATGATCTGTTCAGTCAGTTGCAAGGTAAGAATGTGTTCTCTAAGATTGATCTTAGGTCCGGTTATCATCAGTTGAAGATCAAGGTGTCAGATATACCTAAGACAGCCTTCAGTACGAGATATGGACATTATGAGTTTTTGGTCATGCCGTTTGGACTCACTAATGCTCCATCGAAATTCTGGACTTTATGCAAAGAGTTTTCATGCCTTATCTCGATAAGTTTGTGATAGTTTTCATAGACGATATCTTGGTGTACTCTAAGGATGAGGAAGAGCATGAGGACACCTAAGGATAGTTCTACAGACCTTAAAGGAGAACAAACTGTATGCCAAGTTTTCTAAGTGTGAGTTTTGGTTGGACCAAGTGAGTTTTCTTGGGCATATAATTTCTGGAGAAGGCATTAAGGTGGATCCAGCAAAGATAGAAGCCGTTTCTAAGTGGCCTAGACCGACATCAGCAACAGAGATAAGAAGTTTCTTGGGTTTAACTGGGTACTACCGGAAGTTTGTAAAGGATTTCTCTAAGATAGCTACACCTCTCACGAGGCTTACTCAAAACAACGTTAAGTATGAGTGGACCAGTGAATGTGAGGAAGCTTTTCAGACTTTGAAAGAAAAGTTGACCACAGCACCCGTGTTAGCATTACCGGAAGTTTTTGATAACTATGATGTATATACAGACGCATCGGGTCAAGGTTTGGGTTGTGTTTTGATGCAATCAGGAAAGGTAATTGCTTACGCATCCAGGCAGTTGAAGGTGCATGAGAAGAATAACCCTACACACGACTTGGAGTTGGCAGCAGTGGTATTTGCTCTGAAGCTTTTGAGACACTATTTGTATGGTGTCAAGGCAAGGATCTTCACGGATCATAAGAGTCTTAAGTTCTTCTTTACTCAGGAGAATCGAACACGAGACAAAGAAGATGGTTGGAGTTCGTGAAAGATTACGACTTGGACATTCAATACCACCCGGGTAAAGCTAATGTTGTAGGCGATGCACTTAGCCGGAGAGCGGTTAATGCTATCACTACCTTGCAGGAAGTCGTAGATCAGTTGGATATGATGCAGATTCAAGTGATTGAAAGGAAGGGTGAAGATCAGAATTTGGCGCCATTGATGGCAAGATCAGATTTGCTAGATGAGATTCGGGCTAAGCAGGATAAAGACCCGGTGTTGATTAATTTGAAGCGAGTGGCTCGAGAGAAGCCTACAGTGGGTTATCAGTTGGACAAGAGTGGTCATCTTTGGTATGGAGACCGTTTGTGTGTGCCCGATGTGGATGGCCTAAGAGAGAAGGTTATGGATGAAGCTCATAAGATTGCTTTTGCGGTACATCCAGGAGCCACTAAGATGTATAGAGATCTCAAGGAGAGATATTGGTGGCCTGGTATGAAGTTAGGGATCGCGAGTTTGTGGCAAGATGTGATACATGCCGAGAGTGAAAGCGAGACACGAAAACCGGGAGGTTTGTTGAAACCCTTAGAGGTACCGGAATGGAAATGGGAGAATATCACGATGGATTTCATCACCGGTTTGCCTAAGACTAAGGGCGGTCATGACATGATTTGGGTGATTGTGGATAGACTCACAAAATCAGCCCATTTCTTGCCGTGTAAAGTGGACATGCCTATAAAGAAGTTTGCTACTATGTATATCGACAATATAGTGAAGCTTCATGGTGTGCCTCTATCTATTGTATCCGACAGGGATAGTAGATTTATCAGTCGCTTCTGAAAGGGCTTACAGAAAGCTTTTGGGACGAAGACTGATTTAAGTACAGCGTTTCATCCACAGACGGATGGGCAGTCAGAGAGAACAATTCAGACTCTCGAGGATATGTTTAGAGCTTGTGTTTTGGATGCCGGAGGATCATGGATAGACTACCTCAATTTGACTGAGTTTGCTTACAACAATAGTTACCATGCAAGTTTGGGAATGCCACCTTTTGAGGCCTTGTACGGTAGGAAGTGTAGAACTCCACTTTACTGGGATGAAGTGGGAGAGAAACATATCACAGGGCCGGAGATGGTTCAGCAAGCCAAGGAGAAAATCGAGTTGATAAGGAAAAATCTGAAAGCTGCTCAAGATCGTCAGAAGAGTTGGGCCGATGTTAGAAGAAGACCGTTAGAGTTTGAGGTCGGGGATAGAGTTTACCTTCGAGCGTCTCCAATGAAGGGTGTCAAGAGGTTCGGACAGAAAGGAAAGCTAAGTCCAAGGTATGTAGGACCTTTTGATGTCATCGAAAGAGTTGGGAAGTTGGCTTATAGACTTCGGTTGCCGGAATCGATGTCTAGAGTCCACAATGTCTTCCACGTATCGATGCTTAAGAAGTGTTTATCTAAAGTGGATGTGGAATCTGAGATTGATCCGGAAGTTTTGCAAGATAATCTAACATACGTGGAGAAGCCGATAAGGATTCTGGATAGGAAAGAGAAGGTGATAAAGAGACGAGTGATTCCGTTAGTATTAGTGCAATGGAGCAATCATGCACCGACGGAAGCCACTTGGGAAGTAGAAGCGGACATGTTCAACGAGTTCCCAGAGTCCCCTCATCTACCAGGTACGATCTAGTTTCGAGGACAAAACTCCTCTTAAGGGGGGAGGAATGTAATATCCCGATTTTTGAAAAAGGACAATTCGGTCTTTTAGTAAAAATCAGAATATTATGTTATTTTTAATTAAAGGATTTTCGAAAAAAAAAAAAAAAGGGATAAACAAGGATTTTCTTTTTAAGGAAAATAATTAAATAATTAGGTAATTGGGATTATAAAAGGAAAACTAATCCTAATTTTAACCTAGTTGTTTTGACAAAAAAAAAAAGAGAGGGACGCAGGAGAGGAAAAAGAGGCGCAGGTTTTGAAAAAAAAGGGGAGAAGAAGCTTTCGATTTTCGAGGCTAATCCGTTGCTCTTTTCAACAGACGTCTCAAGAGAGAAAGGATCACCGCGAGACGAGGATCGTTTTGATACCAACAATCCCTAGATCCGTTGACGTTGGAGGTTAAAGGTTTAACCTTTTTCAAAGCTTTGGTAGTTTGGATCGTTGTACCACGCAAATTAAGGTAACGTGGTTTTCTTATCGTATGATTAAGGTTTCGTAAAGTGGTAGAGCAATTTGTATGATTGTTTTTCATGGTTTTAATTTGTTTAAGTCGAGTTTGGGTTGGATTTGAGTAGAAAACGCAGAGTGCAGAAAACTGTCCTCTGTGGTGCAAGAAAAACGTGTAACAGGTGCAAGAGAGAGGCTCGGTCGACCGAGCCTATCCATTCGGTCGACCGAGTGTGGGTCCATCCGTACGGATGAGTTGCGTATCCGTACAACTATTTCTCAGTATCGGATAGAAAGTTTATCCGTCCGGACAGGGACTGTTCCAGTGCTGTTTTTCTTTTCATGTGTTTCAAGCTTTATAATAGCGTATTTACTGCATAACCTTACGTGACAAAGCTCTGAATTAGCTTTTGATGCGTTTAGTTCCGGCACCACATGGATTTCCCTGAAAAGATGAAGTGTGGGACCGTCGAAAGCTTTGGATTTGCCTTGTGCTTCGATAAGCTAGAGTTTATCGATGTCTGTGTAATTGCTAGGGGCTTGTCTGTGTCTAGTGGTCTAAGTAAGAGAGTAGGAGATGTGAGGGAGCTTACTTGAAAACACTTAGCTGGCTAGTTAAACATCTAATTAAACATATGTGCTAGATTAATAATCTTAAACATCATGCAATGCTTGGTAAGGAATAGTACAATATCGTGATGTGTTCTCTGACCAGACAAAGTAGACTGTACCCACGCCGGTCAATCGATTGGCTAGATAAATCGTCTGGTACATTCTGCCGGTTATCACACTATTGGGACTCAGATATTCCCGGGGCTACTAGAGCGTGTCTCTAAGTAGGTTGCACTCAGTTGTCCTAGTACATCCTATTACCAGGCGTAGTGCCCTTGTTATTCATGATGTAACAAACTTGAGCTAAGTTAGATACTTTTCGGAACCTCATGTGATGCTATGAACATAATATGATAGTTAGCTAGGGTTAATAACGGAAATGAATTAATAAAAGACGGCGTTGCTTTTATTTCTTTATGAGATCATAGTTATACGATCTTCTACGCGTTACTGAGTACTTTCGTACTTACCCCGTTACGTTGTGTTTGTCTTCCCTTTCCCCAAAGAAGATGAACATGTTGCTACGGTTGACGAGTTCTTTGATGATGAAGTTTGAGATGAAGCTTTTGAAGACTTAGTTCTTTTAGTTGTTTCTTTCTTAAAACAGTTGTTTCACGTTTGAACAATGTTGTCCTTCTTTTTGGTTTAGCTTCTTTTGAGATCTTTTGGGATTTGGATGTTGGATGTTTAGTATTCTTTATTGGACTTATTTTTACAGCATTGAAAACCGTGTGTTCGATCTTTTGTCTTTTGGTTTTCCCCGAGTCGTTTTATCTTCCGCGTCGTTTGGTTCTGATGTATGACGTAAGGCTTACATATATTATTGAATTTATTTGATAATATATGTTCCGAGCGCTCTTTCCGGATAAGGACTCGGTGTCCGGGAATGGGGCGTTACACTAAATGCTAGTTTGAAATCCTGAGTAAGAGCCAAATCCAAGGACACAGAAATGACAGACTTCAGATTAGTCGAGCCAGTGGTCTGGATACCAGAGTATTATGCACATATATCATGATACAGAGATGACATACTTCGGATTAGTCGAGCAAGTGGTCTGGATACCAGAGTCTTACGCATATATATCATGAGCATTTTTAAGGGATGGAGGAAAAGGATATGTTCATTTTATCAAGGAAGAGTTGATTGAACCATGTGCAATGACATTTACCACTAGACCATATATATTTCTTATACATCATGGTCATTATTAAACCTTATCCAATTTCAAATATAAATTTAATTTCCCATACTCATGAAACCTCATTATATAAATATGGGAAAAAATGAAAAGAATTATACTATTTCAGGTAAATAAGTATCATATGATACTTTAATTTTGTTTAAGATAAAGATCCAAAATATTTGTATTCACTAAATATCGTTTGCAATATGAATCTTTATTCAGATACTTAAACATTTATGCATTTTATAAAACTTATAATAGAATTTTGGTGTCTTTCTGCTTTTATTTACTATATATATTAATGAACTTTAATCTAATACTCATATATAAATACTTTGACAACATATATTTATCTTTATTTAAATGGAATTAAAAAGTTTCATGCTTATTTAAAATACTTTATAACTATCAAAATATAACTGTACAGTTGTAATTGGTGTTACATATAAATGATACGATCAGTTGCATTTCCTATTCTAAAGTTCTTGATTTTCATTCTTATTTAAAATAATTTACAACTATCAAAACATAACTATACAGTTTTTGGTGTTACATAAAAATGATACGATCCGTTGCATTTCCTATTTTAAAGTTCTTGATGTTAAGTATAAGCGATAGTGAGAAAAAACGCAGGAAGCACAATGAAGCCAAAGAAATTGGGGAATTGCAAAGATAACAGGTATGAAAGACTTTTTTTTAGCGTACTTTTGATTACAGCAAGTGCCCAACTTTTATAGCAAGGAAATAAACTTTGAGTAGAAGATAAATCCCTAATTTAAATGTAAATAAATCCTAGTTTTGAGTTGTTGAATTTAAACTTGGAATTGGGATAATTGAAATAAATTTGCTTCATTTATCTTGTTATTTGAACGCCAAGTTGTGCCCTTTTTGAATACTGAGATGAAATCCACTTTGTCTTTGAACTAATGACCCTTAGCACACTAAACCACTTCACACACGTCCCTTTTGTATTTGAATTTGAAGTTTAAACCTTCCTTATCTCTCCATAATTCTCCTTATATCTCCTCATCTTCAGTAGCCTGAATTTGCTTTGTCTGAACGGCATTGGAGGAGTGAACTATGTTCTTAATACCCTCCCTCAAACTATGGCTGGGGTGAAGGCATAGTTTGCTGAGAAATTGAGTGAGGATATGCCGAGTAGCTGGTTTTGTGAAGAGATCAACTACTTGAAGATGTGTGGGGATGTGCTTGGTGATCAGTTTGCCTTGGGCCACTCGTTCTTGAACAAAATGAAAATCCAACTCAATATGTTTGGACCTGGAATGGAACACATGATTGCCAATCAGATATAAGGCACTAAGATTATCACAGTAGATTGTCGGAGGAGCTGACAGCTTGAGGTGTAGATCATCACATAGGAACTGTAACCATGTGAGTTCAGCAGTAGTGTGTGCCATGGCACGGTACTCAGCTTCAGTACTTGATCTGGAGACGGTTGGTTGCTTCTTGGCACACCAGGAGATGAGACTACGGCCCAGAAAAGTGTAATAACCAGTAGTGGAGCGTCTGGTGATGGGACATCCAGCCCAATCGGCATCTGAAAAAGCAGTGAGAGTGGGAGTTGGAACTGTAGTTAAATGTAGGCCCAGATGGAGAGTGCCCTTAACATAGCGTAGCAGTCTGTTTATTAGTCTGAAATGCGCCTGAGTAGGAGCTTGTAGAAACTGAGAGGCATAGTTGAAAGCATAGGAAATATCAGGCCTTGTGAATGTGAGATATTGTAGTGCACCAACTAGTTGTCTGTAGTGAGTAGGATTGGCCATAAGTGATGAGTTTGGATCTGGACTAGGCTTTAATTCCAGTGGTGTAGCAACAGGTTTACATTCAACCATTTGAGCACGTTCCAGGATTGTCAAAGCATAATGTGTTTGTGAGAGATGTAATGTTGAACCTGCACAAAAAATCTCTACACCAAGAAAGTGATGAAGTATACCTAGGTCCTTCATTGCAAACTCAGTGTGTAACAGTGCAATGAAATCAGAAAATAACCTGTTATTGGAGCCTGTAAGAAGCATGTCATCAACATATAGCAATAGAAATAAAGATCCATGGTTAGAATGATACACAAATAAGGAAGCATCGGCCAAACTACAGTAAAAACCATATTTTATCAGATAAGTGCTGAACCTGTCAAACCAAGCTCTAGGGCTTGTTTTAAACCATATATAGCCTAGTTGAGTTTGCACACATGATTGGGGTATTGAGGATCATGCATACCAGGTGGTTGTTCCATGTAGATCTCTTCATGGACATACCCATGGAGAAAGGCATTCTTAACATCCAATTGCCTGATGTCCCAATTATGACTAAGAGCTGTAGTTAACACAAGTCTGATGGTGGCTGGTTTAATGACAGGGGAAAAAAGTTTCATTATAATCTATTCCATCCACTTGATTGTACCCTTTGGCAACCAGTCTGGACTTAAGCTTGTCTAGGGATCCATCTGGCTTCAGTTTTGCTTTAAAAACCCATTTAGAGCCAATTATGTGCATCCCAGGTTGGTAGGGAACTAAGTCCCATGTATGGTTGTGATGGAGAGATTCTAGTTCTTCTGTCATAGCTGCCCTCCAACCAGTGTGTTGTAGGGCTTCTTTAACAGTTCTTGGTTCCCTTGGAATATCTGGGAAGGAGGAAACAAGAAGATCATACTTTGGATTTGGTTTGAAGATGCCATGTTGTCCTCTGGTTATGATTTAGGGTGATGGAGGAGATTCTGGTGTAGGTGGAGAAACTGGAGATGAGGGTGAGAAAGAATCTGTATGAGAGATTTGTGATGAGTGTGGAGTGTGAGGTGGAGTTGGAAGATCAGTGAAAGGAGAGTCTATATGAGACATGGAAGATGGACTGGTAGGTGTTGAGGTATGTGTGGATGAATCTGATAGAGGATCTGAATCAGATGTTGTTGAAGTGGTATGTGTTACAGGTGAAGAAGGATCTGTGGCTGGTGTGTCTAAAGTGGGGTCTATTTCTATTGTAGGATTAGTGGCAGGGCATTCTCTAATAACATTTTCTGGACTGATGTTTGCACTATTTGGTGTAGGGGTTGATCAAGGGATGTGTGTGTGTGGTTGTGTGAAGGGTTTCAAGCCAATCTGTAAAAGTGCTAAGTCTAGGTTGAGAGACAGGGTTGATGACAGCCTGTTCACTCTAGGTTTGTATGGGAATGTGGTTTCATCGAAGGCAACATGCCTAGATATGATAACCTTTCTGGTGGTTGGATGATAACACATGTATCCTTTGTGTTGCATACTGTAGCCTATGAACATGCAGAGGATAGTTTTTGGGTCAAACTTGTTATGTTTGGTATCCCAGGTGTAAGGGTAACATCTAGTGCCAAAGACCCGAGGTGTGAATAGGTAGGCTCTCTTTGATATAATTTGAAGTAGGGAGACTCATTGTCTAAGGAGGATGAAGGCACTCTATTCATGATATAGACTGCCGTAGAGAAAGCTTCTGTCCAAAGGTACAAGGGTGCATTACTGTGAAAGAGCATAGTCAGACCTAATTCTCTAATGGTCCTATGTCTTCTTTCGACTACTCCATTTTGTTGTGGTGTGTGGGGACAGGACATCTGATGTATCACACCAGTGGTTCTGAAGTGGTCTTTAAGCTTACTATTAGTGAATTATATGCCACAATCAGAGTGAAATTTTTTAACCTCTTTATTAAATTGCCTTTTGATCAGTGCTTCAAAGTGCAAATAGGCAGTGAAGAAATCAGATTTATGCATAAAGGAATAAGCCAAGTAAATTTTGAAAAATCATCCACAATACTTGCATAATAAGAAAAGGATCCAACAGATTTAATGGGAGCATGCCCCTATAAATCACAATGTATTATTTCAAAAGGACTTGTACTAATATGTTCTGAATCAAAAAAAGGAAATTTACTAAGCTTACCTAGCTGACAGCTTTCACATATGTGATCTGTCTTTATTTGTCCTAAAACTTCAATGAAACCCTTGGCTTTTAGTTGTTGGACAGTGCTCATCTGGATATGTCCCAACCTCTGGTGCCATAAGGTGCTTGAACCAGACCTGGATCTATTTGAGAAGTAGAGTTCAGGTTGGTTTTGTAAAACATATAAGTCACCCCTTCTTTTCCCTGTGGTCAAGGTCTGCCCTGTTTCATGTTCCTTAACAAATACATCATTATTAGTGAATTCACACACAACAGGATGATCATTAGTGAGCTGACTAACAGAGAGCAAGTTTTTTGTTAACTCTGGTACTAAAAGAACATTTTTTTAGAGGGATTGTGTGTTGATTATGCCTTAAATTGGCCTGTCCTATGCCAGTAATTGGTATTGTAGCTCCATTTCCTATGATAATGGAGTCGGATCCTGTTAATGGTTTAAGTTTATGCAACATACCTGTCTTGCTAGTCATGTGGTTGGAGGCTCCAGTATCCACCGTCCATTCTGTGTCAGCAATGGATGTGTCCAAAGTGAGTGCAGCCAAGGCCTGAGGGAGTTCCTGATTCTATTGATCTTTCTTGGGGACCCACCAGCAGATTTTTGCTATATGGCCCATCACACCACAGTACTGACACCGTTCGTTTTGATATCTCTCTCTTTCTTCCACAGTCATTCTTCTTTCACATGGAGGAGGAGGCTTCTCTGATTTTGTCCAGTGATGTTTCCCTTTGATTGTTGAGCTTGAAATCCTCTTCCAGATGAGGTAAACCTGCGGTCCTGTTGATTCTGTTGCCTGAACGGTTGTGGTGTTCTGGATTGGTTCTGACTGTAGTATGCCATCTGAGGTGTTGATTGAGGCTGATTCATGGTGCTGGAGAACCAGGTTCTCCTCTGATCCAGATCCTGTAAGTGTGCCACTAGTTCTGCATATGAAGGTCTGGGGGGTTTGAGCATAGTTGTTGTGAATGTTTCATAGCTTGGTCCAAGACTAGTGAGAAGGAAATAGAATTTTTCAGAGTCTTGAATTGGTTTCCCTATTGCTGCCAAGCTGTCACACAGACTTTTAAAGTGTCTAATGTGTTCTGAGATGTTCTTGTCCTCATCATTTTTCAGATAGATGAGTTGATGTTTGAGTGTGAACTCTCTTTCTTGAGAGTCTTGTGCATAGGAGTCCTTTAAAGCTTTCCATACTGCATGTGCGGTATCCAGTCCAATCACCAAACCAAGTGACTCTTCAGACAATGAGCCAATAAGCCAGCCTCTGAGCAATCGATCTGCCTTTTTCCATTTTTGATATTCTGGATTTTCTGTGGTTGCCTCTGATCCACTTGAATCTGTAGCCTTTTCATGCTGATTTGGTGCAGGAGTCTCATTAGTGAGGTGTCCAACAAGATCCTGACTTTCAGCCAATGCCAGTGCTTGTTCCCTCCACAGTGGGTAGTTTGATTGATTGAGCTTTAGTGTGACAAAACTGCTTACATTGAGAGAGAGTGTTGCCATTGTGAAGTCTTGAGTTTGTAGAGATCCATTTGTTCCTTTTTACTTTGTTGTGTTGTTTGTGATTTGGACAGACAGAGTGTTTGTTTTGTATGTTTGTTGAGACTGTTTGCTTGTATGTGGATCTGCTTTCAGAATTGTTCTGTTTTGTTTTTGTGTTTGTGGTTTGTTTGTGAATTTGTAGCGAGTGTAATGACTAGTTTTTTCACACAGTTTTTGGCTCTAATACCATGAGAAAAAACGCAGGAAGCACAATGAAGCCAAAGAAATTGGGGAATTGCAAAGATAACAGGTATGAAAGACTTTTTTTTAGCGTACTTTTGATTACAGCAAGTGCCCTACTTTTATAGCAAGGAAATAAACTTTGAGTAGAAGATAAATCCCTAATTTAAATGTAAATAAATCCTAGTTTTGAGTTGTTGAATTTAAACTTGAAATTGGGATAATTGAAATAAATTTGCTTCATTTATCTTGTATTTGAACGCCAAGCTGTGCCCTTTTTGAATACTGAGATGAAATCCACTCTGTCTTTGAACTAATGACCCTTAGCACACTAAACCACTTCACACACGTCCCTTTTGTATTTGAATTTGAAGTTTAAACCTTCCTTATCTCTCCATAATTCTCCTTATATCTCCTCATCTTCAGTAGCCTGAATTTGCTTTGTCTGAACGGCATTGGAGGAGTGAACTATGTTCTTAATAGATAGTATCACTTCAATTCCTCTCAAAATATTTCTCATTATTTTTTAATTAAATCATACAATGTATTAGTGAATAATTTTTTATGAACAATATAATTAAATTTTGTCTATTGTTATTGTTTTTAGAGTAAAATTAACTTAGGGTCGTAGTGAATGATTGATTATTACACAAATAAACATTTTTTAAAACGATATAAATAAACAATTAGAACTCTATATGACTCTTGTAATATAATTAATAATTCACCATGTCTATATAGTTAATAATTTTGACCAACAATAAATTATACATGCAAAATTTATTTACTATTGGAATACAATACAAATATATAGCATATGTAGTTAAACCAAAGTTATTAATGTCAGAAGGAACTTGGTAAATGTTTAAAGATTTATCATGGACCTTTAGACAAACCCTTAATTTATACAAGTCAAATATATAAGTAATTAAAAAGGATTATCATGTTTATAAAATGATGAAAGTAGAGGTAAATTATGATTTATTCCATATGAAAAGAGAGTAATTTTTTCCACCAATTAAATAATCAAAAAAGATAATGAAAAACATGAGATCATTGTGGAACAATTATCATTATTCGATATATTTTTATTTTATAAATCAAACACACACACACACACACACACACACATATATATATATATATATATATATATATATATATATATATATATATATATATATATATATATATATATATATATATATATATATATATATATATATATATATATATATATATATTTCATCCAATATATATTAAGTACTCCATGCAGTAGAATTTCCCGTGTATGACCCCTCACAATGAAAATTTTCACAAATACTATATTTAAAGAAACAAAACAAAATGTGCATCTCCGTTGGAAAAAAAAATTGATTTGACGAATAATTTTCGCAACCATTAACCTTTGTTTCTGGATCCGCCAACAGACGAATCATCATGCATGGCTACGAGACTTCATAGCCGGTGACTTAATTAACACATCTCCAATCCCGTTCAGGATGGCACCTCATATGCCCATAAAGTGATCTTTCAGATTTGAATTCTATCTCACAGACCGGACAAGCATATTTCTTGGAACACAAGTCAGGATTATCCGAACCGGGATTCTCGGGTTCAGACGATTTCTTCTTGCCCAAGTTATTTTTTGAAGCTTGAACATGATAACTGCTCCTATGGCCGCCTAGGGCTTTACCACTGGAAAAGCTTTTATCACACTCTGCACAGTAATTTTTTGGCTCCATAGTATCGGGTTCAGACGATTTCTTCTTGCCCAAGTTATTTTTTGAAGCTTGAACGTGATAACTGCTCCTATGGCCGCCTAGGGCTTTACCACTTGGAAAGCTTTTATCACACTCTGCGCAGTAATTTTTTGGCTCCATAGTAAAAAAACAAGGCCAGAGAAATCTTTCGTAGAGGTAATTAGTAAATTAATCACAGTATAACAAGAAGAGCTAGGAGGAGGTTAATTATATATAATGGAGTATAAACCCTAGCTACACGAAGACTAAGCCGAACATTTAAAGTGATTTTTTACACTAATTATGTGCCCATAATTATGACAAAGGGGCATATTATTGGAAGATTCTATTATTTAATGAGAAGTTTTAGTTATTTTTGGTTCAAATGAGAAGTTTTAGTTACATGCAATTTTTTTAGGAACAGTTACATGCAATTAAAACGCGACATATCGCAATAAACACTATAATGCGAACTTATATAGCCATATATATATATATATATATATATATATATATATATATATATATATATATATATATATAGGTGGAACTTATGGTTAGGAGTCTCCTTAATATAATTTCTCGGATATTATTTTATGTGATGCACAAGAGTTTTTTTTTTTTTTTTTTTTTTTTTGAATATCAAAAAAAAGTTTTTTTTAGGGGAATATATGCACAAGAAAAATTGATTGAACTTTATAAAATTCCATATACATTAGAGAAGATCACGGGAACTATTAATGACAGTTAATTACTTAGCAAACAAGAAGAAAAAAAAAAAAAAAAAAAAAAAAATATTGGGGAGGAAGATGAGTTTTGCTTTGAAAGATGGAAAAGTAAAAGACTGAATTGCAGTGAAAAAAAAAAGACGGAAAAAACAAAAACTGGAAATACTTGTAGTAAGCTCGAAAAAAACGTGGGTGTTTCATACTTTACCACGGGAAGGCTTTTGTGTGGTATATCCACATATATTTAATTGATCGATAAATAAATCTGATCCCATTTGTTTTGCGTACGGGTCTATTTCTGCTAGCATTTACGTGGTGTGCACCCAAAAACTTCCCTTCACTATGTACTGTTCAAAATTGGATTTCCTTGGTGCTTTTTTTTCTTTTTTCTTTTTTCTTTCCCTCCTAATACCGAAACAAAATCCACGTAGAATTTGAATGAAAGTGTAACTGTTTTTTTTTTTTTTTTTTTTTTTTGGGAGACGCGAAAATGTACTTAACTTTTAGATTGTCTGTCTTTTTCTTGTATCGGATGTTGTGGTTTGTGGTTTTGTGGTCATCCACGAACATGAACACACCAATTAAAATAAAATATTAATTCATTTTTACCGTATTTTATTGTAACAATTAACAAAAGAGAAAATTATGAAAAAAGACAAAAAAAAAGTAAATTAGCAAAAAGAACATGAGTATAATTCTTTTGTGGAAAACGACATTGTATACGGATAAAAATGCCAATTTTCTTATTTTTTTCATACGTAACTCAAACTTCTCATGTTTATTAAAAAAAAATTGGCAACACTCACGTTCCACAACCATTAATGAAAAAAAAAACATTTAGATCTCTTTCTATTCTTTCTATTTCTTTTCTAGAACTCATGAAGCAAACATTTAGATCTCTCATTAAGGGTAGACAGTGATGAAACTAAATATTGTAAATTCTTTGATTCTTAAAATATGATTATTTAGCTTGAATATCTTCAATGACTTTTAGAGGTTTCAACTATGGCAAGAACTCATCTACAGCATGCAAGAACCTTAAAAGCCTACCACACCCATTGACAACTTTTTATCCAGAATCCAAATGCAAGAAACCCTAATGAAGATGCCCTTGACAAAGCTACAAAACAATAAAACCACTAAAAAAACCTCTTATCGAGAATCCAACTGCAAGTAACTCTAATAAGGATGCACTTGAAAAAGCTTGAACTCGATAAAAACAACTAAAGAATGAAACTTTTTACTAAAAAAAGCATGATGACTCGATGGAAAAGGCCATTCACTAATGCCTTTTTATCAACACAAACTTCTCTTTTTTAGTAATATGAACCAATAAGTCAGCAAAAATGGCAAGAACTTGTTATGTCGTGCTCACTTACAAAAATAGACGTATACCATATTTTTATTTTTTTTTCATCCTCAATATTCTGATATCCCATTTGATTTTTTTTCAATGTCTTTTTCAATGTAATTTTTGTAAAAAACATCGAAACAAATAAAATGAAACAATTTGAATAGAGAACGCTTGATCGAAAACGAATATAGTTTGGTCCTTATTAACCAATTTTTGTTTTCACATACTAAATCATACTATTAACGCTCGATTTGAGCCAACGAATAATAGTTTGGTCCTTATTAACCAATTTTTGTTTTCACCGTACTAAATCATATTTTCTACCTCTTTCTTGTATATATACTCCCCCTAATAACATTATCCAACAAAGCAAATTCCAAAAATACCCGCCGACCACCCTCGTACTTTTTGTAGTGGCCACGATCATAGTACTTTTTTGATTTGGACTTTTGCTCGTAAGAGTAATATTGCCGTATACTATTACATTTCTCCATTTATTTATCTTGGGTACAACTTTCTAGTCCAAATAAGCTGTTTACTCCTAGCTGCCTCCCTGCTGTTCTTTAACTTAACTGGTGTAGGGGTTTACCTCGTGCACCTATATCTTCGCCATTTGGCTTCAAAAGTTTGCCGCCCCTTTCCAGCATTATGTGTTGGAGAAAAAACCCTTTTTGAAGGGTTGAATGGTCAACATTAGCGCTAATTACAGATAGGCTCCGATGTATTTCATCAAAAGTTAATGATATCATTAAATACTCCATACGGAGTAGTTGATGATGGGCTTTTGAATCACTCGATTCGGATATCGGGTGAATGAGAAATTAATAGCTAAAGTTGGTAGAAAATATGTAGGGGATGGGAGTTAAAGGAGGACCTCACCCCATTCTCCCACATTGGAAACTTGAGTGTTGGGAACTCAAGTGATAAGAGCTAGTGTGTCTCGTATGGATGTGCCCCAAGAGGCAAGGCACTTTTGTGCAGGAGGGAGGACTTAGATTATTCCACACGTGCGCGCGCCGCCGCTGTCCGTCCGGCTCGTCTCGTGCTCGAGCTCGGCTCGGTTCGGTTCGGGTGTTACTATTAATTTTTTGGACAAAATTTCTTTATGAAATTAACCATAAAATTAATTTTGGAATGTGATTGGGTCATTCGACCAATCATAATTCATTGAGTCATTCGACCAATGAGAATTCAGACGACACATCATCCGACCAATCAGATGAGTGGATTAAGTCGAAATTAGCCTAATAATTTTGACCTAGATGACTTTCCTTGAGGAGAAGTCGGCCATTACTTTTCCAAGGGGAAAAGTTTGATGACGTGTCTCGGTCAATCATATTTGAGCATTGGTTCCTCATCTCCACTATATAAAGAACCTCATGGATGAAAGTTGAAGCATAAAATTTTCTCTAGTCTTTTCCACCACAAAAAGTCTAACATATAGATCTAGTTTTTGAGTCGAAGAGAAGTTGGAGCACTTTGTAAGTTCGCCGGAGCTCGGGTTTTTGAAGTGCCTCTAAATCCGAGACGAAAGCCGTTGTATCTTGGGAGACAGTTGCGACTACCATGGGCACCATACCAGAGCAATTTGTCTTAAGGAAAGAGTTCCATACTCGCCTCGGTTTGTCATTTATTTATGCATTGCACTTTATATTGCTTTACTTTCAAGTCAGATCTGTATTGTGATAGTTTAATTGTTAGATCTTAATCGTCATATCTTTGTTTCATTAGATCTATCATTTACTTGTGTTGATTTATTAGATCTATACCATAGTTGCTTTAATGTGTTAGATCTACATTATAAAACTAAATTTTAATTTCGAGTTTTATTTTGTGCATTTAATTATCCGTAATTTCATCCGTGAATTACGGATCTGTTCCGTAAATCACTCCACACACGATACACTATTCTAACATTATGTTTATAGACACTCATTCTTCTGCATTCCATTATTCTTCTTCAAGCTTTTTCTTACTCATCTAAAAAAAAAATGGCGACATCAATAAATCAAGACAATCCCTCCTGTAACGCCCGTTCCCGGATACCGAGTCCTTATCCGGAAAAGGAACGTTCGGCACGTATAAAATAAAAATAAATTCACTTTATACGTAAACCTCTACTACGTCGTATCAAAAATAAGCAAACGGAAGCAAAAGACTCGGGTATAAAAAAAAATTCCAAACCATCCAAGAATAGAAAAGAAATCTAAAGATGGAAATGTAACTCATTACATTCAAGGAAAATACGATATCCAAAATAAATGTAACGGTATTACAAGTCTCGAAATACCAAAAGTCTAAACCAACAGTACTAAAACAATCTAATATATGAGTAACGAAATAAATAAATGTAAAGTCTTCAATGCGGTGTCTTCAAACGTCATCATCGAACTCCTCATCGTAAACATTATCGACATGTTCATCTTCTCATCCCCAAACACATAGAAAACATGCATTTGAGGTAAGTACAACGTACTTAGTAAGAAAGAGAAGCTATGACAACAATTATAATTTATAAAGAAAAGATATTTATTCGTTTAGTTGTTTATGTATGACCAACTCAATCTAGGGTTCATTTCATGTCCATCAAATTGACTAAACGTTTCTACTTAACTTATTTATGTTACAACCGCACTCAAGGGCACTACGCGTATCCACTTTTAGGACACTCTTGGCAACATATTAGTGGATCACACCAATATCCACAGAGTCTATAATGGGTAGGCTCCGATAGTACGCACACCTCAGTGGAGTCACCCGAACTTGTGGTTTTTTTGACCTACGGATTCTTCCACCTTCAGAGGTAGCACATACATCGCGATATAGACTGGTGCCTATCCAAGAGAGACATGTTGTTTAATCTTTTACTAGTCAAGTACGTATTTTATTAGAATGATTAACTAACCACCTAAGTGTTTTCAATTAATCTCCCTCACCTTGACTACTCTCTTCCTAGACCGCTAAACATAGACAAGGCCTAGCAATTACACAGACATTGATGAATACTAATTCATCAAAGCACAAGCCTATCATGCTCTTCCGACGGATCCGAACTTCAACTCCCTTTAAGAGTACATTCGGTGTTTTAACTGAACGAATCAGAAGCCCAATTCAGGCTTGTTTATGCTTAAACAATGTTAACATATCATGAATAAGGGATTAAAACGGTGAAAACACGATTATGAGGCCGAAAACCAATCTGAAACGCTAAAACAGTAAAAAAACAAGGTAAAACAGGTCAAACGCCCGTTTGACATCCTATGGACGCCCGTTTGACATCGAACGCCCGTCCACTAACCCCAAACGCCCGTCCGTAAAAAACGGCTACATCCTGAATCAAAAGTCTAACCTCAAACGCCCGTCTGCCTTGTGCAAACGCCCGTTTGAGCGGCTATGATCACAAACGCCCGTTTGCCTGGGTTTTTTCCAAAACGCTAAAATCTTCAAAACGCGATCTCTAAACCGTTTCTAACCTAATTAACACCAAATTAAGCACAGTAAAACGTAGATAAACATATTTAAACATTCCGTAACATCTATGATCCTTTGATCAACGAAAAGCACATCTTTCTTGCATCTACGCATCTTAAAACATGATCTAAACTTTACAAATCATAATCGAGATCATAGGAAGAGTCTCTTACTTGATTGCAGCCAAAAACCGATCTAAACAGCCTCTGAAAGTCTGCTGCACTTCCCACCAACGGATATCCAAACGTTGCCCTTCTCACAACGATTCCAAATCTCTCGTCTGATCTGAAAACGGTTAAGCTTTCTCTTAGAATTTGTGAAAATCATCCAAGTCCTATTTCTTCCTCTTAGAGCCGCAGAGAAGAAGCGTAAAAACTGATTTTCTGATTAGTGTGTAAGTTATGGGATTAATCTGAGTTAATTTTCCTTAAATACAATTCCCAATTAAACCCCTTTTTCCTTATTTGCCCTTAATTACCAAATAATCAGATTTTTCCCTTAATTATATATACATACTTCGAAAATACATATATATATATATATAATTAACACAATACTAGACTCCAATAAGAGAAAAGAAATAATAATATTTTGTTTTCGCAAAATGACACGTCTGCCCTTTTCCGAAAATCGGAATATTACACCTCCGCCATCATGGGTTGCTCCGATCGTGTAACGTCGTGGTTCAAGAATTTGTGGGAGAGTTTAGTTAATAGGATAAAGAATGTTGCTTTAGAAGCTAAGAAACTTGGGAAAGAAGGTCCAAGAAGAGTGACTCATTCTGCAAAAGTAGGATTAGCTATTGCTTTGGTATCATTAGTGTATTACTTTGATCCTATTTATAAAGGCCTTGGTGTATCTGCTATGTGGGCTGTCATGACTGTTGTTGTTGTTTTCGAATTCTCTGTAGGTAAAATATCTGAAAGCTCTGTATATACATGTACATTTTCCATTCAAATTAGTATCAAATGCATCTAAAGTAGCTGCACTTATACCGATATGGATTCGATCAAAAATATTTGCAAGAGCTACATTTGGAAAAGGAATAAACAGAGCAATCGCAACGTTTCTTGGTGGTGCACTAGGAGTTGGGGCATTACATACTATTTATTAAATCAAACAAAATCAAAAGAAAATGATTGAGATTTGGCATGAATATACAGTTGTGATTTAATAACAATATATATATATATATATATATATATATATATATATATATATATTGGATGCAGCTGGTGTTGTTACATTTATGAGGTTCTTCCCACAGCTGAAAGCAAGATATGATTATGGACTTCTTATTTTCATATTATCATTCAGCTTGATTTGTGTATCCGGTTATCGAGAGGATGAGGTGTTGGAGACGGCTATTGCAAGATTGTCAACAATACTCATTGGTTGTTCAGTCACAGTGGTTGTTTGTGTTTTTATATTCCCTGTTCGGGCTGGTAAAGATCTTCATGATCTGGTTGCTGATAACATTGACAAACTTGGGGTTTTTCTTGAAGGTACGCACCTACGCGGTCTTTAGTGACACCCAAACCAAACTTACTGCATTCTTAGCTAGTACTAGTATGAAGTGAGTTCTATATATATACAGGATTCGGAGAAGAATTCTTTGCAAATTCATCAAATGATGAGGACTCAAATGACGGAGAAACAAAGTTGGAGGAGTATAGAAGTGTATTTAATTCAAAAAACATTTAGGATTCATTGGTAAGCACAATGACATGCTTATACCTTTTGACTTAAAATGGAGTATTTGAGCAGTGAGTTAAGGAGGAACATGGACTGTTAATATAATGTAAATGAATGCGTGCAGGTGAATTTCGCGAAATGGGAGCCTAGACATGGCAAGTTCAGGTACAGGCAACCATGGGAACTTTACTTAAAGATTGGATCCCTCGCTCGAGAATGCGCTTACCGTCTTGACTCTCTTAATTGCTACCTTAAATCTGAGGTTAAGGTACTGCTTTGGTACTAATTGTTGTCAAATTGTCATGATAAACATAATTGGTCATTCACAATTTTGTGTGTGTCTACTGTCTATATATTGCAGATATCTCAAGATATCCGAGCCATATTCGAGGAATCGTGCACACAAATGAGCACAGAATGCAGTAATGTATTGAAGAAATCAGCATTAGCAATCGGTACAATGACAAAACCACCCGTCGCAGATCCACACATTCTTGAAGCAATGGCAGCTGCAGATAACATTAACCAACTGCTGAAAACTGATGGATGCAAAGATACAGATCTTCAACAATTGATTCATGTGGCTGCTGCAGCTTCAGTATTGAAAGATGTTGTTTTATGTACAGAGAAAATAGCTGAATGTGTTGGTGAATTAGCTTCATTGTCTTCTGCATTGCATTGTTCTTCTTCAAGCCATCATGGGTTGCTCCGATCACGTATCATCGTGGTTCAAGAATTTGTGGGAGGGTTTAGTTAATAGGATAAAGAATGTTGCTTTAGAAGCTAAGAAACTTGGGAAAGAAGATCCAAGAATGATTCATTCTGCAAAAGTAGGATTAGCCATTGCATTCATTAGTGTATTACTTTGATCCTATATATAAAGGCCTTGGTGTATCTGCTATGTGGGCTGTCATGACCATTGACCGTTCACCGTTGTAGTTGTTTTCGAATTCTCTGTAGGCAAATAAATCTAGCTGAAAGCTCTCTCTACATATGTACACATTTTCCATTGAAATTAGTATCAAATGCATCTGAAGTAGCACTTGTACAGATATGAATTTGGTGAACTATAATTGCAGGAGCTACATTTGGAAAAGGAATAAACAGAGCAATTGCGACGTTACTAGGCGGTGCACTAAGAGTTGGGGCACATCGGATGGCCAGTTTTCCAGACGTCGAGTCACGAATCTATATTACATGGATTGTTTGTTTTCTTCTTTGGTACGTACGCATTACGTACTATTTACTAAAATCGATCAAAATCAAAAGAAAATGATTGAGATTTGGCATGAATATACAGTTGTGATTTAATGAACTGTTTTTGTTTCTGTTTTGTTGATGCAGTTGGTGTAGTGACATTTATGAGATTCTTCCCACAGCTGAAAGCAAGATATCTTATTTTCATATTGTAATATTTCGTTTCTCGAAAAAGAGCAGACGTGTCAATTTGCGAAAACGAAATATTATATTTATTTCTTTTATGGGTTTAAAGTTTATAAATAGTTATAAGTATATATGTATATATAATATATATATATAAGGACTGTATTTGCAATTAAAAGATTTTATCGATTTAAAATGAATGGTTGTAATGTATACCACTGTTTGTCCTATATATATATAGTTAAGAATTTGCAATTAAAAGATGATTTAAGGGCTGTAATGGAATTTAAATGGGAGAAGTTTTATTTGGGAGTAATAAAACTTCCCACTAAGTCACAAGTTCACAATTTTGATTTACAACATTGCCTGCAAGTTTGAGAGCAAGAGAAAGGCAAGAACACTTCTTCAGAATTCTAAGTGATGACTTAACGGCTTTCAGATCAAAGAAGTACACCGGAATCATGAGAGAACAAGGATCGTGTTGATATCAAGTTTTCAGGCTTTCTTCAAGGTATGAAAGTAAGCCTTTGGGGCGGTTTTAATCAAGTTTGATGTTTTTTGGTTAATTTGTAGTTCTAGATGTTTAGAAACTTTGATCTTAATCGGTTGTTGAATCAATTGTGGATCAAATAGGTTTTTCTCTGTGAGTTTGGTCAAGTGCAGCAGATTTTCTTCAAGTTTGCTGAAGTTTGTGCTTGAAACAAGTAAGAAAATCTTCTATATTGCTTTGATTATGGTTTGGTAGAGTTAAGGTTTGGTGTTGGAAGTAATATGGTGTTAAAATTCATGTTTAAGTGCTATCTTGCTAGTGCGGGATGTTATATGTTGTTAAATTGGTACTTTTCTTGCTGTTTTGATGAGTACATGGTTGAAGAACATGTTTGGAGGTGTTAGGGATCCATCAAAGTGCAGAAAACTGTGTTTTTGGGGTGTACTACGCTTGGTGCGGACGCACCAAGGCCAGTGCGGGCGCATTGGAGAGGCAGAAGCTCCAGTTTACATTCAGAGTCTTGGTGCGGGCGCACCAGGACTCAGTGCGGGCGCACCGGGCTTCCAGAAATCAATTTTTACATTCAGAGCCTCAGTGCGGGCGCACCAGACCCAGTGCTGGTGCACTGGAGAGGCTGTTTTTCAGTTAGATCAGTTTTGAGCCCCGAGTATAGTTTTAAGTGTTATTTCTTGATCTTATAACATTAAATGAAATTGAATAAACCTTGATTAAGCTTCCGATGCGTTTAGTTCCGGCACCGGACGTACTCTTCCATGGAGTTGAAGTTCGGGACCGTCGGAAAGGTATGAGTGGTTTATGCTTTGATGAATTAGTATTCATCAATGTATGTGTATGTGCTTAGGTATCTGCGAGGGAGTAGACTTGTTAAGTGAGTTCCTTGTAGGATGTAATATCTCCGGATGGATCAAAGATCCACCCGATTACGCAGGGAAACTACAAGATCTATCTAAACCAAAATAAATAAATAAATAGATCTAACCTGGATCACCAAAAAAACGACAAGAACAAGTTGAGAGCCTAGTTGAGAAGCCAAAGTCTTCCAACGTGTGTCTCCTAGCACCACCAGGTGGATGGTGTTTCAAGCCGCCGGACCTCCTCGATATGCTACCCGGAAAATACTGAAGATTTTCCCAACTCGAAAACCCTAGTATTTAGGCCGAAATATCCAAGCCTAATACTCCTCAATAATTTCGAAAATTATGTGTCTAATTTGGCTTGGGAGAACTCTCTTTATAAGGAGAGTAATCCTTGTCCTCCAAAGATCTAATAATTAAGAGATAATTATTAGAATAATCCTTTTTCCAAATAAAAGATAAATATAATATATATCCCAAACAAATTAGGATAAATAAATATATTATCTAATATTCCATGATTTATCACTTAACAAATAAATGATTAAATCATACATTAAATAATTATTCAAGAAAACTAATTTCTCACTAATTAAATAATCATAAAATGCGCCCCCTTAATTAAATAAAGGTCCACACGCATTTTTGACACATTGGGCCGAGTCCACGAAAAATTTCTTTTCCGTGTATTTAATTATCTAGTCCAACTAAACAATTAATCTACATATCAATTAAATAGTCCAATCCAACTATTTAATTATAATTGAGGTGCAACGACGAGAAACCTATATGCTATATTAGGAGCCACTTCGGGGACCATGGACCCATATTCAGTAGCTACAATAAATTAAATAATATTATCCGTCAGACCGAACAATAATATTCAATCTATTAATTCCGGGATTACACCATCATAAACCCGAAACTGAACTCTGCCGAATATAGATAACTTACACTCAACCATAAGTTGATAAGGTGTCCACTGATATAATCATTACATACGGATAAATCTTCCATAGAATGTTCATTTCGAGTCGGGATATTTCCGTAAACCCTTCTCGAAACATATTATCCTTATTTACCATTAACCCCCTAGTGATCAATTAGTTCACATACCAGACTAGTAGCTAATTAGTCTAACATGTACTCCGCGGATCGATCGCTTTCTAGGATTAACAAATAAGGGAACTGTTCGTCTACTTCCCGAGGAAGGAATGGATTCCATATTCGTGATAGCACGGACTACTCACTCATCCCAGAATTGAGCCAACGAGAAGTGTTAGACCACATACTTCGAAGTGATCCTTACTAACACATCAAACTCTACCATAGTCTAAGCAGTTGTCTGTGATCACCTCAGGATTGAGATTAATCCATATATGATCATCTTGTGATTCGATAAGACTTCTCGATCACGGAATTATATCGAGAACTCAAATCAAATCGGTCCAACCCTATATGATTATCATCATATATAAATGCCCCACTAGGTACCCTATTACCGACAGTCCGGATAAGACTCGTCACACCGTAAAGTGTTCTGGGCGCATTATTAGCATATTAATCATGAGACCCGTACTCAGATTAATCAACGCTACGGACTAAGTTAATTTTAAGTACATCTCACTAACTCAATCCTCTTGTGTATAGCCATACACCGAGTTATGTTATTACATAAACGAGGTACTCGTGGTTTTCGGTAGTGTCTTAATTATAAGCATACATGCATATAATAAGATGAATTATTAATTCTGTCCTAAAACAATTAGATAATTGTCTTTCGGGCACTACACCTAACAATCTCCCACTTGCACGAAAGGCAAGTGGATTAATTGTTTTAGAGCACACACACCCTTTATATCTATATCTACAACATTCTCCCACTTGCTCAAAACAAGTGAGACATATCCCCAAGATTCATACCCTCCAAGCGCATCTTAGTAATTCATCCTTCCAAGCACGACCGGAGTGTGCCGCCGTAGGGTAGGTCAGTGACACGGCGCGTACTTAGAATCCGAACACCATGTGACTTGGTACACTGATCAGGTAGGTTGGCGTCTTGAGTCAATCTTTGGGATCGAAACATCGCCTTTCCATCTAATCCGGTGGTACGATTTCAATATGCCTCTGATTCAACACTGAGGACGAAATCGACTTAACGATCATCCTTAATCTAACCTAAAGTCAGGATCAGTGTCATTACTTATATTCTAGTTTGCACTTGAATATACCAAAGATATTATTCCTCATTCTCCCGAAGAGACTTGAGGATTCACTAAACATCCCATTTAGTATTCATCTCGTGTTTAGATAACCATTCCTGAGATGTAGGGTAGACTACATCGTTGAATGTTGCATAAATGCAAGAATATCTTAACCAGGTGAATTGATGGGATTGCCAATAATCGATTCTCGAGAATTTGAGCGAATCAAATCCTTTAGAATGAATCCCGATGGCATGTCGACTCGACTTCGTATAACACACACATGTTGTTCCCAACCGTTTCGGTGTTACCATTCACAAACACTAATCTACATACTACTTTACTAATATCGAAGCCCGCCTACGAAAGACTTATCAATATTCTGGTCAAGTCCATATATTAAAATATATGACTTTGAAATGACCGAGAGGTTTGCTTTATTCCCCAAAGGATATAAGCTATGGCAGTCATCCTGCCAAAAGTTCATTCTGAATAAATGAAGATGCCGTTAGTCTCGCAAAAAGGTCTTAGGGAATCACCCTTATTTTCTGCTTTGTAACAAATCCGCCATTTGTTCGTAGCTAAAACCCTTCTGTTCTAAATGAATTCAGATTCCGTTGTTCGGCAAGGAAGTCTTAGGGAATCACCCCTATTCCCCGCTTTCTGACGAAATCAAGCAAGACTGAGTGGTAAGAGAGATCACGGTCTGGTTAACTCTCTACCTTTTAGGGAATCACCCTTAAATTACTCAGCTTTGCATCGAAAGTTAAACTTTCCTATTCATTTGACTCTTCTCCGTGTAGTTCCAATTACTCCCACTGGGCCTGAGATACTCAGGTGGTTCTACAAGAGTTCCAATTGAACTGAAGTATCAAACTCCATTCACAGGGTTATGGCTTTTAAACCAACCTCTATGATCAGGATCCTACACATCCCACAAAGGACTATAGGTCATCAATCTACCCTATAGACCGTAAGGACCCGCAATGGGTAATGGACAAACCATACTCCCACTACGTTCGGGGTGGATCGATATACCGATCTAGTTTAGTAGTTTTTATTAGTGTTATCACCAACTCGCCGGTGTTGGATGTGGACCGAACAAATCAGTTAGTAACATCTTGAGTACAAATACTTCAAGATCTAAGGTTATTATTTAAACACTCTATCAGACCGATTTTGACAGTATAACCGTCATTCTCTGATTTTGCCAGTTTTATAACCAACCTTTACTCAATGCATCAAGGTATTTCACGATCTGAACGTGTACGCAAAATGTCCAGTCCTACCTTCAAGCACTCGGTGCTAAATGCCTCTATTTACGGAAGTGGGGTGAACCGAATTCACTCCTTATCCACAAATGTGTAGGCATCTTCTAGATAGACTTCTCGGTTTCACATTACAACGTAAACCGTTATTTTGCAACCAATATCTTAAATGAGTTCAGCAACATATCGTAGCACATCAAAAACTATATACGGCAAATTTATGGTGTATTCCTTAGTGAAAACATTTCACTGGGAGGCAGGCCGAGCATCAGTCCCGAAGACTACGCAATAGCCTATTTTTGAATTCTGAGTATGGAATACTCTATCTCTGGTGAAATCAGAGATTTTCTCCAAATATTTTGGATAAACTTATTGGAGTCTCGAATAGTTGTCAAACAATATGTCACCAATCAGAAGCTCCCACTAGCTTTTATTTTTCATATGACCCCGAAGGTTGTTATGAACAAGCTATGTTACTTCTTTAAATCTATTACCCTTTCCTGATTGAAAGGAAACTTAGTCATTGTTCCTTTTGAGACAGTGTTCCTTTGACTGGAAGATAGGAATCACCTAAGCCGGTCTTCAGATCTTGTCTTTAGGGAATATGCACTAATTAATAGAATAGAAAGAAGCGTTTATCGAAATACGGAAACCATTTGCGTTTATATATTTTAGGATGTGTTACTAAAACCTTTTCAGCAATGCTTAGTGGTTCTGACTTTATCAAACAAAAGTCCGAGTCTTGGATTTGTGCTACGAATGTTATATTCATCGTCAATAAGACAAACAAATTATTCTATTGAAAATGAATACGTTCGTTCCAACGAATCCGAAAACAGAAAATGAATTTTCTGTGATACCCAAGAATTGAATCCGAAATTCATTTCCTTATATCACTCCCACTAGTCTATCTGAAATAACGGCCCGTTGTTTATTTTATTTATCGTTTAATGCAAAGCTACCTGGTTCTTCCAAAGAACTTTAGCTTTTGAGAAAATTGCTACGGATGCATTGGTCAGTGATCTGAAATCAAATTCCTTATCCTCTAATTTCCAATTTATTAATTTTCCGGTTTAGCCTTAAAACTACTTAGTTTAGATGACTGACACATATAAACATTCTTTCCCATTCTCGACTTTCCTTAGATGGAAACAGCTCTTGAACTAGCAGCTTCGTTTGAGTAGACACTACTCTTGAACGTGGGATGTTCGAAGTTACTTGCTTGGACTATCGATTTTTCTAATCGTCAAATCATAATACCAAAGCTCCCACTAGTTTATCGGTTCCAAATACCGTCTAACTAGCAACACTTTGTATTTATGATTTTTCAAAGATTAGAACATCACCTAGAACTAAGCTCTCACTAGTTTATCAGTTCCAAATACTGTCTAACTAGCAATGCTGTGTTCATGATGTTTCAAAGATTATAAAATCTCCAGAACTAAGCTCCCACTAGTTTATCAGTTCCAAATACTGTCTAACTAGCAACGCTGTATTCTTGTTTTTCCAATGGAAAAACTCTTGTGCAGTTCATTACACATTTCTAATGATTCAGAAAAACAACAAATCATAAGGCTAAGGCTCCCACTAGTTTATCGGTTCCAAATACCGTCTAACTAGCAACGCCTTATGTATATGATTTTCCAATTTTTCAATTTAGAAATTTGTTGTGTAATTACACTTTTAAAATTCACTAAATGAATTTGTCTGATAATCCTGTATCATCTTTTGTTAACTAAGTATGGTCGTCTCTCGTTCAACACGAGTGATATCCATGACATACCTATTCTATGTCACTTAAGATTTTAAAGGCTCAAGGGAAAAAATCTCTTCCGAAAAATTAACTGCATTCTTTTGATAATTACAACGTACTTGTTACTTCCACATTTTTTAATGAAGTCCTATTACTAACAGTTTAGTAGCCTAGAGATTTAGCTGTAAATAAAATGACAGAAAATAAAATTCAAAAGTAAATTTTCACTACTAGATTTTTATTTTAGGAATAATAAACTTGTTTAAAGTCTATCCTACCATTCCAAAGATTTAATCTCACACCTCAGTGCCGCCGCAGGGTCAGTGATCGGGGTCAATCAGGTTATAAAATACTTGACCACCATAAACCAATACTAGCAAGAGGACTAGGCCCATCGTAGTATAGCTATAGTGAATCAAGGTCGATCCCACAGGGAACCATTTGTGGATCATCTTATATACAAACAATTAATTAAACATGTCAAGGACATGTAGGCGGTCTACGACCAACATAAGATAAGAAAAGTAAAGACACGACTCGACACAACGTAATTAACCTCCCCAATTATAGCCTTTATCGTTTGGACCTAGATAATTTATATAATAAACTAAACTTATTAACTCGTCAATCCGTTTGTATCTATCTTAGATTGGCTACGGGAGTCATCCTCTTTAACTTGACTTAGCACCGGTAGTCACTAGATCACCGTGATATTGTTACGTGACTTCGCCTTTTGGTGCCTCCATCTCATATAACTCACACGCTTACGACTCTAAGGATGCCGATATTAACCGTACACCTCGTCCAGCAACATTCCTATGGTTAGGCGTACTTCCTAAACGATTACTCAAGCTCTCGTCCAACTAGCAATTACCAAGTTATAGTCTCATGCTAATCTACGACGTATGTATAATCGTGTGCTAGCAATCCCCAAATATAAACCTACATAGATAACGCCGAACGTCCGAAGATCAATTCATAAGCCTACCTAAGAGTTTTATATTGGTATTTCCTTTTTACACATTTTAATTAAACTAAGCGAGTAACGTAGCCATAGCCATACCTACCGAGATAATAAATTCTATTAAGTTAACCTAACCATAAAGACGTGGCTATTTAACGGATAAAACAGGCTCGGTCGACCGAATAGGTGGGCTCGGTCGACCGAATAGTGGGCTCGGTCGACCGAGTGAACTCATTCGGTCACCCGAATCAATTTCGTCCCCGCATTACATCCCCGAACGTATCTCTCGCCGTTTCATCATACACAACGGATTAAACAAGAATTCGTAAAGCATTCATATAAACTAACATAGATACGCATTAATTAAATCAAGTAGATTCATGAATAAATACTAAGTAGATGACGTAGGTTATGGGATCCTCATAGACAAGGTATCGCCACCTCCCTAACGTCATAGCCTAGATCTACATCATCTAGCTATGAATAATCAACTCAAACGATAAAGCATAATTGGGAGGGATTAATTACTTAAAAGAAAGAAACGTAAAATAAAGGCTTACATATTGCAAACCTTAAATTGCTGGAAACACCCTCAATAAACTACATTGAATCAAGATATGAATAGAGTGATTTTATTGAATGATATTCTAAGGTATATCTAAGGTGTGTCTAAGGTGTGTATTACAATTCTCGTAGCTACTTGCTTATATAGAGGTTTTTGCCGACTTAGGGTGGTTGTAGAAGATAAGCACGATATAAGCCGGAAACCGACCCAAACCTAAGGCTCGGTCAACCGAAGAGCTACACTCGGTCGACCGAAGCTATAGGCTCGGTCGACCGAACCTACTTTTGCACACGTTAATCGTTTTTCTCGTCTATCTTGCTCCCCACTCCACGCTTGCATGTTGATCCGATTAATCTTCCACTTAATGCTCCGATTTTCTTCCTTCCTTATCTTGAGATAATTGATTGAATGACATTAATCCTCTCGATTTTTTGTGATCTGCAAAATCAATAATTATCGCACAATAAATCGGCTTTAAATAATAATAAAAACAGCTAAATACCAAATATCATATTAATAATCACTTAACATTAAATAATAAATATAAACGAGTGATTTAATATGAAATATACATTATTAATCTCAATTTAAGGTCAACGTTGATGACTTTTACGGGTATAATTTGACCGTCATCAACTACCCCCCACTTAGACTTTGATCGTCCCGAACAAAGCATCAATAAGTCATTCCCCAAGACAACATTTTCTATGGTCAAATCATACTTACACAAGAAACTCAAGTCAACTCATACTAGTCATGCTCATAAGATATCCATTATTCACTACTGACTATGAATCGAAGTGATGTGTGCATGTGCATTTAGTTTTATATATTCGTGGCAAGATCAGAGTTTATGCTAACTTCGCAATCTCAACCTACCAACCTCAGCATTCATACTCCTCAAGCCTTTAAATTTTTGAAGCACTAGAGCAATAAGCAAGAGCGTATCTATAGGGATTTTGGACTTGGAGACCGAGTACTACTCAAAGCCTCTTAAAGAGTTGAATATTTTTTCATATCTTCATATTTTTCAAATACTATTAATCTCAAGGAAGAAAACTTTTTAGAGTATCCCCTATCTTAGATCATGTATAGCATCGAATATTACCACAAGCGCGGGGCTACTTTGGTAATGTTACTACAAGCCCAAAGGTCTAACATTTTGCTAAAACACAGTACGTCTCAAGCTTATTACTCCGCTTTTGTTGGCAAGAAGATAAGAATACATCACCAATAAGTATCGACACTAAGTCTACATAACCAATCATCTATGCAATGTACACATAATTTCTTCGCTTATTATGATTTGCGCGGTATACTCGATTCACATGATTGAGTAATTGAATAATAAATAACTATTCGCAAAAACGGGCATGAATATCCTTAAATTTACTTAACATAAGTATAAAATGATCACGTACTCATGAACTTGGTTCCTTTCCTATCAATTCTTAGCTAGAACTCACAATTCTAAGGGTACGAGATACATAATGTGGCATTTATTCAAATTTTTCAATCATGTGCCGTTTCATTCAATTTTCAATTATAACATAACATGGCTAAGTCTCCTACCCCCCACTTAAACATGGCATTGTCCTCAATGACAAAAATAAACGAGAAGTTAAGAAAAAGACTTAGCTCTGGAAACGGCTCTCAAGTAAAGGAACAATATCGTAGTAAATGTCGCATGTTGTGGAGAAGCAAGTGAAAACCTGTATAAGCAGACAAACTCCACGAAACCGTTAATAACACCATGTCTATGGAAGTTATAGAATAATGTGGCAGTAATTAGGTATGAATACCGAAAAACATTTTAAGCCACTTTATTTTATACAACCAAAGACAAGAAAAATACTAAATAGAAAGAAAAATAAACAAGCAACTAAAGATGGTTGTCTTCATCTACAACCTCCACCGCCTAAATATTCTTAAAACTCGGGTGGAGAAGACAAAGATCAAAAAGCATTACCCGACGTGGGAAAACACGAGGGTGACTCGATCGAAAAGGTATTCAATCCAGGAAAAGAGAAACTTGGTAAGGTATAACCGATTGAATGCGACCTATTGGCTAAAGATAAAATCAAATACTTAGCGCGAAACTTCTCGCTTGCATTGGATATCAACAACTTAGGGAGATGTAGCTACTCCTCGAAATTACTAATAACCCAATGTATCACGTAAAAGTCATAACCGTCATCAACAAGGGTTGGATCGGTGTGATAGTTCAGAACAAAACTTATCATCTAGAAATGCCGGAATAGACGGAAAAAATGTGAAATTTAAAACTTCCGGTAGAAAGATAAGTTGTACTTTGATCGAACCAAAAACCTTTAAAATCTAGCTAGGGTCAGAGCTACACTTACCCCAACTAGGATCATGAAAATCAAAATGATAAAAGATAATCATTAACGCTGAGCAATATTTCAAATTCCGCAACACAAAGGTATTTTGTAAACAAAATGGAGGTTGAGATTATGATGGGTTTAGAAAAAGATACACATAAGGTTAGGAAGAAAAGATAAAGGGTGGGTAAGAAATTGTGTTTATGGGTGGGTTGAAAATGGTTAAGGCATTGAGATTGGGTGGGAGAGTGAAACAGATGGAAAGAAAGAGAGGCGATGAAAGAATGGTTAGAAATGTGAACTGTTGGGGTAGATTGGTGAGAGGATCGAAAAGGTTGAAGGGTGAAAAGGTATAAATGAAAGGATACGGGTAGTTGCATAATGAATTGCGCACCACTTTGAATTTTCACTTGCATCACCATTCTAAAAGATTTTAGAAGTTGACCAAAATTGTTCTTGTTCACACCAATCATTCTCTCGTTACATTTTCAAGAATTCTCAAGTTCTCTTAATGCCTCCATCTTAAGGTGGATTGCTAAATTTCCTTTTCTTTAGCAATTTCTTGACTCTCCTACGGAACTCTAATTCACGTGGCCTATATTGAGTAAAAAAGTTTTGCACATCCTTAGCCCAATGGCCATCGGAACACGGCAAATAAAAAACCTCAACATATTTCACGTTACTTTTATTGGACTCAAAGAAAACAAAACCTAAAAACTAACTAACTAAAAAAAAATCCTAAGGGTTTTTAAAGAAGTAGTTCGAGTTTAAAGTCCTCGGCTCGACTTTCCAAAAGCATCCTTGTCGGCATTATTCTTGGATCGCCGTACTTTGACCCTTCGCGCACTATTAGAGGTGGCTTGTCGCTTTTGCTTTTTAATACCCTTCCCTTGGTTGTGAGACCTAGGAAACGACATTTATCCATACCATTTATCCAAAGCTCTTACCTCGGCTCTCGTGTTAGGAATTCGTGAATTCTAAGAAACTCGGTTAAAATTACGGTTTTGGCCTTGACAATAAGAAACAATGAATCAAAGTACTCCGAATAAGGTCGGTTATGTAGGCAAGCCTACGCCGTCTTATTCGTTGGAACATATGTGATAGTTCAGGCCAATCCGTCAAGATTAAGCCCCGTTTAGCCCGAAGGCTTATCGGCTATGCTAAGTCTTGTGGAACTGCTGTAACGTACATCACACGTGGAGGGGAGTCGATTGAGCCGAAGCTCCGTTGAACTCACCCAGCCATGGTTAGACCATTTTCGCACCCATGTACTAAGAGTCTCCGATTTCTAAATTGTCACCCAAAGCGTAATCTCGTTTCTGTTTAAGGTGGGTTCACCGAGAAGCCATCACCATAAAACTCAACGAAAGCAGAAGATGGTGTTCTCTCAAAACTCAACGTCTTCTTTAGATTGCGAATGCTTAAACTACACAATTTGTTGCTCCCATGGCCAGTAGAAGCAATCTCATGCATAGGACAATGAGATTTTAACAGAACTACGAGGAACTCTTTATTCACTGCTTCCTTTCAACGACTACTTGTTTCCTTACACCCTCTAGATGAGACATATATGGGGCAAAACCTTCGACACTTATAAAATTATTCTTACAAACCAACTCCGGGCTAAGATTCATACTAAGGTTCATGTATAGGCTAACTTATGCTCAAAAAACCAAAAGGTAGTAAAACATAAGCAAAAAAAAAAGTAGTACCTTGCCTTCAACATTGTACCACGAAGAATTTAAGCCTTTAAGATTTTTTCGGAGCCATCTTGGTGCTTTAAAGGTATTGCTTCCATCGCTTTTCCCATCTTAGATTCGTAGCTCCACATGTTTGCCGGGTTATTTTCTCGCGCCCGCGAAAAATTACCGACTCGCATTATTGCTTCCCGGTTTCGCAAACGAAGAAAAACAAAACAGACCGTAGATCGATTTTAACATGGTTTCCCATGCCGCAATCAGACCTACGGATTAAACATACGGGGATAAACAGACACGCGAAATTCCAGAAAATATAACCAGAACAAAACAAAAATAAATTCTCGGTCGACCGAATGAGGTCTCTCAGTCGACCGATTTTTTTTTTTTTTTTTTTTTTTTTTTTTTAAGAATCTGGAATTTTCAGACAGAGCAGACAACCAGAGGGACTCAAAACGTAAAATCAGACTCTAAAACATAAAACTCGACATGAATAAAAAAAATTATTTATATATAAAATTGACCGTTGGTTCCCCGGCAACGGCGCCAAAAACTTGATCGGGGTCAATCAGGTTATAAAATACTTGACCACCATAAACCAATACTAGCAAGAGGACTAGGCCCATCGTAGTATAGCTATAGTGAATCAAGGTCGATCCCACATGGAACCATTTGTGGATCATCTTATATACAAACAATTAATTAAACATGTCAAGGACATAGAGGCGGTCTACGACCAACATAAGATAAGAAAAGTAAAGACACGACTCGACACAACGTAATTAACCTCCCCAATTATAGCCTTTATCGTTTGGACCTAGATAATTTATATAATAAACTGAACTTATTAACTGTCAATCCGTTTGTATCTATCTTAGATTGGCTACGGGAGTCATCCTCTTTAACTTGACTTAGCACCGGTAGTTCACTAGATCACTGTGATATTGTTACGTGACTTCGCCTTTTGGTGCCTCCATCTCATATAACTCACACGCTTACGACTCTAAGGATGCCGATATTAACCGTACACCTCGTCCAGGCAACATTCCTATGGTTAGGCGTACTTCCTAAACGATTACTCAAGCTCTCGTCCAACTAGCAATTTCCAAGTTATAGTCTCATGCTAATCTACGACGTATGTATAATCAGGTGCTAGCAATCCCCAAATATAAACCTACATAGATAACGCTGAACGTCCGAAGATCAATTCATAAGCCTACCTAAGAGTTTTATATTGGTATTTCCTTTTTACACATTTTAATTAAACTAAGCGAGTAACGTAGCCATAGCCATACCTACTGAGATAATAAATTCTATTAAGTTAACCTAACCATAAAGACGTGGCTATTTAACGGATAAAACAGGCTCGGTCGACCGAATAGGTGGGCTCGGTCGACCGAATAGGTGGGCTCGGTCGACCGAGTGAACTCATTCGGTCACCCGAATCAATTTCGTCCCCGCATTACATCCCCGAACGTATCTCTCGCCGTTTCATCATACACAACGGATTAAACAGTAATTCGTAAAGCATTCATATAAACTAACATAGATACGCATTAATTAAATCAAGTAGATTCATGAATAGAAACTAAGTAGATGACGTAGGTTATGGGATCCTCATAGACAAGGTATCGCCACCTCCCTAACGTCATAGCCTAGATCTACATCATCTAGCTATGAATAATCAACTCAAACGATAAAGCATAATTGGGAGGGATTAATTACTGAAAAGAAAGAAACAGAAAATAAAGGCTTACATATTGCAGCCCTTAAATTGCTGGAAACACCCTCAATAAACTACATTGAATCAAGATATGAATAGAGTGATTTTATTGAATGATATTCTAAGGTATATCTAAGGTGTGTCTAAGGTGTGTATTACAATTCTCGTAGCTACTTGCTTATATAGAGGTTTTTGCCGACTTAGGGTGGTTGTAGAAGATAAGCACGATATAAGCCGGAAACCGACCCAAACCTAAGGCTCGGTCAACCGAAGAGCTACACTCGGTCGACCGAAGCTATAAGCTCGGTCGACCGAACCTACTTTTGCACACGTTAATCGTTTTTCTCGTCTATCTTGCTCCCCACTCCACGCTTGCATGTTAATCCGATTAATCTTCCACTTAATGCTCCGATTTTCTTCCTTCCTTATCTTGAGATAATTGATTGAATGACATTAATCCTCTCGATTTGTTGTGATCTGCAAAATCAATAATTATCGCACAATAAATCGGCTTTAAATAATAATAAAAACAGCTAAATACCAAATATCATATTGATAATCACTTAACATTAAATAATAAATATAAACGAGTGATTTAATATGAAATATACATTATTAATCTCGATTTAAGGTCAACGTTGATGACTTTTACGGGTATAATTTGACCGTCATCAGTCAGTCAAAGAGGTGACGATTAAACTGAGACAATCTCTCTCAATGATTAAGCTTCGAGAATCGAACATCTCACGGGAATCAAACATCCCGGGCCTTACTTCATTGATTACCTTCCTTTTCTAGCCTAGATATTTCGAAAATATCCATAAAGAGTGTGACCTACTATATCAGATCTCAAAGTACGCCCCGAGTGTGCCGCCGCAGGGTCGGTCAGTGACTCAACGAGTACCCGAAATCCTATCCTTTCGGAGGCCAAGCCTTGAATTTTTATAGGGGTGAACACCACCCCGCAGGGGGCCGGAATCAAAGCGGCTCGAGGCGTCACCCTTCTCTCACGTGCTTGTACCTATAGTAGAGGCCGTGGGGTCGGCTGTCGCATTCCCCGCTCCCACTCAATATTTTGAAAAAGTGGTGGGTTTACTAATTACGGTTTCGGTCTTGACAATAAGAAACAATAAATCAAAGTACTCCGAATAGGGTCGGTTATGTAGGCAAGCCTACGCCGTCTTATTCGATGGAACATATGTGACAGTTCAGGCTAATCCGGCAAGAGAAGCCCCGTTTAGCCCGAGGGCTTATCGGCTATGCTAAGTCTTGTCGAACCACTGTAACGTACATCACACGTGGAAGGGGAGTCGATTGAGCCGAAGCTCGGTTGAACTCGCCCAACCATGGTTAGACCATTTCCGAACCCATGTACAAAGATTTTCCGATTTCTAAATTATCAACCAAAGCGTAATTTCGTTTCTGTTTAAGGTAGGTTCACCGAAAACTCAACGATTTATCTAAGTGGGATTCACCGAGAATCCATCACTAAAATCGTAACGATTGACAAAACCCGGTTCCTCGGTTTTAATAATTAGTTACTTAATTAATTAACTACCACATATTAATTAAAAAAGCTTTTAACTAATTATACGCGTTATACATGCCTAATTTATTCGAAATAAACTAGCTACATGTATGCATTGGAGTGGAATCATAATATGATGCATGTCATGGCAATTTTTCGGTTCTATCACATAATTTCGATCATACACGAAAAAATAAAAGGAAAAATTAAACACCGGGATGGATCGTTGGTGCCCCGTATCTAACCTTAAAAAAAAAAAAACACAAACCCTAACTAGGGTTTACTATTTTTTAATCTGCTGCTGCGATTTATCGATGATCGGACATCCAAACGAACCTTGATCGTCATGAAACTTAATGGACCTGTTCTACACTCCTGCTACTTCAATCTGAACGGTTGGATCTTTGTTTCAACGGTCCAATTTTCTCCAGCAATCCGCCGATCTAACTGCTGCATCTGTTTATAACTGCGGCGCAACAGTGTCTTCCCGGGGACGATCGGGCATCGAGAAAAATCCCGATCGACCTGAACTTTTTAGGGCTTGTTCAAAACTCCATGGTAGTCGATCTGAACGGTCGGATCTTCGTTTCAACAGTCCACTCACTTCCATAAATTCGACGAACTCACAACTAGGGTTTTAATGCCTGCTGTGCTTTTCTGTTACAGCAGCAACTTTATAGCAGCGATCGGACATCGAGATCTACTCCGATCGTCACGAAATTTTAAGGGCATGTTTTTCAAATTTTATTCTTTTCATTCTGACCGGAGGGATTGTAGTTTCAACGGCACAAACTCCGGGAAAAAATAAAAAACGGAACAACAACAAAACAGATCTACTTCTAGGAAACTAAAATTACAAAATTTTCTATACTCATATAAACGAATATATATGAGTTTACAATAGATCTAACGAGTAAACAATACCAACCCCAATCCATCTCTTCAACCAAGACAATCACAAAGCATCATCATCATAATTTTCGATAATAAAAAAACGAAAAACAAGCAATTTACACATGCTATTCCACTCCTTAGATCTAAAATTCACATACTTTGATTGATAGATCAAAGGCTCCGATACCACTTGTAGGATGTAATATCTCCGGATGGATCAAAGATCCACCCGATTACGCAGCGGAAACTACAAGATCTAGATCTAGTCAACAAAAATACATAAATAAATAGATCTAACCTACGAGGGGGTTAGATCACCAACATTTTTATGGTGAAAAACGTCAAGAACAAGTTGAGAGCCTAGTTGAGAAGCCACAGTCTTCCAACATGTGTCTCCAAGCACCACCAGGTGGATGGTGTTTCAAGCCGCCAGACCTCCTCGATATGCTACCCGGAAAATCCTGAAGATTTTCCCAACTCGAAAACCCTAGTATTTAGGCCGAAATATCCAAGCCTAATACTCCTCAATAATTTCGAAAATTATGCGTCTAATTTGGCTTGGGAGAACTCTCTTTATATAGGAGAGTAATCGTTGTCCTCCAAGGATCTAATAATTAAGAGATAATTATTAGAATAATCCTTTTTCCAAATAAAAGATAAATATAATATATATCCCAAACAAATTAGGATAAATAAATATATTGTCTAATATTCCATGATTTATCACTTAACAAATAAATGATTAAATCATACATTAAATAATTATCCAAGAAAACTAATTTCTCTCTAATTAAATAATCATAAAATGCGCCTCCCTTAATTAAATAAAGGTCCACACGCATTTTTGACACATTGGGCCGAGTCCACGAAAAATTTCTTTTCCGTGTATTTAATTATCTAGTCCAACTAAACAATTAATCCACATATCAATTAACTAGTGCAATCCAACTATTTAATTATAATTGAGGTGCAACGACGAGAAACCTATATGCTATATTAGGAGCCACGTCGGGGACCATGGACCCATATTCAGTAGCTACAATAAATTAAATAATATTATCCGTCAGACCGAACAATAATATTCAATCTATTAATTCCGGGATTACACCACCATAAACCCGAAACTGAACTCTGCCGAATATAAATAACTTACACTCAACCATGAGTTGATAAGGTGTCCACTGATATAATCATTACATACGAATAAATCCTCCATAGACTGTTCATTTCGAGTCGGGATATTTCCGTAAACCCTTCTCGAAACATATTATCCTTATTTACCATTAACCCCCTAGTGATCAATTAGTTCACATACCAGACTAGTAGCTAATTAGTCTTACATGAACTCCGCGGATCGATCAGTTTCTAGGATTAACAAATAAGGGAACTGTCTGTCTACTTTCCGAGGGAATGAATGGATTCCATATCTGTGATAGCACAGACTACTCACTCATCCCAGAATTGAGCCAACGAGAAGTGTTGGACCACATACTTCGAAGTGATCCTTACTAACACATCAAACTCTACCCTAGTCTAAGCAGTTGTCTGTGATCACCTCAGGATTGAGATTAATCCATATATGATCATCTTGTGATTCGATAAGACTTCTCGATCACGGAATTATATCGAGAACTCAAATCAAATCGGTCCAAATTTCCGATTATCATCATATATAAATGCCCCACTAGGTACCCTATTACCGACGGTCCGGATAAGACTCGTCACACCGTAAAGTGTTACGGGCGCATTATTAGCATATTAATCATGAGACCCGTACTCAGATTAATCAACGCTACGGACTAAGTTAATTTTAAGTACATCTCACTAACTCAATCCTCTTGTGTATAGCCATACACTGAGTTATGTGATTACATAAACGAGGTAATCAGGGTTTTCAGTAGTGTCTTAATTATAAGCATACATGCATATAATAAGATGAATTATTAATTCTGTCCTAAAACAATTAGATAATTGTCTTTCGGGCACTACACCTAACATTCCTACCTTGAAAACATTTATGTGGCTAGTTAATGATTAATAATTTACATAAGTGTGTAGTAAAAGACTAAACATCGTAACATTCTTGGTAAGGCACTTGTCTATATCGCGATGTGTGGCGGTCGTCAATAAAGTGAATAACTCTACTGGCCTATAAACGGCTAAATGGTAGGGGGACTTCGCCGAACGTGTACACTATCGGGCTTTAACCCGTGGCTATTATTGTGATCCATTAATAGGTTGCAAACGATACCTCGTGGTGGGTAGCACCATGTGTAGTGTCCTTGAGTGCCGGTGTAACAAACTTGAGTTAAGTTAGAAACGCTTAGTCACAACGTGTTGATGAGCATGAAGTGAACCCTAGAATTGAGTCGGTCAAATAAAGATAATTTAATAACTATGTAAATCCTTCTTTGTAAAACCTAGTTAATGCAATAGCTTTTGTTTCTTGCTAAGTACCTTTGTACTTACCTCAAATGCATGTTTGTTGTTTTGGGGTTGAGAAGACGAACAAGTGGAACAGGAGTTCGATGAGGACTTCGAGGATGATGTTTGACGACTTGTCATGCTATGCTTTTATTGTATTTTATTACTACTAAACTATGTTGTTTTCCTTCAAGTATGTTGTAATTTTCATTTCAAGACATGTTGTTTTTCTTGACATTTTCTTGTAAGATATTTGTTGTACTCTTTCCTTTAAACATTCGTACGGTTGTAAGACTTTTGTATTGTTGATGTAAGATATATGTTGGTCCCTTGGAAAGGCTAACACAAGTTTAGAGGGGGGAGGGGGGTGAATAAACTTGTCACCAAAAACTTTCCCTAACCAAGATGTTAAACAAATTCAGGTTCAGTTAAAACTTGTGTGGAGTTAAGTTGACTAAGCTGAGTTTAAGTCAAACTGACTTAACCAAAACTGAGTCAACCGGAAGCGGATATATTTAGCCTTTATTAAATATAAGTTAACAAACAGCTTGTTGACTTGGTTTCAAATACGAAAACTAGATGATTATAGTTGATACGAAGTAAATGAATACGTAAAGTAAATAAACAAGAATTATAGAGGTTCCAGGTGGTATAATCCTGTACGTCCTCTCTTCCCCTATGATGTGGAGGAAAATTCCACTAGAACTTCTTTGAGATGGCCCGGTTACAAAAAGTTCTGACTGATAGTCCTTGACTATTCCCTACCTTCACTATCTAAACACTTGTAGAACAAGTAGGATTGCTGCTCTTCAATTGTTTGAAACACTGGGTCCTTGGAGGGTTGAATTGCCTCTTCACCACTCATCCCAACCACAGTCTTCCTGACTGCACTCAACTGTCCTTCACACCTTCTTGGTGTTTCACAGTCTAAACCTTTGATGAAATCAAAGTTGAGACTTGAATCAATAACTATGATTCAATTGTGATTTGAGCTTTTCCTCTAGATAAGTAAATTATGCACGTCTCTGTATTTCTTCAAATGATAGATCTTGATTTTGCTTGAATGCGCTTGAACACTTGAAGAAACTACTTGATCTTGCAATTAAGCACTTAGCAGGAATTCTCTTGAAATTGGCTTTCCCCCTTAATTAGATCTTTCTTAATTAAATCTGTTTTATTCCTCCTGCACTCCCTTCTTGTTGTTGTAGAAGTAGTCTATTTATAGGGGTTTATCAAACGTTCATCCTGCTTGTATCTTGTAACGGCTTTATTTTGTGACCGTTCTGATTTGTCAGTAGTTCAACCAATAGAATTGTTTCCTTTATAACGTTCGACTGTACTATCAGCTTTTTGGATGACTGACATATAAAACTGAGTTTGTTGATCAGCTTTATATTGTTTCTATCAGTTGTCAGTTTCTTGGAGTGTTAACTGAAATCTTACTCTTCTTCAAATATCAGTACTCCATTTTTCATCTGATTATAAATGACTTAATCAGAGTAAACCATGACGAAATATCTTCTAAGAATTCATTGTCCTTATGATTCTTAGGTCTTCATACAAGATCCATAAAGTCAGTTCAGGTCACCACAATCTTGCCTGAAGTCTAACTTTACACTCTCGACTTATAATCTTCATAACTGAGTTTGAACCCTCAGTTCTTCAATCTTCTATAACTGAGTCTGTGACCCTCAGTTCTTCATCTACTGAGTTTGAACCCTCAGTTCTTCAATTTTCTAGATAAGCCAACTGAGTTTGTGTCCCTCATCGAACTTATCTTCTTCTGTTTCATGGATGTGCTCTGTTCTTCAGTTTCTTGTAGAGTCTCAGTTTAACTAAATCTCAGTTTCTTATTTTCTCAGTTCTTAGCCCAGAACTATTACGGTGCTTGTCTGATTTAACCTATACAAATATCAGACTCTATAAAATCCTATACATTAATATCTAGACATCTTTTTGTTGTGCACTATAACAGCTAGTTATGACACTTCATCAATGGGGTTAAGAATAATAATTGACTAAGCGATGAATCATCATGAAAACATAAATTTTATTTCCAACAATATCTTTCTATCTTTAGTATGTTGTGTTTCTATTCTTATCTTGTATCTTGTATAAAAAAAATACGCCCGAGTATTTTAGCTTCCGTAATTGCGAAACTCGATACGACGTAGTAGAGACTTATGTATAATATAGAATTTATTTTGTTATTATACGTGCCGAACGTTCTATTTCCGGGTAAGGACTCGGTATTCGGAAACGGGGCGTTACACATATTGTCATTCAACTTAATCTGTGTATCCGGTTATCGAGAGGATGAGGTGTTGGACATGGCTATTACAAGATTGTCAGCTATACTAATTGGGGGTTCAGTCACAGTGGCTGTTTGTGTTGTTATATTCCCTGTTTGGGCTGGTAAAGATCTTCATGATCTTGTTGCCGATAATATCGACAAACTAGGGGAAGGTACGTACGCAGTATTTATTGACACCAAACCAAACTTACTGCTCTGGCACCATATCTGGAATCGACTATTCGTTTTAGCAGGATGAAGTGAGTTATATATATAAACAGGATTTGGAGAAGAATTCTTTGCAAATTCAGCAAATGATGAGGACTCAAATGGCTGAGAAACAAAGTTGGAGGAGTATAGAAGTATATTTAATTCAAAAAGCATTGAGGATTCATTGGTAAGCCGAATTTGTGGAGTGTACCTTTTGACTTATATAATGAATGGAGGATTTGAGCAGAAAGTTAAGGAGGAACATGGACTGTTTATATAATGAATGCGCGGGTGAATTTCGCGAAATGGGAGCCGAGACATGGCAAGTTCAGGTACAGGCAACCATGGGAACATTACTTAAAGATTGGATCCCTCGCTCGAGAATGCGCTTACCGCCTCGACTCTCTTAATTGCTACCTTAAAGCAGAGACTAAGGTACTTAAATCTACTTGTAACCACAGTTAATTGCAATCGTCTCCTAAAACACAACCATTTATACCTTTTGACACTATGATAAATAGTTGTCATATGGACTAATACATGTCAATTTTGTGTGTCTATCTACTGCAGACATCTCAAGAACTCCGAGCCATATTCGAAGAATCTTGCACACAAATGAGCTCAAAATGCAGTAATGTACTAAAAAAATCAGCATTAACAATAAAGACAATGACTAAACAACACATTGAAGATCCACACTTAATTAACGCAATGGCAGTTGCAGATAACATCAACCAACTGATGAAAACGGATCGATGCAAAGATATAGAGCTTCAACAAGTGATTCATTTGGCTGCTGCAGCTTCAGTACTAAAAGATGTAGTGTTATGTACAGAGAAAATAGCTGAATATGTTGGTGAACTAGCTTCTTTATCTAAATTCAAGGATTTTGATCCAAAACAAAAAAAAACAGAAGAGAGAAACAATAATAATGGAATTACGAGAAGTCGAAGCATTGAGGGGTCACATAATATGGTGATTGCAGTTGAATGATGAGATAATCAAAATTTCAAGGTCTTGATTTTAAACTTAAATTGTACACCATTTTTGTCACAGGGAGAGTTGAGAATTGGAGAATCTTCTTCTCTCTCTTTTTTTGGGTAAGAATTTTTTTTTTTTGGGGTAAGATCTTTTTTTTTTTTTTCCGGTCTTGGTTCCGTGTGCAGAGACATCAATTACACTTTAAAAACATTCATGTTTCTCAGTGTAAATAAACGAAAAATGAAAAATAGTTTTAAAAACACGGGTGTTTTAAAGAGTAAATTGGTGTATTCGCACAGTGCAGAGACACCAGAGAAAAATTTCTCAATTAAAAGGGCATATTTATCACACTAGGGTTTTTTTTTCTTATAGATGAAAAACTAGGGTGTTTTCTCGTACCGAAAACAATCAATAGCTCAAAAGTTATTCTCAACTCTTGAATCAACTTTGACATGGTTTATTGTGACAATTGACCGGTGGAAAATTGATATCAACTAAAAAAAGATGATCATCATATTAAAGGGTCTCGTATTTTATATGTACCTTTTTATTACAAGTTTTGTAACACCCCAATTTTTTTGAGTTTGGTACTTTCGGGATTATATAATATTTGCAATTTCAGGTTACTAATTTCACCATTATCAAGTTAAAAATATATTTTTCTACCTGCATAAATTTAGTCTTCATGTAACTATACGTTAATTATTTGTATAGCAAATATATATATATATATTGTAAAATAATAAGAATAATATTTACTTTTCTGTATATTTGACTCTATGGAATTTTACAAGAAAAAGATTTACAAATAATTTTCCGTGACAAATTTATCAGACAATAATGTGCATTAGTTGTTTGAATTAAAGATAATAAATATGATTAATATTTTTAAGAGTTAATTGGCTTAAACTTCTATACGTTATAGAATTGAGTAAAAAAAACAATAATTAACCAGGATAAGCACAGCATTTTAAAAATAGGTTTTGTAACCGTAAGTTTTCTTTAATATGCATCTAAGTAATTTCTTTTTTTGGAGTCTTAGTATAAATACATACATCCATCCATGGGGGAAACCGGAGCCAAACACAACTGATTTTGACTGTGCTATATTTCTATCCTTGTCAAGGAAGACAACTTTAACACCATTTTCATTTCCGGCCTTATACAGAGATGCCGATCTTCATCGAATACCACCGTTTCCACCATAGTTGTCCACCGTGATCCGCCTAAAAGAAACATTGTTCTTCCAAACTGTTTCCATTGTTTTTGTCATCAACAAAACCGTCATCTTCTTCGGCCCTTTCGAATGATACGACCAAAACCATGGATGGGTCCTTATTTCTATATCTTTCTCTCTTATACAATCTGTTTTTCTTATCATCTCTGTAAACGGTAGATTGCATCCAAACAAATCGATGTTACAAGAAATAACCATTGAACACCTGTGATAGCATAAACCATGCTCTCGATCTCTCCGACAACCGTCGTCATCTAGCCATTGAGTAGTAATCAGTATTTGCATATTTGTTGATCGCCGTTTGTTGCTGCCGACGGGGAAAACATGGCTTGGTTTGGTCTATTACATTTATTTATTCGGATTATAGATAAGAAGTTTTTGTGCAATATCTACTTGCTGCAATCGGTTGACTTATGAGTGGTAATTGAAATTGAAGTTTTGCTGTTATCGGCAAAAAACTATACATAAGCATTTGGAAAGTGGTTTGGCCGAAATAATTTTCTTTAAACCAGAGGATGGTGGAGAAAATTAAATTAAGGAGAATAGCAGGAGGATATATATGATCATCATAGTTGATAAAATAGTGGTTTCATATTTTAGCGAATCTTGTGATTTTATTTGTTGTAATTTTTTAATGGAAATAGTTAGTGTTTTATATACAATCGATTTGTGGTAATATTGTAATAAAGTTCGAGGTATTATCATTCATGTGTGGATTTATTGAATTATTTTTGAGGAGTTTAGTTTTGTTATTGAAGTCGCGGCGAGAGCTTCGCACCTTTTTTATTACACAAGTTTAGTCCTTCAATCACTCTAACTTATGTATAGTGATTGATTTCATTATATCAAGCGTAATGATAACTGTCTGGCATACTTACTAGTTCAAGTAGGTCATTCGGGTTGTGGTTTGTTCGATTGGGAATCTGTTCCCCGGATTATGTCCTGCACTCATGTTTGTGGTGCAGACTTAGCATAATAAGTTTTCGTTTTTCTGTAAGAAGAAGATAGTTTCATTATATCTAATATGTTTAAACAAAAATTAAGGGGGAAAGACAATAAATAAATAAATAAATAATCTTAAATTAAGTAACATGACTTGTTTTCAAACTTTTGCATGAATGACAAATTTAGTTTTAAAATAAAAAAAACAACAAACAATAAAAAATCTAGTGGTGAGCTAGTTTATAACCTGACATGGAGACCGGTATTTAAACCCCATTAGGGTAAGCAAAAAATAAAAAATAAAAAAAAACACTAGAAGCATGATGTCGAATAAAAAGAAAAAGAATTCCAGTAAAAAAAAATTTACCCATTATTTTTAAGCATTTATTTATCTCAATCTATAATTCAAAACTTATCAAATGTTCACCAATTTTTTTTTTTTTTTCGTGCTTTTTTTTTGAGACAACATTCACCATATTCTGATATAATTTCTGTAAATCCACTGCCGTAACTCATTATTTTTCGAAATTCAGTGTCAAAATTCACTATTTTTCTAGATTCACGGGTAAGAATTTTGATAGTAAATCTCATGAAAAACAACGAAATGATATCGAACCAAATTTACGTTTGAAAATCTAAATCAAAAGATATGAGTGTTTAAAGAGAAGAGTTATGGTAAGGGAGTGATTTTAGAAGTATTCCAAGTGGAGGGTTGTGATTTTAGAAAATTATGTAACATGACACATTTTAAAATACTTTTAAGTAGCACGACATCTAAATATTTTTATAGGGAGAAGAACGCGCTCATGCCTGCTCCATCTTTTCTTTTCTTCTTTCTCTTTTCTTCTTCATTTTCAAACTCTCATATCTTTTTATTTATATCTTCAAACGCGATAAAAATTTCACTGAATTTTTTATTTTTTCATTCTCTTTGTTTTGAGACTTGGATCGATATAATTACATCGTTTTTCATGTGATTCACTGTCGAAATTGATTCGGTGAATCTCGAAAAGCAGTGAATTTTTTATTTTTTCATGCTTTTCGTTTTGAGATTTGGTTCGATATAATTACATTGTTTTTCGCGTGATTCATTGTCGAAATTGACTCGGTAAATCTCGACAGTGAATTTCGACAGCGGAGTTTCGGAAATTACGTCGGAATATGGTGGATGTGGTCTTTAGAGCATGAAAAAAAATTCTTTCAAAAAATTTATTGGTGAAAGAATTTTCAAATTTGAAGTTCTAGATTGAGAGATATCCGTTCTGTTGAACTACCATCTCTCCCAAAAGCTTAAGCTGATGGGGAGGTAGATAATTAACATTATATCTCAATACGCCCCCGCAAGTGTGGGCTTAGAAAATGGAGAGAGGCCCAACACTTGATTCAAATTTTTTTTTGTTCGAGAAGTATGGGCCTGTAAGAAGAGAGAAGGACCCAATACTTGGTTTTTTTTATTTATTTTTAAATTGTGTTGGAAGCGGGGTTCGAACCTTGCTCTGATACCATGTTGAACTACCATCTCTCCCAAAAGCTTAAGCTGGTGGGGAGGTAGATAATTAACATTATATCTCAATACGTTCCTATTTAACTGTCACAGTTGCTAAAAACACACATACTTAACAACAAAATAACAATAACACTCCTTGAATATAATTAATGTAATGTTGTTTTCAATCTTCTACTCCATAATAATAGGGTAAATGTAGAAAAATACAATAAATAATGTTTTGAAAATATAACTACGATTAAATGAAAAGGAATTTTTATTTTTGAAAACTACGACAGTTAAATAGGAAAAAAATGGAGTAAAAAAAATGGATGAGTAAGAAAGTGTGTTTTTTTTTTTGGAAAAAATGGCACTAGCATTAAAAAAAAATTGTACTTTATGCAAAATTTTGAAAGTTGTTTTATTCTCTAATTGATGAAATGTTTTTGTCCTTCTCTTCAACTCCCCATCAAACTTATTTGGGTGTCCTTTATTTAAAAAACATTATCAAAAGTGCTATATTTCCTAATTTTATAGTCTTTAAACTAAGAATAAATGTATTAAATTTGGCAGCGGCTACCATGACTGAACCTCGCAATAAATCAATATGTAATTGATAACATATCAGGACTGTAATCGATCGATTTTATTGAGTATCCACCGCACAAACTTATTGGTTTGCATGCTTTTTCTTATTGAATAACAACAATCTGAAAAATGTATAACCGTTGTATTTTAAGAGACGTTTAAAATTATTTTGTGCATATAGCCGTGACAAAAACATTTTAAGAAAAAATTCTCAACTCGCCTCGGTCAATAAATTTACCCATTTACTCTTGCATTATGTATTTGTTTTTTTCAATTCTGCAATCATTATATGAATTAGTTGATGCTCCGCAATTTGTGTTATGTGTTCTTCACTTTTGTACTGTTCTTGATTGAATGCTAAACAGATTGTTGGAATAACATATTCTCCATAGATTAACGGGTTGTTTTCACCATACGCTTTCATTATAAAGTATATGTTTTTAATGTTTTCATGATACATTTTCAATATTGTTTTTCTTTTTGGATTAAATCATTGTTTTTGCCGTACATTTTCATTGTGAATTAAATAATCATTTTCATTGTAAGAGTATCCACTATGATCAACACAATTTGGGAGTGAACTCTGACACATTTATATTTTATTTTAATGTTTTGTGCTGTGGTTAAATTTTTCGTATACTATGGCTCACTTTTTACAAGGCTTAAAAAGAAGTGGGGACAAGGATTTATATAATTATTTAATTGTGAGAAAAGGAATGCTTTTGTGTCCGAACGTAGAAAGAAATAAAGTTAAACATTAAATTATATGGATATTATTTTGAAATTTGTGCACAGGTGTGGAAGTGGATAGAACCCCACCCACATCCACGTTATGCCCTTCCACATTGTCCTATTGCAAGCCATAGTGATGTTCACATATAAAAAAGTGTCTTTTTTCTTCTATCACATTGTGGAAGAATGAGCTACTGTGGATACTCTAAGCTCTCAACGGACTAAATGGTTGTTTTCGTTTTGCGTTTTCAGTTTTCACCCTAGACTAAATAACCGTTTCCATACTACTTACAATTACATAAATCGCACGGGAAATAAAATGGAAAATGATATGGGCACTAGTGGGGTGCACATGGTCTGGTTTTTCGGTTTTTAAACGCTTTTAAAATCAATCATTTTTTACGGTTTTAAAATTTACAAACCAAACCGAACCATAGCTAGGTAAAACCATTTTATCCGGTCCGGTTTGGATCGACTTGGTTACAGTTTTTTTTTCCGGTTTTTAGTCCTCTTTTTTTTTTTTTTTTACAAATAGTTCAGTGAAAATGCATTATCACGATTCAGCAAATTCATTTCAATATTCATACGACAATCATACAATGTTCTCATTCTCCATATACCATACATCATAACTCGAATGTCAGTGGGTCATCTCTCTATCTCTCTCTATATATATATATATATGTATATGTATGTGTGTGTGTACACAACATTATATTATCATATTTTCCAATTCAGATTATCATATAAAACCATGTAAACTGTTTTATTTCATCTTTTCATAGGTCCTATTAAGATGGGCATCAAACTACGTGTGTGAGGTAGTTGATTGAAATATTAATAGATCATGGACTGAGATATTAGTTATTTACATTTAATGATAATTGAGGGGGACTGACGAAAAGTTGGTTCACTGTGTTGATCAATTCTCACAATGTACTGGCAAAAATTCGGTCACGAGTGGATTAGTGTGGTGCAAATAAAGGCATCCTTAAGTAATAGTGTTGATATTCATAGACATATACATACACACATATACGTGTGTGTGCATATATATATCCGGTTCTGGTTTGGTCCGGTTTTTATCTTAGAAAACCAAAACAAATTATTTTTCACGGTTTGGTTTTTTGCATTGAAAAAACCAACCAAAAAACCATGGTTTACATATTTTCAGTTTTGATCGGTTTGGTTCGACCGGTTGGTTTGGTTTCCGGTTTTTTGTTCACCCCTATGCACTACAGAGGAGGTGTAGTGCATATACACTATATGCGTTATGACAATAATATTGTCGTAGAAAGAAATTTTACGACAATAATATTATTGTCGTAAGAAGAAATTTTACGACAATAATATTCGTAAAATCTGTTTAATGCCTTATTATTGTCGTAACGAGTAGGATTTAGTGGGCAATTGTAGTGGAGTGAAGTAGTGCATGTATCATCACCGAAATAAAATTCAATCCCACCCAAACCTGATAATTACCTGACTGTACCAGCTCCTAACCCGATAAATAATCGTTAAAATATAAAAAAAAATGAAAACGATAACTCCTGTCAACATGGCATCGGCCCACCGGTAAATATTGCGGTTATTAACACGAGGTCCGCATTCGAGTTCCAGTGAGGATAAAAGTGTGTGTGTGTGTGTTTGTTTCTTTTGTATCCGTAAAAAGAAAAAGAAAAACGATAACTCCTGAAAACTAGAAATAACTCCCAGCCCTGTAATGTCTCAACCATAATTGTAGCTTGTCAAAGAAAGTTCATTCGGATCAGACTTTTTTTTAGTGATACGAACACAACCATTCAGTCACAATGAATGACACAACATGTATTTGCATCATTAAGAATGATGTATGACTCACTTATCATAATGTATATCCATCATAATCGATGATACGGGGCTAGTGTCTTGTGATATCATCATACTATAAATTTCATTCACGGTATATGGTGGAGATGAGATGAAGCCTTCAAACTGAGTAACTAAAAGCACTGGCGGATCCAGGAATATATTTTAGTGGTGTTATCGGAGTCTAAAACTACATCTTTTATCCAAAAAAATTCCAAGTGGGGTCACCGAAGTCTAAAACATCAATTTTTATCGATAAAATGATACATTTTAACAACAAAACTACATAGTTTTAATACTATTTTATTTTATTTTTTTAATTTTAGAAATTGAGTCGGGTCACGTGACCTCCACCCCCCCCCCCCACCCAGGTAAGCTGGATCCGCCCCTGACTAAAAGCACTTGCATCAAAATCTCTAAACGAAATCTTTATTTTATAGTTTTATAGTTTTAAATATATATTTTCGAGTTTACAGAATCTCTATCAAATATAAAATGTATCATATTATCTATTTTACATAATGCGATAAATATAAAGGAAAATTTACAGAATATGGATGATTGCGTCAAAACAAGAAATTTTACAAAATATGTATTTTACATTAAAAAAACAGTGTATATGTTGGAATGTTATTTTTCTTAAATCTGGATGTTGAAATCTCTACAATACAATTTTTCAATGATTTACAATATCTACCGCAAGTGTTCTGACTATCCCTTTCACAACCGCTTTTATTTATTTATTTATTGACGAAGTACTGCAAAAGCTACTTAAATGTCAACGTTGTAAAAAAAATGTTTTTTCTATAACAAATTTGCTCTCGGTAAACTTACCAAAAAAAAATTCTCGATTTCATTTTCTTAACTTTCATTGTGTGCGTTTAGAAACTAGTGAATACCGTAAATCATTTATAAAATATATTTCTGAAATTTCAATTTGAAAAATAACACTACAACATATACTCTATTTATTTTAGAGTAAAATACAAGTTATGTAAAATTTCATTACATATATCGCATTTACCGGATTCTGTTAAATTTTCCTTTATATCTGCCTGATTATATAAAATAGAGATTCTATAAACTAGAATACTGTAAAATAGAAAATTCTTCTTGAGAATCTGAATGTTCTTACACATTCAACGAGAGTAGTGCTAATTGTACAAAAAAAATAATATAAAAATTTGTTCTCCGTCCACTTTTACACCGTTAATCATAACGTATAACCATCTAATTAACGCTTATGATTAATAGTGTAAAAATATGTTATAATCATTTTTTGTGATCATTTTATTGTAAAACTAACATTTTCCTTAAACAATGAATTAAAGTGCTATATTATGTCAAAATGTTGTCATTATATTTATATTTCGTCACTTGATCCATATCAATATACGATATTATAAGGGAATGTATTTTCACACAACTAAGTCTTAATACACAACATTTTTTTTTCACTTTTATCCTTCAAATTTATGTTTTTTTGCATTCGTTTATTCTGACCGAATTTCAGTCAGAATGTTAAACGTTTTATTGACTCAATTTTAGTCAGAATATCTTTCTGATCGGAATCGGGTAAGGAAAACATTCAAAATTACGACTCGGATTAAATCAGAGTAATCATCGTTTTCTTACTCTAATTGGGTCAGAATAATTGAAAACTCGTTGATTCTGACCGAATATATATGTAACAGAATGTGAAAAGTTTTCATGACTCGATTTTAGTCATAAAGACTTTCTGACCGGTATTGGGTATGGAAACATTCAAAATTCTGACTCGAATTAATCGGATAATCATCGTTTTCTGACTCGAATTGGGTCAGAATCATTTGTTGCGTGAAAAGATGTTCCCTATTATAATAATAATAAGGAGAGTGATATAGTTATTCACTCAAATCTACACTATTTTTACACCTTCATCATCTCACCGCATATTCTTTACTTGTAAAAAGAATTTTTAAAAAAAAAACTTGAAAGAATCTCAACCACAAGACTGTGTTGGGTGTATAAATAGTGTAGATTTGAGAGAGTGACTCTATCATTACCCAATAATAATAATAATAATAATAATAATAATAATAATAATAATAATAGTGAAGTATTAGTAATGTTTATATCAGCATTAAATTGTAGGGGATTTGGGGAGAAGGACAAAGACATTTTATCAATTAAGTAGAATGACAGCTTTTTGAAACTTTTGCATAAAAGACAAATTTATTTTTACGAAATTCACTATTGTTTGAATACTAGTGAATTTCGACAGCGGATTTTCTGAAATCACGTCGGAATATGTTGAATGTGTTCTCACAATAAAGAGAATGAAAAAAAATAAAAAAAAAATGGTGATTTTTTTTTCAAATTTGGAGTTCTGAGAGATATGAATGTTTTAAAAAGATGGATAAGAGATAAATGTTTAAAGCCGCCAGAATTTAATTAAAAAAATAGTTTTGTACCAAAAGTTTCAAAAAAAACTGTCTATTTAATTAATGAAATGTCTTTGTCATTCTCCTCAATTCCCCCAAAAAATTATAGAAGTTGTCTTTCTCCCTATAAAAAAAATGATAATGAGGCACAAGGACAAGAGTATTTCAATAATTAATGAATTAGGCAAGTTTTAAAAAATGTTGCATAAAGAACAAAAATATAGATAAAAATACCATTTTACCCTATTATTAAAAAACTTCTCCTTAATTGCAGAATTATACCCTTCACCGTGATTTCCAAAGGGGACGCTGAATTCATCGCATTATTGGACGGGAATTCAGGAGAACGCAAACTTCTTCCCTGATTTGGAAGCACTTATACTCAATCGATCTCATTCCAAAGCTGTACCATCTAAGATAAGCTCCCAATTCTGTGAAATTCATTTTCTTCTAAAAATTAGGGTTCAAATTCACTTTTCCCTCTTCCTTTAACATGTTCAAGGAGGAATACAGATGAATCAAGTGCCCGAAAATGGCGAAAACAAGGTCAACGGTAAACGCGAAGCAAAAATCTGATGAACATATTACTAAGTGTACTAATTTCACGATTTCACTGCTCTGTTTCCCTTCATTTAGTGGGCGAGATTTGTGTCATTTTGATTGTTTTCTTAGTGAACATTTACTCAAATTCACTGTAATATGCATTCACTTTTTACATGCAATCATGGTGATGTTGTTAAGCTTTTTTATAGCAACAAGTTTTAGTACTCACATTCACTGCTCTGTTTCCCTTAATTTAGTGGACGAGAAATCTATCATTAAATTTGCTTTCTCAATGAGAAATCAAAGTGAATTGTGTTTATGCAAAGTGAATTTATAGAAACTGTATTCACAGTATATTTTTTGTGCTTTGTGGGACATATATCTTATGATGTGATTACGATTTTCACTCAATTTTATTTCACAAATCACACTTATTATATGAAGATTGATTCACTTGATAAAAACTAATGTAGTTTATTGTCCTACCATGTTTCTCGATTTTTATGTTTTATTTCATGAAAGTCTAATTCACGAAGAAAATTTGGATCTCATGTGATGATAGAGATCAGATTTGAGTCGAGTAAAGATCCAATCATCGTACCAGCAACCAAGGAGATGAATCCAGGTTCTAAAAGCAAATTGATAGGTGGTTATGATAACGTCAACATAAAACATAACAATGACAAAGATGCATCCAATCACATTCAGTTTAAATCTTCCAGAGCAGATAGGTCTGAGATTGTTGAACTGGATTATTCTTCAAAGTAAACGGGGGAGGTCTAAATATTCTGAATGATACACAATCGGCTAGGCAAGCTGTGGAGGTGAAAGCAAGTAAGGACGCGCGTAACATATCATTTTCAGACATCATGAGAAAACTAGGGGACATGAACCAAAGTCTGAGCCTTGTAAGAGGCAAGGTTTCACTTGCACATGTAATGTGTAGATTCCAAGTGAACACCATGACTAATTTTCATATGTATGTTCTAAATTGAAGTGATTTGAATTACTGGGCTAGAAAGAAACAACTATTTTAATCAATGTTTACATATTTCAATTATTATATAATTCTTTTTTTGTCTCTTGGTTGATTAGTACATGTTTGATTTTGAGTCATAACTTTAGTACCTATGCTACTGTCCAAAATCACGTTTGTTCGAAATTCATTGTCATTAGCAAATTCACTATTAATATTCACTAGTGAATTTTGACAGTGAATCTCCTGAAAATAGAGTAATAATATCAAACCAACTCTTAAAATGAAACAAAGACTATTAAAACAACAGTTTGGCAAAAATCTTGTATATAAGACGAGCATCCTGCATTAAACCCCCGGAAAAATTTGTAAAAGCATATATCTTTTAAAAACCAAAGGGACACAAACAATTGAAAATTAAAACTACCAATAAGTAACAGTGTCTGTTGAGCAGCTCTGTAACAAGCCAAAATTTCAGACAAGAGATACAGACATGGAAAGTAGTTTGATCATTGTGGGGTGGGGATGGGGGGTACTTGTGATCTAATCTGACAAGCAGTATGTGATTATCAAGTATCAATCCAAGCACATTTTATGTTTTCAATGCCAACATCCAGCTGCTGAATGATGATATGGGGGGCTCTTCCATATCAACAACTCCATCTTCATTTTCACCTTCAATTCAAAGCACTGAATTAATGCAGCAAGAGTTGTCTGAACTACATTCAATCCCAATGAAGTTATTGGGCACCCTCTTCGCCTGCTACCAATCGGAAGTAACTGATAATTTTGCCCTCTTAAATCCATCGGTTTCTTCTTACTACTCCCATATTCTTCTTCTTCTTCACAAATGAATCTTTCATGAGAGAATTCAAGTGGGCTTTCCCAATAATCTGGATCCCTCTCAACTGTCCAGACATTGACGAAAACTCGAGTCTTTGCAGGTATTCCATAGCCACTTACAATGCAATCCTAACTTGATTCTCACGTAAGTAATGACCCTGGTGGATGAAGCCTGAGTGTTTCTTTCATAATGGCTTGTAAATAGGGAATATTATTGATGTCTGACTCCGCAACAATTCTTTCTTTTCCTTCTTTTTCATCAATTTCTTGTTGTGCTTTATCAAGTATGTTTGGATGATTTATTAGCTCTGCTAATGCCCATTCTAGTATCACGGCTGAAGTTTCGGTTCCAATGATAAACATGTTCTGCCAAAAATTGATGTTTATATGTATCATTGCTTATGAATATACTCAGTGATAGTGAGAGAAAGTCAAATAAAATGAACTTAGCAGAATGAAGCCTTAATGTTCTCCATTGTCAATCTGATTTCAGTGCTTTCATCTTCAAATACTTCAAGCAATATACCCAATAAATCATTCACATCATCATCATTATCCAACTTTTGACGACGCTTTCTTCTAGCCACTTGATGTTCTTCAATAATCTCCTCCTTCATTTTGTCGAATATCTGACGCGCATTGTGATGCCTCTTACTTCTCCAAACAACGCAGACGGGTCCAAATGGCTCATCTACCCTAATGAAATTTCTCACATTCTTGGGTCTACTGCTCAAAACTGCATTTTTTCAAGTACTTCAGATAATGAATGTTATTGCACGTTGCACTCCACCACATCCAACAACAACCCAAGTTCCAAAACATTCATCAAAAAGGAAAAAAACAAATTGATGCGATACGATCCCAGGATATCGACGAAAGGATCAATACGAGCCGTAAACCCTAACCTAACTGGGCAGCAGTCTAGGAAGAGGGCCAAGAACAACTCAACGCTTTGATCAAGAACGCTGTTAAGCTCTCGAAAGGGGTGCAATCTCTACAACAAAGAGATCACTCGCTCGCAAGCGATGTTCTTGATCAATCACAGACCAAGGAAGAAGAGAAAACTCTCAATTTCATTATAAAGATTTCATCATTGATTGGTTTTAATATTACAAATAGAATGCCTTTATATAGGCTACAAAATAAAACACTGACAATCTCCTAACCGATGTGGGATAAATTACAATGTAATTTTCGCCACTTTATTTTGTAACAAATCTAACTCAACCCTAATAAGCCCAAACGGTTTTTATTTGCTAAAAATAAACACCTGACCCAATATACTAACATATGGGCAACTTTCGACACGGGCCTAAGGCCGTTTTATTCATTAAAACACCGAAAACTAAAATAAACAAAACAAATAAAATGTCTCGGGATGTATCATATCATTCCCTCCCGGTTGGAAAGGATTCGTCCTCGAATCAATAGGACGTCATAGAACTGAGCAGCATCACAAATCAAACCCGAACAACCCGCAAGCAGAAGCAAAGATATACCGGGATCAAATATGAAGTGAACAAATGACATCACAACAATGGTGCGTGGAACGAACGAGTCATTCTTCATCAATGCAACAAAAGAAAAGTCCAACGGCTTGAGATTGATATCAAGAACACTCGGCATAGAAGCAATGTAATCATAACAATATGGTGTAGGGGCTTCGTCAACACGCACATCAAAAGGATCCATAAAACAATGCACCGGTTTCTCACCACAAACTACCTGTAAAGATAAATCGGGAACCTCGGATGGTGTATCAAGAACCTCAGTATTCTCATCACTACTCTCAACAGGTTCTTCAACGGATGCCTCTTCAACGTCAACTATCTCATCCACGTGATCCTCAACAATTGGCACATCAGTCACCTCCACCACATTATCACCTGCCTCCTATGACATCACAACTTCGCAATCACGAACAATCACTTCGTTCTGCTCCTTAAGTGCAAACTCTTGCGGTATACGCTGCTGCTTAAGTTCAAACTCATGTTGCCTACGTTCACATTCCTTTTTCCATTTTTCCTGCCACTCGTTCCATTGACGGTCAGATTCCTGCCTATCCTTTATAAGCTTCTCATGTGTCTCAGCCGCACGTAACATGGCCTCCAAGGTAGGACACACATGTGCTTTAACCCGATTCGCAATATCTAACCGCAACCCTGCCAAAAAGTACGACTTAGTCTTCGCCTCAGTCTCCTGTATATTAGCCTTGGCCAAAAGCATGACCAACTCTTGGTAATAAGCTGCAACAGAACGCTCGCCCTGTCGAATAGTTTGCAGTTCTTGATAATACTCACGAAAATAAGATTTAGGCACAAAGCGGTCTTTCATCTCTCTTTTCAACTCTGTCCGCGTAGTAATTTCATCTTCACGGCTACAATGCCGAGCAAAATTTAACTGCCTCAACCATATCATAGCATACCCGGTGAATTCTAGTTGAGCTAACTTGAACTTCTTCTCGTCAGAGTAGTTATTACATTCAAAAATCTGTTCCATCTTTGATTCCCACTTAAAGTAAGCATCCGCATCCACTGAACCCGAAAAAGACGGCAACTTTATCTTAACTTGCCTTATATTATTATTGACACCGTTACCACCATTCCCATTGACACCGGTACCACCATTCCCATTGCCACCGTTACCACCATCACCTCTCATCATTTCATTCATCCTGGCTGTCAATTCGGCCAGGGCTTGTGGTAGTGCGGCCAAGCCATTCACAGTATGTTCAATTCTAGCCATTCTCTGATCTACGCGGTCGGTTATCTCTCGAGTCAAGTTGTCGGACAATATCTTAAAACGACCATCCGTCACTGGCTCATCATCCCCATGTCTCACCATTTTATCTCACAATCACTCGTGTTTGTCACTCACCCTCGTTCTCTGAGTAGTAGGAGCACCCTTTGTTGAGCAAATCAGAATACGAGCAACCGAAAAGTGAACCTAAGACCTACTACCTAGATGTGACCACTAGGATAAGGATGGAAAAAGAGTGTTTGGAAGAAAGGAAAATGGTTATAGAAGGGAGTACTAGTACAAGAATAGTTTGACAATGCAAGAGAAACTAAACGGAATTTTTTTTTTTTTTTTTTGGTCGAAAATCAGAAAGTGTCACACCTTGGGTGTGATAGAGGCTGTTTTTTTTTTTTTTTTTTTGACTGTTTTGACTCTTTTTTTTTTTTTTTTTTTTTTTTTTTTTTTTTGGGGTTGACTAAATAAAACAACTCAATTACAATAAAACAATTAGGTTAACCTTTCTGCCGTTGGCTTATACGGCAACAACTTGCAAGAATTTGATGACCACAAATGATGATGCAGGACGAGTGGTAGGCTGGAACAAAACAAAATTTTTTTTTTTTAATACGGAAGAATACCCACTATCGAAGAAATCAAATCTGGGATTATTTTGAAGATTAAACGCAAATCAACACGGCTGGAAAAAAAAAAGGAATCGATTTTTTTTGTTGTTGATGAATTCGAATAACAAGAAAACAAACTAGAGGATATTTGATACCTTCGTCGCTGAGCTCTGATACCAACTGATGCGATACGATCCCAGGATATCGACGAAAGGATCAATACGAGCCGTAAACCCTAACCTAACTGGGCAACAGTCTAGGAAGAGGGCCAAGAACAACTCAACGCTTTGCTCAAGAACGCTGATAAGCTCTCGAAAGGGTGCAATCTCTACAACAAAGAGATCACTCGCTCGCATGACGATGTTAGCTTGATCAATCACGAGACTGAGGAAGAAGAGAAAACTCTCAATTTCATTATAAAGATTTCATCATTGATTGGTTTTAATATTACAAGTAGAATGCCTTTATATAGGCTACAAAATAAAACACTGACAATCTCCTAACCGATGTGGGATAAATTACAATGTAATTTTCGCCACTTTATTTTGTAACAAATCTAACTCAACCCTAATAAGCCCAAACGGTTTTTATTTGCTAAAAATAAACACCTGACCCAATATACTAACATATGGGCAACTTTCGACACGGGCCTAAGGCCGTTTTATTCATTAAAACACCGAAAACTAAAATAAACAAAACAAATAAAATGTCTCGGGATGTATCATATCACAAATGATCACAAATTCAACCTAAATAACACACAAATTTTAAAGCCTTCCACACAACTGTACAAGTATAAAGCTCAAAGCATCACTTACCTCCATATATATTCTGAATAAATTCTTGTTGTTTCTCCACTGCCTAATAATATAAATGTGCATATCAAATTCATAATAAATAAGCTCCATTGTAAGTACAAATAAGAAATACCATCTTAAAAAACCTACATAACAAAGGAATAAGAAAAAATCAGCAGTGAATCAACAAAGGAAGCAGAGAAAATCACTAGTGAATCACGTTATCTAACATCAAACTCAGGATGAAGAACGAATCAACAAAGGAAGAAGAGAAAATCACCAGTGAATCACGTTATCTAACATCAAACTCGGGATGAAGAACGAATCAACAAAGGAAGCAGAGAAAATCACCAGTGAATCACGTTATCTAACATCAAACTCAGCATGAAGAATGAATTAAACACAAGAAACTCAGAGTTGCGATCAATTTCATTAGGAACATTGAAATTTAACTCATAAAACTCAGATTTATGATATTTGCTCTCTTTGAACAATAAGAAAAAATACAAAAAAATAAAATTGGCAAATACACCTTTTCAGTCGATGATATGCTAAGAAATAAGCCTCTGAATTCGATGATCGATGATGCGAAATTGCAAGAGAATGAATCGCCGATCGAAACGAAATTCGTCAGACCAATTTTTTTTGTCTTCGTCGGTGAAGTTTCTTCAAAGCGAGAACGGATATGCCTTAAAATTAAAATTAGGGATTAGAATGGGCTAAGTAAAGGCAATTTAGTCATGTAATTAAAATTTTGTCTTTCAGCTTATAAAAAATGTTAACTAGAACTGTTAATTAAAAAAATATGTACACTGTCCTAAACCCTAATATTCTTAAAAAAATATATCATTATCCTGTTACTTAAAAATATATTTAAAATATTATCCTTATGACTAATTCTCTATAAATTGTATAATGTGTAAACTATAAATAATGTGAATCATTAAAAAAAAAAAAAAATCCTTTATTCTATCCTTGAGATTGGAGACCAAATAGATCTGCCTGGCGTCCGATTTAACATATGATAGGATAGGACAGGTGGTTTCGGTTTCGGTCTCAATCGTGCATACTCCTAATTTAATTTACTTAATCAGTACTATTTTTTAAACATTTTTTTAAAGAAAGTTTTTAATTCTCCTTTGAGGTGCCAAGACCTTAACACTGACTCAGACCATGCAGACACATTCCGGATCGAAGTAATTTCAAATTAATTTAAATTAGTTGGTTCTGGATATCAAGCTTGTGTTTGTTTTCGTTAAAGTTTTGTTTAAAGTTTTTTTATATCACTTCTCTTACCAATTATTTTTTCAACTATAAATAAAAAAATATTAAATCATCTTTTATTATTTCATTTTATCAACTTTATTATTTTTTTTACTATTATTTTATTCATTATACTATTTTATTTCAATTTCTCTCGTCAATCGTTTCTTTATCTACACATATTTCAAAAACACATCTAAAATTTTTAATTATTACTTCAGTTATTTTTATTATATTTTATTTTATTATCTACTAGTATCTAAACAAACAAAAAAAAAAAAAAAAAAAAAAAAAGTGAAACCCAAATGCCTAATAATGATAAAAATTGTATAATGTGACTCGTAAAAAAGATAAAGAAACGTTACCTCGGTAATCGGCGGTTGTGGTTTGACGGTAGTGGGCAAGTGGGAGTATGAAAGGACGCTTCTTTTTCTGTTTTGGAAATATAATAAGACGCTCCTTTAAAATTTAAACATTTTTAAACATTTCTTTTTAATATTTAAATAATTTTAGAGTATAAACCTTTTATCTATAAATCTATTCTCCACAATAGATAAACCTCTAAAACGTTTATATTCGGACTTATTAAAATACATTTTCTCTTCTACTTTTCTTAATCATCATACTATGAACCAGTTCAAATTTATCAACCTTTTCTAGTCAGCATCATTACAATGGTGATAAATCTATTAAAATGGTTTAAACATTTTCATAAACCCACCATTGTGGGTACTCTTAGGACGCATCAAATTACGATAATAAATTATACAATCAAATGATCTTACATATTGATTAATGACAAAAAAGAAAATATTGCGTCAAATACTTATGATGTTTTTTCTGTCATTAACATAAATATTTTTACAATATAACCGTTATAAAAATGTTATACTACTACATAAGTAAATGAGGTAAAAAGACCACAACATATGATACAACATTTCTTTTAGGAAATATAAAAGATACAACCTTTAAAAGTACCATTTAACTGATTTTTATTAGAATAAACAGTTGTAAGACTTTTTTCGTTTGATAAACGTTGTAAGACTTTTGTATGAAATGAATAGGACCCCGATCCCCTACGGTGCAAAAGTGCACAACGCGGCGTGCTGTGCATCAAAACGGCGTCGTTTTGGAGAAAAAAAAACACAATCAAACGGCGTCGTTTGGCCCGAAACGACGTCGTTTCGGGTGCACAACACCGCACCGCACCCCTTTGTACCGCAAGGGATCGCGTTTTGAAATGAATATATCATATTAGTATTTCATTTTTATCTTGATTCACCCCACATATATATACAGTATTATGTAAATACGAATAAAATAAAAGATAATGATTTTATGCCATTATATACAATATTCGTATAACAATTATATCATATAACATCGTTTTTTTAAAATAAAAAAATAATATCACTCTTTTTTAAATTAAACTTACGATTTTGCTATGTCCACAGTAAAATATTACTATTACAAAGCTACATAACATAATTTATGCTATTTATTATTACGTGATACCTCTTAATTGACATATTTTAAAAGAAATTGTAATTTCAAAAAAAAAAAAAAATTGTGTTGCATAACTTTATGATAGTAGAATATTTTCGTTATTGCTATATAAAAAAATATTCTCTCTTATCAGAGCTTTTTAATTAGTGAAGAAAAGACACAGCGATTGAGACATTTTCCTCCCGTTTGGATTGAAGGAAATAGATAGAAAGGAAAATGAAAGATAGTGACGGAAAATAAAGGAGAGGGGAATGAAGGATTGTGAAATTTATTTTTTGAGTGTTTGGATAGAACTAGACGGAAAAGAAAATAAGATTTAAAAGTATGTTTGGAATATCAATTGAAAAAAATGAAATGACAAGACTATAAATTATTTTCTAATTTTAGACATGAGGATAGTGAGAAATTAGTATTAATTTTAAGGTTATTTAAGTAATTATATAAAAATAAAATTTTGAAAGGTAATTACCCAAAATATTTTAAAAAAATAGGGGGAATGAGGGAGAATAACAGAAATATTTCATCAATTGAGTAGAATGACTGTCTTTTGAAACTTTTGCATAAAGGACAAAACTATTTATTCACTGTCGAAATTCACTTGTGTTCGAAATTCACTGTTTAAATTCACTGCCGAAATTCACTGTCGAAATTCACTAATTTTCAAAATTCACTGATTTTCGAGATTCATTGTTGAAATTCATTGATTTTAGGATTCACTAGGGAAATTCAATGATTTTCGAGATTCACTGTTTGTACTTCTGGCTAAAAAAATTATGCAGTTGTCCTTCTTCCTATAAAAAATATATAGTTGTCCTGTTACTTAAAAATATTCAAGATTGTGTCCTTATCCCTAATTTCCCATAAAAAATATACCATTTCCTTCCAAATCTTATTGAAAGTGAAAGGAAAGCAGACACTCTAATTTCTATTACATAATTTCTTTCGGTCTCCTTTCTTCACCTTTATTTTCCCACTGGTTTATGGTGGTCCAAGATCAACATATCACACTTGTCTACCAATGAAAATTCTTATAAGAAGGGTAAAAATGTAAATTAATGGCATTTATATTTTACACAATGGGCTTCTTATGTATTTTATTGCTTTTCTATTGATCCTGAATCATCAAATCATACTTGATGGAGGAGCATAATAAAATTTATGTTACTTTCCTCCTACTATGGCCTACCAAACACCACCAATTAAAATCAGTCAAAGCCTTTTCTTTTCTTCTCCTCCGTTTTTTTTCAATCCAAACAGTACGGTTACTGGTTACTGGTTACTGGTTACTGACTGATCAAGAGCAAGTAGAAAATTCATAGAGAAAGAGGATTGATCCTGTGAGTGAAAATGGGAGTTCCATCCTTCTACAGGTGGTTAGTGAACAAGTATCCAAAAATTGTTTTGGATGCTGCTACTCATCGTAATGATGTTATGGGTGAAAGCTGCTCTCTTTCGTCTTCTGCAACTTCCAGTTCTTCAATGGAGTTTGATAATCTTTATCTTGACATGAACGGGATCATCCATCCTTGTTTTCACCCGGAAGATAACGTCTTTCTTCTTTTTCCATCTGTTTTTTTATTATTATAAATATTAAAGTGAAAGAAGAAGAAAAAAATGTTAAAGTTTCTGTTTGCTTTTTTTTGTCGAAAACCTTCTGTACATGATCAGATGCTTATTATATTTTTCAACTTGCCAGTTCTTTCCTCCGACGACGTACGAGGATGTATTCAACGGTATCTATGAGTATATCGACAACCTGTTTAACATTGTTAGGCCAAGAAAACTTCTTTACTTGGCTATAGGTTAGTTTCTTAATACTAAACAAAAATCTCTTCTTTTTCCCCATGATATTCTTTTCTTTTTTTTCTCTCTCTCTCTAGGTATATTTATATACAATCAACTATAGAACAAATGCATGTATGGCAATATAAATTTTCTCAAAATTTCATTTGCAGAACTCTTCAAAATTATTTCAAGGGGTAATTACTGTTGATACAATACTTATGAAAATCAGATGCTTTGGTTTAATGGCTGGTATTTCTTGCAGATGGGGTTGTGCCACGAGCAAAGATGAATCAACAACGAAGCAGGCGGTTTCGGACTGCCAAAGACAATGATCTTGCGGTCAGCATCATGTTGTTTTTAAAATTCTAGCTAGTCCATTGAACTCTGTAGTCTCTGTTTACATGTGAACACTGGACTGCATATGCTATACCATCATTAGGCCTAAAGCAATTTTCTTTGAACCATTGCATAGTTAAGTCTAAGCAATGTAGTTTCAACTTTTTGGTCTGGCATCTGATGGTTCTTGATTTTCTGGACAACATGCAGCTAAATTTTATTAATCCATTAACTTTTCTTGATATGTTCGAATAGTCAAAAGTGAGATAACTATAGAAATAGATTACAATAGAATATAATATCATCATGATGATAATGAAGTTTCAGCTGATGGTAAGTTATGTTCTACTTAGGATGAAACCGAGGATATGCTTCGGAAGAAGTTTGAGGGAGAAGGGAGGACAGTTTTGCCTAAACAAGAGTCCGAGTTGTGTGATTCGAATGTGATCACTCCAGGAACAGAATTTATGCATTTGTTATCAGATAAGATTCAGAATTACATCACTTTGCGATTGGAAAAAGACCCACGATGGGAACATATTAAGGTATTGTTGTTTAGATGTTTGAGGTTACAATTCTGGCATTGGATGAACCTTCTGGACAATCAATCTGCTCCAGTATTAATCATTGAAGTAACATTTCCTTTTCAGGTAATCCTTTCGGATTCAAATGTACCAGGAGAAGGGGAGCACAAAATCATGTCCTTTATACGAGCACAAAGATGTAGTGAAGGTTATGACCCGAACACTCGCCATTGTCTCTATGGACTGGTATAAATACTATTTTTTTTAGTGTATAATATATCGTGAAACTGCTTTTGTAGTTATATTGCTTCATTTGACAAAAAAGCTTGGACATTTCATTTTTCCTAACCATGTTGGCTGAATTGCAATGAAGGATGCTGATTTGATTATGCTAGCATTAGCCACGCACGAGGTTCACTTCTTCATTCTAAGAGAGGTGCTTCTTAAACTATTGTAATCTTATCCTTCGAATTGTGCATCTGGTAATCTATTTGCTTTTCTTCTTTACTGCTAATGGTATTAGCAGACAGTGAAGGTTAAGGTATCGCATGAGATGACGGGAAGGCTCATTTCGTTACATTTTCATTATTTTAGGCTTGTTGAGTTTGAATAACTGATGATTTGACAAGTGTGACAATTACGGATGTATAACTCAAACAAATGGACCACATCATGAATGGTTGCATATTGGAAAATTGTTATTACTTTTGCTATCAACTATTCAAGACTGATACAATTTATTGCTTAATAACAAGAAAATTAAACAACTAGTTCAATCCTAAAGTCTGAAAGATGTTGTCATCCATCCTGATCTATCTAAGTAAACAAATCATATTACTTTTGCAGCTGCCTATTCATTTGTCTAGTATCTTCTTTCTTTTCGTTATTTTTATGTGGGATTTTACAGTGATAACTTGCAATATAAGATTTATTGTTCAATCTAACCACTTCTCTGCGTGTGTGTGTTTTCCTTTTTCATGTTCTCATATATTTTTGCCTTCCATAAAATATGCTGCATAATAGGATGTGTTGGCTGAGGAAAGACAAGGTTCTGTTTCAGATGTGGAACGTCAAGTTGAGGCTTATGTGCAGAAGTCGAAGCAATTTTTGAAGCAGGTCAATGTTTTATGCGGCTTTAATAATTTACTTTACGTGTGCTACCTATTCTTTATGTATTCTGCTTTTATTCGTATTTCTTATTATGTGCAGAATTTTATCGGTGATACATGTGAACAATCACCGAAAAGAACACCTGTAAAGAAGAAGCCTTTCCAGGTTTAATTATTTTTACCACCAACAACTTACATGCTATTATTATTGTTCTGACATTGTTTCAATCCGAGAAGATTATTGTTTACGAGTCCGAGGACTAATTAATCTGTTTTAAACACCGGTTTCTTTCAGTTTCTGGATGTGTGCCTTCTCAGAGAGTATCTGCAAATTGATATGAACATAGATGACCCTTCTGAAGGAGTCAGGGTTGACTTGGAACGTTTGATCGATGATTTTGTATTCATGTGTTTCTTCAGTGGAAACGATTTTCTGCCACACATGCCTACTTTGGAAGTTCACGAGGTCCCTTTTCACTTTTTTTTTTATGACTAGTGCGCTTGATTCGATTTTCATTTGTATAATAATGCAGTACAGTTAGAACCAACCTCTTTCGTGTCTGATTACTAATTTTTAAATGACAGCGTGCAATTGATTTGCTGCTCCATGTTTACAAGAAAGAGTTTAAGAAAATGGGAGGTTACTTGGTTGACACTCAAAGGGTATAGATGCTTGTCTTCTCTCTCCATCTTGCAGTTGTAGGGTCGGAGTATTGCACTGTGACATAATTGAACTCTTCTCGTTGTTTCTGAAAACAGATAGAAGACAAAAAGGGTGCCTACATTAAGCTGAAAAGGGTGGAGCGGTTTGTGGTTTCCATTGGAGAGTATGAAGAAGAAATATTCAAGAAAAGATCGGAAATCAGGGATCGAAAGATGAAGCGAATCCTAGAAGATTTTCATGCTGTAAGTGTTGATCATACAGTATGCATAGCTATTTAACATAATTTTACATCCTCTGTCTTGTCACATCGAGCAGGAAGCAAACGAAGACGAATCTAATCTAGCTGCAGTGCTAGATGGCCCTGTTGAATCTAATTTTGCCACTAAGAAAGGGAAAGAATCTGATATTGTTCATCTGCTGTCTCTTTCAACTCAGAAGCTACAATTGGATGATTTTGTAGAGATGACTGCAGATTCTTCTGAAGTAAGATATAATTTTGCATTGTCATTATACAATGCCCAGATTCTAATATGCGCTGCATCTCTTTTCTGTGGATCCAACTTTGGACAAGAAAAGCTCCCAAGGAATATGTTTGGTATCAATGGAATATTTCTTCAAAGAATCTTCTTTCCGTTTTTATTTTAATCAAACAGTTGATTGCGATAATCATTGGTTATAAATCATCAAAACAACATCTCATTTTTATTAGTCCTTTCTATTAGTTCATATATGTTTAATGCCAAAATATATACAACAGTCTGCTTTATTATTACACCCTCCTATTTAATTAGAGCCTTACTTTTTCCTTCTAATAACAACATCCTAACGGTATGAACTCTACTATCAGTACACTGCTCAGGTGCTGAGAAATACACTTGAGTTGAAACAAAAGCTGAAAGAATGTCTTCGCAATCAATCAGATACTTTCAGAGATGGAGTTTTCGGCTGTGACAAGGTTACTTTTATTGACTTTTCATAGAGTATCCTTAAATCTTGCTTCTTGGATAGAGAGGCTGTTGCGTTATGTACTAAATATGTTACAGGTGAAACTTGGTGCTCCTGGCTGGAGGGAAAGGTACTACCAAGTTAAATTCTCAGCAAACGGAAAAGAAGAAATTGAGAGCATACGAAAAGTAGTGGTAAATCAACGGCTCATATTCATCCTTTTATGTTCCGTTCATGCAAGGGTAGTAGTTTTATGATCCCGTGACTGGTGTGGTGGATAAGTTTCCTGTTTTTCCAGTTTCCATTACAGTCACGGCTAAGACATAATTACTCTTTCTATTAGCTGAACTTTTTCCTGTGTGCTCTCTTCCTGTCTATTCCTTTTAACCAGACATTATCAATTCTAATGATATCTTAAAACTGTATAATATGGATTTTCAGATGCAGAAGTATGTTGAAGGTCTGGTTTGGGTGTTGAAATACTACTATTCTGGTGTTCCTTCTTGGAATTGGTAAAGGACTATTGTGTAGATATTTTATTTTGAATATCTGAGTTAAACTAAGGTTCTAGACTGACTATTTTGAATTTTCATCATATGATGTAGGTACTACCCTTTCCACTATGCTCCATTTGCTTCTGACTTAAAAGGCATTAGTCAAGTAAAAGTGACATTTCAGAAAGGTTTGCCTTTCAAGCCTTTTGATCAACTAATGGGCGTTCTTCCCCCGAAAAGGTAACTTGATCATCATGAACGAAATCGTTCTTGATGGTTAGATAAGGATGGCATATTTTCTTACGATTTCTTTTGTTGAATATGAAGCCTGGCTTGGCTTAGTTTAAGCAACCCGGAATTTCATTCAACTGTGTCTTAAATTTCTTGTGGAATGCTAACTATTCTTTCTGATAATCAATCAGTGCCCATGCACTTCCTATTGCTTACAAGGAACTAATGGTGAATGAGAGTTCTAAAATCAAAGACTTTTATCCTACTGGTAAGGCATATGCACAGATAGTAACTTAATGATAACTCATAGAATTGTTTTATTGGAAAACCATCGACGCCTAACAGGCTTCCACTCTATTTGACATGTAGAGTTTCCCGTGGATGTTGATGGGAAGCGATTCCTATGGCAGGTTCAATTCTAAACCGGTATTCTAAATTATGTTGTGCTTTAATGTTTTTTTTAATAGCTAACAGAACATCGTTTTGCATTTCTTGAAGGGTGTCTCCAAACTTCCGTTTATTCAGGAGGAGCTTCTCTTGGCAGAGACAAGAGTACTAGAGAAGGAACTAAAGGTGTGTGTCACATGATCTCTTTTTTCTTAACAGTGTTTCTGCTTGATGCAATAATCAGTTTGTCTGGAAATTCTAATTACCGTATTTTACCTGTTGAGCTTCAATGATTGACGCCAGAGGGTAATGAGTTTGTCATCATATACTTTTGGCTTGTGGCATGTAGGAACATGAAAGACTGAGAAATGCAGAGGGTAAAGACAGATTGTTCTTAAGAAGATCAAGCGATTTAGATGATCAAATCAGTTCAAAGAACAAAGAAAATGCATCTTTGATGACAAACAAAGACATCATATCAAGCAACTTCTTGAGGTAAGGAAGATGCAATAGGAGATCCGATGCCATCAAGCGCCCGTGCAGTCCTGCTTCCAAGTGGCCCGATAACTTTTGATTGATATATTGTTTTTTCTTTCAGAGATCTGAAGCTGAATGGCTATATCCATTTCGAGGCTGATCGATCAAATGACGTAGATTCTGGTTGCACAGACAAAGATTCAAATGTTTTGTAAGTAAAAAATGTAGGTGATCGAGAGTTCATTAAAATTACTTCTCCACATAATATATGTGTCTGTTTTTCTACTACACAGGTCATTGTTTTTTGAGTTACCTCCGGACTGCTCTCACAAACCCCACCTGCTGGAAGGTGTTGATCTTCCTGTAAAGGTGCAAGTTTGCTCTAGTTTCTTGAAAGATAGAGATTACATTAATGGTATCTAATCTATATCAGGATTACTTGCTTAAATTTGTCTTGCAGACAATAACACCAGAAGATATAGTTACAGAAGAGCTCTGGCATAGCTGGAGCAGAGGCATGAATAGGCAGGGAAGGTTTAACACTAATCAAAACTTTAACCATAAACCGGTTTCAAAGCATGGGACACAACCACCACATCTCCTCATAAGACCTGCAGGAGATGGGTGGGGTGGGGGAAATGGAAGAGGAAGAGGTAGGGGAAGATCAATCGAAGGTCATCAGAACTTAGTGCCCGGTCAAAGACCCGTGTCGAGTTTTCCTGTCGCTACAAATCATTATAGCGCGCCAGCCTCAACTACAACCTGGACATCTTCAAGGGGTCCTAGGCCATCTGGGCTTGACCATAGTTCTTGGCGAAATGGTCCCAGACCAAATGACACTCATTGGAGGTGGCCAAATGAATCTTTTCCAAGGGCAAATGACGCACATGGTGCAGTACATACCCCATCTGGGCTTGGCTACAATCCCAGGCAATATGCTCCTAGAGCAAATGGCTCTCATGGGAGGTGGCCAAATGAATCTTTTCCAAGGGCATATGACGCGCATGGTATGATACATGCTCCATCCGGACAAGGGTGTAATCCTTGGCGAAATGGTCCCCCAATTAATGACACTCATAGAAGGATACATACCCCATCTGGGCCTGGCTATAATCCTGGGCAAAATAGTGCCCGAGCAAACGATCCTCGTGGGAGATGGCCTAATGAATCTTTTCCCAGGGCAAATGACAGTGGTGGTAGGGTTCAAAGTCAATCTGTACAATGCCCTCCTGTATGGGGGCGTGGGAGAGGGAGATACGTTGAAAGAGAGGTTTAAACTACATTCTGCTGTAGTAGTCAGTAATGCCCTGGCCTTGTGGGACAAAAAGGACACATGGTTGCCCTTTTTTGTACTTGTAATTTATGCATACATGTTTTTGAAGCTCTTGAAGCTATGTGGCTCCTAATGTTTTTGTATGTGTGTCTAAGCTGCACCACATTTTGTGTGAGAACTATCTTATTTTTGGGAAGTAAATATGCCGAAAAAAAGTTATCCTTTTATCTTATTATTAGAAATGTATACACATTATACTATACCCCTATCCCTCATAACATTCTATTGCATCTAAGCAATCTACTTCATCACAGCTGGGGAAAGGATGAGCATCTTACATGACAATCTCTCTATAGAGAATACTATTGAAGCCATGTTCGTTACGACAACAGAAAAAATGTCTGTCGTAAGCTAATTCACTGTTCTTTGTCAACTTTTTTACCAATCCAATTGGCGACGATTGGAGTGAGTGCAACTGTGGGAGGAAATCTGATGGGAGATGCAGCTTTGTGCGCGGCATAGGCTAAAGCAAAAGTCCCAACTTTTTCTCCAGTCTCATTTGAGGTAATGCCTACCTGCAATAAAAGTGCATAAACACCTTAAGAAACTTGTAAGTTAACTGCAACTTTGTCCTATAGAAGTGTATACAACGTACCTTCAGTAACAACGCGGCAACATCAACACCAGCATTAATGAGAGCATAACAAAGGGCGAATGAGATCAAAGAGAGAGTAATGGATGTTGCCAAGTATGCACCGCCGTATTTTGCTAGTAGATCCTTGGCTTGATCGCCTTTTGATTTCGTTTCCTTGCCTTGTTCGTTTCCTTCGTCTTTGGAGCTAAATATCTACACATCCATATTGAAATAACAAAGCATAAATGCACTGCTAGAGGTTCTTTAGTTCCATTTAAGACTAGTAATACTACTCCAAATGAAACAGCTGAAGAAAATATAAGCAGACAATTTGCTGTGTACTCATGTGAAGTAATAATATAAAAACATGGAATCAAGAATTCTAAACAGTTGGTTTGTCATTGACTCCAAGAATGATTATATGACCAGAAAAGAAAGAGAAATCCCTAACCTATTAGCTTGATTCCAAAATTGTGGCTACCAAGAAGTAATTCATTACAACAAAACTTGATAAATCAAATTTACAGGTCTACAGTGGAAACAGAAAGGAACTCTAGTGAAATAGTGAAAAATCAACTTTACTCAACAGGCCCATATCAACAAAATGGAATCTTGAGAGTTTCTTAAGTAGGGGGGGTTTACCTTCCAGAGGCCAGCTTCAAGGCCATACTTCTTGGTTATGTCATCCGCAGAAGACGGGGAGCTGATTTCCTCGGTTTTCTCCTTAGTAGCTCTAGCTCTGAAGCTATTAAACTTGGTATCTGAAGAGGAATTTAATGGATGAGAAGAGTTGATTTTGCCGGGACCCAAGTTATTGAGCAGAGTTGCAGAGACAGGAGCTTTTTGAGTGAAATTGTAAGAGGACAATTGAAGACTTATGGCCATTGGGTCTGCCACACTCTAACCAGCTTAAAAATCTCGATGAAGAAGAAAGTGAGAAAATATTATGGAGTGATTATTTGATGGTTGTGGATTGTGAATTGTGATTGCAGGGGGTTTTCCTCTTCTGTTTGGGCCTTTGGGGGAGTAATGAAGATAAAATCGGAGGATGGAAAAGGTGACAAGTAACTACATTCCTGGCCCCTTTTTTTTTCCCTTTTCTTTTTTCTGCTCATAACGGGTTCGAACATTGATCTACACATTAAGTTATAATCTAACTCACCACTAGACCGATACACCTTGTATCATGGCCCTGTTTGATTACAACTACCGATGGCAATGATTATGATGAGAAGTGTTCTGCTGTAATTACTGATTTACCCTTCCAACAGTGACAATGCTAAGGACCCTAGATTAATAAACTCACCATTTTGACACCACACCAACAACTAATATGTCCACATTCGGTCCTCGGTTTTAGAATCAAGTTTGCACTGATCGATTATCATAATTTGATAGAATGAATCCCAAATTAAAATTTAAGAAGCTACTTTCACAGTTTCACCTAATCAATTGTTTTAGGCATAATGACATGATTTTCTCAGCGACTGTTTTTGGTGTGGCCTTATCGAAAACTTGCATATATTGTTGCAGTAAACACAGATGTTTTTTTTTTTGGATCATAAATATTAATTTGAAACCTTTGTATTTCCCACACAAGCTAAAGATAGAGTCAATATATATTATACATGGAATCCAAAAGCACAAGAAATCAATTACATTGTTTCTAGATTCTGATCATAACAATTAATGAGACACAAACACAAGATATACGAAACAAACAAAAGGAAATCAAATCTTCAGGCCACCGCATGCATGCATGTACCCTTAGCGCCTTCTCAGTGAAACCGCAGAAATAACAACCAAGAATACGAAGATCGTTGCTGCAATGAATGAAGCCACCACTGCGCCGCTGACTCTCTGGCAGAAATCATTGAACTGCTGGCAGATTGCTAGCCAGTTGGTGTTTTGGTTGCCATTGTGTGCCAAATACACTATGGCCGCCGCTGCAGAGGCTGCTGATGTTGTTAACGCCACCAACACCTGACAACCATTTAAATTTCTTTTTTCAACAAAACTATACCGCGTGATTTCAATTTCATCAAAAAAGTTCGTTTTGAAAACACTTCTTACAAAGGCACGCGTATAAACTGTATTGTATGTAGGCGTACTTTTCTATGGTGTCTCCACATGCACGCACGTGGAGACACCATAAATATAAGAAATAAAAAATTAATGAAAATCAATAGGGGTTTACCGTGTCGAATATAAGCAGTAGCAGTCTAGCTCCGGCTATGTGTGGTCGGACAATGCAGACAATGGAGAATGGCAGGGAAAGAACAAGATATCCGCTTGCAATTGCGTTGGCAATCACGAAAAATCTTTATACACATATTATTCCGTTTACAGATTTTATTAGTACACAAAATCAACTGAATCATTTAGTTATTTAATTTGAAATTAGATTGGAGATATTAAAAAAAGAAAATTAAAAAAAAGAAAAGAAAAGAAAAGGAAGCATACGTGAAAGCAGGGAGATCATCATAGCTAGCTTGAAACTGGAAGAATTGAGTAAAAAAAGGGAGAGTCTGATCAGTAGTTCCCATAGTAGTAGTAGCAGCTAAAGCAGCAACAAGTGCACATATCCTTAAGATGAAGTCGAAAATGGCGACGCCCCGTTTCATTCCACCACCTGGCTGCTGCTGCTGACTAGGAATATTAACACCTTTTGTAGTAGCCATAACAGCAACTGGAGAAGCAGCAGCTGCAGATGATTTTCCTTTATTAGTTGACCTGCTGGATTCTTGTATCAGAATTGCTGTTTCACCATTATTGCCTTTTGTTGAGTGACTTGGATCCATTTGGAATTCAAGTTAAAAAGAGATAGAGAGAATAAATTGATATACACCAAAAAAAAAATGTAATGTAATTGTTTGTGATGAAATAGGATTCATGGATTAGGGATCATTATATAGATGCATAGTAGAAGGTAAGATATTGAATGGATTAGTTTTGTATGGGGGACTTCTTTTAAGTTGATATTGCTTTGGGAGAGTGGTTGCCTACTTGCTCCATTCTAGGATATTTGGTATGGTATTCTTTTAATAAATGTAACACTACTTTTTGTATGCATGTTTCGTTATTGCTGGCTATTTTTTTTTTTATTTTTTTTTGTTTTTGGGGAAGGGGGATTGTGAATAAAGAAAAAAAAATATGTAAAAATCAAGAATCAGGACAGTGAAAAAAAAAATTATAAAGATAAATTTATTGATCACTGCCTCAAATCCATTATTTGCTATAATGTTTTCCAATGGAATAGATCACAAATTCATTGTTCCATTGTTTCGTTGAATTTTTTTTTTTTTACGAAAATGAATTTGAAAAAGAAATTGAAAAAAAAAATTTCAAATAAGATGTTAGAATGTATATGACGAAAAAAAGAAAAATATGATGAATGAATTACGATATTTTGATGCTTGGATCAAAATATATGTTCATTTTTGTAACTGGGGAGAATATCAACGTGAGGTGGTCGGCTTCTGGTGTCTTTAGCACAACGTGGTTTGAGATCCTCTATGGAAAGAGGCACGGGAGCACCGGAAGAAGTTCATTCTGACTTTGCATGATGTTATGCTTAATAGTCAACATCATATGTGCAATGTGTAAGTTGCTTAATGTAGAAGTAGAACGGTTTAAGAGAGCCTTTATTTATGAACATAGGTGGTTAGTTAATGTCGTAAATTTATATTTGATGAGTATAAAAGATAAAACACCTCATTTGGTTAGGCCCTCTGTATTTTTGCAATTAGGAGTTGGACTCCACTTGGGTTGGACCCGTGTCATATTAGAAGTTGATTAGGTGTTGTGGTGCATTTCACCATAAATTTTGTGTATAACCAATCCTTTAGGTGGTTGTATTTTATTAGATGGGCTAGTAAATGAGAGTGAACTTTTATATGTACTTTCATGGTAGTAACCATATTATTATTAGTGTGTATGGGATTTTTGATGTATGAGATTAAATAAAGGTTCTGAAAAATGTGGGGAGATTCATAAACTTTTAGGAAGAGTCTTAATCGTCTTTAGAGCATCACATAATATCTACCTTTTCGGATACTGGAGTCCGTATTTAGAAAAAACGTTCGATACGCATATTATTAAATTGAATCAATTATATACGTAAGCATGACTATAATAACATAAGAGTACAAAACGGAAAATGAAAAGATAGAATCGAGAATATCAAACTGACAAATAAAAGTCGAGAAGTACAACTACTTAAAACCTTCATAGTCTTGCAACACCAAAAGTCTAATATCAAACTTGCCAATCATGGCAAAAGTCTAACCAACAACAAAGTACGGTACATAAAGTGTGATTACAAGATTTCAACACAAAAATAACAAATAAAAAATTCAACACAATTAACAATGAAAGAACATCTTCATAAAGCTCCAACATGCTTTAAAATCAACCTAGCAAGCATTATCTTCAACCTGCCAATCTTCTCAGGAATGGAAACGCGTAAAGTAAACGGGGTAAATACAAAAATACTTACTAAATGGTAGAAACACCCGATCAAAAACGAACAACAACCATACATTTGATTGTGATTGAGTTGAAAAAAGAAACATCCCTCATCATATATTGATTACAAACATTGTGTTGTGTATACAATCGCTTTACATTGCATATCCCCCTAACCAAAAAAAGCATAGTGCTTTATTTTGATTCACTTTTGAATCATTTGATTAACTCAATAAAGTGAGCAATTAAGGACCAAAACATAACCCCTTAAAAAGAGCTAAAGCTTAAGCCTTTTTGTTTTACTTTACATTTAAATTTGCTCTTCTTATTATATTGTCTCAAAATAAAGCACCATTATGAACCACCTAAAACTTTGTCATATAATTTCAAACAGCAACATATAAATTTGACCCAAAAAAAAAAAAAAAAGACCTTAACAAATCTTAGGTAATCTATTATTCACCCCCTCAAGATTACCTGCAGAGACCTAACAACATAGAAAGCTTCTTATTCTTCTTCAACACTTCCAAAATCATCATCATCATCATCATCATCATCATCATCATCGTCATCGTCATCATCATCTTCAAATTCAAGAGTATCATCATCTGATTGAATAAGTTGCATCCTTAACCTTCCATCTTCTCTACATGCATGCATGAATTCTTGAGTTGGGATTCTCACTTCTTGAAGAATAAACCTGCCATCTTGTCTATATGATTCAAAGTACACCCATGGCTTTCCTGTCTTTCCTATACAAGAAATTGGTGGTGGAAATGGCTTTTTACTTGTTGTTCTTGATCTCTTCGACGATTCCTTCAACGAACCGTATGAATGCCTTGAAGATGATGAGGATCTGCTTATTCTATTATTATTGTTATTGTTATTATTATTATTATTATTATTATTATTATCCTCATGGATTTGAAAATCAAAGCAATTCTCATTTTTCAAGTCCTCAACATCATCAGAGCTTTCAAAACCAAGGCTCTCTGTACACAATGATAAGGTCTCTGAATTCAGTGAAGAAAAGCTATCACTGTGTTTGTATTGTTTCATGTGGCCACTAGAAGAATAATAGCTTGTTAGGCTTTTGCTTCGATAGATTTTATCCGGGGGGCCGTCGTTTTTTTCCTTTTCAAAGCTCTCCTGATCAATGCCACACGGAACAACAATCTCTCCTGACGACGCCGAGGAGAGAGGGGGAGAGGGGATGATGAACATAAGGACTCATTCTGATTCTCTTTGAAATGTATGTCACCGAAGATTTCGGTGTAAGAAGGATGTTCATTGCTGTGTTGTTTCACAGGTTCTATCAGGTTCCATGATGAGAAAGACTTAAGAATTGATGGACTTTGAGGCAGTGGCTTCTCAAAGATATTGTGAAGGCTACCACAGGCAGTCATTATAGGAGGGAGAGATAATTGGGATCAAAATATATGTACACAGAAGAGAATGTTGCAAGATTTGAAGTCTTGTATTCTTATGTGTGATAGTGGATCATTTGTGGGAGGGGTAGGGGGTAGGGGGTAGGGGGTAGGGGTAAGGGGGTAGGGGGAGAATAGAAGAGATGCATGCTATGAAGAAGGAGATATATGCAATGTAAGGAGGACATGGTTTGCTATTTTTATTGGGCATATGCTGGTTTTATGGTACCCTCTTAAAGTTAGGAGATGAATTAGGATGAGTGGTTTCCATGCATTTGGTAAAATTTGGTGGTCATTATTTTAGATATAGAAAAGGTCAATTTGACTTGCCTTATCTTCTGTTTTTTTTTTCATCCCTCATCAGAAAACCATACTTTTACTTTTTTAACCACAAATCTACCTTTTGTCCCTCTTGATCAAAAGTTAAACTAATCAGTCACCTATTTTTCCTCTAATCACTACTCAATCTTTTGAAAATGTTGTGTTTGAATGAGTCTTGCATACTAAACATAGGACGACATAATAATCATTCGTAGCCGCCGTTGATCAAACAACAGGGTCACTTCGATTAAGGGCTCGTGTGGATCGATGTGTACCTACCATTATTGATACATGATCACAAAGCTGATAACAAGAAAGAAACTAGATATGCATTATTAAACTGATAGAAGAAATGGTTAAGAGAAATGGAAGGGCCAAAAAAGAGGGTTTGTCTTGTTGAAAGAAAGGGATATGCAATTTCACCTAACACTAAAATGCATAAGCTCTTAAGATCTGCAACAATGGTATCTTGGATGTGATTTGTCGAAAGTAACCCTTTGGCCTTATTATTAAACGCTTCCAGATCTACCACCAACTCTAGTTTTCATTTTGGGAATGCATATGGGGGAAATATTGTTCAGTAGATACCTCACAATGCATCAAACTGTGGAATTGAGGTTTTATTTGTTTTAACAGACGCTTTTTTTCTCGATCTTTTCACATACGTGACATTCATCCAACAGTCACGGCACACTGTGGAGAGTGGATCCACGAATTTCACACACGTGCATTTGACTCACAAAACCATGTAAGAATTTCACAATCAGTTTTTCAAAGAAAAACAACAGTTCAACAGCATTGTGCAACAATGGCTCGGCATCATCCATAACCATAACAAAGCATATAAAACCTCGTATATTCAAGTACACACAAAAAATTATTATTCACAAATGCAAAACAAGAAAACAAGTAAGCTTATAATATTCATCACATCACAAACTGCTAAAAGTGTAGACATACCAAAGTGTAAAAAAGCAAACCACTTAGACATCAAGATGGTGACTTAAACCAATTTGGCTGGCTAAACAAACAATCAAAAGGCTGAGAAATTTCCAAAGTTGTAACCATCATTTCCAGTTCCTAACAGCAAGTTTACCGTATTTTCTCAACCAAACATAACAACCACAGACGAGGTAAGGGGGGGCACCTTCAGCGCCAGGCTTCAAAACGCTCAGCAGCAGAATTAATCCTGCACAAATTGCTGATTTCCTTGCTCATACTTTGCATTCCAATTGCTTGAACTACAGTTGGCTGCTCTTCCAACTTCTTAGGATAGTCCACATGGGAGGAAGCACAAGAATGGCCACCTGTCCCGCAATCCAAAGCGGGTTTATCCTCTTTTGGGCAAATCCTGGAACCATTTATTGTTCTGGGTTCTCTATGATTGGTTATAATATACGACTGGATCGGGGTTCCACAAGAACCGCTTTCGCCAGATTCCGTAGCAGACGTTGAGTAACTCATATACTCTTCTTCAGAGACATCGTACAAATGATTAGAATCAGAAGAACTGTCTTGATCAGGTTCTGATGCAACGAAAACGTGCTCTACCTCTTCATCAGACTGAGGAGCATCTTCCAAGTGTAGCTGTGGACTTTGATGTCCATTCCCATCGGATGGTCTACGATCCGATGTAGAACCTTGTCCAACCACCAAGTCCTCCCTATCTTTTAAAGTCCTCTCAATGAGAGTTCTCAGAAAGTTCATTACTTGGACCGCGTACATCAATGCAGTCAATGGGTCAGACATCTGAAGTAAAATAATACCAATTACTTCTTTTCATATACACAACCAACCACATCACACAACATGGTAAACTTCAACAAGTAAATACCTATACACATCACTAAGGCATTACCTGAGTCATATTTGGAGCAAACACCATGGCAATATTTCGAGCATTCATCTTGTTAAGATGTTCTAATTGGACAACATCAGCCATCAGATTGATAGCCCAGTCCAGCAGGCCAGCTTCTGACGGAGGTAGAAGCCTCACAAGGGATGCACATTCCTCTTCAGATTGGCATTGCATCACCTGCTCAGGGGACAGAGGATCTAATACGCCGCTTGGAAGTTCCCTAAACCAAGCCTGCAAGATCATGCAAAGTTAAACTAAGGTGAAAAAGACTGTACTAAGGTAAAGCAAAGTTAACACGGGTAAATTAAAATAAAGATAAGCCAGCCCTGCAAGATCATGTTGTCCTGGAGATTTTCAATGGAATTAGCAACTTATAGAAACAAATACATGATGTGATTCGAAAACTGGACATATATTGTATATGAAACACCAAAAATTAAACAAAACCCTTTATAATTTGTAATACAACTCAAAAAAGTACAGTAAAAATAAAGAAAAGCAATCTATATAAACATGTCACCGTAGCAAACTAATTCCTCTAGCAAAGAATCATTTCACCTGTTCTTTTTCTAGTTTTCTTTTAATTGTTTTGAATATTTCATCTGTGTTTTACAAATAATATTTCCGGTTTCCCAGCATGAAGTATACAAGCCAACTCCCAAGAAAAAAAATCAAGTGGGACGTAAACTGAGAAAAGCCACTCATAAGAAGCTCGTCTGCTATGCTTAGGAAAAATGCTTATTCAGTCCAATATAATCAAACTTTACCTCAAACTACAACTGATTAGAAAGATATTCCACCTGATCTGAATCATTTAATAAGTTGGATAAACAGTCTTAAATAAGTATATGGGACAGTAATTCAACATGGTATTAGAGCAAGAGGTCATGACTTCAAACCCCCTTGTCTCCACTCCCACCCTATTTATATTGTCGAGTGTTGGCTTCCTTATTGGCCTTGCTGTGCCATTTATACGTCTTTGTGTGCCTTATTGTAGATTTACACTTAAGGAGCACGTTGAATTGTATGTTTAAATATGTGAATTATTTACCTCCCTAAACCTTAAGCTTTTGGGAGAGATGGTAATTCAACACGATCCAAACCATGGCCATGTATTTGAGCGTACAACAAGAGCCTAGCTAATTTGCAACCGAATTGAATAGATAAGCTTAGTGTTCAAGTTAAAACACATCATTTGAATAGATAAGCAATGATATAAGAAGTGCACTAGGTCTTAGTAACCCTGCCAAACAGTGCACTATACCATAAAATTTAAACCAGTGTTATGTATAAATATGTCTTCATGATGTTTGACATAAATAGAGTACTTTACCTTGATAAGGCCTGCCAAACAGTGTACATCAATGTCTTCGGGAACGATTCCCCGGTTTATTTGGTTTCTAACATACTCTTCTTGGCTATTTTCTGCATTTATTCTGAAGATCCCTTCAGCCTGAAGACATCAATTAGTAGTTCAATACATGTGCAAAGGCATAAGCCAATTTCAAGAAGATAACAAAGGGACATACATGGACATTTGCCAATGAGACATTAATTAATTTACCTGCAAGCCTCCTTGAGCATACAAACGTTTTTGCATCAGCAGGATTATCATTGGTACACTGTTCCCTCTCGAGTCAAACGATAATTGCATAGATTCTGTTGAAACTCCAAAAACAGTGGTACTACAAACAAATTAAGTTAGTCTGATATTTGCATAAATGAAGAAAGCAGACCAACTCAAGCTAGGTTTCGGAGAATCATAAAAGCAGTCATCTTGACGCTAATGACCAAAAAACAAGTTGTGCCTCTATACCTAAGTGGAAACAAGTTATACGATGTATTCCATCAGTAGGTCAAGAAAGTAAATTTCGAAAACCAGTCAAACTGACACAAATGAGTGATATCTGGTGATTTTACACGACTAGAAATTCAGAATTAAAATAATTCAAAACTGAAACAAAATGCATTGCAAGGTACATATCACCACAGACCCTCTTGTTTTTTTTCAGACACTGGTTGCCAACAAAAGATAAGACACCGACCCATCATATATTGACAAACATGGCAGAAAGACAAGCAACAAGACAAATACTTTCCATTGGAGAAAAACAAACTGCATCTTTCATTATATGGTAAAAGAGTTATGAGAAAAGAGAAACTTATTTACAATAAATACGAGCAAGGGGCCTGTCCTAGGCATTTGCCAAAAGAGATGGATAATATTGGCCTTAGGCAGGAAGCGATGACGAATTCGGATACAATATGAATATACTACAAATAGATAACTTGAGACTTAAGTTAATACAAATAACAGATTACAAAGAGTCGATGTTTTACAATGTATGCTTATTGTGTAATAACATTACTTAAAATGGCATTGTTTACCAAATACATAATACATAACAAGACAAAAACACACAAATAGAAAAGCCCTTGATTGTTTCTTACAATGCAGCAATAAATAAGATGATAAAAAAGGGAAAAGGGAGAGGGGGGTTGGATGGAAGCATCTTGTTTATGCATGGTCTAGGAAAGGATTGGGCCATTTAGGCATACTATACGCTCCCGTTCAATAAGATAATACTTAAATTAAGTGACAATGTAGTTCCAGCAAATGGAAGATAAGAAAAATGACATAAACATCCTTTTATTACTGTGCAGAATTATTAGTTAACAAAAAATACGCAAAAATCGATGAGAATTAACTTGCTTAACCTATCTACTTCGCATTTTGACTTTTGAGGCCAGAATCTCAGTTCAAGAACCTAAGGGCTCCAAACAGTGACATATTCAGAAGTAGTCAACAATTAGTTGAGCCTATTTCAGAAAGATCAAATCTCCAGGTCCTATAAACCATAGAGATCATTACCAAATAACTCTTAATTGCAGAAAAAGGTGAAAAAACTACTCTAAAATCAAACAACGAAAAGAAAATACAGGCAATAAACTCCATTGCTGAAATCTTTCAAAAGTAAGATTTACCAAATCAAGAATTTCAGATTCAAGAACCACACCCCAGGAACCCCATCACGAATGATTCTCACCAATATGATAAATTGCCAATGAGAATAAGAAAAATGCCCGACAAATGATAAACATTGAAATGTACCTAGCACTAGGGGCCCTGCTAGGAACCTCAGGCTCAAACTCGACAGGCAAACCCAAGAACCCATTAAACCTATCAAAGGTAACATGGGCCACATGACGCACGTTAGTTGGCCATCCAATCTCCATCCCTCCTCCTCCACCAGACCCACCACGAGCTCCGCCTCCACCAGCAGCAGCACTGCTAGTCTTGCAAGCCATCCAGAAACCCTTTCTAAACAAAGTAACCAAAAGGGCTAACAAAGACAACTGATGATCCCTTCTCTCCTTATTCTCTCTCTCCTTCACCTCCCTTTCTTCCAGTTCTCCGTCTATATTTCCCTCATCAAAGTCACCACCACCAATTCCTTCGGTTTCATCTCCTCCTACTAAGAAGTATGCACCGCTGTGATGAGTCGGGGTAGAAATTGAAGCGGAAGGAGATGAAGAAGAGGAGTAGAGGACCTCCGTCATTCCTGTATGTAATTGAGATATTTGGGGGGAAAAAAAGAATTCTTTACTATTATATCCTGGAAATAGTAAAAGGGGGTAAAATTCAACGAATCTTGGGGATTTCTTGGATTATAAAACTAAAAAAAATGGGGTTTGAGAGATTGGATTGCAGGAGGGGTCAAGGAAGGAGAAAAGACGGATTCAAGTGTAACAAAGCTGTGAAATTGCGGGAAAGAGTGAGCGACTAAATTGGAGGACAATAATAATGCAATCTGTCCTTCTTAAAATTATAAATTATAATAATTTTATATACAAAAAAAAAACATCATCATGATTTTATTGATGCATCACACTATTTATCAATCAAATCAATTTGATCTTTGGAAAGATAACAGTTGAGTTGTAATTGATTTTTTAAGATTGATTTGGTATTGATAACCGTTGAGTTATAAAAATAGTGTGTTGAATTAATAATCACTATATGTATGTAGTGTTATAAATACTATAATTAGTGCCAAAAATATTTGTTTATTCTTAAATTTCATTTTACCTGTAAAAAGAAAAAGGTTTATTCCAAATAATTATTTATTGTCATCATTTACTCTATCTATATATATTATGGGCAGTATTATTATACTTAAACTCTTTTTAATCATTTAATTAATAATTGATGAAAACGAAACAATAGTTCCTTTATTATTATTTGGTATATATGATTTTGAAAATAATTCACTACTTATTATAGAAGAAGTATTAATTAATTGATTTGTTGTGGCATGCAAATATGATTTCTCGTTTTAGTGAGAAGGAAGTATATTTTTTTATTATAAGGAAAAGGGGAATGGAATTGAATATAAATGGATGGCAAAAGAGAAGGAGGGACGTGACAATCATGATGTGATCACTTTCTTTATTTGTATATATATTATTTATATTTTTTTTATTTTGATTTCACTTTTGATATATTATTATTATTGTTTTTTTGCAGTGGACTTATATCGTTTGTTTTATTGCTGTGTTTTGGCTGGGTATCAAAGGCGAAATAATAAGGTGACAATGTGATGCCGACAGCAACATATATCGTTATCTTTTTGTTTTATGCTTTTATTTTATTTATTTATTAGTATTGTTTTTTCTTTTTAAATACCTTTTTATCTAGAATTGTAGATCCACAAATGAGACCAGTCACACGCACCCTCCCATCACGATCAATGTCTTTAAGATACTTGTCTTTTCCTTCGGAGGACTTTTCGGTTTTGGGTTTGTCTTAATGATAGACTGTTTAGTTTTATTATCCTCTTTTCATTCCTGTCAGTTTTTTTTTGTCAAGCACACACATACCTTCTAGCTAGGTATGGTGTGGATTTGCTTGGTCGAGTGGTTTGGGATACTACCCCGCCGAACGATGTAATCTCTGCTTCGTTGACAGATTTGCCTTAATAAAATTGTTTGGTTTTTTCAAATAAAAAAAAAATACGTGCAACTTTCTTTTATTATTATTTTTTTGACAGGTGTAACTTTCTTTTATATCTAAATTTTAGTTTAACTATAGTTACAACTTACAAGAGATTGTTTCTTTTTACCATAGAACAATAATAAAAATAACTACGATAAATGTAACGACTTGTCTCAAAATCTAAAATTTTAAAACTACCTAAAATAGAGAAATCCTGAATTAAATTTGAAATGAACCAATGCATAAATCAAGGATATGATTACGATATTTATAAAATTTAAATTAAATCACACCCTAGTTAATTTCTAATAATGACATTAAAAATGCTACCATAAATAAGATATCTAATTCGAGAATAAATCTCTAATTCTTTTTTATCAATCTCCCCGAGCTAGAAAGAATGTGTGCTTGAGTTATGTTTCTTAAAGTGACGTGTCATTTTTCCTCATCCAATCGTATTCCACCCATTAAATTTGTGGTAAAAAATCAAACTCGATACACGCATGTTGTGTATTCTTATGTTTTTTTAACTGTCGGGAAAGAATAATCATATATATTAAGAAAATTATTAACGTGTCTTAAATAGAATATAAAATAACAAAATTACCCTTCATTCCTTGTGAATATACCAAAATTAGGGTTATTAAAATGAAGGTTAAAAATAAAACAAATTCTGAAAAGTGACGATTAAAAAAAACGGAGAAAGTAATATTTATTTGGCTTAATCATCTTGTTTTGACAATGGACCTTAGTGCTCGTAGTGTTATGTTATCATCCCATTAAAATCGTTTCTTTCGGTCGGAAGCCATTATTATTCAATAATGTAACATGTTGACTTTACCAAATCGTTAATTGTCATAATTAAAAGGGATGTGGTTAATGGGTAATTAGTTATCTTATTGTATCCAACTAAACTAAAAGAAAACAATAATAACATAAGTCCTATAAAATTATCATTCCATTTCCATCTGAATGAGATGATGCCTTCTTTATCATTAATCAACGTGTAGTTTTTTTTTTTTTTTTGGGATGATGTCACACGTGTGAAGATAACACATATAGATATCATATATCTGCATCACACACAAGTTTTTTCTGGGTGGATCATACGGTTTTATTATAAAGTGAAATGGTGCGGTGTAGTGAAAAAAAAAACCTCTTTTAAATAAGCCTAATATTTCCAATGAAAATAATCATTACTAAAAAGAAAATTGCATTGGTCAACCAGATCGCAAATTGACCTAATTTTCCTGAGGCCATGAGAGAATGAAGGACGTGCACCCAAACAAAATCCCCCCCCCCCCCCCCCCCCCCCCCCCCCCAACATAGCAGTTTAGCACGTCATGCACAGACCTCTCTCTATCTCCTCACCATTTCTCTTTCTCTCCCTATGCCATTTCCCTGTGAAAACACCCTTTTGTTTCATACAGAAATCCCATATTTTCCTTCAGACATTAATCTTAAAAGCCATTAATTTAGATCTGTTTCAACTGATATATATGTAATACAAAGAGTTGTTGTAATTAAGCAACATTATAATTCTTTCCATCTAAAAGGAAAGAAGAAACAAACTATATACAATGCCAAGCAAGCTACAGAAGGCCATTGGTGCAGTAAAAGATCAAACAAGCATCAGCCTTGCAAAAGTTGCTAGCAACAACACATCAAATCTTGAGGTTGCTGTGCTCAAAGCAACCACTCATGATGATGTTCCGATCGATGATCGTTACGTCTACGAAGTCCTCCAGCTCGTTTCTTCGAGCAAATATTTAGCTGCTGCATGCGCTCGTGCCATTGGCAAACGCATAGGTCGAACAAGGAATTGGATCGTTGCCCTTAAATCTTTGATGCTTGTTCTTCGAATATTTCAAGATGGTGATCCTTATTTCCCTCGAGAAGTTCTCCATGCAATGAAAAGGGGTGCAAAGATTCTCAATCTCTCGAGCTTTCGTGACGATTCCAACGCGAGCCCTTGGGATTTCACGGCTTTTGTACGTACTTTTGCTCTTTATCTTGATGAGAGATTAGAATGCTTTCTAACAGGGAAGCTTCAACGACGGTATAAGCATGGTGTGAGGGAAGCTTTTGGACAGAGAAGCCAGAGGGCAAATGAGCCTGTTCGTGAGATGAAACCCGTAATGCTCCTCGATAGAATCTCGTATTGGCAGAGATTGCTTGAAAGAGCCATTGCCACTAGACCAACAGGAGCAGCCAAGACGAATCGATTGGTACAGGTGTGTCTTTATGCAATTGTGGAAGAAAGCTTTGACCTTTACAAAGATGTTTCAGATGGACTTGCTCTTCTGCTAGATAGCTTCTTTCATCTACCCTATCAAAGTTGTGTAAATGCATTCCAAATATGTGTGAAAGCATCAAAGCAATATGAAGAGCTTAGCGCGTTTTATTCATTGTGTAAAGCAATAGGTGTAGGGAGAACCTCTGAGTATCCTAGCATCCAGAGCATCTCTGAAGAATTAATGGAAATATTGCAAGAGTTCTTGAAGGATCAATCATCTTTTCCAGCAAACACAAAGTCCCCAAATCGTCTATTGCTTCTTCCTCCACCACCGAATGTTGTTTCAAGATCTGGAAGACATGACAGCTATGGTAATATATCAGAAATCTCGTCAGTCACAGACAGGACGTCGGAATTCGGATCGCAGTGTACATCATTGGAAGAGTTGATAAGTGCCACGGAAATTTCAATGACAACCCCATCAATCTCAATTGATCTGGAGGACTATTCAGAGCAGTTTGACAAAAAAACACCAAAAGACGTTACATTTTGCAGATTAAGCGATACGGGATCAACCCGATCGTTGCCTGTTTCAAGCTCGATAGGTGATCTGGTATCATTAGATGATTGGCCTGATAATGAAGAGGAAGAAGATAAAAGCAAGAAGCAAAATCAAGAACCAGTACAACAAGAGCAAAAAGAGAAGCCATTGGAGTCCTCCACCAGTCCCTCTAAAAGGTGGGAGATTGAGCTAGCTGAATGCATAACTATGCCACAAACTCCTCTTCAGAACAATACATCAAACACCTCAAGTGCATTCACTGAACAGAATCAAACACAACAAGAAGATCAAAATAGCCATCCTGATCCTTCAGTAAGTGGTTGGGAGCTTGCACTAATTCCGGATCCGCCTACGGCCTCTCCGCAACCGATGAACAATGAGCTCACTTTGTTCTCATTGGACAATCTTTACCAGATGAATACAGCACCAACATCACATCAATATATTAATCCCTTTCTACAAGACATACCTGACTTGCCTCCCTTGTCGATTCCGGCCACCCCAGCTTCTGATTTCCAGGTGAATTTTCCGGTAGCTGATCCATTTGCCTCAGCACCAACGTTTCAAGAAACTGCGGTTTCTTCAACATGGAAACCAACGTTTTCAGCAAAGGACCCAAATCAAATCGAGAATGATCCTTTTGCTGTGTTTTCTAGCGATCAAACAAGCAGTGCCGATTCCATGGCTTCGAGAGATTTCCTTCAGGAACAACAGCTGTGGTTGCAGAATCAAAACAAGACAATAGCAAAGTACTTGTCATAATTGTTTGAAAAGTGAATGCAGTATAAAATTTCCATTTGAACTACTAGTCTTTCCCATTTCGAATAAAGTATACTCGTTTAAGTTTTGTTCTTCAGAATTCTTGCAGGAAAATGGAGTTGGGTTGGGTTTGATTCTATATTTCCATTCAAAATTGACAGATAATTTTGCCCATGTTTTTCACCCAAATTTTACCATGATCAATCTTGATTGTTGGTACACATTTAGAAAGATCACAATTGAACACATGTATCGACAAGTATCTATCTATAATCATGAATTTAGTGACGATTGTTGCAAGACAATTATAAAATCATAATTTCATGCACATTCATTCATTTATCGACAAGTATAATTATTCTTTTGCGTTTCACCCTAGTATCGTTTTTAGAGAGCCGAGTTGAATCGAGTTAGCAACACCACAGCTACTATTGACATCACATTCCAGGTTTTCTATATTAAGATGTCAAAAATAGATTGAGTTTACATATTTGACTTTTCAATGCCTCGAAAAAGGATTCGTTGTTGCGTCAATAAGAGAAACTTTAATTATAGCAAGCTTTCAGAATCAAAGCTATACTAAATGTGAATACTGATTAACAAAAAAAAAAAAAACACACACACAAACAAAGAGTTCTTGAATGACACAATCACATCTCTATACTAGAGACTAGAGAGATGATATTTTCCAAATAATTGGGAGAGAACAAGAAAAAGAAAACACCAACAAGTAGTAGATAAAGCTAGTGAAGGAGCCTAAATTCTAAGTAGAAGACATTAAAGTTAATCAGATTTCTTATCCTTAGACAGCAGGTACCAACCCACAGCACCAATTCCAGTTACAACTCCAGCAGCAACTGCATAGTTCTTGTACTTCCCAACTGCCATCTTTATTTTTGACAATCTCTCTGATGCAGCTTTTGCATTACTTCCAGATGCTAATCCCTCTAAGCTTGTTGATGCTTTGTCCCCTGCTTTTTGTCCCTGCTTATAAACAACAACTTCATAAATACTATAATCACATTGGTCCAGTCAACTCTCTCAACTCTCTCAAGTTCAAGAATCAATTTTTGGCTAGCATGAATATAACACTCTTTTTAATGAAACAAACATTAGACCGTTCATTTACCTTGAATCCAAACTTCTCAAACTTCTCGGTGATTTTCTGCATAAGAAGGCAAAGTTTCAGGAGTCAAGTGATTCATCTTAACAACTGAAGAAATATATATATATATATATATATATATATATATATATATATATATATATATATATATATATATATATATCGACCCAAAATTGCTAGTTGCTAGACAGACAAAAATGCATCCAGTTGGTAAGCGAATACAAAACCAATGCCATTAATGAAACTAATTCCTCAAAGACTCAAAAAGTGTTTAAGCAGATAATAATTCTTGAAACAATAAGAGAACTCTAGTAGCATGCAATATCAGCAGAAAGAAGCAGGGGCTCCTTCACCTCAACTTAAGTCATGATTTTGGATTAGTGCTGCAACAAAATTTTGTGGACAAAAATATGTATGCTCTTAACACAATAACATCACTCTGCATTAATTCCAACAAACATTATAATAAAGATTAAACAAAGCAAGTAAAAAATCACAGTTTGATCATACAAACCAACAATGTGATCATACAAAGCACCAAATTGAAAGACTTCAAAAAAGGTTAATAAAGGTGCAATTGGAACAGACATGACACATTCACATATTTTTACCTTGATGTAGGTGCTAGCTGCCATGATGAAGGTTGTACTGTAATAGAAACATAAATCTATATCACATCAGAATTCCATTAAAATTTGTCTAACAATCAAAAAATATACTACTCCAATAACCCAAACAAGTTAAAGAGCCATGATTTCTCATAGATAACTAGATACCAATCCTAATTCCTGTGGTATACACAGAAGCAGGGATCGAATTATTGAAACGTCCAAATTCAGGCCATAAACGTTATTCCAATATAATTGGCGCAGTGAAATCATCTATAGTACTCAAAATTCTTCTTCAATCAGCATATTCATCACACCAAAACACCAAAGCTCATACAAACATACATATATGCACATACGTGCATATGTGTAACGTGTGTATAAAAAAAGAAAGATTGATTCTTTCCCTCCAGAATTTCATCCATCCCGCCTAATAATCAAGGATGGCTTCGTGGATAATTGTAGGATTCATTAACATAGATGTATGCTTTAAATATCACAAATTTTAAGCTAAAAAATCACAGGGAAAAATTTTAACAGAAAAAACACAACGATTGATATGGTTAAAAAATGGGAATTTCTAACGCACAAATCATAATAACTACGTAAAAATTGCAGCTTTTACTCAATTGCGAAAACCTTCAAATCTAGCATAAATCTAATACTAGTAAACAGTATTAAGCATTATTCTGTGGAGAAAATTAAACAGGCGAAATTGCATGCATGAAACTAAGAACATAAGAAGAGATTGAAAAGCTAACCGATCGTGGAAGAAGAGATTAGATCTTGTGAATTAAATTTCGAGAGAAAAGGTTGAATTTACGAAATTGTGAAGTGAGTGGGGTTTAAGAGCAAGGAGTATTAATTGGTCTCCAAGAAATCGTTTTTTTCCTTTTTTTTTTTTTTTTGGAGGAAAAAAAAAACAAATACAGTAGTACAAAATTTCAGTATCTTGAACGAGAAGTCAAGTAAATTTTTTCACAAGTTTTGTAATTGTAGTGTAACAGTAGTTTTATTTATTTATTTATTTTTTCTTTTGCGGAATCTCGTTTTATTGTTGAAGTGGATTAATAATTGCGGATATATTATTTTATTCCTTTTTTTCCCCAAAACTTATGATTACACAAATATGGAATATGGTGCCCCAATTTCATTATATCTATATTTTCTTTTTGCAAAATCATTATATCTATATTGTATTTGGCTTTAGATTAGAGAAATGTACGTGTCACAACAAAAATATACATAATATTAATTGTCATAACACTCTTTTTCATCATTGATTTTTATTGGACTCATTTGAATCAATAAATCCTACATTTTAATCAATGGTCCAAAAATATATTATGCATTCTGTTGTGTTCATTTTATTAGGGCACTATACTCTTCAGATTAACTGAGGAGGGTCATTAATATTCATACGTATTCCCAACCAAAAAAAATAAAATTCATACATATTTGACATAAGTCAAATTACACAAGAAAAATACTAGGATTAGATTAGAAACAACAAAATTATTGAATCATCAATGGAAACAGAGTAATAACAAAAACAAAACAGGACAAACAGCTACAAACATCAACCGAAGAGGAGAGATGGTGGATTAAATTGTTGAAACTTGAATCTTTAAACTTTGTAGTCACAAAAAAAAAAAAAAAAAAAAAGAACGAGGGAGAAGGGAACGGGAATGAGGCTGACTGACTTGGTCGGATTTTCATTAGTATAATTATTTTACAATGGTTTAATGATAAATTCATATATCATTACAATGAAAAAAGGAAATATATATATATATCAAGAGCAAAATTCAAACTTACGTCAATAAGACTTTATAACCACTACTTATCTAGCGTAGTAGCTTAAATTATTCATAAAACATGTGAAACTCCCCCCCCCCCCCCCCCCCCTTATATCATGAGCCCGGAGCGGTAATCCCGGACCCGAGTAACCTTCTTGATTATATTTTATGGGTATATTTTATTCAAAATGTCATTTTTGGTGACTTGATCTCTAAACTGATGAATAATCTGGAAAACTGAGACTGAGAATTATGGTCAGTTCAGTTAAGTATATTCACTTCTGTGAAAGTCAGTTTGATGAAGTGCAACTGAGTTTCTTCTGAAGTTAGCAGTCAGTTTTGGTCTGTTGAGTATAGCTGAGTTCTACATTTGGGCAGTTGGTTACAAGTCTGGAAAGTCAGTTTTGAGATGAGTTTCATCTGGTGGATAATAGCAGGAGCTTGGGTCCACATTTGGGGTATTTATGACAATTCCGACAATGATCTTTAGCGGTTAGGGTTTGGGACTTGTGTCTATAAATACCAATGTTGTAATCAATGCAAGAGTGTGTCTTTCAAGAGTGTTGTTCACACACTTGTGAAAACCTTGTAATTCTGTGCATAATAATATATCTCATTTTATGTCCGTTGAGTAGTCGGCACAACATCGAAAACCACGTTAAATCACCGTGTTCTCTTTGTTTCTGTGTTTTATCGATTCCGTCATACTTTATGTTTGCATTGCTTCTGTTTTATCTTTCTTAAACTACAAACTTCTCATCTATATTTTCAACAAACTGGTATCAGAGCGAGGTTCAAGATTCAGGAGTTGCAGGTTGAACATAGTTGATCTTCACCAAGACCGGTGAGCGGTGCTAGGTTTTGTGATCAAAGGTTTATTCTTTAATTAAAAGGATGTTAGCAATGAACGTGAAGATTGATAAATTTACAGGGAGGAACAGTTTCAGTTTATGGCAAATCAAGTTGTGGGCCTTGTTAGACTCCTTTATCTGATAGAGGGGATGCCAGTTCTGCAGATTATGTCAGTCTGGAGGAGAAAGCACATTCAATCATCATGTTGTGCTTATCTGATGATGTTATCACAAAAGTTGCTGAGGAAGACACCGCTGCCAAGTTATGGTTAAAGCTTGAAAACCTGTATATGACTAAGTCATTGACCAACAAGTTGCTGCTGAAGCAGAGGCTATTCAGCCTGAGGATGCATGAGGGGACTCAGCTGGGAGATCATCTTGATCAGTTGAACACAATATTACTTGATCTCAGGAATATTGATGTTAAGATTGAGAATGAAGAGGCTGCTTTGATTTTGTTGGTTTCATTACCAGCTTCCTATGAGAACTTTGTGCAGTCCTTCATATTTGGGAATGATACAATTGCTTTAAAGGATGTAAGGTCAGCTTTACATGCGAAGGAGCTGAGACATAAGGCAGTTGGGGCAGACAATCAGGCTACATGACTGATATCAGTAGCAGCTGAAAAAGAGCATGGTCAGTCTAGGAAGAAAATTTCCAAAAAGACAAGGTCCAAAGGCCCTAAATCCACAGATGTTTACAATTACTGTATGGAGCAAGGACATTGGAAGTCCAATTGTCCAAAGAGGAAGAAACAACAGAAGAACAGTTTTGGCACGGCTGTTGTAGCAGCTGAGCATGATTCAGACGAGGACATGGTTCTAGTGGCAGGAGAGTCGGCACATCAAACTGATGTGTGGATTCTGGACTCTGGAGCATCATTTCATATTTGCCCTCACAGAGAGTGGTTCTCAAGTTATCAACAGATAGATGGTGGTCATATATCTATGGCAAACAACAAGGTCTTCAAGGTAGTTGGGATTGGCTCAGTTCAGTTGAGGACAGATGATGGAAGATTCTGTAAACTGAGTGAAGTTAGACATGTTCCACAAATGACCAAAAACTTGGTATCTCTCAGTTCTTTAGACGGCAGGGGATTCAGTTTTAAGGGGGAAAATGATGTGTTGAGTGTCTATAAAAACTCAGTTGAGGTTCTCAAGGGAGTCAAGAAAGGGACTCTGTATATATTACAAGGGTCAGTTGTTGCTAGTTCTGATGTTGTGGCTTCAGCTGAGATTCATCAGTCACAGCTTACAAAACTGTGGCACATGAGACTTGGTCACATTGGTGAAAAGGGGATGCAGGTTCTTTCTCAGAAAAAGATCTTCTTGGGGGATGTAAGGTCAAGAATCTGGTCTTTTGTGAGCATTGTGTGTTTGGGAAGCTTCATAGGAGTAAGTTCTTAAAAGGAGTACACAACATAAAGTCATCACTTGATTACATTCATTCTGATTGTTGGGGGCCATCAAATGTGGAGTCATTGGGTGGTCATAGATATTTTGTGTCCTTTATTGATGACTATTCAAGGATGACTTGGGTGGTGATGATGAAACACAAAAGTGAGGCATTCAAGAGATTCATGCAATGAAAGGCTCTAGTTGAAAATCAGTTGAGGAAGAAGATCAAGAGGCTTCGTACAGATAATGGTCTTGAATTCCGCTGGACTGAGTTTGATGAGTTGTGTAGAAATGAGGGTATTGCCAGACATCACACAATCAGGAATACTCCTCAGCAGAACAGGGCAGCTGAAAGGCTAAATCAAACTCTTCTAGAGAGAGCAAGATGTATGCTTTCTCATGCTGGTTTGTCAAGAAGATTTTGGGCAGAGGCTATAACCATATCTTGCTACTTAATCAACAGGAGTCCTCACACATGGATTAGTCTCAAAACACCAGTTGAGATGTGGTCAGGAAAGCCTGCAGATTACTCAGTTTTAAGGGTATTTGGAAGCACAGTTTACTATTATGTCAGTGAAGGGAAACTGGAACCAAGAGCCAAGAAATGAGTGTTTATGGGGTATGGTGATGGATTTAAGGGTTATAGAATTTGGTAATCAGTAGAAAACAGAGTTATTCTCGGCAGATATATAGTTTTCGATGAAAATACTATGCTCAGTTCATCAGTGGGGAGGATAACTGAAACTGAAACCAATGCTGAAACTGAGAAAACTGACAGTAAGGTGGAGCTTCAGGTGGAGTCAGTTGGAATGCAACAATCAACTGATCCAAGTCAGTTTTCATCTGATCTGGTTGCTGAACCAGAGCTGAATCCAAGCCAGTCTGCTGAGCAAATGTCAGTTGAGCGTCAAACTAAGAACATAGGTCAACAGAGTATAGCTATCAGCAGAGCTAGAAGATCCAATGTTGGGGTACCACTCAAGAGGTATGGGTTTGATGATATGGTTGGATACGCACTTCAAGTTACGGAAGAAGTGGATGCTTTTGAACCTTCTACTTAATGGCTTGCTGCTATGGGAGATGAAATGGAGTCATTACTGAAGAATCAGACTTGGGATCTAGTTAAACATCCAGCTGATAGGAGAGTTATTACTTGCAAATGTATCTTTAAGAAGAAGGAAGGGATGACTGAGGCAGAAGGAGTTAAGTATAAGGCACGTTTGGTTACAAGAGGGTTCAGTTAGAAAGAAGGGGGGACTTTGATGAGATATTCTTACCAGTAGTCAGACATACTTCAATCAGAATGTTACTAGCAATGGTGGCACATCAGGACTTAGAACTTGAACAATTAGATATGAAGACATCTTTTCTACATGGTGAGGTAGATAAAGAGATATACATGACTCAGCCAGAGGGTTTCCAAGTTCCTGGTAAGGAAGATCTTGTGTGTAAGTTGAAGAAGTCCTTGTATGGATTGAAGCAGGCTCCTAGACAGTGGTATAAAAGGCTTGACAGTTACATGATCCAGTTGGGTTGCTGCAGAAGTCCTTATGATTGATGTGTTTACAACAGTCAGTTGAAAGATGGATCATACATCTATCTTGTGTTATATGCGGATGACATGAGCTGCAAAGAAGAAGTCTGATGTTCGGTATCTGAAAGACCTTCTCAGTGCTTTGAGGAGAAGGAGTACGTGTCAAGAGTTCCCTATGCTAGTGCAGTTGGCAATTTGATGTATGCCATGGTGTGCACTAGGCCTGATCTGGCTCAGGGAGTCAGTGTTGTCAGCAGGTTTATGACTCAACCTGGAAAGGAACACTGGAAAGCTGTGAAAAAATGTTCAGGTACCTTAGAGGTACAGCTGATGTTGGTCTCATTTATGGAGGTGATACTCAAGAACTGATCACAGGATACTGTGTTGCTGATTATACAGGTGATATGGATAGTAGAAAATCTATGATTGGTTATGATTTCACATTGGGGAATTCAGTTGTCAGCTGGAAAGCAACTTTTCAGGCAACAGTGGCTTTATCAACTACTGAAGATGAGTTTATGGCTTTTACTGAAGCAACCAAGGAGGGTGTCTGCTTGAAGGGACTAGTCAGTGATTTGGGGCTACATCAGGATCAAGCTGAGATTTATTATGATAGTTTGAGTGCAATTTGTCTAGCTAAGGATCATGTTCATCATGAGAGAACCAAGCATATTGATGTGAGGTATCATTTTCTGAGAAATGAGAATATGGTTGTAGTGAAGAAGATCAGCACCAAGGATAATCCTGTTGATATGTTCACTAAACTAGTTCAGCGGAGCAAGTTTCAGTTGTGTCTGGACTTGCTGAATATTCAGAGCTTGTAAACTGAAATCTGGATACTCAGTTGAGGGCAGATCAATTGAGTGGATTCTGAGGAGAAGTCTGGTACTGTACATCCTGGCATTGACGAATGCGTCTGGTACAAGTACATCTGATTATGCAATCTGGTGACGTTGAATGAGAGTTCAAGTCAATGTGGAGATTTGTCGGTTTTGGTGACTTGATCTCTAAGATGATGAATAATCTGGTGGAACTAATCTGGAAAATTGAGACTGAGAATGATGGTCAGTTCGGTTACGTATATTCAGTTTTGTGAAAGTCAGTTTGATGAAGTGCAACTGAGTTTCTTCGAACTCGAGCAGTCGGTTTTGGTCTGCTGAGTTTTGCTGAGTATAGCTGAGTTCTACATCTGGGCAGTTGGTTACAAGTTTGGAAAGTCAGTTTTGAGCTGAGTTTCAGCTGGTGGATAACAACTAGAGATTGGGTCCACATCTGGGGTATTTATGACAATTCCAACAAAAATCTTTGGCGGTTAGGGTTTGGGTTTGTGTCTATAAATACCAATGTTGTAATCAATGCAAGAGTGTGTCTTTCAAGAGTGTTGTTCACACACTTGTGAAAACCTTGTAATTCTGTGCATAATAATATATCTCTTTTTCTGTCCGTGGAGTAGTCGGCACAACGCTGGAAACCACGTTAAATCACTGTGTTCTCTTTGTTTCTGTGTTTTATCAATTCCGTCATACTTTATGTTTGCATTGCTTCTGTTTTATCTTTTTTTAAACTACAAACTTCTCATCTGTGTTTTAAACATAATATTTCCATACAAAACTTGCCATATCATATCATCTTGTTTATTTCTCCGAACGTCGTATCATATCCAAATAACGAAAATGATATGTTTACATAAATTAATACACATAATGGTAGCAAGAAAATGCAACGTCTCGTTTCGGAAGTCGAGTCCTTAACCGAAAATAGAATGTATTGACATATGATTTTTACAATTAATTCCAAAAGCACATAAATTTGATGTCATACCAGAAAAGGGAAAAAAAAATACACAAAATTACAAAAATGATGAACACTTTATATTAATTTAGGATGAAGAGTTTTTGGAAGATGAGAATGGGATTCTGGGAACTGATAGGGTAATACAGCAAAAAAAAAAAAAAAAAAGATTTTTATGCAATGAGTATGCTAAGGTGGGCTTTTGAGATTTGACATGGTGGGCTGGAGGGTTAGCGGGCTTGGTTCATAGGCTACATGTTAAAAAAAATGGTTGGCTGTGCCCCCAAGCCCACAACTTGAGTATGTTTTTATGTTTTTGCATCTAAAAACATGAATAAACTACAATTAATCCATCCTTAGCCTGCTCTTCGGGAAAAGTCAACACATCCTTTAAAACTGAAAATCTTCTCAACCAAAACAGCATGAGTGGACTCGTGCACTAGCTGTGTAAGGAGTAGAAAATAAGTAATAAAGAAATTATATTTGTTATATGCCGGAAACCATGACATGAATTCACTTATCGAATTTTTAAAACAACTTAAGGATTTAAGCATATGGATCTACTTGAAAACATAATTGCTTATCAATGATAAAATATGTTCAAGCTCAATTACTTGCTTAGTTGTTCAAGTTCAGTTACTTACTTATCTTGTCATGTATACTTTTCTTTCTTGTCACGTTACTTAACATACTTGTCTTAACTTGCATACATACAGATCTGCAAGTAACTCTCTTTTTCGATGTACTAGTAGTCTACCTTAGCATATATTTAATGGTACAATACATGATGTTGACCAATTGTGAAGACCTAGTGCAACTTAGGTAATATCCCTTACGATACGCCGAACATGATCCTTATTACTCAGTATATTGCGATTGATACCAGTGAAAACCATTAATACCCGTCGCCACAGAAAAGATCACAAAAAAACACATAATGTTCATGTTCAAATTCAACATACTATCCTACGCGAGCACACAAATTCATAGCGACAACCAACTCCCGAACCTATATCTACAAAGCGTATAATTACAGAAAAAACATACTTTACTTCTAAAAATATTGTAAGGACATGTAATCAATAGTAAACAATGCCAACGACTTTAGCACCACAGTGCCCACAATCAATTCTACCACGGCGGCGGCCTAACTAAATTCTCAGAACTAGTTTTGTAACGCCCCTGTCCTGAATACCGAGTCCTTATCTGGACATGGGACGCTCGGCACGTGACATTTAGAGTAAACTCTAAATCCCACGTAAGTCTCGTGTCATATCAGAGTAATTAAAGATTCACGCGGAAAAAACAAGATGAATACTCGGGGAAATAGACCCTCAGGGTCTTTCAACACAACAACTCAATCAGAAATAACCGTTGTCAAACTAAATCATAAACAACTGAAAGGAACTAATATCATCCATGTCAACTGACATGTATGAAAAGAAAGAACTACACTACTGGTAACAATGCCTTATTAGAAAGAGTAACTATAAAAGGAAACTAAAGCATAAAAGACTCAATCTCCATCCTAAGATAGCACTCCAAGCTCGTCATCAAGCTAAGCATGTACCTGCAACCTTCTTATTCCAAATAAAGGAGTAAGCTCATGCATGAAGCTTAGTAAGGAGGAAGAAGATCAAAAGGGAGATTCATGGTTGTCAAATGCCGGGAGACACAACATGAATCTACTTACCCTGTTATAAAACAATTGAATATATAAACTTGAAACGTTTAGAATACTACTTTTTAAACATAACTTGAAGCATAAAAGGAAGCCATTTCTAAAACTGTTACTTAACAATGCATATGAAACATTTATAATTTACTAAATCAATTTATATTGCACATACTTGTTCGTTACATTAATTACTTACTATGTTTAGCATGTTGATCAAACTTACGTAAGCTATCTAATAACCATAACATGTTCGTGTCTTGCCTATCATGTTCATACTTCATGTCTACTTACTTTATTAACCTTAACATATCTCTGTTCTTGTACCTTACTTACATAACATAACATAAGGGTCTGGTGCAACACGGCTAATATGACTAGCCTACCTCCAACTTGGGACTTAAGTACCCAAGGTACTCCGTACAATACGTCGTCTTAATAACGACATGGCTAATACAACAGTCATACCTCCGACACGGGACTTGAGTACCTATGGTAGTCCGTACAGTACATCGCAGGGTCCCTAACTAAGAACACGTAAGAGCTCATAAGGCACATAGATTCCACGTTAAAGTCCATAACTAACTTACTAGAGCATTCAAAGACCGTTACAAAACCGAACTCCCATCCTATCTCCACTATTGGTAACTAGAAAGCATAATGACTTTCTTAAAATAGTTTGACAAATATCTAGCAACACATAATCATGTCTTGTTTCATGCAACTTAGCACAAGATAGAATTTAAAAGCAACTTAAAGACTGAATCTTTAAATTAAAAACAGAACATTTTGATAAGAAGAACTCTTTACCTTAGACTTCGAGGCAACTTACTGAATCTACGAACAACTCCTACACAACCATTAAATCTAACAATAATTCTATATCAAAAACTACGATTTTACGATAACGAACCATAATTTTAAGTATAGGGCTGAACCGAACAACAGATTAGGGAAAATACCTTGCTGAAAATATTAGATGGCTTATATAAAATTGTTCTCCTCGTTGTTGTGATCGTTTCGACTGTTTGTATCTGCAAAACGGATCGACGGAACCCGTTAAAAGCTAAATCCAACACAGTTGTGGACGGGAAAAGGTGAAGCAGTAGCCGCAACTTTCTATTCTTCCTGACAATGCAATCGTGTTGTAGTCCGTGTGTATATATATAGCTGTGAAAGGGTCCACCCCGAAACCGAGCCAATGGGGTACTAACTAACAGCTGAGTCATCGTTTCTGATGTCCGTTCTTCGAACAATACCCATGGATGGTACGTTCGATCAACGGGCTCCGTTGCGTAGGTTGAGGGGTAGCCTTGGTGTCATTTCCCTGTCGAAGTAAGGAACCATGGCATATATGTTTGGAATAGATTCCATTTTGAGAGAGAAAAAAAGCACTATCTCGTTGAAAGGTTCTATACAGCGGGTAGGTTCCAACCCTAAGATCCCAGGTGTATGCCATAATGAGTCAAACGTAAAGATTCAACTTATGATCCCAAGCATCAAGCAAAAAGCCTAAGGGCACCAACTTCATGAAGTACTACGTAAGAGAATGAAAATGTTCCGCTACTGACACTTGAAAAAGCAGCTTTCAAGGTCTCGTCGTTTCGGTGAATCGCTTGAGCCCTGATACATTTTTGGGGCGAAGCTGGCCCTTCGAGACGAGCCCTCGATCTTAACGTCACCCCATCGCCGGAGCCTGCCCTTTCGAGACGAGCCCTCGATCAAATCAAGGTTCATCTCGTGTAGTGATTGTGGACTCGTACAAGGATATTGAGTAGACGGTTGATGTATCAGACCCTCTCTTTCGTAGCATGCATTCCCATCTGTGTCGCAACTGATTCGGTAAGCTACGGGCTTTCTACGGTTGGTTGCACCCCAACCAGATATGAATTATAGATAGAATTGAACTTTTGATCGATCCCGGCGGCAGATGGGTCTAGACGAACTGTCTCACGATTTCCTGCTGACGGACGTTTTCTAGGTTATACAATCCTTACCGGCAGTGTACCGGGTCAAATTGTAGTTCTAGTTTGGTGAGTCAGGTCGTATCCTCAGGGAAATGAAAATCTAATTCAAAGTGTGGTTAAACACCAAGAAACTATTATTAACTCGATCTAAGTCGCAGTTTTTACCTTTTATAGGGTTAGATTGTTAGAGTTAGATGTTAGTAAAACAGTAAATAAATACTTATATAAAATATATAAATACATATATAGATACATAGACATAAATATATATATAGATATATAGATATATATATATTATAAATACTAATATAATATATAGAAACTAGCCAAGATAATGTTATTGAACCATGATCCCTTTTTAGTTAATAGATGAGACAGATCTTCCTTTTTCAAGGTGTAATTTATGTGAAACGGTGCACTCCTCACCAATGCGGTTCCCTCTCACACGAGCGTACGAAACTGTCATATGTCTCATCAACTGTCCAATGTCATCCAAAAGATTGAGTACTCCGTTTTGTCATGCGGTGAATGTCAAGGATCTCGATCAGAACAGGTAAATTAACGTAATAAGATCTTGAGCACAATTTTAATAAGATTTGTTTCTCTCAAAACAAATCTGCCCCCGGGTAGGAAATAGGATTCCGTTGTCATGTTTTCACTCGGCCATTTCTACCCTCCGGTTTTTCTACTTTTTTTTTCTCATATCCTAACTTCACCGTTTAGTTCGTCATTAGGTTACGATTCTGTTTATATTGATTAGCTATGTCAATATTAACGTTTCATTAAGCTCAAGTAGAAAAAGATTCATCATATTCAATTTTAATCATTTTTAACATAGTCAATCATCCATTTTACCAAAAAGATTAAAATAGTTCAATTACATATTTTGGCTAATATTACTAATACTAATATGTATAAATATATATAAATAGATAGAAATAATAAACATAATAACATTAGAATATATTACTGATTACAACTGTTGAATCGGGGTTGTTTTCACCGGATAGAGCATAACAAAGCTTCGAAATCAACAATCTTCGATAATTATTCCACCATTACAACGATACTATAACTACTTTATTTATATATATATAAAAACATATACATATATATATATATATATATATATATATATATATATATATATATATATATATATATATATATATATATATATATATATATATATATGGCCCAAAATGATGAAAACAAGAAAAGAGAAGAAAGGAGATGGAAGAAGAGGGGGAATGGAAGAAATGGGGAGGAGATGAGAAGAGAGGGGCAAGGGATTGTGATGGGTTTGGGGAGGTGTATATATATATATATATATATATATATATATATATATATATTTTCTAAGAGTATATGCGATGGAAACTTGCTAGCAAGTTTAGAAGATGGTGGGTGTAATGATGAGTCCTCACATGCACCATTTGATGGTTAAAATCAAGTTGAGAAAATATCTTCACTTTTCCCGGCGTTTCTATTGCGGCGCTTATCGATAAAATAGCCATAACTTGAGTTGTAGACCTCCAATTGACGTGATTCAAAATGAGTTGGAAAGCTGATTTGAATATCTACAACTTTCATGAAGAACTCTTCCCAAGAAAATGCCTCTAAGTTGGGTCAAATGTCTATCGAAGATATTTTATGGTATAAGTACGTAGGAAAATCGACCCTTTAAACTCGTAAACTTGTGGCATCTTCTTCTTTCCCTCAAAATCCATCTTTTAGTGCTCAAAACATGTCGTTACGTGGAATCTTGGTCAATGTATAATCCTGCAATAAACCACCAAAACACCAAACGTAAATCCGACACGACATTCCGGTTACTAAACCGGTACAAAATTTATAAAAACATAATAAAAACACGATAATTTATATAATAATTACTACTTACACATTTGGATAAAACTTAGTAATTATGACTTAAATTGATACAAAAATGCTCAAAGTGTTATCAATATTAGGGTAAAATGTCATAATAATGATTGACAATTTGTCGCTCGATCATCACAACTCCCCACTTAGCTTTTGGTCGTCCTCGAGCAAAACAAGCGATAAAACAAATTGAATGAGGGACAAATTCATGAAGATATAAGATGTAAGGGACAACCAGATGTTGCAACCATTCGAATTACAACCAGGCGTTAACCTTAATATAAATGTATAACAGAGTGTGTGTGTGTGACAAGCCTTTTCAATTTCCACTATCCTCTCTTGAATAATTCAAGCAAACGCACAAGTAACCATTCAGACAATCCTAATGACTTTCCTAGGTATAGGCAGTAACAGTTCCACACAAAGTTCTCCCGTGTACTTATTAGGATAATCCCTAATGCATATCATTCAGTTTATACTTGGGATAGTCAGAAGATAACTAAGTTTTCAACCATGCTTAACCAACTTTCCACATTGTCATTTGCCAATTTTTACTTAATTTCACATGTGTAGCATATGCCTTCATTCCCAGCAATAGGATGTTTCGTGATAACACCCTAGCTGGACTACTATCATCAGGTAGTCGGGAGCTTTTAAGCCTATAGTGGTATAGGACGTTTCGTGATAACGCCCTACCGCACTCAAATCATTGGTAGCTACATCCGACATATAAATAGTTCATCTTAGTTTGGTATTCTTCCTTTCATTCCTCTTTCCCAATAAACTTAACTTATATCCTTCCTATCACATTCAAACCTTCAGATATTCACAGTACACGTTCAGAAGTTAGGTACTAAGTTACTGCAAGTCTCTCTAGGATAAACCACTAGAAAACTGAATGGATACAGTTTAAAATTTTCGCTTCAATATCAAAGGCTTACATGAAGGAATTCATGTTACACAAATAAATTTGGGGTTAAAATGCACTTACGGTTCACGTTGGTTATACACATCCAAATTGATTATTACATCTTCAAATTCATGAAATATATGCCTTGTACAATTTATTTTAATCAACTAAATAATGTTCGAAAAAGATCAAAAAAACTAAGGGATTTATTGATACAAAATAAGCACTAATGTCATTGCTAGACCAACCACGACTCCACTCCCCACTTACGAACTTACATTGTCCCCAATGTAAAGTGAGTGTAAATAAGTTGTTGGGAAAGCAATGGTGCACTAAAACAAGTCAAAACAAATACTGGGATTATAAAAAAAGGGTGGGTGGGTGGGTCAAAGGTATGACCGTTGTGTGTGCAAATAAAATAAAAGTGTGTGGAGTGTGACAGTGTAGTGACAGAAGGTAGATAAACACACCACATAAACTTTTATTGGTTTAAAACACACAATATTCCATAGTAGTTGAACTAATACATGTCACACATTATTTGAAATTTAAAACAGACTAGATCATGATATGAAATATGTGACAAAGTATTAACTCTGAGTCTTTTATACCCAGATCCTCAAGGGTTATTTCAAATCGTTCTATCAATCTTAGTCCAAGAAATGATGCATTTGAATTTTCTCTTTGCTTTCTCTCGGGATTTTCGGATAACCACCTAATCGTTCCCGTTTTAATGACATTCAAACATTCATCTTGAGACTTGGTGAAACAAAATGAAAATCAATCCGAAGTATTGGCAAAGTATCATCCAAAGTATGAGTAATTATTATATTTAACATTTTTACGGGCTGCCTCCCGGTAGCGCTTTTGGTTAACGTCGTTTGCTCGACACTTAAACAACCATAATGATGATGATTAACTAATATAATATACTAAACAAAATGGGATACTTCTAACAATTACTCACCAAAGCATGTAACAATTAAGCACACGATCAGTCGAAAATAAATGCTTAAGGAATAATTAAAAAGATAGTACCCGTGATTTTACTATATTTATAGTCTATAGCTAGACTTTTCCTTGATTAGGTCTTTATTGCACCGGTGGTGGGTCATCCTCACGCACCGCATCCGTCTTTTTTATCAATACTGGTCTCCAACATATGTTAGACGAATGCCGTCGAATCCAACGGTTCTTGACCTTTTCCTTTGATTTTCGAGCTTTCGGTTTGCCAGCCTTCATATTATTGCTAGAGTCATCTTCTTCAACTACCTGCGTGTTAGTACGGTTGTTAAGAGTGATTTTGTACGTTTTATAACGATATATTTTATATCAATTTCCCCCGTTTATGTATTATTTTCATAGAAATAGGGCTTTATATTGAAATATTGAGTAAATGATGTTTTTAATAGTTAAATCTCAAAACGTAACGATTTATGTGCGTAATTGATGATTTTATGTTATTTTGGAAATACGTTACGCTTTGGTATGTTTTCCTATTGTTGTAGATACTCATTGATGATGGGAGAGAGGATTTTAGAGAGCCAATTTCGTGATTGGAAAGGATCAATCAAAGTTATGGAAGATTGAAAGATATAAGGAAAGAAATCAATCAAGATGAATGTTGGGAAATCAGGATTCCGGGTAGTCCCGGCTTCCGACGCAGTTCTTGATATGATAACAACCGATTTGACTCTGGACCTCAAGAGAAGAGTTGTAGGGCTTGAAGAGAGGATTCTACAGGATTTTGAATCACTTCATTCAGACTTATGAGGCCCGAGATATGAGCGTTACAAGTTTGGATGCTGTTGCTAAAACTAGTGGAAAATCCCGAAAACGACTCGTAATACGACGGGCTAGTCAAAAAGGCGTTTTCTGAAGAAGAGTCCTTAATGAAAGTTGTAGAGTTTTCCGAGAGCTTAATTATGACATTCGGATCATAATTTTTGGAGGTCTACAACTCAAGATATGAATTTTAGAAGTTTCATTCCTAAAAAAGAATTATTCAACCGACATACAGGTTACTGTAGCAACCGCCTTTGATGATTATAAATACAGCAGCCCGCATGAACCCTAATTACACACAAATTATTCAGCCGACTTTTCACACAAAGCAGCGGCCTCTTGAGAGCAGTTCCAAGGCCGGTCACCCGAGCCTTGTGCTCGGGTGATCCGGGTTAGATTAGGATGTCGTTTTTCTTCCGTTTTCGATTCATGGATTCAATCATGTACCAAACTACGTGAGTTTATTTATTTAATTTATTCAGTCCTTATTCGTTTTTTATGATCTTTAATTTATTTTGTATCGTTCTATGATTTTGATGCTATGATGTGAATTAGAATCGAAAGATTAGTTCACGATTGATGTTTATAATACGGAAGTTGCATAAACGTTAGATCACCATAGGAAGATAGGATTTTTAATCATTAATGATGACAAGTTAATCGATTAATTATCTAGGTTGTTAGATTCTAAAATACGAGAGTTAACCTGAATCTGCACCGAGTTTTGTATTGAAAATCAGTTTCAACTTACGAGAGAGTAGAGATTGATAAATTGGATTTACTAAGGAATTAGGAATCCGTAGCTTGAGAATAGATTCGCTAAGGAATTAGGGGTTTATGTCTCGTGAAAAGGTGAAACCACAAACTGAATTAAAATCATGAGATTAACTAGGATTGAGATCACTAGGCTTGTTCAATGTTTGATCCCATGTCTTTAGTTTAGATTGTTTTTATGTTTCTTAGGTTAGATCTATCTTGATTGTTCTTTTCTGTTTTTATGTTTTGTTCTTTCGTTTCTTTTGTTTATTCGTTCTTTGAGTAGCAATTGGTAGGATTAGTGAAGTTAGATTCAACATCCCTTTTCCCTGAGGATCGATACCCGTACTTATCCAACTTTACTAGCAACTACCCGGTATTCGGCCGGTTAGGAGGTAGTTTTGCATGGTAGTATAGGTTTATAAATTTTCTTTTGTTTTAATGATGCAAAATCTCTCCAACAAAAGTGGCGCCGTTGCCGGGGACTTCTAATTTAGTGGAAGTTTTCTATGGCTATGCACACACACGATGGTGAACTTCTAATTTATTGACTATGTGGTATATGTGTTGAGGTGTCTATATTCTTTCCGAGCCTTTCTTTTGTTTTGCTTTGCTCGGGACGAGCAAAAGATAAGTGTGGGGGAGTTGTTAAGGGTGATTTTGTACGTTTTATAACGATATATTTTATATCAATTTCCCCCGTTTATGTATTATTTTCATAGAAATAGGGCTTTATATTGAAATATTGAGTAAATGATGTTTTTAATAGTTAAATCTCAAAACGTAACGATTTATGTGCGTAATTGATGATTTTATGTTATTTTGGAAATACGTTACGCTTTGGTATGTTTTCCTATTGTTGTAGATACTCATTGATGATGGGAGAGAGGATTTTAGAGAGCCAAATTCGTGATTGGAAAGGATCAATCAAAGTTATGGAAGATTGAAAGATATAAGGAAAGAAATCAATCAAGATGAATGTTGGGAAATCAGGATTCCGGGTAGTCCCGGCTTCCGACGCAGTTCTTGATATGATAACAACCGATTTGACTCTGGACCTCAAGAGAAGAGTTTTAGGGCTTGAAGAGAGGATTCTACAGGATTTTGAATCACTTCATTCCGACTTATGAGGCCCGAGATATGAGCGTTACACGTTTGGATGCTGTTGCTAAAACTAGTGGAAAATCCCGAAAACGACTCGTAATACGACGGGCTAGTCAAAAAGGCGTTTTCTGAAGAAGAGTCCTTAATGAAAGTTGTAGAGTTTTCCGAGAGCTTAATTATGACATTCGGATCATAATTTTTGGAGGTCTACAACTCAAGATATGAATTTTAGAAGTTTCATTCCTAAAAAAGAATTATTCAACCGATATACAGGTTACTGTAGCAACCGCCTTTGATGATTATAAATACAGCAGCCCGCATGAACCCTAATTACACACAAATTATTCAGCCGACTTTTCACACAAAGCAGCGGCCTCTTGAGAGCAGTTCCAAGGCCGGTCACCCGAGCCTTGTGCTCGGGTGATCCGGGTTAGATTAGGATGTCGTTTTTCTTCCGTTTTCGATTCATGGATTCAATCATGTACCAAACTACGTGAGTTTATTTATTTAATTTATTCAGTCCTTATTCGTTTTTTATGATCTTTAATTTATTTTGTATCGTTCTATGATTTTGATGCTATGATGTGAATTAGATCGAGAGATCGGTTGCTATTGATACGTTTACAACATACGGAAGTTGCGTAGACTAGATCACCATAGAAAGATAGGATCTTTAATCGTTAATTCGTGACAAATTAATCGGTTAATTATCTAGGTTGTTAGGTTCTAAAATACGAGAGTTAACTTTGAATCTACACCGAGTTTTGTTTGGTAAATCGATCTCAACATTCGGAAGATGAGAGATTGATAAATTGGACTCACTAAGGAATTAGGAATCCATAGCTTGAGATTAAATTCACTAAGGAATTAGGGATTTGTATCTCGTGTAAAGGTGAAACCACAATTTGAATTAAAATCATGAGATGAACTAGGATTGAAATCACTTGGTTTGTGCACTGTTTGATCCCATGTATCTTTAGTATAGTTTAGGTTGTGTTATTTTATTTCGTAGGTTAGATTTATTTTAATTGCTCTTTCGTTTATTTTATTTGTTCTTTCGTTTATTCGTTTTTCCTAAGTAACAATCGAAATGAATTAGTGAAATTAGATTCAACATCCCAATTCCCTGTGGATCGACCCCTTACTCACTTCGCTCTACTATCAATTACCCGGTATTCGGCCGGTTAGGAGTTAGTTTTGCATGGTAGTTAGGGTTTATAAATTTTCTTTTGTTTAATGATGCAAAATCCCTCCAACAACGATCCACAATTTGTGCATTTGGAGGACACCGTGTGTCATCATTCTGCACCTTTTTCTTCGAATGCTGACCGGATATGGTGCGCCCGTCGTCGAGTTGAACCGAGGTGAATTTGCGTTGAGCCGGATAAGGTTCGGTTTGAATTGGCCCTTTCAAACTTGTTTCCTTTTTAACCTGCTCATTGGACAAGGTCCTTAGATCATTCAGTCTTGGATTTTTCAATATTCTAGGAACCTTGACCCATTCCTCATCCTCACTTTCAGGTTCAATATATCCGTTTTGTCTTAGGAAATCTTCAATAATGTCCTCTTCCTCTTTGGTGAATTCAGGTTCATCTTTAGATTCCACATTCTTTTCAAATTTACCATCTAAATCATCCTCTACTTCATTATTTCTGAAGTTTTCTAATCCATTACTTCCACAGATCCTTCCACTTCTGGTAATAACAGCATTTACCCCACTCAGGTTTCTTTCAGTATTACTTGGTAATCCTCCTGGAGGTCTACTAGTTTTTACGTTCTCCTTCTCTACTCAAGTGATATTCCATATTCCTTAACGAAGCTTCTATAATTCTTATTCTGGTATCATGTCCACTCATAGATGTTTTCAACGTACTCATATCCTTAGTGGCTGTACCTATAGAAGTTATCATAGTTTCCATATTTTGAGCTTGATTAGACATCACACCCATCATATTTTCCATTAATTTCTCCCATTTATCAACTCCTTCAGGTTGAGTTGGACTTTGGGTGACTGGTATGCTTTGAGTGGTATGTTGTGGATATGGTCTAGGTAATAATTGTAGGTTCTGATTCGAGGTATCTCCTTGATAAACCTTATTAGTATATGGATTCTTATATTGAACTGGATACGGTGGTTGTCCTTGCTTACTAGGGTTTTGACGGACCTTTTCTAGGCTATCAATCCTTACCGGCAGTGTACCGGGTCAAATTGTAGTGCTAGTCTGGTGAGTCAGGTCGTATCCTCAGGGAAATGAAGGCATAATTCAAAGTGTGGTTAAACACCAAGAAGCTATTATTAACTCGATCTAAGTCGCAGTTTTACCATTTTCCTCGGGTTAGATAGTTAGATTAGTTAGATTGTTAGTAAAGCAGTAAATAAATATATAAATATAAAAATAGATAATATATATATTTTTGGATCTAGCCAAGAATACTTTACTGAATCAATATCTTTTTGTAGTGAAATTGAATGAGACAGATCTTTTCCTTGATGCAAGGAGGTCAATTATGTATGAACCGGTGTACTCCTAAGCTAGACAATTCCTCCTCACACGAGCGTATGAAATTGTCATATGTCTAGTCCTCTGTCCAATGTCATCTTAAGCATGGGTCACTCCCGTTTTGTCATTCGGCCAATTTTAAGATTGATTCATTAAACAGGTGATTTTAACGTAATAATATCGTGAGCACAATTTTAATAAGAATTATCTCTCCCAAGATAAATCTGCCCCCGGGTAGGAAATCGGATTCCGTTGTCACGTTTTCACTCGGCCAATTTTACCGTCCGGTCTTTCTATCCGTACATTTAAGTGTAAATAGAAAGAGATTCATTATAATTGGTTTTAATCATTATTACCAGAGTCGATCATTCATTTTACCAAAAAGATTAACTAATTCAGATTCATATCTTGGCTAGATATATTTTTAGCTTAACATATATAATATATAAATAGAAATAGAAATAGTAACATAATAATATTAGAATATGTTACCGATTACAACTGCTGAATCGGGGTCGTTTCCACCGGATGTAGTATGACAAAGCTTCGATTTCAACAATCTTCGATAATTATTCCTCCATTACAACGGTACTATAACTACTTTATTTATATATATAAAAACATATATATACATACATAGACATATGTATATATACGGGCCCAAAATAAAAAGAAAATAAGATAGATGAAATATATATATATGGATGTATATATATATTTTGGGACGTGTGTGTGTGTATATATATATATACTAGTGGGATGATCGTGCTTTGCACGATGAGGCCCTCGGTTTTTTTTTTGCGTCTTCGAATGGCGAAGTTGTTTTTTTATGTATTGTGTTGTGGGTGCAGGGGAAGATGTGGGTGTAATATATCAAAATACGTTCGTTAAGCCTTTTTTTACTGAAAGTAGTTGTGCCTAGAAACACGGTGTATATGTATCAGCGTGTTTCTCAAAATACATTGTTACTGGTTTGACTACAGTTGTTCTGGCATGTTGGTACAATGACTGCATTCGAAAATTTCCGAATCCCATGTACATATTCAGCATAAGAGAGAGCAGCATTGCCTGAGTACCATAAAATCAATTCAATGAACACACATACAAGTCTCTTTAGTAAAATAAATAAATAAAATTCCTTACCGCTGCAAACATCATGATCCTGAAATCCATGAAAGTTCGACTGCAAAGCAGAAGAGAAGTTCAGAAAACAAAGCACTTGATGTTACATACATATGAAATCGAGAATTGTGCTTGTGCTATAAATACATCAAGGACTTGTGTTGTGCTTTTCTAAATTACAAATCGGAAAGAAAAAAAAAATAATGCAGAGCCATACTGAAGCGAAAACTACAATTTACAAACCCACTTGAAGACTTTGAAAGTTATAGGGACTATTTTCTTTAACGGACAAGAGATGCAGTTTAAGTTTGCAGATTGTTTATGAGCCTGGATTATTAGAAACAAAACACCAGATCACTAAAGGTGTCCATATTCCTAAGACCTAGGTATTTTGTTGGCAGTCATAGTGGTAAGAGTGGTTAAGTTGGTGGTGGTGGTTGAGGGAGATACTGATGTTACAAATCTGGATAGGCAGTTGTCAAAATATGATAAACATGAGTGATGTTTGTATTTAAATTGCAATATCTAAAGTGTAAGATGTCTTATTATGTGACAAGTGAGTGCAGGAATATAAGTTCTGTCTTCTTAAATAAGACTAAAAAAAATATTTCATACTTCGAAGTAGAAAGTTGCATGTGAAACTGTATTTTAATCGATAAGTATAATAGAAAGCTAAAAATAAAAAAACAAAAAAAAAACTAAGGGCTTCATCAAGAACCTGCAACACACCTGATTCAAGATCACCCTTGAGCAGGTTCACGAGACCTTTTAGTGCCAGAGAACGAACTATATGAGCTTTTAAGTCATCCTTATCAACCTCTAATGTGGTTGTCTCCATAATTTGATAACATTTTTCTCGCAAGAACCGAAGCCGAATCAATCTCGCATCATGAAATTTATAAGTAGATTTATTAACCAAGCCTTGAATCTCGTTTAAAAATATAGCAAGCCGATTTAAAATGGCACAACTCGGTGAAGGTTTCACCTTGTCCAGTTCTAAGTTGACTCCAACAAGAGCTTCTGTAGCAGCAACTGCAACAAACAACACAGAATATATATACGTACAGAATTTTCATATCTAAAAAACTAAAAAGATTATAATAAATTAGCTGACCTCATAAGCAACAATTACCTCTGATGCCAATATTAGAAAAGCTCAAATCTTGGATGCCCTGGAACTTCTCAATTGCTTCTACAAACTTTCCAGTGATAAGGAAAGCATTTGGGGAACAAGAAAAGGCAAGTCTTAATGAAAAAAAAAAACAGCCTATGCAATCAACCAAAAACAGTAAGCTAGCAAATAAGCAAAAACAGCACAAAAATTCAGATTCAGAAGCTTGTACTTCATAGACACAAGCAGGTCTTAGATGAGCACTTGCAAGAAGAACTCTTAAGAGATGAAGGCGCCTTCACTATAACAGAATTATTTTTTTTTAAGCAATCCCGTCATTCGTAAAAACGAGAGTAAAATTTAATGTAAATGGATAAGCTTCACTACAAGGTCGAATTAATACCCATAACCCTTGACCGAATTTTTCAAAATGAAGGCATGCAACTATCCAACAAGTTTGTTGCAATGATGGATTTGTCGTCTTCTCTACTACTCATAAGCTTCGCCAACCAAGAATACGAGATCTCGCCTTGGACAATTTTCTACACAACGAAGACAACCCCGTTAAAAACAGCATCCATGATCTATATGTAATCATACTTGGACACAATATCCGGATGTAAAAAGCGCTTTGCAAACCACCGAAAGAAGATAAAGATACTCAAAATCAAGGGAACCACGACTATATACATGCAAAAACATTCTTGATGAAATGAAACAGGGAGAAATATACATTTCAGATATGCATTTCAAATATACATTTCACAGATTCAAAAAAGAAAGATATGCATTTCACTTATTACAAAAAATGACGACGTTTAATAATAGAGCCTATTCATCAGAAATATACCCAGTTTGTTTAAGTTTCAACAAAAGACGATACAAAGCACATACCTTTATCTTTAGTCTTCCCGATGGAAATCCGTTTTTAGCACACAACCCAAAAAGAATTCAAAACAAAACAAAACCCTCACCATTTGGTTTGGTTTAGAGCAACTATATGTACTTGCTTTATTACTCCATTCAAGGTCATGCCGCCCATTCACATTGCCATCATAGTGAAACCGAACCACGGTAAAAATTCTCTCGAAAGAAACTCGAATTTAACAATGTAAGACTACAAATACACATGTATAAAAGGCAAAATGGTACAATTACACTAATGTCACACCTTGCAGATCTTTCAAGCATTATACCTTTCGAACGATTGTAGTCACACTACGCTTCGCTTAATGCCAATCGGCATTGCCGGCAAATTTCGAGAGCCGGAATTATGAGCCCGTGGAACAATAGAAAGTAAAAGAAAGAGCCCACCATTTACACAAGTCACGTCAACCTAGCGGAGATTGTATAATGAAATTTATGAATCATTAAACGGATAGGTAGCCAAAAATGAATGAGGGTCCCGGCGGCACCGAAGATCTAAAAACGGACCCGAAGATCTAAAAACGGACCTCTCAGTAACCTGCGCTAGACCAAAGAGGCTTCAACTCCGGATCCGTTCCGAGATGCTATGATGCCACGAGGCAAGCCGTTTAAACCCTTGTCCGGCTTGTCGAAATCCTTGAAGTAGAATGAAATCTCGGTGGTTGATTGAGACACATTAATAAGCATCCACCACACCATAGTGTCCGTCACTACCTCGGACCAACCATAAAAAAAAAAAGGGGGAAAAAATTACAAACAAGTAGAACGTTGTAAAACGTAGATAAATGTTACCATCTAGAAGATTACCTTTAGTGTGTAGAAAGGATTCGATCTCAACTCCATCCGCAAGATTAGGAAAAAAAAATTGGAGGAAAAAAATAAGTAAAATAAGGAACCAAGGGATGGAGCCAAGAGTCAGTTGCCAAGCTCATCATTGCTTCCTTGAAGAGAGCAGCAAGAGCTAGATTTACTTGAAGTAAGGTCGGTAATTTTCTCAAAGTAAAGTTGCAAAGCATTGCACAATAGAATTAATAAAACCATAAAATAAAGTAAATTAAGCAAGATAAATAACGAGTAATGCCGCTTCTACCTGCAGTTCGCGAGACAAAACATGCTTGACCGGTAATTTGAGTTCAACAGAACGCCATCTTCTTTATACTCGAAGTTCTATTATCGAAGGCATTGCAATTGCTTTGCAAAACATATGAAATTATGAATTCGATAATCCATACCGACAATATATGATTGTGGGGCCGTCCTTGCTTTAATTCATTATTTCCAATGATTTCTCTCAACTCAAATGTTCTCTCAAAGAATAATATGATATAAATAAATAAACTTGTTTCTAAATCAAATCATTTCATATGACACAAATAGAGGATTTGACATTTGGAGGTGTTGAAGGTAAGTAAGGAACCTTAAAGAAGTATATTTTCGGGAATACTTGGCCGCACATCTTCGATGGCTAACCAAAGAGCAACAACCGCAAGTATCTAGTGGTGCTTTGGGTAAAGGAGCTTCGAGCACCTAATACAACATAGAAGTAGAATGTCACAAAAGTAAAACAACTCAAAAACCCGCATTTCGCTTCAAGCACAAAGAAAAGAACCCGAAATGTACTTACATCTTTCAATTCAACATCTTTTTCATCAACATAAAATAAATCCTTATGCCCCAGGGCTCTTTTGAACCACCTTGGATCACCCGAAGCAAATCCATATACGGTCGAAAGCCATACGTAACCAAAGTAAGCGAGGCAATTATACTTGTAAAACATAAGTCGAAAGCCTTACCAAACAAAAGCACGAAAAAAAACTCACATAAACCTACCAAAAAATTAAGGGGCAAATCAACGAAGCCCGAATTATTTTCGGCCATTGAAAAAATACTAACCTCTACATTTCTCATGGAGAGAGCACTATCTACATCGTCAGTGGACAAAGTAGTCCTCCTTCAGTGGCGCATGCATTTAATAGCCTTCTACACAAAAATAATTTAGCCACAAAAAGCCTGTATTGTGTAAAAAGGCAATCTTTAACAATGGCAACTGATTTATAAACAAGAAACTCGATACCAGAATCAGTTAGTACAAAAGAAAAACCCGCATGATCTCTCCAACGCGGTACTCGACATCCGAAGCGAGATTAGGCAGACATCTCGACATCAAAGCGAGGCACGTTTTTTTCTTGATGAAATTCGTATATAAATTTAAAGATCAAAAGTCATACCTCCATCCCTATATCTTTCCGATCATACATCATCGGCGCTCGCGCATATCCATCCCCATCATTCTCAATGTAAGCTTCATCATCGCCGCCGCTGCATATCGATCCTCGTTGAGATGGTGAGAAGAGAATGAAGAGAGATGGTGTGGTAATGGAGGAAACGAGCTCTAAATAGCAGAAAGAACATACACAATCAAGACGATTCTAGGATACTGATGAAACCACAATTTAGGAAAGGAAACCGGAGAAAACCCAAAAACTGAAGCTTTCTGGAAATGAAATAAAAAAAAACCCAAAATTTTCAACAGAAAAATCAGATAGAGAGTTCCACAATTGAAGAAAGAAAATCGGAAAACACCGAAAAATCCAATTTTTATAGAAACAAAATCGAGAGGGACTCAAAAACTTAAACACAAAAATCGATGGACACCTTCGGTTCGAAATCTGCAATTGAAAAGCCAATAAAGAAGAAGAATACATGTTGTACAACACTTTGGCCGGACGGAAAATCTCTCGCGATGCCGCCGCGAAACGAAAAACGCAAAATCAAACCCACCTTCATCATCGAACCCCACCCACATCTTACAAAGCTCGGTCAATTGCGATAGTGGAAGCGCTAGTGGAGAAGAGAAGGAAGAGATGGCCACGTATACTCCACGTTCACACATCTGGCAGAGCACGTGGATACATAGAAGCAATGGAACGTATTGTTGCTGAATATGAACAAGAACGACGTCGTATTGCAGCAGAAATAGGCAGGAAAAAAAAAACATTTTGCACAAGATGACAAAATTGTCAACCAATTTGTACAATTAATAGAGTGCATAGAATATTGAAGATATACAAGTGATCTAAAAAATAAAAAGAAGAAGAAGAAAGGAGACGAGAGAAAGAAAAGAAGGGGAAAGAAAGGGGGCATCTTATTAGTTTAATTTTACACATATATATAGCCTATAAAAGGGGGGCCGGACTGGGCCGGGTAAGGGCCGGACCGGGCCGGGCTAATCATTACATTCATCCCCCTTAATTATCCAATTTTCGGATAAAAATTTATATTTTGGAATAAAACTTCTAAAATTCATATCTTGAGTTCTAGATCTCCAAATGACATGATTTAAGAGGCATTGGAAAGCTCGTTGAATGATCTACAACTTTCATGAAGGACTCTTCTTCAGAAAATGTCTTTTTGATGGGCCATTCGCTCTTTGAAGATATTTCTCGATTTCCACTAAATCGAATCGATTGACCACTTGACCACTTGACTTAATGATACTTGAGTTGTAGAAGTCTGATTGACGTGATTCAAAATGCGTTGGAAAGCTCTTTCAAAGATCTACAACTTTCATTAAGGACACTTCTTCAGAAAATGCCGTTTTAATGAGCCATTTATTCGTCAAAGATATAATTCGTTAGTGGTACCGCTAACCACTGAGCCACTTGACCACTTAAGTTAGTGGCACACTCTTATATCCCTAAAAATACCTCTTTTAGGCCTCAAAACGTGTCATTACTCGGGATTTTGGTCAACCTATAATTCTGCAATAAACCACTAAAATACCAAACGTAAATCCGACACGACACTCCGGTTACTAAACCGGTACAAAACTTATAAAAACTTATAAAAATACGATAATTTATATAATAACCACTATTTATATATTTGGATAAAATTAAGTAATTATTGACTTAAATTGGTACAATAATGCTCAAAGTGGTATCAATATTGGGGAAAAATGTCGTAATAATGATCATTAATTTGTTTCTCATCAGGTTTTCAGACCAACGAAAAGTAGGGTGATCTCTTCTAATAGCATTAAACGAGTTTGAATACGCGTTGTTCAAATTCCTATGCTGTTGTAAGAAAACTCACATTTTCCCTTGAATATCCTTCGGTTCTTCCATCCCTAATGACACATTATCATGACTTGAGTATTTATTTGGTAGGATATTTTCTGAGTTTACATTTTTACTGGCTAATAAGCCGTTAAATTTCCTACTCAAATTCTCCAAGTGTGCTAGAACTTCCGTATTCGATGTATATTCTCCTGCAAATGCTACTTTTCTTGTGCTAGTTACGGTTTCCCACATTCTGTTATTTTTGGAAATCTTTTCTATAGCATCGTAAACTATCTGAGCTTCACTCATCATTAACGAACCACCACATGCATGATCAACATCTGCACGTGAGTCTTTTCTTAATTTACGACAGAAAAGTTGAATTTGCATATCTAAGGAATAACCATGATCGGGACAAGCTCGTAATAGCTTTTTAAATCTTTCCCAAGCATTCCCAAACGTTTCTTCAGATCATTGTCTAAAGTTAGCCATTTCGACTATTAATTCCAAATTCCTCCCAGGAGTAAAATATTGTTTTAATAACTCGGTTTGAATCTCCTCCCAACTTGTCAATGAATGATGTGGGAGTGACATAAACCAATCTCGTGCTCTTCCTTTTAAAGAAAAAGGAAACATAGACATCCTCGTTAATTCACGATGAGCACATTGACTTTTGGCTGTATTACACAGTTCTTCGAAAAGATAGAGGTGATGATGTAGATCCTCATCATCTTCTCCTAGGAATTGGGCTCGTGTGTCAATTAAACCAAAAAGATGAGATTTTATTTCGAAATTATTTGCTCCTTCATTTGGTAAACGAATTGGATTATTAGTCTGGTTTCTTCTTACGGTCTGATCACAGATAGGTCTCGGGTTTGGTAGGTTAGGATTATTACAATTATTCTGGTTCCGATTCTGATTATTTCTATTATTAGGATTCTGGTTATTTGGTATTGGTAGATTCTGAGTAAGGTTTTGTCCATGTCCTTGGGCATGAGCAATCCCTTGTTCAGGTGTTTCATCACTGATTTCGGCCATTCTAGTTTCTCGATTTGATGATGATTCGTCAGGATTTCCCTGACTAGTATGACCACGTTTACTCTCTACTCTTAACTGCCTTTCGTAAGTTTTTATGTCAGGCTTATAAGGAGTGAGTGGGGCCTTACCGCTTCTGGTCATCAACTATCGAAAACAGAAAATAACTCGAAAAAGATAGAAGTAAAAGATTGGTAACTTACCTACAAGGTAGATACCAACGAAAGATAAAAAAGAAATGTGATAAGAAGAGTGTTGACTTATCCTCGAGAATTTTGAGCTAATACAAGTAGTAACCATAGACACAATGAATTAGCGTCGTTTCCCCGGCAACGGCGCCAGAAAGCTGACGGACGTTTTTAAGGCTATACAATCCTTACCGGCAGTGTACCGGGTCAAATTGTAGTTCTAGTCTGGTGAGTCAGGTCGTATCCTCGGGGAAATGAAAATCTAATTCAAAGTGTGGTTAAACACCAAGAAGCTATTATTAACTCGATCTAAGTCGCAGTTTTTACCTTTTATAGGGTTAGATTGTTAGAGTTAGATGTTAGTAAAACAGTAAATAAATACTTATATAAAATATATAAATACATATATAGATACATAGACATAAATATATATATATAGATATATAGATATATATAATATAAATACTAATATAATATATAGAAACTAGCCAAGATAATGTTATTGAACCATGATCCCTTTTTAGTTAATAGATGAGACGATCTTCATTTTTCAAGGTGTAATTTATGTGAAACGGTGCACTCCTCAGCTCAATAGTTCCCTCTCACACGAGCGTACGAAACTGTCATATGTCTCATCAACTGTCCAATGTCATCCAAAAGATTGGGTACTCCGTTTTGTCATGCGGTCAATGTCAAGGATCTCGATCAGAACATGTAAATTAACGTAATAAGATTTGAGCACAATTTTAATAAGATTTGTTTCTCTCAAAACAAATCTGCCCCCGGGTAGGAAATAGGATTCCGTTGTCACGTTTTCACTCGGCCATTTTTACCCTCCGGTTTTTCTACCTTTTTTTCTCATATCCTAACTTCACCGTTTAGTTCGTCATTAGGTTACGATTCTCGTTTATATTGATTAGCTATGTCAATATTAACGTTTCATTAAGCTCAAGTAGAAAAAGATTCATCATATTCAATTTTAATCATTTTTAACATAGTCAATCATCCATTTTACCAAAAAGATTAAAATAGTTCAATTACATATTTTGGCTAATATTACTAATACTAATATATATATATATATATATATATATATATATATATATATATATATATATATATATATATATATATATATATAAATAGATAGAAATAATAAACATTAGAATATATTACGATTACAATTTGTTGAATCGGGGTTGTTTCCACCGGATAGAGCATAACAAAGCTTCGAAATCAACAATCTTCGATAATTATTCCACCATTACAACGATACTATAACTACTTTATTTATATATATATATATAAAAACATAGACATATATATATATATATATATATATATATATATATATATATATATATATATATATATATATCATAGAAATATATAAACATAAAAACATAGACATATATAAACATAGAAATAAACATAGACATATATAATCATAGGCATAAACATAGACATATATAAACATAGAAATATATATATATATAAAAACATAGACATATATAAAAACATAGACATATATATATATATATATATATATATATATATATATATATATATATGGGCCCAAAATGATGAAAACAAGAAAATAGAAGAAAGGAGATGGAAGAAGAGGGGAGGAGATGAGAAGAGAGGGGCAAGGGATTGTGATGGGTTTGGGGAGGTATTTATAGGGAGAGATATATAAATATATATATATATATATATATATATATATATATATATATATATATATATATATATATATATATATATATATATATATATATATGGATATATATATATATATATATATTTTAAGAGTATAGATGGTTGCTAGCAAGTTTAATGGTGGGTGTAATGATGAGTCCTCACATGCACCATTTGATGGTTAAAATCAAGTTGAGAAAATATCTTCACTTTTCCCGGCGTTTCTATTGCGGCGCTTATCGATAAAATAGCCATAACTTGAGTTGTAGACCTCCAATTGACGTGATTCAGAATGCGTTGGAAAGCTCATTTGAATATCTACAACTTTCATGAAGAACTCTTCCCCAGAAAATGCCTCTAAGTTGGGTCAAATGTCTATCGAAGATATTTTACGGTATAAGTACGTAGGAAAATCGACCCTTTAAACTCGTAAGCTTGTGGCATCTTCTTCTTTCCCTCAAAATCCATCTTTTAGTGCTCAAAACATGTCGTTACGTGGAATCTTGGTCAATGTATAATCCTGCAATAAACCACCAAAACACCAAACGTAAATCCGACACGACATTCCGGTTACTAAACCGGTACAAAATTTATAAAAACATAATAAAAACACGATAATTTATATAATAATTACTAGTTACACATTTGGATAAAACTTAGTAATTATGACTTGAATTGATACAAAAATGCTCAAAGTGTTATCAATATTAGGGTAAAATGTCATAATAATGATTGACAATTTGTCGCTCATCACCTGCCTTTCGAGGTTAGCGTACTGGCACGAGAAATAAATGAATTGGTCGCTTGGAAGATTATTCTTTCCTCCAGAGGGTGTGGGAGTGAAACTGATCTACGAGCACCCTTCGGTATACGATATCAGTATATAAAGTAAATTTGACCTGACGCTTGCTCTTTCCGTTGCAGGCATAAGCGCTGCAAAGATGAAATGTATTTAATGGTCTCTGGTCCACGGTGCTAAGCGATCCTTGGGCCTAGTGTCCAGGAGGTTTGGCCTATAGTTGTCTACACGGATTCATGAGAAAGTAAAATCCCTCAACGGTGTATTGTGACTAATAGAGGGATCAAGAATTCCCACTACCGCTGTCAGGCCAGCCGGGCCGTGAGCGCGGTGGGAACGGGCTTCCCAAAAAGCCATCCCGGGCCGAGGTCAGCATAAAATGAAGGGGACGGCCCGCCAGTTGTGTTGGAAAAGCCAACTTCTTGAGCGGAAAAAAGCGGACGTGGGGACTCGGGTCGGGGGTTTTACTTTCTATGGATTCCCCAGAGGGGGAGAGACCCCAGTCGCCGCCTGATAGAGGCAGAAGCGGGGGCACCGGAGCTCGAGTCTTTCGGGAACAGGTATCAGGCACAGCCTGAAAGGGGTGTTGTGGAAACACACCATTCCAAGGTCGGTGCGGAAGCCATTTCCTTCTCCCTCTTCTTACGATCCACTCAAACGCATGTGAGAGGATTTTAATGCTCTTTGAATGAGCGACTCATGAATGCTACCGGGTCGGAAGTCAAGGTAGTACTTCCGCTGTATCCTAGTCAAGGGAGGTAGTACCTCTAGGAGGCGTGAGGCGTACTTCCGCTGTATCCTAGTCGCAAATTCTCGCTTTTCGGCTGTTCTACGGCAGGATGGAACTTTTCTGTTGACCTAACTTTCCAGTGAGCGGACCTACTCGAAGGAAGGACCCACCACTTTTCACGGTTAGAGAGGCCCTCTTTAATACATTAAGGGCGGTTTGGTTTCGTGTCGCAGCAGGAAGAGGATTTAATGCTCTAAAGAGGTCCTCTTGAGAGGGAGAGGATTTTAATGCTCGATCGAATGTGAGAGGAGTTGGAACTGTTAGACGAGAGACGGCTGACCCGTATGCAGAGACAAGCCTTCAACAAGTGAGGGGCATCCGAGAGGGTGCTCAAAGATGGGTCGGGCCATATATTGTGAAGAGCATCACTAAGGCAGGCTCATGGATATGGATCTGGACGAGCTCCGTACGTAAAAACAAAACAAGACCGAAATGCAAGACGATAGAGGCAAAAGAGTAATCTTTGAAGGCTACTCAAGGCAAGTACTAAGCTTCGGCTTGGGGGTCATCTTGAGTATATGGGCAGGCAAACTAATCATCTGCTTGTCCATGGACCAAAGAGTGAGAGTTTGTTAAGAAGCACTTTCTTTGTTATTTTATCCTAACTACAGCATTAGCAGCTAAGTATTATGGAGTAGCAAACTGAACCTGGTACTTTGTAACGACTTCGGGCATGGCCAGCTCCCATAGTGTGATGGGCGGTGTGTACAAGGCCCGGGAACGGATTCACCGCTGTTCTAGCGGCACAATCTCCATACCTTCCTTCCGTATCCGAGGTGGGCGAAAGCCCGATCCAGCAATATCGCGTGAGTGAAGAAGGGCAATGCCGCTTGTAAAGCTCTTTCGTCGAGTGCGCCATCAACATGACATGAAGAAGAAGCCCCGGCCAACAATTTTGGATCTCTAGTGAACCTCTCAGTAGGATTTGAACCCAGATGGAGTTCTGACCATCTATCGGAGTGGGCAGTAAGACCTTCGACCATCCTTAGTCAGTGCACAAAGAATAAATATAGGTGCGCGTGCAAGTACGTAAAAGAGCTCCATTAAGCCCTGTATCACTTATCGACTTTTGTTATGACATTACTAGGAATGCTTGATGTAACCACGAGATTACAACTACAAATTGAGGAGCAGGTTTCTGCTGTCACTAGAACGGACCACACAAAGATGGGTGATCTATGCATAGTCATTCTAGGTCCACGCATGTTGGAGAGGGATGTCGCCGCCTGATAGAGCCAGAAGCGGGGGCACCGGAGCTCGAGTCTTTCGGGAAGGGAGACAACAACGCTCTCTTCGTTCTCAGTACGGTAAACGTCTAATTATCTAATTACAATGCTCTAAGAACGCTATCTACATCAAGTCACACCCATTCAACTTTCATTTAGTTTTCATTAAGTTTAATTAAGTTAAGAAGTATCCTAAGCGCTAACGCCCTATCTATACAAGAGGCCGGTCTCGATCTCGCTCGGTGGTATCCCTCTCGATGATTGTTGACTCAACATTGATTTCGTGCTTGAGTTGGAGGGCTCTCCCTGCATCCATCGACTCAGACTAGTCATTTTTGAATGTTGAGAATTCGGGCGATCCTCCCGGTGAACTCCGTACCCCAAACCGACACAGGTGAACAAGTAGAGTATACTAGGGCGCTTGAGTTGTCTTGCTTCGTATTCCTACTTCCTACGCACAGGGATTTAACAGAAACAAGTAATTGTCAGATTCCCGCAGCTGCCTCGTCCTAGAGCTGATAGAAGTACAAAAATAGTATTTGGACTTAGTGAATTCGGGTTTTTAATGGACGTGTCACGACGCATGAAGAAAGCTGTCAAGCATTGAATGAAGGAAACCCTCCATGCGATTAGAAACTGCCCAGGGACCCTTGCTGCGTGGAAGGAAATCATGCAGCAGATTACCCGGCAGTTGCTAGAGTTGGAATGGACTGATACCCGTAGAGTGACACGATAACCGGGTTCAAATCCCTCCTCGCCCACAACCGGCCCAGAAGGAAAGGTGCTTCTAAGCTCAATGGGGACTTGCTTTGTTGATGCCAATCTCTTGACTCTGGTTGAGTGGATATGTGGAAGTACGCTATGATGATCCAGAGAAACGTGTGCTTCGCCTCGTATTATCATATATAATATAGTAGAGCTGCTTCCTCAAATATGGCCCGACCCATCTTTGAGCACCCTCTCGAATGCCCCTCACTTGTTGAAGGCTCGTTCTTCACCGGCATTCGGGGAATATCTTAGATGAGGTCGGGGTTGAGAAGGGGGAGTCAGCAAAGTTAGACAAGATTGGAATGAGCATATTCTATTTTTTTTCCTTTATTTCTTTTATTTTAATTTTCCTTTTAAAAATAGGATTTTAGGAAAAAATAATTATCTTTTTTTTCTTTTTATTTATTCTTTATTATAAATGGGAAAAATCTGAAGAAAAAAAAAAGACTATGGAATAGGGTTACTCGAAAATATGAAAATACCCTTATAAAAATTACGGGGTTTTACAAGTTTCTAGTTCACAGCCACCCAGAAATTATCAAGAACAAGTTTTGTTCCGGCATAATCCTCATGGAATGAGTTCAGAGTTGTTGTTGTTGTTGATTTTAGGGGTCAGAGGCCATAAGAACAAAATAAGATACAAAATGGGAAAAAAAGACAAGAAAAAAAAATAATGGTTGAGAAGGACAAAAACACGTCATTACTACATGTGGTTGTAGAAGAATACGTAAGAACACATGTAAGAATACGCGCGTTTTTGTCCTTTTCAACCACTATCTTTTTTTCTTGTCCTTTTTCCTCATTTTAGATCATAAACAGTCATTTACAACCTTTAACCTTTGATTTTATTACTACTAAAGAAAATAAATGCAATGTCAAGCGGCTTTACTAAGCCAATGGGATAAAACAAATCGTATAATAAGAAAGAAGAGAATTAACCCTATAAATAAGAATCGTAAATTCCACATAGAAAAACAAAGTTCCACCGAGAAAAAAAAAGTCTAAATTAAGACACAAAATAACACTAGTATATTTTTAATAGAAAACTCTCTGACCGATTCATGTTTGGAAGGACTTGAAATCGGCGGAGAAAAAGCAAGAAATATTTTTATTGCCGACTTCCGTCCAACCGCCCTTCTAAATGTAGGGAAAGATGTTCAATGTTGGAACCTTCAACCATCTTCTGAGAATCGATAGGTCACTTATGGTTCTGAATATGTTAATTTAGTAATGTGAAGATTTCTTTTAAACGTTGTTATTGACACCATAATAAATTTATCTTGACATTACACTTCGATTCATGTTTGACTTCATACAGATCGAAAATAATCATTCGACGTCAAATGTTGAATTTAAATTCGATTTTTCAGAAATCGAATGTTAATGTGGTGTACCGAAAATATATTCATTATAATACTAATAATACAATTTTTTTAATGTTTGGACTTCACATGTAATGTAATGAAGTAACTGGGTGTTTATATTCGAATAACTCACCCGGTCACTCCACTCCATAGGGGCAAACCTCTCAATAATAACCGCGATTGTATTTTAATTTTTTTTTTTTTGATGGGTCTGTCATTCTATTTTAACATCTGTTGTTGTTGTTGTTGTTGTTTTTTTTTTTTTTTTTTTTCGGAGGAAAAGTGTTTGAACATCTTTTTAGAAAGAAAAAAAAAAACATTTTTTTTGACGTGACGCTAAATAAACAAATTAAGTAAGACACACGAAAAGGCAAACATAATTAATTAATTAATTGTGTGAACGCAAAAATTGGTGGCACATTAAATATATTTAATTGTATTTTTCAGTTGTACGTCTATGTATGGAAACAACGGAAGTTATTGTGTGGTGTCTTCACACGGTGTGGAGACATCGTGTGGCACACTCCAGACCACCGTGTGGTTCTGATCGTTTCACCCGTCAATTTACTCAAAATCTCTCAAAACAATAACTTCCCGAAAACAACATGGATCGGAAATTTTATGGTGATCCTGGATCACCAATCAAGTATGACTTGATGATCCAGGACCAATAGAAATCTAGAAAAAACATGCGGGGCCCACCGTATAAAATATAAATGTCATGTTTTTACAAATTTACCCCTCTTTTAAGAAATGTTATTGGAAGACAAGTATGACATGGTGGTCCTGGACCACCATAAAACTACTCAACATGGATAGATCCGTAAATAAACGCATATATAAAAACAAGAAAAGGTATTGATGATGATAAAGGTGCATTCCTCTGCCTTTTGATTGATCTGGGCCTGCTTTTGGCAATGGCCACCCTCATCCTCTTGGGGGTTCTTTTGCTGTTGCTCCCCTTTTCTTCAGGTTCTCCTTCTTCTTCATCCCTTCTTCTTTGAATGATCTTGTCTAGTTTTCTTTTCTGCTGTTTTTTCATTACTGGGTTTTTCTAGTACCCTCTTATCTTGGTTATGTTAAGACACAGTTAAAAAAGTGGAAATTGTTTGCATGGGTTGACGATTTGAAGGTTCTTTTTGCTGAAATTTGAGCAAAAAATTGAATTTTTTCCTAGTCGGTTATCTTCAAGATTCAGTTTTCTTTTCTAGTCTATTCAGTGAAGTGTACTTGAAGAATTGATTCTTTCTATTATTAGATGTAGATTCGTTTTCTGAACCAGGTCAATCTCAGGGGAAAGATTTGGAAAATTAATCTCCCAGAGTTTATATTTCAATTATATGACCCTTTGTTGAATTTACTTCAATCTCTTTTTGATTCGATTCCAACCGCTTTTTTTTTTTTGGGGGTGAATAGTTCAGTTTATGGATTATTTAGAATGATGAATTTGCTGACCCGAATTTGATCATGTTCATATAATGAAACTATCAACTTTGATTAGTAGCTATTAACAATGAATTATATTTACATTCTAAATATGGTTTTGTGATTTTCATGATTTTATTTTCTCTTGTTGAACTTGTGTTCAGATTTGTTTCCTGGTGGTGTAGTTGGCCTTAATGTTGGGATTAACTATGGCCAAATAGCTAATAATCTCCCATCGCCTTCTCGAGTCGCTCTTCTGCTTAATTCCCTTAATATTAGCAGAGTGAAACTCTACGATGCGGATCCGAACGTGTTGAGTGCGTTCTCGAATTCGAATATCGATTTCATAATTGGGCTTGGAAACGAGTATCTTCAAAGAATGACTGATCCTTCACAAGCTCAGATTTGGGTTCAACAGCATGTTCAACCTTACTTTTCTAGGACTAGTATCACTTGTATCGTCGTGGGAAACGAGGTCCTAACAGGCGACGATAATCAGTTGAAATCTTATGTTGCTCCAGCAATGCAGAATGTCTATACTGCCCTTTCGAATCTCGGGATTAGTAAGCAAGTTTATGTCACGTCTGCTCACTCAACCGGTATTTTAGGCAGTTCGTTTCCACCGTCTTCGGAGCATTCAGACAAGACCTTGCTCAGTACATTCAGCCTATTCTGAATTTCCATTCACAGACAAACTCGCCTTTTCTTATAAATGCGTATCCGTTTTTCGCGTACAAAGGAAATCCGGGTCAGGTCTCGTTGCAGTACGTGTTATTCCAACCGAACCCGGGGTTGGTGGATCCAGCTACCAACTTGAAGTATGATAACATGTTGTATGCACAGATTGATGCTGTTTATGCAGCTATGAAACTAATGGGTCATACCAATGTCCAAGTTAAGATTTCCGAGACGGGTTGGCCTTCAAAAGGCGATTCTGATGAGATTGGAGCTACCCCACAAAATGCCGCGATATATAACGGTAATTTACTTAACCGGATCGAACAAAATCAAGGGACACCGGCAAGGCCAAATACACCGATCGATGTCTTTGTTTTTGCGCTTTTTAACGAGGATTTGAAGCCTGGTCCAACATCAGAGAGGAATTACGGCCTATATTATCCGGATGGTAATCCGGTTTATGACGTGGGATTGCAAGGTTTTCTTCCAAGAATGGATTACTCTGTTTCAAAGAGAAAGAAAGCTGTAAGTATTATTGTGCCATCTCTAATCTTCTTCTTCATGTTCAATCACTTAATCTAATGTTCAATATTTTCATAATCTGCAGGGCTTTTCGAGTTTCATTCTTCTTGTGGGTTCAATTGTGCTTTTGTAACGGTGTTAAAGGCTCGAACTTTGGATTCGGAAGATGAGAAGAAGGGATGCGAAAGCGGACGATACGATTCGTAACGTACCTCAAGAATTTTTGATCGAGTAGTGAGTGTATCAGGATTTGTGTACCAGTTTGTGTTTAGAGTAAGAAAATGTATTCTTTTTGAGAGTTTTTGTTCCTTTCTTTTACTATTCAAAATTGAATTGGAAATAATGAGTGAAGAAATTTATGTTATGATGATTGATGAGGCAATAGAACTAGTTAGTAGTAGCAATTTGATGAATTCCATAGTTTACATATTTATATATCCATACTTGTACATTTTTTAACAGACAGCCAGCCTTGATTTAATTCATACACAGAGATTCAATTTCTGGTGATCTTTTTTTTGTGTTTCAGTTTGATTGTGGTTGGAAGGTTGTTTTCAACCACATGGTTTTTTGTGGCCTCTAATTACTTGCTGGAGTCTGGAGATGATGTTGCAAATGGACAAAACTCATTTAGCCCCCACCCCCCACCCCCAACCCCCTTCTACGTACCAAAACAGAAAAAAAGAAGTTGAGCTGTCAATATCAGACTTTGATTTCTAGAATTCTCTCCATCGTCCTTATCTCCACTCCCAGTTTATATATAGGAATATATGAATCTTCAAAAAGACAAGTCCAGGTTGGCTTCTTCCAACTCCATCGTCGTTTATGATTTATTTTCATATATTATCATTGATTCTATTCATAAAATTTCTCATCTTTCAAAATAAAAAATTGAATAAAAGGTATGTATATATCATACTTTAATAAGAGCATTATTTTACCAACTTTTTCTTAATATATTTGTGAGAAAAATAACAATTTGTGAAAGACGGATGTAGCATACAAAAGCAGGCCATCATGGTGTTTGACTCTATTTTTAGACATTTTGATAACAACAAAATGATAACAATTTCCTCAAATTGTCTGCAGGCCATAAGTTTTACTCAACATGCATCTTAGTCAGCGGCGCCGCAGCCTCCTCAATTTCAATTTGGTTGTCAAAGTTGGGGAACATATCCCTACGGTACATATGGTGAGGTGTAGGCTCGACCCTCGTTTTTATTGGCCTACACTGTTCCTCGACCGCTTTTAGTTGAATTTTTTTTTTTAAAAACATACTTATTGTTAGATATTTTTTCATAAATAAATATTTTGGTTATCGTTTGCATACGAGTTGCGTACGAATTCACGTTATCGCAACGAAACGAGGTTCGACCGTACTCGTGGGGGTCGAGGGCGCGCGCCAACTCGTGGGGGTTCGGGGGCAACGCCCCGAAACCTAAACCAACGCGTCGCATCGGTTCGTGAAGGGATATGGATTTTCGAAACACCCATTTTTGAACGGATATGTACTTACCCTTTCGTGTAAGGGTTGCGTTTTCATCCGGTGAACGATGACAACCCTACCCTTTCATGCAATGAAAGTACATCCATTCGTTTATAAGACTTGCAACCTATAAAAGCGCATAAGTATGAAGACAAAAATCCATAAATTTGACAACATCATTAGAAAAACTTTGAGTGTTCGGGTTTGATTCAAACAAGCCACGATTTGAATCAAACACCCCCATCAGTATCCCGAAAGAGATTTTCATTTGATCCCTTAATGACAAATCGTGTGGGACAAAACATCTCTTAAAAGACAACGTTATTAACGTGCGCTTGAGTTTTTAATTCTCCGTCAAATCCTAAGTACTACATTTTTTCCAACACTTATCGCGTTTTTAACATCCGTAAATGCAAAAAATAATAAAACTTGTTTGTATATATCTTTTTTTTTCTAATCAAGTAAATTTTTTTATTGGGGCATTTATCAATTAGAGTAAAAAAAAATTGGGCCTTTATCAAAAAAGAAAATTAACATATTATATTAAGTTGAATCGGATTAAATCTACAAGATTTTTTTTTCTTTTAGCGAAATATGTACCGTTGGGCCCCCCGACGGAATTGAGGCTTAGTGCAATATGCCGTGCATCATTCCCGTCGAAATTTCGACGGATCAGTCGAATCGAATTATATATATGTGTATAATTTGCTTCACTCTTCTCCAGTCGAAATCGGATCCGTCGAAAATTCCGACAGGAATGGTGCACAAGACCTTGCACCTCACCATGTGTATCGTAGGGAATCCGGATCCGTCAAAGTCGAAGGTGTCGAAGGTGCTGACTGGTCACCAAGTACTCTTTCATTTTGGCTACCATTCTTTATTCATAATAAATCATCCGATCAACATCTTTGATATTGTAAGCTCAACTTAATTAATGAAAGGATCACAATTGCTTGAATATTACTGCACCATCCATTTTTTAAACCGTAACTTTTTAGAATTTGTTTTGTTTTTATTTATTTATAAATCATTTTACATCAATCCAGCATTTATTATTTTTTTCCTCATTTATCATTCATTTCAATAACCCAAATTTTGGTACATTTTTTCATACACAATGAATGAAGAGTAATTTTGTTATTTTTCATTCTATTTCAGACACATTAATCACTTTCTTAATCTGCGTGATTCTTTTCTCTCCGACGGTTAAAAAAACGAAGGGAGTGCGAAGTATGAATTCCCTTTTTAAATTATACTCCCTCCGTTCCTAATTATATTTCGCGTTTGAGAAAAACACACATATATATTAAGAAAGTAATTTATTATGTTGACTTTCATTACAAAGTACTAAAAAAATCTTGAAAAGTGTAGTGGTGTATTGAATATGAAAGTTTGATTGGTTGAATGAGTTTAGAAAATAGAAAAGTAATATTGAAAAACGGAAAGAGTATTAAAATATGTATTGGAAATATAACTACGACATATAAAATGAAAATTTTGATTTTGACAATTGCGACATAAAAATAGGAACGGATGAGAGTAATTCATTATACATTTTTAGATTTATTCCACAATATAAGTAATTATACATTATCAATGTAATATTTATTCTCACTTATTTATTTTACCTTTAAATTATTATCCATTTAACTATTTTCATTGCTTAAGAACTATTGTATTGATGATAGTCGATGTCTAGTTTACACCTTTAAATTTATGGCATTTAATTACTTTTTAATCTGTATGAAAACTCTTCTATATCCAACCCTAAATTTTTTATCAATCTAACTATTTTTCATCACTATTGCATTAATGATAATCAATGGATAGTTTAGGCATTTAATATTTAAATTTATGACATTAAATCACTTTCTTAATCTGTCTAAAACACTTAGAATAACTTGTATTTTGAATTATTTAAATTTTTTTTTATATTGAAAATGGAATTATTTAATTTATCAATTAGCAAGATAAGGTGAGAAAGATTGTGTACAAGATATATAACATTACGTAAACAATAAAAAACAATATTAGACACCTTAAAATGTCAGTTGGACCTGGAGCTGAAATGTGAAGATTCAAACCCTGTTTCAGGTTTTTGGTATAACAACAAACTCATGCCTCTGAACTACTAGGCTATCTGATTAATATCTTCATTCATCCATGCGACGGATGGGAAGTGGGGATCCCTGTTGTTAGTGTTTAACCATTTTAAGAAGTAATGTACATATTTTCCGGGAAATACTTATGTGGTGTCTCCACACGTGTGGGGACATATGAACCACACAGTTTCATTATATATTTAAACTATGTAGTTTTGATCGTTTCACCCGTTATTTCACTTCAAAATCCCGTCCTCACACAAGTATTTGCTGATTCTCCACAATTAATGAGCTATGTTTGTGCTTTCCCAAAAAAATAAGAGCTATGTTTGTGCTGGAAAAAAATCAATGTACATGGCCTGCAAAATAAATATCTATTTCATATAAAAAATATCAACGAGAAAAAGACAGAAATTTTAATTCAATAAGTTTAGAATTAACTTATGAATAATGATGGATGTATCACTACTGTTAGGCCAACTCCAACCCATAGGTATCAAATTTTAAAATTTGTTACCTATGAACAGTGTAAAGATAAGTATCAAATTTTCATCTCCAACTCAAGTATCGAAAATTTGAGTTTGATAAAAAATATCTCCAACCCAAAATATCAAAATTTAGTAGTATCATTTTTTTTAATCCATTTTGATTAAATTTATGAATGTTTCAATAATATAAAAAATATTGTCTTAACTCAAAAAAAAAAAAAAATAATGTCGTACTAATTAACCTATTTTTTACTTAACCATAATTTTTTTAAATAACCTAACAATAATTTTGAAAAACTATATACGAGAAGTAAAATAATATCCAAATTTGCGAAAATAAATTCTTGACTAGTCAATTCGCTATAAGCGTGTCATGATTGGTTGGATAAATTAAAGATAAAATATTTTATTGGTAAAGGAGGAAAAAGTAATAAATAATGCATTAAAAATGTCATACGATGACGGCGTAAATAAAAAAAGAGTAAATTATAAAATATGACGGATAAAAAAAAAACGGAGGAAGTATTTCCGTTACAAAAATATGTGTTAGCCAATCAAAAAAAAAAGAACAAATGAGGGGACAAGAGGGGGGGGGGGGGGGGGGGGGGGGGGGACAAGGAGGGACAAGCCCATGCGCTTTGGTTGCAGCAAGACTTTTTGGCCAAATTCCTTCTCTCCTAATCACCACACCTAGATACCTATTAATTTTTCCAATGCACGTCACTTGAAAAAATGCACGTCGTAAATTAAATTCAACACGTAATCTATATCGGCATCCGCACTTTCCCCGATACAAAATTACAAAAAAAAAAAAGAAAAAGAAAAAGAAAAAAAGAGGAGGTCGGTGGCGGTGGGGGCATATAAGAGAAGCCACGTCATTTGTCGGTGAGTCACAGGTTCGTTGGTCCGGCCGTCCACGCTATGGCCAGAAATTGGAAAATCAGGTTGTGTCGGGCGCGACACTAAATCGAGTCGTACGCTTTTCGACGTGGAAAATCAGGTAAACGTAAAGATCTTTACGTTCAAACGTAAGGATCCTTACGTCCAAACGTAAGGAAATTCAAACCAAATCTCATACAAAAATCACTCAACACAGATTCTTTACGTTTAAACGTAGAGATCTCTACGTTTAAACGTAGAAATCCTTACGTTTAAACGTAAGGATCTCTACGTTTAAACGTAGAAAATTCTTGTCCATTCAAAATTTTTTTTTTTATTATATTTTATTGAATTTTATCTTCTCTTTCTTCACCCTTCTTCTCCAAATTTACTGTGTTTATGAAGATGATGGATTAAAAAAATTCTTTGAGAATCTATTACCGGAAACATGTGAATCTTGAGGCAACAGGGATGACATACGTGAGATTTTTTTTTCTTTCCTCGGTGTTAGCTATGAGAATGCCATTTTTCTTCACGGGAGATTAGAAATACTATAATTCTGGGCCTTTAAATGTTCAATTTTTTTTTTTAAATTCAATAAAATATAATTAAAAAAAAAAATTTGAATGGACAAGAATTTCTCTACGTTTAAACGTAGAGATCTCTACGTTTAAACGTAAGGAATCTGTGTTGAGTGATTTTTGTATGAGATTTGGTTTGAATTTCGCTACGTTTGGACGTTTCCGCTACGTTTGAGCGTAACGTAAGATCTTTACGTTTACCCGATTTTTCATCGCGAAAAGCGTACGATTCTGATTTACAAACGTCGTGCCCGACACAACCTGATTTTCCAATTTCGCTATGGCACAGTCTGCATGCTATGCTACGTACGTGTATATATATATATATATATATCCTGCATTGCGTACCTGGGTCATAGTACAAGTACTATTAAAATAATGATATTATATGGACCTTACGTTTATTGGTAAGTTTTTACACGGATTCCATTCCTCACCTTTGTTGCAAAAGGCCTATAGGACTCAGAGGCGGATCGACCTATTTATTATTATTTTTTTTTTTCAAGTACAAGTAGTACATCTTTTATGTAAAAATTTGTTTTAGTGAGGTGAATGAAACCTAAAATTTATTTTTTAATAATAAAACGATATTTTTTAACAAAAAAAATTATATCGTTTTTATAATTAAAAAAAATTATTTAGATCTTAATTAGTGAGGTCACGTGACCACATAAATCCGCCCTGATAGGGGGAAATTCTAACATGAAGACTATCTTTGTATGGAGTGGACCACATAGCGCATGGACGATTCTCGAACCACATAAAGCGTGGTTCATTATCGTCCACATGAATTACTTTCCATGAAAGAGTCTCCATGATAGAACTTCCCTCTGATAGTACCGTTACACCTCGGCTCTATAGAGTGGTGATATTTAATCATGGTGACTTTACAGCTCAATAGGTGTAATGGTGAGGAGCTAGATTAATTACATTGACTTAACGGCCCCTTAGATAGATGAGAGAACCATGATAGAGTGTTTATAATTAATGAGTCACACTTAATTACAATGGTTAAATAAACTATTACATTTCCTTCCAAAAAAAAAAGAAAAAAAACTACTCTATTACATTCCCAATATCTTTAAAGAATAAAAAACCTTTTTCTCTATTCAAAAAAAAAAAAAAAAAAAAAAAAAACTTTTTCAATACCATTAGAATTTCAAGTCATTTTGCAGGTAAAAGTTGAGAAGTCAAGCAGTAGTATTTAATAGGATTGAAAATCAATTTCTACTTTCTAGGCATGAATACATATTTTCCAAGTTGAGTATTTAACACCAATGAAAAATATTTAAAAGACAATAGAGGGTAATCTTGTCGATTCATACTATGTTTCAGACATATTAATCATTTTCTTAAAGTGTGCTTCTACATCAAAAGTGATTGATAAAATAAACGGAGGGAGTAATTAAAAGGGTAACTAAGAAAGTAATGATATGATTTTGGATAGAAGGATTTAAGCCATGAAAAAAAAGGAAAAAAAAAAACCTTCAATAGTGCAAGAAGGGTACTGATGTAACATCAAATATGTAGTGATAAAAGCTGGACATATATACCATTCCAAAGTTAAGAGAATTAACCCACTAATGTATCATATTTGCATAATACCCTAGACAAAAGACAATTTGTCACAATCCACTGCTATTCAAAGTGTTTGTTTTTTTTTCCTTCTCAGAATAACTTTACATCCTTTTATAAATATCATAGACTTTTTCAATTAAATCATTCAAAAAAACACTCTTCACATTCATTTGGTATACTTTGAAATTCTTGTATGCTGCATATGCTAGAAATAATCAGATTGCTTCTAGTTTAGCAACTGGAGCATAAGTTTCATCAAAATCAATGCATTCAGCTTTAGAATATCTTTCTGCTACCAATCTTGCTTCTAGTCTGACACCTTACTCATTCATCTGTTCTTGAATACCTATTTGGTGCCAATGTTTTCATGTTTGGGTTTGTCCACGAATTCCCAAACTTGATTTCTTTCAAACTCATTAAGTTCTTCTTGAATTGCAACTATCCAATCATCATCTTCAATAGCATGTTCTATTTTCTTTAATTCTAGCAGTGATAGGAAAAATGTGAGCATTGCTTCAAGTTGTCTTTATGCATTAATAGTATCTCATTATGCATTATGTCAACTCTGCTTCCTTTCAAGTTCTCCTAAATGGCCAACTCTCCAACATTTTTCACCTTTTTAATGAAATCAAGCAAGTGGATTTATTTCCCCTTTCCTCTTTATTATATGTTCTAAAATCCTCTTAGCTCTCTTGCAATCGTTTCATTCTTAATGGCAACTTACCATTTTTAAATTTGGTAAAAATGACCATTGTCTCTATCACCTTCTTTTGCAGATGACTGCATCCTGCTTTTCAAGCCTATAACTTCAATGCAAATGAACTAATGAGAATCCATAACTGATATGAGTGTCTTTCAGGATAAAAAGTTAATTCCTTGAAATCAAATATTTTATTTAATGGGGGTACCGGTCTCGGTTTTGAAATCTAGCAGCCTATCCTTCAGGTTCTTTCCATTCATATTGGCAACTCCACCGGTGAATACCTGAAACTCCCCTTCATAAAGGGGTGATCCAAATATGAAATCTTTCAATACCTCAAAGACAAAATCTGGAAAAGACTAAATGGATGAAAATCTATGTGTCTTACCTCCGCTAGCAAAGAAGCCGAATCAAGTCTGTGATCCAATCTATTCCAACATATGTGACGTAGTGCTTTAACATCCTTAGGAAGCTTCTTAAGGAAATCTTGGGCATGGTTCAAAAATTATGGTGGAGAAACAACCTTGACAAATCTTTGATGCGTGCTTGAATCTTCTTCAATCTTTAACATGTTTTGTCAATTGTTTATTTTCTGAATCCATTTTCCATCTAAAATACTCTTGATGCTTGTTCAGACCAAAAAAAACTTTCGTTAATTCGTACACTTTATCTTCTGTGCCTTTTACAATAAATCCAGGTAGTTGTTCAACATAGACTTCATGTAAATCATTCAAAAAACACTCTTCACATCCATTTGGTATACTTTGAAACTCTTGTATTCTGCATATGCTAGAAAATAATCTGATTGCTTCTAGTCTAGCAACTGGAGCATAAGTTTCATCAAAATCAACGCATTCAGCTTGAGAATATCCTTTTGCTACCAATCTTTCTTTAGTTGGTACTATGCCACATTACTCATCCATCTTGTTCTTGAATACCCATTTGGTGCCAATGATGTTTTTATTTGGTTTTTCCACCAACTCCTAAACTTGATTTCTTTCAAACTCATTAAGTTCTTCTTGCATTGCAACTATCCAATCATCAACTTCAATAGCATCTTCTATTTTCTTTGGTTCCAGATGTGATAGAAATAATGTGAGCATTGCTTCAAGTTGTCTTTATGTATTAACAGTATCTCTCATTATGAATTGTGTCAACCCTGTTTCCTTTCAAGTCCTCCTAAATGTCCAACTCTCTTCCTCTTTTCATCTTTTTAAATGAATCAAGCAAGTGGATCCATTTTCCTCTTTCTTCTTTATTATCTGTTCTGAAGGCATCTTAGCTCTCTTGCAATCATTTCATTGTTAATGGAATCTTACCCCTTTTAAATCAAGCAAGTGGATCCATTGTCTCTTTCATTCTTTTTGCAGATGACTACATCTTGTTTTTCAAACCTCTTGCTTCAATGCAACTGGACTAATGAGAATCCATAACTGATATGAGTGTCTTTCAGGACAAAACGTTAATCTCTTGAAATCAAATATTTTATTTAATGAGGGTACAGATCTCGGTTTTGAAATCTAGCAGCCTATCCTTCAGGTTCTTTCTATTCCTATTGGTAACTCCACTGGCAAATACCTGAAACTCCCATTCATGGTAAAATCATCTAAATATGAAATCATTCAATACCTCAAAGACAAAATCTGAAAAAGACTGAATGGATGGAAATCTATTTGGCTTACTCCGGCTAGCAAGAAGCCTAATCAAGTCTGTGATCCAATCTTTTCCAACATACGTGATGTAGTTCTTTAACATCATTAGAAAGCTTCTTAAGGAAATCTTGGGTATGGTTCAAAAATTATGGTGAAGAAACAATCTTGACAAATCTTTAATGGCCTGGATTTCTTGCTCCACAACTTGTACTCCTAAAAGTAAATGTGTCATTGGCTTTCACAATCTGGAACTTTTCAATAAAGATTTACTTGCTAAACAGGACTGGAGAATTCTTCAAAACCCACTTTCTAATAACTTATGTTCTCACAGCGAAGTATCATAAAAGTAAATTCTTTTTTGATGTAAAACCTACACAAACCTCTTGTTACTTGTTCCAAACAATTATCAACCAATCAACATCTTCTTGAATGCATTCTGAAATTCTGCTTTGACTGATAAATTGTCTTCTTTTAATATGTGTATTGCCCTTCCACTTGGATCAAGCTAGACACTGGATGTTTAAAAATCAATGTTGACGCAAATTTCAAACAGAACGTTGGCTTGGATAGTGTTGTGATTAAAGATTCCGACATGGTGTTAATTTTCACTTTCTCTATTTCTCGGGGATGAATTTCCTCTGTAGAACTCACTAAGCTTGCGGCCATCTATTTGGGCACCATTAAAGCGGCAAAAATCTAAAGCGATGGTTTTTGTGATCGAATCGGATAGTCTCAATTGTATTGCCTTTTTAAATCGCGATGAGGATGAGGATGATGATGACCTTTCTCTGCTGGGTACCCTTACAAGTAAGATAAAGAGCAACACCTCCTCCTTCAGCTCTTGCTCTTTCACCTTTGTCCACCATGGTTGTACTAGGGTAACAGATTTGCTTGCCAAATTAGAGTTAGTTTTCCGTGAATATTGCACCGGTTTGTGTAACTGTGGCTTACACCCCTTCGTATGTAATAACTACCATTTTGGAAGATTCTGGTTAATCTTTAAAATCACTATTCCCTTAAAAAATGTGAACAAGGACAAATTAAAAATAATAACTGGCATTTAGTCCGAGTGGAGTTGTTTTTACGGCAATAATGACAAATTTACATTCCATTAGACCGTTATGCCAATCTTTTAATTTAAGTGTTGTGTAACCGCATTTGGTACTGGTGCGTGATTAATTGAAGTTGTTCTTATGTTATTTTGCAATTCTTATTCCACATTTTCATATATTTTTAGCGTGTATTTTGCTGAGTACATCCCGGAACTACGTGTTACTTGTCAATTCGAAAATTGATTCTTTGTGAAGACGATTACGTAGATTAGTGAATTTCTTGATAATTTTGTTATCGGTTGGTAAAAGAATTTGATTGACATTATTATAAATTGCAAATTGCAGTAAAGGCAATTTCTGACCGTAACTCGTGCTCATTTCATGCTTGTGAAACAATAGAGCCACAGTGATTTGTATGTCACTAAATCTTCAAAGTAGCAATAATTTTTTCCTGCTTAAAATCCACTTGGTTTGCATAAACATTAGCCGGCTTCCATTATTAGTAAAAGGTTAATGTAGAAATTACATGTTTAATTCATAAAAGGTTAGTTTTTTTAGAAGGGCTATCCAAGCGTGAATCAATTATAAATCAATCATCCATTTTTTCTTTATAGCTGTTTTAATCGCTGTTTTTTTATTTATTTATTTATTATTATAATCACTATTTTTTTATTATAATTTTTTTAGTGTCTGTTTTTTACTATATTAATTATCTGTAAATTAAAATGATGTAGATAACTAAACTAAAATTCAATTAGATGTAGATAACTGATCCAAATATGTTTTTTTTGGAACGGACTATGCAAGTGTTTAGGCCTGTAAACGAGCCGAACCCTACCGAACCCTGGCAGGGTTCGGCTCGGCTCGGTATGTTCGAACCTTAGTCTCGGCTCGAAATGGCCGAGCCTTATATTTTCATTATTCGGCTCGGGTTCGGTCTGCTATTTGGGGAAAAAATCTCGGCTCGGTTCGGCTCGAACATGTCGAACCGTTCGAACATGTTCGGCTCGAACTGGGTTTTAAAAAAAAAATCAGAACATGTTCGGCTCAGTTTTAAAAAACATGTTCGGCTCGAACTGTATATGAATTTATGATATCCGAGCCGAACATGTTCGAACATGTTCGGCTCGACCACCGAATATCTAATTTGTAAGGTTCGGCTCGAAGTTCGAACCCACGAAACGAGCCCGAATCGAGCTTTTTCGAGCCGAATACTCCGGATCGAATCGAATACTTAGGTTCATTTACAGCCCTACAAGTGTTAATCAATTATCCATTTTTTTATATTTAATTATAGCTGTTTTAATTAATATATATACAGTTGTTTTTTATTATTAAAATAGAAGCAGATAAATAAACTAAAATTCAGATAGATACAGATAACTATTTTAATTGTTCCCTCTAAAAAAAAAAAACTAATTTGATCGCTGTTTTTTTTAAACTCTGTTTATTATTATATATATTAATTATCTGTAAATTAACTAAACTGTTATAATCGATATTTTTAATTAATAAATTAATAATAGGGAGAAACACTTTTTTAGGGAAACACTTATATGGGAAACAACTGGCTCTTTTAATATGATTATGATTTGACCCTAATGAAACATATTAAAATAATCGTCATTTGGCATTCGGCAACAATTGAGATATATCCTCTATATCCATTTCTGCCTTCTATCATTCTGTCACATTTGATAAGTCGGTTACTTAATTATGACAAATATTGTTTTTTTTAACTTTTAGCATAATTGATGATAAATGTTATTACTACAACAGTTGTGTCACATTTAAGTACACAATATATTTTTGTATCATGATTATCATAATTAGGAGTACTAAAGAATATGTTTTGTTACTTATTATAACAAAATTGTTGTGATATTGGCATCACTAACTAAAAGCACGGTGTTGTTTAAATCAGTGACGGAAACAGAAATTGGTGGTCGGATGAGCTGATGGATTATATTTATATGGTTGGGTGGAGCTCGATTAAATCAACTAAACGTATTAGGACTAATTTATATAAGATTTTTGGTGTATCGAAAATAAAAATTGGGTGGACTGCGCCACCCAAGCCATGGGCTACCTCCGTCCCAGGACTTTAATGAATGTCAATTGTAATGGACATATATCACGAAAAAAATTATGTTTTCCTCCCTTTATGACATAAACGTCGTGATATTATCAGTTCTGATCATTTTAAATGCATAATTTCCTTATCACGACTAATGATGGAGACAAGGCAGCGGTAAAACCAAAGGCAGTGAAAATCACTACTTAATCCCATAATTATTTTTTTCTAATTAATCCCATAACATAATATATACACATACTATACCACAAATTTCACAAGTTATAGGTAGCTATATATGTTTATATTAGAGATATATTTATATTTATCGTGTCGTATTTTATATTTTGTATTTATCTTTATTATTAGCTTATTGGCCAAGCCACTCGAGGCCCTATATAGTGTAATAGCTATTCTATGAATCAATAACAATGCATTATGATGTTATAATTCGACGTACTTCGTATCGTGTTCCGCATCGGTCCTAAACCTAATTGTTTTTTTTCTCGCTGCTATTCACGAGCCATAGCCAAAACCCTTATTGGCTCCTTCTTCAAGCTTCGCTCCCCGGCATCCATGGCATCCTCCCCGCCGCCGCCTTTTGCTTTCTTCCGGTCGACGGAAACACGGCTCCAAGAGCACCCTAGCGCCCGCCACCGCCGCCGCCGCCTCTTTCTTGCTCACCACCACAACGGCTTCATCAACTCCAAATCGGTCGCTCACCCCATGAGTTCCGGTCACACACCACGACGCAGTCCCACCCCAACTCTCTCTCAGATTTTGCAGCCGTTCGTTGGCAACAACCACCAATCCGCGCGGCCCATTGCCGGACACAGGTCCGGAAAATCCGCGCCGCCACTTCTCCGCTGCTCCAAGTCTCCGCTCAGCCTCTTTTCCGTTCATCTACACATCCAATTCGAGCAACAGCTAGCAGTTTTTTTTTTTTCTTTTCTTTTTTTTTTCCAAAGCAGCAGCACCCCAAATTTGACTCCATAGGGCCCTATGCCCTCCAATAGGTCACGTCCAATCCGGGCAAAAAGAAAAATAAGGGTAATATTTTTCAGCCGCATTAATATATATGCAGCAGCCGTGGGTCTTTGGTTCCAATTTCAAGGGGATCAAAATTCGGCTCGACTCGTTTCTTTCATCCTTTTAAATTTTAGGGTACAACCCTCCAATCGTTTTTATTTTGGGTATATCCCAACACTTTTAAATTTCTGTTAGGGTATATCCATCCCTCCCGTTAACGCAGGTTGATTTTATTTTCTGCAAAGATAAATCTCTACAAATTTTATTTTTTGCATGGGTATACCCCAAACTATTTTATTTTCTGCAAAGGTATATCCCTCCCTCCTGTTAACACAGGTTGATCATCGTTTTTCTTTAAGGTATATCCCGCCATTGAGTCCCAGGATTTTATTCTTCCGACATCCCCTTCTTCCCCCGGTTATTGTCCCCTTTGAAGACGTCTCCGACCGCCATCAACGCCTCAAAGTTTCAAACCGTATCCGCGTCCGCTCCCATGAGTTTGAGGGGCCTATTAGAGATATATTTATATTTATCGTGTCGTATTTTATATTTTGTATTTATCTTTATTATTAGCTTATTGGCCAAGCCACTCGAGGCCCTATATAGTGTAATAGCTATTCTATGAATCAATAACAATGCATTATGATGTTATAATTCTGACAGTTTATGCATGAGAATGATGATGCCAAGGGCACAGAGATGGCAGCTCCATCAACATGAAGAAGAAGAGGAGAAGAAGAAGAAGAAGAGGAGCTGCCAATACCTCCATTAAAAGGCATTACATTCATTAAAGCTTGCTTAATTGCTTTATCAGGTTCTTAGACTATACTCTTTCTTTTCAATACAAAATTCTAACATTTATTTATACATGTTATGGATATATATATATATATATATCCATCTTTATATTTTCGAGTAAAAAACCGTCAATTAACCTGTTTATTGTGAATTACCCGTCTATAACCCGAAAATGCGACCCGTTTTAGGAAAAGGGCGTGCTGCAGTTTGGGTCCTATCCCACGTTCTCCTCCATTTTCCGATAAACTTCCGACCACTTCGTAAAACCGCTACCTAAACTTGAAACTCCCATCCCATTTATCTTCTCTCTGCCATAATTTATGCAAAATCTCAGGCAAATTAAATCTCTAGGAATGCAACTAACATCATTGTGAAACCGGCCTTATCTCTCTGCCGCCTTGCTTCCTTCGATCAGTGTATTTTGATGCTCACAATTCTCATGTTCCTTTATTGATTTGTTTTCCAATCCGTTTCGATTTCTTTTTTACTTTGTCTCTTTATTTGATGTTCTGTGCATTGTGAATTAGATCTTTTAAGGAATTTTTTTAAACAGTTAGGTAAGGAATTAACAGGTGTATTATCACAGGTGTGGTCCATTTTAATCCTTAAATGTGTTTGTTTTTGCTTTTACCTGTTCTGACGGATGACACTTTCTTAGTGGGGGTCCAGAAGCGGTGGGTCTCTGAGACCGTGGACCATCAAGCAGATGGTCAAGGATTACTGTGCATACACTACAATTCCTTGAAGACTCAGCAGCGAAGTTTTCAGGTTTGTTTATTTTTAATTTCCGTTTCATATTGATGGAAAATGCTTCTCATGATCCCTGTTTTGGCTTTTTAGTTTCACAACGATGTTCGTTTGTAATAAACATTTCCAGTTTCACATTATTGCATTTCTCATATTAATGCAATTACCAGTGTCTTTATATATGTTTTATGAGACATTGAATTATATTCTATAGATTTTTTACGGCCATTTGCAGATCAACTCCCGGGTAAAATACATGGCCGGGTTACATCCTTACAAATTCCTTTTTGTCACCATTATATGTGTGTGTGTTCTTAGAAGATTATTTTTTGTTTTTTTGTTTTTTTTTTCCTTTTTTTTTTTTTTGGTGCTTAATTAGCAGCCTTGGAGTGGGACACGACAATACATTATTTTTTCTCTTTTTCTTCCGATTCTTGATACATGATCGTAAGTTTTGCTCAATCAGGATATTGCCATTATATTTTTTGTGGTGTGCATATATTGTATTGCTACCTTTCGATGTTGTTTCCTTGCATCTGCTACATGAAAGATGCATCAAGTTTACAAAAGATTTGGAAAAGAGTTTATAGTTTTAATGTTAATAGTTATTTCTGGAGCTTAGCTTGTGTTTCGGTTACAGGGACTTACATTTCTGTCAAAGACATCATCACGAATGTCTTGGAACGAAGTAATAATTATAATAACATACATTAGCCATGCATGTAAAAGATTGCTTCAATTCAAGGCCCCCTGTTTATAATTAACTGCAGTGCAATAAAGTAAATTCACAATAGACTTATCACAGAAAGTGGCTTTTATACTTCCAGAAATTAATATCATGCAATTCAGCCAAAATATACACCTATTGCATGTTGGCATTAATTAATTAATTGTATCAATGCATGCAATGGGGAGGAAATCATGTATGAAGAGAGTTTTTATTTGCAGCAAATTAACTTAACAATTAATGCATCATTCTTAATTAATTGGTTATTTTTTTCTCGAATTTTTGTTGAATATGGGTTGAATTTAAATGATTATTCTGCTAATGATTGTTTGTGCCAAAATGTGGGGAGGGGGAGGAGTTCATTTGGCAGGCTTCCTAATATCAGTGTGGTATGTTAGAGTGTTAGATTGGGTTTCATATTTTGTGTTCTTCTAAGCTTTTCTTTGAAAATGTTTTGCATATATATAGTCATATATGGTTCTGTGTTTGCTTGAGGAATTTTAATTAGGTCATTTTCAGATCGATGCAATATGCAAAGTAATTGTTGGTGAAACTGCATGCAATGATAATTGTTAATTTACTGTTGTTGTTCTATGTCGGATTGGAGGTCTTTAACGTCATCTTGTAACGTCATCTCCACAAGATATATGCAATTTTTTAAAAGGAAAGATTTTGGGTCTGGGTCTCTTATTTTTATTTATTCTTTTAAAAATAGCTCACATATTTCATTATTAAGGCTGGGCTTGAGTCCTGTCTTGGGTGAGTTCGGTTGGCTTTAAACTTATTATTAGTCGGTTCGGTTTGGATATTTTTATACCCAAAACCAAAACAAATGGGGTTTGATTTCGGTTTGGACAGTTTGAGGTTATTGTTTTAAGCCCTATTTGTTTTGAATGAAAATAAATGAATAGCATATATATATATATATATGTAGCTGAAACTGCAAAATATGAAAAGTACTACTTCCTCCTACATAGTTAAAAGAAAACAGAAGAGAATATATCATTTGTAACTGTTGTCTATCAAATGTGGGAGTTACTTGTTTAAGCATTACTCAACCTTATATATTTGTCTAATTTGTCTCTCATATATATACATAGGTAGCAGTCGGCTTAAAGATAGTCTATTTAAGACTTGTTCTTTTCTATGAGACAATGTTAGCTTAAGATTAAGTGGTTTCATCTCTTAAACTTAATGCATAATATTTATGCATCTTATCTTGTCCATACTTAATGTATATAATCTTTTGCGTAAGTAAATGTAAGTGTTAATGGATATCCATATTTTTAATAAATTCATAACAAATATAGTATAGTTATTTTTTCGTCACAACGAATAGTTTATAATAAAATAGTTAACGAGGCATAATCAAACAAACCAATCTCAAAACAAACATGTTACACATCATATAATTATATCCACCCCCGATCCATTGACACTTCGATGCATTGACCACCCCCGATGCAGAGACACCGCGATGCATTGACATCGGCAATCATATATGCAGTGACATCGGCGATCATATATGCGTGACATCAACAATTTATGCAGTGACATCGGCAATCGATATGCAGTGACATCAGCAATCATATATGAATGATATCAACAATTTATGTAGTGACATCGGCAATCATATATGCAGAGACATTGCGATGCAGTGGCCACCCACGATGCAGAGACACCGCGATGAAGTGGCCACCCCCGATGCAAAGACACCGCGATGCAGAGACCATCGGGATATAGTGATCACCGGAATGCAGTGACATTTGATGAAGCAACACCGTGATGACATTTGATATTTTTCCAACTTAATTTCATAAAATCGATTTCTTTTCTTCATAAAATTGACTTCAAATGGCTATATCTTTTGATATAAAACTACGATCAACATAATTTTTTCACCTTAATTCATATTTTTATGCAGTGACATCGGCAATCATATATGCAGTGATATCAACATTTTATGCAGTGAAATCGGCAATCATATATGCGTGACATCAACAATTTATGCAGTGATATCGGCAATTAGATATGCAGTGACATCAACAATCATATATGAATGACATCAACAATTTATGTAGTGACATCGGCAATCATATATGCAGAGACATCGCGATGAAGTGGCCACCCTCGATGCAGAGATACCGCGATGAAGTGGCCACCCCCGATGCAGAAACCATTGGGATGCAGTGATCACCAGGATGTAATGACATTTGATGAAGCAATACCGTGATGACATTTGATATTTTTCCGACTTAATTTCATAAAATCGATTTCTTTTCTTCATAAAATCGACTTCAAATGGCTATATCTTTTGATATAAAACTATGATCAACATAAATCTTTCACCTTAATTCATATTTTTATGCAGTGACATCGGCAATCATATATGCAGTGATATCAACATTTTATGCAGTGACATCGGCAATCATATATGCGTGACATCAACAATTTATGCAGTGACATCGGCAATTAGAAATACAGTGACATCAACATTTTATGCAGTGACATCGGCAATTTATGCAGTGACATCGGTATTTTATGCAGTGACATCAACAATTTATGCAGTGACATCGACAATAAATATGTAGTGACATCGGCCAAGAGTTCGGTCACTATGAATGTGGTTTTTAAGCCATTATGCATCGTATGACAAGAAATTCTACAGATTGCATGATCCCGTTGAATTTCAAGAATGTATACTCTATAAAGTGAATTTCAAGAATGTATACTCTACAATATAGGCAAAAATACAAACATCATAGGCCCATGTCTTGTTAGTTACAATAGATAGATAAAAAAGAAAGTACAAAGCAGGAATCAAAGCTTCTTCTAAGTTTCAAAATATCATCCACTATGCATCTGCTATCCAAAGGGCTGGGCGTGCGGTTATTGAGAAGATCTGTCAGCACTTTACAATCCATGGCAAAACAAACATTCTTCCATCCTCTATCGATGCAACAAAACATAGACCACTGCAAAGCAACACTTTCGGCAACAAGAAGAGATGGGACATATGAGTGAGGGGCTCTTCAGGCTTTAATGATAGGATTATTGCCCTCAGCAACTATAGCACCCAAACCTGTAGTGATATCAACATTTTATGCAGTGACATCAACATTTTATGCAGTGACATTAGCAATCAGATATGCAATGAAATTAACATTTTATGCAGTGACATCCGCAATCATATATGAATGATATCAACAATTTATGTAGTGACAATGCAATCCTAGCTGGCAAAAAACCGTGTGCTACGGAAAAAGTGTAGGACAAAACGATTAATGCAGTGACATTTGATTTTTGCTCATACGACATAATTTCTAAAAATCAAAATCTTCTTCATAAAATCGGTGTGATACAGTGACATTTGACGATGAAGTGACATGTGAATTAGGGTTGTAAGTGATCCGGGCCATTCGTGAGCTACTCGTACTTGACTTGCAAGAGAGTTTGGCTCGATTCGGTTTTTTTTTGAGTTCGAGCTCGAGTCAAGCTAATCGAATAATTAGCCGAGCCGATCTCGAGTATTAAAATATAGTAATCGAGTACCTCGTGCGCTAATCAAGCTTCATTAAATAATTATTTAAATAATTATATTTTATTAAAAATTAAATGAATTCTAAGAAAATAATCAAGCTTACGAGCCGAGTCGAACTATATCGAGTACTTAGCGAGTCGAGTTCGATCTTGTCTTTTTATGGCTCGATTGAGCCCAAAATTTTTTAGTCGAGTCGAGCCCTAAGGAGTATCGACTCGACTCGGCTCGGCTCGATTACACCCCTAATGTGAATCTACACTTATTTAACAAAGTTATCAAATTTGTGTATCAAATTGTATATACAGTGATATCAATGTCACTGCATGTCAAGAGTTTGCATATGTCTAGAAAAACATGGTATATAGTTTGAAAATCAAGAGAGTTGCAGAAGACAAAAAGAAAAAAAACTAAAATATATGTGAAATTGTGAGTGATTTCAAAAAATTCATGATCCATATATTGTGCTTTAATGATCCATTTCCAAGGAAATTCTTGAATGAAATGTCTCTGTTACACCACAACATTACATAAGTGACATGTATTTGATTTTAGTTATAAGTGATACCCAGCTGACAATACTGTAAGAAAAAACAATTTGATGAAAGAAACCACAAATTGATGAAAGAAACAACGGATAATATTGCAGTTTCCAATATTACGGTTTCGCCTGTTGAGACGGGTAGGCAGGTTACAAGCAGATGTTATTTATCTCTACCAAAAAATATAGCTTTGTTTATATGCGATTCTTTACATCTTGGCATCCAGATCAAAAGGTAAAGTGATTCCCCAAGCTTTACCAGATTTGCTATCAAGCTCCTCTAATGCTTTCCATGGCTTTTGATCTCCATAATCCTGAATCATAAGAGTTGGCTTTGCCTGATTTAGCAAACTCGTGGTATTTCTAGTAGTTAATCCAATAACAAGAACGTCTACAGCAACTCCAGCTTTGATTCCAGAAACCGAATCCTGAGATATAGATTCGAAAAAAGGTTCTAAATATCATCAAAAGGTACGATGCAAAGATTACATATTAGACAACCAACAGTAAACGAAATCAAATCTCGAATATAATAGTATGATCCTTCGACACCTCGAGGATATCAAGCGCCTTTAAGTAAGCATCAGGAGCTGTTTTCGGACGCTTCCAAGCACAACGGCTTGGAAGAAATCCGATAAGCCAAGTTCTGAAATCATGAGTTCAGATGGGGCTTCGGGGCATTAGTAACAGCAGCCCGTTTCAAACCACGATCTTCTATCCATTTACGCAATTTAGACAAACCTGCAATAATCTTCAGTTGCTCACTTGCCAACCTGCACTTTCATACAAGTTAATAAAAATTCAATGAATAAGGAGGAATCACAAAATGTGAACAACACTGTAACCTGAATTTCTTGTTACGTGCATCACTGATTTCATTGTTATGGGTTGCTATATCCATCTTCAGCTCAATGAAATGCCTTTCCGATTCGTCATTTTCGATACTTATATCTCGCTATTTTCTGCCTTGATTTTCTTGATCATTTCAAGATTGATCTCAATATTCTTCTCCATATCCACAATCCTCTGCTGCAAGCTTAAAACATTCTGTTTTTCCTCGTCCAATGCCTTTCTTGCTTCATTCTTGTCCACTGTAACTCTCTCAAAACCATCTTGTAATAATCAAGCTCAAACACCAAGTTCTTGATTTTCTCATGTTGATCAAAACCAGACTTCTTGAAACCAGAAACAACATTCCTAAGTCCCACAACTTGCTTTTCCAATTCTTTGATTTCGTTTTCCCTCTGGACATTATCTACTCCAATCTTATCATTTTCATCAGCCATTTCCTTCATTCTTAGTTTATACTCATCTATTGTCCCTAGTACTTCATTCAAATCCTTGTCAACTAAGCCCTTTTCGTCAATCAAGCTCTGAATTCTCACCTCCATTTCATTCTTCACTTTCACCAATTCATCCAAATGTCTCTGCATCTCATTTCCTTTCTCTACATCCTCAGAACACTTGTACTCTAACTCAGCTACGTAAATGCGTAATTTCTCCTCTTCAGCTTGTAAGCTTGATGCTGTTACGCTAAGCCCAGTAAAAGCATTCTCTAATTCATTCTTTTTCAGCAATTCCATGTCATGCTCTTGCTTAATCTCATCTTTTTCTATATGAATCCTCTAAATCTCACTCTTAATTTCGTTAATCTCCGTATTATACTGAATCAAACTCTTCTCTAACAAGTTCTTATCCCTCAAAATCTCATCAATCTTTCTCCCCATTTCTTCTTTCTCTTCCATTGCAGAACCATATTCAGATTTCAATTTCTCTAAGGTCCCTTGAAACTAGTTTCTCCCTCTGTTATGCTTCAATCAATCCTCCATGTAATGTATAGAAAGCCGAAGTTGAACTTAACGCAACTTAAAACCAAAGTACCCTGTCAAGCCTTGTAAGAAAAATGACTAAAGATTCAATCTGATTGCACCATATGCTTTCTTTATACTCGACACACTTTTATCAAAACTGCTATAAGTCACAAAATAAGACAGGTCTTAATAAGCAACAACGTTAAGAAAAAAAGAAAAATGCAGTGACATCAATGTCACTCCATCAATTTTATTCCAAATTATACACAAACCCACCATCAAATTCATGTCACTACACCAATTTTCTTTCAAATCAAACTCAAATTTATTGGATTAGTGGTCCATAGATATGAAAGTGTTAAGAAGGTTAAATGATCATTCACCTGGTAAGATTAAGAGGTACAACAAAGCATATACCTCTAACAGATTGATCCTTCACAACAGAAACAGCAGAAGAAGATAACACAGGCACAGAAACCACAGGCTCTAATGCAATATTATCAACAGGAAGCTAAATAGGAGAGTCAATTGCAGGAGGGCAACTCAAAACCTTGGATGTACGAAGAAGAAAAACAACAGCAGGTGTAGCAGCCAAATCAGCAGTCAATGTGCTTATCTTTGAGGTCTGAATTGCAGGAAGAAGCTTTCCAGAATTCAACTTCATTGAAGAAGCAGCGGGTTGAGCATCAATTTTATACAAAACAGCAGTGTTTTCACTAGCAAATCTCAACAAAGCTCTGGGGTTGCAGGTCCAGGCAATAGGAGCAGCATTAGCTTTCACTGCCAAAGAATCGGTAGCAGACAAATTCGTACCAAAATCCTTCCTCATAGTAGTAGAATCGGAGGGAGCCGCCGATTTTCCGACAATGGGAGACATCAACATCGAACTCAGAAGAATGAGCAACATTTTTGGAATTCCTTCGTTTTCTCTTACCCATGAAAACAAAGAACGAATAAGGAGCCGGCACAAGAAAAGAGAAGCTCAGATTAGGACGATTTCCGGCCGGAAGTGTCTGGAGCCATAGCCACCGGTGAGAGAAGCTTCTCTGTATCTTCCATTTTTATTTCTTTCCTGATAATAAGACAGGGGTAATATAGGAAACTAATATAAAATGTGTCCTTATAAACGATGATCTTTTTGGGGTGTCCTAAGTGCCTAATTAAGTCCCAAAACACGTCCTTATAAACAAATAACACATAATTATATTACTCGACACGCTAACAACAAATTACCCTCCCTCACTTGTAATCTTTATGACTAACTTAGTGAATCTCATTTTCCATTCGTTTGTACTTGATATACACAAACTTCATAGGATGATCACAAAACATGGATTTTACAAAATTGAGAGCGATAATATGAATGAAAAAAAGTTCATTGAGCGGTTATCAATACAACTTAATCAATACTTATTAAAAAGGTGTCTTTTACTGTAATTAACCGGTGCACGTAGCCTTGAATGCAATTACATAATCACATAAAAGGTTTCACGAAAATCTCACGGACAACAAAACAAATTAGTAAAATATACATGAATATCGGATTTGGTCTAGTGATACATGTTATTGCATTTTCTTGTGAGAACCAAAGTTTAATTCTCATCTCCGCCCTTAATAAAAAATCCATTCCCCTCACTCCCCTCAAAAAAAGTAATATACATATATAACCAAAATAATTTGATTTTAGGTATGGATAAGCAATCGGTTTGGGTTCGGGTTGGTTTGGGAGTTGCGACATATATAATGAAAATAACCAGAATCATTCCAGGGTAACTTGGTTTGGTTTGAAACCAAACCAAATATTTCGGTTTGTGATCGGTTTGGGTCATTTCGGTTTGGACCGGTTTATTGGTTTTTTTTCTCACCCCTAGATTCATAGTGACATTTTTAGTGCTCTAACTATATTTTTTTTCGGTACGTTTTTATGACACTTAACATATGCATAACATCTGACTTATAACCCTATTGCATTTCACTCACCCTCTCCAAAAAAAAAAAAAAAAAAAAAAACCCTATTGCATGTGTCATGTATCACGTGTCACCTTACTATTCACTGATAAATAATTAAAATACAACATTTTTGGTCCATTATATATGTTTTTCTAACTGTCCTATCTTATTTTCTCATAATGACATTTCTAGTCCTCGAACTACATATATAGTTATACTTTTGGAGATTTAACGGATTCGACGCTGGCTCAAATATTAAGTGTCCTAAAAGTGTGACAAATAAGTATAGTTAGGGGACAAAAAAATGTCTATATACAAGATAGAAACTAGTTTTGAGAAAATGGAAAAGAAAAAATTGATCAAATTGTAATTTCCCGTTCTTTCAAATACACACACTAAATGCACTTGCAAGTTGCAATAATACCTTGTAAACAAAGACGCTCTAATTAATTTTCCTGGCTTGCATATGAATGAAGATATAATAGGATTAAAATCAAAATACCAATGGAGTTTATTTGACGTTCATATATTATATTAACCTGATCACAACGAGTTATTGAAGTTTTACATGATAAGATGTTAATTATGCCATAAAATGTTATTTAAAGGAATTATCACTTAAAGCATGTAAGAATAAAATGGAAGATTGCGTGATGTAGGGGTGGAAAGTGAGTGTTCTAACTTCTAAGAAACAGAGTTGTAGGTAGTAAGTACACTGTACACGTTCTTTCTTCCATTAGTATGCATAGAAAGCATGACTACTCCAAACACACACACACAAACCACACTCAAATTAAGATTGGCAATACCACTTCTCATTTCTCAGCCCTGATAGAGCCGGCCATATGCCTCTCAAAGCACCCCAGTATACTAAATCCTTGTGGGTGTGAGCCGCAGGGTTCCTTTTGCGTTCTGAACTTTTCCCTGCTAGAAAATCAAACATCAGGACAGAATCGGTGAAAATCGGCCCATATTGACCGATTTATAGCATATTCGTAAAAATCGGCCGATATGAATCCGATTCGAGTCTGTTACGAGATGAATTAATCTGTAAAGTTGTATACGAGATGCCGAGTCGGAGTCGAGTATGGCTGTGGCGGCATGCAACCGTTAACCACCATCATCATCGGTATCAATCATCAATGTTCACTACAAAAAAGGACCTTTTTCGTGACAAAAAAACTCGTCGCCGAAAGTGCTGATTTTCGTCATCAAAGGTTTTCGTGACAAAACTTTTTTGTCGCGGCGTTTGTTGTGTAAACAGTGACGCTAAAGGTGTCTATTGTGACAATCAAAGTATCAGTCACTAGAGAATTTCACTCGCGACGAATCCCATACTTTTGTCACCAAAGCTTTTCATGACTAAACGGTGAATTTCTCACCAAAAGGTTTTTCATGCGACAAAATTTTTGTCACCAAATAATGAATATTTTATCACTAATTAAGTGTTGTTGTCACCAAAGGGTACAAACACATTTTTACATTAATGGTTAATATTGACAAAAGTTTTGTCACTAGAAGTCATATTTTAATAATAATAAAAAAAATAACAATAATAAATATGCAAATAATAATAATAATAATAATAATAATAATAATAATAATAATCTACAGATGCTATATACAAGAAATACCCTATAAAAGAACAAAAAATTAATAAACACTAAAAAAAATATTAAACAAATATTAACAATCATTTTTAAAGGTACACATCTTAACATCCATTATCTAATAAAAAAAAATATTAACATCCACTTAAAAAAAATCAAAAAAATCATCAAATAAGTTAAATAATTGATAATAAATCATACACCTTTTAGATCACCCCTGCTCAAATAATAAAGATTTCAGGAATGGCCATAGTAAAAAAACCATATTTCAAAAAAGATTTGGGCTCATTTATACCGCTTTAAAAGACATTAATGCATGAACCAAAAATGATAACTCATGCAACTACTACTACTCCAATGTAATTAACTCACATCAGTTGTTGGAGGTTGACCTTTCAGCCCAACTTTCAGATGATTTTTCTTCATCCTACCAAGAATGCACCACGACTTTGTTCAAATCGATCAAATAATTAAAAGGCCCCACACCCCTCACCCCAAAAAAAACCTCTTTCAGCTCATTTAAAAACAGAGAACAATGAATAAATTGTATTCAATAGGACAACGAAGGGGAGTACCGGGTGCCAAGATTCGTAGTTCTCAATATATATGACCATGCTTCTGATGGTGAGTCATATGGCTGGTTCTCCTGCACGAGTTGTAACAGAGATATACACTTGATGAATACTATCACAAAATAAAAGAAATGAAACAATAAAAAATCACATCCTTATGCTCTAACAACGAGAAAAAAATGAAGAGAACAGAATTACGCGTTACGTACACGTGCTTGAAAAATATTCGATGATTGTGAAGTATATAGAATGAACCGATTTTTGATAGAATTGAAAGAGAGCTTACCAAAGAGAAAGAAAGTGAAACGGTCGGCTTATGCAGAGATGGAAACATGGTGCACTTGCGTTATCCCTTCAACTAAAAGGCTTAAACAATGCGATAACAAGCATACAAAAAATCTTAAACAATCTTATGATGTGCAATACACAAACGGACAAGAAACAACACACTTTGCCAAGAAACATTTATCCTCAATGAGTAAACATGATACATTTCCCGAAAATAATTTATCAAGCATCCCCGATTCTTAAACAAACCCGAAAAGAGAGACTTAAACATAGAGCGGGATAATGCACCGGAAGACCGTCCTAGAGGTCTTGGACATACATAGATCGACCTCATCTAGATCAAACAAAAGAAGCATGACCTAAAGACAGATAAAAATACACATGTTTACCCGGTCAAAGATTATAATCCTGTTTTGTTGCACTATGAAGTTGTCAATACCAACCTGATCAGTTGGATTAAGAAGAAACAAAAGGTAAAAAGTTAATCGAGCTGATCTTTTTTTTGAACGCAGTCGAGCCGATCTTAAAAGTATCGAGGCATAGCATGAGATTTATTCACTTTTTTAAGTATTCCTGAAATTTCTTTTTTTAGAAGATATAATCATTATAGATTTCATTATGTAGATGGTTGTCACCAAAAGCCTATACGTAGGTGCACCTATAGATTCGTGACAATCCACTAAACCTTCCGTGAGAAATATTTATGCTTGTCACTAATTAATACAATTATTAGTGACAAACACTTTTATTGTCACTAGAAGCGGCTATTTGTGACAAATCTTTTACTTGTCACCAGAAGTTTGTCACAAATACATCTTTTTTTTGTAGTGGTTGATACCAGCAGCCGGCGACCGTGGGTGGCCGGGACCATGAAGGTATGTAGTCACTTTTTTCTTACGAACAGTGTACTATGTAGTCTTTTGGGGGCATGTTTTCGTACCCAAAAGTGTCCAAATTATGCAAACAAATGTTATGATCAAAGCTACCATAACATAACAGTACTGATTACCAACATTAGTAAACATATAAGAAATCTTCTTCGATTCCCTTTACCTTGGAAGAAAGGCGTGTCTTCGATTGCGGTCATGATTGGAGAAGTAACAAGAGCATACTTAGCAAAGGGACCGATCAATGTGGTGTATATTGCTATTTTTGTACTCAAGTTTTTTGATGAAAGGTTTAAGGTGATCTGAGACGTTAAGTGTTGTCCGAACATCAAGTATTCCATGATAGCCATTGAAACATAGATCATTGTGCAGGGAACAAAACATACCACCAAAACCTGGTTGAAATGAATTGAAGAGGGGTTATTAAAAGATGAATTGTGCCTTAAATTGTCATAATTGACATTTTGTGCCCAAGTAAAGATAATGTCACGCTTATTGATGATTTCATGTAGAATCGTGTTCCTTGTGATGATTTCTTGTAATAGAAACTATGCTTATATAGGATGTTTTAAAAGTAATTCATGTTAGAAGATGCAATGTAACTTAAACAATTACAGGTGGATCTTGTTTTCAGTATACTTCTCGTCCTAAAATATAAGTCGTTCTACTTTTTTTTTTCTCTGAATATAAGTCATTCCATATATATTATCAATATAGATTTTATTACTCCTTTTTCCATCTTCTCAAACAACATACATATATAGTACATATCGGCTAATTGAACCAGTTAAATAAGATGGAGATAAGGCATATCGGTAAAACCGTAAAACCAAGGCAATACGCAATGGTTTCCTAGTGCTACTTATAAATTAATCCCTTCCTCTAAAAATAAAGTATCACAAATTTCACTAAGTAGTTGACAGGCACGTACGTAGCTGCTAAAACTACCTACTAGATAAACATGGATATAATGCATGATAATGCAAAGGGCATGGAGATGAAGGCCTCAAGCCAGATCCAACAACAACAAGAAGAAGAAGAAGCAGGTCAAGCAGCAGCAGCCCCGTCAATACCCAAAAAGGCACCACATTCATTAAAGCTTCCTTTCTTGGCATAAATGCTTTGTCAGGTTAATTATATTTAAATTAATTTGGTATCATACTCTTTTTCTTTTCTTTCTATAATTCTAGCAATATTCATAATTCATGTCCTACGTGGTGGTGATTATATAGGTATAGGAATACTCTCAGTCCCGTTTGCGCTGTCAGAAGGCGGAGGGCTGAGCTCACTGATTCTATTCATGGTAGCTTCTATTTGTTGCTACACCGCATTGCTTCTACAGAGATGCTTGGCTGTTGATCCAAAGATCACAACATTCCCTCATATTGGTTACCTTGCCTTTGGTAGGAAGGGCAGAGAATTGTAATCTCCACTTTTCTTTATGGTCCTGGAAATAAACTTGGTGATTCAGGACCAATAGAAAATTACAAAAATAGGTGGGTCCAACTGTGTAAAATATATATGTCCAGTTTTTATGAATTTACTCTTAATTTAAGAATTTCTATTGGTGGTCCAAGTATGACATGGTGAGTCCGATATGTAATTAAGGGTAAATTCGTAAAAACTGGACATATATATTTTACACAGTTGGGCCCACCTATTTTTGTAATTTTCTATTGGTCCTGGATCACCAAGTCATACTTGGTCCAGGACCATAAAGAAAAGTGGAGATTACAATTCTCTGCCCTTCCTACCAAAGGCAAGGTAACCAATATGAGGGTATATTGTGATCTTTGGATCAACAACCAAGCATCTCTGTAGAAGCAATGCGGTGTAGCAACAAATAGAAGCTACCATGAATAGAATCAGTAAGCTCAGCCATCCGCCTTCTGACAGCGCAAACTGGACTGAGAGTATTCCTACACCTATATAATCACCACCACGTAGGACATGAATTATGAATATTGCGAGAATTATAGAAAGAAAAGAAAAAGAGTATGATACCAAATTAATTTAAATATATATATATATATATATATATATATATATATATATATATATATATATATATATATATATATATATATATATATATATATATATATATATATATATATATATATATACTAGTGAGCTCCGGCCGTGCAAGGCACGGCAACGAACTCGCCCCGGCAAATTCAGTAAATAAGACATCTATATAGAAGCAACAATTAAGGAATTTAGTGGAGATGATTTAAGGAGCTAGCGTAAATAACCTCTATTCATGAAAATCAGTAAATAAGACATCTATATAGAAGCAACAATTAAGGAATTTAGTGGAGATGAAAATCATCAATTGATTAGTTTGAATTGTGCCTAGTTTGCTGAGAATGAGCTCCATGAGACCTCCCAAGCTTAAAGTACTATAACTGTTGCTTCTTTTGTTGTGCTCTGAATCGTAGCTGCAAGGTTGGTATAGTAAAGACGACGTGGTGGCTGAATGGACTAAAGTAAGGGGGAATTTGTAAACTGCTTTTATTCCTCGTCGAGAGCTGCTCCAATTCAAACTGATTTTATTCCCCATGTGGTTTTGACATCATCTTTATTCAAGATTGAAGCTTTTGCCTATTTCCTAGCTAGGCTCTCTTTTTCCCCTCCATTTCTTTTGTAAACTAATCAAAGCTAAAAAGAAAAACGAATTAATCTAAAAAACTAATCTTAAAGTAGAGCATATAGACACTTCGAGCACGAGGCACAAGGTTGGTAATCTAGCCAAAAGAAACTGGCAAAAAAGAGAAAGGAAGAGAACGCACCGCACCCTAGCTGTTATGGCATGACGCATCAAATACTACGCCACAGGCACTGTCCCATAGACTTGCACCAAAGAAACACTGGTTAAAACACCCTGTCAAGCTTTATTTATTAGTCAAACTCAACTCCTTTTTGCACATGCTGATCATGTACATCACAAAAAACGAAGATGTTCGTTTCCATCATTAGTCATGGATGAAGCAAGCAGTCATTTTCGATTTGCACTGTCTTTACAAAAGATCCTATGATCTTGTTTTAAACATGGCATTAGCAGGTTGCCTCAAATTTCTTGACAACAACATCAGCATGCCATGTTAGAGGAAACAACATCAAAATGCATCATCAGCTAGGTTTATCAATGCATCCAATACATTAACACAAAAGTCAAAATTCACATCAAAATAGTTATGTTCACAGCCTACCGTCACATCAAAATCTGATTAACAGCAATGGAATGGAGGGGGATAATCAGAACAAACAAAAAAGGGATTCATCATACATACCTGACGTGTATCAATTCACAACAAAGAACAATGGTGTCATCGGCTAAATCCCACATATACACCACAAAATCTGATAAGAACTTGAAAATCAAATATGTTTGTACCGACAAACAGCATAATTAGAATATTCAACATAATCTTATCTTGAAAACATGGTGAGTAAGTGAATACCTTGATATATACACATAGTACACGTGAATATTCAGCATAAACGTGGCTATTGACCCAAACCTGAACCAAAAATATATACACATAGTACATAGGGTTCATACCATGTACTGAAAATAAACGGGTCAGCCAATTTACCAGATCCAACTCGTCTTGGAACTCGGTTTGAAAGGTTAAACAGAGTGTGAATAGGCAAGAGGCATGGAAGAAAGGAACTATGGTGAACCAAGCTTCGATTTTTCAGCCTTGACCTTTCAGCTTTCGACGAATCAAGTGAAAAGATACAACCTTTCAAGCTCCGAACGACTACCGGAAGATTAGGGTGGTCAAATCCCTAATCCTCATTTGAATTACCACCTGATATTTGGCTAGACTTGGAGGAAGAACTCCGATCAAGAAAAGGAGGACGCGTAATATCCTTGTCACTATTACTCCTAGAATAACTGCTTCGTGTTGAGAACGATGAAACATCTACAACGTCAAACTAATTAAAGAACAGAATTAGAATGAGTGATCAAAGTGACCAAACAAAATAGGTACAAAACATAGGTAACAAGCAGAAGATGGTTACCTGGGTTCAAAGAAGATGCCACGAGTTGGGCCGAATATCCGCCACCATTAACAGTTCATGTACTTCTCAACCATTCCGGGACTAATGATGGGTCGCTTCTTTCCATCTGTGCGGACCATAATCAGAACCAATTTTTAGATGAAATGTGTCTAATACCCTTTTCTTGTTTATTTCTCCACAAACAACTTGTGCAGAATTATGTCCCCCCAGTAGGGCACCAATGTACCGTGGGATCGAAGATCGAAGAGATTTTTTCTTCAGATACACAAGAGGAGCGAGTCGAGGCGAGAGTAAGGCTAGGGTTCTGTATATCACTCCATCAGCCACTATACATATATGATTGGGTCAACAGGGCTTTTTCTCTGAATAGATCCTGGGCTTGTTAGAAATCAAGCCTAAACGGAAATTAAATGCAAATACCATCGACGTGGCCATGCATTTGAAAAAAAAACACAACTTTCTTATAAATAATGATATATATATATATATTTTATAAATATAATTAACCTGACAAAGCATTTATGCCAAGAAAGGAAGCTTTAATGAATGTGGTGCCTTTTTGGGTACTGACGGGGCTGCTGCTGCTGCTTGACCTGCTTCTTCTTCTTGTTGGATCTGGTTTGAGACCTTCATCTCCATGCCCTTTGCATTATCATGCATTATATCCATGTCTATCTAGTAGGTAGTTTTAGCAGCTACGTACGTGCCTGTCAACTACTTAGTGAAATTTGTGATACTTTATTTTTAGAGGAAGGGATTAATTTATAAGTAGCACTAGGAAACCATTGCGTATTGCCTTGGTTTTATCCATATGCCTTGTCTCCATCTTATTTAACTGGTTCAATTAGCCGATATGTACTATATATGTATGTTGTTTGAGAAGATGGAAAAAATAGTAATAAAATCTATATTGATAATATATATGGAATGACTTATATTCAGAGAAAAAAAAAGTAGAACGACTTATATTTTAGGACGAGAAGTATACTGAAAACAAGATCCACCTGTAATTGTTTAAGGTACATTGCATCTTCTAACATGAATTACTTTTAAAACATCCTATATAAGCATAGTTTCTATAACAAGAAATCGTCACAAGGAACACGATTCTACATGAAATCATCACAAGGAACACGATTCTACGTGAAATCATCAATAAGCGTGACATTATCTTTACTTGGGCACAAAATGCCAATTATGACAATTTAAGGCACATTTCATCTTTTAATAACCCCTCTTCAATTCATTTCAACCAGGTTTTGGTGGTATGTTTTGTTCCCTGCACAATGATCTATGTTTCAATGGCTATCATGGAATACTTAATGTTCGGACAACACTTAACGTCTCAGATCACCTTAAACCTTCCATCAAAAAACTTGAGTACAAAAATAGCAATATACACCACATTGATCAGTCCCTTTGCTAAGTATGCTCTTGTTACTTCTTCAATCATGACCGCAATCGAAGACACGCCTTTCTTCAAGGTAAAGGGAATCGAAGAAGATTTCTTATATGTTACTAATGAGAACAATGTTGGTAATCAGTACTGTTATGGTAGCTTTGATCATACCATTTTTCGGACACGTGATGGCGTTTATCGGTTCACTGTTCTGTATCAGCCTTTCGATGTTGTTTCCTTGCATCTGCTACGTGAAGATCCATCAAGTTTACAAGAGTTTTGGGATGGATTTTATGGTTATAATCTTAATAGTTGTTTCTGGAGCTTGTGTTTCGGTCATAGGAACTTACATTTCTGTCAAAGACATCCTCACTAATGTCGGAACGAAGTAGAAATTAATGTTCATATATATACCTATTGAAGCACTAGTTTCTTTTGATTGCAATTTGTTTTCTTTTACCACTGTTGTACGTACGACTCTGTTTCCTTTTCGTCAAATTAATAAAGATCATCATCATGGAAAGAAAAGAAGAAAAAAAACGATACTTTGAGTTAAATTTTAACTGCAAATTGTAAGCACAGTTTGTAAAAGAGAGCTTTAATTCAAGGCTCTGTACTTTGATCTATTTAGCATATACTTCGGTTTTTTCTTCGGGTATCCATGCAGGAGTAACTGGCCGACTAACTTTATGGCTATTAATAAATTTGTTTCAGTTTATATATAAAACATGAACGCAACTTATAAATCAGCGTATAAAATGAAACACGAATAATTTCACAATAATAACTTGAGATAAAATTGACAATGGAAGTAGAGAATTAGGATGGTTATTCTTCAATGGCTTCACCTTCAAGCAGGGGGAGTCTTGTCTTTGGAACATCTTATAATGGAATGGAAGCTTAAAATTAAACCGTGCATCACTCACTTCATATGGATGGAAATGGTTGCACAATGCCCTCTCCCCCATTGGTCTAGGGGCTTCAGAGGCATGAAATTAATTGGTGATGGTATTTTTGTCAGTTATGCCATAAATGCGAAGATTCGGTTAGACTTTGCTTCTTCAAATTTGAGCTCCTAAGAGCCCTCCCTCTGGAAACGTGTTCCATTGGGGAAGTGCCTTGCATAAATGCCATAGACAATCTTTTTACTTGATGTGTCTGACGAGTTGGCCAGCATTGAGGATGAACTTGCTTTAATTCAAAGAATGTCTTTGTGGCAACTATGGAAATTTAGTTGTGCTTGACTTTATTACAGTAAAAGTCCTCACCTTAAATCCATTATTTTGCTAGCCTATGTTGAAGCTGAAGAATGCTTGCTTGCCGCCAAGAAATGTGTCCATTACCAATAAAATGCCACTTCTTTCTTCCATCTGGACATTGACTACTCTGGGTTTTTGTAATTTCGATGTTGATGCAGTGTTTGCGTTTGGGAAAGGAATCGTGGTTGTGAAAAGAGTGTTTCACAATTATAAGAGTGAGTTTGTAAGAAGTTTTTACAGGAAGCTTAAGGGGGGCAGGGGGCCACGTCCATTTATTGGGGTTATATGTGAATGCGACTCCCTTATTGTGCACCACCGTTTCTTATCCAATGAAGAAGATTTATACCTAGATGGACGTACCATACAAGATTTTTTTCGTTTTGATGAGGAAATAGTATTCTTACTCTAGCAGAGCATGTGAAATGAGACTCTTCTCACTTTCTCGCTCTTTTATGTACTTCTTATCAAATCTATTGATTGTGTTTAAGAGATTTATAATACAATCGTTATAGAATAATCGTATCATATAGCAAACATAATGTTATACTATGTGAAAGAGTGCCAAGAAAAAAAATAACGGTTGTATACTAGAGTTTTCATAATAATAAAAAAATTCACACAGTCATTTGTCTTATTGCACAATAATTAATTTCCGATTTTACCCTTAAAACTTTTTCATTTACGCACCTACATTCTGACTGGGATTCGGTCAGAATATGAAACATTATACATACCCAAATATGGTCGGAACAATTTAGTTTATTCTGACCCGAATGTGGTCAGGAAAACATTACATGTTCGGCCTATAAACGGTTCGATACGTTTTCGAAAATTTAATAGCGCCGTGGTTATATTATGACTTGAAATAAGATTATACCTACTCAAATGTAGTTAGAACAATTTAGCTTATTCTGACCCGAATGTGGCCCGAAAAACATTACATGTCCGGCCTCTAAAATGGTCCGATATGTTTTTGAAATTTTCATAGCATCGTGGTTATATCCTGATTTGAAATAGGTGCGGAAAACGTAATTTTTCGGCCTGTAAATTGGTCTGTATTGTTTCTCAAACATACATAACATTGTCTCTTTATTCAGACCAAACATTGGTCCGGAAAACATAATGTTATTGGCCTGAAACATAGTCTGAATAATAAAAGATTCCTGACTCATTTAAGATCAGAATGATATGCATATTAAATGTCAAAACGAAGCTCATTGTTGCCCTTGACAAGTGTAAAACAAATTTAATGAGAAAGATAGTCCCTAAAAAATTTAATAAACACATTTTGAAAAAATCACGTTTTTTTATTTGTATTTTTTTTATTTTATACATGCCTCCCACCGAGGCCAGGAGAGGTTCATGTTCGGAGCTGTCAAAAGAATAATAGGGTTAATTCCTTAAAAGTATAGTTTTTTATACTTATTAGCCTCATAAGGACATAAAGGAATCTGTTGGACTTATAAGGACATATTTTATTCAGCTTACCTAATTTATCCTCTTTTTTTTTTGTGGGTTTCCCTTTTTCACTATATAGAAGCTCTGGCGAAATTGTACTAATTTTTCTTTTTTGTTTCGTTTTTTTTTCTTTCACGTCCAGATCTGAATAAAGTCGTTCGATTAAGGGTTTTAAATCAAGGATTTTTTAGCTCAATTACTACAATTTCCTGCTCTTTTGTAGCTCCTCCGAGGGTGTGTAATATGGCAATTCGTAGATTTCTCTTGCTAAATCTTATACGTGGCCTCTGTTAGTTCAGTTATTTCTCTCGTTGGTTCTTATTTGAATCTTGATTCCTTCAAAAAAGGAGCTTTCAAGTAAATAAAGCCAGCAACTTTGTTGTTCCATTTGTTTTGTCCTTATGTTTTGATATATGATATATGCATCCTAAGATGCAGCTTTAGTGTTTACCAATATGCTATTACAGTAGTGTTCTGTTTGATTTTTTCTTATATTCAGGTTTTTTATTGGAATTTGCAGTGAATCATCTTCGTCTGTGTTACTTTGGTTTTCTGCTGCGGTAGTATCATTTGGAATGGGATTGCTTGCCATTTGGTGTATGTGCCTGCAAGTTTCGATGAACTGTCGGAGTTCAAAAATCTAAGAAATGTTTTCCTTGAAAGAAATGGAAGTTCTGTAGAATGCTTTTCCAAGGTGTTTGCTCAAAAGCTTATGTTGGAGCCTCCTTCGAAGGATACACAACTACAACCGATGCACGAGAAATGTATCAACAATCAGCCTGAAACTTTTGTACGCTTATATAACCTTGAACTTGTTATAGAGAGGCTCGCTTTGAAACTAGGCTCTGAACATGTTGTTTGGTCATGTCGATGTGTTGCGAGATCGGTGTGTCGATTTGTTCCTAACTAGTATGGATGCTTATCTTACCCCATTTATTAAAGAGTTTTTATATGGATTTCTGTTCAAGACTAATGAATTCTCTGTGTCACTTCATCGTCACCGTGACACGGTTTGTCCTGTCTTGTATCCTCCACCTTCCCTTGCAATTGACACTCAAACCCAATTAGTATAATTGATGTGTCTTGACTATCTCATTACTATTCCTTATATGGGTGGCGCCGAAGTTTTCAATGGTTGTTTGGGCTACTGGAACTCCCCCGTCTCGGATCTTCTTGAAATACATGACAATTTGGGTAATCCTGTTGCTATAGAGAACTTGTTCAGTTTACAAGTTCATGAAGCACCATATTTAGTTGATGACATAAGGCCTCAATCACTGCAAATGCACCACTTTTGTATTGAACCATTGTCAAATTCGGTATTACTTATGATCTTACGCATGGGAAAGCCTGAAGAAGTTCTAATTATTGGAAATAAAAATAGAAATATTGTTGGAGAAACCATAGATCATAATAAGGCTTTGGTGCTATATAAGATCATGGTGGAAGCACTTGTCTGTTTGTCGCATATGGATCATGATGAAACTGAAAATAAGATGCTTAAGAAATTGAGTAAGCAACTAAACTGTGCGAATTGGATGTGGGATAAACTTGATTATGTGTGGGATACAAAACTCCACTTGTTATTTGGCCTCGGTGGCCTCCCTTACTAAGTTTTGCAAGAAGTGGTGATGGTTCTGGTGGTCAAAATGCCAACATAGGTTAGCAATGGCTTAATGGTGAATGGTATATGGAATTTTTGTCTTCATGTTTACCCTAGAATTTTGTGTAAATATTTGATAAAATTTTCGTTGGATTTTCTTCATTGCATAAATCGATATAATAAGACGTCACTGCATGACGTCACTGCATAAATCGATATAATACGACGTCACTGCATGACGTCACTGCATAAATCGATATAATAAGACGTCACTGCATAAATCGATACCATAAAACGTCACTGCATAAATCGATATAATAAGACGTCATTGTAAGACGTCACTGCATAAATCGATACCATAAGATTTCACGGCATAAATTGATACATTATGATGTTACTGCATAAATCGATACAATATGACGTCACTTCATCGAGGTGTCTCTGCAATGCGGCGTCTCTACATCGCAGTGTCTCTGCATCGGGGGTGGTTACTGCATCGCGGTGTCTCTGCATCGCGGTGTCACTTCATTGCGGTGTCTCTGCATCGCGATGTCACTTCATCGCGGTGTCTCTGCATCGTGATGGTCATCGCATCGGGCGTCGCGGTGCATCAGGATGGTCATTGCATCGCGGTGGTCAATGCATCGGGGTGGTCAATGCGTCGTGGTGGTCATTGAATCGCGGTGGTCAATGTACCGGGGGTGGTCATTATATCGCGATGGACAATACATCGGTTTTTTTATAATTAAAAAAAATAAAAAAATACCTGTACAGCGCCATAATTTAAAATTAAAACAAAACTGAACAGTGCCTTTTTTTTATAAAAAAATAATAATGAAAAAAAAAGCATTACCAATGCGCCAGTTTTTTTATTTCCTTTTTATTTGTTTTTTTTTTTTTTCTTAATGAAGGGTATTTGAGTCTATCTATCTAATTTGTGTCCTTATAAGTCCAACATATTTCTTTTTGTGTCCGATAAATCCGTTTTGTATACTTTTGGGTCTTTGATCCAAGATAATAAGCACAATCAATCTCCAGTCCAGCAAATGAAACACTCAAAATCGGGTTGGCTAGTACATTGACCTTTTCAACGAGATAACAGCAGTTGATACAAAAATATAGTTATCTGGGCCGGCACCTGCACCTTTTCTATTCTTCACGCTGCAAAAATAAAGGTCTAATTTTTTATACTCTTTGATACACCAATTAAGCGATCACTGTTATGGGTTCTCTTTGAAACTGGCGAATTTTGATGCTCTGTTTTCTAGGGTTAGATAGTTGTTTCTGTATTCAGTTACGGAGAGTTGGTCAATTGGGTAAGAAATTTGTGAAACAATTTTAATCCAGTAGTTTAGTTTCGTGCTTCATATTGTCTTGATTTTTCGGATCTAACTAGTTTGGGATTGCTTGGTTTAGGTTTTGACATTTGTTCTTGAGTATCAAGGTCATTGACCAACCTAAAATTTGTGTTTCATACGGTTTTAAAGCGTTTCTTATGAGTGAATCTATTTATTCATATCAGCTTTGTGTTTGTGTTTGTGTTTACTCAGAGCACAATAGTGCAGTGAAGGAGTTATATTTTTGAAAGGAGTTATCAATGGATGAGGATAATGTGGAGATTGATTTCATAAGTGACCTGCCTCAGAGTATCATAGAATGTATTCTTACCAAGATTCCGATAAGAGATGCCGTAAGGACTAGCATTTTGTCAAGCAAATGGAGGTATAAATGGTCTGGTATCACTCATCTGGAGTTTACTGATAAATGTGTGCCTTCTTGTTATGAGCACCCGCTTTTCGAGGTTAAACTTGTGAATTTTATCACCCGGTGCCTCTTCCTTCATGAAGGACCTATTCACAAGTTCGCTTTGTCTTCGTCTTTTCTACAAGGTTGTGACGATATATACCAATGGCTGCGTCATGTCTCGCGCAAGGATATAAAAGATTTGAGTATAGAATTAGCTGAAGGTGAGTGGTTTAAAGCGCCTTCTTGTCTCTTAAACTGTGGGAAATTGACTCAATTGGAGCTAGTTAGATGCGAGCTGGATCTTCCACCTACATTTAAGGGGTTTTCGTTTCTCAAGTTTCTTAATCTTCAGCAGGTTCTTATTTCTCCAGATGATATCGAAAGCCTTATTTCCAGCTGCCCTCTTTTGGAAGGCTTGATGCTTTCGTATTTCGACAGTCTGGAGCTCACCATACGAGCTCCCAATCTGAAATACTTAAACTTAGAAGGGGAATTCAGGGATATACATCTAGAGGATACGCCACGATTGGATGTTGTATGTGTTGCTATGTACATGACAGATGATATTCTTGAGCATTTTGAACATAGCTCAAGTTGCAATTTTGACAAGTTTTTCGGTGGTGTGCCGTATCTTCAAAGACTGGTTGGACAAATATACTTCACTAAGTATCTTAGTGTAGGATATGATAAAGGAAGCAAGCCGATTACATATCACCATCTTAAGTCTATTGAACTGTATCAAGTAAGCTTTGAAGACTTGAACGAAGTAGTGGTGGTTTTTCGGTTGCTGGTTAACTCTCCAAATCTAACAGAGCTTCAGATCTCTGGTTCTTCCAACCCATCAGCAGCTGATGCAGTTTCTGACGAGGAATTGTGGGAGACAGAATGCGGATACAACCGTGATCTTATCTCACTCAAAACTGTGAAGATGACCGAGATCTCTGGCTTGCCCCATGAAATGTGGTTTATCAAGTTTCTGCTTGAACATTCCCCTTTGTTGGAAGTTTTGACTATTACACCAAGCACATATGTTACCGATGCAAGATTTAGTATGTTAATACAATTGGCAAGGTTTCGAAGGGCTTCTAGACTAGCAGAAGTCGTATTTGTTCAAGACGAGTTATAGATCCTAGTCCCATGGATGATTTCCAGACTTGTTTCTTACACCTGTGCTAGCTGATTCCTAATCTTTTCAAGCAATGAAGTGTCTGGTTCTGAAAGCAACCACCTTTACAGAGTTTGGGAAGACATTTAAAGGCTACTGGACACAGTCATTCTATTTTATGTTATATATGGTGGCTTGCTACTAAGCATATGCACGTATCTCATCAGGGGACACTTCGATTGTGGATGTTTTTTATGGCCCTCTGAATATTCATATTTTTCTTTGCTATTTGGAATATTTGGCTTGTACGGAATAATCATGTTTTTAACCATGCTAACTCCAACCCGAGACATATCCTTCAAATGTGATTCTCAAAGCAGCTCATGAATATAGATTCAATGCGATTTTTAATTTGAATCTACTATCTCTGATCAGGGATACTATTAGGGTTAAACGTAGATACATTGACGGTTGAATTGCAAAACATATGAAATTTTATTGACAAAGACAATTGAAGGTGCAGTGACACGTCAAGATGCACTATATCTAAACATAAGTGTCACTGCATCTTCATCTTCATCTTCAAACACCTCATCCGGCATCTGCAGCAAATATGCGACCTTTCAGTCCTACATCAGCCAATCATGTAGCTTAAACCTACTTTAATATGCCGCCTTCATCACAATATTTGCAATTTGCAGCTCAAAATTCCTCTACTCCTACTCCTCCGATTCGTTCCTCCCAACAATCATCTTATTCACAACAACAACAACAACAACAAAAAGAAAAAAGAAAAAAAAAAAAAAAGATGGAATCAAATTGAGAAAACGCAAAAGCAAAGAAGGCAAGAAGCCTATCAGCTCAAAATCATCTTATTAGCACTGCATCGATCAAGGTAGTGCTAATGATGGAAGCTAGAGGAATTATAGAGATAGAATCAAATCGAGAAAACAACGCTCAAATAGATGGTAATTACAACACGAAAGAGCAATTACTCCTCGTTTAGTGATTGAATTAAAATGTTGCAGAAAATTGATGTTTTAGGAAGAAGACAAAAAGTTCTAAAGAAGAAGAAACAAAGAAAAAAGCATTGAAATGCTAAAGAGAGCACATATTGGAGATAGAAATGCTAAAATTAAATTCCAGTCAGTCTTTTGAAATAACTTGTCACTTTGTCAGTCTATATACAGCTGAGCACCATTAAACAAGCTTCTATCAAATGAATGTATTTTCAATAAATACAATGCCAGTTATAATCCATCTTGTAAAAAAAAAAAACAATAAATAAAAAAAAAAAAAAAACAAAGTAAACCTAATAGAATGACCAATTCACTGTTAAGAAATACAAACACTTGTTTCATTTGGTCTATATTGTGGTTGATCTTCACCCAGTAAAAGAGACCTCAATATGGCACCACAGACAGTACTATCATACACAAGCATGTGTCCCCCACCAGGGACCTCGTGATAACGAATCCACGGGAGTTTTTCCGCAACGTATCTTTGCAATTTAACAGGAACAACCTTGTCCTCACAGCCTTGCCAAATGTGTACCGAGCTTTCGTTTTGAGGGTAAGGATCGGTTAGCTCCATTGGTTCAAAATCCCACTTACCAAATGCCACCAGACAGTCACGTCTAATGGAATCAAACACAACGCGATCCTGTAATGTGTTCTGCATGATATCATCTAATTCATTAGGTTTATCAAGATTTCGAGTCTAAGAAAGTTTTGCAAGAAAACTGTCAGGTTAGTATGTGCTATGCGCGTAAGACTACCTTAGCAAATAACTGGTACCCTGGAGTGTTTGTTACAGATTCCAAGTCTTTTTCATTGAAAAATGCAGGATTCTTATCAAGAACCTTAGATGAAGGGAAAACTTTCTGAGTCAGCCACCAATGCATCAGCCCCGGGGTACGTCGTAACAGCCAGATAATCCATCTACAAAGGTTCCTCCTGTAATCATCTTTGATTAGGTCTTTAGGCAACGTGCGCCATTTGTAATTGATAATTGGAACAATAAGAGCTGCACCAGCAAGCCTGAATACAAAAGTTATTAAGGTTTAAAACATGTTACATTATATGATCAATTGGAGAGTTGAAAATTCAAATTGTAAGTGATATTGCCTGTGCGGTGTACGTTTAAGGCAACCCCAGATAGGATAACAACCCAAAGAGACTCCAATGACATAGAATTTGGATCCTAATTGTAACAAATCAGCCAGTTCCTCAATATCAGATGATTCGCTCTCTAACGAACGCTTTTCATTCGGATCACTCTCTCCATATCCAGCTCTATCAAATAAGAGGAGATATATTCCCAGTTCATCAATTAGTTCCTGGATATATAAAATAGAAGAAAATGTGAAAATCAAGCCATCTGAGACATCATCTAGATCTGAAATTTGCACTGCCTTCATTTATAAGTCAATCTTTACAGCTAATCTTGATTCTTGAAAATTATAGAAAGCTATATGCATGATCATTATCAGTAACTCAAACACAGATATCTGTGATTTTTATATCTAAACTGCAAATGACAATGACAATGAAACAAAGCAAATAGAAACAAGATAGCAGCATTGAAGAAAGATTAGGATCAAATTAGTATAGTTGCATCAGGATACCATAATGAAAGACTTTCAGGCCAAGCAAAATAAACCAGGCAGTCCACACAGGTCAAAATTCAGGCTTTTCAGCTAATTCACATATATATTTGAATACTGAGACATATTTATGCTTGATCAAGTATTAGGATCTGGTAAACTAATAAAAAAATAAACAAACCCTTGCCAAGTAAAAAAATCTAGTAACTTGAGGCGCCATCTGCATCTTATGGTTTGCAGACCATTCGTTTCTTCTTCTTCTTTTGAGAAACAGAGCATTCAATTAAAAACTTGAAACAGATCAGCATAAAATCAAAAACCCAAAAAGAATTTCCCCCTTTTCTTGTACCTGGGGTGCGAAGAACTTCATTTCTTTGGAACTAGCAAATCCATGAACAATAATTACCCTATAATTTGACTTGTCCTTTGGCACCCCCAATTCCCTGTAGGCCAAGCATCTTCCATCCCTAAGTTTAACTCTTGGTGAATCGTTGTTATCAGGCAGAACTATTGGCTGTGATTCACTTGTTTCAGAAGGAGATGGAATCGTACGTTTGTAAGATAATCCAAAACACCCCATCATAAAGCCAATCACTTTCTTCAAAACCATGCCTTCAAAAAGTCAAAAGAACAAAAGAAAATTGAAAACCCAAAGAATCGATTTTTAAATATAATAAACGGGAATGAAATTGAAGTTCACCATTAGAAACTGAATTTTGGATTCAGTTGAGAACCCAAACCTATGGAAATCGTGCCCGGGCGATGGTCTGTTTGTACTGTATTTGGTTAATGGTTACTGAATCTTATTAGTTACGAAAGATAATCCCGTAAAAGTGTAAAAAGTAGTAGTACCAATTTTTCGTCTAAAAAATGAAGAAAAGAATGCTATGGTTAAAAAGCTTTGCTTTTAGGACGAAACATCGTATTGAAGCTGATGCTTTTTACACCAATTGGCGAATTTTGACTCACCATAGCACATGATGCATCTTGATCTGCAGAATTGTTTATTTGGAGGGAATCTTTTCCATAGGTGCTTTATTAATTACCATAAAAAGTGTTTTTTTTATACATATATATATATATTAAGAAACTCAATTAATTTATTGTGTTTTGATATTATATTGATTTATTTACCCATCATTTCATAATGATATGAAATGAATGTTGTTTTGAGGTGTGAAATGAGTGCAATAAATACATGGTGTTTTCATATGTGACATGAGTGCAATAAATACATGTTGGACTGATAGTACCTTTGGGAAAAACCATTAAATTATAAATTGACATTTTTTATACGAAATTTTTTTTATAAAATATGAACAGTGTCTATGAGACAGAGGTTGTAATTTATTTTATAAAGGGATCGTCTTCATTATTTTATTACCTTTTTTTATAGAAAAATACAATAATAATTATAAAATGAGTTTAAAGACTTAAGAGCATCAACGGATACCAATACATAAATCTTTTAAAAAAAATTATAATATGGACTCACCACACATAAATCTTTATTCTACTACACATACACGTTATAGAAAGAAAAAAAAATTTTGGGTGACAAAATTGTCAAATTATTCAGACAGAATACCCGATACAACATCTTTTACACCATTGATTATCATATAGAGCTCATTGATAATGATCGAAACATATTGTACTAATCAATGGTGTACGATGATTTTGTATCACTCGTTGTATCTGAATTTCCGTGGCTATATCATTTTGTGTCACAAAAAATGATACATGCACACACAAAGTGCAGAACTCATCCTAGACGGAGGATACAGAGAATGATCAAGACTTCATTTTCTTTCTATGCATTTTCATTGTAATTTCAGGGGTCCTTGTAATATTTCGATTTTCGGGAAAGGCACACGTGTTATTTTGCGAAAATGAAATATTATTATTCCGACTTCTTTATTTGGAGTTAAATATTTTGTTATTATATGTACATATATATGTCGAATTATATGCATATATTTTAAGGGAAAAATCTGATTTTAAGGATAATTAAGAAAATATGTTATTTTGGGAAAAAACTTATTTAAGGAAAAATAATTCTCATTATATGTAAAACCTATTGGAAATCAGAATTCTTCTTCCACGTTCTTTGAGAGCCGCATAAGAGCAAGGAGAAAGGGCTGAGAGACTTTTTCAGAATTCTGAGTCGTTTCTCAACCGTTTTCAGATTCGAGTAGAGCGTTCGAATCGTCGTGAGGAGGGCGTCGTTTCAGCACCAGAAAGTTGGAGCTTTTCTCGAGGTATGATTTTCGACCTAGCTGATGTTTTAGATGAGTTTGATGGATCAAAACTCATGTCTCTCGTAGACTCGATGTGTTAGAAGTTTGTGATCGATTATAATGCGAATTCGGATTGATCATATAGGTTTCTCTGCAAAAGGTGTTCGTTTCTGCAGTTTTTCTGAGGATTTGGACTTGGATTAGCTTGCTAAAAGATAAGAGGGTCTTTCTACACGTTAATCACGGCTTATAGGGTTTAAGTTGTGATTTTGTTGATGTTTTCGATGTTAGAATTCATTCTACGGGTTGTTTAAGAATCATAGGATGTTATGGTCCTGTAAAGGTCAAGTTTTATGCTAATTATGAGTAATTTCGATGTTAAACTTGTTTGGATTTGTGTAAGGATCGTAAAAGTGCAAAAAATAGAGTTTGGGGACTTTCTAGTCGTCTGGTGCGCCCGCACTGGCGGGCGGAAGGTCTAGAATGTTTTTGTTTCGGATGGGTGCTCCTGCACCAGGTTCAGTGCGCCCGCACTGGTGGGGAAGAGACATCCTGAATGTCTCTGGTCGTCCGGTGAGCCCGCACTGGCTTTCAGTGCGCCCGCATTGGCCCCTGTTTTGAGGAGAATGTTGTTTTAAGTCATGTAATGAGTTTTAAATGTTAATTCTTGATCTAATAACATTGAATAAGCTTGAACAAGCCTCGATTGAGCTTCCGATTTGTTTAGTTTCAGGCTCCGAATGTACTCTTAAAGGGAGTTGAAGTTCGGATCCGTCGGAAGGGCATGAAAGGGCTTGTGCTTTGATGAACTAGAGTTCATCAATGTCTGTGTACTTGATAGGATGTGATGTCTAGCTGTCTAAGTGATGGAGTATGGTTGTTAAGGTGAGTTTCACTTTGAAAACACTGAGGTGGTTAGTTAATACACAATAATAATTACATAAGTGTAGTAAAAGATAAAACGGCACCTATTCTCGGTTAGGCACCATTTCATATTGGCGATGTGATACGTTCATAAAAAGGTGAACAACGCTACTAGCTCAAGAGGCTGAAGGGTAGTTGAGGAAATTCATCGAACGTATATGCATACCGGGGAGATCCCGGGACTATCGGTGCAATTCACCGTAGTTGGCAAGCATATCTCGTGATGGATACACATCATGCGTAGTGCCATTGAGTGATGACGTAACCAAGATAAGTTAAGCTAAAAACGTATAGTCATGACATGTTGATGGATATGGAATGAACTTGAGATTGAGTCGGTCTCATAGAGATAATTATTATAATAAAACTTGTTAAAGAGCCTTAGTTAATTTGTAGCTTCTACTTCTTACTATGTGCAATATACTTACCGCAAATGCATGTTTATTTATGTGTTTGAGGGAGAGGAGATGAACAGGTTGATCCAGAGATCGACGATGACTTTGATGACGATGTTTAAGGACGCCGAAGTTGAAGAGTTTATTTATTCATGATTTATTTATGCTTTAGACTTGGAGTTTTCCTTGGGAAACGTTGTAATTTCCTTTTAGTATACGTTTGGAGGTTTTCGTACGTTTTGGTTTCGTTTGGTTTTCCAATGTAATAAATGTTACATTCTCTCTTTAGATATTGAGTTTCTATTCTTGGTTGATGAAAAATTTATTCCCGGGTCTTTGCTTCCGTTTTGCTTAACTCGATACGACGTAGTAGAGGCTTACGTATAAAGTGGAATTTATTTTATTTTATACGTGCCGAACGTTCCTTTTCTGGATAAGGACTCGGTGTCCGGGAATGGGGCGTTACAGCCTTTTTTTTTTCCTGGAAGCATAAGCTGGAATTTTCTCACATCGGGTTTGTCGTGCATAGGTTTCAAGGAGGCATGATTATGTTTCGTCTACGTAATTTGATTTTAAATGAGGGTTGGGATATGACTTTATACGAACCTTTGTACATTTCTTAATAAATGTTTCGTTCATTAAAAAAAAGTACATAACTCATCCACGCAAAATACATTCTAGTCATATATTTTGTGTAAGAAAATATACACCATTTTTTTATGTCACTTAGTTGGCTCAACACCGATAGTGTCATGGGAATTTTTCCAACCCTATATTTGTATCATAACGATTTTATCATTGTATCACACCTATTATACATCACACCGGATCACACTTTTAAAGGTCGGTTTTGTAATCAGAAACTCACTTTCCATCTATCGAAAGTCACAATAGGTTGGTTTACGGCTTTTACACCGACTTTCAAAAAAGACTGATTCTAGTGTGTTGGAGATAGTGTGTTGTACGAGAATAATACGGTGGGATACCAAGTTGATGAGTGTGATTTGTTCTAACACACATTCTCACACATGGTAGATGTGCGTATGTGCGAAATGGTTTAATCACGCCCTCCACTTCATATACCTCTACAATCACTCAATCACCATAACTACACGCCCTCTAATTCATATACCTCTACAATCACTCTATCACCATAATTATTCTCGTGTTGTACAGTCTTTCTTCTCTTTGAATAGTGATACATGCACAACCTATTCGATACAACGGCAATCTAATTTCTCATCCTTAATATTTAGGAGTCATAATTGATTATAACGTAAATTCATCATAATGTAGGGTGAGTGAGTAGGTAGATTCAAATTAGTTGTGTCTGTAACCAAGTAGCTTGACTAAAGTGGTAAGTGACTTGAGAATGCCTAGGGAGGTCACCGGTTCGATTCTCCTATAAGACGGCATGTTGAAAGAGCTCTTGGTCAGGCCTTACCCCTGAGTAAGAGTCAGACTCTACAAGTACGACCCGGGTCGAACTCCAGATTAGTCGGATCAGTGGGCGCCATGTTTAAAGAGCTCTTGGTCAGATCTTACCCCTAAGTAAGAGTCAGACCCAGCAAACACGATCCAAACCGAACTCCAGATTAATCGGATCATTGGATTCCGATTACGGAAGCTTTAAGAAAAAAAATAAAAATTAGTTGTGTATGTACTGTTATTCATTTTCTATTCTTTTTTCCGTTCGAGGCGTGTGTCGCGCCTCCAAGTCCAAGGTCTTCAACCGGCTCGAGTGTCTCCAATCTCCATGGGGAAACACGGGAAGAAGCAAAGCCAGCAGCAGCGTAGAGGGAGAAAACCTTTTTCGTATGAAGAAGAAAGGGATTTCCCACTAGACCCTACTCAATATCCTCCCTCTGACGCTGACGCTGACGCTGAGAATAAAGAGACCCCTGATGAAAAAGTCCAAGGAGAAGCAGAAAAATCCGATGAATATCAACTTAGTTCATCAAATAATGAAATCCCTTCAAAGTTCACGCTCTATCAACAATCTGTTCAGGTACTACAACCAATTAAATCCAAGTTCTGATGATGGGTGTCTTGAAATCAGAGCTTGAAACTAAGTAATTGAGAGTGTGGTACTTTTTTTGTGGGTTGTGTTTTTTAATTGTATTCTGAATTTTCTGTGAAGTCGCCAAAAGGGGACATAAGTTATCTGCAGAAGTTTTTTTTGATGTATGTGGGTGGAAGGGCACCTCTTCATCTGCAAGAAGATTTCTGTGGCACCGCCCTTTTAAGGTACATATATGAGCCGCCCTCTTGTATAGTATTTGGTTTTCAATGTCATTTGCCAAGAATCGAGAATTCATGTGTTTTATTGTGATGGCATGGTAATGATTCCAGTGTCATTTGCCAAGTTTTGAGCATTCATGCTTAAGTTTTTGTGGGCTTGTTGAAGTGTTTAAGATTCATTTACATTACCTACCGTGTCAATGTAAAGCTCTAAGGTGGGATGGTACTTCAAGATGGTATGAATCATGTGCCTATCTGCTAGCAACTTCATCCTATCTGTGTTTGCCGATGCCCCATGTCATTAGCTTGTTGTGGAAACTCGTGTTATGCTCACGTATTAGGTAGGCCTGTATTGAAATTTGTCCTATGCTGGCAAATTCTGGTGTTTAAATATTACAAGGTGAGATGGTTATTCGTGTGGACATGTTTATGTGTCTAAGTATATTAAAGTTTAGTGGTAATCCAAGGGGGGGTCATTATAATTGATCTGATTTTCAGTATAAGTTTGTAGTGTCTCCTGGAATTTTAGCATTTCTTATCTGTTAGCTTTATATTGTATGCTAATGAGGACACACATTTATCCGGGATGTTGGAGAGTTCTACTTCATTTCCTGAAATGCTTTTTGAAACTATTTGACTGCTGTAAGGGTTGCCTGTGTGGATTTATAACCAACTTTTTGCGAAATTTCTTAATTGCTGATAGAATATAGTTCCTCTCATCTGTTGTCAGTATTTCTCCTGTCAAGTTTATCATTCTTTGACATAATTTTGGCATAAAATTATCAGTTTTAGCTAGCTGAACATCGCTCTGGTCAATGGTTTAATACGGTTGTATTCCGCATAAGTAAAAATCCTTGGACTTATATGGATATAAAAAAGTATACATTCTGTAAACACTACTTGTCATATATGGTAAGCTTGTTTCGAGCTTTGGTTTTGTTATGCGATCCATTCTTTTGTACAATACATTCATTAACCTCAAATGACTCTTCAAACTTCTTTTATTCATGCGGACTTCAAATAAACTTTATTAACGTTTTGCACCAATTATCAGTACGGAATGGCTTCGCTCTGATGCAAGAAGAACTGCTGTAGGATTGGATTTGGATGTTGAGGCACTTAACTGGTGCCTGGAGAACAACATCAATAAAATCGGGGCTGATGTTTCTTCAAGGATATCCCTATTCCATGGCAATGTCTTGGAACCTACTGAATCCGTCTTGGTGAATTTCGATCTTCAAGACCTTCAGCAAAAAATCGTTCTTGAAGACAGCGATGGTAGTTCTGCGACTGGCTTGAAGAGCAGCTGTCATAATAGGTTAATGAAGGACACCCAATTACCCGCGAGAGATATTGTATGTGCTTTCAACTACAGTTGCTGCTGTCTGCATACCCGTCAAGAATTGGTCTCATATTTCAATCATGCACTTAAAATCTTGAACAAAAAAGGTGGAATCTTTGTTATGGATTTATATGGTGGAACATCTTCTGAGTGTGAACTCAAGCTACAGAGGAAGTTTCCTAATTTCACTGTATGTTTCTCTTCTTTAGCTTTATTTATGGGCTTCTGTTGCTAAATTAACTCTGCAGTACGCCGAGCTTCACCCCATTTTAATTTTTTGTTTGGTTATTTGGTATCTGAAATTTATGAGTCTTACATTAGTAAGCACAAATTGAAGTGTCTGTGTATACAACCTCTGTATGAATTGAAAATGCTTCTTGATAGTTTCATCTTCAATATATTAATAAGTCTGATTGAATCATGGTAATGTATGTCTCAGTACACCTGGGAGCAAGCTGGGTTTGACATAATTCAGCGGAAAACAAGAATCAGCCTCCACTTTAATCTCCAAAAGCCAAATAGAAAGCTTCGCCATGCCTTTTCCTACAGCTGGAGACTGTAAGTCGAACTGCTTTTGTATACATTTTTCATGATTTTCTAATCTTTTGTATACTTCATGATGATCATTGAGCTGTTTTGTTTAAGGTTATGAATGCTGCCACCTTTCGTCATCTAGCATATGAGACTAAATACCAAAACAACTGTACAGAATTTAAGCATTAGTTATAAATCCATGATTTTTTTGTATATTGTATATTTGATGGTTTAAGTGGGTTGGTAATACTAGTTAAATATGTTCAGATGGTCATTGCCGGAGATTAAAGACTGCCTTGAAGAGGCCGGATTTGGATCGGTCCACTTTTGGATCAGAAACATGCCAAATAGTGAAGAAATGAGATCCATAGACGGATTCGGGGCAGGGCGGGACATAAAATATGAAGAAGTCACCAGTTTTCAACAGCAAGATTCATGGAATGCTTATGTTGTAGGCGTTGTTTAGTGGTCCAGTGTTCGTTGTTCGTTAACTTCTAGGGCACTGTTATTGCCACAACACATGTTGAATCTAATATATCGTGACATCATATTTCGAGTAAGATTCGACTTTACAAAGGTAAACAAGTGTACATTCGACCTTTGCAAAGTCGAATGTTGATCTTATATTCCACTTTCCGGACGTCGAATGACAATTTGGTGCCCTGAAATTGTTCACCACAAAATTGCTTGGAAAACCTATTGTTCACCACATGCGGTAATCTTTCTAATTGAATCAATCATATAAACTTTATTAAGCATCTTAAATCTTGTTAAAGGGGTTAAAACCATAATGGCGAAATGTTGTTTTAATTGTTGTTAAATATGTTCAAGTAAATGATGAATCACAAGACTACATAATAAGGCAGCTGCTGCTTCGGAATTGGCCTGTATGGGGAAGATGATTTTATGGGCTTTGAGCTCTGCTGCATTATTCCTAATTACTAATGATTACTCCCTCCGTTTCTAATTACATGTCGCGTTTGAGAAAAACACATTTATTAAGGCCATTTAGTACCGATTTTTTTTTTTTATTTTTTAAATTTTTTAGAACTTAATGCTCTCGGGTCGGGACCAACAAATTATATTCCGAACATTAAATCGATTTGATATTGATTTGTTTCGGATTAATTTTCCAATCCGTTTGGCTTTTTGGAATTTTTTTGCTTAGCCCTACTCCATTATATAGAGTCGAGAAAGATATACCTAACAAATGCACTTACTTTATACATCATCATCATCATCATCATCTTTTTAATTTTTTTTTAATTTTTTTTGAAAAACAATCTCCATTTATTAAGATCTCATGTCTTTCTGAATTGGCAACATGGAAGAAGGAAGCAAAATAAATAAATAGTTCTTTAGCGCTAAATAATTGTTTAATATGAAATTTCAGCACGTTTACCCATAAAATAAACATATTGTTTTTTAAGGTTAAAATAAACATATTCTTTTGAAGCTTAAAATAAACATATTCAATTATTGTATAGTTGACAAATATGTTGATTCAATTGTTATTAAGCACCGTGATAGGAAATTCAAAGCTTGTTAAAGAAAACGAAAATGCGAGTGTCAAGTTTACTCAAAACTTTCTCAAAAAAAAAAAAAAAAAAATTACTCAGAATAATAATAATCTTCTAAAAAAACAATAATATATATATATGCCATAAGTGGCAAAACATCGGGATTTATCAAATGTTGATGCAATGCTCTGTTTTACTATTTTTTTTTTTTTGAATTATTTACTATGTTTTGTACTGTTTGTTATTCTTTGCTATTTTTGTTATTATTATTTGCAACACCTCTATGATACCATGTTGCGTTTTGATGTATTTAAGGGTGTACACGGATACGATTTCTCTGAAAATTGAACTGAACCAAGGAGATTATGCTCGGTTTGGTTCGGTTCGGTTAATAATTGTTTTCGGTTTGGTCCTCTTATTAATATAGGCAAACCGAAATTTTCGGTTCGGTTACGGTTCAATCTACAAATTATCCGTATCCGAATTGAATAAATTACCGAACCGAAAACCAAATTGAATTAAAAAAACAAACCATTAGCCGAACTATAACCATTCCGAAGAAGAAAAAAAACCGTAACCGAGCCGTTTATTTTCAATATGTATAACTAGTTTTTATAACCAAAATATTGTAAATATTTAAGAAAAAATGCTTATAACCAAACCGTTTATAAGTGAATGAAAAAACGGAATAAAAATCGAACCGTTTATGATTAACCGAATATAATTGATAAATCTTATTTCGGGTTTTAGTTAACTGAACCGTATCGTATATTTCGGTTTGGTTCGGTTTCGGATATCCGAATTTTCAGTTACGACCATTAACCGTACCGAACCGAACCGCGTTCGCAACTTATTGTGGCACTTGTTATTACGTTTCATTGTGACGGTATGATAACCATTATGGCTACCACCAATGAGGCATTAACCCAGTGGTAATTAATATTGTCTCTTAATCCGGATTCGAGTCTCAATGAGGATAAAAAATGTACGGACGTATATTTCGTTTCCCTAGGACAAGACAATGAGAGAAATCAATACCCCGCTTCATTTGCAGTATATCATTACCTGGCACTGTAATATCCAATATTGAAAATTTGAGAAAAAATTATTAAGACAAAAGTTTGAGACAGACTTGATAACTCGGATTAACCATTTTAACTCAAGCAAGGTTAATGAGCCAAAATAATTACTGGATCCATTATGCCTCAAATTAGTAAAACCATCAGACCCAAGCTTTGAGGCTTTACACACATCACATTTTCATTCGGTAGTTTTAAAATGCGTTGTTCTGATTGTTTCACCCGTCAATTCACTTCAAAATCTCTTTTCCTCACAAGTATTTCTTATATTCTCCCCACAAGTATTTCTTATATACTAAAGATGGAGTAATTATTGATTCTTAACTAGAGTGGGCCAGTAAACTTTGTTCGGTCCATAGGGTTACAACGATTTCATAGATCGTCATGCATTTTATAGATTTTTTTTTATAATTTAAATCTAAATATTGAAGCTTAGAGGTAAGTTTTAGCCTTGTGACAGGTATAAGTACACATATCACGCATGTAACGATTTGTTTTCCTTGAGAAAAAGTATACAGGCACAGAAAATTACACAAAAAAAAAAAAAAAGTATACATAAATTTAATTTATTTCATCCATTAATGACTAAGAATAAAAATAAAAGAATAAAAAATGAATCACAACCTCAAGATTGAATTTGCGGGATGGTTTCTGTGCAATTACCGGTGCCCCCATCACCCTTCTTTCCTTAATGCCGTGTGGGGGATGCTTGTTGTGGAGGTCCACAGTGCCAGACTCTATCTTCTAAAAGAGAATCCTTGTCATTGCCGACTGTATCTTGTCGGCATTCTTATATTTGTTTAATCGGTAGTGCTACATATATTACACTACATTTACCTCCACTACATCATCCACACCACACATTTAGTCAGGACCCACAAAAAAAAAACATTTCTCTCTCCAATCTGTGGACAGGATCATCCACTATCATCCACTACACATTTGTGTAGTGGACATAGCATTTTCCTTGTTTAATATATCAAACATTGACAAAAATACACAAGTGGACACTTATGGTGTAAGTAAGTAAGTAAAGTGTTACATCATTCCTTAGTTTCCAAACAGAAACAATTATAGATGTGACATGTTCATGTACTAGTTGATATTATAAAATATTATGTCTATTGAGTCTTGGCTTATAAATTATAATTCATATTAAGTCATGTTGTCCATGTGTCTATATATTTGTAGCTAAAAAACTTATTTATATTAACTAAAATACAGTTGTTGTAAAGCTAAATTAGGCACGTTGTTTTTGTAATAAGTGTATATGTAATGAAGGAATGTCTTATGTAAGAGTAGTGACATATACATCAATATTTTAGTACAATCAGCAAATAAGTATATACTAATTCTGTCCTAAAATATAAGTCATTTCACATCATTTTGTTTGTCCTAAATACATTTATTACTATTTTCTCTATCTTACCTCTAATTTATTAACAATTCAACTATATTCAATACTTTATAATCATTTCATTAATAATAGTGAAAAGATATTTTAGTCATTTTCCCATAATTTAACCACTTTTTAATCTGCGAAAACACACCTAAAATGAGTTATATACTTTGGGACGGATATAGTATCACCTAAAAAATAGGTTACTCCTTCTAATTAGATAGATTCTATATTGCGAATTGAAAAGTGATGTGTAGCTGAATAGAGGACGTTTGAGAAGGAAAGTTATTGTGTGGTGAGGGAATTTATGGTGAAGGGACGGGTGAAACGATCAGAACCACACAGTTTTAATACAGAATGAAGGTGTGTGGTGTGTGGTGTGCCACACGGTGTCTCCGCACCGTGTGGAGACACCACACAAAAATCTCCCGTTTGAGAATGGGGCGGATCTACCCTTTAGAATAGGGGGTCCGCGGAATCCGTTAAAAATAGTTATACTCTACATTTTACATATAGAAAAATATTTCGGACCACGTGAAAAAAAAAATTACTGTATTAAATATTTACGTATCCCGCTGAATAAATTTTCTGGATCCGCCAATTGAGATTGTGGTTTTTTGTTCTTTTTTGGAAATTCTTTCCTAAAGATTCCATATGTAGAGTAAATATATGATGAATTTTGACCACGTAATTTTAACTTAAATTCAAAATGTATTATTCAGATTTATCTATACGGTACAACTCTTTAAATGAAGTAATAATCACCCGGTTGTTTTTTTAAATACATAAAAATCTTGAGTGTTTTTTTAAACACAAAAAGAAAAACTAAATTTTATATATGTACATCCGGGAATCTGAAACGACAAACAACAAATCGAAGCAAAGCATTCATTGAACGTGCCCATGGAGTGGCTTTTCGCGCCCATGGTACGTGTGGCTGCAATTAAAGTTCCATGCTTTTGTCAAACATTGATCATGTCATGCACATGGCTGGCCCTATCTAAGGCCCGCGAGACCTGGTTCTTAGGGCACTAGTAGTCTAGTAGTAGAAGCCTTATATGATGCTCTATCTTTAAAATGAAGATAAAAAATAGAGTTTATCCTAAAATAACTTCCACAGTCGAGTCCCTATCCCTATTTATTTTTAGGGATATGAACGATCGTCATCTCTACTGGGGATGACGATCGTTCACGTCCCTAAACATATTTAATTATTAAAAATTATAGGGATAGAGATGTTGCTGGAGTGAAATAGTAATAAATATTTAATGTATATGAATAGGGTTGTGATGTAGAAAATGTATTATTTAATATTATTTGAAATGTTATAGGGATAATGATAGGGATGCTGTTGTGGAGGTTTTTGAATTGAGATGTTGTAAAATAGGGATATGTATTATTTTATATTATTTTAGGAATAAAATTTGGGGTCTCTGATAAGAGTGCCCTTAAGCCCAACAGTGTCAGAGGGCCCAACGGTACATGTTTCACTAAAAGAAAAAAAAATTCGTGTAGATTTAATCCGATCCAACCTAATATAATATGATAAAGACCCAATTTTTTTTTTTTTTACTCTAATTGATAAATGCTCCAATAAAAAAATTTACCCAAAAAAAATTTGACATACAAACAAGTTTTATTAATTTTTTTGCATTTACGGATGTTAAAAACGTGATAAGTGTTGGAAAAAATGTAGTACTTAGGATTTGATAGAGATTAGAAACTCCAAGACACGCTAATAACGTTGTCTTTTAAGAGATGTTTCGTCCCACACGATTTGTCACTAAGGGATCAAATGAAAATCTCTTTCAGGATACAATTGGGTGTTTGATTCAAACAGTGACTTGTTTGAAACAAAATCAAACCCGAGGACACTCAAAGTTTTTCTGATGATGTTGTCAAACTTATGAATTTCCTTTTGCATACTTATGCATTTTATAGGTTGCAAGTACCCCATAAACGAATGGAGGTACTCCTTGCACGAAAAGGTAGGGTTGTCACTATTCATCGGATGAAAGATGCAAGATGCAACCCTTACACGAAAGGGTAAGTACATATCAGTTCGAAAATGCATGTATCTAAAAATCCAAAAATGCATATCCCTTCATGAACTGATGCATGCATTGGTTTAGGTTTCGGGGGTGTTGCCCCCGAACCCCCACTAGTTGGCTCTGCCCCCTCGACCCACCGCGACCTGACTGGGTCGAACCCCGTTTCGTTGTGATAACATTAATACGTACGTCAACTCGTATGCAAACGATAACTAAAATATTTATTTATGAAAAAAATATCTAACAATAAGTTTGTTTAAAAAAAACAATTTCAACTAAAAGGCCCAATTCGGAGACTTTGTCTTAAGCCCAATAAAAACAAGGGCCGGCCCTGGTCATGCATATTTATTTGGAGACAGGGTTGGAAATATGGAGTGGATACTAAGCCTTTTATGTGAATGGAATATAGAATGGTTAATAAATGAAGAAATAATTCTTAGCTAGGGAAACAGGTAAAGTCTTGATTAGGTACTACGGTATGCATGATGATGCATCACAAATGTTCCCAAAATAAAGGAGACTATGTACTAATGAAACTACACAGGAGGTTGCATCATGCGTAGTACCGTGAGTTTCCCTTGTGTAAATTATGTGCGTAGGTAAGCATGTTTGATAATGATAGCTATTTTGATCGAGATATGAAAGTATATATGTTAAACTTCATTTCTTATGCAAAGTAATTAAACTCTGAATATATGTTCTTCACTTCTCCGACTGTTTGTAAGTCATACATTTGTTTATTTTCTATGTCTCTACTCCTGAGTCCTGACTAAGGAATCGTTGTTGTTATAAAACGGATGAAGATAACTTCAGATGCAAGAAACAGAAATAGAAGCAATCAAACATAAACAATCAAAGGAGATAACAGAAACAAGAAGAACACAGATTTTAACGTGGAAAACCCCTCAGTGGGAGAGGTAAAAAAACCACGGGCAGAAAAGAGATATTTTTTATTATGCACTGAATTTTACAGATTTCAACACACTCGGATAAAGAGACAACAACTGTATTTATAGGCACAAATCCCTAAACCCTAACCGTCAGGAATCTTTGTCTGATGCACCATAAATACCCCTACACGTGTCCTCCTTTTAATGACACTGTATAGCTGTCACATAACATAATTAGCAGACGTGGGACCCTGCTGTATTCGAGTACTCAGCAGACTATCACCCTGCTGATAGTCACCCTGCTGACAGAAGCTCAGTACTCCACCCTACTGATGCACAGAATTGAATACACTCTTCAGCTGACCATCACTCAGCTGAGTCTTCAGATTGGTTCCACCAAAATGTAGAGTTTAAGTCACCTTACTGACAAATCTCCACCTTGAGTTCAACTCTCCCTAGAGTCAAAACAGATTGCATAACCAGATGTACTTGTACCATATGCATTCGTCAATGCCGGATGTACTTGTACCGTACTATCTCCACAAAGATCCACTCCACCGATCCGCCCTCGCAGAGTTTCCGAAAACGATTATAAGCTTTGAATATTCGGTAAGTCCAGGCAAAGCTGAAACTTACTCTACTGAACTGGTTTAGTGAACATATCAGCAGGATTCTCCTTTGTGCCAATCTTCTTCACCACAACCCTATTCTCATTTCTCAAGAAATGATACCTGACATCAATATGCTTGGTTCTCTCATGATGAACCTGATCCTTGGCTAAACATATTGCACTTAGACTGTCACAATAAATCTCAGCCTGATCCTGATGCAACCCCAAATCACTGACTAGCCCCTTCAACCAGATACCCTCCTTAGCTGCTTCAAGAAGAGCCATATATTCGCTTCGCAGTTGATAAGGCTACCGTAGCTTGAAGAGTAGCTTTCCACCGACCACCGCATTTCCCAATGTAAACACGTACCCGGTCATTGATTTTCTACCGTCAACATCACCTCGCATAATCGCATCACGGAACTCCGTGACCGGACCGCATCACCTCCATAAATGAGACCAACATCGGTTGTACCTCTCGTGTACCCGAATATCCTTTTAACAGCTTTCCGTGTTGCTTTCCAGGTTGAGCCATAAACCCGCGACAACACCGATCGCCCGAGCCGGATCGTGCCTAGTGCAAACCATGGCATACATCGATCGCTAACCGCACTAGCATAGGGAACTTTTGACATATACTCCTTCTCTTCACCGACCGTGAAGCATAAATAGACAAATGAACATTTGATGCCATAGGAGTATCTATTGGTTTTGCGACGGACATCCCAAACTTGGCCAATAACTTCGCACATAACCCCGCTCTAACGAGACAAGAACAATTTCTTCGACTTCTATCTCTCCGCATCTCCATCCCCAAGATTTTCTTGGCCGCACCCAAATCCTTCATTTCAAATTCAAGACCGAGAAGGTTCTTCGATTTTGAACATCGACTTCCTTGCTCGCACTATCGGCATGTCATCCACATACGGGACAAGATAGATATATGATCCATCTTTCAACAGATTGAAGTAAACACAACAGTCATATGGACTTCTGTTGTAACCCTGCTGAAGCATAAAACTGTCAAACCTTTTATACCACTGCCTTGGAGCTTGCTTCAAACCATACAATGATTTCTTCAACTTGCAAACATAGTTTTCTTTGCCAGGAACTTGAAAACCCTCAGGCTGTGTCTGTTAGGAAATCACTAGTTTAACGCAGCGGAATTTAAAATTTGATTTCCTTTTCTAGATCGTTCTTCGTTTAATGCAATAAACACGTTAAGTAGTTTGACGGTTATACCTTGGATGATCTACAAGATCGTCGCTTTGACCGCCAACGGAGAGTAGTTCAATGCGCAAGCCGTCCACGCGTCCGGCCTCTATCACTAATCCACACGAACCCCTCGCCGGAATCCTCCTTGGATTGCTATCGAAAAACTCCGGTCGCTAGACCGGACCTTTTCTTCCCTCACAAACTCACTATGGAGAGCTCTCTATTTTACACAAGAATTATGAACTCTTGCAATTGTGATGTGTAAAAGAGCTTGACACCCACTTCCCTTTTATAGAGGAGGTGGCGCCCCATATCAAGGGTGGAGGAGAAGAAAACCTTTTTCTAATAAAATAAGGAAAATCAACTAGATTGATTTATCTCTTTAATTATAATTTATTTTGTCAATATCATATATTGATTATAATTATCTTATTACCATAAATCTATTTTTTCAAAATCAATTAATATCTTATATTAATATTATGGCAATCTTTATTAATTAAAGTGCACAATCCAAGTGTATCTTATACACACAAAAGTGGCGCCCCATTAGTCAACTAATTGACTTCCGGAATATTCTTTAATTAATATAATTTGTATATAATTAATATCCCGTATTTTATTTATTCATAATAAATAAATACCACCATATTAATTTACCACTATAACCTTTATAGTCTAGAGATAAACTTTCCTTATTTGGCTATCAACTATAACCGCATTTTAATCCGACTCGATGTTCATATGTGTGTGACCCGATAGGCTTCCGAATATGTTGGCCGTAGACACAAAGTGCATTTTACTAAAATGCCCTTCATACCTAACGATCACGGGATAGCGTCTAGCAACACACCGTGACCCCCAATTATCGAAAGAGTCAAAAGCAATGACTACTACCTTTCATGTGAAGCGAGCTTACCGTGTAACTTACAATCCTATCGCTGTAATAATATCCATACGATCGTATCTCGAGTGTCAATACATTGACGATCGTATCTTACAATCTGGATATCATGCTCTCTCGGAATAACACATTTACTCCCACTTTGCAAAGATTCTCGAGAGCTAGACATTCCTTATAAGAAGGCCATTTCGGATATTCGATCCCAATCATAGGATACGCGATTCCCGGACGACCAATCATGTATACTCCGCATGCTTCAATATCATACCCAATCACTACCGCATGATCGCCCCGTGGTTAGGAGAAATCTCAATAGTGTCAAAGCATGACAATCCACACCGTGATGCCATGAAGACTCCGGTCAAAAGGATAATTACACAACCGCCACATAGTGTGACACTTAATGTAAGTGGGTCGGTCCCTAACGTACGCATTCTCTAATACACGTCCACGTACAAACCAAGTGTCTCTACACTTCGATAGACGAGATCTATCCCTACCTTCTAAAAGATAGAAGACATCCAATACGTGCTAATCGATTATACTATCAATGTCCCATTTGATAATACATAAGACTAGAGACATTTAAGTACCAACCTTGTTATAGTGATTAGAGATCTCATCAACCATAATCACTATCATGGTTTCTCTATCACGATTGATACTAGGGACGTTACTATATATATACGACAAATAATATGAAGATAAACAATATATAATAACATAAGTGCTTTTATTAATCATAATAAAGTTATTACATGAACTTAATAGACTGTAAACGACCCGACCCGGTCGGATCCGGTCCAACCCGATTGGGTTTAGGACACCTTTCCAACAGTGTCATGTATATCTCCTTATCCACCTCACCATGTAGAAAAGCGCTTTTCACATCCAATTGCTCAAGTTCCGGATCCCGCCGTGCCACCATTGCTAGTAACACCCGATTGAAGTGTGTCCGACCACCGGTGAAAATATTTCATCAAAGTCAACCCCTTCCTTTTGACCGAATCCTCTTGCAACCAAACGTGCCTTATACCCGACCCCTTCGCCTTTGTTATTCCTTCCTTTTTCTTGAAAATCCATTTACAAGTCACGGCTCCCCTTGTCGCAGGGTCGTTTGACCAATTCCCAAGTCCGATTCTTCAACAATGACTCCATTTCATCTCCCATAGCAAAGATGCCACCGGGATGCTTCGTACATGTCATCGCTTCCCTATAAGTAGTAGGTTCAAGAACCTCTACTTCTTCAGCAACTTGGAGTGCATATCCAACCAAATCATCATATCCATATCTCATCGGAGGTATCCCAACATTAGATCTTCTAGGCTCCGCCGCGCCTAGACTCTGCTGATCAATGTTTGTATGACGCCCGCCGAGGTCTCGCAGGGCGGCTTGGATCGGATTCGGTTCATTATCCGGATCGGTATAGTGTTGATTTGATCCACCGATTGTTGCATATCGATGAGACTCCACCCGAAGCTCCACCTTGTTTCTCAACACTATCGATTCAAGACCTTGGTTTCAGACTCAGTAGACCTCCCCACTGATGAGTTTAGCATAGAATTTTCATCAAACACAACATCCCTGCTGAGGATTACTCTGGACTCTGCTGATGACCAAATCTTATATCCTTTCACTCCATCACCATACCCCACAAACACTCCTTTCTTGGCTCTTGGCTCCAACTTCCCTTCACTAACATGATAGTAAGCCGTACTTCCAAAAACCCTTAGAACGAGTAGTCGGCGGGCTTGCACCGACCACATCTCAAATGGTGTCTTGAGATTGATTCCCGTGTGAGGGCTCCCGTTGATTAAGTAGCAAGTCGTCTTAACGACCTCGCCCAAAATCTCCTTGATAAACCAAATTGAGAAAGCATACATCTTGCCCTCTCCAAGTAGAGTTTGATTCATCCTTTCGGCTACACCATTCTGCCGAGGTGTATTCCTTACGGTATGATGTCCGGCAATACCCTCACCGCACAAAATGAATCAAAATCCGTCCAAACGAAATTCCGGACCATTATCCGTACGGAGCTTCTTGATTTTCTTGCCTAACGATTCTCCACTAGGGCCTTCCACTCGCTTGAAGTTATTGAATGCATCACTTTTGTTCTTCATCATCACCACCCAAGTCATCCTTGAATAGTCATCTATAAATGACACAAAATATCCGTGACCACCCAATGACTCAACTTTTGATGGACCCCAGCGATCGAATGGATATAATCAAGTGATGCCTTTGTGTTGTGCAACCCCGCCGAGAACTTACTTCGTGCAACTTCCCAAACACACAATGTTCACAAAAGTCCGATTCTTAACCTTATATCCTCCAAGAAAACCCGTTTGAAGAAAGAACACCGCATACCCCTTTCACCCATGTGACCAAGTCTCATGTGCCACAGTGAGTCTCGCTCGAGAGATCGGTGAACTGCCGAGGATGCAACGACGGCGGTGCCGGATACGATAGATCCTTGTAATATATACAAGGTTCCCCTCTTGATGCCTTTAAGGACTACAACTGAATCTTTAAAGACATTCAGCTGTCCACCTTCAACCTTGAAATTGAACCCCTTGCTGTCCAGTAGACTGAGATACCAAATTCTTGGTCATCTTGTGGAACATGTCTTACATCCTTCGGTGTACAAAATTTACCATCCTCTCGTCCTTAACTTTACCGAGCCAATTCCCACAACTTTACGGACCTTGCTTGTTGGCCATATAGATTTGACCACCATCTATCCGCTCATAAGTAGAAAACCACTCTCTGTTTGGACAAATATGGTAGGATGCTCCGTAATCAAGTATCCACACATCATTGTGGTGTGTAGAGTCCCCCGCAACTAGAACCGGATCCTCATCGGATTGCTCGGTAGCCAAGGCTACCGTGCCGAATTGCCTTCCCGCTCGTTTCTTCTTCCTTGGACAATTGGACTTCCAATGTCCCCGCTCCTTACGAATTACGGACATCGGTAGACTTAGGACCTTTGGACCCCGACTTCTTTTTTCTTCTTCGTCCATATCCTTTTCCACTATTGTCGCTAGCTACTAGCCCAAGAAATTGTACCGACCGTCTGTCCCAAGGCCTTGTGTGTCTAAGCTCCCCGGCATGTAAGGCAGACCTCACATCCTCCAAAGCTACTGTATCCTTTCCAACTATGAAAGACTGCACAAAGTTTTCATATGATGCCGGTAACGACACCAACAGGATTAGGGCTGCATCTTCATCTTCAATTTTAACATCAATATTCCTTAAATCAAGTAATATTGTGTTCCGCTGGTCAAGATGTTCCCGCAGTGGGCTCCCTTCATGCATCTTCAAACTGAACAACCTCTCGTTTCAACAACAACTTGTTGGTCGGTGACTTGGTCATATACAAGCTTTCAAGCTTTTTCCACAACTTGGCCGCGGTGTCTTCCTCGGAACCTCGGTGATAATATCATCGATAAGCACAACATGATGGTTGAATGTGCTTTCTCTTCCAGACTGGCATAATCTGCTGCACCTGTATTTGGTTTGTCAGATAAAGGATTCCACAAACCCTGCTGTTTCAACAGTGCACGCATCTTAATTTGCCACAGACCAAAACTGTTCCTTCTCCCGTAAATTTATCGATTTTTACGTTTACCGCCGACATCTTTTCTTGCTAAAGATAACAACTTTATCACGGATCCTAGCACCTTGTCAAGGTCTTGGTGAAGATGAAGTTGATCGTACAGATTGTTTTCTCCAGAACCTTGCTCTGATACCACTTGTTATAAAACGGATGAAGATAACTTCAGATGCAAGAAACAGAAACAGAAGCAATCAAACATAAACAATCAAAGGAGATAACAGAAACAAGAAGAACACAGATTTTAACGTGGAAAACCCCTCAGTGGGAGAGGTAAAAAAACCACGGGCAGAAAAGAGATATTTTTATTATGCACTGAATTTTACAGATTTCAACACACTCGGATAAAGAGACAACAACTGTATTTATAGGCACAAATCCCTAAACCCTAACCGCCAGGAATCTTTGTCTGATGCACCATAAATACCCCTACACGTGTCCTCCTTTTAATGACATTGTATAGCTGTCACATAACAGAATTAGCAGATGTGGGACTCTGCTGTATTCGAGTACTCAGCAGACTATCACCCTGCTGATAGTCACCCTGCTGACAGAAGCTCAGTAGACTCCACCCTACTGATGCACAGAATTGAATACACTCTTCAGCGGACCATCACTCAGCTGAGTCTTCAGATTGGTTCCACCAAAATATAGAGTTTAAGTCACCTTACTGACAGTTGTTATCTCTTTATCTTTTTATTTTCCTAATAAGAAGATAAGCAAGTTGATCAAAAGTAAATTGACAATCAAGAAAATGACTCTATGTTCGAGGTGATATTTTTGTTATAAGAAATTACGTTGTACTAGTAGTGGTTTTTTTTTTTTTTATTTTTAATCTTGGCTTAACGTTATAGTTAATGAGGTTGGCTTACATGTCAACCGATATTAGATGTTGCAACAATTGTATAGTGAATTGATGATTAATATATTTTCGATTTTTTTAGTAATTAATTAATTCGTTCCGCGGTGAGTATGGATTTTAAGAACTCTCTTACGCGTTCCTTGAAAAAAAAATCACATAATGACGGTTTGTTTTCGGTTAGGAGTTCATTCTCTGACTGATTGTTTTAGAAAAGAAAAAGGAAAAAGGAAAGAAAAAATGGGTATATACGAATCAAGATGATGATGTTACTGCTATTGAAAATGATATGTGCACTACACGATGATTTGAAAGCTTACATCATCATAATTGCTCTTGACAAATTCTATCTTGGTCCGGTCACAGTATGATTTGGTGGTCCGGAGCCAATAAGAATCTGTGAATTAATTGTGGCCCCCTTATTTGTGAAGAAAAAATTGGAAGTTTTTTTCTAATTTTTTACATATTGGAGCAATGGTGACACGGTGTGGCTGAACCACAATAAAACTACTGATTACTCTTTAACGAGGAAAATGATACATTTACATCATTTTGTATGAATAAAATATACATAAAACTATGTAGTAAAACTATGTAGGTCATACAATTTAAATAAAAACTGAAAACTCATCTGACGATGACAAATTAAGTCGCCTAATTAACCTGGCCTTCTACGAATCTAGTGTTGAATATCCAAGACCCTAATGCACTATGAACGTGGTGGTTGTTTGTGTTATTTGCGGTTGAGTCTAGGAGTTTGTTTTAGATTGCCTATGTATCATGTAATTGTCCAGGAATCAAGTCTTACGTAGTTCCTGGAACGTGGTATATATAATGATAATGCATGCCCTAACCCTAATATTAGGTCGGTCTATGCTATTGTCACATTTACCCTTAATGGGCCTTATCCCTTGCCCAAGTTATCATGCCGATAATAGGCCTCCGTAGCTGGTGCGGACTCTATCCTCGAGGTCGACTGAATCGACCTGCGATAGCCGACTCGGGGATCATCGCCCTACACTGCCAAATGTCGATCATCATAGTCCCAAGTCTGGGACCCGACCTACGTGCCTTGACACTTATTCACAATGTGAGGACCAACCAATGGACGACACGTGGAGGGTGAAACCCTGTATCGTCATCATCAAAGAGAAAACACTGGTATGTTGATGAATCAATATGTATCTTTTATGTATAAACTACTTCTTCCTTGGTAATTATTTGATGTAGTTGCTTTTATCTTTTTTCGAAGCAAAAGGATATTATTGAAAAACCAAAAGTTGCTACCGGATACACACCGGACAACTGTTAGCCTATCACTGGACCCAACTAAACAATTTAAACGAAACGAAAAAGTCATGCGGGAAGACCTTCAATCACCAAATTTTGCTCAACAAAAGAGAACTTGATTTGATAAATAAGTCAAATGGAAAGTATATGTTGCGTGACATTTGTTAATGAAATGTCTGAAATAATATCCAAATATAATTATGTAGTGATACTTTTAATCTCTTACTAAGTATTGCTCTCTAGGTCTTTTAAAAAGTGTCATTATTTTATTTTGCACATATTATAAGAAACTTAATAAACGTGTTGCGTCTTTGTATAACATTGAAATATTGTCTTTTATTTAATACTTTTGAAAAAAACCCTCACCTTTTTGTAATGGTTTTTAGTGCATTAGGAATTTGTTTTCTTTTTAGGTTTTCTTTCTCTCAAAGTCATTGGAAAACCGACATATTTCCTGAAAAGCCTATAAAAAAAGCTCCAGTGAGCCATAAATTTCATCAGAATCGCCTTTTCAAAGGTTTGGGGAGAGTTGGCCGGCTCGTTCAACCGAGCATCACCCTTGGTTAATAGTCGTGACCTTGCCCCGGACATGTCCCAGAGTGCCTAAGACGAGTCCCAAACATCCCAGGAAAAGCCCAGGTCTTTCGGCTCGCTAAAACGAGCACTGCTATCCGTTAAGAAGCCCAGTTTTGGCGCCCAAGACGCGTCTGACCTTGTCCATGACGTGTCTGCAAATCAGAGTCTCAGTTTCAAGACAGATCCTGATTCACGATAGTTTTGGATCATGGATCTTCTCAAGAAGGTAATAACCGTAATCCCTCGTCTGTTCGTATTTGATCATGTTAAGTTAGGGATCTTGGCCTTTGATGTTAGGGTTTGGTTGTTCATAGGTTCGCAAGGTTTCAAGGGCTGAACATTGTTAAGAGTTTGGTTTCAGCTCGTTTAAAAGGTAAGGAGTTATTCTTATCAAAATGCTCCATCTTTAATTGATTTGATTAATGTTTCATGTTAAACTGCACGAACGAGACATAATTACGTGTTTCCGGGTATTTGTCAAACAGCGTTTTCAGAACGTTATTCTATTTTTAGTTAGTTTTCTATAAACAGTGATGTGCTTTTGGTTACTAATAGTGGAGATATTATGGTAATTTGGCGTTGTTATGCCTTTTGTACACTCACATAGGTTAGATATGATTTTAACTTGAATTTATTTGCTCTTATTTATTGTTAGTTAGTGACCTATCGATGTACTGAACGAAAGACCATGGGTTCTAACTTCTAAGTCTCATGTTGGACGTGTGATTAATTAGTTGTATTCCCCGTGTCGTTGACAAGACGATGTACCGAATGCGGTTCCGTAACCCAGCTCCACGTTGGACGTATGACTAGTAATGTTCCTCGTGTCACAACAAGCCCATATGCTAAGTCCCGTGGGTTTTAAGTCCCACAGGGGAAACAAAACAATCAAGACAGAAACTGGAATATGCTCAGCAAGAATGAACACGAACATGATAGACAAAACACGAACATGTTATAGCTAGTAGACAGACACAATATAGGTTAGTAGATTTATTACGTAAGTTTGATCAACATGTTAAACATAGTAAGTTTGTTTTAGAGTTGGTTCACTTGTTTCAAGTTCTGCGTTTAATAGTAGTTCTCTTAACGTGACAAGTTATGTTTTTAACACTATTTGAAACTGGATGAAGTAGATTCTTGTCGTGTCTCCCGGCATTCGTCATACATAAATCTCTGTTTTGATCTTTTTTCTCCTTACTGAGCGTCCAGCCGGTGCTTATTCCTTTATTTGGAACAAGAAGGTTGCACGTACATGTTAATTTGACGACGAGATTGGAGTGCTAGTTTAGGATGGAACAATGAAATCGGTAATGTTTTAGTTTCCTTTTATGCATGTTCCTTCTTTTCAGACAAATGAGTTATAATGGATAATATTATTTGAATTCAGTTATTTATGATTTAATTTGATAGCAGTTGTATTATTGTTGATGGTTGTTTTGGAAAGACCGGGTCTGATTTCCCGAGTCTTCTGCATGTTATCTTCCGTGTGAATATTTTATTACTCTAACGTGACACGAGGCTTGCGTGAAATTTAGGGTTTACTCTAATTATCACGTGTCGAAAGTCTCGTATCCGGATAAAAACTCAATATCCAAAAAATAGGCATTACAACTTTATTTGGAATTTAAAATGATTGTGAGTAAATTAACGAGGAAAGATTAGGGGCATATGTTGAGAAAAACATGCATATATTTTGAAACGGAGATGGTCTTACGTTACGCACTTTTACATTGTTGATAACTTGATATGACGTTGATCTATTGTTTTTTTTTTTGTGTGTGTGTAATGGTTAATGATGTGAAAATAAATTATGACTATTCGTTTTATAGAAGAAATTTACATTAAATAGGAATTGAGTGATATAAGTTTTGCTTTAAACTCTTCCGTTTATATAGACGAATATATTTGCACCGAAGGTTAAGCAATCCGACTAACTAGAACTACAACTACCATAACTAACACCAACTAAATTTTCACTCTACATTCCAATTGCTGCAACACGTTAACATTAATTCAGCTCCTAATTAATCTCAGCTTGATTAACTCATCAGTTGCTCACTAACCATTCGACAAAATGCCCCAATTAATGGCAGATTTCTTCTTTATGAACAGAGACGAGGAGACCACCAAGAACAGTGGCTGTAAGTGAAGGGGCAAACTTAATTGTCTTTTGACATGATGATGGCATGGCCATTTCAAAATCAAAATGTCTGATCAATGATGTAGCAACTGTTTTCATCTCCATTAAGGCCATGTCCTTCCCCAAACATACCCTTACCCCTGCTTGAAACACAGGGTATTCAAAGGGATTCGCCGCCGGCTTAAAGACCCCGTCTTTCAACCACCTCTCTGGCTTGAATTCGAGACAATCTGAACCCCAAATGCTCTGCATTCTCCCCATTGCATATGGATGATAGGTAACTCTTGTACCCTTTTTGATGAAAGTCCCATCAGGTAAGATATCATCTTCTTTACAGAACTTTGAGTCAAATTGCACTGGTGGGTATAATCTCAAGCTTTCATATATTGATGCCTGAAGATAATGCATATTTTGCAATTGCTCAAAAGTTGCAAGATCCTGAGATGAACCCATGATTTTGTTTGATTCGTCGCGGATTCTTTGCTTGATTTCTGGATGTTTTGCTAATACCCAGAAGAAACATGTCAATCCAGATGCTACAGTGTCACGACCAGCAAGAAGGAAGCTGATTATTATGTCTCGAAGATACTCGTCGTCATCAATGGCTGCCATGAATCGGGACAAGAGGTCCTTGTCATGTGTTGAACACCCGGCGCCCCTCTTGTGTTTGATCATTTGCCTGACCAATGAATCAACCAATTTGATTGCTTCTTTGAGTTGCTTTTCAGAACCCACATTGAAAAACCTTTTGATCTTCCAAATAAGTGGAAATGCAGTCATAGCTCTTTCAGCTGAAATTTTTGACGCAAGATCAAAAGCCATTGTCAATTGAGAAGCAGGAAGTGATGATTCAAGACAACCCGGATCCAACCCGAATGAGAATTTGCATATAGTATCAAAAGAGAACCTTCTAAACACGTCTTGCAAGTCCAACAAACCTCCTCCTCTTCTATTCGACAAAAGAGGTATCAGTCTGTTCTTCACCTCTGAATTCACAGTCTCAAACGCAAATGATCGAACAGAAACACTTCCCAGTTCATGACTCGCGATTTTCCTTTGGAATCTCCATGAATCTCCATCAACATTGAATATACCTCGGCCCAGAAAATCACCCAAGATAGTCGAAAATTGCTTCCCTTTTGGGTAATTCTCAAACCTCGTCTTAAGAATATGCTCAACATTCTTTGGATTAGCAGTGATGACATTATTGAGGACATGAACATGAATTGTCCCACTCGTACTCTTTCTAAGAAGATGAGAATACCAATCACAAAGACTGTGAAATTCAAGTGACCAAGTGGAGTTCATCAGATTCTTGCACAAATCACAGCTGCAACATAGCTTTAATCTCAAGATGAAGATGAGTAAAGTGAGGGAAAGAAACAAGGCAGTGAAAGCAGAGACCAAGAAGAAAACCCCCATTTGAAGAATATGCAAAGAATCAGATCCAAAACTCATGGTTATATTGGTGCAAATTGGGGAAGCAAAATGGGAATGTTGGTGTTTCAATTTAGTATGAATACAAAAATTGCCGACATGGGAGCATTTATATGTTAGTGCTGGCGATGAGGTGAAGACAGCAGTGAATTTGGAGAAACAGTCGGTCGGTCATTTGTCAGATGCGGAATTTTTTAATTACTTAATTAAATAAAAACAGCACGGAAACAACGTGGGCTAAACGAGTTTTAAGGATTAGTTTATTGTTTTTGTACACAGGGAAATTCAATTTCTTTTCTACTAACTCCGTCCTAAAATATAAATTCGTTTAGATCTACAGATTAAAAATATAGTTAATTATCATTAATTTGATGGTAAGAATCTAGAATGTCTTTTGACTCTCATTAATATAATAGTTGTAAAGTAGATGGATGTATAATAAATTAGAGATAAAAAAAAAAAAAAATGTAACAAATGGTCCATTGGTATTCCAAACAGATACTCCCTCCGTCCCAATTTGTATGAGACATTTTAAAACTCTTGAAACTTAATGAAACATCATTTAATACATTGTCTAGTCATTAAATACATGACTACTACTTTACAATAACACCCCATTTATATTGTCCTTATATTTTTCAATAAATGTTGATATGTGGGTATTTTAGATATTTAAAAAGCAACTTTAAATTTAAATATCAGTAATGAGACTTATTTTGGGACATCCATAAAATAAATATGTCTCAAACAAATTGAAACGAAAAAAATACATATTATAGGATAAATTGAAAAAACTAAACGAACATATATCCTAGGACAGATGTAAGATCTTTTTTTTTTCCTTTACAGAAAAAGGATCAACTTTTATTACAGTATTAAACATTTAAGTCCTTACAAAAAAAAAAAAAAAAACATTTAAGTACCAAAGTACACTTTGACCACAAAAAAAAAGTAGCAAAGTACAAGCCGGCAACTGGTACACCTGAAACAAAGGAAAATAGCATGTGGATGTGCAGTGCACATACACTATATGTGTTATGACAATAATATTATCGTAAAACGTTAAAATGAAATTTTACTAAAATATTATGGTCTTAAAAGGTTTTAACGACAATAATATTATTGTCGTAAAAAGAAATTTTACGACAATATTATTGTCGTAAAAGGTTTTTGCGACAATAATATTGTCGGAAAAATAAATTACGACAATATTATTGTCGTAAAATCTGTTTAATGTTTTCTTATTGTCGTAAGAGTAGGATGTAGTGAGTAATTGTAGTGGAGTGAAGTAGTCCATGTATCAACACCGGAACAAAAAAGACAGGAGTATTGTCACTTTTATCGTATTGATGCCATTGCCACGTGAAAATTCGAGTAAATTTTTGGGTTCAAATATTGTGATTGCCGTTACTCTATTATTATAACCGAAATAATTGTATCTCAATATGAAGGGCCTGAAGTTTCTGAATTGAGACAAACCATGTGTCTATTATTTTTGCCCACAAGCAGGGAAACTGAACGGCTTGACATGCACTCACTATTCTTGCCCGTGAGCGAATAAACTGATTTCAGGGATTCTTGTCTTTTTTTATCTACTTACTTAACGATTAACCATATCTTCAACTTTATTTATTTCGTTATAAGTGAGATCTATTATCACCATTCATTTCTTTATTTTTCATGTTACGCACATTTCATATATCACGTAATGCATTTCATATCATGTACTTCACATGCACAACCAAATGTCATTATATCTATAAATTGATAACATCACAAGTACATCAGAATTTGCAAGATTCATTCATTTAATCATAACTTCACTAGGCGATGATTTAAAGTATCATACATTCAATGACTTAAATTACTTTCAAACACATAGCATTTGCTTGCAATTGTTTGAACATGATATATACTAACATAATCATCATTACGTCCACAATTTTTTTATTTTTTTTTGGACATACTTCATTCATCCTAAAATATAAGTCGTTTTGGATGTTTTCACATAAAATAAGAAAGTGGTTGAACGCAATAAATTTTAAAGAGAAATGCCTAAAATATTTTTTGACTGTCATTAATGAAATTGTTATAAAGTACTACCTCCGGTCTAAAATATAAGTCATCCTAGGAGTTTTCACACAGATTAAGGAATTGGTTGAATGTCATTAATTTGAAGGTTAATGTCTAAAATACCCCTTGACTATCATTAATGCAATAGTTGTTAAGTAATGAAAAGTTGTTGAATTCATAATAAATTAAGGGTAAGATAGAGAAAGAGCGAATAAATGTTGCATTGGTAATGTAGAATGACTTATATTATGGGACAAGTAGAAAAGTGTAGGATGACTTATATTTTGGACCGGAGGTAGTAGTTGGATTGTTGATAAATTATGGATAAGATGAAAAAAAAAAGTAATAAAATCTACATTGATAATATGAAATAACTTATATTCTGAGACAAAAAAAAGATAGAGTGACTTATATTTTAGAACGGAGGAAGTATAATGAAAACAAGATCCACTTGTAACTGTTTAAGGTACATTGCATCTTCTAACATGAATTACTTTCAAAACATCCTATATAAGCATAGTTTCTATAACAAGAAATCATTATAATGTTCCTTCTAGAACACGATTCTACATGAAATCATCAATAAGCATGACGTTATCTTTACTTGGGCACACAATGCCAATTATGACAATTTAAGGCACATTTCATCTTTTAACACAATAATCACTCAACAACTAGGCATGCTTTTTATTCACTTTTAAGGAATGATATCTACATTTCATTGATATAAGAAACATACTTGAATAAATGATTTCACAAATTGGCAAATAAAAAATACTTTAAAGCATATTTCACTTTCTACGCATAAATTCCTTATTGCAATCTCTATAGAAATGATATCTACATTAACAAGATAATCAAACGACCACGTAAATTTACTAGATTTCATTCACTTAACATGCTTTAAGTGATAATTCCTTTAAATAACATTTTATGGCATAATTAACATCTTATCATGTAAAACTTCAATAACTCGTTATGATCGGTTTAATATCGTAAATGAACATCAAATAAACTCCATTGGTATTGATTTCAATCCTAGTATATCTTCATTCATATGCAAGCCAGGAAAATTAGAGTGTCTCTACGAGAGGATTTTTGTTTACAAGGTGTTATTGCAAGTGCATTTAGTGTGTATATTTGAAAGAAGGGGAAATTATACTTTGATCAATTTTTCTTTATTTTCTCAAAACTAGTTTCTATCTGTCATGGGAAGTTCTTTCATATGGACATTTTTTGTCCCCTAACTATACTTATTTGTTACACTTATAGGACACTTAACATTTGGCCCAGAGTCGAATCTTTTAAATCTCCAAAAGTATAACTAAATACATAGTTAGAGGACTAGAAATGTCATTTTGAGAAAATAAGGACTAACTATGGTACAATTAGAAAGCTAAAGGACCACAAATGTTGTATTTTAGTTATTTATCAACCAATAGTAACGTGACACTTGATACGTGACACATGCTGTAACGCCCCGCTCCCGGATACCGAGCCCTTATCCGGAAGAGAAACGTTCGGCGCGTATAGCATTAAATAAGTCTAATATTATACGCAAGCCTCTACGTCGTCGTATCAAATAAAAGCAAACGGAAGCTAAAAAAAAAACTCGGGTAAAAACATAAAAGCTACTATGAATAGAAATTAACCATGCTAAAGATGGATAGTTAAGATTACAACGATTAAAAACCCCAAAGACTTATACAATACGATGCCTTAAAAGTAGAAGTACAACAAATCTAAGAGAAGAAATACAACTAGTCTAATACAACCTTTACAAAGAAAATAATCTAGAAGCTTCGTCAAGACTTTAAGTCTTCAAAAAGCCGTCGTCTACACTTGATCAACCTGTTCGTCTTCTCACCCCACAATGCATACAAAAGAAAATGCAAAGGAGGTAAGTACAAAGTACTTAGTAAAAGTGAGAAGCTACGACAACAATTAAGATTCATAAAGAAAAGATATTTAATCGTTTAGTTAGTTATCTTTGTGCGACCGACTCAATCTAGGGTTCATCTCATGTCCATCAACATGAATTGACTAAACGTTTCTACTTAGCTTATCTATGTTACAACCGCACTCAAGGGCACTACGCGCATCCACCTTAGCAGAGTCCCTCCGTACTTAGGGTCATTATGACCTACGGAGTTCTTCCACCTCGGGAACACTCTTTTGCAACATATTAGTGGATCACACCAATATCCACGAAGACTAGAAAAGGTAGACTCCGATAGAACGCGCGTCTCAGCAGAGTCCCTCTGTACTTAGGGTCTTTTGACCTACAGAGTTCCTCCACCTTCAGAGGTAGCACATGCATCGCGATTTAGCCTGGTGCCTAGCCAAGAGAGACATGTTGTTTAATCTTTTACTAATCAAGTACGTTGTTTATTAGGATGATTAACTAGCCACCCAAGTGTTTTCAAATAATCTCCCTCACACACACTACTCTCTTCCTAGACCACTAGACACGGACAAGTCCTAGAAATTACACAGACATTGATGAATACTAATTCATCAAAGCACAAGCCTATCATGCTCTTCCGACGGATCCGAACTTCAACTCCCTTTAAGAGTACATTCGGTGTTTTAACTGAACGAGTCAGAAGCTCAATTCAGGCTTGTTCAAGTTTATACAGTGTTAAAATATCACGTTTAAAGGTTTGGAAATGATAAAACGTACTTATAAGGCTGAACAACCACCAAACGCCCGTTTAAAGACATGGACGCCCGTCTGGATCCTACTGGACGCCCGTCCACTTCCACTTTCCCCGTACGCTCGTCCACCTAAACATAGTTACAACTCGAATGTAAAATAACACCTCGGACGCCCGTCCGGAGAAACCGCACGCCCGTCCGAAATGTAGCCAAGGCGGACGCCCGTCCACGAGAAGTAGACGCCCGTCCGACCTGGGTTTCGGCTAGAACCCTAAAATCTTCAAACTCGATTTCTAATCCGTTCTAACCTAAATAACAGCAAATTTAACACATAAAGACCACAGAAAAACTTATCTAATCATACTATAGCATCTATGATCATTGATCAACGAAAAGACACATCTTTCTTGCATCTAAACATCTTAAATCTTAATCTAAACCTTATAAACGATAATTGAAATCATAGGAAGAGCCTCTTACCTTAATTGCCTGCAACACCGACAGCAAAACACCCAGCAACTGCAACAATTGTTGATCCTCAACCCCAAAACCTATGTGATCAACAAGAAACCCTAAAATCCTATTTCTTTGCAGAAAAACGAAACTGAAAAAGTGCAATAAACTGCAGATTACCTGGGTTTACTGCTGTGAAACTATTTTTAGATTATTCTACGCTTCAAGACGATCGTTTCGACTACTCACGGCTGCGAAACAGAGCTACGGATCACAAGATACGAATTTTCCAAGAATCGAACTCTACGAATACCGAAAACTAGGGCTAAACTGAAAACTTACGAAATCGAGAGATGTTATTTTCCAAAGTTGCGTCTCCTCGCGCTGATCACTTTTCTCTCCTGCGGCTTCTTGATCAGACGAACGGATTGATCACACGGTTCTTCCTTTTATTTCGTCTTTGCTTCTGCGTCTGTTGCCTCTGTGGTGTCGCCTCTCCTCCTTTTTTTTCAGAATAATAACGTGATGAGCTACTGAATTAATTTGGGGATTAATTCCTTTTTATAGCCATTTAATTAAACCCATTAATTAAATAACTAAATCCTTTTAATTAAATCCTGTTTAATTAAATAAATAGGATAAATAATAATTAGGTCGTAGTAAATACACCCAATGACTATTTTACCCTTTTACGAAAAGTCGGGATGTTACATTCCTTCCCCCTTAAGAGGAGTTTCGTCCTCGAAACTCGAATGTAACCGAGAGGTACTTGAACTCTGGACTTTGCGAAGCGTTTCGTCTACTAACTTGTACAGTCTTCGTCTTCTTCCATCTTCCTAACTCTTCTGCTTGTCTTGAGCTATCTCGAGGTGGCGACGATCTACTTCAATCTTTTGTTGGATTGCTGTACCAACTCTGGTCTCGTATTCTGTTGTCGCTCCACTTCATCCTAGAAACTCGTGTTCTTCTATCCCTATCTTCGTGAAAGATCGCCAGCAGTACTGTTCCGATTCTTGTACTTCATGGTCGCTCCGAGAGGAACTGCAATTGTCATCTCGAAGTTGTCATTCTTCATTGTCCTTCCCGATCTTCCGCATTCAGAACCCAAAGCTGATTCCAACGCCAACTGTTGCCATCTTCATCTAACTCGTGACCAATGGCTGGTTGGGCTCCAGCCACTCACTTGTAACCGGAAACAACTGGATCTTTGTCTTGCTTCTTTTACAAACTTATCGACTACCTCGAATCTTGCAATCATCGGTTTACCGCTCTTTGATTGCTCCTGCTGACCTGTACCCGGAAAGCTGAATCTTCCCAGCTGAAACTGCACTTCTGGCACACTTGACTTCTTTCGATCCCAACTTCCATCATGGCACCACAAGCTTGCTGAAGAACTGTAAGGATCCCGGCTGAAAGACTTCTGAGACTCCCTGTGGGTGGAGTACATACATTGCCATACTTTCTCTCTGACAGTCAGATCCAATCCTTGTGCCAATTAGGGTTAGCTTGGAAGATAAAAGAAGTTGAGAATTAATAAGTTGAGTACCAGGGTGGTATGTCAACTAGGTAAGCCAAGGAAGGGTACGATGCAATTGAAATAAGGAAGGTCGCTTGGGTTACAAGCAAAACAAGATGATTCCGCGTCGAGGAAAGTTGGAGTTGGTTCCAGGATGAAGAATGAGGCATTGTATCATAATACAAAAGATGGCCACCAGAAGGACAACAAAGGAACACCTTGCAGATGGAATTCTTTTGAGAGAGTGGAATTCCGCAAGATACGGTGGTCTACAAGGATTTCAGAGGCAACTTGAAAGAATGGTAATAGGCTTTCATATAAGCCTTTAGAAAGTGGAGACGTTAGAACATCACCAGATGGACTTGAAGATATTCTCAATGTATGAAAAGAGAACACCGAGCTTGAGAACATTAAGAAAGTGACCTTGATTGTTAATCATTTGGTTAACAAAGATGGATGTTGGCGAACTAGAAAAAAAATCTTCAGTTCACATGAGTTTCGTAAGGGAAACATCACACAACAGAAAATCAAGGTAAAGGTGCAAGGTCGAGCACCAGAAGGACTAGAAAGATAGAAATCAAAAGAGAGCAAGAATCTCAATATGAAGTAGCTATGGAGGGAAAACGAGCACATCAAAAGGTCTCAGAATAAAATAAACACTTGTCAAGAAGTGTCCAAGTTTGCAGAAGTCAAAGAAAGGTTATTTTAGGATTTAATAGAAATAGAAATTTCCCTCAAGGAATTGTAAGGGAAAATCAAAAGTTTTGATAATTAAGCGTCAAACAAGATTTTGAATGAAGAGGAAACGATACTTAAAAATTGTCGAATGAGGTTTGATTTCTAATAATTAATTCAAACCTTCAAAGGAAGTTTAAACGATTATTGACGTTTCAAATCAAAGATTCAAGGTTGCACTACTCGAGAGGAATAGTACACTGCCAAGGAATAAATGCTCAAGGTTAAAATAAAATAGACTTTCAACCGGTGTAACAAAATTGGAATAGAAACGCCAAACAGAAAGTGGGAAGTCAATATGATGTATATGGCGGTTCATGGCTCTAAACGGCCCGAAGGAGATTTAAAACTGAAGGGTACAAGGTACAATAATCTGAAATGGAGATCAAAAGTTTAGGAACTCAAACGTCGGTTGGCTATATAAGTTCGGAAGGCATATTGGAAAAGGCTACCTTCTGCTTGAAACTAGCTTAGCGTAAATTGCTAGAAGGTCAAAGATAAGTAACTGAAGAGGAATGTCATGATAGGCTTAAAAAAATTTGACCAGTAAAAGAAGATATGCATGCCTTAAAGGAACAGGCAGCATTAGGTGAAATAGTTACAATATCGACACTACCCTTAGGAGTTAGGAAGGGAGCTGAAAATAGACACAAGTAAAAATAATGTTCTGACATTAAAATATTCAGCAAACTTTGAATTTGCATGAATGATGGGAGTGCAACAATTTAGAACTTTGAAGAGAATTTGTTTCTTGATTTGAAAGGTAAGAAAGCATGAATTGGTTCGAAAGAAAGGCCTATGGAGATATGTTACGGAGATAATTCACGACACCAAGCCGAGAGGATTTGTTGCGTTTAAAGATCTCAAGTGAGGGATTACATGAGAACCAAATTACCAGAAAAGAATAACTACAAATGGGCACGAAAAGGGTCCGAACATCAAACATGGCATGCTGGAGGATAGCATCTTAATTCTTGTTTAACACTGCAAAAGAAACTATAACGTTAGCTTTATAAGCATCCTACTAAAAGGTTTAACTCAGGAAGAGATCAAACTTCAGGGAACTCCTAAATATAACAGTCGTAACTTATTACCCTCTTAGCCCAAACTCTAAGTCAAGGAGGTGAATATTCCTTTTAGGTTGTTGTGTATGATTTTTACTCCGGATCTGACATTATCAATTTTTACAGAACAAACGAAGAGGAATTTGAGCACTATCCATAGAGAAAAGATTTAGATAATAGAGTTTCCCAGGTAAAATAAAAATATTGGAATTTTTGGATGAAAATAACTTGGTCAAAAACAGTTATTTCTGACGATTGCACAAGCTGCCAGAATTTCCAGATTAATAAACACTGTGTTGAATTGCAAATCGAGATCAAACGAAAAAGAATCTGAACTTAATTCCAAAATAGAATCTGTAGATAAAAATGTTGTCTGCAACATATTAAAAATTCAGGTCATTTGAAAGTGTTTAACCTGTCCAAAAAAGAAGAAGAAGTGAAGGTGCTGTTGCAGATTTTCTGGACAGAGTGTCCGGTATAAACATGAATTTTCTGAACAATCCATAATGATTGACGAATTGATGTAAAAAGAGAAATCGTAGATAAGACAGTAATCTATGTTGCTGAAAATTTTCAGAATTTTTAGAGTAGGGGAAGACTGTCTTATGTTAAAGGGAAAACACGAGAACAAAAGTATTCACTCATGTTGGGTAAATCCAAACACGAGGACAAAAAAAAGTATGTGCCAAAGTAAGAGACCTTTAACACTATGAGTTGAAACGACTGAGGAGTACTTGGAAATAATAAAGTTACACATGGAGTTTGTGTAGAACCATCTTCAAGCAAAGCAAAGGTCAAAGAATGTTGATGAACTCAACCAAGTGATAGTGAAAAGAGAAAGTGGAGGACTTGTAGAGCTGAATCAAATATCATTCTCTACAAAGTTAGGCCAAGATAAAAGTAAACTTAGATATTCATGTGTAGAGAAGGTGAAGAGATTTCAATAAGGAAAGTAAGGAAAAGGAAATCAACCAAGAGGACCTCAACTTTAAGGTGTAGGCATAAGACTCCGATCCCAAAGCTTTACTTAAGGGGTTTCATAACCCTATGCAACAATCTACGGTTTGGAACTTCAAAAGGAGGAAGAGTTTCTTCTAGTGATCCTAGAAGGAACAAAACTTGAGAACTCGACTTAACCTTCGTCTAAGACAACTCTTCACTAGGTCCTGATAACTGAACCACGGTTTAAAGATTCTTAGGCTTACGAGGATTACCACCAAGCTCCAGTTCTAAAAGGTCTAAAAGATTCTTATCTTAGAGGAAGAGAAGCCTAGAACAGAAGGGACGCTTCTCTCTGATACCAACTGTAACGCCCCGCTCCCGGATACCGAGCCCTTATCCGGAAGAGAAACGTTCGGCGCGTATAGCATTAAATAAGTCTAATATTATACGCAAGCCTCTACGTCGTCGTATCAAATAAAAGCAAACGGAAGCTAAAAAAAAACTCGGGTAAAAACATAAAAGCTACTATGAATAGAAATTAACCATGCTAAAGATGGATAGTTAAGATTACAACGATTAAAAACCCCAAAGACTTATACAATACGATGCCTTAAAAGTAGAAGTACAACAAATCTAAGAGAAGAAATACAACTAGTCTAATACAACCTTTACAAAGAAAATAATCTAGAAGCTCGTCAAGACTTTAAGTCTTCAAAAAGCCGTCGTCTACACTTGATCAACCTGTTCGTCTTCTCACCCCACAATGCATACAAAAGAAAATGCAAAGGAGGTAAGTACAAAGTACTTAGTAAAAGTGAGAAGTTACGACAACAATTAAGATTTATAAAGAAAAGATATTTAATCGTTTAGTTAGTTATCTTTGTGCGACCGACTCAATCTAGGGTTCATCTCATGTCCATCAACATGAATTGACTAAACGTTTCTACTTAGCTTATCTATGTTACAACCGCACTCAAGGGCACTACGCGCATCCACCTTAGCAGAGTCCCTCCGTACTTAGGGTCATTATGACCTACGGAGTTCTTCCACCTCAGGAACACTCTTTTGCAACATATTAGTGGATCACACCAATATCCACGAAGACTAGAAAAGGTAGACTCCGATAGCACGCGCGTCTCAGCAGAGTCCCTCTGTACTTAGGGTCTTTTGACCCACAGAGTTCCTCCACCTTCAGAGGTAGCACATACATCGCGATTTAGCCTGGTGCCTAGCCAAGAGAGACATGTTGTTTAATCTTTTACTAATCAAGTACGTTGTTTATTAGGATGATTAACTAGCCACCTAAGTGTTTTCAAATAATCTCCCTCACACACACTACTCTCTTCCTAGACCACTAGACACGGACAAGTCCTAGCAATTACACAGACATTGATGAATACTAATTCATCAAAGCACAAGCCTATCATGCTCTTCCGACGGATCCGAACTTCAACTCCCTTTAAGAGTACATTCGGTGTTTTAACTGAACGAGTCAGAAGCTCAATTCATGCTTGTTCAAGTTTATACAGTGTTAAAATATCACGTTTAAAGGTTTGGAAATGATAAAATGTACTTATAAGGCTGAACAACCACCAAACGCCCGTTTAAAGACATGGACGCCCGTCTGGATCCTACTGGACGCCCGTCCAAAACTGGACGCCCGTCCACTTTCCCCAGACGCTCGTCCACCCTACAGTTACAACCTGAATGTAAAATAACACCTCAGACGCCCGTCCAGAGAAACCAGACGCCCGTCTGAAATGTAGCCAAGGCAGACGCCCGTCCACATGAAGTAGACGCCCGTCCGACCTGGGTTTCGGCTAGAACCCTAAAATCTTCAAACTCGATTTCTAATCCGTTCTAACCTAAATAACAGCAAATTTAACACATAAAGACCACAAAAAAACTTATCTAATCATACTATAGCATCTATGATCATTGATCAACGAAAAGACACATCTTTCTTGCATCTAAACATCTTAAATCTTAATCTAAACCTTATAAACGATAATTGAAATCATAGGAAGAGCCTCTTACCTTAATTGCCCGCAACACCGACAAAGAAACACCCAAAGAATCGCAACAATTGTTGATCCTCAACCCCAAAACCTATGTGATCAACAAGAAACCCTAAAATCCTATTTCTTTGCGTTTAAAAACGAAACTGAAAAAGTGCAATAAACTGCAGATTACCTGGGTTTACTGCTGTGAAACTATTTTTAGATTATTCTACGCTTCAAGACGATCGTTTCGACTACTCACGGCTGCGAAACAGAGCTACGGATCACAAGATACGAATTTTCCAAGAATCGAACTCTACGAATACAAAAAACTAGGGCTAAACTGAAAACTTACGAAATCGAGAGATGTTATTTTCCAAAGTTGCGTCTCCTCGCGCTGATCACTTTTCTCTCCTGCGGCTTCTTGATCAGACGAACGGATTGATCACACGGTTCTTCCTTTTATTTCGTCTTTGCTTCTGCGTCTGTTGCCTCTGTGGTGTCGCCTCTCCTCTTTTTTTTTTTCCGAATAATAACGTGATGAGCTACTGAATTAATTTGGGGATTAATTCCTTTTTATAGCCATTTAATTAAACCCATTAATTAAATAACTAAATCCTTTTAATTAAATCATGTTTAATTAAATAAATAGGATAAATAATATTTAGGTCGTAGTAAATACACCCAATGACTATTTTACCCTTTTACGAAAAGTCGGGATGCTACACATGCAATAGGGTTATAAGTCAGATATGATGTTATGCATATGCTAAGTGTCATAAAACGTACTGAAAAATGTAGTTAAAGCACTAAAATTTTCACTATGAATTTAGGGGTGAGCAAAATAAACCAATAAACCGGCCCAAATTGAAATGACTCAAACCAATTGCAGACCGAAATATTTGGTTTGGGTTCAAACCAAACCGAGTTACACTGGATTGATTCTGATTATTTTTATTATGTCCCAAACCAACCCGAACCTAAACCGGTTGCTTATTCATACATTAAATGAATTTAGTTTGGTTATATATTAGGGTCGGGGAAGAGAGGGGAATGTAGTACTTTTTTTGAGGGGGCGGGGAGGGAGGGGAATGGATTTTTTATTAGGGGCGGGGAAGAGAATTAAACTTGGTTCTCATCAGGAAGTACAATGACATGTACCACTAGATCAGATCCGATATTCATGTACTACTATATTTTTACTTATTTGTTTTGTTGTCTGTGAGAATTTCGTGAAATCTTTAATGTGATATGTGATTGCATTTAAGGCTACGTGCACCGGTTATTGTGAGCTAGTTTACGGTCTTGTTCTCTTATTTTGAAAATAGATTTACGGTCTTGGTCTCTTATTCTTTTACTCACCCAAGACACGACTCAAGCCCAACCTTAATGAAATATGTGAGCTAGTTTTAAAAGAATAAATAAAAATAAGAGACCAAAACCGTAAATCTCTCCTTTTAAAAATAATATACCGATTTAGTGAACCTACGGTTTTTACCCCGTTTTCAGAGTTTAATAATTTTCATCAAAGATTTGGACATGATTCTCATATGACCAATTGTATTATTTTATTTCTTTAGATAAATGATATAACAATTATATTATTATGGCTATAAGTTACATTAATCGCTGTTCTAATTACAGTTATAAGTTGTGCTATAACTACATGTACATGTGCCTCATTATTTTGCAGTCCAGCCCCATCACTGCTCCAAGTCCCAGCGGTTCTTTCAGGGATTTTAATTTTTATGATATAACTGTTATATAAGTCCCTTCCAAAAAAAAATAAAAAAACTGTTATATAAGTAAAATATATAGTTATCACGTATTTGTATTTTCTTTCACTACCTCTATAATGTGTCAGAGATTATAACTATGTTATAATAATGCATGTCATTTAATATAATGTATTATGTATGATACTTCTCCCTCTATGCCTTCTCATTTTCAATCATATAGAAAATTATTAATAACCGTGTTGTTGCTGATACCTTCGGCTGATTTCTCTGAAAATTTTCTAAGCATAAAAGCTTCTAAGAGCATCCCAGGAAAATCTATTGGGACACCTAATTTAATGGGCACCACACTTGTATTGATTTACTTACGACATCTCATTGATTTATGTATATACCTACGGCACCACGATTATCTCTGGCACCACGATTTTCATCTTATGTGAATATTGATTAATCTACGGTCTATCTCCTTAACAAAATCGACTTTAGCACGGTCGATTTTAGGGTCGACAGTCGAAAAGCCGATTCCGGGTGTAAGTAAGAAAATACAGGTGTGGTATCCGCCCCTGACTGGAGTTTGCGATTTTGCAGAGAAGTCACGATTTTGCAGCAGGGGAGGGACTTTGATTTGCAGGGGGAAGGGTGTGCAATTTGTAAGGGCGGAAGCGGCGGGGGAGGATGTGGGAAGGATGGTGGGATTAGGGTTTTGTCGTAAGATTTTGGGAAAGGAGGGGTGCTACGACCAATAACCATTGAGAGCGTAGAGGTTTTTATTCTAGATACAAAATTACCACATTTAGTGGACAATCGGTGGGACTCAAACTTCACTTAAACATTTGAGTTAAATCTCATTGGCGAGTAGAGTTATTTGTTAGATGATTCGGAAAATGGGCGGAAAAGGTCTCTTAAGAATTGATTCTAAAAAGAAGAATTGACAAGAAAGCCAATATTTCATAAAATAAAAAATAGAGAAGAATTGAGGATTTATTTGTAATAAATTAATATTTTAATGTTTTGTAGTGTATAATAGTAAATGTGTGGTGCGTGTTTTTTTCTTCTTTTTTACCTTCGTTTATTATTTAGTCAACCATTTTTTACTACTAATGCATTAATAACAATCGAAGGTTATTTTAGTATTTTTATCAAAATTAATGTCAAATAACCAATTGGATCATCTTTTTTAATCTGTGTAAAAAACCCAAACGGATTCATATTTTGGGACGTTGACAGTATGTATTTAATAAAAAAAATGTGACGTATATAACAATTTGAGGTGGAAAAAAAAAAATCTAAAAATGTATTTGGTATTATAAGGCCTAACGGTGGATTTAAATTCTAACCCAATGGCTGAAAGGCTTAAAATTACTTCACGACCAAAACTCCTGGCCCAACGTGTTAAAATAGTAAATCCATTAACGAAAGGCCCGAATCGCAAAACCCTACATACCACTGAAGCGACCAAAGTCCTCTATAATTACACTGCCGAATTTGCCGCCGATCTTCTTCCCCATAATCCATTTGCGGCATCGCTGTCTATCTCAATTCCCGTTTGCTGCTTGTTTTGCATTCTCAAGTTTGGAATCTTACCTGCTTAAGTTCGTTTATATTCTTGTTGATTTTTCTGTTTTAACGGTTCCTTTTTTTTTTATACTGTTTTGTAGAAATGAAGGTGGTCGCTGCTTATTTGTTGGCCGTTTTGGGAGGAAACACCACCCCCTCCGCCGATGATATTAAGGATATCCTCGGTGCCGGTAATTCTCTTATTTTCCTCTTATTTTAACTAAGGATTTGCTGTATGTATATATATATATGTGTGGGATGTCAGATTGTTTTTTGCATTAGGAACTGTTGTTTGACATTTGAGTGTTTAATTAAGCTTCTGAAGCATAATTAATTTGAATCCAAATGTATGCTCTGAAATGTGTGTTTTTGTGTGTTTGTTTAAGCAGCACCATGAACTAATCACCTGTGTGCATTTCCTCTAATTACAGTGTTTCTGGTAACATGTGATTAATAGCATCACCATTAGAATCTCTAAACTTCATCCCTAAAGTATTAGTATAAAATAACACATATCCCTATGTTACAACAGCTTAATGTATCCCTATACCTATACCTTCAAGTAGCTTTTTTAATTTTGAAAGCTACTCCAACAGCTATATTCCAACAGCCATATCTCAACGGTCATATTCCGATTATAAATAGAGCTCACCCTAACTTATCTTTCATCCCATTTGATATCTAAAAAAATCATTGCTTCATTTTCCTCAAGTCTTTCCTACACAATGAGTTATGGTGATAGTTGGCTGGACAAATTTTTGTATGGAAGCGACAGCGACGATGATGAAATGATTCAAATTTTAGCTTTCACACGTGCAAGGGAAAAGATTGTCACACAAGGTGAAAGATATGACTTGAGTGTTATGGTTGTTTTTTTGTATGCGGTTTGTCATTTGAGTGTTTTACTAAGCTTCTGAAGCACGATTTGTTTGAATCCAATAGACGTTTTGAAACCTTGTGTAATATCTTTTCAATGATATCTTTTATTTTTCTAAAAAATTGCTTCCACAATGCAATATATGCACTAATCACCTGTTGTGTGCATGACCTCTTTCTACAGTGTCTCTGGTAAGTACCATGTGATTAATTTGCACAAACTCCTTGTATCGCAGTATCTCTAGCATCTTAGAAAATACCATGACTGAGGACCGTATAACTACCTTTGACGCTAAGAAGTACCTTGAATACATGTTTATTCCGCATATTTGTATACTTGTGTACTTTAAAAGTCAGATGTTTTTTCATCAGTAGATAGTGAAAGGTAAAGCTTTTTATTGTGAGTTGACCAGCATTTTTATATTTTCATTATTCCAATTTTTTTCTGTAGTGGATACTGTTTTTATTACAATTTTGGTCATAGAGTAGAATCAAAACTGTTGTTTTGTGTTGTAGTTGGAGCGGAGAGTGATGACGACAAAGTTGAGCTGTTGTTGTCTGGAGTAAAGGGCAAAGATATCAACGAGTTGATTGCAGCTGGTAGGGAGAAGTTGGCTTCAGTCCCATCTGGAGGCGGTGCTGGCATTGCTGTTGCATCTGCTGGGCCCGCTGCTGGAGGTGCTGCAGCGGCACCAGCAGCTGCTGAGGCCAAGAAAGAGGAGAAAGTCGAAGAGAAAGAAGAATCTGATGATGTATGATTTTCTGTCTATCTTATTGTTTATACATGAATGTGAACCGTGTTCTTGATATGTTAATAGTTCCACTCGAGCAATGTATTGTCTGATATGTGTCATTGTTCCTTTTTTTGGGTTGCAGGACATGGGATTCAGTCTATTCGACTAAATGGATGGTGCAAGGCTTGGTATCTGCATGTTTACGATTTTTTTTCTTTCTGTTTTGCATTGTTGTAGCTTATACATTTCTGTAGAACTTGTAGCAGTAAAACCTTTTTGAATTTGAATGTTTGTCTCTAAGGGTGAATTTTGATATGAATGACTTTTGTTCCTTTGGATTGGTATTTTCGATTGTTATAGTATTGCTCAGCAAACATTCTTTTTTCTTGCTGATGCAGTTTTGGTCTATCTCCATTTGCTTTTATCTTCGGTTGATCATATGGGTGGTTTTCATTTATATATATGTGTGTGTGTGTGTGCTGGTTTTTAGACTCTTTAACCATGCGATGTCGTATGTCGTCTCTTTTGATTGCATTTAGGCAATTTCCTTACAAAAAACCACCACATTATTTTTCTCCACGTGTTGTTAATTCCTCGTAATGCCCCATCGATCAAGTTTAAACACATCAAATCATTTGCACAATGAATTCTTAGTCGCAGAGAGTTGTTTACGCTTGGAATCATCTGCACAACGGTTAGTAGACTCTTTGCTCGGTACCCTTACCTTTATAAGTGAATATTATGGAGAAAAAGAATACAAGTTCTAGAACTAGGCATTCTTGATCTAAAAAAAAAAAGAACTAGGCATTCATTTTCTAGGGAAAGAGAAAATGTCTTGCATTCAATGAGTTGGATCAAAACTACACCATTCGTCTTCATGTTTGTAAAGTTTGCGGTCGTTTGTTTGAAGATTCGCTGTGATTTGCAAAGGTGTACTTTCGACGTGCGTACAATTGTTGCATGTTGGGCACGTGAATACTGATCGAGTATGCTTGGAGCTTGATGGTGCACGCTAGAAGTTCGGAGGCCAGCATAGTCCCTCCAAGTGCCTTGAAGGTGTTTTGAGACACCGGCTAGGAAGAAACAAAGTAAGGGAGTATATAGAGCCTCCAGGCATACAAAATAAACGAACGCACGCACACTGTACCCACTGGGACACGAACCTAGAATCTCCGGGCTAAGAACCACAGCACATACCTCTAGACATCGATTTTCTGAAGATAGAGGAAAATATGCCACACTACACGTTTAATTGCATGATTGATGACGGGTAATGTTGGTGGTCCCATGTCATAATGTTATTCATCACATGTAAATATGTAAATCACTTCCTGGGCAATTTATAAAGTTGCTTGTTTGTTTAAAAAAAGAAAACAAGTGAGATGTATTTCAAGATTCCCAATAAATAAAGCAGGCCAAAGAGCTTCAAACAAATTGTGGTAAGCAAACCATATGGATCTCCTTTTCTTAATGTGTCGAGTTTAAGATTACTTGAAAGCAAATCCTATTTCTGTACATAATAAAATAACAAGTGATGCAAAACTCTAATTTTCCTGATATGCATGATACGTCCTGTAAAACGAGAGTGCCCGTTATTCACAAAACATAGCAAGACGACTGATGAACGCCAGCAAAACAACCTGAAGGACTCAGAGGATAACAAAACCCGGGTTTCCTGTTTACTATACATTTGTACTGTTCTGGTATTCCTGCTGACATGAATGGGAGAAAAGAGGTTTCAATATTAATGAGATAAGAAATCCAAATCACCTAACCTCCCCCTTCAAACTCTACATAAACAAGAATATCTCCTGCTATAAAATAAGATCATGTAGATTGGGACAAAAGGACTGGCACCGGCATTCCCAGGCATAGGCTAGTGTAGGGAGCAATAGCCTGCTCTTTGACAAATTCATACCACTACGAATGCACTATAGCATGTCCCATATGAACCTTGTTCAAGAACCAAAGGAACATAAGAACAGTTCTGGTCTTCATATGTAGTGGTTTCCCACGTAAACCAAATCTCAAGAGATCCGGTGTGGATATTTTAGGACAAGTGTGCCTTGTAACCTTTTCCAACTAAGCTCAAGGAGAGAAACACGTACAACAAAAAGTATAAAACAAAGGGTATTGCAGAACTCCAGACACGAGGTTTGAAGAGAGAAAAACAGTCGCACTACATGAACGCCAACAAAACTATCATCAGAGCAGCTATAATAGAGATACTTCATACGTCAAGAAGTCAAATCAAAAGCATGATAACAACAGAAATAGCTTATATCAATAACAGTAGAGACACATCCGTGAAGAAAGACAGATGCTTTTACTCAACAAAGAAAATTGAACTCCATTCAGTCTGTAGCATAACAATTATTAAAAACGAGTAAGCATAAAAACATGCTTATTCAAAGTTCATCAAAATATCAAATCATCCATTAAACAGAAGAGACGTGCTTATTCCTTCTTTCCAATCCCATGAGACATATTGTAGATCCCTCTCCCCTGACAATGCAAAGGAAACACCGAGAAAGATTGTTAGGAGCATATAGATGAATAACAGAAAATGAAGAAGAGAGCATAACAGAACTCACAATGAGAAAAAGACAAGTAGCTGCCAAAGCCCCAGGAATAGCAACTGAAGTGATCTTATCCATAGGGCCCTTCAGGTATGTATGCTTCTGAATGCTCTGATAAAGCTTCTGCTTTGCAATAAGCTTTTCCCTTGGGTAAAAGGGTTCTTCTGCCCCTGACATTCTGCATCATTATAATGCTAGTTACAGACAAATGCTGCGGCATAAACCTCAATTTGAGCTTCTAAAATCGAATATGAGAGAAATGACAAAATAGCTTCTTCCAGATAAACATGCGCGTCTATTAAAATATTACAATACTCCAAGTCTGCAATTATCTTTGAAATCTTGTTTTGCTACACCAAAGGTAGCAAGGAAACATGCCCTTGATAGAAGGAGGACAAACATATGCATGAAGAAACGCCTTTCAGGACGCACACAAAAAAGAAGGCTAATTCTGGTGTTCAAAAGTTTTGAAAAGATTCTTATGTTGTGGAAATCAGGAGTATTTATGTTAAATGGATCAGTGTCAAGACTACATATCAGAGTAGTTTTATCTTTGCAAGTAATTTGCAGTACTATCTTCCACATAGGTCCCGTAGACAGACTACAAATATCATATTCTAAGATCTGTATGATTCAAATACCCAGACATACATACAAGAATTCCACTCCTCATGCTCCTGTAATCAAGAGAACAGAAAGTACAGTATCATCGTCCGAGCTTAAGACAGTACACTGACAATGGCATCATTCCATTGCAAACAAAGACAACAGGATACTTGCATAGTACAATCATCCAATGCATTCTAAAAAAAATTCTCGGCGATACTCTTTCTTCATTGTGAGACGAAGTAAAAAGCATCAATTCAAGTATATCTGTCACCTGATTGTTTATAGCGGCAAAACACTTTCACTTCTACCCAGTAAAAACATAAAAAGAAATAAATAACAACACATTAGATTTAAGTTTCTTTCACACAGATGACGATTCGATGAATAATACACTTTCTACCATACAGCTATCTTTGTACATTTTTATTTAATTAGCGATATCATTTCCTCACAAGCAAATTCTCAATGTTCAAAAGAACACCTAAAATACCTTCAGTCCAACATCAGAATAAATCAAACGAAAAAATCACCTAAATACATCAAATGAGGCCTGATGCGGTTTGTCTACGTAAATTCACCATAGTATAAAACCAGATCCGACCAAATCAGAGTTCATACGAAGTCAGTGTCGTCATCATCGAATTATATACGACTGAGAGAAAGAAAGAGAAGAAAAATACGGCTTAAGGTTTCCAGGATTACGAATTGTAGAACTTACCTTTGAAAGATTGAAACGCGAAGATAGGCGGCTGAAGAGAGCGAGCGGAGATGTCGACCGGCAAGGCGATGAGCAAGAAATGACGATGTGCAACCCTCGCTTGGAATGAGTAAAACAATCTGAAAGGATCACCGTAATAAATAAATATATATTCCCCAAATATATATATAATCCTTTGCATCACATATTCTTATTTGAAAAATTATCAAAAAGGATAACAACATTTATGAATTAGTAAAAAATACATACATATTATTATTATTTTTTTTTAAGTAAAAATGACAATTCTCATAATATGCGGACAAAAATGCCTATTTTCTCTTTTTCCATGTTTATAGCTACTGTACATGTAAAAAAAAATTAATCCCACTTTAAAAAAAGAGAAATTCCCACGTTCCACCACCAACTTAAAAAAAAAAACAATTATTCAAAAGGACGTATATTGGATTTAATTAGATAAAAAGACATCCAAAACAAACACTTAGTTATAAGGACAAAAATTAGGTAGATAGACCCAAATACCCTTAATGAAAAAAAAATAAAAAAAGGATATTAAAAAAAAAAGAGGAAGCTAGCTGGACGCTGTTGTTGCTGTGTATATTGTGTTTTTTTTTTGGTGCCTTTAAGGGCACCACACTCTTTTTACCCGGGCACCCAAATTAAGGAGCACTGCACTTCCATGTGTTATTCTACTCGAGACACCATAGTGATTTTTACCTATACTCATAGCACCACAATTAATTATTATAATGTCATTTCTACCTATAAGCACATCTCATGAAATCTTCCAATTCCTATCAAAATAACTACAATATAATCCTTAAAGTTCTGAATCTTACAAATTCAACCCATTCTCCTTTCCTTCTTCATTCTTCTCCATCTTTCCTCATTCTTCTCCATCTTTCCTTCTCTCGTCACCTTCACACTTTCAGTTTTGATTGATTTTCATTGAGTTTTTCAACAAGTCACACTGTCATTTCTTATTTCCTTCATTTCTGTGCTAGGCAGCTCCTCCATACACCGCCACCGCCACTGCCACCGCCACCACCCCTGCTCTGGTCTCCCGTCCCCTCTCCCTGCCCCCTACCTCCTATTTCCTCCTCCTACGGCTCATATCAGCCTCCTCTAACGATCAAGAAATTTTCTTAATCCTCAAAACCCGATCGAAGTACACACACAAAAAAAATCGGAAAACACTAATTTTTTTAAGGATATAGGAAATATGAAGGAGCTATGATGGAGATATAAGCGAATAAGACGAAGGGAGTTTTTTTATTTTTATTTTTTATTTTTTCATTTTTGAAAGAGGACCGTGGGAAGGGAAGGGATGGGTGTAACTTTACTTTTGAATTTTGAGGGGTTATTTTAAAATAAAAATCTGCCAATAGCCGAATCAATCTGGATTTATCAAATATATGTTTTATATGGTGTGGTGTCATTAGTAAATTAATCATTTATAAAAATAATATGTGGTGCCATAAGTAGCTGCGTATTTTTAACATTGTTGTGGTGCTCCGAGTAAAAAAATGTGGTGCCCTTAAAGGCACCCTTTTTTTTTCTTTTCATTCACCTAGACGATGTTGTTGCTGTGTATAAACTTCTTCTCTTTTTTTTCCTTTTTTTTTTTTTTTTTTTTTTCGTTCGGCGGACGGTGAAAATTTATTTTTTCTTTTTTTCATTGACCACCGTGATGCATTAACCAACGCGATGAAGTGACACCGCGATGCTTTGACCAACGCGATGAAGTGACACCGCGATACAATGACAACTGCGATGCAGAGACACCGCGATGCAGTGACCTCCGCGATGCATTGCCCAACCCGATGCATTGACCACCCCCAATGCATTGACCAACTCGATGCAGTCTCCACCACGATTAATTAACCATTTATGCAGTGACTGTCACGGATTTTATCTATGCAAAACAACAAGTAATAATAATTTATAATCCGGTATCTCCCCAAGTATAAGGATCGTAGTATAGCGATTGATACCGGAGTCGATCACAGGGAATCGAGGTTGTTTAATCTAGTTTTATTGATTCTTCCTAAGAACGTCACAACACAAAACAAAACTAAAAACGAAAACAAACAAATAAACCGGACGAGAGGATCAACAATCCAAAGCCGGGAAAGATCGTTGCGAACCAGACTAACTAAACTAATTGTAATCTATAAACTAAGGAAACAACTCAATTAATTTAACGAAGAACAAGCAATGATCCACCTATCTCACAACTCTCAACTTCTACCCTAGATCGTTTGGTGAAGATTAAATAAAGGTTGTGGTTCACCTATCAAAGGTATGAACTTCTACTCTCGTAGATAATCCGCCTATCAATCTCTCATCTCTCGATCTATAAGATTGATGCTATCAAAACAAGGTGTAAGATCTCTCAATCTAGCAACCTAGAAATTCAACCTATCAACTCTCGTTATATATAGGTTAAAAGTCTAATCTTTCCTATGGTGATCTAGGTTTACATCGATTTTCATCATATAGTAAACATCAACATGCAATTTATCTCTCGATTTCAATTGCAACATAACAAATAAACATCGAAAAGAAACAACTTTAATTTAAATACTCACAAACATCCAAAGATTGAAATTGAAAACGTTGCGGAGATTGGCTTCACATGCTTGTTCAAGGAAGCCTTAGCTTCTAATCATCACCGAAATCGATCAACAAAATAAAAGGAATAAAAAGATGTTTTTGACTGAAAGGAAACAACAAAAGTCGCCCCAAGGGGCTTGTGGCCGCCTAGGGTCGAAATATGGTGATTAGGGTTGGAGAAATCGCGCCTATTTATAGGTTTTTAGGTCGGTTTCGCTGAGTCGGTGCCGTGGACGCCCGTCCACTAGCTTGGACGCTCGTCCAGCCTCTATGAACGGAGAATGAACGCTCGTTCAGTACGCGTCTGAACTCTCTGAATGTAAAATACGATTCTGGACGCCAGTTCACTTTTATGGACGCCCGTCCACTACTCAGCTCCAGTATTTTGCTCATAACTTCACTTCTAGGGCTCCAAATGAGGTGATTAAACATGCGTTGGAAAGCTATTTCAATCCTCTACAACTTTCATCAAGACAACTTTCCCTGAAAGTGCCTACAAGTGTGGACAAAATTCCCATGAAGTGCCTGGTTCCGGTTTCTTCAATAATTCTTCACTTAAACATCTTTCAACTCTTCCATCTTCATGTGATCATCGTTTAAGCTCCTTACTCATCATGAAAACGTATCTAACAACATGATAGAAACATGAAAAATGTAACATCATACGAATAAACATAAAACCAACAATTAAACACATAATTTAATCACTTTTGCAATTAGACCCTTAAAAACATCACTCGCTTAATATTTCAATATAAAGGCCAATTCCTATGCAAATAATATAAATACGGGGAAAATCATCGTAAAATATATCGTTATAAAACGTACAAAATCACCCTTAACAGTGACATCGACAATCATATATGCACTGACATCGGCAATCATATATGCGTGACATCAACAATTTATGCAGTGACATCGGCAATCATATATACAGAGACATCGCAATGAAGTGACACCGCGATGCAGTGGCCACCCCGAAGCAGAGACACCGCGATGAAGTGGCCACCCTCGATGTAGAGACACCGCGATGTAGAGACCATCGGAATGCAGTGACATTTGATGAAGCAACACTGTGATGACATTTGATATTTTTCCAACTTAATTTCTTAAAATCGATTTTTTCTTCATGAAATCGACTTCAAATAGCTATATCTTTTGATATAAAACTATGATCAACATAAATCTTTCACCTTAATTTATATTTTTTATGCAGTGACATCGGCAATCATATATGAATCACATCAACAATTTATGCAGCTACATCGGCAATCAGATATGCAGTGACATCAACATTTTATGCAGTGACATCAACAATCATATATGAATGACATCATTAATCATATATGCAGAGACATCGCGATGAAGTGACATAGCGATGCAGTGGCCACCCCCGATGCAGAGACACCGCGATGAAGTGGCCACCCTTGATGTAGAGACACTGCGATGCAGAGACCATCGGGATGCAGTGATCACCGGGATGCAGTGACATTTGATGAAGCAACACCGTGATGGCATTTGATTATTTACCGAATTAATTTCAGAAAATCGATTTTTTTCTTTATAAATTCGACTTCAAACGGATATATCTTTTGATATAAAACTCCGATCAACATAATTCTTTCACCTTAATTCATATTTTTATGCAGTGACATCGGCAATCATATGCAGTGATATCAACATTTTATGCAGTGACATCGGCAATCATATATGCGTGACATCAACAATTATGCAGTGTGGTCGGCCTTTTCTAAGTGTCCAATCTCACCGGCAGTGTACCGGGTCAACTGTAGCCTAGAATTGGTGAGTTAAGGTCGTATCCCACAGGGAATCTGGTCGAGTACCAAAGTCGGTCTCGTCCCTAGTTCAGGTCAACACATATATTGAACGTGGTGATTTGTCAGATCACCGGTTCCACAAACGAAAATATGCACAAAACAAAGATTTTAAACTATATAAAAGAGATAGCCGAGCTATGATCCAATCAACTACTCTCTAACTCTAACTCGTTTCCGGAAGTGTGTTCGACAAACTCTAATGTTCTCGGCATCGTTGAAGGGTGTCGTCTCCTATTTCCGAAACTAAGCACCAATTTCAACAACCTAGTTTCCTATGTCGAATTCAACGAGTCCGGCCGACGGGATTTAACCGACCCGACACGGTCTACGCTCATGAGACACTCGTTAACAACGATATAAACCTCACACACGAAACCGAATCGAACAACTCGGTCGGTTTTACACGGTGATCCTAGAACCCCTTTTCCCGCACCCTCTCGCAAAATACATATGTACGAAAGCCACGTGTGATACGATTATCGAGTCGCGAGTTCAATAAACGTCATTAGGCATAAGTTCTAGAACAAAAACAACATCGAGAATCTAACAATCAACACATCAAAACACTTCAATCAACAAGCTAAGGATTCGATTTCGAAGGCTATCACATATCTCGACTATATAATGGATTAGCTACTCATTATAATAAGCAAAATAAAAGAAATCAACAATCAAAGTTAAAAAAGATCAAGATCAAAAAGCAAGAACAAGAAAGGAAATGAAATACCGAATCGAGACGAAGAACACCGGAAGAAAAACGAAATCCAAACTGAAATTTCAATAGCTAGTAGCACCGATCTTCGGATTACAACAACATAAAACTAATCTAAGCTAAAACTATATACAAATCTAATCTAAGCTAAGGAAAACTGAAGAAAAACGCAGCAAATCGATCTAAAAAGGGAGCAGTCTCCATCTAGATCAAATGAGGGGGTATTTATGGTGTTTTTTCAGATCTGGACTCACATGCGGGCGCCTGTGGTGACGGGTGCCCGCCTGTCAAAAAATTCCATGAAGAAAACCTATCAGCAACCTTCTATGGTGACAGGCCCTCATAAAAACGGCCATAACTTTGTGTGTAGACCTCCAAATCGAGTGATTCAAAATCCGTTGGAAAGCTAATGAAATTTTCTACAACCTTCATGAGGATGTCCAGCCCAGAAAATGCCTCTAAGGTGGATCAAAATGCAGATCAGTGGAAGGTGTGGTTGTAGTACCAACACGTTTTGATCCGTTTGAACGTTTAAGCTTCGGGCACACGTTCCAATCCTCGTATCTCGCCTTCCGGACATCTCGAACACCTAAGTCCTGTACAAAATCATAACAAAAACCACACGTAATCCCTACAGGACACTAGGGTGACCGAGAGTATAGTAAATTACACCGAAAAAGACCGAGAATCCCGGACTTTACGTCCTAGGTCCCGAAATGATAACCAAGGTGTAAATACATCAAAATACAACCAAATGTCTCCGGAAACATATAAAACGAGGTATAAACGGGGTATAATCACATAGTAAATGATATCCATTTTGACTCTCATCACAGTGACATCGGCAATCAGATATGCAGTGACATCAACATTTTATGCAGTGACATCGGCAATCATATATGCGCGACATCAACAATTTATGCAGTGACATCGACAATTAGATATGCAATTACATCAACATTTTATGCAGTGACATCAGCAATCATATGAATGACATCAACAATTTATGTAGTGACATCGGCAATCATATATGTAGAGACATCGCGATAAAGTGGCCACCCCTAATGCAGAGACACCGCGATGAAGTGGCCACTCCCGATGTAGAGACACCGCGATGCAGAGACCATCGGGATGCATTGATCACCGGGATGCAGTGACATTTGATGAAGCAACACCGTGATGACATTTGATATTTTTCCGACTTAATTTCATAAAATCAATTTCTTTTTTTCATAAAATCGACTTCAAATGGCTATATCTTTTGATATAAATCTACGATCAACATAAATCTTTCACCTTAATTCATATTTTTATATAGTGACATCGGCAATCATATATGTAGTGATATCAACATTTTATGCACTGACATCGGCAATCATATATGCGTGACATCAACAATTTATGCAGTGACATCGGCAATCAGTTATGCAGTGACATCAACATTTTATGCAGTGACATCAGCAATTTATGCAGTGACATCGGCATTTTATGCAGTGACATCAACAATTTATAAAGTGACATCGGCAATTTATGCAGTGACATCGACAATATATATGCGTGACATCAACAATTTATGTATTGACATCGGCCAAGAGTTCGGTCACTATGAATGTGGTTTTTAAGCCATTATGCATCGTATGACAAGAAATTCTACAGATTGCATGATGCCGTTGAATTTCAAGAATGTATACTCTATAAAGTGATTATACCTAAAGAAATGACAACTAAAGACAAAGGCTTCAATGTAATAAGCAACAATGCTAAGAAAAAAAAAAGAAAATGCAGTGACATTAATGTCACTCCATCAATTTTATTACAAATCATACACAAACCTACCATCAAATTCATGTCACTACACCAATCATACATACATAAATTGTTCTTTCCTTTCTCAAACACTTCTTTCTGCAAATGAGAACCCTCATTCAAACCAATAGTACCTGATTTCCCGTAAATGCCATATTCATGCCAACACCATTCAAATTCACTAACAAGGCTTGCATGACAACTAAATTCAACTTCTCAAATTCGGAGACATTATTGAAAAACATAGAATCAGATGCTCAAATGAGATTCATATATATCTACTTCAACATCATATCATAAGCAATTAAGCACTACCACAAAAACAATGCCCAAACATTATGGCTTCATCGAGCCCAAACTTTATCAACATTTTATGCAGTGACATTGGTAATCATATATGCGTGAGATCAACAATTTATGCAGTGACATCAGTAATCAAATATGCAGTGACGTCAACATTTTATGCAGTGACATCGGTAATCATATATGCGTGACATCAATAATTTATGCAGTGATATCAACAATGAAATATGCAGTGACATCAATTCTCAAATGATCGTAAATTTTGGATGTTAAAATACATGAGCATAAATATTCAAATCTTTCAAAATTCATTTTATCCTTCAAGTTCTCAATTTAAACAATCAACGGTGATGCATGTTAAACTAATTGATGATTATTACATAATGATCAACGGTGTCGATACACGATGTGACACTCGTTATGTCACAACGATTGTGTCCGGATCATTACTCAAAAAAAAGAAAGGAAAAAATAAAATATCATATTCAAAAGAATGACACACAAGTGAGAAACATTGATTGAATTGGAATCTATATTCAAGGAGAAAATGCAAAAATGGACTATTTCATTATAAGTAACAGATATGGACTCAAATAATAAAGCACATGTACTCATTATTCATCGTATACACTTTATCTCCTTTCGGGCTATGTCAGCTACCAAGACAAGTAGCATCTGTTCCTAGTTAGGGGAACAATGGAGAAAAACAAAAGCAAACAACCTTTACAATGAAATTACAAATCAGGTGGTCACATCTTTCTTCCGAGTGGTCATACTTTGAACTTTGATTTCATTATCAAATAAATGATTGAAGAGTGTCATGGCTCATAATCTTTGCACTTATTAACATCAATCATGCGTAAAGTCACATTGTCTTTCTTCAACCTTCACAAAATTGATGGACCTAAAAAAGTTAAGACCTTTACAATCCAATCCAGCTATGACCAACTTATTTCTTCAGATTTCTCTTGTTGATCAGTGCCCTGATGTCTTTAACATCTTTCCATTTCCCTTGATGAGCATAAACACGTATACGTATTCACTATCACCTTCCAGTTCTAGAATCAAACAGCATGATCAGTGAGCAAAAACGAAGCACGATGCTGCATGATTGCTGTCAATAACTGCAAAATCCTCATCATAATCGCATCTTCGGAAACCGGGTCGCTTTTCTCTAAACGGGTTACGGTAATTGCATTAACAGTATCATTCAAAATCTCTTTAGCACCAGGGGATTTCTCATCAAATTGCAGCTGCAGGAATATCGTCAGATTGTATTACATCTAGAAACGGAGGAAGATACGTAGCGGGATCCAATTTCCGCCATTCTTGTTGATGATTGAAGAGGAGGGATCTTTGGGATTTCAAAGATTGGAGGATTGTGGAATTGTAGGAATCATCCTTTACTCTCAGTGAAACCATGAGCTCCCCAGAGTTGATGATTTCAGGTTTGAGAGGAGAATTCGGATCAGAAATAAAGACTGAATTGGAGAAGAAGAACAGAGGTTGAATCGACGCCGTGAAGAAGGGAAAAAGAAGGAAAAATGCTGGGTTGTAACAAAGGGAAAAATTGGAAACATAAATGAAATCCGTCCTTATAACTAATGATCTTTTAAATGTGTCCATAAGTGTTTAATTAAGTCTCAAAACACGTCCTTATAAACAAATAACACAAAAAAAAAACCAAATTTACTTTATCTAATAATTTTTTAATCAATCATATATCATTCAATCTATATTTTCAATATCATAAATTTTTCATAATAATCTATATTTTTTTCTCTTTATTTTAACTCTGGGTGGCAGTTGTCATAGTGTCAATCTATAGTGTCAACTTAAATGACATTACTCATGTAATTACGATGGTGTTATAGTGTCAATTAGTAGTGTCAACTTGAGACTTATAACCTTCGCTTTTGTTGAGGGTTATAATATTCAATGAATCAGTGTGTTTATTAGTAGTGTCACATGGTATTACATTGTTAAATAGTAGTGTCAAATAATAGTGTCATATAGTATAACAATATCAAATGGTAGTGTCAAATAGTTTGATAATTAGTAGTGACACATTATATCTGAATTTGTTATTATCACTAGTGACACACTGTCACTAGTGTCGGTCAAATAGTAGTGACAAATTGAATAACGTATTATTACACACAAAAAATGATTTCTGAAATTACATCGGAAAGTTATCAAATTTGATATCAAAATAAAGATAAAAAATATAAATTATGATGAAAAAATTATGATAATTGAAAATATAAATCAAAAAATTATAACATATTTCTATGATTATGGAGAATTATTAATTTATGATATTATTAGGACTCTATATCTATACAGGGATTTTCTAAAAATTATTATCTTATTATCTTATCGAAATTGGTCATTTGTTGAACTGGCCCAAGTCGGGACCAGAGAAAATTATTATTTTAGAGATGTTATTAATTTAAAGAGTATTAATTTATAGAGGTTTTATTGTATTGTTTTTGTATCTGAAACTGGTGAAGTTTGTCCTCATTTTCCGATCGTTTGTCCCCATTGCCACCTTCCGATCGTTCACTGCGTATCGGCCAACCATCACCTCAGTCTCCTTCTCTTTCCTCAACGATTTTTTGTTTTAGTATGCTCTTCACCCTCTACTAAATAAAAGTTCTTTTTTTTAAAGTGGTTATCATCAGAGATAAAATGCAAAAACAATGGAAATCATCAGCGGAACAGAAAGTGCAAAAATATGTTTTAAAGACTAAACAAATTATAGATTTCATCATCACATACGTTACATTCATTTTTTCTATTGTGAAATTTTATTACGTACATTCTGCCCAAACATTTTAGCGAAAGGAAAAATCATTGCATTAAATTGAATAAATTACAAATCACTTTACATATTCATATTGGAATGGAATATGCACGGTACTAATTTGTAGATTCTGGTGCTAATCTCACTTCCAACCTGTTTCTTACATAAAAATGGAAAACAACCGTGAGATAAGACAAACTGATAAGGTGATCGCGTGTAAGTCACTAACGTCGATATTACTAGCAAGAATACTAGGTACATCGCAGTATAGTAAATGTGAGTCAAGGTCGATCCCACAGAGACAATGCAACTTATAAGTATAAATGATTCTAACCTAATTAAGAAACAACATAGAGTCGGTCATTGACCAGCAATAACATACAAGAAAACAAACATGGTATTCTCTCCCTCTCCTCACCGATCTACTAACTTGGATTAGTTAATCGTTATGTTTACTTCCCCACATAATTTCCTTATATTAATCGTGAGCTTTTAATTATTATTATCATATTTATCAGCTACGGGTGCAATTCCTAACCCTATCTACTCCGACAATGGCAGTAGACAATCTATACGCAAGCTACCCTCCTTAATTGGTCCGTAATAGCCATACGCATAAAGAACTAGAATTGCCGATATTGAGCGCTAACTCATACCGCTAACCCGCCTAGACAGCTGTCGACATTGACCAGCACGTTCCTAGGGTCCATTCAAGACAATGTCCTAATTAACACTTCACTAACAGTCCTTCATGTTAATTTACGAATTACGAATATTAGATTGGCCAGACCTACTACTCGTTTTAATTATTCCTGCCGATCAACGTAGCTGTAGTGAATCCCAGTTTAGGTTTTCTAAAATATGCCTCGGTAAACCGGTATAGACCGCCGGGTTACCGAGGGCGGCTTATCCTAATTTCTGGATCTACATTGCTCAGTACGATTAAAATAAGTAAATTATGGGGTTGTTAAACATGCAGATTAAATAAAACGCATAAATACGAACAGATCTACCATATTGAAGACAAAAAGGAACGTTCAAAGTTTCATACCTTCAACAATGGAGATCTAGCTCGATCTACTCAAGCTAGAGATGATGGAAGAAGGGAGGAAACCAAAAACAACTCTCCAAAGCTCAAGAAAACTTTATTTCATAATAATTGTATAATAAAATTGAATATAATTGAGTGCTTATGAAAACTTATACAATAATCTGTAATTGCGGCCTTATATAGATACAATGAACGACTTAAGACTCTCTAAAACCCTAACCGACCTAGATAGTGCGGCAGAATCAATTTCGTGTTCCACAAGACGCCGGTTTACCGGGCCTAACCCTCGGGTTACCGGGCCTTCTTTTCTTTCTTTTCTTCAGCAGACTTCTTTTTGGACTTCAATCACTTGGCCCAATGTACTTCTTTTGGTCCAGATCCGTTCTCCAATGCTCCCATTTCGGTACATCCTATGAAACACGCAAAACGAGACAAAACAGTACCAAAACATCGTGAAAATAGCATAGATGTAGAATTACGATCCTTGAAACACTCACATAGCATTTGACATATATTTCACATAATAACGAGCCTATCTATCCTCTCTTGAGCAGAATTTGGGGTGAATATAGGTATAATTATTGGTACCATTTAAAGCGTTATCATAAGGCGTTTGCCAGAAAATATACCTTTACGATTGTTGTGGACTACGCTACCGAAAAGTAGTCTTACAGAGTTTGCCTTTTTGTTGCGAATTAAACCTGTAAAAGAAACTAACCAAATTAAACCAAAAAAAACAAAACACAACAAGGTTAACAACTAAACATCACATTAGAATAAGGTAACCGATGAAACGATTTATTCTCAAGGCCATGTGTCAGGATAACTAAAAATCCATCTTGAATCGATCTACCCAAACAACAGAAAAGAGATGACAATGTTTCACTTTCACACCAATATAATGTTCTTTCATAAAATGACTCATTCATGTCAGTAAATGAATGGCAAAACATATGACTACATTATAAGTCATACTATGCACGTGTCTAATATTCTAAGCAAATTCTATAACCATAGAGCATATTCAGAAAATTACCTTTTATGAACATGAGCCACACGTTTCCTGTCTTAGCACAATGGATCTACCTGAAACTGCAAAGATCCATACCTATAATGAGATACTGAAATAAAACACAAAGAACATAGAACCTCTTTACTAAGACATACAACCTTCAGTACGCGATAAGGCAATGGACACCAACATCACCTTAGCAACATTTTCGAGCAGTGCACAGCAAACGCACATAAGCAGACACCTTTGACCGAGAATGATGGAGTCACAAAAAATAAAGAGCCGACTACTCAAATGGAATGGTTCAACCAAAAAAATATGATATGTTTCAAACAAAAAAAAAATGATAAATATTAATTAGAAGTCATAGAAAAGTGAACAAAAGAAAGATAAACAATATGAATGTCTCATAACACCGCATATCTATCATTTCCCTCTGATCAATAAACAACATCGCAATGCAAATGATATGTTAGATTAGTAAGCTTTTAAATTTACAGAACTGCAAGCGCATAACAATGGGTTGGACGAGACACTAAATCTAACATTCTTGAGGCAGGATCATGGTAAAAAGTTGAAGAAAGCACCTGCTTGAGCTCCGAAATGCATCAAATCATCATTATGCTCATGCACTAAATCAAACATACGTGGAAAAAAATCTGCATCAAATACTATTTTCTTCAAACACCAAATGAAGCATATAAAATTGAAATCATTCATTAAAAGCATAAATGTGGTTGGATTTTCCAATGATCTATCAATAACACCTTTACAATTTGCAGTGCCTCGAAATCAAAAGTCCTCACACATATCAGGCTTACTCTTGCCCGGAAGGGCAAGGCGAGCATCACCGTACCGCTCGAATTCCCGATAATTAGTGCGCTCCAAGAAAGAGACTTTATCCATATATTGGTTAAAGCTCTTCTTGTATGCATCAAGCTCTACTTCCAACCCCTTTTCTTCCTTAAACTCTCCCCAGTGTTGCTTTGCCTTGTCAAGGACACTGAGCTTCGGCTTCTTTCTGATTTGTTAAAGAACAGGATCAACAGCAGAAATAGTGCTAACATGGGCTTTACATTTTCTAGATGCCTCCTTTGAGCTCCATCAACTACTTTCTTCATTTCAATCTTTTCACCATCAAAGTCTCGAACTTCGATAACCTGCTAGTGTCGTAGAGGCATTATAAATTTAAATCCAAGCCAACATACATGAATGGCTAAAACGATTAGAATCATTTCTTCACAAAATGAGAAAGACGATTCCAATTCATAAGAATAGACATGAATTGTGCCATGTGAATAACTTCAGCAGAATAAACACAAAAATCCTTTTGAAAATTCCAGAATTTCAAGAAGACTAAAGCAATACAAAATCAAAATAACTTGAGAATTAATCTGTTCCAAGAGTTGAAGGCCATTAATATTTAACACTAAATGGTGTGAACAACTTGACATGCATCACATCGAAATAAGATAACCAATGAAATGATTTAATCCCAAGACCATGTGTGAGGCTAACTGAAAATCCAGATTGCGTCTACCCAAACTATAGATTTCAGATTCACACCGATATTCATTCGTAAAATAAAAACAAAAAATCACTCATTCAGGTCAGTAAAGAATGGCAATACATATGACTACACTCAAAGTTACACTTTGTCTAATATTGTAAGCAAATTCTATAACCAAAAAAGATAAAAACAAAGTGCTTATTTTGGTGCTCAGATATGTGACCAAATCATATGAATTTGATTATGGCAAAAAATACATGCTCCTGAACATGAAATGAAATGCGAGAAATACCTTTCATAAGTTTGTCTGAGGAGGGGAAGGCTCCAAACTGCTTCGGTTACTTCTTCCAACAAATGAGAATTCACCAACTGAAAGTTCGGAAAAGGTCCAGCTTGAAAATATTAAATAATCTTCACAGTAATTCCAGAACATGTAGGTGGCTTAAAATTTTTAATTAATCTTTACTGTAATATGCACCTTCTTTCTTCTCATCATCTTTATACGTCGTTAAGTGCAGGACCCAATAGGTATTTCCATTGGTTTACTGAAACTATCATTCTTCCTGTAAACACGTTAGTTTACCTTGAGCCACACATAAACGCAGACGGTTCTTATTATGCATGTATTAAATGTAACATCCCGACTTTTCGTAAAAGGGTAAAATAGTCATTGGGCGTATTTACTATGACCTAATTGTTATTTATCCTATTTATTTGAATAAAAGGGATTTAATTAAAAGGTTTTAGCTATTAATTATAAAGGATTTAATTATTGGCTATAAAAAGAGATAATCCCAATTATTCCCTCATTATTTCACACGCAAGTTTTGACAAAAAAAAAGAAGAGGAACGGCGGAAACATGAGAAGACGCAGGAAGAAAGCGAAATAGTAGGCATCAACCGTGTGATCAATCCGTTCATCTGATCAAGATGCCGCAAGAGAGAAAAGTGATCAGCGCGAGGAGACGCAACTTTGGAAAATAAAATATCCTTGATCCGTAAGTTTTCGCTTAGCCCTAGTTTTGGTATTCGTAGAATCCGATTCTTGGAAAATTCGTATCTTTTAATCGTAGCTCGTTTCGCGCAGCCATGAGTAGTCGAAACGATCGTCTTGGAACGTAGATTGTTCTAAAAATAGTTTCGTGGCACTTAACCCAGGTAATCTGCAGTTTATGGCACTTTTTCAGTTTCGTTTTTGAAAGGAAAAATAGGGTTTTAGGGTTTTTGTTGATCAAATAGGTTTTGGGGGTTGAGGATCAACAATTGTTGCGGTTGCTTGGTGTTTTGCTGTTGGTTTTGCAGGCCTTTAAGGTAAGAGGCTCTTCTTATGATCTCAATTATGATTCGTAAAGTTTAGATCATGTTTTTAAGATGCGTAGGTGCTAGAAAGGTGTGTTTCTCGTTGATCAAAGGATCATAGATGTTATGGTATGTTTAGATATGTTTCTCTGAGTTTTACTGTGCTTAATTTTCTGTTATTTGGGTTGGAAACGGTTCAGAAATCGTAAGTTGATGATTTTAGGGTTCTAGCCGATACCCAGGTCAGACGGGCGTCTGCTCCATGTGGACGGGCGTCCGCCTTGTTGCATTTCGGACGGGCGTCGGATTTTCCGGACGGGCGTCTGAGGTGTTAATTTTGATTCAGGATGTAGCGGTTTTAAGTGGACGGGCGTCCAGGCTTCCAAACGGGCGTCTGAACTGTTTTTAATTCCTTTTACTGTTTTTATCGTTTTAGTGTTATAAGCATGTTTTGATCATTTTAAACCTTCAAACATGAAATGTTAATATTGTATAAATGTGACAAAGCTCGAATTAGCTTTTGATGCGTTTAGTTCCGGCACCACATGGATTCCCTAAAAAGAAGAAAGGTGGGACCGTCGAAAGCTTCGGATTTGCCTTGTGCTTCGATAAACTAGGGTTTATCGATGTCGTGTAATTGCTAGGACTGTCCGTGTCTAGGGGTCTAAGTACGAGAGTAGGAGATGTGAGGGAGCTTATGTGAAAACACTTAGGTGGCTAGTTAAACATCTAATCGAACGTATGTGTTAGTTTAAAATCTTAAACATCATGCAATGCTTGGTAAGGCATAGTACAATATCGCGATGTGTTCTCGACCGGACAAAGTAGATCGTACCCACGCCGGTCAATCGATTGGCCGGATAAAGCGTCGGTGCACTCGCCGGTCATCACACTATCGGGACTCGGATATTCCCGGGGCTACTTAGAGCGTGTCTCTAAGTAGGTTGCACCCGCTTGTCCTAGTACATCCTATTACTAGGCGTAGTGCCCTTGTTATTCATGATGTAACAAAGATAAGCTAAGTTAGAAACGTTTAGTCAATTCATGTTGATGGACATGAAATGAACCCTAGATTGAGTCGGTCACACATAAATAACTAATCAATTAAAATATCTTTTCTTTATAAATTATAATTGTTGTCATAGCTTCTCACTTTTACTGAGTACTTTGTACTTACCTCCTTTGCATTTTATGTTTGTATGCATTGTGGGGTGAGAAGACGAGCAGGTAGAGCAAGTGTTGATGATGAGTTTTGAAGACTTGGAGTCTTGACGGAGCTTCTAATTCTTTCTTGTAGAGGTTGTACTAGACTAGTTGTATTCTTTTACTTAGATTTGTTGTACTTGTACTCTTAAGACCTCGTATTGTATAAGTATTTGGATTATTCGTCGTTGTAATTTGTCTATCCATCTTTAGTATGGTTAATTTCTATTCATAGTAGCTTTTATGTTTTTACCCGAGTCTTTTTAGCTTCCGTTTGCTTTTATTTTGATACGACGACGTAGAGGCTTGCGTATAATATTAGATTTATTTAATGCTATACGCGCCGAACGTTTCTCTTCCGGATAAGGGCTCGGTATCCGGGAGCGGGGCGTTACAGTTGGTATCAGAGAGAAGCATCCTTTCTATCCTAGGCTTCTTTTCCTCTAAGATAAGATTCCTTCAGACCTTTTAGAACTTGAGCTTGGTGGTAATCCTCGTATGACTAAGAATCCTTAAACCGTGGTTAGGTTGCATTAGAACCATGTGAAGAGTCTTCTTGGACGAAAGTTGAGTTGAGTCTTTGGTTCACATCCTTTATGTGATCACCTCGTGTTTTGTTCCTCCTAGGATCTTTAGTAGAAACTCTCTCTTCTTTTGAAGATTCCAAACCGTAATCGGTCACATAGATTAAATGAAACCGTTTTAAGTAAAGCTTTGGGATCGGAGTTTTATGCCTACACCTTAAAGTCGAGGTCCTCTTGGTTGATTTCCTTTTTCCTTACTTTCCCTAATGGAATGCCTTCAACTTCTCTACACACGAATATCTAAGTTTACTTATATCTTGGCCTAACTTTGTAGAGAATGATACTTGATTCAACTCTACAAATCCTCCACTTTATCTTTTCACCATCACTTGGTTTGAGTTCATTAACATTCTTTGACCTTTGCTTTGCTTGAGATGGATTCTATATGAACTCAATGTGTAATTTTATTCCTTCCAAATACTCTTCAGTCCTTTCAACTAATAGTGTTAAAGGTCTCTTACTTTGGCACATACTTTTCATCATTCTCGTGTTTGGATTTATCCACAATGAGTGAATACTTTTGTTCCCGTGTTTCCCCTTAAACATAAGACAGTCTTCCACTACTCTAAAAAATTCTGAAAATTTTCAGCAAAGTAGATTTCTGTCTTATCTACAATTTCTTTTTTTACTTCAACTCGATAATAGTTATGGATTTTTCAGAAAGTTCGTGTTTATGCTGGACACTCGTCCAGAAAATCTGCAGCAGCACTTTCGCTCCTTCTTCTGTTTTGAACAGGTTAAACACCTCCAAATGATCTGAATTTTTGATATGTTGCAGATAAGACTTTTATCTACAGTTTTCCTTTTGGAATTAAGTTCAGATTCTTTTTCGTTTGATATCAATTTGCAATTCAACTCAGTGTTTATGATTCTGGAAATTCTGACAGCTTGTGCAATTATCAGAAATAAATGTTTTTGACCAAGTTATTTCCATCCAAAAATTTTAAAATTTTTATATCATCTAGAAAACTCTAGTATCTAACTCTTATCTCTTTGTATCATGCTCAAATTCCTCTTCCTTTGTTCTGTAAAAACTGATAATGTCGATCCGGAGTAAATATCATACACAAGCAACCAAAAAGGATTTTTTTCACCTCTTCGACTTGGGATCCGGGCTAAGAGGGTAGTAAGTTATGATTGTCATGTTTAGTAGTTCCTCGAAGTTTGACCTCCTTCGAGTTAAACCTTTTAGTAGGAATCGTTAAAGTTAACATTGTTGTTTCTTTTGCGATTATAAACAATAACCAAGATGCTATCCTCCAGCATGCCATGCTTGTTGTTCAGACCCTTGTTGTGCCTGTTGTAATTATACCTTTTTCTAGTAATTTGTTTCTCATGTAATTCCTCACTTGAGATCTTTAAACTCAACAAATTCTATCCACTTGTTGTCATGAATTACCTCAGAAATATATCACCTTGAGCCCTTCTTCTGAGCAAATTCATGCCTTCTTTCTTTTCAAATCAAGAAACAAGATCTCTTCGAACTCGCAGTGTCACACTCCCATCCTTCATTTCAAATTCAAGTTTGACTAAGCCTTATGAGGTCAGAACATTTTTCTTACTTGTGTTTATTCTCAGCTTCCCTTCTAAGGGTAGTGTTGATTTTGGTGATGCTACTTATTCTTTCGATGTATGCATCTCATCTTCTTACCACAATTGGGACCTTTAACCCTATCTTGACATCTATCTTCGATTACTTATCTTTAACCTTCTAGCGTTTTATGCTAGACTAGTTTCAACTAGAAGGTAGTTTTTGCCAAGGTGCCTTCTGAACCTAACTAGCCAACCGACTTTTGAGTTCCTAAACTTTTGATCTCCGTTTCAGATTATTGTACCTTGTACCCTTCAGTTTTAACTCTCTTTCAGGCCATTTAGAGCCATGAACCGCCATGTACACCTTTTGACTTCCCATCGTCTGTATTGGCGTTCCTACTACAATTTTGTCATACTGGTTGAAAGTCCATTTTATTCTAACCTTTGCATTCCCACACGAGGAATAACCTTGAGCATTTAATCTTTGGCGGTGTACTACTTTCCTCTCGAGTAGTGCAACCTTGAACCGTTGATTTGAATCATTAAATATCGTTTATACTTCCTTTGAAAGTTTGAATTAATTCTTTGAAATCAAACCTTATCCGACAATTCTTAAGTGTCGTTTCCTCTTCATTCAAAATCTTGCTTGCCGTTTACTTATTCAAACTTTTGTTAATCCCTTACAATTTCTTGAGGGAAATTTCTACTTCTTTTAAATCTTGAGATAACCTCTCTTTGACTACTGCAAACTTGGATACTTCTTGACAAGTGTTTATTTTATTCTGAAACCTTTTGGTGTACTCGTTTTGTCTCCATGGCTCCTTCATGTTGAGATTCTTGTTCTCTGTTGATTTCTAAATCCTTTTCAGTCCTTCTGGTGCTCGACCTTGCACCTTTATTTTGTTTTCATGTTGTGTGATGTTTCCTCTATGAAACTCATGTGAACTGAAGATTTTCCTAGCTCGCCAACATCCATTTTGTTAACCAAGTGTTTAACAATCAAGGTCACCTGCCTAATTGTCCTCAAGTTTAGCATTCTCTTTTCTTTGGAGTTATTATTTTCAAGTCCATCAGGTGATGTTTCCTTTAACGTCTCCGCTTTCTTAAAGCTTATATGAAAGCTCATTACCATCCTTTTCAGTTGCCTCTGAAGTCTTTGTAGACCACTGTTTCTTGCAGAATTTCACTCCCTCAAAGGAACTTCATCTGCAAGGTGTTCTTTTTGTTTTTCTTCTAGTGGCTACCTTTTGTATTATGATACAATGTCTCATTCTTCAGTTTGGAACCACCTTCAATTTTTCCCTAATATGGAATCATTTTGTTCTGCTTGTAACCCAAGCAACCTTCCTTATTCCAAGTGCATTGTATCCTTCCTTGGCTTATCTAGTTGACATACCACCTTGGTACTCAACTTGTCACTTTTCAACTTCTTATATTTTCCAAGCTAACCCTAATAGGCACAAGGATTGGATCAGACCTCCAGAGAAAAAGTATGGCAAAACATGTTCTCCATCCCCAAGAAGTCTCAGAAGTCTTTCAGCCGGGATCCTTGCCGTTCTTCAGCAAGCTTGTGGGGCCATGATGGTAGTTGAGATCGAAGGAAGTCGAGTATGCCAGGAAGCTGTGAGTCAGTTGGGAAGCTCAAGCGCTCAGGACATAGGTCAGCAGGAGCAAGCAAAGAATGGTAAACCGATGATTGCAAGATTCGAGACAGTTGATGAGTTCATGATGAAACAAGGCAAAGATCCAGTTGTCTCCAGTTACAAGTCAGTGGCTGGAGCCAAACCAGCCAATGGTCACAAGTTAGATGAAGATGACAACCATTGGAATCGGAATCAGCTTTGGGTACCGATTGCGGAAGATTGGGAAGGACAAAGAAGAATGAGAACCCGGGATGGCAATTACAATTCATCTCAGAGCGACTAAGATGTACAAGAGTTGGAACAGTACTGCTGGAAATCTTTCATGAAGATAGAGATAGAAGAACACGAGTTTCTAGGATGAAGTGGAGCGACAACAGAATACAAGACCAGATTTGACATAGCAAGTCAACGAAAGATTGAAGTAGATCGTCGCCACCTCGAGATAGCTCAAGACGAGGTGGAAGGGTTGGAAGATGGAAGAAGAAGAAGAGCGTACGAGTTAAGAGACGAAACGCTTTGCAAAGTCCGGTGTTCAAGCACCTCCCGGTTACATTCGAGTTTCGAGGACGAAACTCCTCTTAAGGGGGGGAGGAATGTAACATCCCGACTTTTCGTAAAAGGGTAAAATAGTCATTGGGCGTATTTACTATGACCTAATTGTTATTTATCCTATTTATTTGAATAAAAGGGATTTAATTAAAAGGTTTTAGCTATTAATTATAAAGGATTTAATTATTGGCTATAAAAAGAGATAATCCCAATTATTCCCTCATTATTTCACACGCAAGTTTTGACAAAAAAAAAGAAGAGGAACGGCGGAAACATGAGAAGACGCAGGAAGAAAGCGAAATAGTAGGCATCAACCGTGTGATCAATCCGTTCATCTGATCAAGATGCCGCAAGAGAGAAAAGTGATCAGCGCGAGGAGACGCAACTTTGGAAAATAAAATATCCTTGATCCGTAAGTTTTCAGTTTAGCCCTAGTTTTGGTATTCGTAGAATCCGATTCTTGGAAAATTCGTATCTTTTAATCTGTAGCTCTGTTTCGCAGCCATGAGTAGTCGAAACGATCGTCTTGGAACGTAGATTGTTCTAAAAATAGTTTCGTGGCACTTAACCCAGGTAATCTGCAGTTTATGGCACTTTTTCAGTTTCGTTTTTGAAAGGAAAAATAGGGTTTTAGGGTTTTTGTTGATCAAATAGGTTTTGGGGGTTGAGGATCAACAATTGTTGCAGTTGCTTGGTGTTTTGATGTTGGTTTTGCAGGCCTTTAAGGTAAGAGGCTCTTCTTATGATCTCAATTATGATTCGTAAAGTTTAGATCATGTTTTTAAGATGCGTAGGTGCTAGAAAGGTGTGTTTCTCGTTGATCAAAGGATCATAGATGTTATGGTATGTTTAGATATGTTTCTCTGAGTTTTACTGTGCTTAATTTTCTGTTATTTGGGTTGGAAACGGTTCAGAAATCGTAAGTTGATGATTTTAGGGTTCTAGCCGATACCCAGGTCAGACGGGCGTCTGCTCCATGTGGACGGGCGTCTGCCTTGGTTGCATTTCAGACGGGCGTCTGGATTTTCTGGACGGGCGTCTGAGGTGTTAATTTTGATTCAGGATGTAGCGGTTTTAAGTGGACGGGCGTCAGGCTTCCAAACGGGCGTCGAATCGTTTTTAATTCCTTTTCTTGTTTTTATCGTTTTAGTGTTATAAGCATGTTTTGATCATTTTAAACCTTCAAACATGAAATGTTAATATTGTATAAATGTGACAAAGCTCGAATTAGCTTTTGATGCGTTTAGTTCCGGCACCACATGGATTCCCTAAAAGAAGAAAGGTGGGACCGTCGAAAGCTTCGGATTTGCCTTGTGCTTCGATAAACTAGGGTTTATCGATGTCGTGTAATTGCTAGGACTGTCCGTGTCTGGGGTCTAAGTACGAGAGTAGGAGATGTGAGGGAGCTTATGTGAAAACACTTAGGTGGCTAGTTAAACATCTAATCGAACGTATGTGTTAGTTTAAAATCTTAAACATCATGCAATGCTTGGTAAGGCATAGTACAATATCGCGATGTGTTCTCGACCGGACAAAGTAGTAGGCGTACCCACGCCGGTCAATCGATTGGCCGGATAAAGCGTCGGTGCACTCGCCGGTCATCACACTATCGGGACTCAGATATTCCCGGGGCTACTAGAGCGTGTCTCTAAGTAGGTTGCACCCAGTTGTCCTAGTACATCCTATTACTAGGCGTAGTGCCCTTGTTATTCATGATGTAACAAAGATAAGCTAAGTTAGAAACGTTTAGTCAATTCATGTTGATGGACATGAAATGAACCCTAGATTGAGTCGGTCACACATAAATAACTAATCAATTAAAATATCTTTTCTTTATAAATTATAATTGTTGTCATAGCTTCTCACTTTTACTGAGTACTTTGTACTTACCTCCTTTGCATTTTATGTTTGTATGCATTGTGGGGTGAGAAGACGAGCGAGTGTAGAGCAAGTGTTGATGATGAGTTTTGAAGACTTGGAGTCTTGACGGAGCTTCTAATTCTTTCTTGTAGAGGTTGTACTAGACTAGTTGTATTCTTTTACTTAGATTTGTTGTACTTGTACTCTTAAGACCTCGTATTGTATAAGTATTTGGATTATTCGTCGTTGTAATTTGTCTATCCATCTTTAGTATGGTTAATTTCTATTCATAGTAGCTTTTATGTTTTTACCCGAGTCTTTTTAGCTTCCGTTTGCTTTTATTTTGATACGACGACGTAGAGGCTTGCGTATAATATTAGATTTATTTAATGCTATACGCGCCGAACGTTTCTCTTCCGGATAAGGGCTCGGTATCCGGGAGCGGGGCGTTACATTAAAGCAGTGGTTGTGCACTTGTACCCCATTCCAGATACATCAAGGAAGAACAAAGCAACTGAGTACATTGTCGTAACTGAAAAGTTAGTACTATTTTTGTTGCTTTGCATTGTTCCTTATGATTTCCGCCTGTTTGTATTTCACCATGCTATTACTGTTAGGTGTAGTGCCCGAAAGACAATTATATAATTGTTTTAGGACAGAATTAATAATTCATCTTATTATATGCATGTATGCTTATAATTAAGACACTACTGAAAACCCTAAGTACCTCGTTTATGTAATCACATAACTCAGTGTATGACTATACACAAGAGGATTGAGTTAGTGAGATGTATTTAAAATTAACTTAGTCCGTAGCGTTGATTAATCTGAGTACGGGTCTCATGATTAATATGCTAATAATGCGCCTAGAACACTTTAGGTGTGATAGTCTTATCCGGACTGTCGGTAATAGGGTACCTGGTGGGGCATTTATATATGATGATAATCATATAGGGCTGGACCGATTTGATTTGAGTTCTCGATATAATTCCGTGATCAAGAAGTCTTATCGAATCACAAGATGATCATATATGGATTAATCTCAATCCCGAGGTGATCACGGACAACCGCTTAGACTAGAGTAGAGTTTGATGTGTTAGTAAGGATCACTTCGTAGTATGTGGTCCAACACTTCTCGTTGGCTCTATTCTGGAATGAGTGAGTAGTCTGTGCTATCACAGATATGGAATCCATTCCTTCCCTCGGGAAGTAGATAGACAGTTCCCTTATTTGTTAATCCTAGAAACTGATCGATCCGCGGAGTTCATATTATATTAGTTATGAACTAATTGATCACTAGGGGGTTAATGGTAAATAAGGATAACTTTTTTATTGGTACATGAAGTTATAATATTTCTATGCATCTTGGTGACCAGAGGATTTGGGCTAAGATTAAACCCTGGATTAGACTTAACAGGGAACATATTTTTGGTAACCATAGTATTGCATTTTTTTAATTTTCGCACATCATTTTCCTGTTGATAAACATCTATATTCTCTATAACTGGTTGTTGGATCAACTACAGATTTGGTTAAGCTATGTATTTAAGACTCTGTTAATCGATAATCTATTGTCATACTTTTTAAACAGTAGGTGCTGAATTTTGTAAAAAAAATCATAGCAAGAACTATCACTTAACTCAATAAAAACCTGAAGTTTAAGGTAGCTTGATTATACTACAGTAGAACCTCGATAAACGAATATTCGATAAATGAATAACCTCGTCAAATGAATAATTTTCTCCGGTCCGGACTTGGGCAAAGGGGCTAAATGAATAACCTCGCTAAATGCATTAACGAATAAAAAATTTTGAGTCCTTAAGGACCCTATGTAAACATAAATGAATAATCACTAAATTACGTATATATATATATATATAATAATAATAATAATAATAATAATAATAATAATAATAATTCATCCAATCAACAATTTTCATATAAGAATTCATTTCTTCTCAAAAAATGCATCTAGAGTTGTTTGTTTTTGCCTACCACCAAAATGCATCTCATCCTAAATTTTTTGCAATGCATTCACAACTTTTGGATGTTTTGCTTGTGTAGTAACAAGTAATTTTGTATGCTGACTACTGTCTGAAATGCTTCTTTTGATGATACATTTGGTATGACGCTACTATCATCTAGTTCAGGATCATTCTTATCATTTAGTACGGACTCAATAATTTCTTCGTCTGTAGGCGTTTCCATATCTGCATCATTCTCGTTAGGATAGTTCAAAAGATGTTCGACGTCCATCACATTTCTAAATTCATTTTTACATTAAAGGTAAAAATACTAATCATAAGAAAAAAATGTAAAAATATTATCTAAATGAATAAATATTTATTTATCGATAAATAAATAAACTCGCTAAACGAATATTTTTTTCTTGTTCCCGAGGGTATTCATTTATCGAGGTTCTACTGTACAAAGTTTAATGCCTATAGGGGATAAAGAACATAGTGCAGACAGGAAAAGTAAACAATACATACATATAAGCCTTAATTTGTGGAGATGCAAAGTGAACAAAGTATACAAATCATACCTGAAATTGAGTGCTGTTGTGATATTCAGAGTCCAAATGAAACAGGTACAATTGTACAAAGTCTGAAAGAAATTCAACACACATGCAACATGTGAATGAAATTTTTATGTTCGAATCTAAGGATTATTTACTGCAGAAAGTAACCTAATTAAAAGTGAAGCCTTTATATTCAAATTTAAGGATGCTTTTACCTTTGATACAAGTAGTATGCGAAGCTAAATTTTCTTTCAGTTATGACTTGTATTCTTGTATTTAAGGAAGAGAAAAGACCATCTGAGGGTGAGGGTTTAAGTGTTCATACATAGGCTTTTTCTATAGGACCTAATTATGGAAATTAACTATTCATTTAAAAACAATTAAAATTGTACTTACATAAGATTGAAGCTTTTCTTCTTAGCATGCTTTCTTTATAGGACCTATTTATGGAAATTACCTATTCATTTAAAAACAATTAAAATTGTACTTACATAAGATTGAAGCTTTTCTTCTTAGCATGTGGTATCCATCGATGATACCATCCGATTCCATCATCCATGACCATATAGAGTGCAAATTCACCAAACACTTGAGAGCACCTCGAAAGCAGCAGCAATTGATCGGATTTTCTACCAAAAGTATCCAGAAAATCTACCGTTTCCCACCAAAACCTGAAGCTTTCCATCTGCTACAAGTTGAGATTGGACAGTGAACGGACACTCTGGTACGGAGAAGAAGAAAAAATTGTGTTCAACCCTTGAAATGGGGAAAGTTGTTGAAAGAGTTTCTACATTATTGATGCCAGCTAATTATGTTTCTAATAAAAAAGGGAAAAAAATACGTTGGCTAAATATACGGTACACACGTGTACTTTCTATCCTTATGGCAGCTAACCATTAGCATTTTTTTCAATTTTTTTTTTAGCCTTACGCATTTTTATTTTTAAAAGAAACCTTATCCTTTTTTTTTTTGGGTTAAAGCAACCGGTATTCGGAACTCAATGGTCCGGTTAATCTCGTATCGATTTTAATTCGTAACTTAAAATAACATATCAATTTTGTTTTCAGCTGTTTCTAATTTTTCATGTTCAACCTATAATTTTTTTCAAAAAGTAATTTCACTCTACTTATATTTTCCGGCAAGACCTTCAATTTATTAAAGATATTTCAACCTAAAATAGAAAGTATGTTTTCATGATGCCTTATAACAAGTTCTAATAAGGCTTAGTTCTTGTGAATCTACACCATTTGTAACAATATACTACAACATCAATAATAAAAAATATAATCAAAATAAGAAAATAGAAGAATATTAGATTTTTGATTTTCCAAATAAATGACATGTGGTTTAGAATGTCACAAAGATGTTAAAATTTTAAAATTACAGGACAAAATTTGGTAACTACAAATGGGGGAGCTATACTGATAAAATATGAGGCACAATACAAGAAATAAGTTTGCAATATATTAGAATTATAAGAAAATAAAAAAAACACGTATAAACCCAAAATAAAAAACACTAATAGACAAATATTCGTGGATCCACGCCCGGTTTAACAATATATTACAACATCAATAATAAAAAACATAAGCAATAATATAAAAAAAAACGAATATCAGAATTTCGATTTCCAAAAAATATTGATATCGTTTTTAAAACGCCACACATATATTGTTTTTTAAAGCTACAAGACAATAATAGATAATTGGAAACGGGGGAGTTATAGTGGGAAAAAAATCGATATACAATAGCAAAAAATAAAACTATAAAAGTAAACAATGACCAATAAAAATAAATATGGTAAAAAACCATGCGGAAAAGGAAAACCATCAGGGAGCAAAAGTGTCATACAAACACAATATAAAAGAAAATGATGACCCATAAAATATATTTAGGCAAAAAAACGTCATATACATGTGATATTAAAAAAGCGATGATAAAAAATATTCCGGAAATGCCCAAAAACGTAAACAATAATGAAAAGAAATAATATCGGATTTTCGATTTCCAAAAATATTGTTTTTTTTTAAAACACCATAAATATATTATTTTGTAAAACTACAAGACAAGAATAGCTAAGTGCAAATGGAGCGCGTGCGGGTAAAAAAGACGAAAAAAAGAGGGGTAAAAAATTAATAAGCCCGGACCAATCAAGGCACAACAAGTGGTAAGCTGAGGATGATCCCCCATACAAACGAAAAAAATTCGACGACGGCTCCAAAAATCGACATAGATACACAACGTAAAACTTATATACGCAAGAAAAAAGAAAAAAACATACACAACCATATCATATAGAGGGGAGGGAAAAAAAGGGAAAAAAAAAAAGGGGCGGGAAAAAAAAAAAAAAAAAAATTTGCAAAATTCATGCCACGCGTCATCTCCCCCTCATTCCCCCCTTCTCTTTGTTGTACTCCGTATTAGGTATTTTAGGATATGTGGACGCCGGTCCCGCTGCCAAGCAAGCAGGTCGTCGGAGATGATCCCAAATGCCGCCAAGCAAATAGCTCGAATAAGATGATGTCCGACAGCCTCCCACCTTCTCTGAGTATATCTAGCCAACAATACACCCAAGTTCCATACTTTTCTTGTGGTTGTTTCTCAGGCTTTGTATGAGAGGTAAGATATGTGTATATATATTAATGGTTTCATGAGTTATTTTGATTGATGATAGGGTTGTTTCTGCTCCGATGGTTTGGGGTGAGGGGAGAGGGTTTGTCGGTGAAATTATTCCCGATGGCTCCTTGCATATATTCCCAATCCTACCCAATTGCGGCGTTTATCCTTTGACACCTGAAGAGTTGTGTGTGTCGGGTGGGATGGCGTTTATCCTTTGACACCTGAAGAGTTGTGTGTGTCGGGTGGGATGTGGGTTAGGGCAGGATGGGGGGGGGGGGGTTGGTTTTGGGACTTGTATGCTTGTTTATTTGGGAGATAACGAAGAAGATAGAAGATAGCTTTAATTTTTAATAGCAGAGCTATGAATTTTTACCATATTTTTTGGTTGTTTGTATTATAAATCTTGAGGAAGTTTTTTCGGGTAATATGCAAGGCACGTCTACTCTAATCTATATCATCAATTTACTGTTGTAGGATTATAGTTATACACACAATGAATCTTTTTATCGTCGACCCTAATCTATATCATCAACTTCGACGGTAGAAGGGGTCATATTTGACCGTTTGAAAGTCGTTCTGGTTAAACATTGATAGACTTTTCAAATGTTAAACGAAAAAATTTGCAGTGTCGCAATAAATTCTGAATGACACTATTGAATGCTTTCATAGGCGAGTTAAGCAGCATGACTCACGACACAACCCAGTCGGATTTTACTTTTTTTGGTGTTGTAGCAACTAGCAACTAGCAAGTGAAGTGGAAATGTTAGTACCATTTATTCCAAACCTGATTTTGTGTTTCGTTTTTTAGTTTTTTTGATTTGATGAAATGGCAAGTTCTAATTTTCCCTTTCATGGTGATCTCTTGTGAAAGTTCGAAATCTGGATTTGCCAGCTTACTGTATCAGATAACAAAAGCAAAAAATATTACCAGAGCTAAGAATGCAATTCAATATGCTGCCAAGCAAGGTGCAACCTTGGTGCTCCTACCTGTAAGTTCCATTGCCTATTTCAATCTATTATACCATCGGATTCAATCTACAGTTTAGATATAGTCATGATGCAATTTTCATTTTGGAATTTCAACAAACGTGATTATATATGTGAAAACTGGCTTTGTTTTGAGCTAGGAAATGTGGAACTGTCCTTATTCAACCGATTACTTATCTGAATTTGCCGAGGATTTTGATGACAAATTTGCTGTTTCACCAACCATTTCTATGCTTTCTGAAGTTGCTTCTGCTCTTAAAGTGATTGTCATGGGCGGCTCCATTCCTGAATGGTGCGGGAATCAGCTTTACAACACTTGCTTTGTCTTTGGAATGGACGGAAAATTAATGGTTAGGCATAGGAAAGTATGTACAGACAGTAACAACAGTAAATGATTAAATTTGCTTGGATATGTTGTAAAGCAATCATTGTGTTAATGCATTGCTCATTTTCCCCACAGATTCATTGTTTGATGTTGATATTCCTGGTGATGTTTCTTTTAGAGAATCAGACAGCTTTGCAGCAGGGGACTAACCTACTATTTTTTATTCAGGTGAATGTCCTTTGGAAAAGAGACACATGTTCTTTTTCTCACATTACTAAGAAACTTTTGTCCGAGATTGTTTCTAAACCAAAATTGAAAACAAAACATGATTCATTTTTTGGAGCCTTTCTTTTCACCACAACGTTTTTACCTGAATTGGCCTTTTGAAAGTCGATTATTGAGTCAAGAATCGACGTGCACAAGTAGTGTGGTGTATGGTAAATTCGAGTGGATGCAAATAAAGGCTCTCCCTTCTTTTTCCCCACCGGGATAAAGACACTTCACAATGTCATGCTCTCTCTAAAATTTGTCTTTGAAGCATGTTCTTTTTCACATTCCCTTTGTCTTGTATTTTGATGCATATGGAACTATTTTATAGCTTGAAGTTAACCTTGTGACATCAATATCAGTTGTAGGGCGTGTTGGGATCTGAATCTGCCATGACATTCGCTTTCCCTGAGCTTGCAATGCTGTATAAAGCAAGAGGTTTTTCACATTTCACATGCCCTTTTGTACAAAAATAATGCTGCACTTTCAAAATATGGTGTGTGTGATTAGGTGGTCATCTAATATGATTTCCGGGGGGCTTTCAATATGAGTACGGGAGAAGCGCTTTGGGAGGTGGAACAACGAGGCAGGCAAGTAATCAGATCAGACTTGTTTAAATTTTAATAACAATGTTTCAGTTTGCTACAATGAAAATAATTGGCACAACAACATTGTGCTACTGCACATTTCTAGACCATTAATCTACACGACGTTGTGCCACAATGTCATACCCCCTATCAAATTTTTATATTTACTAAAACATATACACTGTGTATAAAAATTGATGGAATTTCAGCGCAGCTGACAACCAGGTACGAATACAGAACCATTCGGAATACTGAGATACTCTTCGCCTTTTCTCTCACTTGATCTGATTACACTTGCTTGCTGTTCTTCTATAAATGAGGAAAGTTATGTCTTGTACACTCATAATGGAAACTAATAGTTACTAATATGCCTTCTGAAAATCTTGTGCGTCTTAGTACCAAATGCTTGAACAGTTAGAATGTTCTTCGAATGTATGTTTTTGACTGACACATGAAATGGAATAATATATCTTCATATTCTCGAACAAATTCAATCCTACTTGGTAAACATTAATGTATTGCTTTATAAAGTTCTTACATTTAGCACGGGCCAAAGCCGTGACCTTTAGCATGGGTCGAGCCGCACGGCTACAACTTTTACTAGTACTCTTAATAAAAAAACAAGCAAAATGTCGACGTGTTCGGTTTTGCTAGCATCTGTTATAATTAATTCTTCTTCTTCTTTGTAGCATGAAATAGATGGCCTTTTCTTTTGTCTTTTTTGGGCTTGGCCTGGATAGATGTCCGGTCGTTTGTAATGACCCGGTTACTCCTGCCCTTTAATATATAAAAATTATAAATAATTTTGTTTTAAAAGCTTTCTGTGGAAGCCAACAGTCTTCGAGAAAACTTGTTAAACATCTCTCCCGATTCTCAAGCTTGGAAACCGCGTTTTTTCGTCTTCACCGTACGCGCCTGTGTCTTAAATTCGAACTTGATTCCGTCTTGGATGACAGATTCGGCTGGCCTCGGTGATGGATGCTACAGGGTATGAAGAAAAATTGCTATGTCGGTACGATTTAAATTGTTTTTTTAATCAACAGTTAACTATCTTCTCTAGGTTTCACTGCCATTTTCCTCTTTAAATATGCTTTGGTATTTGCTCTATTTTATTTTTTTCAAACTGCAATTTGATTTTCTTCTTTAGAATGAATAGGAGATCTGCTTCTGATTCCAGTTAGTTGCCGCACAAGCTTTAAAGGTGTGTACTCTTTAGCTTTTGCTCTTTTTTCACGTATTCAATATGAGGACTAATTTATGTTTACCAGGCTATTTTATTGCGTTTTTTTAACTACAGTTTGGCCTTCATTGATGTGGTTTTCGTGTTTTTATATTCTGTGATTGGGGTAGTCGGAGGTGATATCAGTTTTAAAATAGGTTCTTCTGTTTATATAAGATTTTTTTTTGGGGGGATTTATTAAAATTTGGGCCTTTATATTATAAACAAACACAAAGATGAGGTCTTTTCAATTTTCATGGTGCTCATGGCATTTGATGTCTCTTTCTGCTGTTTGGTGTGCCAGTTGTCTCTTTCAGTGTAGTCAAACACGTAGGTGTTGCACAGGCGTTGATGAACTTGTCCCAATAATTGTTGGTTTAAATCCTATAGTCAGTTGTTCAAAGATGAGGTCTTTTCAATCTTATCGACAACTGATCCAACCCTATTTCGGAACTACTGGCTAAGCGACATGATGGTATGTTGGAAAATAACAATTGACGCATTGTTTTGTATCAGTTGCTTATAACGGACCTTAATATTTGAGTTTTCCCTTTCTTAATGAATAGGGTACTAAGATTCCAGCTGTTGTTTGATATATACAGAGATCCTACCATATTTTTGGAGGTACCTAATCGAGCTGATCTCCTGCCGATTCAAGTTGCTGTCAGCTCAATCAATGCAGTAAATTCCTCTTTTCAGGCAAAAATAGCTTCTGGTTCCCATCCTGTTCAAGCTGCAACAGGTCCTTTAATGCAAAACAAGGTTGGGAACATTGGTGTGTATCATGTATAAAGAGAACATGGTGGTATCTTTCAAAAAAAAAAAAAAAGTTGGTAAAGTATAGGTAACTGTAGTCTAACTGTACAAGCCGTCAACGTTAGTTTATGAACGTGTGTGTTTATTACTGTGCATATTATGATTGGTAGTGCTTTACACAGGTGTCACTTCGACTGGGGTGCTTCCAGCTGATTCGTATACCCCTGATGCAGAATTTATGCTTGGATGTGAAGTTGTACAGCTTGATGAAAAAATATGAATGTAAGCTTTTAAGGCTTATAATTCCCTTCTCATATGATTCATTTACGGCAACCGGTTCCTATACATTCCGGAACATTAACAATGGTGGATTCAACGTTCCCTTTTGTTTTTAGGAAACAATTGCAATATATTATGACACATCAACTCATACATCTAATTAGGAAACTATTGCAGTATATTATGACACATTACTCATACATCTTCCTTAGATTAATTAATAGAAATATATAGACGCCGATGAGGCCTAGCTCAACTGGCTAGAGTTGAGGTCCTGAGACCAGGAGGTCTTAGGTTCAAATCTGTTTGGAGGCGTAATTTGTCTTCCAGACTAGTTTTCCTCTTTAGAAAAGTTATACCCACATTATGTGGTGTGCTAGTCCTCAATATGTGGTTGTAAATAGTTATAGTTTCTTCCTAAAATAAAAAAATTAATAGAAATATAGATAACTTTTTAACACCCTTCTATACTAAAACTCTTTTCGTGCGGTGGTATGATATCATCTTTTTATGATGGTTTCATATATGCATAACATGCAAAGACCGATATGCTCAAACTATTTAGATTTCAATGTACTATATTAGCACGCCTATCTTTCAAGCTAGACAAATTGTTTTGTAGGAAATATATAAGTAATATATTCAGCTTTGTATGTATTCTTGCAATTGCACTATTAATTGATACTTTACTCTGATGCCTGTGCTTAAAGAATTAACATGTTAACCTTTAAATTAATTATTACTCATTCCAATTTTACCCTATTATGCACACTTTACAGGTCTTGTACCACATGTTAATACCCGAAAAAATGTTCAATTCTTCATCTACAAATCAGGACACAAATCGTGCAGAGCACGAATGCCAATTTTCCTAGTAGATGCACTACGTGAGGAAAGAGGAGAGACTACATATATTAGGTTTTAGGGCCTGTTTGGTAAACAAATTAAGCACTTTTTTTTTTTTCAAGTGGTGGTTACAATTAATGGTGTTTGTTAATATTTTTAATACATTTTAATTAGTTAAGTTCCATTTAATTTTACATTGTAAAAACTAAAAAGTTTTCAGCACCTACGGACATGCTAACGCTGAAATTTTTTTGCGCCCCACGTTTCAATCAACTCTTTTTTTTAAAATATTTCTATTCTTATGCTACTCATACTAAAGTAATTACTTTGTTTAAAATATAATTTATATTTAATATTTCTTATGAATTTATTTATTGTAAAAAAATAATGTAAAATGGGTAATCTTTTAAGTTATGAAGTATTATTTGAAATACACATACATAACTAAATTATACGTGAAATATAGCATAATAACCGCATCATTAAGCATATATTTATATATATGTATGTATTTGAGTTCTAAAAAAGTAAGTGTATATATATATATATATATATATATATATATATATATATATATATATATATATATATGTATGTGGGGGTGGGGGTGTGTGAGAGAGAGTTTGTATGTGTATATATCTAACATATTCTGATTTCAGATTTAAAGTGTTATCAAACAGTCTAATTGATTTCAGTACTTAAATCATTCAGTTACTTAATGTATTCAGACTTTAGATTTCATATTTTACATTTCAGATTTAACAAACGGCCTCTTAGTCAATGAAATAAGAAAGGTTATGCTTTGGCTGTTCGGACGGGAACGGACGAAACGAAAAGGCTGCCGGCAACTTGTTTTCTTTCTTTCATGTTAAGGTGCAATTGCTTCTTTTCATATTATTGTTTTATTTTTATATTTGATTAATTAGGCTTTTTTTGGTTATTTAATTGTTAATCCTTCGATTGCTATAGATTGTTAGACCTAATTGTTTATACTCCTCGATTAAATTGTTAGGATTCATTTATTTTCTGATTTCATCGATTCATGATCATGATATGTCGTTTGATTATTTAGGCCTGATAGGTAAGCGGTTATTTTGATCTAGCATGAAAATCCATCTTAGGCGGCTGCCATAAAAGATTGGATTTTTAGTGGCAAACAACACATTGTCTGCCGGTTCGTAGCCCGTAGGAATCCATATTGTGGAAATAGATAATCTAGGTTAAAATTAGTCCGGTTGGATTAATACCTACTAATTGGGCCTCTCTAATCTTTAAGGCTGTTATGTCACCAAACTTCGGGCGGTTGTTGCGGGGTGTGCCATAACTAGGGTAAATATTGGCGGTTGTCCGAATTAACGAATTTATGAGAGATTGGTTGATTTATTGTTAAGGTCAACTATATCCAATTTATTAATAATTTAACGAGTCATTATTGAATCGATGATCAATCGTATGAATTGAGGGGGAAAGCGATTAATTAGCTGGGGCTTTTCTTCATTTATTTTTCTTTATTTTATTTTGTTTTAATCCTTAGGAAGTAGTTATAAAAAAACCAAATATCATTTGTTTAACAAATTTTAGGAGAAATAAATCCACCGTTTCCTGTGGGTTGGACCCTCCTGCTTCCACTATACTAGTTATAAAGAGGTAGGTGATTTTATTTTTGGTGGTTTGACGACCCACCAAATTTTGACGGCCCGGATCAAACGGCCGCTCCTCAAGTGTTCTAGAGCACCAATGACGGTTTGACTGTAAAATCCCAAACTTCAATCAATTTAACCACAGACCTAATATTTATGGTACTCACCGTATATTCAATCCTTATATACATACTATAATGCACTGAGTGTTATGGTTACATAATGAGTTCTTTGAGACTTTCTTGAACCGTTCATTTAGATGTGTACTATAAACATATAAAATGATTAATATGAAATTACTTTTATCAAATTTAAAAATACATTATTGCCTCTTTCGGGCATTACTCCTAATAAAAACTTTAGGAGGCGTACTTGCATATCACTTACAACGCCGTATAAGGCGAGGAGCCTGATATGCATTGGATGAGGGAAATCCAGGAAGGAAAATGAGACAAGATTGAGGTTGGGCAAAGTGGTGGAAGGAAACAGAAAAGATGATGACATCGAAAGAGCGCAAATATTACTGTGGTCCTCCAGGACCAATAGAAAATCGGAAAAACACATGAGGCCTACTGTGTAGAATATAAATGACATGTTTTTACAATTTTATCATTCTTTTAAGAATTTTAATTGATGGAACAAGTATGACATAATGATACAGGACCACCATAAAACTGCTGTAGAAAGAGATACTATTTATGAAACTTTTTTTTTATGAAATATTTATGAAACTTAATAATTTCAATTTTGTACTTTGCAAGAGTTTAATAATAAATTTATATATCATTATAATATAAAGTAAAAGAAAACCAAAACATGTCAAAAGCAAGAATTGAACATGCACAAATAAGAGTTTATATAATCATCATTACTTATACATTACTAGTGGCTCATATGTCGTGCAAGGCACGGCATGCCCAACGCAGATAAATGAGCACTTGTTTATCTGATTTTTTTGTTTTGTTACTGGGGTGTGTATGCAGTAGCAAAAACAAATACAATGAGGGAAGCAAATGCAACCTAAATAAGGAATCAACACAAAGACAACCATGGGTTTTCTTACATTGACGATTTAACATCTTGTTCATATGTCCATAGCAAATGAAGGGAAAACAACAATATAAACACCACTGTAGGTGCTTACCTGAACATAAATGCAAAAATTGGAGGATTATTGCACCTCCCAAAAGTTATTTTTGTTGTGTATTTTATAAGGCATTAGAAATACGCGAATACTACCTAATGCCCACAACATACCAACCTTTTCTTTAGTATGAAAAAAATCTATTTTTACATCCAAAACAGGAGCACATTGCTGCAAGAAAAAAAAGGATGTAATCTAGTCTTGCTTCTCCTTGTGTTTTATCTTCTTCATCATTGGACTTTCAACAGTAGATGGTGAATCCAGCTTACCGCGTATGTCTTCACGCATTTCTTTTGTTGTTGGACTAAAAAACTGCGGCTCTTCCGATTTTCCCTGAGCTACCCTAAGCAACACTTTCGCTACCTGATTAGCAGCACTATGATCGAAGTGTGAGTTCAACCTGTGAAAACAGCTTAAGGACCCGTATAAGTGCGCACATTGTTTCCACATAACGCCTTCTCAAAATACTTTATAAAGTATATGACTGGTTTCTTATGAATAGCAACTTCAATTTCCTTTAATCAAACACACATTCCATAATACGTACTAGGAATATGAGATATGTGACGCATTAATGATGAATGTGGTGTCCATCATCATTATTTCTCTATTGAAAAGTGAGGAAAACTACAACAAAAAGACAACATTCAGGCCTAAAAATGCCAGCAATGAAAAAGAAACAAGATGAAAGATGAGGAAAACTACAACAAATGACAACATTCAAGCCTAAAAATCCCAGCAATGAAAAAGAAACAAGAACGCCCCTCCCCCAAAAAAAAAAAAAAAATGCTGATGTGAGAGGTAGTTTTTAGATTAGCATTTCTCTAGCACATAAACCTGCATATTCATGAACTCGAGAAAGGGTTTACACTTCAAAGCTAAAAAACAACAAAACATTATGTAACGCCCCAAACTTGTGTCTAGTAGCGCTAAATAAGTCATAAATGATCCGGTGAAGCTGTTTACACCGTCGTCCTCACTTGGTCTATGGTATGCCAACATAAAAACCTACCAATCAACTCTACTATATTCACAGCAAAAGTTTACAACATTCAACAAAGCCCAAGTAAACATAAACAATGAAGTCCCATAAATACCTCTACATTAGTATTGACAAAAATTACCCGTTATAAACATTGTTTTCTAGAAGTCCCATAAATACCTCTACCTTTGTCAATGCTAATGTAGAGCAAGATAAAAAATAAACGAACACAACAACCTCTAATGAACATAAAAGTAAAGCACTTTAAATAATACCTGCACATTAGCCACAGGTACGACGTAGTTTATAGGATAACATTGTTGGTGGAACTGCAAGGCAGACTGATCAGAAGCTGAACCTAATTAAGCAGGGTAAATAGATGATCATACATCAACACATAGACTAAAGTTGTCAAAGAGCTAACATTCATGCAAGCACACAGATGTTAAAAAAAAAAAAAAAAAAAAACCATGTCCAGCTGCAGCATAAAAAAACAATATTTACCTTGGTGCACAAAGCAGCACCTAAGTCAGGCTTAGGTGTGAATTAACAGATAGATTAAAAGCCCCAAACCCATTCCATATTACTTTGAAGAATCCCTTACACTCAACTTAGTATCATAGGAGACGCGACATACTGTGATTAAAAATTCCTGAACTATTGGAACATTTAATGAAAGGCTAACTGCTGTAGCACAATACAAGATACGTACATACCCATGTTCATCTCATTTCAGCCAAACGTTCAAACATTTTTAAATTCTAACTATAAACATGCAGTAGAATAAATGAGGAAGAACTATGATTTTCCCCCAATCTTTAGATATATGATGATATTACTAAACCTCTCACAATCGTCGCCTTTCACTTTCACTGAGGAAATAAATTTCCTAAACAAGATAAGGCAACAAGGACGAATCTGAAGAATACATGTACCTTACACTTTCATCAACATAGAGCCCAAAATAACGCATATACAGAAGGTAATTAACATAATTGAGTATGTAATTGTAAATAATTTTTCTTATTATTTCCCAATGCAGTATCCCGATTTTGTGTCTATTTTCTTACTTTCTCTTTTGATTTTTTGCCTTAGGTTTATTTTAATTGGCTATTTTTTATGGTTAGGGTTCTTGGTTTTAATTAATATTATATGCTTTGATGATTTTAGCTGCATCGGTTTTATGTTCATGCAACAGGTTGCAATATTGACAGAGCCGGCCCACCTTGAAAGCGGAGGAGGTGGTGGTCTTAGGACCAACGGGGCCGGCGGTCCAACATTATATGTTTCGCTAAAAGAAAAAAAATTCATGTAAATCAAATCCGATTCAATCTAATATAAAGACCCCAATCTTTTTTTTACTCGAATCGATAAAGGTCCGAAAAAAAATTACTTGGCCTAATTCGATTCGATAAGTATATAACTTCGAATTAAAATGCCTAATTCGGCGACTTTGCCTTAGGCAAAAAAAAATGCCATGGGTGGCCGTGAATATTGAGGTGTTTTTATTTTTTGATAGATGAAGTTTTACTTTTTTTTATCTTTCATGAATGAGGTTTGCATGTTCGTGGATGAAGCTTTTTCTGTGGATGGATGAATAAAGCTTTTTTGTATTTTTAATATATATGTTGTTTTGATATTGTTTCTTCTTTATGGATGACATGATAAAGATAATATTTTCCAGGTTTTGAAATTTGAAGGATTGAAATATTATCCTTATTTTTTATTTGATTATGTCCACATGATCAAAAGAATTTTAGCTCTCCGGCCAAAGGAGAGGGATTTTAACAATAAGGCTTCACGCATGGTAGTTGTTTAGAATATGAAAGAGCAAGCAAGGTGGTCGGGTCGAGTTGCATAAGAAAGATGACCCATCAGGTTAGTTGTTCTTTTACATTTTTTTTGGGTTTCCTCCTTTAGATTGCTCTTTTTTTATTAGAGCGTTGCTATTAATAATCTTAATTGTATATGTTTTGCAAGTGCTGTCTAAACTTAAGGAGGGTGTAATGACGAGGTTGAAAAATATCATGATGTCATCGGAGTCTAAAATTAAAATTTTAAAACCTTTTCATTTTAGTGTTGTTTTTTTTTTTTTTTTTTTTTTTTTTTTTTTTTTTTTTTGGTATTGGGTGACATATCACCAAATGGGGATCCAAAATTTGTTTTTGTGATGTCATCGGAGTCTAAAATTATATTTTTATCAACAAAAATAAATCGTTTTAAAACTAAAAAAATCTCCGATTACATTGGGGTCACGTGACCCCGATATACATAGACCCCTGCATCTCACTGCCAATTATGTTTGAATTTGCTGGATCTTTGTAGAAGTAGATAATATGATGCTTCATAAAAATTTAACTTCAAGTGCTAATATTAACGAAATTTATAACAAATTATTATCTTTTCATGTTCGTAAAATTGTATGGATATAGTAAAGATCCATATATATCTAATCTCTCCCGCCGTACATCACACGGGTAAAAGACCGGTATATAAATTATACTCCCTCCGTCTCACTTTGTTTGGGACTTATTCCTTTTTGGGATGTCCCACTTCTAATGTTTAGAATTAAATTTGTCTCTTAAATGTCTAAAATGACCTCATATAACAATTAATTGAAAAATGTAGAAGAACACAAAAGGATGTAATTGTAATTGAACTATGTTTTTAATGAGTAGACAAGACATTAAATGATGTCTCCTTATTTTTTATGAGTTATCAAAAGTCCCAAACAAAGTGGGACGGAGGGAGTACTAATACATCGTATGGAAATTAGTTTTTCCTTTTTTTTTTCTTTCTTTTTCCTTCTTAAGAGAAGCTGTCGATAGTGGTGACCAACAGTCACATACTCCGATATTCGATCTGATCTGAATAATGTATTGCCTAGGATTTATTTGTTATAATAAAAAAAAAAAAAAAAAGGTTTAGAGTAGTTATACAAGTTACACCTGGACCACCAACCAATCCCCTAACAGTAGTCAGCGTTTCAATGTTGCCCTAGACACGGTTGGCCTCCTCATCCCTCGACATTATTGAAACTCTGATCTCAAACTCGCTCTTTGAGGCACAAATCCTGTCACTTTTGTCTGCTGGGGATCGAGATATATATATAAAGGAAAAGTGTATGCAATGGGACGTACTGGAACGGGTCAACCCGGCCGCAAGAAGGGCAATAAGGCAATCGATCGGAGCATGCTGCTGGAGAGGTTCCGTCCGATAGCGCCGAAGCCAGTCCCACCAGGATCAGTTGCGGCGCCGGATAAACTTCCCTATGTAAGGACAAAGCGTAAGTACATTAAAAAAAAAATCAAGCCAATTAACAATAATAATCATCTTATTAAAGAGGGAGGTAGGAGGAAAAGAGATGCAATGTTGGACATCGCCGATGACGCTCTTCAGTCCCCGGCAGGCGTCGCCGAGATGCAAGAAGGATCTTCCACCATGTGGATTTGTGCACAGCTGGAGCAGCCTCCTCCGCCACCTCCTCCTCCGATATCGATTTACCCTAACACAACGGCGGATTACCCCACCGTGAGGAATCGGAACGCGCCAAGGAGGGTTGTGAAGTCGTGGTTGGAGGTTTATGGCATGAAGAAGACAGTCCCCGCGGGTCACATAGGACTGTGTGGGAATAGTGACAGAGAGAAATTAATGAACCTGGAGAAGGACACGTGTCCAGTACTGATATCAGATTGTGAGCAGAGCGTGAAATACACGAATCCTGCATACAAGAAAATGGTGGACGTCGGTGTTGAAGGCGGCGAGGCTGAAGAGGAGGAGGAGGAGGAGGAAGAGGAAGAGGAAGAGGGAGGGCGGCCATTAGTGTGGATAGTGCTGAAAGAGAAGGTACCAGACACGTGGACAGTGTTTACATGCATAGGGACAGTGGTGTACATATGGGGTAAGAAGAAGCACACACAGACCATGCCTTGTGATGTATGGAGGTTGGACTTTGGAGGATTTGTATGGAGGCTTGATCCTCAAGCTGCTTTAACGTTGGGAAGATGATAACACTGCTTCCTACCTTAATCAGGTATGGTCAATAATAATGGCTATCTATGTGTATTTATTTATATATATTTATTTATTTTCAAACTATAATTCTTCAATTCCTCTACTGCATGCTGCATTTAAATCATGTCCCTTTTAACAACTTTCGGGCTAAAATAATTAATGGTTTTCGAAGCAATAATCATGGAAGAATGATTCCCCTGGCCCCGTTATGCTCTCGATATTTCCTTTAATTTACTATGATGAGCATTGCATGCAGGACATGACGATATGCTCTACCTCCTTCCTTTGCTAAACGTAGTCTTATGTATTACATATCAAAGGAAGTGAAGTTTGACATTTTTATAAGACCGAACCGAGTGAATTTCTATTGTGTGTGTGTTCTCATATTTATTAACTACTGTTGTGTTACAACACTCCACTCCACCCCACGGGTATGTTTAACATATCCGTGGGGTGGAAGGTTGTGATGCAACAATAGTTAAACCCTTGGGGTTCAAGCCAAGGTTAAGTAATGAGGGTTCAACAATATATAGAGAGGATACTTCTGATCAATCACACTTAAATACTCTCTCCATTTGTCTTATCTTATTTGTATTCGTTACTCAATGATCATCAGTTGTTAATTTATTTGTCTTATCTCAATGTAATATGTAGTTAACTTAATTAATTACAAGGTTCTTACGCGATGCTCAAGCATCTTAGCTATTGTTGAGACACTCTAAGTAAACAAACCAGCCAGAGAATAGGGATACTCAACCGTTATAATAGTAGTACCTATTTTTGTCGAGTGTGGGACAACTGCTTCAATTACAAGAATAAAATGCAAAATAGGAAGAATATATAACATATATAAATCGCTCTAAGATTAAGGTATTGCTTAAATTCGTTTTAGGAGTCCATCACAGTTCTATCTCATATTTTATCCTCCTTTCCCAATGTGGTTATGCTTTCCTCTAATTTCTCATATTTTATCCTCCTTTCCTAATTAATGTGGTAACGCTTTCCTCTAATTTCTCATATTTTATCCTCCTCTGGAAATAGTTTAGCCTCGAATTCATTGTAGACAAAGGCTTTTTAACCCCATTTTTATTTAGCACCTTGTCATTGGATATTTGATCCCTTAATTTTATATTTGTGAAAGATAAACCACCGCTCAATGTGATTATATATGGTTAGTGTCTTTTGCATCGCTTATTGTCTTGAATGTCTAACACCGGTATGCCTTTCGCGATCGAGCAGTAATTCCAACACCAATAGTTGCATATACAAGTTAAAGGTAGATGTCATCCTTACATGTTCCACTTGGAAAACGAGGGATCTGATTCCAACATCCATTCTACTTGTGCACCACTCTACTTGTGCACCACAGCAAGACCGACTTTGTGAAAGTCGGTCTGGAGCCTAGAACAGACTTTTCTAATGCGGGTCTTTTTTTGCACCACACTCAATCTAGTCGTGCACTACTCTACTTGTGCACCACAACAAGACCGACTTTGTGATACAAAGTCGGTCGGTTCTAGAACTAGAACCGACTGTCGTGAAAATAATAGCCATTTTTCTAATAGTTGCTAATAATAAACAAATTGGATTCATGTGGGAGTTTTGGAGAAGCATGCATGTGCGGTGCTAAAATTCAATTATGAAAAGAAAAAAAAGCTGTCTGCCCTGATTTGGAATCCTTTTGAAGTTTACCTAGAATAGGCAGGCAATTGAAAACAAAAGTCCCAAAAAAGGTAAAAGGAAAAATATCTTTACAAAGTTGGAGAAGAAAAAGACATTTTACTGTACTATATCTATAATCTAATAATTAAAAAAAATGATTCCTTGAACCCTGTATCATTTTAATTTACTTGTGGATGAAACCATATTATCATAAACATATCCAATCAACAGGCAACATGCTTTTGCATGATTCTTTTGATAGCTGCTTTTATTTTCTTTTGATAGCTAGGGAACACCTTCTATGTGCAACATTTCCCTCAAAAAATGTGTAACATTATTCTTTATCTCAGACCTAAAAAATTTCCTTTATTTTATCAATCGACTTTTAAAGACTGACTACCTTGGTGAACTTCATAATAATGAGTTTGGTTCTCCCCAATGATGGAGGTATGTAGATATATACAAAAGACTCGGGAGATTAAGCCCACCCGAACAATATAATTTCTTTTTTACACTAAAAAATTTATTTAGCCCACTAAATTGTCTTAAATCATCGGACGGTTTCAACTAAATCATCTTAAATCATCCAACGATTTGATTATGATCCATTAGCCCATCCTAAGATAAAATCCTGGCTTTGTCCTTTGTTTTATGCTCTTGCTTCGGTGTGTTCTTTTAAACTTCACAGTTTGTGAATGTTTGCTCGTCCAAATTATCACACGATCGCCCAACGCTTGCCTAGTGATGAGCCTGGCTAGTGGTTTAGCAATTATGATCTACTCATGTCTATCTTTGCTAATGCGGCGTCCCGATTGTTTTATCCCCTGCTACCCGTCAGCTCTTAAGGACATTTCTATATCTTATTTCTCTTAAAAGTCTACCAATAAAAAAAGTTGAACCTTATGGACGTAGTTTGGATTTTAGAAACAATGCCTAGTTAGCTTTGCCAACTTAGTATTTCTTTTTGAGATCACAAGACTCGAACTCGATGCATTTGCTTAAAGAACACTGTTTTTTTTTAACAATTCGACCAAGTTCAAAACAGCTACATGACGTAACTTAACTAATGATTTTTGTTGTCCCTTGTCCCTTGTCCCTTGTTAGGTATGTAGAATGCCAGCTTAATTCAGAATTATAGCACTAATTCCAACACCAATAGTTGCATAAAATTAGTTTCCTTCTTTGTGTGGGATTTTTTGTTTTGAGGACCAAGGCATTGACCGAGTCTCTAAGTGAGCTAGCTTCACTTGTGTTTTGTTTTTCGGCCTATTTTGTCAGAAACCATATGAGGGTTAAATGTATTAATGTGTGTGATACAGGAGAGCAGTCCCACAAAGTAGCCAGTGGAATTTTAATGAAAACAAGGGACTTGATTGGAGTATAGAAAGTATAGTATTTGAACAAGTAGTTACATAGAATTCTAGTGGTGACGATCAACCGTGGGAGAAGATGGTTAATGTGAATATTTTATGTTTTTGAAGCTACTTGGAACAGATGTTAGGCAAATTGAAAGTTAGGACTCATTTATTATCGAGTTGAAGATATGTAGAAATAAGGATAATTGCAAAGAATACAAGCTTGCTAAGGAAGAAGCTAAAAAAATTGAATAGAGCCATAAAGGAAATAGGAATTTGAAGAATTTTAATAAATGAGTCTTTATTCGCACCACACTAAATCTACTACTGAACTACACCTAAATAAAAAAAATGATGTAACTTCTATTTGTTGCACTACACATATTATTCAAGATTTCAAAATCTACTTCTACACCACATTTTCTTTACAAAGTTAAGAAAAAAAGTCTATTGCCAAACATTTTTTTATTACCACCAAAATTTTATAATATCATATTTTCCACCAAACTCTTAACATTTACAACAAAAAAAAAAAAAAAAAAAAAAAAAAAAAAGCCCATCTTCATCTCCATCTTCAAACCCAAATCAATTTTCCTATCACCAAACCAATTTTTCTATCTTCTACATCTTCTTCATCCGTTTCATTTTTTCATCTTCATCTTCAAACCCCAATCAATTTTCCTATCACCAAACCCATTTTTCTATCTTCTTCATCCTCTTCATCTTTTCATCTCCATCTCTATATTCAAACCCAAATCAATTTTCCTATCTTCAAACCCATTTTCCTATCTTCTTTCATCTTCAAACCCAAACCCATTTTCCTATCACCAAACCCGTATTTCTTAATCTTCCATTGTTTGATCCATCCAAATCCTGGTTTACAACCTCCAAATAGGCCTTCTTGTTCGTTTATTTTGGTGAGATTTGAAGTAAATGATGTTGAGAATGATTATGAAGAAAAAAAAGATGGCAGGTGATAAGGAAGATGGGGAGATGATGAAGAAAAAAAATGATGAAGATTATGATTCTAATGAAGATTGTGAAAAAAAAAAAGATGATGAAAATTATGAATATGATGAAGATGATTAATATAATGGATTTGCGGATTTTTTTGTAAAAGATTTTTGATGAATATGATGAATTGTGTATAATGAATATGATGATTTAGGATGAAGAAAGATGGGGTGTGTAGGTAGAGGTGTAGGATGTAAGGTATATTTAATTTAGGGACCAATATGTAATAAAAAATAGTTGTTGAAGTAGTATAAAAGTGTGGTGTAAAAGTAGAAAATATGGTATAAATAAAGAATGAAAAATATTTGGAATTCAATGTGATACAAAGGTAGATTTTGTTTTTCGGTGTGGTGTAAAAGGTAGATTGGTGCAGTGGTAGATCAGCTGTGGTGCGAATAAAATCCTCTTAATAAAAGCTTGACATATCTGACGATGGAAAAGATGCTAAAAAGGAGATATAATAGTTCAAGTTAAATGTATTAAGAGTATGTTTGGTGCATAGGTATATATATTTCTTTCACAAAGGACGAAAGTTTTATTGCACTGAAAGAAGACTAATTTACACCAAAAACTAGCTAAAGCTAGACTAAAGACGCGGCCCTACGCCGCATTACAACCCGGCCTTACGCCGAATTTCAACCCGGCCCTATGCCGCATTACAACCCGGCCTAACACCGGACTAACAAACCAACACAAGCCTTACGAAAATCAACATCATAGTATAATTTTGGAAAGGAAACGACTTGGGAATACATAACATCTGCTAAGGGTAGGATAGGAACATCCAAACGTTGAGTCCAAAACAACATTCAAATTACACGAGTCTAATGGATGCTTTACAAAACCCTAAAAGTCAAAAAAAAGTATTACAAGTCCAAGTCTAGCTTATTACAAAATGAAATTAAGAACAAAAGTCTTCTCCACATCATCATGTGGTCACTCCTCGTCAAACTCTAAGTCATCATCATAACCTACATCACCTTCGCGGGGTGGGAACATAATATCGGGGTAAGTTCAAATGTACTTAGTAAGAGGGTAGAAGCATCAATCGGTACAACAATATGTATATATATATATATACATGTTCACATAATATTTTACACTCTTCCAAATACTATGTTGTAAAGAGCACACTCCCCTCTACTAGTCCGGCTAGCGAAAAACTCCACTAACAAATGGAGTAAGTTGAAAACAAAGTACAAGGACATTTTGCATGGTGAAGACTGCACCACGACATATTCAGCTCCTTAAAAAGTGTCTCCCAAGTGGAGTCCAACTCCCGATTGCGATATTGAAACGTGTCTCACCAAGGACTAAGCATAATCTTTTAGACTCTCAAGTATGTATTTAAGTGATTAAGCCAACCACCTATATTCATTACACGGAAAAGGCTTCCTACGGACTAATAGACCTTAGCACATTGCCCAGAAATATTGGATCCTAATCCAGTACCCACAAGGCTAAGGAATAAGTTTTCCGGTGATCCCGAGTGTCTTCCGCAATAGGGTCTGCACAAGGTGCCGAGCCAAATCCACCAAAAACCGAACCCTTAACTTTGTCAAATAAAATATACTACTCCCAATAAAGTATACAATCAAGCCACAGAGGAAAGTCGAGCATTTCACAAGCTTCAGAGCTCACAATAAACCCTTTCAGCACTGTGGCGCTCGCCACCCAAGTTCAGGGACTCCTAGAATTTCACTGGTTGTTAGTGGCGTTCGCCACTTACACTGTGGCGTTCGCCACTCACTACCTGGAGATTTAGGTTTGAATGTTCATCAGGGTGGTGTTCAGAAGATTTGATAGATGGTAATGATTGGAAATCAAGTACCTATTATAATGGATCAGGGGAATGAGTCAATTGCAAGCTTAATTGTTGGTGTGATATAATGGAGGTAAAAAACTTCACATCGAGTAGAAAGAAAACTAAGCATGTGAAATTCAATTTGTTACAAAATATGAGATCAAGCGATTTATATGTTAAACATATACATGATAAACAGAGAGAAAACGGAGAAAACATATGTTGCTCTTCTCATTAATTCGTTAATATGGTACTTGGCACAACACACAAATAGGATAAACTCTAACGTCCTAACTCCTAACCCGATACCATTCTTAATCTATAATATTTCGGTTTATACTCAATCTGATTCCTTCACAGACTTGACCGCTTGTAGGATAAACACAATACCAACAAGATAAAGACATTGCGGAATTTATCTAATACATTCATATCGTTGACATTCCTTCTCGTGTTGGAGCATAGATTTGAATCATGCCAGACTTGGATCAAATGAATTCCAAACGATTTCCATTGACTCATTTAGTAAACAGTTCCACTAGTTGATCTCCAGTTCGAACGAATGGTACGTGTGTGGTATAGTATGGAGTGGTTTCTAAAAATGTAACATCTGCGGAAGTGAAATAGCGATGTAAAGTAGGGTTGGAACATCTATGCCTTTTTGAGTGCGTGAATACCCCAGAAAAATGCATTTGGTTGCTCTTGGGTCAAATTTGTCAAATCCTTGGCCTAGATTGTGAACATGACAGTCCCACCCAAAGTTTTTTGGTGTGAGGTGAAATGGTGGTTTCATAAGGGAAAAGCATTGAAAAAGGACTCTGTCTGAAACATGAGTAGGTATGCGATTGTTTCAAAATGGGAAGAGAGGGGTGTCCCAGTCGATAATGCCACTCCATAGGTGAAAGATTGGATTTAAATAGTAGAAACAAAGCTAGATTCATTGAGGTGATTAAGGCTTCCACGTTCATGACCTGTACCATTCGTTTTCCCTGTCTGGAGGTCCTGCAATACACACGAATTAAGGGAAAAGGTTATCGAACAATTTAAATCCTTAGTCAAAGGATTAACTGGTACATCCACAATTTCTGAAAAAAGTATGTGTTTCAATCAAAGCAATGTCGATTTTACTTGGTTTATAAAAAACAATAGGAGATTGAGTCTTGCTCAGCTCGTCCATAGAAAGAGACTGGAGTACACTCAGCCCGCCCAAGATAAATGAAGTAAGAAATCCATAAAAAAAAATAAAAAATTGATGCCTAATGATAAAAATCCAAAGAACTCATAAAGAAAGAGACTAAGATTTGCTCAGCTCGTGTGTATGATAATAAGGAAAGAAACTTGAGATCTGCTCCGCTTGTCCAATATAATAAAGAAAGAGACCGAGACATGCTTAGCCCACCCAAGAAGAAGACAATTGCCAAAAATCCGAATGTGAACTATGTATACGTCTCAAAATCTTCTTCTAAATGCCTTTCTGCTATTCTGCTTAGCTTAGTACATTTGCCATGAATCGGGCTTTAAATTAATGAAAGAAAATTATATTTCTCTTGACTGTTGGGACCGTTAGTCATCCCTGCAACTACCATTTTACGTCAGCAATGCTGTTGTGTTTCTCCTTCTAAATGCCTTTCTGCTACTCTGCTTAGCTTAGTACATTTGCCATGAATCGGGCTTTAAATTAATGAAAGAAAATTATATTTCTCTCGACTGTTGGGACCGTTGGTCATCCATGCAACTACCATTTTACGTCAGCAATGCTGTTGTGTTTCTCCTAGATTGCGTTTTTCGTTGGTACTCATGACATGGGAGTAGTAATCTTCTAAACTCTTGTTTCCTTGTTCCATTTGGAAAATACTGCTTGCACACACTCATAAATTCTTGACAGATTTTCAGATTCTGAATACATGTGTTTTAGTCTCAACCACATGTCTCTTGCGGACTTCATATACAACAATTTGGAGCCAATGTTTGGCTCGATACTATTCAACATTAAGGATCATCATCTTTAAACCAGATGAAGCGCTCGGATCATCCTGACTGCCCTTGTCACGAACAAGATGATGATCCATACCCTTTTTGGTTAAGAAAATCTCAAAGGATCGGGACCACAACATGCAATTCTTGCCATTCAACTTTACGGGAGCGATGGTTGGATAGAGAGATATAGTGCGAATGCATTAGAATTGATAAGGTTAGGGTTTTCCGATATGCGCGCCTTCCATGGTGGTACTGAATGGAGGTGATCGCCTCTTTGATGCCATTCTTTGGCTTAACATGACTGCCTAGACCCTAGCTACCCGCCTAGCCCAACCTGCCTAAGGTATAATTTGTACACCTGATACCCCCCTTAGCGCCTAGACCGATTTTTAGAACACTGTCTATAAGAAATTCGGTTTATATATACTTGATCTGATTCCTCATAGGATAAACACAACCCGAACAAGATAAAGACATTACTGCATTCTAAAACATCAATATTGTTAAGTCATTTATAAGCGGTTTATGTATTAATGATGAATGCTACAAAAAGATATGGATGATTAGAAAAATATACAACTCACATGATCCATATAGGGCGTTAAAAATGCATGGAGGATCGTGTCTGGTCTTGTATACAATTGTAATAAGGTGCCATTAAATCTCAAAGAAAAGATAAATATTACTAAAATAATGGCAGTAAGGCCTATACTATTTTCTATGCAATATATTGTAAGGTGTCAATAACTCTTAAAGGTAAATTTTATTAAACTGCAATAAGGCTAACAATATTCTACTGGTCTAAATGTTGTCATATGCAAAAGGCGCCCAATAGATATACTTGTTAGCTGCTGCAAAATAAAAGAATGAATGCTTATTATATGCGAGAGAGAAACAAAAAAGGGGACGGATGTGTGTAGTTGAAAATTTAGTTTACATCTTTCTCAAATATAAGTCTTTTATGCACTAGTTTTTTTATCCCCTAATATAAGTATTTTTAGGATATCATCAGTGAGTATTTATTACCCATTTTCCCCCTCATGGTTCCTTTTATTTATTATCCATTTAATAAGTTCTCGTTACTTTACAACAATTACATTAATGGTGTGTTTGGATTGCTGAAATGAAATGGTTGCGATTCCTTTCCAATGTTTGGTATGCGGTGTCAAGTAACTTGGTGGGTGATGGTGGTGCGTGATGATGAGTGTGGCGGGTGGTAGCAGGGTGTGTGGAGGTGGTGGTGGCAGGATGTGTGGTGGCAGGTGGTGGCGGATGATGTGACATGTGAGGTGGTGGGTGTGCAATGATGGGTCGCTGTGAGGTGGGCAGTGGCGGCCGAGTGAAGATCGTTGGTGATAGAGTTGGTTGTGGTAGAGGATGGTGGTAAGGGGTGGGGTAACTAGGTTATGGTTGAGGATGGGGAAGATGGTGGTGAGTTGGGTGGTGGTAGGGGTGGCGGTGATGTGGAAGGTAACGAGAGGAGATGGTGGATGGTGGTTGGTGGTGGGATGGGTTGTGACGGTGGAAGATGGTGAGTTGTGACGAGGATGGTGACAAGGTAGGCGATGATTACGACGGGTGGTGATGTGGTGGAGGGTGGCAATGAAATGAAAAATAAAACATTTCATTCAATTTCATTGTAGCAATCCAATCGCACCATAATAATAACAACACTTGTACAACATTTTAGACTTTTAGACTTAAACTTTTATGACATTCGCATAGTTGCTTGATTTGTGTGAAAAGACTATCTATTTTCTTTTTTTGTTTATTTGTTTTTTGGTTTTTGTGTGCATCCTTTAAAGAGAGTATTATCATAGAATGAGGGTAGAACCCAGTCTTGAGTCTTGACATGTGTCCATATACGGACTTATGTGTTGTTATTGTTGTGTGGTCGAAACCCATATGTCCTAATCCGTAAATTACCAGTGAAGTGAGGTGATATCCCCCCAGTTTAAAGTGTACTTGATGTGCATCTGAATGAATCATTATTTGTCACACTGCGTCCAGAAAAAGTGAGATATTTTACCGCTGTATGAAGGTTGGCATGCACGCATAATAGTCGTGTATTTATTCTCCCTTTCATATAATACATTTTTATTGTATATGAGTAAAAATAATGAAAGGTCTTAACGTAAATAAAACCTTCCTACGACGGTTGTATTCTAAAAGTTTATCAGAAAAAGATGCAGAGAAAGATGAAATGAAAGTGCGTGACTGCTGAATGCTGATGTTTCCTTTTGAATTTACATACAAATGCGCAAGTGTTCACTTTTCTTCCTGAATGGAGTTTTGTTTTAGCGATACTCTGAGAAAAGTGGAGATTCTATAAATAAAACAGAAAGAAATTATAAAAAAAAAAAAAAAATGATGTTTGAATTGTAAAATAGAAAAGAATATACGTATAGATGAACTGTGATGCTCATTACCTGGTATTTTACAGCGCAGCAAATCATATACTTAAAAAACAAATTTTCATGCTGTAATTAGACAAAAATCTAACAGTTTGGAATACATGATGGAAATGAAGAATTTGATGGTTTTTCTCTTTGGGTACTAAAAGTTGTTTTTTGGTTAGAGGGAGGTCGTAGGTTGCCTGTTGAAACGGAATACGGAATAGGTAACACAAAACCCACAAGTGAGGATGCATGCATGAAACATAAACATGGGTGTTAGGTAACACTGTTATACATAATCACAACATCACGATGGTGCGAGATCGAGAGCTTGCTACTAGAGCATTCTTCCCGATGAGATGAGCTTCTTCACCAACCTTTGGATGGTGACTTCCTTGAGCTTGAGAGAGTGCCTTATAGCAGGGCCGTTAAAATCTGTCTGTCTAATTTGTGGTGCAAACGTTTTTCTCACATAGAATATTGATCCATTTTGTCACCCTTGAATAATTATCCTTAGGAGCAAGTATGAATGTCAAGGATAGGCAAGCACATCAATGTTGAAGTTTAAGACAGAGAGATATCGGCTTTGATTGCATGCAAGTTTTAAACCCAAGTGTTGATTAAGTGTCACTGCACATATACCGTGAGTGTGAGCTAAAAGATTGAGCTTGATATGCTATCTAAAACCAAGTTTTAACTTGCAGACAAGATAGAGTAAAATAAGCAATCAAATGTAGACATTGCAAGTTAACAGCAGCTAAAACAGCTCAAAGCCAAGGATGACTCAATGTGATCGGTATATATGTCACTACACTAGGGGGTGTAAACGATCCGATCTGATCTGAATCAAGTATTTCTTTATCGAGTCAAGCAACCCCTTTCAAACAGTAATTGCTCGAGTTCGGCTTGATTACATATTAATCATGGTCGAGTTCGGCTCGATTTTGCACGTGAAATATTAAGTCCAACCAGTATAATAATAAGAAATATAATATATTTTAAAATAATATTTCAATGCTCGATAAGGCTCACGAGCATATCGAGTCAAGAATTAAATTGCTCGAGTTCGGCTCGTTAATCATGATGAGCGGCTCGAGTTCGATTAAAACCATATCCGAGAGAGCATTTAACGAGCCGAGCATCGAGCGGCTCGGATCGTTTACACCCCTTACTCTCACACTACACTTTACAATTGTGTAATTAGGTGAAAACATTCTAGGGGTGGTTAGAAACTCATCTTAGCCTGTATTTTGATTGAATGCGGGTTTCTTTGCCTTTTAAGAGCATCGGCAATGGCCATGGTGGCACGTTAGAAAGTAGAAACACATATCCACACCACTTTCATACCCACTTCTCTGACTATACACACACCCACCCACCCACATATACTATAGCCTACTTTAACACCTTCAAAAGAAAAGAAGAAAATAAAGCAAAATTTAAGTTTCTTCTTTCCCTGTTCCCGTCTCCTCCCCTCCCAGGCCTGCTCTTATTCCTTCGACAAATAAAAAATTTACGGTCTTAAACTGCACCTAAAATAATTCCCCACATACCATAATCTTAAAAGATTAAGCAGAAAATATAAAAACACCTGAAATCAAACACATCTTAACTAATTAACACCGATCAATTTCATTTTCCCACTTTCTTTGAATGGACACCAACGTTCTTCTGCTTCATTACCACCAAAGTTAACAACGCCACCCTCTCCTCCACCAGAGCCAGGAGACGAGTCCATATCCAACTGAACCGGTGAAGGAATCGACACCCAATTTTGATTTTATGGGGTGTAGAAGTAGGTCGAGTGGATTTCTTATCATTCATCGAAATTGTTTTTGATGACAAGGGAATTGAGGTACCAAACAGAGGCTGTGGGGTCTTTTTCATTTTTCTTTTTTGTGCAGATGTGTAAAATTGGAGAATGGGTCCATTTCAAGCTTCCTAAGTCCCTCTCCGTTGCTTCTAGACAACATAAACGCATTTTCCACACATTTTTCTTGTTGTAAACCATCCATATATGGTATTCTTGAGCATATGAACACAGTACTTGTAGTTCTGGGGCAGATAAGGGTGATGGGGGCACTGAAAATTTTGACCGACCCATCCCCGAATTCCCATCCTTCGGCTGTTGTAATTTTTTTCTTCTTTTATTCACAAATATTTATGTATGGTATGTATCAACTTTCTGTGTATTTTTGTCTATAACTTGTCTGTGTATGCATACTTCTTGTTCTGCATTATAGTTAAATACAAAAACATTGTCATTGTAAATGCTCAAAATGCAGTGTCATCTTCGTTTTGATTGTTTTAATTTGTATTTTTGATGCCTTTGTTGAATACATTTATGGTGTAGTGAAACTAGGTTAATTGGTCATTGTATAGTGGATTTGGCAAGCAACTCAAAATATACAGTGATGAAGGAGGTGGTGAGAGTGGCCGGGTGTGGATTTGATTCAATTTTTGAAGAGGTCACTAATAGATGATGATGAACATTGGTTCAAAGTCTCGGCCGACTCGACTCCGACTTTCAAATTAAATAGTATTAAAGGGAAAAAAATTCATAAATCTTATCATAGTTAGAGCAATAGATTTTTTTATTCCATATATATGGCATGCGAAACACTCGTCCAAACCCATGATCAAACATTAAAACTTAGGATGGATAGTTTATAAATGTCCCGACTTATGTTCTAAGAAATTTATATCTTACTGTCTTTCTAGTTTCACGTGATCATATCTAGTCCTAGTAATCATTTCACTAAACAGATACTAAAATTTATTTCCTAATTTTTGAATGTCGATTCATCCTTTTAGCTAGACTAGATAATTAAATCTTACTTACTTGTCAAACTTATATCTCCTTAAAGAACACCCGAGAAATATAACCTGGGAGGCTCTGATACCACCTGTAATGCCCTACTCCCGACCCCTAGGTCCACTGGGGTCATTATAGGGCTGCGCAGCTCTCGCCGCGACTTCATGCAATTAGTATAAAATCGTCAAAACAAAAATACAAGGGAACACTAATATCCATAATTATTTATTAAACCATAAATGAAACCAAGTGTCAATCACCGTCTTACTAATACGGGGGAAAAAAAAAAAAAAGTACTTCAAGTCTTGGCATAACATCACAATGCCCAAATCATTATTCAATACTTAATACTTAATATAAAATAACAAAAAACTTCTATTCATTCAGCCACAAAGATCCACGTTGAAACCGCCATGCTGCTCATCTTTTAAAAGAGTTTCCAAACTTAAATTCTCCCCGTAAACCTCAAAGCCCTCATCAATTGTCATTGAAATAAAATCCAAGAAAAAAAACAAGATACAGCAGAAAACGAGCATCAGCAAAGGGTATGAGCCACGTGTGCAAGTGTTATACTATATATATAAATAAATAAAGTTTGTTTCATAAAAATTTCAGCGGAAGTCCTCTTATCTGTTAGTAACAATTTTTGAAATACTAATTGAGCAAGAATAATAAAAACAAATTTATAAAGTATATAGTGCACGAGCTTAAAAGAAAACATGTTTGTTCATTCATTAGCACCGGCTTTGGCCGAGCCGATGAGTCAAGTACCGCCCTAACACCGTTTTTACCTAGGGATTTCAACCGCACTTCACGAGAACTAGCCATGCCTAACAACTCCGGCCGATTGTCAAGGAAAAGAATCAACTTTCACCGTGCAAACCTCCTACACGGCTCCAGCCAACCCTGTCCATGCCCTAGGACCCACACACCAACCGTCAGCCCTTGCTTTCCCAGCTGTAGCATGAATCTTCGGGGAAAAAGTGTCGTCTCCACTTTTACGAGCGAGCACTCTAGCTACTGTCGGAAAGACTTCGAGTCAAGAGGCCCCGAGACCGGTGACTAGCCGTTCTCCTAGAGCAATAACTCTAATCCCCCTAACCACCAAAGCTTTGACACTTTCGTGCCACGAGCGAGCAAGTATTATCCGTCAATTCCAAGTATCAGTTTTATTTATTTATAAAAATGTTCACTAGCTCAAATCAAGTCGTTTAATTTTAAAGAAATCATTTGAGAATGACTTCCGAGTTTAAAAGTTAATTCGATATATATAAAACACACTTTTGACTGTATATCAAAATAAAAGACCTACCTAGGTCCATGCTATTCATTTACCCAATTCTCCGGTTATGTGTTGAATCCTATCTCATTCTCCTATCCGGATAACTTATTCAGTAACTTGAGCATACCACCCCCGGAAGCTTCTATCCTCTCGTGTATTCCTCTGAATTGTCGACATAAAGAAAATCATTCTTTAATTTCCTAATATTATTTGTTCCACCGTCATTTTTTCATAGCCAAAAATTAAACTCCGGATATTCAATTAAATATCCCTGTCCTCAAAGCTTATACCATTGCCTCCTTCTTCTTCTGCCGACCCATACAAACCAAATTAAGCTCCAATTAATTCCATTCACCAAAATCATCATAATATTTCTTCTTACCCAACTACAAAACCTTGCGAGACAAAATGTTTCAGCTTCCCCTAGTTCCGATGAACATTAACGAAACCAACACCCAAACCACCCACTTCAGGCTCCCGTTTCCGACAATGTCTAAGGAATATTCGATTCCGTGATTGGAAAGTGATGTGAGTTTGAAACAATTAATGGCAACCTGATGGTCCGGATTTGGTTTAAAAACAGAATATAGCTAGATTACTTAAGTGTTCTTTTTCCGTCCGACAACATATCGGTAGTGCTTACGATTAGGACTGTGGAAAAATATGGCGTTAATATATATGGTGATGGCTACTGCCTACTGGCTATACAAGGAAGAAAAAGTTCATTTCATACGGTGGTGGAGATGACTGTCTTTGCCTCTAAAGTGTATGGCAGAGATGGAGGAGATCAGAGTTTATACATGGCGGCAGTACATTGGTTGTGTGAAAGCATTTATATATAGATGTCGCTATATATATATTTACAGGGTGGACACCTATTTATTAGGTAATTGAAACTGCCAAATCAATTAGTAAATGACTATAAAGTTTGTTTTTGTAACCGAAGCTAAACGGAAAATACTTATATTTGTCTAAATAACTTCCATCTTTAAATGGATTGATGAACCGTAATTATAGTAACAATGAATAAACAGCTATAAAATCTAAAGTAAACTAAAACAATGAAGTCGGCAGTTTTGTCAAATGACTATTACCTTCATATATATCTACAGCTTAAAAAAGAAAAATAGTTTTTAATGTTTATTTTATAAAAGGTTTGATACTATAGGTTTAAAAACACACACATATATATATAAATATAAAATTCCAAATAACTATCATTTAAATTTTGGTGTAAAAATAATTTGTAAAAGCACCATGATAGATATATAGTCTTATCATATAACAATCAAAATTATCGTATATAACCGATATATATATAGTATCATGCGCGGAACTAAACATATTATTTTTTTGGGTAATAATACAAAGTGGTAAACAATATGCAATATATACATCCATTCATTGAAATATTCATCTACAGATGTGTGTCTTTGTTTCAATATGAAGTAAGTTATTCGTAGGGAAATGGATCTTCGTGTCACAAAGCTTTTCATGGATTGCTAAAGATTTTCTGCATTGCCCCACCATCATCTATTTAAATTATCATTTGCAGGTCTAACTCGCTTTTTATACACATAAATATTTGTTTTGTGCATTCAATGTCGCTTAAGATTGCTTAATAAGCATGGGACGCGGTCGTGCGGAGTACGAATGTCTATTTTTTCTAGTATATATATCTTACTTCTTATCTTATCTTACTACTCTTTATAAAAAGACACAAAAATGGGTGACGTGTTCGGTTTGTGTTGCATATGTTCGCTAATAATTATTGTTTGTTTGCAGCCAGGGACGGACCCAGCATACAAAGGGGGGGGGGGTGCCCGGCCCCCACTGAGATCCGAAAATCGACAAGTTTTTATAGGTAAAAAATGTAAAAACACTATTGATGCCCCCACACGCCTTTTCAATTTGTTCCGATGCCCCCACTGAGATTTTTTTATGGGTCCGTCACTGTTTGCAGCACGAAATACATTTTTTTCTGGGCTTTTTTAGGCCCTGGCCCTGATAGCTGTACTACAATACTTTTCCTTTTTTTTTGAGGGCTTACAATACTTTTCCTACCGGCCGGGTTACCATGGCCCATTAATATAGTTGGTAATAGATTAATAGAAAAGCTGGATGTCGTCATTCATCGAGGAAACCCGTCCAACACCTCTCTCGATTCTCAAGGTTTCAAGACGCGTTTTTCCTTCTTCTCCGTTCGTTCATGTCTCCTCAATGTTCTCTCTCAGCTTTACAGATGGAAGACTCGGGTTTTGGTGGCTGGAGACCCGATTTTTTATGTGTGTGGTGGAAATTTTGCTGAAATGGTGCTTAATCACCTTTTCTAAATTTACATTAATTTGACCTCGTTAAATATACCCATCTAATTGCTCATTTTCTCATCTCGGATTTGGATTCCTCCTCAACGAAAAGGAGATCTGCTGGCGGTTCCATTCAGTTACGCCGAAAGTTATATATTGGTGTGTGTTTGGTTTACGTTTTATTCTTCTTATACGTCTGCAGCCATTTGAGTTTTTCAAATGCATTTATTTCTGGTTTGTAATTAAAGTTTGGGGTTGATTGATGTTGTTGGGATGTTATTATGTTCGGGGTTATGTACTGAATATTTATTTGAATTTGTAAAACAACTTTTTCCTGTTTATGTATGAATTATGGTTTAGGGGTGAGATATTCTATTTTGTAGGCTTGTACAGAAACATAAAGATTAGGTCTTTCGATGGTGTTCATTGCTGGTTGGTGTTTCTTTCTGCTATTTGGTGTGCCTAGCTTGTTGCGCTCTATTTCTTTACGGTTAAAGTGTAAATATTGCTCAGTGCTAGGTGAACCCGTCCTGATAATTTTTTTTTCTTTCAAATTCTGTTGTCAGTAATTATGTTATCTTTACATCTCTAGTTATGTTTCTTTCTTCTATGATGTTTTTTTAAGTTCCTTAAATTCTTATAACTTCAAACATGCGTACTCTGTCGTTTAAATGCTTGCCTTCCATGCAGCCAAACTAGAAATGTTGCTATACAGATGCATCTGGATTATTATTCTGTCTGATAATATGAATCCAGTATCTTTTTTATGTATGTCTGTGTTGGTTAGCAAGATTTTATGAGGTTGCTTTGTGATTTTGTCACAGTATAACTGGAGACTGTTGTTTATAGGCATTAGATTGTTTGTTGCTAGGGTGTTCTTTTGGTGGTGTCAATATGCTTACATATTATGTTCTGTGCTTTTTAGTAGCTTTTGTTTATAGCCTTCTTATTTGCACTATTATAATGTTTTTGGTGCAAATTCATTTTTCCTTTAATGTAGAATTGTTCGTTGTGCTTAGTGCATGCTTGCCTTGGTCATGGGTTTTTAAATTGAAGGCCAATAATGCTTTTTAGGCCAAAGCCGAAGAAGTAATCAATAACATATCTTGTTCTTAATGCAGCTATCAAGGCTTTAATACTGAAAAGATTCCAGATCAAGTTTGTCAGAAATGGACTTTGGACATGAAATTATATTCTTGTCAATGATGAGTAAGAAACGTTGAACTGGTAAGTTTAATATATGCTTCACTTTGATATCTTTATTCATATTCATATATAAGTATTGTGTTTGCATTACAGACAAAGAAACATGCAAATGCTATTGCTCTTGCTTTCTTTTTCTTAAGAATTACATCTTTCTTCCAAGTAGATAGTATTTTTTTTTTATTTTTAATAACACATATGCTTAGCTTTCCAGCTTTAGTTGAATACTGTTCCACCATCAAATCTAATACATTGTGAAATGATAACAGGAAAAAGCCAATCATACTGACGACATGGAAATATGAAAAAGATCCTGTAAGCGTTGAACTTGAGCATAGCTTACATGATCTTCCGCTTTTAGTTGCAGAAAACCTCAAAGTGACTACATTTAATGGTAACGTATTCTATGATTATTCTAGGCATTTCTTCAGTGTGTTCCTTGGTCAAATTAAAAATTACTATTAGTTTTCAAGGTGATCTATGTGTCTATCGTATTCATAATATGATGAGCAATAAAAACATACCGATGTCTCTACTAAAACATACTTTACTTAGAAATTATCCTTCTGTTCTTGGGATGGTTTTATTAAAACATACATCATATCTTATACATAGGGATTTCGTTGTCGACAAAACATACATCTATGTTTCTTCAAAATCCACGTATCTCGGAGAATGCTCTGTCAAAACAAGGGTATGGTTACGCTATTTTTTTTATTTTTAATGTTGTTCTTATCTTCAGCCTATTGATATGATGTAGGGTATATTACAATAAAAAAGGCATTTGACAATCATTCATGTCTCTTGAATCTTTACTAATGTAAAGCTAACACAACAATAGGTACAAGGACAATGTTGATGAGATTGTAGCGTTAGTGAATGCAATAAAATACCGAGATCCGACCATGTTTTTGGAGGTGCCAGGCCGTGCAGATCTCTTTCCCAATTCGGCTTGTTGTCGACTCCATTGATACAATAAATTCGTTGTGTTTTATTTGCATTTACATGTGTAGTTTTTAGTGTTATAACAATTCCGACACAGTTACTTTTTCTTGTACACAGCTGAAAACATGTTGGGTTGCAGGAAAATTCTCGCTTATTGAAGGCCAAAAAAAGCTTTTGGTTCCCTTAATGGTTCCAGCTGCAACAGATCGTTGAATGCAGAATAAGGTTGGCGACGGTGGTGTATATCATGTGAGGAAAACATGGTCGTTAACTATAGGTAAGTCTACAAGATTATGTCATTTTTTAAATAAATTTATCAGCTTTTGTTTATTAAACTACATATACTAACTTGTATTAATATAAACAGGTGCCACTTCGATGTGGGCCTGTCTGATGAGTCGGGTACGCTTCCAGCTAATTTATATTCTCCTGAAGCGGAAATGTTACTTGGATGTGACGCGGTATAGCTTGAGGGAAAAAATATGCCAGTAAGTTTTGAATGCTTACAATTTCTCTGTCAGTTTAGTTGATTTATGTATTAAAATCCTCTATATATACTGCCAAAAAAGAGGGAAAAAAAAAAACCAAGGCAATGATTACTGATGCTACATTACGATTCTTCATTACATTTGCTATAAGGCAGATTGCATATAGTCCCTTTAACATGAGGATTGAGGACTGAGGACTGACTGCATTTTAAGAAATTTGGGAATATTTTTTTAGTAAAAACAACATACAAAAAAAAGATTTTTGAGTATGTATTCTAATATTAATTTTATTTTCTTCCATAAAAATCTTCTTCAATCAGACACCTTTTGCTTGAGGCAACAATCAGAGAAGCATTTGGGTTCTACATCCTCAAATCATTTGAATAAAATATTTATTGATGGAGCGATCAAGTAATGTGTTTTGGTTAAGATCCTTTGACACTTTATTTATCAGAAAAATTATGGCTTATTCAATAACGAAAAGGTAAATCAACCCCCATTATACTAAAGGAAATATGATGCATTCATAATTCAACCAAAAGGAGATAACATGGAATCATGATAATCCAAAATAATTATTATCCAAGGCAGGCATTGCATATTTATATATTTCAGAAATTGATAAAGCATTGTGTATGTGACAACTTATAGATTTCAATTAATGTTTTCTTCAGCTTCATTTGAGGGAATTTAGAATCCTGAAAAGGACTACAGTATTTCCGTTTAATTTAGATATTTAATCTGCCAAACTTTTCCTAGTAAGATTTTTACGAGTTATATATTCATTATATTATATTTTATGTAAAACAATTTAAGATCTATTTGATAGCTCTTGATTTACATAGGTCAGAATTTTATTATCTTCACATTCCAAATAGTAATATTTTATAAACCCTTTATCATTGTAATACATGAAAAAACTTACACAATAAGATGCAACAGAATTAGTTCATCTTTTTGTCTATTTGTCATCACATTTTATCCGTGTTAGTTTTACAACAACATTTTGTTTTTCCCTTTTACATATGGATAGTGATTTAGGCACAGATTTTGTGCATAGAAATCATCCACATAACACTTTATAACCACATATTTTAACATTTAAAAAGAAAACAAAATAACACAAAAATTCTGTACCACACAATCAAAAAATTCGGGGGATAAGGGTACCGAACCTCGGTGCCAAAATCATTTTCCTTTACATATACGACAAGATACCTTGTACTAACATCTGTTGAAATTTTGTGGAAGGGGAAGGATGAAGAGGGAAAATTCTCATGCATTGACCTTCTATTAAAACGGATTGTTGGATGACCGTCACGTATAGAAAAAAACAATTTTTTTTTTGTTTGTTTGTTTGTTTGTTTGTTTGTTTGTATACGTGGCAGGCATCTGATGGTCCGTTATAACATATAGTCCCCACAACCAAGGGCGGAGCTACTATGAGGACAAAGGGAGGCTAAGCCCACTCGGAAAATAAAATATTACACGATAAATTCTTCGTAATCTAGTTTGATACATAAAATATTCTTAATCCAACTCATCCGACGAACTCGATATAGTCAATTAGATCACCCGAAATAAAAATTCTGCCTCCGCCCTTGCCTACAACAGAATAACCCGATAAAAATAGGTTAAATAAAAAAAAGAAAAAGAAAAAGAAAAGATGCTTATAGAAAAGCTAGTGTTTAAGAACGGATGACAATATATTTTTATACCAATAATAATGTATGTCCATAATAAAATGAAAAATACAATAAAAATACACAACACATATTATATTATAGATTATGATGTATGACACATTGTGAAACGAGAGTCGCTTAATAATCAACAATTGAAGATACCTTGTGCCTATTTTGTTGTGCACATAACATGTTTCTTTCTGCATATTTGATTATGATGAAAATTATATCACAATGAGTAATGTTACTTGCACAACCACTCCTAAATGTGACAAAATGTCTCTCAAATAATTGATAAAGATGTAAGACTAATTGATAATGATGTAGACTTATCATGATCAATTGTAAAAAAAAAAAACATATGTGTTAGAATAATATTGGTCGATAAAAAATTACCAATGGTGTAAAAATAATATTGTCATTGGTTAGAATACCAACGGTGTATCCAGGAGAATTTCTCAGTAATAGCATCAGAGTAAATTCAAGATTCAAACAGAGACATTGGTACTATTTATATACTTTTAAAGTTCAAAATTATATCGTTATAATACAATTGCTTTTTTTCGGATCTCAACGAAAACACGACTTCCACCATAACTTCTTTAGATCCGTCCCTTTATAGCACATAATCGTGGTGATAAAAATATTTTAAAATTACAAAATGGTCCCTAAATCAAAACTCTTGCCTCTTCTTGATTTATTATTATTATTATTATTATGTAGGCAAGAAGGCACTATAGGGTAATGCTACTGTAACACTTGTCCTGCATTCATGTAACGGTGTAGTCTAGATAGAGCAATTCCAAAGCTTAATCAAAACAAGAAAGGTCCGCCGATTTCCTTTGGCCTCCCCGATTACTCCCAAGTCCCAACCCTTCTTTCCTCGTGGATCCAACCAATTCTTTTCCTTTGTTAAATGCTGCTACTACTACTTCCAAAAAAGTAGCATGCTTGGATGGTATAAATTTCTACGTCAGATTTTAGTATGGCTAATTTTAATTATAGACCCACTTCTTTTGCATATAACGTAAGGCACCATCACTTTTGTAGTAATCCATATATAATCTGTTGCAGTTGCTTAATGGATTAACATTTACTAGTAAACTATTTGATCAACCGTTACTTAGGAAATATTTACTGTCTCACCCTAACCTTACGATTCTTAATTAAAAAAATTTACATCCTGTTATTCAACAACAAACCAGAGCAACCATTCTGCGTGGCACCAATGCCTATTTTAACTAGTATTTATATTACTTTTATTTATATTATAATAAAAAGACGAGCAAAATTCGGTTTTGGTAGCATCTGTTCTTATTAATTCTTCTTCTGATGGCCTTTTCTTTTGTTTTTCTTGGGCTTGGCCTTGGCCTTGGCCTTGGCCTGGATAGATGTCCGGTAGTTTGTAATGACCCGCTTACTCTGGCCCATTAATATATAAAAATTATAATAAATAAGTTTGTTTTCAAAGCTTTCTGTGATTTTCGACCAAAAAAAAAAAACAAGCTTTCTGTGGAGGCCAACAGTCTTCGAGAAAACTTCTCTCCCTATTCTCAAGGTTGGAAACCGTGTTTTTTCGTCTTCGCCGTACGCCCTTGTGTCTTAACTTCGAACTTGCTTCGGTCTTGGATGACAGATTCGGCTGGCCTCGGTGATGGATGCTACAGGGTATGAAGAAAAATTGCTATGTCGGTACGATTTAAATTGTTTTTTAATCAACAGTTAACTATCTTCTCTAGGTTTCGCTGCCATTTTCCTCTTTAAATATGCTTCGTTATTTGCTCTATTTTATTTTTTTCAAACTGCAATTTGGTTTTCTTCTTTAGAATGAAAAGGAGATCTGCTTCTGTTTCCAGTTAGTTGCTGCACAAGCTTTAAAGGTGTGTACTCTTTAGCTTTTGCTCTTTTTTCCCGTATTCAATATGAGGACTAATTTATGTTTACCAGGTTATTTTATTGCGGTTTTTTTTTTATTAGAATTTGGCCTTCATTGATGTGGTTTTCGTGTTTTTATATTCTGTGATTGGCGTAGTCGGAGGTGATATCAGTTTTAAAATAGGTTCTTCTGTTTATGTAAGATTTTTTTTGGGGGGGATTTATTAAAATTTGGGCCTTTATATTATAAACAAACACAAAGATGAGATCTTTTCAATTTTCATGGTGATCATGGCATTTGATGTCTCTTTCTGCTGTTTCGTGTGCCTGTTGTCTCTTTCAGTGTAGTCAAACACGTAGGTGTTGCACAGGCGTTGATGAACCTGTCCCAATAATTGTTGGTTTAAATCCTATAGTCAGTTGTTCTGTTGTTTTTTTTTTCCTTTCTCTTTATGGGCTGTGAATATAAAATTGCTATTTCCTTCAAAGATAAGTCTTTTTATACGGTCATTTGAATGCTGCTAATGTCAGCTTGGGTAACAGTGCTGATTAACCCTTTGTTCTTTTGATAGCCATAGTATAGGGAATACAGAGGATGTTGTGTTCACTGAAATATTTATTGAAAACTAAACATTCATGCATAAAGGAAAATTGCCATACCTTTACTACTGCTTCTAAGGCACTAGCTTTTGTGTTACGGTCGCAGAATATTATGGTTGTGCAATATTTCGTTTTGGGTGTCTGATATTGTGATTTCATGGATAAAGATGAGAAATGAAGGGATGTTGTTCTCGGCTCGGGAAGTTGCTAAATTGAAAAAGAAGTGGACACTGTTGGTCCAAGTTATTGAAAGGTGTGATGTTGAAAAAACCTTATCGACAACTGATCCAACCCTATTTCGGAACTACTGGCTAAGCGACATGATGGTATGTTGGAAAATAACAATTGACGCAGTTGCTTATAACGGACCTTAATATTTGAGTTTTCCCTTTCTTAATGAATAGGGTACTAAGATTCCAGCTGTTGTTTTGATATATACAGAGATCCTACCATTATTTTGGAGGTACCTAATCGAGCTGATCTCCTGCCGATTCAAGTTGCTGTCAGCTCAATCAATGCAGTAAATTCCTCATTTCAGGCAAAAATAGCTTCTGGTTCCCATCCTGTTCAAGCTGCAACAGGTCCTTTAATGCAAAACAAGGTTGGGAACATTGGTGTGTATCATGTATAAAGAGAACATGGTGGTATCTTTCAAAAAAAAAAAAAAAGTTGGTAAAGTATAGGTAACTGTAGTCTAACTGTACAAGCCGTCAACGTTAGTTTATGAACGTGTGTGTTTATATTACTGTGCATATTATGATTGGTAGTGCTTTACACAGGTGTCACTTCGACTGGGGTGCTTCCAGCTGATTCGTATACCCCTGATGCAGAATTTATGCTTGGATGTGAAGTTGTACAGCTTGATGAAAAAATATGAATGTAAGCGTTTAAGGCTTATAATTCCCTTCTCATATGATTCATTTACGGCAACCGGTTCCTATACATTCTGGGACATTTACAATGGTGTACTGTATTCAACGTTCCCTTTTGTTTTTAGGAAACTATTGCAATATATTATGACACATAAACTTATATATCTTCCTTGGATTAATTAATAGAAATATAGATGGACTTTTTTTTTTTTTTTTTTTTTTTTTTTTTTTTTGAGGGTAGATAGACTTTAACACCCTTCTATACAAAAACTCTTTCCGTGCGGTGGTATGATATCATTGTTTTATGATGGTTTCATATATGCATAACATGCAAAGACCAATATGCTCAGACTATTTAGATTTCAATGTACTATATTAGCACGCCTATCTTTCAAGCTAGACAAATTGTTTTGTAGGAAATATATAAGTAATATATTCAGCTTTGTATGCATTCTTGCAATTGCACTATTAATTGATACTTCACTCTGATGCCTGTTCTTAAAGAATTAACATGTTAATCTTTAAATTAAGCGGGAGTGGTTTAAAAGAACAAATAAGAGGGGAAAAATAGGAATCAAGACGGTAGAAATACAAATTGGGTGATAAGGACATTTTCATTGTTAGTTACTCCAAATCCATTGTTCAGTAGAATTGACTTCAAATCCACTATACTATTGTTTCGTAGTTTTTGACAAAAATAGCCCCGAAATGATATCCAAAAAATATCAAATTGAATGTCTAAATAAAGAGAACGTAAAAAAGAAAAATTTGGAGAAAGAATTATGATCCAGATCAAAAGATATATTCATTTTTCTAATTAAATAGGAGAAAGTTTAAATTATAGTGGAATAAACACTTGTCCTTTTTATCCAATAAAAAATTTCACCGTCCTGTTTGCATATTTCTCATTTCAAATTGTTCTTTTAAACAAAAAACCCTTAAATTAATTATTACTCATTCCAATTTTACCCTATTATCCACACTTTACATGTCTTATACCACATGTTAATACCTGAAAAAACGTTCAATTCTTCGTCTACAAATCGGGGCACAAGCATTTATTCTAAATATATTAAGGGTTGGTTACATTTAATGGTGTTTATTAATATTTTTAATACATCTTTTCTTAATTAATTAAGTACCACTTAATTTTATATTGCAAAAACAAGAAAGTTTTCAGCGTCTACAGACATGCTTAACGCTGAATTTTTTTTTCTGCCAACGTTTTAATCAACTTTTTTTTTCAATGCATTTTTTTAAAATCTTTTTATTCTTATGCTACTCATACTAAAGTAATTACTTTGATTAAATATAATTTATATTTACTATTTCTTATGAATTTATTTATTGTAAAAAAATAATGTAAAATGGGTAATACTTTAAAGTATGAAGTATTATTTGAAATACACATAAATAACTAAACTTATAAGCGAAATATTGCATAATAACCACATCATTAAACATATATTTATATATATGTATGTATGTGAGTTCTAAAAAAGAATGTATATATGTGTGTGTGTGTGTGTGGGGGGGGGGGGGGGGGGGGGGGGGAGAATGTGTGAGAGAGAGTTTGTATATGTATATATCTAACATATTCTGATTTTAGATTTAAAGTGTTACCAAATAGTCTAATTGATTTTAGTACTTAAATCATTCAGTTACTTAATGTATTCTGAATTCATACTTCAAACTTCAGATTTCACACTTCAGATTTAACAAACGGCCAATGGAATAAGAAAGGTTATGCGTCGGCTGTTCGGACGGGAACGGACGAAACGAAAAGGCTGCCGGCAACTTGTTTTCTTTCTTTCATGTTAAGGTGCAATTGCTTCTTTTATATTATTATTTTATTTTTATATTTGATTTGTTAGATTTTTTTAGTTATTTAATTGTTAATTCCTCGATTGCTATAGATTGTTAGACCTAATTGTTTATACTCCTCGATTAAATTGTTAGGATTCCTTTATTTTTTGATTTCATCGATTCATGATCATGATATATCGTTTGATTATTTAGGCCTGATAGTTAAGCGGTTATTTTGATCTAGGATCAAAATCCATCTTATGCGGCTGCCATAAAAGTTTGGATTTTTAGTGGTAAACAACACATTGTCTACCGGTTCGTAGCCCGTAGGATTCCATATTATGGAAAGAGATAATCTAGGTTAAAATTAGTCCGGTTGGATTAATACATACTAATTGAGCCTCTCTAATCTTTAAGGCTGTTATGTCACCAAACTTCGGGCGGTTGTTGCGGGGTGTGCCATAATTAGGGTGTAATTACTGGCGGTTGTCCGAATTAACGAATTTAGGAGAGATTGGTTGATTCACGGTGTGGTCAATTATAACCAATTTATTAATAATTTAACGAGTCATTCTTGAATCGATAAACAATCGTAGGATTCGAGGGGGAAAACGATTAATTAGCTGGAGCTTTTCTTCATTTATTTTTCTTTATTTTATTTTGTTTTAATCCTTAGGAAGTAGTTATAAAAAACCAAATATCATCTGTTCTACAAATTTTAGGAGAAATAAATACACCGTTCACTATGGGTTCGACCCACCAAATTTTGACGGCCCGGATCAGACGGTCACACCTCAACTGTTCTAGAGTACCAATGACGGTTTGACTGTAAAATCCCAAACTTCAATCAATTTAACCACAGACCTAATAATTAAGGTACCTCACCATATATTCAATCCTTGTATACATACTATAATGCACCGAGTGTTATGGTTACATAATGAATTCTTTGAGACTTTCTTGAACCGTTCATTTAGATGCATACTATAAACATATAAAATGATTAATATGAAATTACTTTTAACAAATTTAAAAATACATTATTGCATCTTTCGGGCACTACTTCTAACAAAAACTTTAGGAGGCGTACTTGCATATCCCTTACAACGCCGTATAAGGCGAGGAGCCTTATATGCATTGGATGAGGAAAATCCAAGAAGGAAAATGAGGCAAGATTGAGGGTGGCAAAGCGGTGGAAGGAAACAGAAAAGACGATGACATCGAAAGAGCGCAAATATTACTATGGTCCTCCAAGACCAATAGGAAATCGGAAAAACACATGGGGCCCTACCGTGTAAAATATAAATGACATTTTTTTTTACAATTTTACCATTCTTTTAAAAAAAATTATTGATGGAACAAGTATGACATAATGATACATGACCACTATAAAACTGCTGTAGAAAGAGATACTATTTATGGAACTTTTTTATAAAAAAATATTTATGAAACTTAATAATTACAATTTTGTATTTTACAAGAGTTTAATGAGAAATTTATATATCATTATAATATAAAGTAAAAGAAAACCAAAACATGTCAAAAGCAAGAATTGAACTTGCATAAATAAGAGTTTATAATCATTACTTATATACATTATAATAATTTACGCTATTATTAAAAGTGTAATTTTGGCCTATTATTATATAATGAGCCCTGGACATTCGTCCGTGTAGCTAAGGCCTATGACGGGCAGTCGAGTAATCTACCATTTTTTCCTATCAATTGAAGCCAACCCTTTTCTTTCTGGTGAGTGTATGCCTTTGTCACTTTTTTGTTTTACGGTCGTTGAGTCAGCCTAAATTTTATTTATTAATTTTTTTGCGTTTACGAATGATTACACACACCCGTATGCCTATAGATAGGCTCGAACCTTGGTCTTCACGTCTATAGCCTAGTTAACCATTAGATCGATTTTACTGAGTATTCCTAAATTTTAATTATAACGTGGAAAGTTTTGATGAGTTAATTGCATTTAAAAATATTGATTTTCCTTCAAAAAAATAATATTGATTATACTTTTGTACCGGTATTGAATAATGGGGAAAGGGGCCAAAAGCCAAAAGGACAAAGAATGTTATAAATGAGGATGGAAGGACATTTTTAGTTTTGTGTGATTAAAAATGACAAATTTACAATAAATGGACCGAAATACCCATGATTTTTTTTGTTGATAATTCGGAGTAAATGTTGTGTCATAAATTGGAGTAAATGACGTGCCATAAATTGGGAGAGTGAATCTGCCAAATCAATTTATTCAGTGTAGTTACTCGGTAGCATAAAAAGAAATAGTAACAATCAACAAAATATAATTACAATAAAAAATTGTAGTAACACAAGAAAAAATGTAGTAACATTTAAAAAAAGTAGTTACAACCAATGAAATAAAGTTACAATCAAAAAGATGTAGTAACACTCGAAAAACATGTAGTAACAGCCAATAAAATATATATAGTTACGGCAAAAAAATGTAGTAACATTGAAAAATTAGTAGTAACAACCAATAAAATAGACGTAGTTATAGCAAAAAAAATGTAGTAACACTGACATGGATCGTGTAACATAGGTGGAGTAATTTTGCATCAAAATCGTAGATAAAGTGAGTATTTTGTTTCACATTAAAATAAAAAAGTGTGTCGTATAACTGATGCGTAAATAATTTAGAATTAATTGGCAGTTATAATAAATGATGAATGAGCATTAAATTCATTAAATGCATTGATTGGCTGTTTTTTTTTTTGGGTAGAAAAGTATTAAATGACAGATTTTATAAGGGCATTGTTGAAACTTTACTCCAGTTTTGTCCTGATTAAGTATCAATTTCCTTGAATCCTAATTTATTCATAAAGATGTCCGTCTTGGCAAAAATCTATTAAATAATTATGTAAAACAATATTGGTGTTCAACATTTTCAAAACCGAACCAAACCGACCGAACCGATGCAAACCGAACCGTTTAAATGGATTTCGAAACTATGAAAACCGAACCAAACCGACTTGAATTGGTTTGGTTTTGGTTTTAAAAACTAAGACCGAAAAACCAAGCGAAACCGAACCGACAACTAAGATAGTTAAAATATATATGTTCAAATATATATATATATATATATATATATATATATATATATATATATATATATATATATATATATATATATATATATATATATATATATAATAGTTCAACGTGAGTATTCTATCAACATATAAACTTATATATGTACGATGGCCGAAGTATGTTGAAATTCACATAGCGTTGGCACATTTTCGATGACTTAATTTTTCTATCATGTGTTTGCTGGTTATTATTTATTTTGATATCAATTTTAGAGCAATTTTCGCTATTAATTACATGTATTATTCGACGGAGTGTTTTCCTTTTGAAATTAGTGAGACTTAATAATTATTGAGTAGCAAGTAATGACATAATGAGAAAATAACGTTAGTAATTTGTCTATCTTGAGGTAATTATGTGTTATTAGATCAAGTTAGTTACTATGTTTAATTTACATTAGTCTTTGAAGTGTAAACCGACTAACCGAACCGAACCAAACCGATTAATTGAAAAACCGAGCCGAACCAAACCAAACCGTCTATGATAAGATTGGTTTTGGTTTCATATTTTCAAACTGAAATATTTGGTTTGGTTTTGATAATACTTAAAACCGAACGAAACCAAACCGTGAACACCCTTAAGTAACACTGATCGAATTGATCAAAATATTTTTTTTTGAGGAACCAAAAACTTATTAATCAATATCCGCCAAACAAGCGATAAAAACGTCACCCGGGGGCAAAGAATCCCAAAGTGTCCGAGAAGTAACCAACAATCCATGTCGAGTTAAAAGATGCGTTGAGGCATTCCCCACCCGCCGAATAAAAGAACAAGAAACAGACTGAAAACTAGACAACCGTGCCAAACAGTTCTGAACTAAACACCCCTGAGCACCCTGAACCCTAAAGTTGGTGAGCCGTATGATGGGCAACTATCTCTTGCGGTTTGGAGAGGACTCAGCTGTTAGTTAGTACCCTATTGGCTCGGTTTCGGGGTGGACCCTTTCACTCTATTATATTATATACGCTTAGCGAAAAGAATGTTTTTTGTTACACCTACGACATGGATTCTATATGAATCAATGGATCGTGACAAGTCGTTAAAATACTAGAAAAAAATGAGAAGTTAAATTGAAAATAATACTCCATGGTGACCGATAGCGAAGTAATACCGTGAGCTTTTGTGGATCGCGGTCTCACACACTAATCCCTACAGGTGCCCGTAGTAGGCCGGCCGCCCTACCTAAACCAATCATCATATCGGTTCCTAGGCCCTATTGCTGGAAAGGCTCGGCTTTAAAACCGTATGTGGAGCTTCCACCTTATACGTCTCCTCTAGGGATGGAGGTAGGCCCAGCCCCCCGATGGGGGTTCATTTCACCCTTCCCATGAGACTCTACCGGTTTTAAAGCTGCGTCACGGGGTATCATGTCGAAAAGACATGGTCGAAGAGGCTGCGCCTTACGGTTACTTTCTAATGATGTATATGTTAGGACTCCATCTTCTTTTATTCCCACTTAGTGATCAGTCCGCTAGTTCACGCAAATCCGAAGAAGTTATCACGGACGAGCCACATGCAGGGAAACTTGCACGTGTGGGCCTTTCTCGATCTTGATTTGCGTAGAATTTTCCCGTCGCATCCGTCTTCAGGATGATCTAGTCACAGGCCAAACAATCACTCTCTACTTCCAGCCGATGAATCCCTAAGCGCTGCGCCTCCTCCAAAGCCAGAGAAATAGCTCTAAGCTCCATATAGTCCACGGGATCGCCTGGATCAAAATCGTACGCGAAGGAATGCAATATTAGTCAATGTGAGTCCCGGAAGATTATCCCAATGCCCGCATCTGTCGCTGTAACTGGCGCATTGCACTTTAGTACGCCTCGTATCTGTCGCTGTAACTAATCGCAAAATAATTATTAATTGGTGATAATTGAATTATATATATCTGAAATCTGAAGTTTGAAGTCTGAATATAATAAGTATCTGAAACTTCAATAAGAATGTCTGAATCTGAAATCTGAAAATAATTAGATCGTTTGATAACATTGACCATCTAAAATCTAAATAAAACTTAATTTTACGATTTTGACCTCTTAATTTTTCATAAACATAAAAAAAACATAAATTACATGCCGGGCCATACTTTTATATATATATAAATATATATATGTGTGTGTATGTATATGTATGTAAACATATATTTGTATATGTATATCCGTGTGTGTGTATATATATATATATATATATGTATGTTTAATTACATTCATGTACACATATAAACACACACAAAGTACATACATGTATTTATTGTATATATATATATATATATATATATATATATATATATATATATATATATATATATATATATCACGCCTAAATCATAAACTGATGTATATATGCAAGTAATATTATATAATAAATAATATTAAAACAATGACGCACTTTTTACCATTATAGTAATGTGAATTTTTTATAACAAATTCATGGAGTAGTTGTCGAAAAAAAAGGAATTAACATATTGGGTGAGCTGCAAACGAAATGGTGGGTTGTTATGCGCCCACCATTTGTTTTCGGCCATTCCTCTTGTTAACTGATTATCCGATTCAGTGATAAGCAGGATCTATATGTCTGAAAATTTTACTCTACGGTTAGGAGCGTCTTAATTTTTTAAGTGGTGTTACATATCTTTATCAAACATCACTAAATTTAACTGTCACTTAATAAATTAAGAATAAGTGCTGAATTAACTTATCAAACACGCCCTTAGATTATACTCCCTCTGTTCCTAATTATATTTCGTGTTTGAGAAAAACACACTGATTAAAAAAATGAGTATTCCAAAAGAAAAATGTTGGAAAGTGTAGTGGTGTAATGAATATGAAGGATTAGTTTGTTGAATTAGTCTAGAAAGTTAAAAAATAGTACTGAAAAACAAAAAGAGTATTAAAATATGTATTGGAACCGTAACTACGACATATAAATAGGAAAAATTGATTTTGGCAACTGCGACATATAATTAGGAATAGAGGGAGTAATAGTTTATATACGTTCCCTCTCGTAAACCCCTCGTAGAATAAATTTTAAAATATAAATTATACTAATACATCGTATGGAAATTATTATTATTTTTATTTTCCTTTTCTTTTTATTTTCCAAAATTCTCACACACAATATTTTCGTAAACATTTGAAAAAACTAGACAAAATAAGATAAGTATTACATAAACTCTAAGAATATCTAAAATAGATATTCGACATTTATACGGTGCCAAAAGAAATTATGATTGACCTTTGAAATATTATAAATTATAAAAATGATTCTTTATCAATAAAAAAAACATATAAACTTGATACAGTGTATTATTTATTTAATTATTATAGATATGAAAATCGTGTATTTTAATGTTTCTATTGAAAAAAGCTTAAATAAAGAAAAAAAGAATTAAAATATTGGGTTCAGGAGTTTTGTTGGGGAGTGTCGGTGCCGTGTCGGGGAGTGTTGACAGTGTGTCGGAAGCGTGTCGGATATTTAAAATTTAAATAATATTAATTTAATTAGCCGACACGTGTCGGAGACAATATCAGAGCGTATCGTACCGTGTCTTGTGCCGTAAACGGCACACGACGATCAAATTAAAGTTTCGGTGCTTCATAGGTGGAGACAAACAGATACTCCGATATTCGATCTGATCATCTGAATAATGGAAAATTCTATTCTAGGGACTCCCTACTAGGGAACTGTCTACGTGGCAGCATCTGGATCACACAATTTCCACACACGGGGCACTGTGTATTCCACATCGTAAATCGCGCGGTCCGTATCTCGCCACGTAGCGAGCTCCTATTGTGAATCCCTACAAATAAACGACCCCTGAATAATGTATTGCCTAGGATTATTTGTTATAAAAAAAATAAAAAATAAAAAATAAAAAAAGGTTTAGAGTAGTTATACAAGTTACACCTGGACCACCAACAAATCATGTAACAGTAGTCAGCGTTTCAATGTTGCCCTAGACACGGTTGGCCTCCTCATCCCGCGACATTATTGAAACTCTGATCTCAAACTCGCTCTTTGAGGCACAAATCCTGTCACTTTTGTGTGCTGGGGATCGAGATATATATAAAGGAAAAGTGTATGTAATGGGACGTACTGGAACGGGTCCACCCGGCGGCAAGAAGGGCAATAAGGCAATCGATCGGAGCATGCTGCTGGAGAGGTTCCGTCCGATAGCGCCGAAGCCAGTCCCACCAGGATCAGTTGCGGCGGCGGAGAAACTTCCCTATGTAAGGACAAAGCGTAAGTACATTAAAAAAAAAATCAAGCCAATTAACAATAATAATCGTCTTATTAAAGAGGGAGGTAGGAAAAGAGATGCAACGTCGGACTTTGCCGATGACGCACTTCTGTCCCCGGCACTCGTCGGCGTCGTTGGGGGGTCTAGAGAAGAAGGATCTTCCACCATGTGGATTTGTCCACCGGAGCAGCCTCCTCCTCCTCCAATATCGATTTACCCTAACAAAACAGCGGATTACCCCACCGTGAGGAATCGGAACGCAGGAGGAGGAGCGCCAAGGAGGGTCGTGAAGTCGTGGTTGGAGGTTTATGGCATGAAGAAGACAGTCCCGGCGGGTCACATAGGACTGTGTGGGAATAGTGACAGAGAGAAATTAATGAACCTGGAGAAGGACACGTGTCCAGTACTGATATCAGATTGTGAGCAGAGCGTGAAATACACGAATCCTGCATACAAGAAAATGGTGGACGTTGGTGTTGAAGGCGGCGAGGCTGAAGAGGAGGAGGAGGAGGAAGAGGAAGAGGGAGGGCGGCAATTAGTGTGGATAGTGCTGAAAGAGAAGGTACCAGACACGTGGACAGTGTTTACATGCATAGGGACAGTGGTGTACATATGGGGTAAGAAGAAGCACACACAGACCATGCCTTGTGATGTATGGAGATTGGACTTTGGAGGATTTGTATGGAGGCTTGATCCTCAAGCTGCTTTAACGTTGGGAAGATGATATGATAACACCGCTTCCTACCTTAATCGATCAGGTATGGTCAATAATGATGGCTATCTATGCTTATTTATTTATATATATTTATTTATTTTCAAACTATAATTCTTCAATTCCTCTACTGCGTGCTGCATTTAAATCATGTCCCTTTTAACAACTTTCGGGCTAAAATAATTATTGGTTTTCGAAGCAATAATCATGGAAGAATGATTCCCCTGGCCCCGTTATGCTCTCGATATTTCCTTTAATTTACTATGATGAGCATTGCATGCAGGACATGACGATATGCTCTACCTCCTTCCTTTGCTAAACGTAGTCTTATGTATTACATATCAAAGGAAGTGAAGTTTGACATTTTTATAAGACCGAACCGAGTGAATTTCTATTGTGTGTGTGTTCTCATATTTATTAACTACTGTTGCGTTACAACACAACACTCCACCCCGCGGGTATGTTTAACATATCCGTGGGGTGGAGGGTTGTGATGCAACAATAGTTAAACCCTTGGGGTTCAAGCCAAGGTTAAGTAATGAGGGTTCAACAATATAGAGAGAGAGATACTTCTGATCAATCACACTTAAATACTCTCTCCATTTGTCTTATCTTATTTGTATTCGTTACTCAATGATCATCAGTTGTTAATTTATTTGTCTTATCTCAATGTAATATGTAGTTAACTTAATTAATTACCAGGTTCTTACGCGATGCTCAAGCATCTTAGCTATTGTCGAGACACTCTAATTAAACAAACCAGCTAGAGAATAGGTATACTCGACCGTTATAATAGTAGTACCTATTTTTGTCGAGTGTGGGACAACTGCTTCAACAAGAATAAAATGCAAAATAGGAAGAATATATAACATATATAAATCGCTCTAAGATTAAGGTATTGCTTAAATTCGTTTTAGGAGTCCATCACAGTTCTATCTCATATTTTATCCTCCTTTCCCAATGTGGTTATGCTTTCCTCCAATTTCTCATATTTTATCCTCCTTTCCTAATGTGGTTATGCTTTCCTCTAATTTCTCATATTTTATCCTCCTTTCCTAATGTGGTTATGCTTTCCTCTAATTTCTCATATTTTATCCTCCTCCGGAAATAGTTTAGCCCCGAATTCATTGTAGACAAAGGCTTTTTGACCCCATTTTTATTTAGCACGTCGTCATTGGATATTTGATCCCTTAATTTTGGGCTTATATATTTGTGAAAGATAAACCACCGCTCAATGTGATTATATATGGTTAGTGTCTTTTGCATCGCTTATACAAGTAAAAGGTAGATGTCATCCTTACTTGTTCCACTTGGAAAACGAGGGATGTAATGAACTGATATGGATGTTGTACCGAAATATCTAAGATTAACTTTTGTTGAACCATTCTAGGCTTACCAATGGCGACTCTTATTACTTCCACATCCATGGCGATCACTACTAGACAACACTAAGGGCATGCCGCATGCGTTTGCATTGTTGGTATTAAATGTAATTCAATGAAATGGAATGAAGACATTTTATTATTGTGTTTGACACACAACGGAATATAATGGACGAGATTCCGTCTGATGTGATTGATTGATAGCACGATGGATGGTGGGTAGTGGGTGGTGAGCGTGAGGGTTAGCCGGAGTATGGGTATGTGGATGCCTAACCATGCTAGTCTTAAAAAGTCCACTAAAAATTTGGATATATGTATATAGAGAGAGAGATGAGGGGCGGGTTGGTAGTTATGGGAATTTCTAATGTGGGTCTTTATTTGCACAACACTCAATCTACTTGTGCACCAATCTACATGTGCACCAATCTACCTGTGCAATGCAACAGGACCGACTTTGTGAAAGTCGGTCTGGAGCCTAGAACCGATTTTTTAAATACGGGTCTTTTTTTTTGCAGCAAACACAATCTACTCGTGCACTACCTTACCGACTTTGTGATACAAAGTCGGTCGGTGCTAAAGGCTAGAACCGACTTTTACTAGTGTGGTTGAAATAATAGCCCATTTTTCTAATAGTTGCTAATAATAAACAAATTGGATTCATGTGGGAATTTTGGACAAGCATGCATGCATGTGCGGGGCTAAAATTCAATTATGAAAAGAAAACAAAAAACTGTCGGCCCTGATTTAGAATCCTTTTGAAGTTTAACTAGAATAGGCAGACATTGAAAACAAAAGTCCCAAAAAAGGTAAAAGGAACAATATCTTTACAAAGTTGGAGAGAAAAAGACATCTTACTGTACTATATCTATAATAATTAAAAAAATATTCGTTGACCCCTTTAGTATTTTACTTGGGAAGGTGATACATCCACTATGTATTATGTATAGTGGACAATCACTGCACATTTTCATCCATTCACTTTAATCAACGGCTACAATTTAGGTAGTGAATGTGCACTACACATATTGTGTAGTGCACATATCATTTTCCTTTTACTTATGGATGAAACCATATTATCATATACATATCCAATCAACAAGCAACATGCTTTTGCTTGATTCTTTTGATAGCAGCTTTGGTTTGTGCATCAGCATTTGCTTGTGCATTATTCTTTGTGCAACATTTCCCTCAAAAAATGTGTAACATTATTCTTTATCTCAGATCAAAAAAATTTCCTTCATTTTATCAATGGACTTTTAAGGACTGACTACCTTGGAGAACTTCATAATAATATAAGTTTGGTTCTCCCCATTAATACATATTTTCCTTTTTCTTCCAATGATGGAGGTATGTAGATACAAAAGACTCGGGAGATTAAGCCCACCCGAACAATATAATTTTTTACACTAAAAAATGTATTTAGTCCACTAAATCGTCTTAAATCATCTGACGATTTCCACTAAATCATCTTACATCATCCGACGATTTGATTATAATTCATTAGCCTATCCTAAGAAAAAATCCTGGTTTTGTCCTTGTTTTATGCTCTTGCTTCCGTGGTGTTTTAAACTTCACAGTTTGTGAATGTTTGCTCGTCCAAATTATCACACTTGCCTAGGTGATGAGCCTGGCTAGTGGTCTAGCAATTATGATCTACACATGTCTATCTTTGCTAATGCAGCGCCCCGATTGTTTTATCCCCTGCTACCCGTCAGCTCTTAAGGACATTTCTATATCTTATTTCTCTTAGAAGTCTATCAATGAAAAAGGTTGAACCTTATGGACATAGTTTGGATTTTAGAAACAATGCCTAGCTGGCTTTGCCAACTTAGTATTTCTTTTTGAGATCACAAGACTCGAACTCGATGCATAGAACACTGTTTTTTTAACAATTCGACCAAGTTCAAAACAGCTACATGACGTAACGTAACTAATGATTTTTGTTGTCCCTTGTCCCTTGTTAGGTATGTAGAATGCCAGCTTAATTCAGAATTATAGCACTGATTCCAACACCAATATATAGTTGCATAAAACGAGTTTCCTTCTCTGTGTAGGATTCACTTTTGCTTTGTTTTTTCGATGTATTTTGTCAGAAACCATATGAGGGTTAAATGTATTAATGTGAGTGATACCGGAGAGCAGTCCTCACAAAGTAGGCAGTGGAATTTAAATGAAAACAAGGGACTTGATTTGAGTATAGAAAGTATAGTATTCTAGTGGTGGCAATCAACCGTGGGAGAAGATGGTGGTTAATGTGAATATTATGGTTTTGAAGCTACTTGGAAGAGTTGCAAGGCAAATTGAAACTTTGGATTCATTTATAATCGCTTTGAAGATATGTAGAAATAAGGATAATTGCAAAGAATACAAGCTTGCTAAGGAAGAAGCTAAAAAAATTGAATAGAGCCATAAAGGAAATAGGAATTTGAAGAATTTTAATAAAGGATTGCACCACACTAAATCTACCGGTGCACCACACCAAAATGAAAATTTGTAACATCTATTTGTTGCACCACACCTAATCACCTATTATTTCAAGATTTTAAAATCTACCTCTACACATCTTCTCTACAAAGTTAAGAAAAAAAATACATTGCAAACATTTTTTTACTACCACCAAAATTTTATAGTATCATATCTTCCACCAAACTTTTAAAATTTAAAAGAAAAAAACCATCTCCATCTTCAAACCCAAACCAATTTTCCTATCACCCAAACCAATTTTTCTATCTTCTACATCTTCTTCATCTTCAAACCCAAATCAATTTTTCTATCAACATACCCATTTTTCTATCTTCTTCATCCTCTTCATCTTTTCATCTCCATCTCCATCTTCAAGCCCAAATCAATTTTTCTATCTCCAAAACCATTTTTCAATCTTCTTTCATCTTCATCTTCAAGCTCAAACCCATTTTCCTATCACCAAACCCGTATTTCTTAATCTTCTTCATCCTCTTCATCTTTTCATCTTCTTCTTCATCATTAAACCCAAATCAATTTTTCTATCACTAAACTCATTTTTCTATCTTCTTCATCTTCTCACCAAACCCATTTTCATATCACCAAACCCATATTCTCATTCAATTTGCTTGAAACCCCAATTTCTACTATTGGGGGTTTTTGATTCCATTGTTTGATCCATCCAAATCTTGGTTTACACCTCCAAATAGGCTTCTTTTTCATTTATTTTGGTGAGATTTGAAGTAAATGATGCTGAGAATGATTATGAAGAAAAAAAAGATGGGGGGTGATGAGGAAGATGGGGAGATGATGAAGATTATGATTCTAATGAAGATTGTAAAAAAATGATGATGAAAATTATGAATATGATGAAGATGATTAATATAATGGATTTGTGAATGTTTTGTAAAAGATTTTTGATGAATATGATGAATTGTGGGCGATGAATATGATGATTTAGGATGAAGAAAGATGGGTTATGAAGATTGTAAAAAAATGATGATGAAAATTATGAATATGATGAAGATGATTAATATAATGGATTTGTGAATGTTTTGTAAAAGATTTTTGATGAATATGATGAATTGTGGGTGATGAATATGATGATTTAGGATGAAGAAAGATGGGGTGTGTAGGTAGGGGTGTAGGATGTACGGTATATTTAATTTATGGACCAATATGTAATAAAAAATAATTGTTGGGGAAGTAGTATAAAAGTGTGGTGTAAAAGTAGAAAATGTGGTGTAAATAAAGAATGAAAAATATTTGAAATTCAATTTGATACAAAGGTGGATTTTGTTTTTAGGTGTGGTATAAAAGATAGAGTGATGCAGTGGTAGATCAGTTGTGGTGCGAATAAAGTCCCCTTAATAAAATCTTCACATAGATGACGATTTAGTTCAAGTTAAATGTATTAAGAGTATTTTTGGTGCATAAGTATATACAAGAAAATATGAATATGTAGTATAGTTGAGGAAAGGAAACGACTTGGGAATACATAACATCTGCTAAGGGTAGGATAGGAACATCCAAACGTTGAGTCCAAAACAACATTCAAATTACACGAGTCCAACGAATGCTCTACAAAACCCCCAAGTCACAAAAAAGTATTACAAGTCCAAATCTAGCTTATTACAAAATGAAATTAAGAACAAAACTCTTCTCCACATCATCATGTGGTCACTCCTCGTCAAATTCTAAGTCATCATCATAACCTGTATCACCTTTTCGGGATGGGACCATAATATCGGGGTAAGTTCAAATGTACTTAGTAAGAGCCAGAAGCATCAATAGGTATATATATATTATTCACATAATATTCTACACTCTTCCAAATACTATGTTGTAAAGAGTACACTCCCCTCTACTAGTCCGGCTAGCGAAAAACTCCATTAACAAATGAGTAAGTTGGAAACAAAGTCCAATGACACTTTGCATGGTGAAGACTGCACCACGACATATTCAGCCCCTTAGAAAGCATGGGCCTAGCCCAAGTGGAGTCCAACTCCCGATTGCGATATTGAAACGTGTCTCACCAAGGACTAAGCATGTATCTTTTAGACTCTCAAGTATGTATTTAAGTGATTAAGCCAACCACCTATATTCATTACACGGAAAAGGCTTCCTACGGACCACTAGACCTTATCACATTGCACAGAAATATTGGATCCTAATCCAGTACCCACAAGGCTAAGAAATAAGTTTTCCGGTGATCCCGAGTGTCTTCCGCAAGAGGGTTTGCAAAAGGTGTTGAGCCAAATCCACCAAAAATCGAACCCTTAACTTTGTCTTGCGATATTGAAACGTGTCTCACCAAGGACTAAGCATGTATCTTTTAGACTCTCAAGTATGTATTTAAGTGATTAAGCCAACCACCTATATTCATTACACGGAAAATGCTTCCTACGGACCACTAGACCTTATCACATTGCACAGAAATATTGGATCCTAATCCAGTACCCACAAGGCTAAGGAATAAGTTTTCCGGTGATCCCGAGTGTCTTCCGCAAGAGGGTTTGCAAAAGGTGTTGAGCCAAATCCACCAAAAATCGAACCCTTAACTTTGTCACATAACATATACTACTCCCAATAAAGTACACAATCAAGCCACAGGGGAAAGTCGAGCATTTCACAAGCTTCAGAGCTCACAATAAATCCTTTGTTGGTGAATCAGGGGAATGAGTCAATTGCATTTCAAGTACCTATTATAATGGATCAGGGGATTGAGTCAGTTGCAAGCTTAATTGTTGGTGTGATATAATGGAGGTAAAAAACTTCATATCGAGTAGAAAGAAAACAAAGCATGTGAAATTCAGTTTTTTACAAAATATGAGATCAAGTGATTTATATGTTAAACATATACTTGATAAACAGAGAGAAGACGGAGAAAACATATGTTGCTCTTCTCATTAATTCGTTAATATGGTACATGGTACTACACACAAATAAGATAAACTCTAAAGTCGTCCTAACCCAACACCATTCTTAATCTATAATGATTTCTGTTTATACTCAATCTGATTCCTTCACAGACTCGACCGCTCGTAGGATAAACACAATACCAACAAGATAAAGACATCGCGGCATTTATCTAATACATTCGTATTGTTGACATTCCTTCTCATGTTGGAGCATAGATTTCAATCATGCCAGACTTGGAACAAATGAATTCCAAACGATTTCCATTGACTCATTTAGTAAACAAATCAACTAGTTGATTTCCAGTTCGAACGAATGGTACGTGTGTGGTATAGTATGGGGTGGTTTCTAAATATTTAACATCTGCGGAAGTGAAATAGCGATGTAAAGTAGGGTTGGAACATCTATGCCCTTTTTGAGTGCGTGAATACCCCAAGAAAATGCATTTGGTTGCTCTTGGGTCAAACCTGTCAAATCCTCGACCTAGATTGTGAACATAGCAGACTCACCCAAAGATTTTTTGATGTAAGGTTAATGGTGGTTCAGAAGGGAAAAGTGTTGAAAAAGGAGTCTCTGTCTAAAACAGGAGTATGTATGCGATTGCTTAAATGACATGAGAATGGAATCACTCTAGAAGTGCTTGGGAACATTCATATAGATCCTAAGAGTGCGTGCAACATCCACAAGGTGGCGGTTCTTTCGTTCTGCCACCCTATTATGTTGTGGTGTGTGAGCACACGAGCGAGGATTGATGAATGGTCCTTTTTTCTGTTATTGAGAGAAGTGACTTGTTCGTTAGCATCGCCTATTCTCACCATACGAATATGGCTATTAAATTGAGTTTTTACCTTTTTTTGGAAATGATGAAATCATGAAACAAGTTATGTTCTAGATTTCACCAAGAAGACCCAAGTCATGAATGATCATCACAAATGTAAAAAAAATATCAAAATTTATTAGATGTAACATGGAATGGACCCCATACATCAGATTGCCCGTATTAAATGGGAGTTTGTCTCATTTTATGTATACCACTCTGAAAATCTTTACTAAGTTGACAAGTTTTACACCGTAAAGACTCTAAATTAGAAATGCCGTCAGTTTGTTGTTTCACTATGGGAAGAGAGGGGTGTCCCAATCGATAAAGGCACTCCATAGGTGACAGGTTGGATTTAAATAGTAGAAACAAAGCTAGATTCATTGAGGTGATTAAGGCTTCCACGTTCATGACCTGTACCATTCGTTTTCCCTGTCTGGAGGTCCTGCAAAACACACGAATTAAGGGAAAAGGTTATCGAACAATTTAAATCCTTAGTCAAAGGATTAACTGACATCAGACTGAAAGGAAATTCAGGTACATGTGATGTTGGTGAAAGGTGAATATCATGGTTTAAATTTACTTTACCCATACCGACTTCCTTTGCAACAAATCCGTTTGCTAAGGTCACATTTTAAGGATCATGTAAAGACTGGTAATCAAATAAAGAGGATAATGAACACATCATATGTTCAGTACCCCTAGAATCTAGAATGCACAGAGGTTTTCTAGAGGACAGTAAACAAAAAGATGAACCTTTGTCATATTGGACCAGATTGGGCATGGTTGTGAGATTTTCAGTCTTTGCTATGGTTTCCCTTTCACTCTTCAAAGTTTCATATTCATCTCGGGAGATGGTCACCTGTTCACCTCCATCTGGGGATGAAGTTGCTTGAAAAACAGAATTGTTAGGCCTTCCATGGAGGTCCCAATAGTTGTTGATTGAATGATTATGCTTACCACAATGATCACATGTAACAATTCCTCGGTTAGTCCTTCCTCCACGAGATCCAGTCCGTCTACCGCGAGAATTTCGGCCTCCTCATTCGATCTCCGCTGTTTAAATTTCGTGAAAAAATCTTAGCTGACTTTTCTCTGTGTTTTCGGGTATCCCGTGTATGATTGCACTTTTTGTATATCAATATTCGAACACTGCAAACTTGAAAAAACTTCAGAGAATGAAGGAAGTTGTGTTCATTCATGGCTTGGGCTTGTACATAGTCAAAATCTGGTTTGAAACGAGATAAAAACCGAATCACATCCATATCGTTTTGTAGCCGTTCATAATTGTTATGGTTGATGATATAGATTGCGTTTTTCGTTGGTACTCATGACATGGGAGTAGTAATCTTCTAAACTCTTGTTTCCTTGTTCCATTTGGAAAATACTGCTTGCACACTCATAAATTCTTGACAGATTTTCAGATTCTGAATACATGTGTTTTAGTCTCAACCACATGTCTCTTGCGGACTTCATATACAACAATTTGGAGCCAATATTTGGCTCGATACTATTCAACATATAGGCTTATACTTGTCCTCCTTATTCTTCAAAGCCTCTTTGATGTCATTCTTTGCCTTAACATGACCGCCTAGATGACCCGCCCAGAACCCGTCCAAGACCCTACCCACCTAGCCCAGCCTGCCTAAGGTATAATTTGTACACCTGATACCCGCTTAGCGCCTAGACCGATTTTTAGAACGCTGTCTATATGAAATTCGGTTTATATATACTTGATCCGATTCCTCATAGGATAAACTCAATACGAACAAGATAAAGACATTACTGCATTCTAGAACATTAATATTGTTAACACGTTTATAAGCAGTTTATGTATTAATGATGTATGCTACAAAAATATACAACTCACATGATCCATATAGGGCGTTAAAAATGCATGGAGGAGCGTGTCTGGTCTTGTATACAACTGTAATAAGGTGCCATCAAATCTCAAAGAAAAGATAAATATTACTAAAATAATGGCAGTAAGGCCTATACTATTTTCTATGCAATTGTAAGGTGCCAATGATTCTTAAAGGTAAATTTTATTAAACTGCAATAAGGCCATCAGTATTCTACTGATCTAAATGTTGTCTTATGGAAAAGGCGCCCAATAGATATACTTGTTAGCTGCTGCAAAATACAAGATTCAATGCTTATTAAATGCGAGAGAGATAAACAAAAAAAAAAAAAAAAAAAAAAAAAAGGGACGGATATAGTTGAAAATATAGTCTACATCTTTCTCAAATACAAGTCTTTATGCACTAGTTTTTTTATCCCCTAATATAAGTATTTTTTGGATATCATCAAGGAGTATTTATTACCCATTTTCCCCCTCATGGTTCCTTTTATTTATTATCCATTTAATAAGTTCTCATTACTTTACTAAATTAGATTAATGGTGAGTTTGGATTGCTGAAATGAAATGGATGTGATTCCTTTCAAATGTTTGGTATGCGGTGGAATGAAACGTATGAGATTCTTTAAGATGTTACAAGTAACTTGGTGAGTGATGGTGGTGCGCGATAATGTGTGTGGCGGGTGGTGTGATGTGTGAGGTGTTGGGTCGTGGTGATGAGGGCGGTGTGCAGTGATGGGTCGTGGTGAGGTGGGCGGTGGCGGCCGAGTGAAGATCGTTGGTGATAGAGTTGGTTGTGGTAGAGGATGGTGGTTAGGGGTGGGGTAACTAGGTTATATGGTTGAGGATGGGGAAGATGGTGGTGAGGTGGGTGGTGGTACGGGGTAGCGGTGATGTGGAAGGTAACGAGAGGTGTTGGTGGGATGAGTTGTGACGAGGATGGTGACAAGATAGGCGATGATGATGACATGTGGTGATGTGGTGGAGGGTGGCAATGAAATGAAAAATAAAGATTTCATTCAATTTCATTATAGCAATCCAATCGTACCATAATAATAACGACACTTATACAACATTTCAGCCTTTTTAAACTTTAACTTTTATGACATTCGCATAGTCCCTTGGCCTTGATTTGTGTGAAAAGATTATATATTTTTTGGTTTTTTGTTTTGTTTTTGTGTGCATCCTTTAAAAAGACTTGTGTCATAGAATGACAGTAGAACCCAGTCTTGACATGTGTCCATATACCGACTTGTTTTGTGGTCTGAAATCCATGTCCTAATCTGTAAATTACCAGTGAAGTGAGGTGATATCCTCATATCCCAGTTTAAAGTGTACTTGATGTGCATCTGAATGAATCATACGTACTTATTTGTCACTTTGTACGTCCAGAAAAAATGAGATATTTTACCGCTGTATGAAGGTTGGCATGCATAATAGATAGTAGTGTATTTATACTCTCTTTCATATAATACATTTTTAGTGTATGAGTAAAAATAATGAAAGGTCTTAACGTAGATACAACCTTCTTACGACGGTTGTATTCTAAAAGTTTTTCAGAAAAAGATGCAGAGAAAGTTGAAATGAAAGTGAGTGACTGCTGATGTTTCCTTTTGAATTTACTTACAAATGCGCAAGTGTTCACTTTTCTTCCTGAATGGAGTTTCTATAAATAAAACAGAAAGAAATAAAAAAAATGATGTTTGAATTGTATAATAGAAGAATATGTGTAGATGAACTGTGATGCTCATTACCTGGTATTTTACAGCGCAGCAAATCGTCTACTTTTAAAACAAATTTTCATGATTGGGCGCCATAGGTATAGACAAGCATCTAACAGTTTGGAATACATGATGATGGAAACGAAGAATTTGATGGTTTTTCTCTTTGGGTACTGCAAGTTTGTTTGTTATTTTGTTTTTTTTTTTGGTTAGAGGGATACGGAATGGGTCACAAGTGAGGATGCATGCATGATGTAGTCCCATGCATGAAACATAAACATTGGTGTTAGGTAACTCCGTTATACATAATCACAACATCACGATGCTGCGAGATCGAGAGCTTGCTACTAGAGCATTCTTCCCGATGAGATGCGATGAGCTGAGCTGGCATAGGATGGCTATGGCGACAGCTAGCACGATTTTCACTTAGCAGAAAGATCCAAATAATAGCAGCTGCTTTATATAGCCAGTTCAAAGTTTAGATGGGGTTTTCGAATCTATTAGTCGGATTCTTCTTCACCAACCTTTGGATGGTGACTTCCTTGAGCTTGATAGTACTGATTTATGCAAGAGAGTGCAAACATTTTTCTCACCTAGAATCCCTACTGAAAAATCTACCTTTTGCCGCGGATGCAAAGTGCCACAAAAACCTAAAAAAGTGACACAATAGACCTATTGTGATTGTTTTTGTGTCACCTCACCCGTGACAAGCAACTATGTGGCAAAAAGTTCTTGCCACGCCTTTCGCCACTCCGCGGCAAAAAGTTAAAATCTATTCCACAAAACTTTTAAAATCTATTGCTGGAAAGATTTGATAAAACACACCAAAACACAAGATCTCATCTTTTGATATATCAACAAATAGGAACTTTTCATCACAATTTCTTATTAGACAAGCTGTATACAAACTGGACGTACTCAACAAATGGACACTTTTCCTCAAGTTTCTTGGTACATATAGACGTGATTGATCCCAATCTTCAACATTTAAGTTTTTAGCAAGTGTTGTAAAGTCAAACTTTTCACAAGTAGGACCTAGAACTGTGTTCCCAATACCATACCTAAAGCAACTTAATTTTCAACTTTGAGATCCGATGCTCTGCTCGTTTTTTGATCTAACATTTTCCTTTGTTACACCTGAAACAAAATTCAAGAATTACATTTTAGGAACAAGCAAATAATCTAGTACAATCAACAGGTTTAAGCTAACAAAAAAAAAAAAAAAAAAAGAGTGATCAAAGGTGTTAATCATATCACACAAGTGATTTAACTGCCAAGAACAGTAGCATAGCAAAAGGATAAAGCTAAATCTAGCTAAGTGGTGAATTTTGAAATGTGATGTCAATGGTGAAGTAGTAATCAGGAAAAGGCTTATTCCAAAAAGGGAACCAACCACACAGAACAATATTAGAAAAACAAATAACACAATGCTATATAATGGAATTTCCAGTCAGATGAATGAAACATTGAATACTAGGACTTGTGTTCAGAAATGTCATAAGCATATACCACAATTTCACACTTTGAGCATTAACAATACAAAAAGACTACACATCTAAGCTGAAAAGCAAAACAAAAAAAGTAATCAATTCCAAGAGAAAATTAAAGGGAAACAATTTTATTAAAAGAAGGAACTGGAAAGTGACTATATAGTTAAAACAGTTATCCAAAATAGGAATTGACATAGAGCATTTGCTGAATGTAGCATATGGTAATGCAAGTGACAGATCTATGCTCCTAGCTAGCATGATCAAAATGATAACCAAGGCCAGTTGCCTTTCATCAGCTTGTCTAAAAAACTATAATCATCAATATTAAAAAACCACCCAAAGAAAGCTTGTCAAAGAAGTTGTGGATCATCAATATTTTAAAAATGTTGGTATGAAATACTAGCATGCATTAACCAGAATACTAGTAATCAGTTATAATCGATGTTAGCCAAGGACTAGACAGGTCAACATTCATTTTTTGCGTGTTCTAGAAAGAAATTTTCATCGTAATAGAAGCCCTAATGTAGTTTCCTTCTGTCTTGTCAACAACTCAAATTCCCCCGGAAGCTAATGTAGACTGAAAATTGTAGCTCATTCCGACCTGCACAAATAACGAATGTTGTAGTAAATGAAACATACCTTCAATGTAGCGATAAATGGCAGAAAAAAGATTCCATTGCAATCCACCCTCATAAATAAAGATTATCGGGAGCACGGTTTGACGTAGAAACAAGGATCTACACAAACCCCAAAGTATAATCATCACTCATAAACAGACTACTCTGTTATAAATAAATTAAAAAAAATAATGTATTTGAAATAAGATAGAGGCAATAGCAAGTGTGAATATGTGTGATGCAAACTTTGAAGTAACCTGAATTTAATCTTCAAGAGCTGGAGCGACTTGATCGTAAATTCTTGTACGGAGACTCAAATGATGCTAATAAGTTACACACTGTAGCTTGAAAAAATGAATAATGCCTTGCTTGCTAATAAGCTGTGCTGGAGTATGTTGAACTCTGGGCCAGAGTTCTGTTGCAAAAGCCTGGTTTTCCTGGGACAATCTTTTCTGAATCTGCTATTGCTCATAACTTGTTCTTCCCAGGCAAATTTACAAATTAAACTTACAGTTGATCGTAAAACATGTCCATCAGCATGGTTTACTGGTTCCCTCCATAAAGATAAAAGTCCTTTTAAAGGAGCATATGAAAATTGAGGTATGAAGCGTGTCCAGAGCCACCTGCTTCTAGATAATTTGAAGTGATAAAATAAGACCATTGTACACAGAAACATGGAAAGAAGAGAAATTGAATAAACAATCATAGATCTAAACTTAAAAGTGGACACACTTCATACACAGAATTTCTTATTGGAAAAACAGATAATTTAAATCAAGATATACCTTCCCGCTTTCTCAGAAGTCTCTTATTTGTCAAGCCGGCATTCATCTGCCTTTTCAACGAGTTCATCATAGAGTCTCTGCAATTCCGTCAAGGTGCATAATTGCATAAAAATGGCCAGACTTCTTATAAACAACAAACTCGAATAAGAGATGCTCACTTAAGTATTTGATTGTAATTATAAAAACACATTAATTATGCTTACCATGTAGATAGATTATTAGCCAAAAGATAGATTGACGCTTCAGTAAATCTCTTCCGAGCAGTTTGTTGAGGAAATCATTCAACTGCTTCATGTGCTGTAAAAATTGAGCACAACAATTGAACGAGCATAAGTGTCAAACAACTCCTTGTGAATTAGAATCAAACAACTGCTGGTTTGAAAGCTGATAATGGAAAAGCCAAACTCATGAAATTAGAAAAATAGCAACCCTATGAATTCTTATTTATTAAGCCAACTGAAAGGTACGACTATACAAATAATATTAAGCGAAAGGAAAAACTGAGTGCGCTGATGCTAAATATATAGTTAAGAGAAATCAAATACCGACCCAAGGCAAATTTCTGGTGATACCAATAGAAAAATCCGCTAGTGGTGAGTGAGCTCGAATTGTCGATCAAGTTCGCAGGCACCGTCGGCTGCAGATTGGGCAACAGAAGAGAGTTTCTGAGAGGAGTATTGGCAATCGAAGCGCTCGTCTATGTTGCTAGTCTCGCAATGCTACTCGCCAGTAATGAGTCCATCAACACCTTGCCGGAGGTTATACGCTTCGCGTCGCTGCGCCTAAAAGCCTCTACAGCTAAAGCACTCGGGAGTTTGAGGGAGACGGTGGCTTCCATAGGATAAGGTGTCGCCATGCTATGGTTCTAGGTCTAGCTAGGTGTTAGGTGTTTGATTCGAGGATCCAGTGGTGGACCGGAGGAGGGAGACGAGGGTAGACAACGGTATCGTTTTATCGAGCAGAGATTGGGGCCAAATAAAATAGTACGGAATATATGTGTGGAATCTTGTACATACAGTATTTTGTTATTTTAAAATTTTTTTGGCTATTGTGGCAGATGATATTTAAGCGCCACTAAACGTACATCTATAGCAATAGATTTATAATGCGCGGCAAAATGTATGACACAATAACAAGTTTTTTTTGTAGTGAATATTGATCCATTTTGTCACCTATAATAATTATCCTTAAGAACAAGTATGAATCTCAAGGATAGGCAAGCACATCGATGTTGAAGTTTAAGACAGAGATATCGGCTTAGATTGCAAGTTAAACCCAAGTGTTGATTAAGTGTCACTTCACAGAACCAAGTATTATAAAATATCACAGAATATACGGTATTAATTACAATACTGTGAGTGTGAAAGTTACAACTTGTGAGCTAAGATTGAGCTTGATATGCTATCTAAAATCAAGTTTTAACTTGCAGACAAGATAGAGTAAAATAAGCAATCAAATGTAGACACTGCAAGTTAACAGCAGCTAAAACAGCTCAAAGCCAAGGATGACTCAATGTGATCAGTATATATGTCGCTACACTTTACAATTGTGTAATAGGTGAAAACATTCTAGTGGTGGTTAGAAACACATCCACACCACTTTTATACCCTCTTCTCTGATTATACACACACCCACATATACTATAGCCTACCTTAACACCTTCAAAAGAAAAGAAAGCAGAATTTGAGTTTCTTCTTTCCCTGTTCCCGTCTCCTCCCCTCCCTGGCCTGCTGCGTGATCATGGGTTGGTTTGGGTGGGTTTGGATTGATTTTGAAAAACTCGGGTCATTTGGGGCATTATAATTTGTTCCCCAAATCAAACCAAAACGAAGTCAACCCCAATGGTTTGGTTTAAATTGGTTTCGGTTTGGATTAGGGGTGTAATCGAGCCGATACTCTCTAGGGCTCAAGCTCGACTCGACTAAAAAAGTTTGTGCTCGAAACTTGGCTCGAGCTCGATCGAGCCTACAAAAAGCAAGATCGAACTCGACTCTTTAAGTACTCGTAAGCTCGATTATTTTTCTAGAATTCATTTAATTTTTAATGAAATATGGCAAGATCGAGCTCGACTTGTCTAATACTCGACTCGAATAATATTTTTTTAATTATGAAAATAATATTTTATAATAAATTTAATTAATTAAATAATAATTTTTTAATCAAGCTCGATTAAGCTCGCGAGCTACTCAATTAATATATTTTAAAACTCGAGCTCGGCTCGGTTAATTATTCGAGTAGCTCGACTCAAGCTCGAACTCGAAAAAAATCGAATCGAGTCGATCTCTTTTGCAAGTCGAGTACGAGTAGCTCACGAGTAGCCTAACTCATTTACAACCCTAGTTTGGATTGGATTGGTTTCGGTTTAACAAGCTTAATCTTTAAAACAAATATGACAAGACCAACCATTTTTAACATAAACTCTAAATAGCAAAAGACTAAAATACTTTACATTTAAAATAAATCACAAATCAAAGGGTTGGATCACATATTTTACATCAATGGCAAAAGACTATTGAATTCTACATTTAGCCTTGTATTCCGTTTAAGTTGAAAAGAACGGAGGTTATTAGAAAATCGACGCCGGCCACTCGACAGTCAGATAAGGTGAGGCATATTGAGACTTCTAGAGGAGGCAGGAAGACGATTTGTTTGGGTGAATGAAATGCTGAGGGCGACTACTAGGGCATACGCTTTTGGTCGAGAAAGGCTTTTTTTTATTTATTTGGTTTGATATTGGTTTGGTTAATTTCGGATTGGTTCGGGTTGGTTTACGGTTTGATTTGGTTTGATTTAATGGTTATTTTGCTTGGCACTTATTCCATCAACAAATAAAAAATTTGAGCTCTTAAACTGCACCAAAAATATTCTATTTTATCTTCATTTATATTCTATTTATCTTTCTTCTATTTTTACTAGAAAATAATTCCACACATACCATAATCTTAAAAGATTAAGGAGAAAATTTAAAAACACCTGAAATCAAACTAGGAGACCGATCGCTGGAGCAAACATTCCTCCAAACAATGCTTTAAACTGGTGCTTTTGCTGGTGATAAAAGGGATTAAATCCCCATAACAGCTAAAGGTCATGCCTTTTTTTTTTTTTTTTTTTTTTTTTTTCCTTTGAGAAAAGGTCATGCCTTTTTCAATGAGCTATTTTTCAACGACAGAACAAAAGAGGAAGAAAGTGTAAACAAATGAGTTTTTTTTTTTAACACGTGTCGCTGACGTGTCGAGTCGTTAATTTATAGTTTCCATTATTTATTCTATATTATGAATAAAATAATATTGAAATAATAATATCAAAATTTGATTTAATAAATTATGATTTAAATAATATTGATATCATACTCCTTATTTTTCTTGTTTTTCTTGTTTTTCTATTCCAAGTCAAAATAAATAAATTTTTAAATTTTCGGTTCGCAACCTGGTTGATTTCCTTATACCTTACTTATGAGAGTCGACATCGCTATCATTTTATGCGTTTTTACACATTTGTGTAAAAAATGATATGTGCACTACACATTTGTGTAGTGCACTCACATGATGCACTACACATTTGTGTAGTGCACAAAGGATCAAGGAAAATGATATGTGCAGGGAAAATGATATGTGCACTACACATTTGTGTAGTGCACAAACCACTATATGCTTAGTATCCATTGATTAAAGTGATTAATTATTTATTGTGATGGGTCCCAACAAAATATGTGGTGTTGATTGTATTGTGTAAGATGTTGTGATAGAAAAAGTGGTGGATGTATCACTACTCTAGTAGGAGTTAATGCGCGGTATTGGTGGTGATACTTGCAGGATATAAGTTTATTAATAGCCTTGATAAGAGACATTGTTGATGAGAAGTCAAGTTTAAAGGGTAGATACATGTGCCCGATGATAAAAAATTGAAACATATAAAAGATAGTTGGTGTTTTCACCCTTCATTCTTTTCATCTCCAATTTTATCCACACTGGAGGCATTGTTGAGAGTTGAATGAATTTTCCAGCCAGCGCAACTTGAATCACTCAAATCGAAACTCTTCACACAAAATATTGTTGAATTTACTGAAGATATGCCAGTGCTGCTGCAATCTGTCAAATTTCATAACTTCAAGTGCGTGCCCGAAGATCTAGCCGCCCGCCTAGGACGTTTTTCGACTATTCTCCCGTTTTTGACACGTTGAGCCGAAGCTTCCAGACACGCACTAGGACTACTAGAAGCCTATTTTTTAGTCTTCTAATCGAATTTTATTCGAACCAACCCGTAGTTTAAGGCATTAGGCCGTTTTTCTTCATTTTTATTCCTTAGATTAGCTATCAGGTTTATTTTTCTTGTGTTTCCCATGGATTAAACCTTAGATTATCAATCCTCAATCCTTTCCCATTTGCGTTCTTGACAAGATTGCAATGGAGATGGTTGAAGTTAGGATATTCTTTGGTGATTTCTTCAATGGGTAACTTTATTTTCTTCTAATATTTTGATCTTTATGTGTTTCATTTGAGTTATTTCTTGTTTTTGCTTGTTATCATGAGTAGCTAAACTAATTTTTAATGATTAGTTTTTTTTGATTTATTTTTTATTTTATCATCATTGGGTTTGTGTTCTAGAGCTTGAATTTAATAATTGAGTTAGCTTGATCACTTCATTCATGATCACATACATCATTTCTATAAATGTTTGTTGTGAAAGGATGTGGGAAAAAAGGTTCTAGAATCATTGCGTAAAATTGACTACGTTGTTTGGATTCGATTTTGTGGTGAGGTTTTCGATGCAAACCGAGCATCTCTAGAGCATTAATCATGTTCATTCGATTAAAAATCTTTAACTGTGGACTATTGGTAAGAACATACGGTGTTAGTTTGCGGTATTAGCGCCTATACACAATGTTAGGAGATTGCACCCACAAATTCATTGATAGAGACATAAGAAGGTTGGTTGGTATTAGCTCATTCCTAGTAATCGACTAGAAGAGCGAAAGTAATTGTTTTTTGTTTGAAGATGTTTGTTCTGTTAGTTCTTTTTCAATATTTTAGCTTTTGTTCTTGGTAATTGTAATAGATCACACTTTCCACTCACCGTTGACCTAAACTAAGTATAAGACATAATTCGGTACTTGATCGAATCCTCTTAGATACAACCTCGCTTGTCATTATAATACATCCGATCTCGTACTTTGCAGGTTAAGGTTAGATTGCTATCATCAGACCATCTCTTACCTTTTCATTCCACCACATACACCCTAAACCAAAAACGTTTGAATTATACTTTAACGTTGAATACATTATAATAACACTTTCTAACTCAACTCGCCTTAATAGAGATTCTATAAGATAAAATAAAACAAAATAATATTTGAATACTTAAAATAATAGATGATGATCAAAACTCTAATGCGAAGCACACCATTTGCTTAACCTCTCATCAATTCTTCCACAGAGTAAACTCGAAATCATCACTCATGTTATCCCAATGAAAACCCTTCTTCAAAGCCGGTGGAGTAAGCAACATCCCCTCTGCCATACTCTCAATAAACAATGGCACATTAAAAACCGCCTCTTCATCCATAAACACCACCGTCGTTGATGTAGAATTCAAGCTCAAATCCTCCACTTCTCGGTTTTTATCATTACTGCCGCCCTCAGCCGCAGCCAAATCTTCATCTGAAGTAGTCGGTCTAAATGCTTCAGCAGCACGAAATGCAGCAATTTGTATATCTTTAGCAGACTCTGACACCGCTCGTGGAAGAATCACAGCGGAGTCAGGGAAGTTCAAGGCAGCAGAATCACCATGCAATGCAAGCGCAGCCACGTCGTATGCTCTGGCTGCCATTTCTGCCGTTATGAAAGTCCCGAGCCAAATCCTTGATTTCTTGTTCGGTTCACGGACTTTGCAAACCCATTTCCTCCCGTTCCTTCTCCGAACACCTCTGTATACCGGGTGGTGCGTCTCCTTGAACTTCCGCCTACCTGTCTTCCTCTTATGCGTAGTTAATGTTTGCTCCGGGTTCTCAGATTCTGGAGGTTTTAGTACTATTCTGAGAGAATTATAAGATGATGCCGTGGAGGAAGATTGATCGTCTTCAAAATCCATAAATAAATTTCGTGGTTAACTTGGAATATGTTTGTAGTAATGAATATTGTTTTTGCTGTTGTTGATCAGGTGGAAGTGCTATATTTATAAATATGGGTGGGACATGTCGGTGCATTGCATGATGATGTTACGACAAGAAGCAGCAAAAACAGGTGCAAAAATTGTGACTGCGCTTCGCCCGCGGAGTATACTACGTAAGGATTTCAGATCTTTTTTAGTTAATTATAAATCGTTTAACACACGTGGTGAATAGTAAGACATAAAAATATCTACATAATAAAGGGATATATACATACTCTTCTTTTCGTTTCAAAATAACTCAGACAGAACATTTTCTAAAACAACATTTATTATTAATTTTTCTACTTCACCCTTATTTAATTAGTACTACCTTCGTCCCAAAATGTAAGTCCTTTGAGGCCTTTTCACACATATTAAGAAAGTTGGTTAAATTTGTTATTTGTCATTAATTTTGATTAAAAAGTCCAAAATGACCTTTCATTTGTATTAATGCAAAATAATAAAAAGTGGTTGAGTATATAATAAATGAAGGGTAGAAGAAGAAAGATGTAATAAATGCTTTATTGGTTTTGTAATTGGACTTACATTTTGGAACAAAACTAAAAAGCCAAAATGACTTACATTTTGGGACGAAGATAGTACTAGATAAGAAGTTAAAAAGAATAATACATTAGTTGTATCATTGAGATTTTTTAGTCATTACATCTTTAAAATCACATTAAATCACATCCTTGATAAACGTGTTTTTGGCAACTGCCGCAGTTATTTTGAAACGGAGGGAGTAATATATATACACTAAACATATCTCTACACCCGGGCCGGCTTTGAAGTTTTCGAAGTCTAAGTCGAGTTTGTCGGATGGCCTTTTTAGTATGAAAGTTTTTTTCGACAACACATTTACAAAATACTACTACCTCCGATCCAAAATATAAGTTATCTTAGGAGTTTTCACACAGATTAAGAAAGTGGTTGAATGTCATTAATTTGAAGGTTAATGTCTAAAATACTCCTTGACTATCATTAAGGCAATAGTTGTTAAGTAATGAAAAGTTGTTGGATTCATAATAAACTAGGGGTAAGATAGAGAAAGATCAATAAATGTTGTATTGGTAATGTAAAATCACTTATATTATGGGACAAGTAAAAAAAATGTAGAATGACTTATATTTTGGACCGGAGGTAGTACATCAACATTGTGCTTCTAACATATTTAGATACCAATTCAAATTCATTGGTACAAATAAAACATACCTACAAAGTGGTATCTCAACATTTTTTTCTAGCATATTTATTTAGATGCAAAATCTAAATTCATTCGTTTACACAAAATATACTTATAAAATACTATTTTAACATCATTCTTCTAGCACATTTAGTTGCAAAATCATTAATCAAAGTAGAATGATCAATTTCATTAATCAAATTATTCTCAATTGATATCATGAATAACTCATTCAAACGTTTTTGAGTCATTGTGCTTCGATGATGGTTCTTGATTAACATCAACTTTGAAAAACTTTTTTCTCCAGATGCAATTGTCACCGGAATAGTCAACAATTTTCGGTTAGCAACATCGTGTATATGTTTTAGGAAGACATTATGTATTTAATGTAAATTTATCATTATTAAAAAGAATGCTTTGGTTTATGAGAATACTTGCATCAACCTCTGTTAATAGATTTTTATTTTTTTACAAACTCAAACATCAAATTTTTTTTTCTTCAAGTTTACATAATCTTGTGAAATACATCAATATAACACGTAATTTTAATATAGAATTTGTATCATATATAAAATGTAAACACCAAATTTAAAGATCATGTATTTACCAACAAGATATCGCCCTAGTGGTGAGCACAAGGGTATAACCTGACAAATTATCAAGGTTCGAGCACGTTAGGGACAAAAAACGGTGCGTGTGTGAAAACCTTTCATTTCCGTAAAAAAAAAAAATAATAATAATAATAATAATAATAATAATAATAATAAAAGTAAATGTATTTTGCTTAAAAAACATGTATTTCATAAAATTACCTTTTCTTTTTAGAATTTAAGAGTAGCAAAAATTAAATGAGAGGGGAAAAGAACCACATTCAAAGTCAACCACACACTTTTGAGCCGTTTTTGGGGCTTCCCGGCCGCAGTCAATTTGACGTTTTCATATTTACTACAATCCCTATCCCCGACGTGATTTTATTCATAACAAAAACAAAAACAAAATTTTTTTTTTTTTTTTTTTGAGAAAACAAAACAAAAAATTTAAACTTAATTTTAATCACGTTCTAAGAAAACAGTAAGCAAAAAATTTTAACTTAATTAAGGCCCTTCTAAGAAAACAGTAAGCAAAAAGAAAAAAAACAGTACTAAGCCAAAAGAAAAAAACAGTAAGAATATATAACAAAAAAACTACATACAACAAGATTTGAACACTAGTCACTTTACAAGTTATACTATAATACTCACCACTAAGGTAATATTTTGTTAGTTGATAGATTATTGAAGGCTAATTTAAAAATACAAAATATATATGTATTGAGTAAAAAATTGACAGAGCCTTAAATTCATCGATTTTGGGAGGGGCTGTGGGCCACCCGTTGGCCCTCCTCAGGGGCACCCCCTTGATTCCATAGATAAGTTATTTTACATTATGAATGAATCATTTATTACTTTTTTTTTTAACTTTATCTTACACTTAATTTATTGACAATCCAACTATTCTGCATTACTCTATAACTAATTTATTAATGATAGTCAAATGATAAAATAGTTATTTCTTCTTAAACTTTGCGGCACTCAACCAAATTCTTTATCCGTGATAAACCCCTTAGCGATTTGCCTAAAACAGTAAATTCAATATGACATTGGATGCTTCTTATCACCTTATATATCCAACTGTCCTACCTTACCTTATCCTACCTTATTCTACCCACTTTGCCATATAGCCTACCATACATTATATATAATCCTACCTTATACCACCACCCACCAAACCCAACTCACTGTTTCTTACCACCTACGTGTTTCATCAAATTTTATTCCATATTATTCATCATATTTCATCCATGCATTTATATTCGGAGATAACGAAAATAAACAATTTAAATTTTATTGGATTGAAATTTCATTTCATTATGTTACCTAACTTATAATCATATATATATACCCAATGTCTTAAACATTAGAATGAAATGAAAATTGTAGTCAATTAGCCGTCTAAAGATTGAAATCATTGATGCGTCCTTGGTTTAAGTTACACAGGTTAATTAACCAGTTTAGACACCGGCTAACAAGTTTAGCCAAATAATATATAGGTTGTGATTCAATAAGCAATATAATATTGGGAAACTTGAAAATATATGCTTAAAAATGCTATTATTTGTGTTGTATGTCTCAAAGTAATAACATTTGAAAAATATGTTTAAAAAACATATTTCGTAGCGATTCCGCAGCAAATCGGTAACGAATACGCAACGAAATGTTTTTGAAGTATATTTTTCATATGTTATTATTTGAAGGGCATACCACCCAAATGTTTTACTTTTAAGACCAATTTGATCAAGTTTCCCGTTTTATTATTATTATTAGGAAAAATTAATTTATAGTCCACTTTTTTCCCCTTAATTAAATATTAATCCACACTCCAAATAAAAGTTGCATTAAGGACAAAAAATATTTGACTGGACTAAAATACCCTTGTTTATTTCTCTGATGTCATCAGATATGCCATGGCCAAGAAGGTCGGCTGTAAAGACAGCATATGGATCCCCAGGTTGCAGAATTAATCAGCTCCGGCGACCGGAGGAGTGAAGAAGCCCAACAGATTCCGTCCCCGGAGCAGTTGCTCTCTGGGGGAGCAGATGTCTCTTCGTCTTTGAATTTGAGCATTTTTTTTGTCTCGTTTCCGTTTCAATTTATTTCTGGTTTTGGAATTTCTTCTATAGGATTAGTAGATGGTACAGATTGGAGCAGTTATGGATAATCAAACATGCTTCTGAACCAACAATTTGTACATTTCTAGCTCAAATTTGGACGATGGAACTGGTGAATTGGTTGCTGTGGAACTTGACACGATTCAAAGCAACGAGTTCTTTGACATCAACGATAACCATGTGGGGATTGATATCAACGGATTGATATCGAAGAAGTCGGCCCTAGCTGGCTATTATAGTGATTCCGATGGTTCATTTTGGAATATGACTTTAATTAGCGGAAAACCAATGCATGCTTGGGTTGATTACGACGGCATGGCTAAGCAAATGAATGTTACTTTAGCTCCGGTCAACGTTGCAAAACCGGTGAAGTCTCTGTTATCTTATTCATGTGATCTTTCATCGGTAATAAATCAAACTATGTATGTCGGGTTTTCATCATCTACCGGGTCGGTTCTGACATCCCATTTTGTTCTCGGGTGGAGTTTCAAAATGAATGGTGTGGCGGATCCGATCAATCTCTCTAATCTTCCTAAGCTTCCCTGGCTTGGACCAAAGCCAAAATCAAAGCTTTTAACAATTGGGTTGATGTTTCAAAAAAAAAAAACAAAAAACAATTGGGTTGCCTATAATCTTGATTACTTCATTTTCTATTATTATAGCATCAGCAATTTATCATATAAGAAGAAAGAGTAAATATGCAGAAGAACTTGAAGATTGGGAGCAATTACGGACCTCACAGATTCACATGGGAGGGAAATGAAAGTCACATAAACAGAAAAGTTTGGATAGGCAGAGTTTCCAGTTGGAATTGGAATGATGATTCTCCTTACGTGTTCATTTCAGTCGATTCTGTAGTTAATTTGGGCGTGGATTTGCACAGAGATGTAGTTAAATGTGTTCATCTATTTGGATTGTCTCTTGTTAGCTACCTGATAATACGTGATTAATGTGAAAAAAGAAATGCACACCATGTATGTTTATAAAGGAAGAAACATGTTCCTTGAGTAAAGCATTTTACCAGTTGAGCCTCTCATTCATTATCATATTGTGAATAGTAGTTGTGCTTTGGTGAAATGTGTTGCTAATATTAAGATGTTATGTGTCTCTTTTTATCGAACAAATGTTTATCCTAGGGAGAAAAAACTTAGAGGTTGTAAGTTCAAATCCCACTACCAACATTTTTTTTTAGCTTTACAGTTTATATACCAAGCATTGTAACTTGGAAGTTAGTGGGTTGCACTTAGAAATCTCATTGTAACTCGGAAGTTATGGGTTGCATCGATATCGATATCGGTAATGATATATCGTATGTCTTCTGCTAATGTTTGAATGGCAATCGGCAATCAAAGGACCAAAAGATAGGTAATTCTGATACGTATTTTGATTTCCCTTTTATTTGATGGGAAAAACTTAAATTTGTCAAGAATACTTTGTAAACAAATAGACACAAAACAAACAAACTGAAAATGGAGAAACATAGTCCAAGCAATGTGCTTGTCTGAATTCACCATTTCATTCTTGAACTTATCACCTACTAATATTACAAATCCTCAAGCATGAACTTATAAGTATTTACCTCTATGAAATTGATGGAAGTATTCAGTAAAGTTGGCAATGCCTTTGAGCTTAAATATGCATCTCCATCAATTGACAAATGCTCATACCGTACTTCGATTTTCGGAATATCAATTCCAACCCTGTTCACAACTCAAAATTTTAATAACATTGGATTAAAGATATTCTATTCAAAAAAACAAGTTTTCTCTTTATCTTACCTATCAGTCTCTCATTTTCAAATTATGGACTAGTCCAGGTTTCACTCTATGTTTGGCAATTGTCATTGTGACATTTCTTTTGGTCTATACAATTAAATATAGCAAATGATACTGTTAGTGATATTGTATGCCTTATATGCGTTAGATATGATATTTGTGTCCATTGAATTAAGCCTAAAATGAGCATTATATGAGCCAGATATGTGTGTCTTAAAATAGTCATTTGAATTAAGCCATAAATGTTACTGATACTGTGTTAGTGTAAATGCTGCGATTAAATTCGGCTTTCAAATACGTCGTCGAAAATGTATCAAATGAGGTCTCAAAATGAAGATAAAAAAAAATGAACTTTGGTGAAACAATTTTGATAATCGGTGTTCAAAATCAAAAGTTACGGTCGTTTATGAGAAAAACGCTCCGGTTAATACAAATATTTTTTCGGCTTTCAAAATTTTCGTCGGAAAGGTATCGTATTTGGGCTCAAATTAAAGAGCAAAAAAAAGTATTAATTTTGGTGAAAAATTTTTGATGACGGAGTTTTAAATCAAAAGTTACGGATGTTTGAAAAAAAAAAAAAAAAAAAAAAAGAAAGCAGGTGATTCACAATAATTTATACTGAAGCACTTCAACATATACGGGCATCCCTTCTATAAAAGGTAATTTTGTCCGTCCTCGATCTCTATTATTATTATTATTATTATTATTATTATTATTAAGTTTCCCGTATAGCTAGCTAGCGTGACTTTCCCTCGTCCTGGACTCGTAGCTAGGCCGAATAAGTAGTTGTTGCGTGAAAGAAAGAGAGGGGAAAAAAAAAGTAGTAGTACGTACTACATAGTGAAAAAACACTACATTTGCAAGAATTATGGAGGTAATTAACAATGCATGAACAGCAACGTACGTGTGTGTGTATATATATGTATATCGAACTTGTATGGGTAATTAAGTCTACCTGCAGGTGGGAGGGACTGTTGAATAAATTGGTTCGCTATTAGCAATAAACAGCAACTTATATATATATAGTGAAGTTGTGAATTAAATGTAGTTTGTCTCTAACGGGTTATTCTGATGCAGGGAGGCTTTAATAGAGAAGCATGCGTACGCGCACATCTGACCACACACGCGGTTTACGCCACGTATGCAATTCCCTATTGAGGATGAAACATGTGTGTCGGATGTTGCGCGTATCGTTTCTTCTCTATTGAATCCTCCCTGCATCAGAATAATCCGTCTCTGAAATCTGAATTCAGTAGTAGTGGTAGTAGTAGGGGCCAAATTAGTGGGTTTTCACTTTTCTGACGAAAGACCATGTAGCTAGTACATATTTGCTTTGCGTGTGAAGATTTCTTCAAACAAACAATTCAGAAAGCAAAAGAAAACAGTATTCATGAAGAAGGAGGAAGAAAATAGAAAGAACACGGAAAAGAACTTTTATTGATTATTACTTCATTTGATTACAATTGAACTAATTAACTTTATTAGAGGCATACCACTGATATATATATATATACACCTAAGGATAACTTAGACATCTAATTAACCAACTAACTTCTTGTAACAGCTTCATAACCGCTTCAACTGAATTTAAGGCTGTGTGTTCGACCAAATGTCTCTGTGGTGTTGGCTTCACACTTGTAGCGTGCACCAACATCTCTCCATATAACATACACTAGCCATTTTTATGGTTATATATGAATAGACAAAGGGATAAAGGGTTATAAAGGTCAAAAATGCAGAAGAAATTGTATATAAAAAAAAAAAAAAAAGTGGATTGAAAATTTGTGGAAAAAGACACCTGAAACGATGAAATCACCCTTGTCACATTTAACGCCTTCAATTTTACTATCAAACAAATTCATTAAAAATGATCCACTAAAACTTTTTAATATCAAACAAATCATATACCAAACAAATCCACTAAAACAAAAAACGTAAGAAAGGATTGTCGTATTGATTAATTACATCATGTGGCTTCCCCATAAAGTTATGCCAATAAAATATAAATCGTGACTGGCTAACATGTGATGTGAGATATTGCTCAACCGCTTGTCAAAAGAAAAATGAACAACGTTAAAACAATTGGTTACTTTTTACACAATCCAACATCCACCGAAAAGCTAGATAGGCGCGAGGTGAGTAATGCAAGCAAGATTGTCACTTTTAACTATCAAAGAGAAGAACTATGATTTATTGGCTTCAAAAAGTGCTAAGAAAATGGTCTTTAACTCGAGAAATTTCCCGCCAATCACATGATCAAGATGATAGGAAAGAGCTGTCACAATCGAACCCATTGCAATTTCTGAAAAATTATACCACGGATGTAAAATCAATGACACTTACGTGAACATTACACTTACATTTTTGCAACCCCAAATGTCAATTAATACAAAAAAAAATTGTTTTTTTTAAGATTTAATCAAAATAATGTAAGGCCCAAAGAATTAAACTCTTCAACTGCAGTCCATGGTCCAATTAGTGAACTTCAAGCCCAAATTGACTTGAAAATATCTTGTCATTTGCTCCATTTTTAGCCTTTGAGATATAGTTTTTTTTTGTTTTTCTTCTTCTGCGAGGTATCCCCAGACAATTCTCTGAGACTAATCTTTCGAGTTACTGTTGGGCATCAAAGATGGGCACCTCTCCCAACAAGGTTTGCTGCATCTACAAGGGCTCGAACCGACCCGAGACCTCTTGTTTAAACGACCGAAGTCCCTTCCACTCCGACCAACCATTGTTGGTTTTGAGACGTAGTCTTTGATTTCAACCTAAATGTGTTGTTATTACGGATCGATCAAGAAGTGATGGTGATTATGAGTAAAGATAAAAGATAAACAAGCATGCAAACACAGAAACAATAAGAACACAGATTTAACGTGGTTTCCGGCAATGTGCCGACTACTCTACGGACAAACAAGGATATTTTATTATCACCAGAAAATTACATTTACAATTAATACATATGGTATTTATAGCCTTGGGAATCCAACCCTAACCGACTAAACAGTCAACCCAGTAAATGACTGAAATACCCCAAAAGTAACTCCATTGAATTAGGAAACCATGCAGACGTGTTCCTTAAGTCTGCTGAGAACCAGCAGACTTCACTCTGCTGATACCCTGTATCAACAGACCCAGCTCCAAAGAGACCAACTCAACTCGTTGCGCCCGAACGAACACCAGATTCAGCAGATGTTTCATGCTCTACTGACCACCATAATTTCCATACCAGACCTCAGTAGCATAAGTTTAAGTCACCATTACAAATCTCCACATTGACTTCAACTGCATGCAAACTGAGCAGATGCACAACCAAGTGCCAGAAATCCTCTTTGTCTTCAGATTTGAATACCTCAGCCGACCTCCACCTTCAGCGGAGTATTCCCAGATTCAAATTAACAGCTTTGGATATTTAGCAAGTCCAGACATAACTAAAACTTGCTCATTGGAACTGGTTTAGTGAACATATCAGCAGGATTCACATCAGTGTTGATCTTCTCCACTTTAACCCTTCTCTCATTTCTTAGAAAATGGTACCTAACATCAATATGATTGGTTCTCACCTGATCCTTAGCCAAACATATTGCACTAAGACTGTCATAATACAACCTAGCTTGATCTTGATGCAGACTCAGATCATTGACTAGTCCTTTCAACTAGTTTGCCTCTTTTGCTGCTTCTGTCAGTGCCATATACTCTTCTTCAGTAGTAGATAATGTCACTGTACCCTGTAAAATTGCCTTCCAACTTACCACAGAATCACCCAAAGTAAACAAATACCCAGTCATAGACCTCCTGATGTCCACATCAGTAGCATAATCAGAATCACAGTAACATGTGACAATACATTGAGTACCACCTCCATAATGAGTCCAATATCTGATGTAACCCTAAGGTACCTGAATATCCTATTTACTGCTTTCCAGTGTTCCTTTCCAGGTTGAGCCATAAACCTGCTGACAACACTGACTGCCTGAGCCAATCAGGCCTAGTGCAAACCATGGGATACATTAAACTACCCACTGCACTAGCATATGGAACCTTAGGCATGTATTCTTCCTCTTCAGCTGACTGTGGAGCAAACACAGCAGACAAATGTAAATTTGGTGCCATTGGAGTATCTATAGGTTTGGCTGCTGACATGCCAAACTTGGATAATACCTTTTCAATATACCCCTGCTGAGACAAGAACAACTTCCTCTGCTTCCTATCTCTATTGATATCCATCACCAAAATTTTCTTTGCACTCCCCAAATCCCTCATCTCAAATTCGGCCTTGAGCAGATTTTCAGATCTTGAATGCCAGACTTGTTTGCAGCAGCTATCAGCATATCGTCTACATACATCACCAGATAGATGATTGACCCATCCTTCAACTTGTTGTGATAAACACAGCAATCATATGGACTCCTGCTATAACCCTGATGAATCATATAGCTGTCAAACTTCTTATACCTCTGCCTTGGAGCCTGCTTAAGTCCATATAAAGACTTCTTCAACTTGCACACATATCTTTCTTTACCAGGAACTTGGAAACCCTTTGGCTGAGTCATATAAATCTCCTTATCTACATCTCTATGTAGAAAGGCTGTTTTCACATCCAATTGCTCAAGTTCAAGATTCTGATGTGCCACTATTGCTAACAGCACCCTGATGGAAGTATGTCTGACCACTTTGGAGAAAATATTTCTTTATAGTCTACCCTTTTTTTCTGACTGAACCCCCTAGCAACCAAACGTGCCTTATATAAAAAATCTTCAGCAGATGTCATTCCTTCCTTTTTCTTGAATATCCATTTGCAAGTTACCACCCTCCTGTCTTGTGGTTGTTTGACCAGATCCCAAGTCTCATTCTTCTGAAGTGACTCCATTTCTTCTCCCATAGAAACTAGTCATTGGGATGCCTGAGAACATGTCACAGCTTCCCTGTAAGTGTTTGGTTCAAAACCATCCACTTCTTTAGCTACATGTAGTGCATATCCAACCATATCCTCCTCAAACCCAAATCTTCTTGGAGGTTTGATATTGGTCCTCCTAGATCTACTGAGAGTTATACCTTGCTGACCAACATCAGCAGTTTGAGTCTCTGCTAACCCTTGTTCAGCAGACTGGCTTGGATCCTATTCTAGATCTGCTGACTGCTGACTGTTCCCTGCTGAGTCCTTTAATCCGGCAGACTCTGCTTGAAGCTCCACCTGTTTGTCAATCTTCTCAGTCTCATATCCAATTTCAGATTCAGATGTGGCTCTCACAGATGAGTTAAGCATAGAGTTTTCATCAAAAACTACACTCCTGCTGAGTATAACCCTATTTTTAGCTGATGACCACATTCCATACCCCTTAACTCCATCTCCATATCCAACAAACACACCCTTCTTGGCCCTAGGCTCCAATTTGCCCTCACCGACATGATAGTAGACAGTGCTTCCACAAACCCTAAGTCTAGAGTAGTCTGCTGACTTTTCTGACCAAACTTCAAGTGGTGTTTTAAATTTGACCCCAGTGTGAGGCCCCCTATTGATTAAGTAGCATGTTGTACTGACAGCCTCTGCCTAAAATCTCCTTGCTAGACCAGAATTAGAGAGCATGCACCTTGCCCTCTCCAGAAGAGTTTGATTCATTCTTTCTGCAACACCATTCTGCTGTGGAGTATCTCTTACAGTATGGTGTCTGGCAATGCCTTCATTCTTGCAAAATTCATCAAACTCAGACCAACAGAAATTATCAGTTCAACGTCTCTTGATCTTCCTCCCTGTCTGATTTTCAACCAAAGCCTTCCACTGCATGAAGTTCTTGAATGCTTCACTCTTGTGCTTCATCATAATTACCCAAACCATCCTTGAATAATCATCTATAAAAGACACAAAATACTTGTGACAACCCAATGACTCCACCCTTGAAGGTCCCCAACAATCAGAATGGACATAATCAAGTGTCCCTTTTGTGATGTGGATTGCTTTTGGGAACTTGCTCCCATGTAGCTCCCCAAACACACAGTGTTCGCAAAATTCCAGTTCCTTGACCTTATGTCCCCCAAGTAGATCAGACTTAGACAAAATTTGCATCCCTCTTTCACCCATATGACCTAATCTCATATGCCACAACTTAGTCAATTGTGACTGGTGAACCTCTGATAATGCAACAACAACAGAACCTGATACAGTAGACCCTTGTAGTATGTACAATGTCCCCTGCCTAATACCCTTTAGAATCACACTTGAACCCTTATAGACATTCACCACTCCACCTTCTCCCCCGAACTTGAACCCTTTGTTGTCCAGTAGACTAAGTGATATCAAATTCTTGGTCATTTGTGGAACATGCCTAACCTCATTCAATATGCAGAAATTACCATCATGTGTCCTAAGTTGGATTGATCCAATCCCAACTATTTTGCAGACCTTGCTGGTGGCCATAACAATATGACCTCCATCAACCTACTGATAAGTTGAAAACCACTCCATGTTAAGACACACATGATAAGATGCCCCAGTGTCCAGAATCCACACATCTCTGTGCCCTACTGACTCTGAAACTGCTAAGGCCAGATCTTCTTCAGAGTTGGTGTCTTGTTCTGCCAAAGCAATTGTACCCTACTGAGTACATTGCTGCTTCTTCCTCTTTGGACATTCATTTTTCCAATGTCCCTGCTCCTTGTAGTAATTATAGATATCCTTTGCTTTAGGACCCTTGGAATTATTTTTGAATTTCTTCTTTCCAGAATTTCCTGGCCCCCTGCTGACTCCACTGGCCACCAACCCAGCAGACTGACTATCTGTTCCAGATCCAGATGCCTTATGGCGTAACTCTCGAGCATGGAGTGATGACCTTACATCCTCCGATGATACTGAGTCCTTTCCAACAATAAAGGAGTGCACAAAGTTCTCATATGATGCTGGCAGTGACACAAGTAGAATCAATGCAGCATCCTCATCTTCAATCTTCACATCAATATTTCTTAAATCAAGCAATATTGTGTTCAGCTGGTCTAGATGATCCATCAACTGAGTACCCTCATGCATCCTTAAACTGAACAGACGCTGTTTCAACAACAACTTGTTGGTTAGGGACTTAGTCATATAGAGACTCTCAAGTTTGGCCCACAACTTCTCAGCAGTGTCCTCTTCAGCAATCTCTATGATAATATCATCTGACAAGCACAACATAATTGTTGAATGTGCTTTCTCCCCCAGACTGGCTCTCTCAGCGGCACTTCCTTCTGTTGATTTAGACAAGGGACCCCATAATCCCTGCTGCTTCAACAAAGCACGCATCTTGATCTGCCACAGACTAAAAATGTTCCTTCCTGTAAACTTGTCAATCTTGACATTAAAGCAGACATCTTTCTCACCAGAAAAGCTTGTGTAGATCCCAAATCCTAGCGTCAATTATGACCTTGGTGCCAATCTACCTTGCTTAAAACAGATAAACAGATTTCTTGATGAACCCGACGCTCGATACCGAGTTTGTTATTACGGATCGATCAAGAAGTGATGGTGATTATGAGTAAAGATAAAAGATAAACAAGCATGCAAACACAGAAACAAGAATAACACAGATTTAACGTGGTTTCCGGCAATGTGCCGACTACTCCACGGACAAACGAGGATATTTTATTATCACGAGAAAATTACATTAAGTTACAATTAATACAAATGGTATTTATAGCCTTGGAAATCCATCTCTAACCGACTAAATAGTCAACCCAATAAATGACTGAAATACCCCAGAAGTAACTCCACCGAATTAGGAAACCATGCAGACGTGTTCCTTAAGTCTGTTGTGAACCAGCAGACTTCACTCTGCTGATACCCTGTACCAAATAGACCCAGCTCAATGATCCCGACCAACTCTCGCTGCTTTGCCCCGAACGAACACCAGATTCAGCAGATGCTTCATGCTCTGTTGACCACCATAATTTCCACACCAGACCTCAGTAGCATAAGTTTAAGTCATCATTACATGTGCAAGAATAATAGCTCATCAATTGAAGATTGAGAAGAGATGACCTAAATGAAATAACATCATATATACGTGATTATATCTTTTATATGTATATGTATATGTATATGTATATGTACGTATATACTAATAATAACAATAAAAATAATAATTAATTTTGTCCATAGCTTAAAAATGAAAGGGCTTTACCGCCAAATACTATTGGAGGTTGTTGTTCTTTATCCATTTTTTTCCCTCCCCCAAGTGGTCCTATGGAATGGAGGTTATGTCAAACCAAATCCAATAATGAATGCTTTACAACTTTTTAGCAATATTGCACATGGAGGGGGAGGGGGAGGGAGAGGGGGAGGGGGAGGGGGAGGGGGAGGGGGAAGGTACAGGAAAATGAATTCTCAAATGAAAGATTAAGCACATAAGTTAAAGTTCGATGACAACAAGAGAGAGTGGTGGGGGGAAGCATGTCCATTTTCGTTATGCTTTTTAAGCCTAATAATTAATCAAATGATTATGATACCGCAGTGCAAACTGCAATCACCATGATATATTGTATGATTTTTTGTAAATTGATTCCTTTCGGTATTTATACTTTTCTCTGCTTAGATTAGATTGTGCCAAAGTAAGACAAAACTTGATTCATTATGGACATGTTTGGTTTAAATAAAAGCCGAGAGAAGAAAAATGTTGTAAATAGATTTGAGACAAGAGAGGTTTGTAAGAAAGAAATATTGAATTACAGTATATGTTTGGTTATGTAGAGGAAAGATTATAAGAAAATGTTTTTGGATGGGCCTAGGATGGGTAGGTGAAAGGGAGGTGGGAGAGGACGGGTGGTGGCAGGGGTGAGTGGGGATGTGTGGGTGATGACATGTGGTGGCGGGTTATGTGAGCGATGAGGGCTAGTGGCGGGTTAGTCGGTCGGGATAGGTGGTGATGGGTGTTTGTGGGGTAGGTCGATGGAGGCGTGTGGTGCTAACGGACATAGTGATCGATGGTGATTAAGTGGGTCGATGGCGATATGTGGTGGCATGGTAGGCCGGTACGGGTGGATAGCATAGTGGATAGGTACGGACAAGTGGGAGTATATAATTGTGGTGTGTGTCGATTGCGATGTGTTCTGTTGGAGAGTGTTTATGGCAGCGGGTGGAAGACGATGGGTTGTGGCGATATGATGGCAATAGGTGGTGCTTTGTGTTGTTGGCGAATGATGGCAGTTGAGTGGTCGGCCGCAAGTAGTGGCGGCATGTGTAATGACAAGTGATGGGGGTGTTAGGGCAACTGTTGCAGATGGGTGGTGATAGAATGGTGTGACGATGATGGTGTGAGGGCACAGTGCTAACTCTTAAGAAAAAAAGTTAATTTTTTTCTCGTATAATCAAACATGTTTAATGTTTAAGTTAAAAAACGAATAAACATTTTTTTCTCATCTCATTTGTGATTAAACATACCCAAAAAGAAGTTGTTATTTTTTTTAGGAAACCCTTTTAAAGAATTATGATTCCTTTGAGCAAAATAAAAATTTATGATTGACAGCTAGATGTAGTGTGTCGGTGACCATCGTTGGAATCCTATATTTGAAAAAAAAGATTAAACTGTGGAAGAAAAAAAAAAGTTTAAACGTGTTAGATTTTTAGTAGTGAATAATACTTTTTTTAAGCGAATAGTGCATAATACTAATATTGTATAAATTTTAATTTAAAATTATATGTTGCAAATTATTTAACCGATGTCTATAAATAACTCATGTCCAGCATTCACTATTATTGGATAGAATTTATCCACGTTTTATTAGAAATAAGAATGATGCTTTTAAACCCGTGTTAGAAGACTTACCGTCGAGCCGATACCGTAAAACAAATTAAATTTGTAAAATAGATATTTAAATCATTCACATCTTTTAAAAATCATTTTCAACAGAGTACATAATCTGCAAATTCTACACTATATCAGGGACGGACCCAGCAACAAAAGGAGGGGTGCATGGCTCCAACTGAGATCCGAAAATCGACGTATTTTTATAGGTAAAAAAATGTAAAAACACTATTGATGCCCCCACTCGCATTTCGAATTTACTCCGGTGCCGCCGCTGAGATTTTTTTCTAGGTCTGTCATTGCACTATATGTGATGCATGAAATATAGATTCTCATACAAATTATATGGAAAATTAGGGATAAGGACACAATCTGAAATATTTTTAAGTAATAGGACAACTACATATTTTTTATAGGGAGAAGGACAACTGCATAATTTTCATAGCGAAGAAGAAAACAGTGAATCCCGAAAATCGGTGAATCTCCCCGGTGAATCCCGAAATCAGTGAATTTTGACAGTGAATTTCGACAGTAAATCCCGAAAATTAGTGAATTTCGACAATGAATTTTGAAAATTAGTGAATTTCGACAGTGAATTTCGACAGTGAATTTAAACAGTGAATTTCGACAGTGAATAAATAGTTTTGTCCTTTATGCAAAAGTTTCAAAAGACTGTCCTTCTACTCAATTGATGAAATATTTATGTTTTTCTTCCTCATTCCTCCCAAATTATACCAAGCAGAGATTCTTTTCGATTTTATAATTTTGCCCTCATTATTTGGCGCATGAGAGAAAAACGAAGTGGGCACTAATAACATCAATGGACATTTATCATATATTAAAAGAATGATACTTGTCCACTTTCTTTCTGCCCAAACCTTAAACGTGCAAGACTTGTCTACAAAGGGATAAGAGTATTTTGCAATCGTAATACTCGAGACATTTTCACTACATAATCAGGGGCAGCTGCAGGAAATATGTAACACAGGTCAAAAATCGAAAACAACACATCGTACTACAAGTTACTAATGCATTTTTTATATAATATATATATATATATATAGATAATTGTTGGTCAAGGTGAATATTCAAAAAAATTTAGCGGGTTAATAAGTAGATCTTAGTATTTAAAAATTTTAAATAAGGTAAAAAATACAATTTTTTTAAAGGGGAGGGGTCAGTTTACCTAAATTGCCCTTGGTGGCGTCACCTTTGTTCATAACTGAATCATACCAAATTATTCATGAATACAATCCAACGAATGCAGGACATATAGACACACATGCCATTTAAAGTAATTATACAATCAACGAGTTTTACATCACTAATGGGATCCACTATGACAGTGCTAAATGACATGAATATCTTCGATGGTTAACAACAATTAATTGCTCTATTATCAATTTCCATTTTATTTTTTTAAGGGGAATTTCCAATTTTTAAACGGTGATTTTTAACCAATGCGCTAGGTGTCCGTTTCATGTGTGTTAGATGATAAGGGTATTTCAGTCTTTTATCTATGTAATAGGTGGCAGTATGAGGTGGCATAACTACCTAGTACTTGTAGTACAGAATCTATTGGAGTTTGTGTAATGTGTGGTGTATAAGATGTGTAATCCTTGACACATTAATGATAAGAAAATCTTTATCCTAAAATCTAAGTTGGTATCAGAGCCAATTTTGGCCGTTATGGCTGAACCACCAACGTCTGGAGCATCAGCTCCACCGGTGTCCACCATAACACCACCACCTCCACTCATCTCTTCTTCTCCTCAACCCAATGTAGTCTTTGGCACTCACACTGCAGCAACTGGAGCTCAAACCCAACCTTCCATATCCACAACCAGAGTTTCAACTCCATTGATAACCAGAGCTCCGACTCCGACGCTGTCTTCTTTCCCGATGTCTCAGATCGGAGTCTCCTCTATTCCAACTTACACACCCCAGCATTTTGCTTCCACGTCATATCTTCGATCAACACTACCAGATCCACCACTGTTCATGCAGTCTATTGCTCCTCCGAGCTCATCTGTGCCACCAGCTACCTCCTTGACACCATTCAGTTCCAATCTAAATCAGGCATGTACCATTAAACTGGACAGATCTAACTATCTGTTATGGAAATCTACAACCCTTCCTATCATTCGTGGTCACAAATTGGATGGCCATCTTTTTGGAACTCTACCTCAACCACCTGAAGTTGTTGCTGCTCTTAATCCAACCATTGGCGTACCCTATACTGTTCCAAATCCGGCGTTTGAAGACTGGATCACTAAAGATCAACTGCTTGTTGGATGGCTCATGAGCTCAATGAAAGAAGAAACGTTGATTGAGGTTATTGGATGCAATACTGCTAATGAAATCTGGTCTTGCCTTGAGATTCTATACAACAATCGATCGGAGGCACGCATGTTGGAATATAAGACTGCTCTTACCAAGACTGAAAAGGGATCCAAGTCAATGATGGATTACCTGGCGTTGATGAAATCGTATTCAGATGGATTAACAACAGCTGGGTACCCCATTACCAAAGGGGAACTAATTTTGGCTGCTCTTGGAGGCCTCAGCAAGGAGTATGAATCTGTGATAGTGAACATGACCTCCAGAATTGGATCCCTGTCATGGCGGGAAGTTCGATCACAATTGGTGACACATGAAAGGTTACTTGCCAGGTTCAACCCCACCACTGCCTTGGACCTAGGTCAAGCATCAGCACACCTAGCTGCAAGGTCTGGTAATTCAAGGCCTTACTCTCGACCTGGTACTCAAAATGGAAATCAAGAGACAAATGCTGGAAGAGGAAGAGGACAAAGAGGTGGCAGAAGCAATAGAGGTAGAGGAGGCAGAGGATCAAGTAACGGCAACTCAAATGCAGGAAATACTCTTAGACCTGTGTGCCAAGTTTATGGAAAAAGCTGGACATATAGGCGTGGATTTCTTGGCACGGTTTGATTCCAATGTGGGCATCCCTAGCAATGGTGGAAACTCAGGACAGAACAGAAACAATAGTGCCTACATTGCCTCCTCAGATACTGTCAATGATGCAAGCTGGTACATGGATAGTGGAGCAACAAGTCATGTAACTTCAGACTTGAACAATCTGCACATCAATTCTGGGTATGAAGGATCAGACACTTTAACAGTAGGGAATGGTGAGCATCTATCTATAATTCACATTGGCCAATCTCAAATCTGTGGTTCACACACTGCACTAGCACTTAAAAATATCTTACATGTCCCTGAAATCACAAAGAATTTACTTAGTGTTTCTAGACTAACCAATGATAATCCTGTGCTAGTTGAATTTTACTCTTCTGGTTGTTGTGTGAAGGATCAAACCACAGGGATGGTGCTGCTGGAAGGGTAACTTAAAGATGGTCTGTATCAGTTGAAGTGTCCCAAGGATAACCTGAGTTCTCTTCACTCCAAGAATAAGTCTATGCCTTCGGTTCAAAGTCAGTTTAAGTCTAAGAGGAATGTGTCTGTAGTCCAGTCTGGACCCTTTGAGTCTTTTGTTTGTTCTTTGAATTCTCAAGAAAAATCCATATTGTGGCATAGGAGGTTAGGTCATGCTTCTAGCAAGGTCATTGACCAAGTTTCTAAGCAATGTAATCTCCCTATCAATAAAATGTCTGTTTTTTGTGAAGCTTGCCAATTTGGAAAACATCATACTTTGCCTTATCAATCATCTGACACTAAAACCACACACCCTTTGGATTTAATACACTCTGACCTTTGGGGACCTTCTCCAGTCAGATCCACTAATGGCTACATATATTATATCCATTTCATTGATGACTACTCCAGGTTCACCTGGATTTACCCACTCAAATTAAAATCTGATGCCCTACAGGCTTTCCTTCACTTCAAGTCCCTTGTAGAAAATCAGTTTGGCACTACCATTAAGACTCTGCAATCTGCCTGGGGGGGGGGAGTTTAGATCCTTTGAACCAGTTTTGAAACAACTTGGCATCAGTTTTAGGCACCCCTGTCCCTATGCTCATGCTCAAAATGACAAGACAGAACGTAAGCATATGCATATTGTTGAAATTGGTCTTACTCTATTAGCCCAAGCATCCATGCCACTCAAGTTCTGGTGGGAAAGTTTTAGACAAGCTGTGGCTATAATCAATACTTTACCTACACCTGTTCTGGCACAGAAATGTCCTACTGAAGTTCTTCTAGGAAAATCCCCAAAGTATGATATGCTTAGAGTGTTTGGATGTGCTTGTTATCCCTACTTAAGACCTTATCAAAACCAAAAATTTCAGTTTCACACTAAGCAATGTGTGTTCTTGGGAACTAGCCCTGATCACAAAGGTTTTGTCTGTCTAGAGCCATCTGGTAGGATCTACATCTCTAGAGATGTGGTGTTTAATGAGAATCATTTTCCCTACAAAACTGGTTTTCCCAGTAAAACAACCACTCATTTAGTTGTTTCAAATGACACTGAATTTCCAGGTCCTACTATATCTATGTCCAGTGATCCTAGTCCCTCCATGTTCTCAACTGATACTGATACAGATCATTCAGCAGCAGCACCTCCAGATGCTACAACCTCACCTAACAGTCCTGCAACAACAGCACATTCACAACCTTCACCTACCAGCACACCAATACAGCACCATCTTTCACCTACTTCCAGGAACAGCACACACACAGACACACCTAGAGGAACAACCCCTACATCACCAGATGTTGCATCATCATCCTCTTCAACATCACATTTACCTCTACATCTACCATCACCTTCATCCTCTTCCTCACCATCACCACTACCACCTGCTCCCCAGCATCATATGCAAACCAGATCTAAGAGTGGAATATTCAAGCCTAAAACCTTCTGAACCTATCCTCCTAAGCACCACTATCCTCCTGAACCTACCAAAGTGTCTGATGCTTTAGACCAGGTGGAATGGAGAAATGCAATGGAAGAAGAGTACAGGGCCCTTATAAAAAAATCAAACCTGGGATCTGGTACCCCCAAATCCAAACCAAAAATTGGTGGGGAACAAGTGGATATTCAAACTCAAACTTAATGCTGATGGAACAGTGCAAAAGCACAAAGCAAGACTGGTTGCCAAGGGGTTTCTTCAAACTCCAGGACTGGATTATACAGAAACTTTCAGTCCTGTAGCTAAGGCAAGTACTATCAGAGTCATCCTTGCCCTTGCTGTGTCATGCCAGTGGGACATCAATCAGGTTGACATCAACAATGCTTTCCTCAATGGTACTCTGAAGGAAGTTGTCTACATGCCCCAACCTGAGGGTTTTATTAATCCCAACAAACCTCATCATGTATGCTGATTAAAGAAGGCCTTGTATGGGCTTAAACAAGCCCCCAGAGCCTGGTTTGAAGAACTAAAACAACAACTTCTACATTGGGGGTTCTATCAATCCAAGTCTGATGTGTCTTTGTTCATCTTCAAGAGAGGTACTACTGTCCTATATGTTCTGGTTTATGTAGATGACATCCTTGTCACTGGGAATAATTCCCATCTCATTCACAAGTTCATTCAATTTCTACATAACAAATTTGCTCTTAAAGATCTTGGTCCAGTTAGTCACTTTCTAGGAATGCAAGTTCAAAGAGATGCCACTGGCCTCTATCTCAGTCAACACATGTATGCATCTCAGCTTCTACACAAACTTGGAATGCAAAATTTGAAACCTTGTCCTACACCAATTGCTACTGGCACTGAACTGACCAGAACTGATAGTCCCTTTATGGACAATCCTACTATATACAGAAGTGCCCTTGGAGCCCTTATGGTACATGACCTTTACAAGGCCTGATTTAGCTTTTGCTGTTAACACCCTCAGTCAATACATGCAACAACCTAGAGTCATTCACTGGCAGGCAGTAAAAAGGTTACTGAGGTATGTTCAAGGAACAATAGATTATGCTCTACACTTTGTACCAGATCAGGGCATACATCTGACTGGATACTCTGATGCTGATTGGGCATGTGACAAAACTGACAGAAGATCTGTGGCTGGATACTGTATATATCTGTGTGGTTCTCTTGTGTCCCGGAGTTCAAAGAAGCAAAGTGTGGTCTCTAGGTCAAGCACTGAATCTGAGTATCGATCCCTGGCCAACACTGCAGCAGAAATACAATGGCTGACCTACTTATTGTCTGAACTTGGTACTCCTCTTCCCAGAACTGCAACTATTTGGTGTGACAATCTAAGTGCTCAGGCTTTGGCATACAATCCTGTGTTCCACAGTCGAACTAAACATGTGGAGATTGATCTACACTTCATCAGAGATAAAATTCTGGAGGGTAAACTTGCTGTCAAACATATCCCCTCTGCTGATCAAATAGCAGATTGCCTCACTAAGCCTTTGTCCATCACCAAATTCACTCAATTCAGGGACAAACTTCAAGTGGTCAAGACCCCCTTTCGTTTGAGGGGGGATGTTAGATGATAAGGGTATTTCAGTCTTTTATCTATGTAATAGGTGGCAGTATGAGGTGGCATAACTACCTAGTACTTGTAGTACAGAATCTATTGGAGTTTGTGTAATGTGTGGTGTATAAGATGTGTAATCCTTGACACATTAATGATAAGAAAATCTTTATCCTAAAATCTAAGTATGTGAGAAACATGAAAAATATTTATAAATTTTGTACACCCCATTTTGTAATAACATTGAGATAGTATTCTTAATTTCGTTGTTGAACTAGTATCACTCCCAAAATCCTAAGTTGATGGATACGTACGTAAATAATTAACATTTTGTATATTTCAACACATCTCTTCAAGTGTGGGTTTATTAAACTTTTAGAGAGAGACCCGACACTTGACGTACTTTTGTTTTCGGAAGACTGTATTACTACTATATTTATAGAGAGAGACCTGACACTTGATTTTTGTTTTAGGAAGACTGTGTTTGGAGCAGGTTTGAACTCACGACCTTCTTCTCTAGTATTATGTTGAACTACCATCTCTCGTATTTGAACTCACGACCTTCTTCTATAATATCATCTACGACCTTCTTCTATAATAATTAACATTTTGTATTTTTCAAACTTTTGCACTCGACCTTTTATATATGCGTATAATATATGCTTTTTTTTTCATATTATTTTGTACACTTTTTATATCGTTTCATAGCATTTCATATACTTTTTCTTCCTTAGCATTGGAAAGAAATGACACAAAAACATAAAAGCCCGAATGTGAACAAAATGGATCTTAAACCACTTTTTTTTTTTTTTTTTGAATGGAGGATCTAAAACTTTTAAGACCTGTTTTTTCAAATTTTCCTTTCAAACACAACAATAATTGTAATGCACTTTGTACCTTTGTATTGAAATGAATGATATAAGTGATGGTACAATAAAAATGATGTGCCTCACACGTGTTGCTAACTAATTAAGGGTAAACAATTCACACCAAAAGTTCATGCCTATATAATTCATGGCAAATTAACCAAAGCCCTTTACCTTCTTAGTTCTATCTATCTCATTGTAAAGCTAGCTAGCTTCTGTTGTGTTGTGTTCAATCAATGGCAGAAGAATTCAAGCATTTGGTTTTGGCCAAATTCAAAAAAGATGTTATTGTTGAAGATATTCTAAAAGGGATGGAGAAACTTGCCTCTGAAATTGAAGCTGTCAAGTCTTTCGTCTGGTAATTATATTTCTTTGCAGTTTTTACTACTATATTTCTTGAAATTTCTGTTTTTAACTATTATTTCACAAGTATATTTCTGGAAAATTATAAATAAAAAAAAAAAATGTTTTAAACTTTGTTTAATTACGTACTATGTTATTAACCATATAATAGAAGAAAACAAATAAAAGTTGTTTAAGTATAGATATATCCCTAAATTCAAAGTAAGTCTGAGCCCCTAAGAAACAAATCTTGGCAAACATACACGTGTTTTATCTCGCTTAGTTTAAAATGGTTAACGGTAAATAACTAAGTATGATGTTTTCGTTTTGTACTTGATTGATCCGTGACATCCTACTTGTTAAGTATAGATCTATTGAGATCTTATGAGAAACTTAATTGACAAAATATGACTAATACTTTCGAATCTGTAAACTATGTTTCCTTTTGGGAATCAGATCTGACCTTATGGTAAATACCATTGGATTTACCGGTAAGAATCAGAGTTCGATTATCATTCTCAATTTAAATAAGAATAGAAGAAATATACTTCATTTTAATAACATTAGGACTATATGTTTTCGTAACATTACACTCTAAATCACCGGTGAAAGTATATGTCCTACAACATGCTCAACGTACGAACAAGGCATTATCTTGGATAAGGAGACGATAAAAAATTTAAACAGATAAATACAAAATTAAGAGGACAAACAAAATGCATAATATATATATTTTACAATATATTTCTTTTAAATCAAGAGAGACAGTTGCCCCTAGTTATATGTAGGTTTCGCCGTTCCGTCCAACAACATATAAGTGAAGGGCCATACAATTAATATAGTGACATGGGCAAAGTGTAAGCTTAGACTTTATTTTCCATGTTGCTCAACATAGGTCCAACAACAACATAAAATGATATGGTGCATGCAGTTCTCAACATGATACAAATAACAACTTTAACAGTCACTACGAAACGGAGATTCAATGGAGCATGCACTCCCAATGTTATTACAACTTTTAAGACATATTGTTTTTTTCAAGTTTCTCATCTTGATGGAAAAAAGTTGGTTCAACTTAGAGTAATGCTGCTGACACAGTCACCCAGTTATAATGAGTGACAGAACGTGATTTTAATTTACACAATTCATCATCATGTTGGACGGTCCCATTGATTATGATATAGGCCAAATGATGATAAACGGTGTAATATCATTCAACCGTTGCGTATGAATGCATCGTGTCAGGAGCTATTACCCTTCAAAACTTAATGTGTTACGTTGTCGATGTTGTAACGTACTACAATTAATGATGGGTGCAGGGGACAGGATATTGAAAGCCAAGAAATGTTAAGACAAGGATTCACACATGCATTCTTGATGACATTTGGGAGCAAAGAGGACTTTAATGGTTTTATTGGGCATCCAAAACATGTGGAATTCTCATCCACATTGACAACTGCTATTGAAAATGCTCTTGTCCTTGATTTCCCTGCTGTTACTGTCAAACCTCCTCCTGCCCCTGTTGCTTGAACCCATCTTTCTCTTCATCTATTGTATTGTATTGTATTGTATTTTACCACAAAGTTGTTGGGAATTTAAGTTTTTTTTTTTCCTCCCTTTTTTTTTATATTAATCTTGGGGTGAAGGGGTTGTTTGTAACATAGTATTATGTATGATGTGAGTCATGTATTAGTATATCTCTGTCCCATCAAGGAGATAATATAACTATTGCTTTGAACAAGCTCTACTTATTTACTTCAGAATATAAAGTAAATCTGTATAATATGGGCCTAGTTGTTATTGCACCCATAAAATAGGAAACTTGCCAAAATTATTGAGTGAATTAATTATTTGACTTGAAAATTTATGTTCAAACTCAGCTCGTTTATAAAGAAATTTTGTTCGAATTCGTGTTCGAGTTTGACGTGCTATACATGTATTTTCGCCTCTCAATTCGAGTTTCGTTTGTTAATGTATAAAAAATAAGTCCAAAATAGTAATACATTATGATAACTCTATCAATATTTTATAAAATTATTTTAGAGTATCTACTAGATTAATAGATGTCTTATCATCTTATGAGTTCAAGTTAAATTGTACATTTATTTATCTATATAAGAAGATTCGCGAACATAATCGAACGTTCACGAGTAATTTCGTGTTCGTTCGTTTAGAAAACGAGCTTAAAATCTTGTTCAAGTTTGGTTCGTTAATTAACCTAGCTAAGCAAACGAACGATCACAGATACTAATGAGTCGAACATGAGTTTGCTCGTGAGCGACTTCTGTTCGTTTAACAGCACTAAATATAACAAAACATAAGTAACATAACATTTAATTTCACTAAAGGAACGAGCCTTATTTAATCTGTAACTTAACATAAATGTTTAATTACTTGTATTAATGATGGTGGTGGGGGAAGTGATTGATGACAGGGAAGGGGAACAGGAATCATAGAAATCATATGATACGACCGTTGTTGGAAATATCTTGATACAACCATATGAAAACACATTCTTGAAACTGCAAAGTGCGCGCAGATCATCAATCTAATACGGTACGCTCACACATATTGGTCGATTCCCTGCAGGGACATGAGTCTTCATCCACACAGCTCCCGCCCCTTCCACAGGGTATGTCACATGAAGCACTTAATCTGTGAAAGTGGCTCGACAGCTTCAATCCTTTTATCGGGAAGTTTTTGCGTAGTGTGTCTGACTGTTGCGTTACGCTTCCGTCCACACGATTTCATTCTCGCACTTAATCCGCGCGTGTGTTCGGATCGTGCGCGTCGTGTGTACCTACGTAGGTACACACTATACAAAAACTTCACCCTTTTATCTTGACATCGATCGATGTGCTTTCATGTATCATAACGCCAACTGCATAAGCAATTAATACCCTAGTCAATGCACAAAATGATATGTATATATTACCCATGGTTTACGTCCTACTAGTTAATACTAACATAGCGGCTCACGAACAAATTCGTGTTCAACTGGTTAATATTTGTGATCGGTCGTTTTTTAGCTTAACGAACCAAGTATTAACAAAATTATAAGAACGTTTTTTAAACGAACGAACTTGAGCATACTAACGAACATTCGATTATATTCATGAATCTGCTTATATAAATAAATTAATGTACATCTAACCCTAACCTATAAGATGATAATTTAGCCATTTTTATAAATCTAATAGACACATACTATAGAATAATTTTATAGGATATTTATAAATATTCTTAATATTGTTGCTACTATGATATTTGAAAATTGATTTCGGACTTAATTATTGATACCTTAACATGCCAAACTCAAGCCGAGCTCGAGCTGGAAGCAGTGACGGACCCAGAAAATTTTTCCAGTGGGGCCCAAAAAACAAAAGACTCGCCCTTCAAGTTTTGAACCCGTGACCTTTTTCCAGCGGGGGCAAAAAAAAAGACTTAATTTCTAGGTTTTGAACCCGTGACCTTAGAATAAGTAATAAATTTTTTAATCGGTTAAACTAAATGCATAATTGTAATAGAGATTGTACGAAATAATATATATATATATATATATATATATATATATATATATATATATATATATATATATATATATATATATATAGTTTCAATATTATTAGAAGGGTATATTAATAAATCCGCCCGGAAATTTGAGTGGGGTCTATGTACCTCCCCTTGTCCATCTTTGGGTCCACCCCAGGCTGGAAGGCAAGAATACCTGTAGTAAGATAAACTCGAACACGAATATGAACAAATATTCTTTATAAATGGGTTGAGTTTGAACATAATTTTTTGTTCATTTAATTTATTAAAATATTTGTGAACAAGCTCGTGATTTTAACGAATCAAGCTTGAACATATTTTCTTGTTCGTTTATTAATGAACACAAACAAACTCGTGATCTAAACAAACATAAATTTAAACTACTTATATTTGGTTCGACTCGACTCCGCGTCCATCGACCAAGAGTTTTTCAAAAGAAAATTTAGAGAGGTACAATATAACTCCCTGAAGGAGACGTACAAAATACTTACCAATAAGAAGAATGAGAATAAAGCTTCCCAACTTCATTTTTTTTCCTTCTCTGAAGCTGCTGCTTAGGGATTTTTTTGCTTTGGAAAATACAGTTGCATTTTCTTTCGTAAAGTTAACTCTCCATTTATAGGGGATGAGAATTGAGATGTGTCATCAAAAAAATTACAGAAACTTGTTACTGGATGAAAAAAAAATACACAAGGACGTGAAGCAAATCCTCATAATATAAGCAAAAAAAAATCCTTAGAATTTAAATTTATTAGTTGCAAGCTTCAAATAAAAAAGACTAATTCTCCCCTAAATATATATACGTAAAAAAACAAAATCAATTTGCCGTATAGTGTAATTAATATGATAGTAGTTGAATGTGCTAAACTTCTTTTTCTTTTGATAAATCATAAATGAAGTATTAGTATGATGAACTTCAAAGACTAGTGTTATCAACGTTGCTACGCTCCGCCATTAAAGTCCACGGGGAAGGGAGAGATACACGGAAAGCACATAATTCAAGTGACTTTTATATACATTTCTCATTTGGGCCTTATGGGCCTTAAACGATGAGAATGATGATTGGTTCCATTGCAAGATTTTGGTGTGGACTGAGAGTCTTAACAATAGCCCACGATAGGAAGTATGTCTTTTGGTTTCAAATGAAAAGTCTTAATTAATATGGTTGAGTTCTATTAATATCACGGGTTTGTTAATGCAACCGCATTTATATGTTAATTTTTCTGTGTAATGAGGTTAGGCCCTTGTCTTCCGTTTTCTTATCTCAGCTGGTCGAACGATCTAAGAACCTGAGACTTGCATGACGGGATTTCGAATAATTGTTTTCATGACTATTCCCTATATTTCTTTCAAATTTTTTTGTAAGGCTTTTGGCCCCCGTTGACTATAAAGTAATAAAATGACCGCTTTCCAAAAAACAAATCTGTGTAATTATGATGTTCGAAGCAAATAGTACTCGTTTTGATATGTTGTTTTGAGTGAATGTGATTTTTATTCAATACAACCGTTTTAACAGCCCAACAACACATTGCTTCTTGTTTGAAAAAAAAAAAAATTTGATGTTGGATCGTTATATTATATGGTTATTTGTATATTATGATCATAACATGTTAAGTTACATCCAGGGGCGGACCTAAAACATATACAAGAGGGTCTATGGATCCCCTTTAAAAAGGAAAAAAAAAAAAAAAGCAAATTATGTATCCAGTGAAAAAAAAAAAGGGTTAATTTTAAATAGTAGTTATGCATCAATCAATTTTTTTTTTCTTTTTTTAAAGATTTGTTATTAGTTAGATCTCAATCGGCCATATAAAAAAATAGTTTGAGACATTTAAGTAAAGAGGTTAAATAAGTTCAATGACCTCGTTTGAGCACGACTCTTATTATTTTTGTATTAATAAAAAAAGAAGGTCAATGTATTCATGAATATTAGCAAATTGTAACGAGGTCCCCCTTTGGGCAGGCTGTCACAATTGCATTCAACGGCTGGGTCATATACCATTTCGAGTGATAGCCTACACACACACACACAAAAAAAATATAGCCCACACACAAATAGAATTTGCATTTGGAAAATGACTTGATTACAAGTCTTTCAACACGATTATATATGTTATTATATATATATATATATATATATATATATATATATATATATATATATATATATATATATATATATATATATATATATATATAATTGGCTTTGGCTAAACCTGAGTCTCGTTTGAATGTTGGTAGAATGGGGTGTCTTCCCCTTCGGCTGTTTTAATTGTCTGCACTATGGATAGTGGTAAATAAAAGTTTTTTTCCACTTAAAAAAAAAAAACAGCAACAACGGATGCAATTTTAAGTTGTTGATATCAAACCAATAAAACTTAAGAAATAAATCAGTGAGCCTCCTACTTCGAAAAGAAGAAATACAACCCATAGTATCCATTTTCTGAATTTTGATTAGTTAAAAATATGTGTATGATGATGATTTTTTACCACCTTAAAATTAGTGTTTAGTGAAATTAAATGTTGATGTTGCAACAAATGAAGACTCTATAACAATTGAAGGCATTTTACGCAACCATCAAGGTGACATCTTAGGGAGTTTCTCGATTAAACATGATGGTAAGTACGAAATAACCATTAGTGAAACTCTAGTCATTCACCAAGATATATTTCACGCTTTAACTTAGTGATTCTTCAGTGTCGAGTTTGAAAGAGATTCTCTGACTGTTAAAAACAATATAATTCGGAAGAAATTGATCTATCCAACTTTGGTTGTCTAATTGAAGATTTGTAAAGCACTGCTATTTGGATTTTCATCTTATAAATTTTCTTTTGCTAAGAGGCAAGTAAACATCTCAGCACAAGGTCTTCTTTTGATAGTACTTAAGCAACGAGGCTCTAGGCCGCATTCAAATATAATTATGGTATTTTCAGTTGAAATAATGAAATAAAGCTAGCCTTCCGTTACCTCTAAAAAAATAAATAAATTACTGTTTAAACGATATGTATAAAATTAGTATCCAAGGCCAAGTCATTGCATTTCTAGTAAAAGCCCAATAGAACAAATTTTTTTTTTTGTTTTTTTTGTTTGTTTGAGAATTAAAAAACATTTACTTTGGAATAATTATGTATTTGCTCAACAAATTTACAATTCGACATCGTAAGTGTCAGCAAAGTGACTTAAACTCTACATCTGGTAGAACTAATCCGGTATTCAGCCGAGTGATGGTCAGCTGATAAGTGTATCCAAATCTGTGAAAGTCAACTGGAAAGTGTGCTGAGCTTTTTTCTGGTGTCAGCAGTCTGCTGGAGGATCAGTCTGCTGGAGGTCAGCAAGTGTTTTGGATACACCTAAGTTCTACATTTGGGCAATGATCAGCTGAGTAGGATCAGTAGGGTGATCCAACATCTAAGGCATTTATGGCAATCCGACAAAGATTCTTGGCGGTTAGGATTATGGATTTGTGTCTATAAATACCAACTGTATTGATCATTGTAAAGAGTGAGCGTGTGTAATCCATCTGGATTTCAGTGCATAATAAAATATATCTTTTCTGTCCGTGGAGTAGTCGGCACAACGCCGGAAACCACGTTAAATCATGTGTTCTTCTTGTTTCTGTTATCTCTGTGTGATTGTTTATGTTGGATTGCATCCGTTAATTATCTATCTTACATCTGGATTCCCTATCCTGTTATAACAAACTGGATATCGGAGAGTAGTTTCTGGGAATCATCGGGTATGAACAAATTTTATCTTCACCAAGACCCTCACCCCTGCTAGGCTTCGTGATAAAAGTTATGTTCCCCGGCAAGAAGGATGTTTGCAGTTAACGTAAAAATCGACAAATTTACATGAAGAAACAGTTTTAGTCTGTGGCAAATCAAGATGCGAGTCTTGTTGAAACAACAAGGGTTATGGACTCCTGTATCTGGTAAAGGTAGGGTTGAGCTTGGGTCGGGTTGGGTTCGTTTGGGTTGGGTTATTCATAGTATTAGTCGGGTTGGTTTAAAAAAATACTAACCCAAACCAAACCAAACCAAATTATTAAAAAACCCATTGGTTTGGTTCAGGTTGGTTTTGGGTTGGGTTTCGGGTTTTAAGCCTTAAAAAATGTATTTATAATCAAACTTTCTTGTTATACAATTCATACATGTATTCCATCGAAATTCAAATTTTAAACCACATGTCCATAAAAAACAATATTTAAAGACACTATTGTGTGGACATCATATTACGAATCCAATAATCTTTTAACAATAGTTAAACATTAAGGAAATCATACATGAAAATTAAAATGTTAAAGAAATTGTCCATGATTCATTTGAAAAATTATTATATCTCATCAATTAGTCATTTTAGTCTGATTCTACAGTCAATGGGTTGATTGATTTTGATTTGATTTTGACTGTCTAAGAGATGTATTTTTCATTTTTTCAATTGTCACACCACAAGAATAAATATTGATCGAAAATGAATAACAATAACCCTTTTCATGGCTATCAATAGATTTACGTATTGTAATGTATTTCGGGTTGGGTTGGGTCGAACCGAAGAGAAAAATAAAAACCCCAAACCAACCCAATAGCATTCGGGTTGGGTCAAAAACCAACCCAAAATTTTTGGTTTCAACTGGGTTGGGTTATTTCGGGTTGGTTCGGTTTGGATTTTGGGTTGGTTTAGGTTTATTGGGTTTTTTGTTGAGCCCTAGGTAAAGGAGATGCCAGTTCAGCAGATTCTGTCAGTCTGGAAGAGAAAGCACATTCAACCATCATGTTGTGCTTATCTGATGATGTTATCACTGAAGTTGTTGAGGAAGACACAGCTGCCAAGTCGTGGGCAAAGCTTGAAAGCCTGTATATGACTAAGTCATTAACCAACAAGTTGCTGCCGCAGCAGAGACTGTTTAGTCTGAGGATGCATGAAGGAGGCCTACCGAGGGAACATTTGGATCAACTGAACACAATACTACTTGATCTTCGGAATATTGATGTTAAAATTGAAGATGAAGATACGGCCATAATCCTGTTGGTGTCATTACCAAGTTCATATGAAAACTTTGTGCAGTCTTTCATAGTTGGGAAAGATACAGTGGCTTTAGAGGATGTGAGAGCAGCCTTGCATGCCAGGGAGCTGAGACACAAGGCAGCAGGGACAGACAATCGGGCTGCTGGACTAGTAGTCAACAACAGCGGGAAATGATATGGACAGCAGTCTGGGAAGGAGAAATCCAAGAAGTCCAAAGGTCCTAAAGCCACAAATGTCTGTAATTACTGTAAAGAGCAGGGGCATTGGAAGTCCAATTGTCCAAAGAAGAAAAGGCAGCATGAGAGCAATTCAGGCACAGCAGCTATGGCTGTTGAGCATTCTGATGAGGATCTGGTTCTAGTTGCTGGGGATTCAGCACATCATGCTGATGTTTGGATCCTAGATTCTGGAGCATCCTATCATATTTGTCCACATAGGGAGTGGTTTTCTACTTATGAGCAGATAGATGGTGGTCATATTTCTATGGCAAACAGCAAGGTCTGCAAGATAGTGGGAATTGGCTCAGTCAAGTTGAGGACAGAGGATGGTAGATTCTGCACACTGAAAGATGTTAGACATGTTCAACAGATGACCAAGAATTTGGTATCTCTTAGTCTACTGGACAACAAATGGTTCAATTTCAAAGGAGAAGGTGGAAAGCTGAATGTCTACAAAGATTCAGATGTGGTCCTCAAAGGTATCAAGAAGGGAACCTTGTACATATTAAAAGGCTCTGCTGTATCTGGCTCTGGTGCTGTGGCATCCTCAGCAGATCATCAGTCACAGCAGACTCAGTTGTGGCACATGAGACTTAGTCACATAGGTGAAAGAGGAATGCAAGTCCTTTCTTCAGCAGGTTTTCTTGGGGGATATAAGGTCAAGAATCTGGACTTTTGTGAGCACTTTGTGTTTGGGAAGCTACATAGAAGCAAGTTCTCAGCAGGTATACACATTACAAATACATCACTTGATTATATCCATTCTGATTGCTGAGGTCCATCAAAGGTGGAATCATTGGGTGGTCACAGATATTTTATGTCATTCATAGATGACTATTCAAGAATGACTTGGGTGATGATGATGAACCACAAAAGTGAGGCACTCAACAGTTTCAAGCAGTAGAAGGCTCTATTAGAAAATCAGGCAGGCAAGAAAATCAAAAGGCTCAGAACAGATAATGGTCTGGAATTCTGTTGGTCAGAGTTTGATACATTATGCAAGGATGAGGGTATTGTCAGACATCATACAGTCAGGAATACACCTCGAATAATGGTGTAGCTGAAATGATGAATCAAACTCTTCTGGAGAGGGCAAGATGTATGCTCTCTAATGCTGGTTTATTAAGGAGATTTCGGCCAGAGGCTGTAACCACATCATGCTACTTAATCAACAGGAGTCCTCACACAGGGATCAATCTCAAGACACCATTTGAGATGTGGTCAGGAAAGCCTGCTGACTACTCACTTCTACAGGTTGTTGGAAGCATGGTTTACTATCATGTGAATGAAGGGAGACTGGAACCAAGGGCCTAGAAGGGAGTGTTTGTGGGGTATGGTGATGGAGTTAAGGGTTATAGAATTTGGTCATCAGCAGAGTCCATGGTCATGCTCAACAAAGATGTGGTCATTGATGAAAATTCAATGATTAACTCATCAGTGGGGAGGTCTGTTGAATCTGAAACTAGTGCTGAATCTGAGAGGGCTGAGAAATGGGTGGAGCTTCAAGTGGAGTCAGCTGATATGCAACAATCAGCTGATCCAAGTCAGCACTCGTCTGATCTGGTTGCTGAACCAGAGTCTGATCAATGCCAGTCTGCTGAACAAGGATCAGTAGAGCATCAAACAGGGAACATTGGTCAGCAGAGTATAGCTGTCAGTAGAGCTAGAAGATCAAATGTTGGGATACCTCCCAAGAGGTTTGGTTTTGATGATATGGTTGGATATCCACTTCAAGTTGCAGAAGAAGTGGATGGTTTTGAACCTTCTACTTACAGGGAAGCAGTGACATGTTCTGAAGAATCTCAATGGCTTTCTGCCATGTGAGATGAAATGGAGTCATTATTGAAAATCAGACTTGGGATCTAGTTAAACATGTAGGATGTAATATCGTCGGATGGATCAATGATCCACCCGATTACGCAGCGGAATAAATATCAGATCTATATCTAAACAAACAAAATACATGAATAATAAATCTAACCTACGAGGGGGTTAGATTACCAACCTTTTTATGGTGCAAAACTCCAAGAACAAAAGGGTAATCCAATCGGAGCTAGTTGAGAGCCTAGTTGAGAAGCCAAAGTCTTCCAACGTGTGTCTCCAAGCACTACCAGGTGGATGGTGTTTCAAGCCGCCGGACCTCTTCGATATGCTACCGGAATAATCCCGAGGATTATCCCAACTCGAAACCCTAGTATTTAGGCCGAAATATCAAAGCCAAATACTCCTTATAATTTTCGAAATTATCATGTGATCTTAGGCTTAGGAGAACTCTCTTTATATAGGAGAGAAATCCTAATCTCCAAGGCATTATTTAATTAATACAAAATCAATCAAAATAATCATTTTCCTTAAAAAGATAAATCTAGAATATTCCTAAATTAATTAGGATATGTAAAAGATTTTCTTTTCCTTAAATTATTTAACAAATAAATAATTTAATCACATGTCTTATTATTTATCAAGAAAACAAATTTTCCAACAAATAATAAAAACAAAATGCGCCCCTTACTCCCTAAACCCTAGGGGTACACGCATTTCATCACATTGGGCCGAGTCCACAAAAAAAGTCTTTTCCGTGTATTTAATTATTTAGTCCAACTAAACAATTAATCCACATATCTATTAAATAGTCCAATCCAACCATTTAATATTAATTGAGGTGAAACGACGAGAAAACATATATGCTATATTAGGAGCCACGTCGGGGACCATGGACCCATATTCAGTAGCTACAATAAATTAAATTAAATTATTCGTCAGACCGAACAATAATATTCAATCTATTAATTACGGGATCACACCACCATAAATTAACCCGAAACTGAACTCTGCTGAATATAGATATAAACATACACTCAACTTTGAGTCGATAAGCGTCCACTGATATAATCATTACATACGGATAAATCCTCCATAGACTGTTCGTTTCGATTCGGGATATCTCCGTAAACCCTTCTCGAAACCTCTTATCCTTATTTACCATTAACCACCTAGTGATCAATTAGTTCATAACTAATATAATATGAACTCCGCGGATCGTTCAGTTTCTAGGATTAACAAATAAAGGAAATGGCTGTCTACTTCCCGCAAGAATGAATGGATTCCATATCTGTGAAGTCACAGACCACTCACTCATTCCAGAATAGAGCCAACGAGAAGTGTTAGACCACATACTTCGAAGTGATCCTTAACTAACACATCAAACCCTCATTTGGACTAAGCAGCAGACTGTGATCACTCAGGATTGAGATTAATTCATATATGATAATCTTGTGATTCGATAAGACTTCTCGATTACGGAATTATATCGAGAACTCAAATCAAATCGGTCCAGCCCTATATGATTATCACCGTATATAAATGCCCCACTAGGTACCCTATTACCGACAGTCCGGATAAGACTATCACACCTAAAGTGTTCTGGGCGTATTGTTAGCAAATTAATCATGAGACCCGTACTCTTGATTAAAAAGGCTACGGACTAAGTTAATTTTAAGTATATCACACAAACTCAATTCTCGTGTGTATAGCCATACAATGAGTTATGTGATTACATAATCAATATACTTAGGGTTTTCAGTAGTGTCTTAATATAAGCATATTTGCATATAATAAGATGAATTATTAAATCTGTCTTAAAACAATTAGATAATTGTCTTTCGGGCACTACACCTAACAATCTCCCACTTGCACGAAAGGCAAGTGGATTAATTGTTTTAGAGCACACCCTTATTTATCTATATCTACAACATTCTCCCACTTGCTCAAAACAAGTGAGACATATCCTAAGAATCATACCCTCCAAGCGCATCTAAGTAATTCACGTTTCCAAGTACGACCGGAGTGTGCCGCCATAGGGTAGGTCAGTGACCCGGAGCGTACTTAAAACTGAATACCATGTGACTTGGTACACTGATCAGGTAGGTTGGCGGCTTGAGTCGACCTTTGGGGTCGAAACGTCGCCTTTCCATCTAATCAGGTGGTACGATTACAATGTGCCTTGGAGTCAACACTGAGGACAAGATCGACTTAACGATCATCCTTAATCCGACATAAAGTCAGAAACAGTGTCATCACTTATATTCTAGTTTGCACCTGAATATATTAGCATATTATTCCTCATTATCCCGAAGAGACCTGAGGATTCACTAAACATCCCATTTAGTATTCATCCGCAGGTTTAGATAATCATTCCTGAGAGGTAGGGTAGACTACATCGTTGAATGTTGCATAAATGCAAGAATATCTTAACCAGGTGAATGGATGGGATTGCCAATGATCGATTCTCGAGAATTTGATCGAATCAAATCCTTTAGAATGAATCCCGATGGCATGTCAGACTCTGACTTCAGTTAACACGCCCATGTTGTTTCCAACTGTTTCAGTGTTACCATTCACAAACACTAATCTACATACTACTTTACTAATATTGATGCCCAGTCTACGAAAGACTTATCAACATTCTGGTCAAGTCCACATATATGACTTTGAAATGACCTAGAGGTTTGCTTTAATCCTCAAAGGATATAAGCTATGGCAGGCATCTGCCAAAGGTTCTTTCTGAATAAATTAAGATATCGTTAGTCTCGCAAAAAGGTCTTAGGGAATCACCCCTATTTTCTGCTTTGTAACGAATCTGTCATTTGTTCTTAGCTAAAACCCATCTGTTCTGAATGAGTTCAGATTCCGTTGTTCGGCAAGGAAGTCTTAGGGAATCACCCTTATTTCCCGCTTTCTGACGAAATCAAGCAAGACTGAGTGGTAAGAGAGATCACGGTCTGGTTAATTCTCTACCTTTTAGGGAATCACCCCTAAATTACTCAGCTTTGCGTTGAAAGTTAAACTTTCCTATTCATTCGACTCTTCTCCGTGTAGTTCCAATTACTCCCACTGGGCTTGAGATACCCAGGTGGTTTTACAAGAGTTTCAACAGAACCGGAGTATCAAACTCCATTCACAGGGTTATGGCTTTTAAACCAACCTCTATGATCATGATCCTATACAGCCCATGAAGGACTATAGATCATCAATCTACCCTATAGACCGTATGGTCTTGCAATGGGTAATGGACAAACCATACTCCCACTGCGTTCGGGGTGGATTGATATACTGATCTAGTTTAGTAGTATGTATTAGTGTTATCACCAACTGACGGTGTTGGACGTGGACTGAACAAATCAGTTAGTAACTTCTTGAGTATAAATACTTCAAGATATAATGTTGTTATTTATAGACTCTATCAGACCGCCTGTGTGACAGTATAACCATCATTCTCTGACTTTAAGAGTTTTATAAACAACCTATACTCATCATGCTGAGATATTTCACGATCTGAACGTGCATGCAAAATTTCCAGTCCTACCTTCAAGCACTAGGTGCTAAATGCCTCTATTTATGGAAGTGGGGTGAACCGAATTCACTCCTTATCCACAAATGATTTGGCATCTTCTAGGTAGACTTGTTGGTTTCACATGATAATGTAAACCGTTATTTTTGCAACTAATATCTTAAATGAGTTAAGCAGTGTATTGTGGCACATCAATAACAATATAAGGCAAATTTATGGTATATTCTTAGTGAAAACATTCCACTGGGAGGCAGGCCGAGCATCAGTCCCGAAGACTATACGACAGCCTATTTCGGAGTATGGAATACTCTATCTCTGGTGAAATCAGAGATTCCTCCTAATATTTTGGATAAACTTACCGGTGTTTCGAGTAGTTGTCAGACTAAGATGTCACTACTCAGAGGCTCCCACTAGCTTGTATCTTTCATAAGACCCCGAAGGTCGTTATGAACAGGCTATGTGACTTCTTTAAAACTATTACCCTTTCCCGATTGAAAGGAAACTTAGTCATTGTTCCTTGAGACAGTGTTCTGTTGACTGGGAGATAGGAATCACCCTAAGCCTGTCTTCAGATCTTGTATTTATGGAACATACACTAATTAATAGAATAGAAAGAAGCGTTTATCTAAATACGGAAACCATTTGCGTTTATATAGTTTAAGATGTGTTACTAATACCTTTTCAGCAATGCCTAGTGGTTCTGACTTTATCAAACAAAAGTCCGAGTCTTGGATTCGTGCTACAAATGTTATATTCATCGTCATTAAGACAAACAAATTATCATATTGAGAATGAATTCATTCCTTCCAACGAATTCGAAAACATAAAATGAATTTATGTGATATTCAAGGATTGAAGCCGAAATTTATATCCTTATATCACTCCCACTAGTCTAGCTAAAATAATTGTTCGTTGTCTACTTTATTTATCGTTTAATGCATAGCTGCCTTGTTCTTCCAAAGAACTTTAGCTTTCGAAGAAATTTCTGAGGATGCATTGGTCAGTGATCCGAAATCACTTTCCTTATCCTCTAGTTTCCAATTTATTAATATTTCGGTTTAGCCTTAAAACTACTTAGTTTAGATGATTAACACGTATAGACATTCTTTCCCATTCTTGACTTTCCTTAAATGGAAACAGTCTTGAACTAGCAGTTCGTTTGAGTAAACGTTACTCTTGAACTGTGGGATGTTCAGTGTTACTTGCTTGGACTATCGATTTTTCTAATCGTCAAATCACAAGACCAAAGCTCCCACTAGTTTATCGGTTCCAAATACCGTCTAACTAGCAACACTTTGTATATATGATTTTTCAGAGATTAGAAAATCCCTCAGAACTAAGCTCCCACTAGTTTATCAGTTCCAAATACGGTCTAACTAGCAATGCTTTGTTCATAATGTTTCAAAAGATTGGAAAAAACTCCAGAGCTAAGCTCCCACTAGTTTATCAGTTCCAAATACTGTCTAACTAGCAACGCTTTATTCTTGTTTTTCCAATGAAAAGTGAAACTCATGAGCAGTCTATTACACATTTCTAATGATTCAGAAAAACAACAAATCATAAGACTAAGGCTCCCACTAGTTTATCGGTTCCAAATACCGTCTAACCAGCAATGCCTTATGTATGATTTTCTAATTTTTCAATTAGAAATTTGATGTGCGATTACACTTTTTAAATTCACTAAATGAATTTGTCTAATAGTCCTATATCATCTTTTGTAAACTAAGTATGGTCGTCTCATATTCAACACGAGTGACATCCGTGACATACCTATATTATGTCACTTAAGTTTTTAAAGGCTCAAGGAAAAATCTCTTCTGAAAAATTAACTGCATTCTTTTGATAATTACAACGTACTTGTTACTTCCACATTTTTATTTTAGGAATGATAAACTTGTTATAAAGTCTATCCTACCATTCCAAGGATTTAACCTCACACCTCAGTGCCGCCGTAGGGTAGGTCAAAGAGGTGACGGTTAAACTGAGACAATCTCTCTCAATGATTAAGCTTCGAGATTCGAACATCTCACGGGAATCAGACATCCCGGCCTTTAATCATTGATTACCTTCCTTTTTATAGCCTAGATATTTCGAAAATGTCCATAAAGAGTGTGACCTACTATATCAGATCTCAAAGTATGCCCCAAGTATGCCGCCGTAAAGTAGGTCAGTGACCCGACGAGTACCCGAAATCCTATCCTTTCGGAGACCAAGCCTTGAATTTTGATAGGGGTGAACACCATCCGTAGGGGGCCGAAATCAAAGCGGCACGAGGCGTCACCCTTCTCTCACGTGCTTGCACCTATAGTAAAGGCCGTGGGGTCGGCTGTCGCCTTCCCCTCTCCCACTCAATAATTTGAAAAAAGTGGTGGGTTTACTAATTACGGTTTCGGTCTTGACAATAAGAAACAATAAATCAAGTACTTGAAACAGGGTCGGTCAAGTAGGCAAGCCTACGCCGTCTTATTCGTTGGAACATATGTGACAGTTCATTCTGATCCGGCAAGAGAAGCCCCGTTTAGCCCGAAGGCTTATCGGCTATGCTAAGTCTTGTCAAACCACTGTAACGTACATCACACGTGGGGGGAGTCGATTGAGCCGAAGCTCGGCTGAACTCGCCCAACCATGGTTAGACCATTTCCGAACCCATGTACTAAGATTTTCCGATTTCTAAATTGTCAACCAAAGCGTAATCTCGTTTCTGTTTAAGGTGGGTTCACCGAGAAGCCATCACCGAAAACTCAACGATTTATCTAAGTGGGATTCACCGAGAATCCATCACTAAAATCGTAACGATTGACAAAACCCGGTTCCTCGGTTTTTATAATTAGTTACTTAATTTTAATTAACTACCACATATTAATTAAAACAAGTATGTTAACTAATTAATCGAGTTATACACGCCTAATTTAATTCAAAATTAAATAGCTACGTGTATGCATTGGAGTTGAATCATGAAGATGCATGTCATGGCAATTTCTGGTTATATCACACAATTTTCGATCATACACGAAAAATAACGGAAAAATAAACACCGAGATGGACCGTTGGTACCCCCGACTAACCTATTTTCTAAGGAAAAGTAAAAACTTAATCTATGTCTTCGAGTCTTGAACTTCGAATCTCGAACCGGCGGATCACGAACCACGAACACCCGAGAGGAGAAAGGTTTTTTAAAAATAAATGAATCCGATTTATTATAATAATAAAACCCTTTTTAATTAAAAAACAGACTTATAGCGACGCTTGTCTGCGTCGCAGAAAGTGCTGGGCTGCGAATTTTAATAAAAATTTGGGTTTTTGCTCCGTTTCTCCTCATTCATACCTTGGGTTTCGCCTTGATCTTCTTCTTATCTTCAAGATCTTCATAATTTCGAGCCCGGAACATCAAAATAAATTAAAAAGATACTATCTTTTACAATATTTTCGATTGCATAAAAAAAAATACAAATCCTATGCTCAATTGATACTAATCAAGAGAGCTACAAAATAGATCTACGGGTAAACAGTACCAACCCCAATCCTTCTCTTCAACCACAACAATCACAAGCATACAACATGATATATTTCGATTCATGTATAAATACAAACGAAATAAAAGGAATATCTAAAACATGCTTTTCCACTCCTAGATCTAAAATTCACATACTTTGATCGTTAGATCAAAGGCTCTGATACCACTTGTAGGATGTAATATCGTCGGATGGATCAAAGATCCACCCGATTACGCAGCGGAATAAATATCAGATCTAGATCTAAACAAACAAAATACATGAATAATAAATCTAACCTACGAGGGGGTTAGATTACCAACCCTTTTATGGTGCAAAACTCCAAGAACAAAAGGGTAATCCAATCCGAGCTAGTTGAGAGCCTAGTTGAGAAGCCAAAGTCTTCCAACGTGTGTCTCCAAGCACCACCAGGTGGATGGGGTTTCAAGCCGCCGGACCTTCTCGATATCCTACCGGAATAATCCCGAGGATTATCCCAACTCGAAACACTAGTATTTAGGCCGAAATATCAAAGCCAAATACTCCTTACAATTTTCGAAATTATCATGTGATCTTAGGCTTAGGAGAACTATCTTTATATAGGAGAGAAATCCTAGTCTCCAAGGCATTATTTAATTAATACAAAATCAATCAAAATAATCATTTTCCTTAAAGAGATAAATCTAGAATATTCCTAAATTAATTAGGATATATAAAAGATTTTCTTTTCCTTAAATTATTTAACAAATAAATAATTTAATCACAAGTCTTATTATTTATCAAGAAAACAAATTTCCCAACAAATAATAAAAACAAAATGCGCCCTTTACTCCCTAAACCCTAGGGGTACACGCATTTCATCACATTAAGTCCACAAAAAAAGTCTTTTCCGTATATTTAATTATTTAGTCCAACTAAACAATTAATCCACATATCTATTAAATAGTCCAATCCAACCATTTAATATTAATTGAGGTGAAACGACGAGAAAACATATATGCTATATTAGGAGCCACATCGGGGACCATGGACCCATATTCAGTAGCTACAATAAATTAAATTAAATTATTCGTCAGACCGAACAATAATATTCAATCTATTAATTCCGGGATTACACCACCATAAACCCGAAACTGAACTCTGCCGAATATAGATATAAACTTACACTCAACTTTGAGTCGATAAGCGTCCACTGATATAATCATTACATACGGATAAATCCTCCATAGACTGTTCATTTCGATTCGGGATATCTCCGTAAACCCTTCTCGAAACATCTTTTCCTTATTTACCATTAACCCCCTAGTGATCAATTAGTTCATAACTAATATAATATGAACTCCGCGGATCGATCAGTTTCTAGGATTAACAAATAAGGGAACTGTCTGTCTACTTCCCGCAGGAAGGAATGGATTCCATATCTGTGAAGTCACAGACCACTCACTCATTCCAAAATAGAGCCAACGAGAAGTGTTAGACCACATACTTCGAAGTGATCCATAACTAACACATCAAACCCTACTTTGGACTAAGCAGCAGACTGTGATCACTCAGGATTGAGATTAATCCATATATGATCATCTTATGATTCGATAAGACTTCTCGATTACGAAATTATATTGAGAACTCAAATCAAATCGGTCCGGATTTTATATGATTATCACCATATATAAATGCCCCACTAGGTACCCTATTACCGACAGTCCGGATAAGACTGTCACACCTAAAGTGTTCTGGGCGCATTATTATCAAATTAATTATGAGACCCGTACTCTTGATTAAAAACGCTACGGACTAAGTTAATTTTAAGTATATCTCACAAACTCAATCCTCGTGTGTATAGTTATACACTGAGTTATGTGATTACATAATCAATATACTTAGGGTTTTCAGTAGTGTCTTAATATAAGCATATTTGCATATAATTAGATGAATTATTAAATATGTCTTAAAACAATTAGATAATTGTCTTTCGGGAACTACACCTAACAAAACATCCAATTGATATGAGAGTTGTTACTTGCAAGTGGATCTTCAAAAAGAATGAAAGAATGACTAAGGCAGAAGGGGTCAAGTATAAGGCACGTTTGGTTGCAAAAGGGTTCAGACAGAAAGAAAGGGTAGACTTTGATGAGATATTCTCACCAGTGGTCAGACACACTTCAATCAGAGTGTTACTAGCAATGGTGGCACAACAGGATCTGGAACTTGAGAATTTAGATGTGAAGACGGCCTTTCTACATGGTGAGGTAGATAAGTAGATATACATGACTCAGCAAGAGGGATTTCAAGTTCCTGGCAAGGAAGATCTAGGGTGCAAGTTGAAGAGGTCCTTGTATGGACTGAAGTAGGCTCCTAGACAGTGGTATAAAAGCTTGACAGTAACATGATCTAGCTGGGTTATAACCGGTGTCCATATGACTATTGTGTATATCACAGTCAGTGAAAGATGGATCATATATCTATCTTGTCCTGTATGTGGATGATATGTTAATAGCTGCTGAAAAGAAGTCTGATGTTCAAAATCTGAAGAACCTTCTCAGTGCTGAGTTTGAAATGAAGGATTTGGGTGCTGCCAAAAAGATTTTGTGGATGGAGATCTGGAGAGATAGGAGTCAGAAGAAGTTGTTCTTGTCTCAGCAGGGTTATATACAGAAGATATTGGCCAGGTTTGGCATGTCTGCTGCAAAACCAATAGATACTACTATGGCATCTAATGTTCATTTGTCTGTTTATGCTTCACAATCAGCAGATGAGAAGGAGTATTGACAACGCCTAACCTGTCCCTGAGAATGGTGCCAGAAATCTGACAGACAATTCCCGGGTTAAACGATTCTTACCGGCAGTGTACCGGGTCAAATTGTGGTGCTAGTATGGTGAGTCAGAGTGTCGAATCCTCAGGGAACTTGGTAATTTCTTTTACGTGTGGTTAAACACCAAAGAGTCATTATTAACTCGATCTAAACCGCAATTTTATAACACGGATCACTACTATTCTAGTCAAGATAAAATAAATACGTAATTTAAATGTTATTCTTATATAATATATATAGATATATAAATATATATAGATGTACATAAATTGCAAAGTATATATATATATATATAAATATATAGGTACCAATATATTAAACAGATAATTTTAGAGAACTGGCCAAAACTTATATAATTGGTTTATACGATCTTTTCGAATAAATGAAATGTGTTCGATCTCTCCTTTTATTTTAGGTCCAATTGAGTAAATGAAACGGTGCACTCCTGAGGTAAACAATTCCTCCTCACACGAGCGTATGAAATTGTCATATGTCCATTGCATCAGTCCAAGGTCCACAACTGTTACGGTTTTTCCGAACGGGTCCCGAGTACAAATCTACCCTTAGATAAAAGGAGTCATTCCGTTCGTCAAACGGTCAATTTTATTTTAAAGGCTCCGGTTGTCAAAGCCGGACGATTTAACTTTCCGGTTTAAGTTTCGCTTAACTGATGATTTAACATTATTACGATCTCGAGTACAAATTATAATAAAATTCATTTCTCCCAAAACAAATTTACCCCCGGGTAGGAAATCGGATTCCGTTATCACGTTATTCACACGGCCAATTTTACCCTCCGGTTTTTCTATCTTTTATCTCGAATCCTGACTACGAGGCGTCAATTCATAATTAGATTATGAATTCCTCAGATCGATTAAATATGTCAATACGAATACGATTAAAATAGAAAAAGATTCAATTAACTCAATTTTAATAATTTTAACTTAACAACATTTCTTTAACGAAAAGATCGAAATAAAACCGATTACATAGTTTTGGCCAGTATTATATTTAGCCTAAAAACATTATAACAACGAAAAATATAAAAACAAACATAAATACTTAAGAAAAGTTACCCGAATACGGCAGTTGATTTTGAAATCGTATTTTCCGGACATTACAACTTCTTCAGCAAAACCGACTTCCGATATTTTCCCGAGCATTATAACGATACTAAAACTACATTATTACGGCGTAAGGCCTTATTTACAACTACTACTAAAAATAAAAAAAGAAAAGAAAGAAGAGGGGAGAATATATATATGAGATTGTATATATATTTGGTACACCCGATCTGTTCTCTGATGCACTCCTTATATAGGCAAAGGTCTCAAGGCCGGACCGGTCCGAGATTAAGCCGGATCGGTCCGGACTAATGATTGCTTCCACTACTGATTGCAATCAGCATGTGCAGTGGAGATATTTATTTATATATATAATTATTAAACTTCTAAAATTCATATCTCGAGTTCCGCCCTCCAAAAATTGCAAACGAAATGCCAAAATTAAGGTCTCGAGAAACTCTACAACTTTCATGAAGGACTCTTTTCCGGATAACGCCTTCTTGATAACCTCGTGTTCCTCCGAAGCTTTTACGGGATTTTTCTTAACCCAAATCGATTAGCCACTTGATCACTGTTTAAGTTGTAGACCTCCAATCTTCATAATTTAAATTGCATTGGAAAGCTTTCGGAAAAATCTACAACTTTCGTGAAGAACACATTTTCAGATAATGTCATTTTGATGAGCCATTCGTTTGTCGGAGACATTTCTCGATTTTTACTTAACCAGATTGGTTGGCCACTTGTCCATTTAAGCTATTCAATTGACCATTTAAGCTCGTGGCACTCTCTAAATAATTCCAGAGATATGATTATACTTCAATATGTCGATTCTCGGGGTCTCGGTTTATAAATCTGCAATAAAATACCACAAATACCCACGTAAATCTGACACGACACTCCGATTTACTAAAATCGGTACAAAATTACAACTTTTTACTATTTTTACTACTAACTACTCTAAATTATAAAGATTAACATTTCATACTATTTATACCATAATTTCATATATTTTATATAGAATTCGTTGATAAAACATAATAATATAACATATTTTTAATCATATAAAAATAATACATCAAATTACTCCCCACTTAAATTTTGATCGTCCCTCGAGCAAAAATAAGCGGTAATAAAAGATAATATTATAATTTATAATGTAATTTATATTGTCAAATATATTAATTATGCTAATTTAAAATTATAAGAAGACAGAAAGAGTATATAACTTAAACATTAAATATTATTTAGATGAAATTGTACATGTAACACTTAATAAGTATAAATAAAATATCAGAATTATTTTTAATCGCAACTATTATGAAATTTTGGAATCGGAAACTTCGGTCAGGTAGTCGACAAAAATGGCTTATAGAGTTTAGGCTCAAGATGTTGGTTAATCGGAAAAAAGGGAAATCAAAAAGAGAAAGAGGCAAGTCGTACGTACCTACATCTTCATATTCCTGATCAAAAATAATCATCGATTAATAACATCTTCTTTTTTTTCAGATTTTCTCTCTTCTTTTTTTTCTTTTTTTCTTTTTCTTTTTTTTTATTTTTTTTTTTAAGATTAAGAACTAAAAGCGTGAGTGTGTGTAGAAAATCAAACTTACAGGCATTGCTTCATCAAGATTGATCGGAGTACTACTCTTTCGATCGAAAATTACAAGTCCGGTTTCCTTAAACTTGTAATAATTCCTGAGATCTTATGATTCAACTTTTCCTTTTTCATTTTATCTTGTGCCTTCATTCCCAAAGAATAGGACATTTCGAGATAATACCCTAGCCGGACTACTATCATCGTGCAATCGGGAGCTTAATTACCTCATAGTGATATAGGACATTTCGTGATAATACCCTACTCACTCCAATCATTGGTAGCTACAACCGATCATTTCTTTTTATTTTTAAGTTGTTAATCACGAGATAAGGAAGATACCTGATATTTGATTAATTCTGTGTAAATATGGTGCTTCGTTCTTAATTCTTTTATAGAATATTAATATATCCGAGCTTATTACCAAAATCGTGCAAGTGTCATGAGGTAAGATCGAATATACTAATACTTATCTAATTTTTCCAATCTCGGCATATACCAAAACTTAGCTTTTATGTCTCCATTTCTTTTCATAAGTACGTACAAACTTGCGGAATTTCAAGGAAATGTAGACCAAAATTAGCTATAGCTTGGTTATTTAATTACAATTGACAATTTCGAGTGAGGTCTTGATCACTCTAATCAAGGCTGAGGTAGGTTTTTTTGGCTATAGTTATATTTTTGTGGTGCCAAAAATCAACAAACTTAGTCCAATTCCAAACTCATAATTCATATTGAAAAGAAAATGATTCTAAAAATTTTACTTATAAATATCAACATACTTATATAATTTCATAAAAACGATATCTAATATTACTCAATTATATAAACTTAAAATCTTATTAAAATCTAAATTAGACATATAATATAATTATTTTTGACTATTTTTCGAAAATTTTAATGAATTTTCTAACCTAACTCTACTCCCCACTTACGAAGTGGCATCGTCCCGATGTTCAATGAGTAGTAAAGAAGTAGGTTCGAAAATAAAATTAAAATTATCTATTAACGTTATTTTTCTGATTTTATTTTAGCGTATACTAATTATATCATTAAATAAAAACAAATAACTTAAAAAACTAAGACATATATATTAAACAAGATACATTATTACAAACTTAACTAAAGAACTTCAAACTTAACTTAATTTAACTTATTAAAACTTAAATATTACTAACAAACCACTAACAATTCTCTAGATGGTAGACGAACAACCCGGTGTATCAACCGGTAACAACCCAAACCGACTATCTCTAGACGGAAAAATTTCATCCGTCTCCAAATTCTACTCCATTCGAAGAATACACAAACGTGATATCATCCATGAATTAGGCATAGGCTTCCCCCTACTACCTCTCGTGATCCCAAACTCCAACACTCGTCCTTTGAATCAATATACCCCAATCAACAAATACACCGAATGCCAAAGCAAAAAGTAGAAGCATTTCATTCTCACCAAACTTCCAAAATCCCGGTGGGATAAACTCGAGAATTTATAAAATGCTTCCACGCCTTTAGATGTGGAAGTAAAGCTCGTGTTGTCATGTCGTGATTTGTATCAAAAAGCGGGAACGTACATTGGAATGACTCGTGTACTTTATTCAAATGATTAGAGGGATTTTGTAGTCCCCATTGCATTTCAAAATGTGGCATCGTAATCGGTGGAATTTCAAAGATTTGATTGATAACGATGAAGAGAAGGGAACAGCCCACTCCTCTTACTAGAACAATCCGAGTGATATCGATCATAGATGTCGTCATAAGCGCGAATAAAATTCTCGCACTATCGAGACATTTACCCGTCCTCTCGGTGTACGGACAAATTTTTTCCAACCAAAACTTCGAATGATAGTTTTTCCCCATTGATCAAGCTTATCTAAATTTAAACCTTTCTCCAATAGGATTGGAGAATTTGCAAAACGATTGTGTAAAATGATACTCTCATTAGAAGCTTGAGATTCCGGATGATCCGGTGTATTAGGCTCGTAAGAATTAACCGATGGTGAAGAGTGGTTTGACATTTTTAAAACTTGATAAAAAGTGAAATAAATAAAGTCAAGGTAGATAGACAAAGGAAAGAATGAGCAATTGTTGCTCCTGCCTTTACTTCTTTTAAATAGATGGTAAAATTATACATACGTGGCTGCATTAGACAGACTCTAAAATGACTCAGCCTTCTGTTCTTCACGGCCCGGTCCGAGAATGTGCCGGATCGGTCCGGCCTCATCTTACTTTTACTGAGGGACAGAGGTGAAAGACAACTTGTGTTTTGTTTTTTTTTACTTCACGTGTGAAACATTTCATAAGCCTTTGAAGATATTTTACAAAGAGTAATTTATTTTTGATACGAACGGATAAAACGACACATTATATTCTTGTAAAACGACGTAGTAATTCTACAAAAATTATTTTTGTGATATTTATAGTTTTTATAAAAACTAAACGATCTAGAATGCAAACCAAATTTTGATAAAAACGATTGTAAAATCAAACTAAACGAAAAATGAAAACAAACCAATATCTAAATGACAAATGTCGAATAAAAAGTGCAATAAAAATGTTTAATCAAAATTATTAAATTCAATCTTCATCGTAGTCTTCCTCAGGATCAACTTGAAAACTCGAACTCGGAAACGACCGAGAAGTCGGCGGCGAACCGTAGTCGTGGTCCCGACCGAACTATCAAGACCCATCGAACTCACGCCGGTCGTGACATGTGCAAACTCGGTGAATCCTCCCCAACTCGACATTGCCGGGTCTCTCGAACACTGTCGAAAATACACCCGTCCCACTAGATTGGCTTCCAAAAGGATATGACGATGGATGAAAGCTCGAAGGTGGTGGAATAGGTGTTACCCACTCGGTAAGGTATAAGGATCGACGACAAGGTGGATAGGCGGGATCATCAAAAGTAGGATTACGAAGCAACCGCTCGTTCCTTCTTAAACCTCTACGAAGATCATCACACCACCGCCTAGTACTCTCGCATAATAAGCCACATTGGCTTGACCACGTGCAACATCTCGTCACTAAAGATTGAAACATGTCATATGTGATAGTGTTGGAGAAAGGAGTTTGTTGAGGCCGACTAGAAAAAGATGGAAAAGAGGAAGATGATGTAAAACCGGTGGAGCCGGCCGAGTTTGATGTCTTCTAAGCAAAGATCTAATACTACCATCCGGAAGACTAGTCAAACTAGGTCCAATCGATTTCCATCGCCCGAGATAACTTGTCATTAGGCAGAATGGTACTCCCAACCTACGACATAAATCGTAGATAAAACAAGGGAAGTATAGATGACTCCCCGGTCCGGCGATGACAATACTCTCAAAAATTCTTTTAAATATGACCTTTCCAACATCCACTCTAACATCGTTCACCATCGCCCAAGCGATACAAACATCTTCCTTTCCAAAAGCGGTGTGTTTACGAGAAGGATAGAGATTATGGCTAATGAATCTTTTAATTGCCCTTAAACCTCTAAAACAGTTTTCCGTAATTAAACCGATTTTCAACCCACACACGGGTCGGGTCAAAAACGGTCTGAGCTCTCGGGGCGTCTGCTCAAAGCTAGCAGGATCATCTAAATTATAAATTACCCTGTAATCCTCCTCATCAGGAAAAACCTCAACTCCTAAAATTGCATTAATGACGGCAGGGTTAAAAGGAATATTTCTGGTTCGTAAGGGTACGGTTTGCGACTGCGTAAGCTGCTCTTCGACAAAGTAGATAAAACCGAATAAAACTCAGCTACTATTGTCGTGTTAATCTCCCCTTCCCTTCTGGCTGCTAAATCTAACCACTGACGTCTTCGAAAGATATCCTTAACTTCATCACCTAAGTCATCCAAATCTAATCCTTTTTCAACCAACACATCACATTTACTATAAATGTTCTCATACGCTTCCTTAGCCTCAGGTGATGCGGTTTTTTCAAAGCTTACGGCTTCTTCCTCAGATGATAAAATTACTGTGCCTACGACAGGAGTTGATATAGGAATGTTTGATTTACGCTTTTTAGAGACTCTCCTACTCGACTCAGCCATTCTACGATATTGATAAAGCCAATCAAAAACAAAAACAACAAAAACAACAAAAACAATAAAAATGAAAAATGTCACAACACACTCAAAAATCAAAACAGTTGAAATTACTCTAAAAAATCATGAAAAATACGAAATTGATAACTAAATAAACTAAATTATACCTTAATGTGTAGAAAACGTTGAAAAGTAGGCCGGAAAAGTTCAAAAGTCGCCGGAATGAAATGGAGCTTGTTTTTGACCCTTTTTGAATTTTCCAATTTGTGTTGAAGAGAGGAGATGATAATGAGAAGAAATTAAGTAATGGTGTAGTGTGAGATGAAGTTTTGTTGTAGAAAAGTAAAAAAATTCGTAATGGTGGGGTTTGGTGTGTGGGGTGCGGCTGTTAGAAGAATTATGGAAGAAGAAGAAGAAAAGAAGGGTCCCCGTCCTTTTTTATGTTTTTAGACCCCGGACTGGTCCGGATTAAGGCCGGATCGGTCCGTGCCCAAATTTTTCCATTTTTTCGATTTTTTTTACTTTTTATGATTTTTGATGAAAACTTATAAAAATTCTAATAAAACTTAATTAAAACCTTAAAAATAATTTTATAAAATTTAAAACTTACTAAAAATAAAATTTGAAGAAAATTTTATAATTTCATAACAATTTCTAAAAATTTAATAAAATCTTTATAACACTTTAATAAAAAGCTTATAAAAATTTAATAAATTTATATCAACTCTTATAAAACATTTAAATTAAAACTAAAAAAAACTTTTATAAAACTTTTATAAAACTCCTCAAATTTCATAAAGATCTAATTTTATAAAATTTTCAGAAGTTATGCGAAAATTTTATAAAATAAAATAAAATAAAAGACTCGAAACTTAAGGGGTTCCTGATTCTTCGATTTCTAAATCTTCCAAAGTTCTGATATAACGCTCGATCAACCTAACTCCTAAAAACGAAGCATTTGAATTATCTCTCGGAATTCCATCGGGATTTTCGGATAACCACCTAATCGTTCCCTTCCTAACAATATTCAAACACTCATCCCGGGATTTGGTTGTGTTTTTCCCACAAATATCCAACATGTTTACTTTTTCCACAGATTCTCGCATCTCATTAGAAACTTTGCCCTTCTTTTTATCGCACTTCTTGATGTTCCATTACATACTTTTCTCAATCTGATCTCTCTCAACAATTTCTTATTTTGTTCAAAAACTAAAGCTTCTATAGAAAACGCGACATCTTTATCAAGGCCTAATTTCAAAAGTAAAATAAAAACTCCTATTCTATCTAAAAAAGACATCCAGCTTCTTTTACGTCTATCCGGTAAAAGACGAAAAGAGTTTAAACATAATTAAAAATACGAGAAAAGTAAAGATAGATAGAACCCGGTATTCGGCCGATTCCGCTTTCTCTCGCTTTTCGCTTTTCAATTTTCCTCTCGCTTTTTCAATTTGTCGGGGGATCAATCGGTAGCATTATTTCTTCTTTCAAGTGTGATTCCTTCTCCCTCCACAAATAACTTTACTCTGTGGCCATTGGCTATAAAAGTTGTATTTCCATCGCTTAGTTCAACAGCTCCAGTTTTGTAAACCTTTGTTACTTTAAATGGTCCCGTCCATCTCGATTTAAGCTTACCTGGAAACAACATTAAACGTGAATTGTACAAAAGCACTCGATCACCTACATGGAACTCACGCTTAAAGATTTTCTTATCATGGAAAGATTTCGTGCGTTCCTTGTAGATTCGAGCGTTTTCATAAGAATCGAGTCGAAATTCTTCTAGTTCTCAAATTGAAGCAATCTATGATCACCGACAAATTTAGGATCGAAATTTAGAAATCTAATAGCCCAAAGGCTCGGTGTTCTAACTCAACTGGGAGATGACAAGACTTACCAAAGACTAGCTTATAGGGAGAACAACCAATTGGTGTTTTAAAAGCTGTTCTGTATGCCCATAATGCATCATCTAATTTAACTGCCCAGTTTTTACGATTTGAATCAACTGTTTTTTCCACGATTCTTTTAATCTCTCTATTCTACACCTCTACCTGTCCACTAGTTTGCGGATGATAGGGCGTTCCTAACTTATGCGTTACACCATATTTTTCAATTAACTTAGTAAATGGTCTATTACAAAAGTGTGAACCTCTATCACTAATGATAGCCCTCGGAATGCCATATCTAGTGAATATGTTCTTTTTAAGGAATCGTATGACAACCTTGGTATCATTAGTAGGAAGAGCTTCAGCTTCTACCCATTTCGAAACATAATCTACCATTACAAGAATAAATCTTTTTCCAAAAGATATAGGGAAAGGTCCCATGAAATCTATGCCCCAAACATCAAATAACTCACATTCTAAAATAGGTTGCATAGGCATTTCATGTTTTTTAGATACATTTCCCCATTTTTGACAAGATTCACAAGATTTAACATACTTAGAAGCATCTCTATATAGTGTAGGCCAAAAAAAACCACATTGTAAAACTTTAAAAGCGCTTTTCCATCCTCCATGATGACCTCCCCGCCTCACGATCATGACAAAACGATAAAATACTTAAAATTTCATTATCGTGCACACATTTTCGATTATCCCATCCGAACATTTACGGAAAAGGTCCGGTTCCTCCCGCAATAAAATTTTAAGTCGTAAAAGAACTTCTTTTTCTCGTCGCCAAGTCCAATGAGACGGAATATAATCACAAAGGTTAAGTAATTAATGATATCTCCAAACCAAGGTGACATTTCCTTAAGGAATTCTATTTTTTAATAACCGCATGGTTGAAGGAGTATCTATTCTAAATAATTGTTCATCGTGAAATGAATCTTTAATTTCATTCCCTATCTCTTCCTCGCCTCCATTCTACTTAGATGATCCGCTACTACATTCTCACTTCCTTTTTTATCTTTAATTTCAATATCAAATTCTTGAAGTAGGAGAATCCATCTAAGAAGACGTGGTTTCGCATCCTTCTTACTCGCAAATACTTCGTAGCCGAATGGTCCGTGTAGATTATTACCTTAGAACTAACAATATATGATCTAAACTTATCTAAGGCAAAAATTACAGCCAACAGCTTCTTTTTCTCGTAGTTGCATAATTAAGTTGAGCCGCGTTTAATGTGTGAGAAGCATAGTAGATAGCTTTGAGAATTTTATTATACCTTTGACCTAAAACAGCTCCTACAAACCTAAATCGCTAGCATCACACATAATCTCAAAAGGCAAATCCCGCCTCCGGTGCTACCAATACCGGTGCAAGAATCAACTTTGCTTTCGTGGTCTTAAATGATTCCATACATTTACTATCAAAGTTAAAAGGTACTTCTTTTTCAAGCAAATGACTTAGAGGCTTTGCTATCTTCGAAAAATCTGCAATAAATCTCCTATAAAATCCCGCATGTCCAAGAAATCCTCTTAGAGTCCTTAGATTCACCGGTGGTGGTAATTTTTCAATCACCTCGACTTTAGCTTTATCAACTTCAATTCCTATTTCGTAGATTCTATGACCTAGAACAATTCCTTCGATACCATTAAGTGACATTTTCCCCGCTTTAGTACTAGATTGGTATCCTCAGCGTTGTAACACTCTTTCTAAGTGCGACAAACATTTACCAAAAGAATCTCCGTAAACACTAAAGTCGTCCATAAAAATTTCTAAGAATTTCTCAACCATATCGAAAAATATAGACATCATACATCTTTGAAATGTAGCAGAGCATTACATAAACCAAACGGCATTCTTTTATAAGCAAAAGTTCCATAAGGACAAGTGAAAGTAGTCTTTTCCCTATCTCCCGCCGCAATGAAAATCAGAAATATCCCGAATAACCATCTAAGAAACAAGAATACTTATGACCACTTAAACGTTCCAACATTTGAACTATGAATGGAAGCGGATGATGATCTTTCTTAGTATGATCATTTAGCTTTCTAAAATCAATGCACATTCGATAACCTGTAATTTCCCTTGTTGGAATCCATTCATTCTTATCATTCTCTTTCACTGTGAAACCTCCTTTCTTTGGTACAACTTGAGTTGGACTTACCCATTCACTATCTGATATAGGAAAGATTATTCCCATTTCTAATAGCTTAATCACCTCTTTCTTAACGATTAACTCGTAAATTCGGGTTGAGGCGGCGTTGCGGTTGAATACAAGGTTTAGCATCTTCTTTCGAATTATCTTATGAACACAAATCTCGTGGCTAATACCTCGAATATCGGCAACCGTCCATCCAAAAGCTTTCTTATGCTTTCTTAACATTCTAAGTAATTGATCTTCTTGTTGCTCGCTAAAGTTGATGAAATAATAATCGGTAATAGATTATCGCTTCAAGAAAAGCATATTTCGATTTAAAGGTAACGGTTTCAATTCCGCATTCTTCGGCGGATCTTCTATTGACGATTTAAGAACCGGTCCTTCTAGTTCTAACTCCAAATACTTATGCCATGGTGGCTTAAAAGTAAAGCTTCCTTTATCTAGAGAAAGGATTATCTCTTTCATTTCAATGTCTTCCTCATCTTCTTTATAGATAGACGAGTTAAGCATTCTTCTAATCCTCTTCAAAAGTTGGTAAATCGATTATCATAGACATTAATGAATATCTTCTATAAAAGAACATGATTCGATGATGTATATGGATGGTTCATAGCTTTGAAAATATTGAAAGCAACTTCATCTTCATTGACTCTCAAAACTAATTCTCCTTTCTGAACATCGATTAAAGTTCTTCCTGTAGCTAGAAATGGACGACCTAGAATAAGTGGCGCTGAATATCCTTCTTCCATTTCCATAACTACAAAATCTACTGGAAAATAGAATTTGTCTACTTTAACCAATACGTCCTTAATAATCCCTTTAGGGTATTTAATCGATCTATCTGCCATTTGCAGAGTCATTTCGTCTTAGTAAGCTTTCCTATGCCTAGATTTTTATAATCCTCATAAGACATGAGATTTATACTAGCTCCTAGATCACATAAGACCTTCTTAAACAAATCCTCCAATTTCACATGGAATCGTAAAACTTCCAGGATCTTTCGCTTAAGTGGTAACTTATGCCGCGGGTATTGCGTAACATTCTTCATTCGTGCATATATTCTCATAGTCCTCTAATTTTTTCTTATTTGATAGTATATCTTTCGTAAACTTTCCATAGGCGTATATTAATCGAGCTTCAATAACAGGGATATTAACATGAAGATGACGAAAAGTGTCAAGGAAACGAGCATACTTCTTATCAATTTTAGCCTTTTTGATTTGATCTTTAGGAGGGTAAGGTAAAGATTCTAACTCTATAACCTTTGGCTCCCTAGTCAATTTCTCTTTTCCTTTCTCCTTAAACCTTTGAGTATTACTTAGTCGCCATGTTTCAGGTTCTTGAATTTTTTCTTTTAAATTGTTCCCTGAATCAATCTCTACTTCAGATTCTTTCGGTCCTTCCTGTTTCTCATACTTATTACCAGTTTCATCTATTCTAACATGTTCCTTAAATAGAGTCCTTAAATCTTTATCCATAGGGTCTTTCAAAATCCTAGGGATTTTTACCCATTTTTCACCTTCATTTTCAGATTCCAAACTTCTATTCCTTTTCAAGAAATTCTCTATAATTTCTTCTTCCTCATCAGTGAATTCAATTTCATCTTTAGTTTGATCATTCTTACCATCTAAATCATTTTCTACTTCATTATTCCCAAAGTTTTCAACTCCATTACTACCACAGAGCTTCCTACTTCTCGTAACTACAACATTTACCTCTCTTGGGTTTCTTTCAGTGTTGCTTGGTAATCCTCCCTGGGGTCTACCGTTGTTACGTTCACCTTCCCTACTCAAATGATCTTCCATATTCCTCAATGAGGCTTCTATCGTTCTCATTCTCGGTATCATGTCCACTCAAAGATGTTTTCATTGTACTCATATCTTTAAGTGATCGTACCAATAGAAGTCATCATTGTTTCCATATTCTTAGCTTGAGTAGATACTACACCCATCATATTTTCCATTAGTTTTTCCCATTTTTCAACTCCTTCGCAGTTGAGTTGAACTCGAGTTACCGGTATACTTTGAGTGGTATGTTGAGGATAGGATCTAGGTAATGACCGTAAATTCGATTAGATGTATTTTCTTGATAAACTTGGTTATTATTCCTATACGGGACCGGATATGGCGGTTGTCCCAAGCTTACTAGGGTTTTCGTACCATCGATAAGTTGGATGATCTCTTCTAATAGCATTAAACGAGTTTGAATATGCATTGTTCAAATTCCTATGCTGCTGAAGAAAACTCACCTCCTCTTTTGAGTATCCTGTTGGTTCTTCACTCCCTAATGACATATTATCATGATTTGAGTATTCAGTTGTTTTACTATTTTCTGAACTTTGGTTCTTATTCTGTTGTAAACCATCAAATTTCCTACTCAAATTTTCTAAATGTGCTAGAACTTCCGTATTAGACGTACATTCTCCTGCAAAAGCTACTTTTCTGGTGCTAGAACCGGTTTCCCACATTCTGTTATTTTTGGAAATCTTTTCTATAGCATCGTAAACTCGTTTGAGCTTCACTCATCATTAACGAACCACCACATGCATGATCTACATCCGCACGTGAATCTTTTCTCAATTTACGACGTAAGAGTTGAATTTGCATATCTAAGGAATAACCATGATCGGGACAAGCTCGTAACAGCTTTTTAAACCTTTCCCACGCATTCCCAAGTGTTTCCTCGCATCCTTGTCTAAAGTTAGCAACCTCGACTTTTAATTCCAAATTTCGTCCCGGAGTGAAATATTGTTTCGTAAATTCGCCTTTGAATCTCCTCCCAACTAGTAAGTGAATGATGTGGAAGAGACATAAACCAATCTCGGGCTCGTCCTTTTAGAGAAAAAGGAAACATAGTCATCCTCGTTAATTCCTTATGAGCACCTTGACTTTTGGCCGTATTGCACGCTTCTTCAAAAAGATAGAGATGATGATGTGGATCTTCATCATCCTCTCCTAGGAATTGGGCTCTTGCGTCAATTAAACCAAAAAGATGAGACTTAATTTCGAAATTATTCGCTCCTTCATTAGGTAAAAGTATGGGATTATTAGTCTGGTTTCTTCTCACGGTTTGATCACAGATAGGTCTCGGGTTTGGCGGATTATTACGATTATTCTGGTTCCGATTTTGATTATTTCTATTATTATTATTATTATTATTAGGGTTAACAGGGTTTTGTCCATGCCCTAGAGCATGTTCCAGCCCTTGTTCAGGTGTTTCATCACTGATTTCAGCCATTCTCGTATTTTTATTAAGACGATTCTTGATCGTGATTTCCCCGACTAGTATGACCGCGTTTACTCTCTACTCTTAACTCGCCTTTCGTAAGTGTTTATGTCGGGCTTATAAGGAGTGAGCGGGGCCTTACCACTTCTGGTCATCAACTAACGAAAATAGAAAATAACTAGAAATTGATAGTAGTAAAAATTGGTAATTTACCTATTAGGTAACAACCAACGAAAAATAAAATAGAAATGGGATAAGAAAAGTGTTGACTTATTCTCGAGAATTTTGAGCTAATACAAGTAGTAACCATAGACACAAAAAAAAATTAGCGGCGTTCCCCGGCAACGGCGCCAAAAAGCTGATCCCCGGCAACGGCGCCAAAAAGCTGACAACGCCTAACCTGTCCCTGAGAATGGTGCCAGAAATCTGACAGACAATTCCCGGGTTAAACGATTCTAACCGGCAGTGTACCGGGTCAAATTGTGGTGCTAGTATGGTGAGTCAGAGTGTCGAATCCTCAGGGAACTTGGTAATTTCTTTTACGTGTGGTTAAACACCAAATAGTCGTTATTAACTCGATCTAAACCGCAATTTTATAACACGTATCACTACTATTCTAGTCAACATAAAATAAATACGTAATTTAAATGTTATTCTTATATAATATATATAGATATATAAATATATATAGATGTACATAAATTGCAAAGTATATATATATATATATAAATATATAGGTACCAATATATTAAACGTATAATTTTAGAGAACCGGCCAAAACTTATATAATTGGTTTATACGATCTTTTCGAATAAATGAAATGTGTTCGATCTCTCCTTTTATTTTAGGTCCAATTGAGTAAATGAAACGGTGCACTCCCGAGGTAAACAATTCCTCCTCACACGAGCGTATGAAATTGTCATATGTCCATTGCATCGTCCAAGGTCCACAACTCGTTACGGTTTTTCGAACAGTCCCGAGTACAAATCTACCCTTAGATAAAAAGGAGTCATTCCGTTCGTCAAACGGTCAATTTTATTTTAAAGGCTCCGGTTGTCAAAGCCGGACGATTTAACTTTCCGGTTTAAGTTTCGCTTAACTGATGATTTAACATTATTACGATCTCGAGTACAAATTATAATAAAATTCATTTCTCCCAAAACAAATTTACCCCCGGGTAGGAAATCGGATTCCGTTATCACGTTATTCACACGGCCAATTTTACCCTCCGGTTTTTCTATCTTTTATCTCGAATCCTGACTACGAGGCGTCAATTCATAATTAGATTATGAATTCCTCGCATCGATTAAATATGTCAATACGAATACGATTAAAATAGAAAAAGATTCAATTAACTCAATTTTAATAATTTTAACTTAACAACATTTCTTTAACGAAAAGATCGAAATAAAACCGATTACATAGTTTTGGCCGTATTATATTTAGCCTAAAAACATTATAACAACGAAAAATATAAAAACAAACATAAATACTTAAGAAAAGTTACCCGAATACGGCAACTGATTCGAAATCGTATTTTCCGGACATTACAACTTCTTCAAAGAAAACCAACTTCCGAGATTTTCCCGAGCATTATAACGATACTAAAACTACATTATTACGGCGTAAGGCCTTATTTACAACTACTACTAAAAATAAAAAAAGAAAAGAAGAGAAGAGGGAGAATATATATATGAGATTGTATATATATTTGGTACACCCGATCTGTTCTCTGATGCATTCCTTATATAGGCAAAGGTCTCAAGGCCGGACCGGTCCGAGATTAAGCCGGATCGGTCCGGACTAATGATTGCTTCCACTACCGATTGCAATCGGCATGTGCAAGTGGAGATATTTATTTATATATATAATTATTAAACTTCTAAAATTCATATCTCGAGTTCGGCCCTCCAAAAATTGCAAACGAAATGCCAAAATTAAGGTCTCGAGAAACTCTACAACTTTCATGAAGGACTCTTTTCCGGATAACGCCTTCTTGATAACCTCGTGTTCCTCCGAAGCTTTTACGGGATTTTTCTTAACCCAAATCGATTAGCCACTTGATCACCGTTTAAGTTGTAGACCTCCAATCTTCATAATTTAAATTGCATTGGAAAGCTTTCGGAAAAATCTACAACTTTCGTGAAGAACACCTTTTCAGATAATGTCATTTTGATGAGCCATTCGTTTGTCGGAGACATTTCTCGATTTTTACTTAACCATATTGGTTGGCCACTTGTCCATTTAAGCTATTCAATTGACCATTTAAGCTCGTGGCACTCTCTAAATCATTCCAGAGATATGATTATACTTCAATATGTCGATTCTCGGGGTCTCGGTTTATAAATCTGCAATAAAATACCACAAATACCCACGTAAATCTGACACGACACTCCGATTTACTAAAATCGGTACAAAATTACAACTTTTTACTATTTTTACTACTAACTACTCTAAATTATAAAGATTAACATTTCATACTATTTATACCATAATTTCATATATTTTATATAGAATTCGTTGATAAAACATAATAATATAACATATTTTTAATCATATAAAAATAATACATCAAGTATATGTCAAAAGTTCCCTATGCTAGTGCAGTTGGTAGTCTGATGTATGCTATGGTGTGCATTAGGCCTGATCTGGCTCAGGCAGTCAGTGTTGTCGGTAGGTTTATGGCTCAACCTGGAAAGGAACACTAGAAAGCTGTGAAAAGAATGTTCAACTGATGTTGGTCTCATTTATGGAGTTGATACTCAAGGTCTGATCACAAGATACTGTGATGCTGATTATGCAGGTGATGTGGACAGTAAGAAATCAATGACTGGTTATGTTTCACATTGGGAAATTCAGTTGTCAGCTGGAAAGCAACTCTTCAGGCAACAGTGGCTTTATCAACTACTGAGGCAGAATATATGGCTCTTACTGAAGCAACCAAGGAGGGTATCTGGTTGAAGGGACTAGTCAGTGATTTGGGGCTATATCAGGATCAAGCAGAGATTTATTGTGACAGTTTGAGTGCAATTTGTCTAGCTAAGGATCAGGTTTATCATGAGAGAACCAAGCATATTGATGTGAATGAGAAGAGGGTTGTAGTGAAGAAGATCATCACCAAGGATAACCCTGCTGATATGTTCACTAAACCGGTTCAGCAGAGCAAGTTTCAGTTGTGTCTGGACTTGCTGAATATTCAAAGCTTATAATCGGAAGCTCGGTGAGAGCGGGTCAGCTGAGTGGATTCCGTGGAGTAATCCGGTAAAGTACATCCGGCATTGACGAATGCATCTGGTACAAGTACATCTGTTTATGCAATCTGGTTGACTGTGAATGAGAGTTCAAGTCAAGGTGGAGATTTGTCAGGAAAGTAACTTAAACTCTACATCTGGTAGAACTAATCTGGTATTCAGTTGAGTGATGGCCAGCTGATAAGTGTTTCCAAGTCTGTGAAAGTCAGCTGGGAAGTCTGCTGGGTTTTCTTCTCGGTGTCGCGAGCAGTGGAGGATCAATCTGTTGGAGGTCAGCACAGTGTTTTGGATACAACTGAGTTCTACATCTGGGCAATAATCAGCTGAGTGGGATCAATAGAGTGATCCAACATCTGGGGCATTTATGGCAATTTGACAAAGATTCTTGGCGGTTAGGGTTTAGGGATTTGTGCATATAAATACCAACTGTATTGATCATTGTAAAGAGTGAGCGTGTGTAATCCATCTGGATTTCAGTGCATAATAAAATATCTCTTTTATGTCCCTGAAGTAGTCGGTACAATGCCGAAAACCACGTTAAATCATGTGTTCTTCTTGTTTCTGTTATCTCTGTGTGATTGTTTATATTGATTGCATCTGTTATTATCTATTTTGCATCTGGATTCCCTATCCTGTTATAACAGTAAGTAACTAAAATCTGAAATATGAATCTGTAGTCTGAAGTTTAAAGTCTGAAATCCGAAATCTGAATATAATAAGTATCTAAATCTGAAAACTGAAACTGTTTGATTACATCATCCATCTTAAATGTGATTTATTTTTCTTAATTTGTATTTTTTGCACCAATGGCTTCTCATATATTGAAAAATTAATACAATACATATGAATCATGCGCGCACACATACATATATATATGTATGTATGTGTGTATGCATATGCATGCATGTATGTACGTGTGTGTATATATATATATATATATATATATATATATATATATATATATATATATATATAAAAGATTGCTGTCATATTATTTTAATATTTAATATTTCATAACCATCAAAATGTAAGAAATAAACAATATATCCACGACTTCTCAAAATATGCTTCATCAATAATTGTTAAAGTGATGAGAAGAAAAAAATTTGAAGACTCGTAAGTAGTGTAAATGGTTAAAGAAAGGAGAGAACCGTAATGTGTGAACCATGTTCGCCTAGTTGAGCTGGCTTGGTCTGAGTTGGCGGACTGGCCGGCCCTAGGTGCTTCAGATTGCGCTTGCATGTGGCGGGTTGAAGGCTTGTTGGCTGGTTCCCGGGCCCTGTCCGGCTTATGTCGATACAGACTCTTTGGACTGAGGACCCTATCCGTTATTGGCCTCTAAATAGGCTCAATTGTGGATCTGTGGGCTCTTTACGAGTTTGGCGTATCAATTTTGTTTTGTGACGATCAAAGTGTAAAAAGTAATTTTAAAAAATGTCTTTTTCATTTTCTCAAATAACATTTATGTTACAATTTTTTTTCTTATTTTAATTTAATTGACTAGACCAATAAATAACAACAATGAACTGATGTGAAAAGACAAATCTTATATTGTGTTGATACTTCAATGCAGTGGGAAGTTATTACCATAAATCAAAGCTGGTGGAGAGTACAAACATCATAGGAAATGCACACTAAATATATTCAAACATCTTAGTAAATTCACAATAAGTGTCTTCATGTATGAACCATGAACTCTTTATGAAATGAATGTTCAATTAAATAATAATAATAATAATAATAATAATAATAATAACCACCATAATAATAATAATAATTGTCCCGACAAGTGTGGTCCAAAAACCCGAGGGAAGGAATTATCAAGGATCATGACAAATAACTTTTGCATCATCAGACAATTTTTTTGTCATTTATTTTACATGTGCACACAATATCTAAACCTTATCAATCTACAAAATCTGGGTTTTTTTTTTTCTTTTTTATTATTATCACTTTCTTCCACTGTCACATACATTTTCTTTTCTTTTTTGTTTTTTTAAATAAGAAAAAAAAATGTAAACATCTTAAGATCCTTTTGTACTTAAGCTTATCTTTTTCTGCCTAACACAAAGCTTTTATCAAAAAAAAAAAAAAAAAAAAAAAAAAAAAAAAACAAAAACCACTTTTTGCCACATCTCTCAATCACTAACTGTGATATTATTCAAACTCTTCAAACCCTTTTACAAATTGAATGATCCACAGCTTATAGAAACTGAAATACAACTAAATAACTTATGCCATTAAAACAATGGTTTAATAAATTTTTAAATAAATTTCAACATAAACAATTAAAATGATAATTTACAATTCAAAACTCTCTCTATGCTAGCTGCAACAAAATAAAATGCATCTGGTCTACAATTCTCTCATGTAATTGTAATTCTCACAGATTAAAATATTGAATGTTCCACAAATTATTATTTTTCATGGGGGATGAAAAAAATCTACAAATATTAATAATTATAAATACTTTTAAAAACCTTTATAAATCAAAAACAAAGATTAAGAATTTATGGGCACCTGCAAGCATAGATCAGAAATGAAAAAACATCTTTTCCATGATTTTTCTGCAAAATTTCATCTTCCAACCACAATCTGCTTTCAATTCCACTTCTTGTTCTGAACATAAAAACAGCAAAACCATTAGCAGGATTAAAGAACCAATCATGAACATCCCACATAAGATCAACCAATAAACCATCAAGAAAAATGGTTTGATTTCCTCTGAAATTCCATTGCAACCTCTTCACTTTGATCACCTCTTTTTTATCAATGCATACTGATAAAACTGGATGCTTTAATCCCTCATTATCTCCACTGCATCTTATCATTATATCATGAGCAATCCCATTATCACAAAATTGTGCCTTTGTGGAGTAATATGTGTTTCCTGAGAAATGCTCTTGTCTTGAAACCAAAAAGAATTTTGAATTTGAGTTTCCACTTTTGACTTTCTTGAAACATGTTGATTCTTCAGCTAAATCCCCAAGGATTAGGACAATTTCTGAATCTATAGTTACCAAAACATAGAATCCTTCAATTGGCTCAGGACCTGTTTGATATTTTGCCGCAGAGAGATCCCAAAAGACTTCTATTTTGCAATCACTCTGTTCAATATATTTGCTGCCTTTCTTTTTTCTGAAGAGTCTTGAATTCGTGTTGAGTTTAAAAGGGCTTGAAGGGTAATTACCAAAATGGATGTTGAGGCCTTGACCAAGTGTGTTCTTGCTCCAAGTGACTTTGAAATCATATTGCTTTTGATTGGAGAGAATTGTTCTGTACAAACAAGTCACTGCATCTTGAATTGAAGGGCTCAAAGTTGGAGAAATGAAAGAATTGTTAGCATTAGCAGAACAAGAAGTATCTGAAATTTGTACTGCATATTCACTAAAACAAGATGGAAAATCTCTCATTTCAAACCCCTTCCAAACAAAGTGAGCCAAATTAACAAATGAGAACACAAATTTCTCTCTTGTAAAATGGGATTTTTGCTTTTTGCTTTTTTTTTTTTGGTCTATGATGTTGATGGTTGTTCTTGAAGAAGATTAATGGTGAGAAATGTTAGGCAGGAAATTGAGAAGAAGTTACATGACAAACAAGGAAGCCCATATGAATTGATTCTGCCACCTTAAATTTTGCATCTTATGACAATAATAATAAAAACACTTGAAAAAATTATGGCAAAAACTCTGAAGCCATTCTTTATTTAACTTTGTTTTGACAGTTCATCCATGACACTGAAAAAATAGTAAATGCTATGAAAGTTTTGAATAGCCTGAATTATAAAATTAACATAAAAAAAACTTAAGTCTTCTGCCCTGTTTCTATTTTTTAAATTTATTCATTACTTGTATTGATTATTAAAGTGGATATTCATTAAAAAAAGACATTGAATGACATTTCTATGATATTTATTTTTTCAGTTCATAGGAGAAACTGATATTAGTAATTGCAAGGAAAGTCTGAGGCAGTTTTAATAACCAATTGACTAAGAATGAAAATAATGATAATAATAACATATAGAGAGAGTTTTTTTTTGGTTTTTTTTAATGTTAAGTAGGGATTTGAATTCTGAGTGCAAATAGTAGTAGTATTAAACAACATATGTATATACCCCAAAAAAAACATATGTATATACTACCTTCGTCCCAAGTTATATGTCCATTTAGCTTTTTAGATTTGTCCCAAAATATAAGTCTTTTTACAAAATCAATAAAGTATTTATTAAATTTTTCTCATTCTACCATTCATTTATTATATACTCAACCACTTTATATTACTTTGCATTAATATCAATGAAAGGTCATTTTAGTCTTTTTAATCAAAATTAATGACAAATAAAAATTTTAACTAACTTTTTTAATATGAGAGAAAAAACTCAAATGAACTTAAATTTCGGGACGGAAGTAGTAATATAGTAGTAGTATTTTGGGAATCTAGAAACAGAGGCTTAGCTGGTGGGAGAAGTTAATTTATTCAGCAGTCAATTGGTGGAAGTTAATGAAGACACATGATGGTTACTCAAATGGGAGTGAAATGGGTATTTCAAAAGAATTATGATGACCACATTCAGACAAAAATTAGATATGTCCAAACTACTACTACTACCCTTTTTTATGTACTACTACTATTTCTTTTCGTTTCTTTTTGGGAATATTATGTAGTTTACACTTTACACAAGTAACCTTATTAAATCATATATTGTGTGATGAGGTACAGTTAGAAAAACAGATAAGGAAGATGATGAAACAATAGCATCTTTTGTGTATTCATTTCATAATGATTCTGATTACAGGCATGAGAACATATATAGCTAGCCTCTAACAAACTTGGCAGACCATATCTAACTAATAGATATGGATTAGGATAACAACATAATATGAACCATTGGATCACATACTACATGTAAGGACTAGATTAGGCCACATCATCACTTCATATCTTAACATCCCCCCTCAAACTCATGGGTGGTGGAAACACATTGAGTTTGTTGTGGAAGTGATGGAACTGAGTTGATGTCAGGGGCTTAGTGAGGCAATCAGCAACTTGATGTGAGGAAGGAATGTAATTGACAGTAAGCTTCTTGTTAAAGACTTCATTTCTCACAAAATGCACATCAATTTATATGTTTAGTCCTAGCATGATATACAGGATTCTATGCCAAGAAGGAGGCACTTGTATTATCACACCAGACTGTTGGTTTAGCGGCAAGTTTAACGGACATCTCAACAAGCAAATAAGTGATCCATTTGATTTCAGCTGTGAGATTTGTTAGGGCCCTATATTCTGATTCTGTGCTTGATCTAGACACCACATCTTGTTTCTTTGAGCTCCATGAAACAAGAGAATCCCCAAGATATACACAGTAGCCACCAACAGATTTTCTTTCAACTGTTGATACACCCCAGTCTGCATCTGAAAATCCTACAAGATTCAAGTAACCAGCTGGTTTAAAATGAAGACCATATCTGAGAGTGCCAATAACATATCTCAGCAACCTTTTGACAGCGTTCCAGTGTTCCAAATGAGGAGTTTGCATAAACTGGCTCAAGTAGTTTACTGCAAAAGTAATATCAGGCCTGGTGCAGGTGAGGTATTGGAGACCTCCAATTGAACTCCTGTACAAGGTGACATTTTGAAATGGTTCTCCTGGTGCTTCCTCTAGCTTCATTCCAGGTACAATAGGAGTAGGGCAAGAGTTCAGAGAAGCACAGCCTAACCTTGTCAGCAACTGTGAGGCATATTGAGTCTGATTCAAGTACAGACCTGAAGCATCTCTAGTAACCTACATTCCAAGAAAGTGAGACACAGGTCCCAAGTTTTTAAGGGCAAATTTTGAGTCTAACATCTGTATGAACTTGTGAATCAAAGTCTTTGAGCTGCCTGTAACAAGGATATCATCAACATAAACAAGAACCAGAAGAATGTGCCCATTGGCCCTTAGAATAAACAAAGAATTATCACAGGTAGATTGCTTAAAGGACCAACGTAGCATCTGATGTTTCAGAGCCTCAAGCCAGGCTCTTGGGGCCTGTTTCAACCCATAAAGGGCCTTTTGCAGCTTGCATACATAGTGTGGTCTAGTAGGGTCCACATATCCCTCAGGTTGTGTCATATAAACTGGTTCATTTAGAGGCCCATTGAGGAAGGCATTGTTGATATCCACCTGATTGATGGGCCAATTGTAAGTAACAGCTAGGGCAAGAACAATCCTGATGGTGGGAGCTTTAGCCACAGGACTGAAGGTCACTGTAAAATCCACCCCATAAGTTTGACTGAAACCCTTAGCAACCAGTCTAGCTTTATGCTTAAGAACAGATCCATCTGGTTTCAACTTGAGTTTGAATATCCACCTGCTTCCTACTACTGTATGACTGATAGAGGGTGGCACCAACACCCAAGTGTTATTCTTCATTAGTGCCCTGTATTCCTCCTCCATAGCATCATGCCACTCAGTGCTGGACATAGCTTCTGACACATTTGTAGGCTCAGTAAGGCAAGCAACTGCTGAAAAATCTTTAGGCATGAAGATACCCTTTTTTTGCTCTAGTGATCATGGGATGCTGGTTTTGGAGGACAGGAATAGTATGTATAGGATTGGAGAGAGTATGACTAGGAGATGGTGAGGTGGACACAACAGAATCAGACACAATAGGACTAGACACAATAGGAGAATTAACATGATCCAAAGAGGACATAGCTCCAGAGGAATGTGTGGAATGAGGTGTAGTGACCAAGGGGCTAGAAGCATCAGAATTATTATGTAGACAGTGTGGTGAGTCTGGTAGAGCCAGTGTATGCATGGATGTAGGTGAATGCACAACAGAGGAATGTATTGGAGTGCAGGACATACCTGAAGAAACATCTGGAGTGTCTGTACTTGGAGCAGGATCATGAGACATGTCATGAGTAGGAGATTTGAAGGGCATAACAAACAAAGAATCAGACTCATTGATGCTGTGATCATCTATATGGACAGACCTATGAGGACCTTGAGAAAAGTTTTCAGCAAAAGGAAAAGTGGACTCATCAAAAACAACATCTTTAGTAATATATATCCTGCCACTGACATCAAGACATAAGTACCCTTTATGGACAGTACTGAGGCCAAGGTTAACACATCTGGTAGAGTGAAACTGAAATTTGGTGGTTTGAAAATGTCTTAAGTGAGGATAGCAATCACAGCCAAAAACTTTAAACTGTTTATAATTAGGTTTAGAGTGAAACAAACATTCATAAGGGGACTGATGATGCAAAACAGGAGTTGGTAGGCTATTTATTATGAAAACAGCCTGTTGGAAGCTGTGCCACCAAAAACTCAAGGGCATTGAAGCTTGAGCCAACAATGTGAGGCCAAGTTCAACTACATGCCTATGTTTTCTTTCAGCCCTTCAATGTTGACCATGAGCATGAGGGCAAGGATGCCTAAAGAGAATCCCTTGTTCCTTTAAATAAGACTCAATACTTCTATACTCTCCCCCCCCCCAATCAGATTGAATACACTTGATAGTTGTAGAGAACTGAGTCTCAACCATCTTCTGGAATTGTTTGATGTTATTACAGACTTTTGATTTTTGGTTCAGAGGAAATAGCCATGTATATCTAGTATGGTCATCCCCAAAATGCACATAGTATGAATAACCACCAGTAGACTTAACTGGGGCAGGCCCCCAAACATCAGTATGAACAAGATCAAATAAATGGCTGGCATGAGAATCAGAGAGCACATATGGTAAAGCATGAGACTTGCCAAATTGGCATGATTCACAAAACAAAAGTTTTCCATTAAGAGTGACATTACAACTTTCCAGAATTTGACTCAAAATCCTTTGAGAAGGATGACCTAGTCTCCTATGCCATACATTAGGATCTTTATTGAAATTAACAGACTGGACTTTGCTAGACTCAGTAAGAAAGACAGACTTGACTTGAGATTGATACTTGGATTGAGGGGAGCTCATGACATGCTCAACTTGATTGCCCATCTTGTACAGACCATCCTCCATTGTTCCTTTGAGAAGAGGCATCCCTGTTATCTTGGACTTAACAACACAAGAGGAGTCAGAGAATTCAATAATTACATCATTATCACTAGCAAGTCTAGAAACACTAAACAAGTTTTTAGTAATAGCAGGAACATGAAGCATTGATTTAAGTTTTAAGGGCTGTGAAGAGTGTGTGGTAGGGATATTAGCTTGACCAATATGAAGGATGTTGAGTTTCTCACCATTACCTACTACAAGTGTGTCAGAACCAGTGTATCCAGAACCAAGGTGCAGATTGTTTAGGTCCCTAGTGATATGATTTGTAGCCCCACTATCCATATACCAGGAATAATCAGCAACAGATTGGGGTGAAGCCAAGTATGCAGCAGGTCTAGGACTGCCTTGATTATTTGAGGGCCTGGCATTACTCTGATTGCTGCTGGAACCTGTGAAATTCACATCAAACCTGTGCCAGCACTCAAGCACAGTGTGACCCTTCTTGCTACAAAGCTGGCAGACACTTCCACTATTGGAATTTGACCTGCCACCTCTTCCTCCTCTTGATCTTCCTCCTCTACTACTGCCCCTGCCTCTGTTGGAATTCTGAAATTGAGGTCTAGGATCAGAGTAATTAGACCCCCTGTTATACATCTGAGCAAGATTTGCATAGGAATTTGATCCTATAGCACCTGGATTAAACCTTGCTATCAGCCTTTCATGAGTAAGAAGTTGAGATTGAACTTCTTGCCAACTCATGGATCCAACTCTAGCAGTAATGTTGACAATTGTAGATTCATAATCCCTATCTAATCCACCAAGAACTGCTAAAATAAGTTCAGACTTAGAAATGGGATAACCAGCTGCCAATAACTTGTCAGAATAAGACTTCATCAAAGCTAAATAGTCACTCATAGATCTATTCCCTTTTTCTGTTTTAGTAAGGGCAGTCTTATATTCTAACATTCGAGCTTCAGAATGAGAATTAAACAAGATTTCAAGAGTATTCCAGATTTCATAAGACATTGAACAACCTATTACCTCAGTCAAAGCCTGTTCGGTCATAGAACTGAGAAGCCAACCCATGAGCAACGAATCCGTTGAATCCCATTGTTCTACAGCTGCTGCTAAATGTAGATTCGTTCCAGTAGACAGAGAGTTGGGTCTAGGAACAGTTCCAAAGAGAAATCCTTCCAGCTTGTACCCCTTGACAATTGGAAGTATGGTGTATTTCCAGAGAAGGTAATTCTCTCGATTGAGCTTGGCAGTGCAATTGGAGCGAAGGAGAGATGTAGAATCAGCTGTGGTACTGGAAATAAGACTGGGGGATGGAAAATGACCAGATGTCAAGGTGGGACTGATGATCGGAAAAGTAGAAGCTCCGGTGGGAATGAAGCTGGAGTAAGGACCTCCGGTAGTGAAAGAGGTAAACTGAGGAAACAAGGACGATGACCATGGCAAAGTGGGAATGGCCATGGACAGACTTGTTGCACGTGTCACCGGTGCTGTATTTACGGCAACCGAAACGGAACTAGCTAGATTCATCACCGGTGCTGAACTTACAGCGACCGGAACAGAAGCTGGACTTACAGTGGTGGCCACCGTAGACGTTGCAGCTACAGAGGACGCTGCCGACGCCATTAGAACCTATCTCTGCTACCAAGTTAGAAAAACAGATAAGGAAGATGATGAAACAATAGCATCTTTTGTGTATTCATTTCATAATGATTCGATTACGTGCATGATAACATATATAGCTAGCCTCTAACAAACTTGCGTACCATATCTAACTAATAGATATGGATTAGGATAACAACATAATATGAACCATTGGATCACATACTACATGTAAGGACTAGATTAGGCCTCATCATCACTTCATATCTTAACAGGTACCTATAATAATAGTAATAATATATTGATATTGATGATATATATACCACTATATATTCAATGGTGACTATGTTTTGATTTGGATGTGAGTTGTAAAGAATATTGATTTCAGATGTAGACGCCACTCCGGTTCACTCAACTGCGCGCTGCTTCCCACCACTTCTACTACCCTCCCTCTTCTCAGTTTTTATTTTTTTTGTTTTCCCGGAAAAATATTTGCTCTAAAATCTAACATAAAGTCTATTGCCCCTCAAAGTAAATAAAAAACAGTCTATTGGAAAGGGATAATGGTATAACTAAGTGGTAAAATAGCAGATTAATAATGAGATATTATCTTTTGAGTTTGGGTGTTTGAGTTGGATGTTCTGTATGGTTCGCTGAGGTGATTGGTAATGTGAGTGGTAGGTAATGAAGATGGATGGATAGAGTAGTATGGTGTGTTAAAGTGCGTGGTGGAGTATGGCTACCTCACCCCACATAACTCTTCCCCTTTCATCAAACCTTACCTTATGCATCATACCGTACCCATCATATTCACCCTCATCAAACCTTAATTCACTATATATGCTCTACTTATGTCACTGATTATATAATTTGTTCCATTCCATTTTTTCACAAATCAAACGCAAATGAGTTCATTACATTTCATTTCATTCTTATGATTTTATTTTATTTCATTTCATTTCAATTCATTCCTACGTACCAACTATGTCATTAATGACATTATTTTTCAGAATCCGCTACTAATAAAGGTCGTAGAAAATGTGAGTGAATGTGTACAATCTTTAGCAGTGGCGGAGCCAGAATATTTTTTCAGCGGAGTCCGTAAATATTTAAAACACTAAATAATTTTTTTCACAGGGTCCGAAATATTTTCTATAGGTAAAATGTAGAGTATTTTTATTTTTCGCGGGGTCCGTGGACCCCCTTTACTCCTTACTAGATCTGCCCCTGATCTTTAGCAAACTCTCTATTTCTACCGGAGCTTTTGATTCTCCTTTAGCGATATTCCAAGGGTCATAAGGACCTGTACTCGGACTCAAGCGGTGCTCCTCCGATTTGCCGGGAAGAATTCTTTTGACCGTCGAAGAACTCTGCATATGGTAGATGATTTTCGTTTGTTGTTGAAGAACGCCAAATTTCGTGGTGATCTTCAATTTGTTGAACTCCGGATATGGCGGATAATCTTCGTTTGTTGTTGACGAGTGATGATACTGGATTTCACCCCTCCACGTGGAATAATCTGATTGGTCCAGCTGGCATGTGGAAAAGTCTATGTTAATTATCCACATCGGATCGGATACGAGACATACCGCTGAAGACCGCAACAACCGGCAGATTCTGCAAGTGTCCTACCTCTATCACCCATGTCGGTATGCCTCGAGTCGAGACCAAGGCTTCCAGCCCAGGTTCCTAGGCCCAATAATCCAGAGGGTTACTTGGACAAGGGGGCAAGGCCCATTAAAGGGTATTTATGTCAATAGACCAAACCACCATAAGTTTAGGGCAGAAGAAGGACATGTGCCTATAAATACATAGCTCCAGGAACTACGTAAGGCTTGATTCCTGGATATTACACAGGATACGTAGGCAATCCAAGATACATTCTTGGACTCAGCCATATAACACTAAAAACACAATCTTTATCAGTCTTGGCCTTGCATATTTTCTCTCCCAGCTCACCCTTAGATTACACGTGGCCCTGTTTTATCGGTGGTGCATTATTTAGCATCATCAACGAGCGCCGAATTTGTGGATAATTCAGAATGTTCTTGAAGAACTTGAAGGATTATTGGTTGCTTTTTAGATCTTATATTCGGTGTTAGGCAGAGTTTTTTCTATGGCTTCTTCACCGATTGTTGTTGCTGACAAGAACTCCGAACTTTGATGGATAATCTTTCATCGTGGAGACGACTTTGAGGCTTTTTTCTTACTCCTTTGATCTTTTATGCGGTGGTCGAGTAGATGGCTTTATGCTTTTTCTCTAACTTTCTTCACCACTTATTGTTGATGTTGATGAACTCTCGGATATAGTGGACGAACTTTGACTTTGTGTTGAATACTCTTGGATGTGGCGGAAGAATTTTGATTTTGTGTTGAAGACTTCCGGATATGACAGAAGAACTTTGACTTTGTGTGGACTACTCTCGGATATTGTGGAAAAACTTTGACTGTGCCGAGGACTTTGACTTTGACAAAGATTTGAAGGAATACTCTGTATTACACACGACCCTTTCCGGCGTTTTGATGCTTTTAACAGTGTTTGTGGTGTTGTTCCAGGATGCTTGCATGCTCTCTCTAAGTCTTCAATCACCCACTTCTCGTGGGTGAGAAAATACATTTTCAGGTTGATAACAAGTTTTAAGACATGAATTCGTCAATATAACAACAATTAAACACTACCCATTCCCAATTTCATCAATTAGAGGGGAAGTTGAAATCCAGAAAAACTTGGTGACCAAAATAGTGAACGACCAACCTTAACCGGCAGAGTACCGGGTCGGAAGCACTATAGAGGTGAGCAAGGTCGTATCCCACGAGGAATCAATCGAGTATCAAAGCCGTTTTTGGACTTAGTTTAAGTCAATCACGATGTTTCAAGTTCAATTACACTAAAACGAAATATAAACTAAGGATATTAAAGAGAGAAAGAAACATAGCCAAATCATGATCCAACTGAATACTCTCACCCCTTTAATTGACTATCTCGGGAACGAGCTTTACCAACCAACCATCCTAAAACTTATATTGACTCATTCGTGGGTGCAAACTCCTAAGATAGTACTAGACGCCATGCAACAACCTAGCACACTTTGCCCGGTTCAACAGTCCGCCTTTAAGGATTTAACTGACCGAAACAAGATTAAGAACTAGAGCCGCTCGATTTACACCGACAAACCTCGTTACCCAATTGATCTAAACAACTCAGTCAATTGTAAATAACGATCTTAAAACCCCTTTTCCCACACCCCTTCGCAACATACATTTATAAAAGTGGTGTGTGAGTTCATGAACTAGGTGTACAAGCTAATTCAAGCATTGATAACAAGTTTTAAGACATGAATTCGTCAATATAACAACAATTAAACACTACCCATTCCCAATTTCATCAATTAGAGGGTGATTTCTTCAATTTTCACATGATTTGACTATGAGATGTTTAGCTACTCATCACAAAACAAGAAATAACAATCAAAGAAAGGATTAAAGCCATAAAACAAGAAGAGAGATGCTATTAATTACCAAAATCACAGAGAAGTTGTGATTACATCAAGCTCCATCAACACCCATGTCACTTGGTGGAGAAGGAGATCCAAAATGCAAAAATCCAACAAAGAGAGCTTGAATCTAAGCTAAATTGTGTTTAATCTAAGAGAAAAGAGTGAAAGAAGAGCTAATCTAAGGGAGAGAGGGGGAAATTTCGACCTAAAAGGGTAGAGGAGTGTCTAAGAGAGTGTGTGTGGAATTGGGTGAGAAAAAACTCTTTTTTTCCTCTAAAAAAACGCAGTTATAAATTCTGCAGAAATCTCGGTAAGCACCAAGAATAGTCTGGTAACTACCGAGATTTCTGTACATTCTGCCCAACATATGGTGAGTTCTGGTGACCACCAAGATGACTTCGGTAAGTACCAGGGATGCAGAGTTGTGAATTTAAGCTTTTTCTTCAACTTTTCCATCCCCGAGCTTCGGTTTCATCTTTCTAAGCCTCATGCCTCAACTTCCGGGTATACGAGTCACATATTTCCTGCATTTCACATACCAAACAACATACCGAGCGTAATTCCGCAAGAAACATATGGCTCGTAAAGGGCCAAAACATCGTGAAAATGTGAGATTTTCCATCTATTTGATGGTTTACCTCATGGTGGACGTGTAATGCGATTTTTCCCTAAATAAGGTCTAAAACTACCCGGAATCAACCGAAAGTGCCGTAAAAGGGAGTTGAAACATGCACCGGAGCATAGTAAAGTTGACTCTCATCAACCACCCCCCACTTAGCGTTTGCTCGCCCTCGAGCAAAATGAGCGTTCTAAAAGAATCCAATGAGACAACGTTACACCCGTAGGTCAAGTCAATCACACATCAAAGACAACCGGGAAGTAAATGAGTAAATGCATACACTTAACCCTACCTTATCAAGCAAACGGGATGTGAGTGTGTGAATAGCTTCTCCTACATTACCACGGTATACCGGTTTGGATTATGGATGCTAAGTTAATACGACTACACCATAGGCTCATACTTCATAAGCATCTCCACTAATCGGGGCCAACCGAGGTTAAGTAAGGTCAAGTAGGACTTGCACGGTTGTAACGTTAGGCTAGGGACGGGGCTAACCGAAGGGAATTTCTGGGGAATAAACAACAAAGAGATAAAAACGAGCAAGCTTAATCACGGGGTGTGTAAACACAAAACGTAGCTAGCTTTCCCCTTCACTAGCTCAAAAATGAAACTCGAAACATGATCCAAGATGATAGAATGCCATATCGCACTATGTCTCAAGTGTAACGAGGCAAAGGCATACAAGTATCATGTTTCTAAATTAAGGATTCATCCCAAACACCAACATCATATAACAAATCAACAACACAAGTCTTAAAACGCTTAGCTTTCTTTGACTCAACCTTTATTTCACTTTTATTGCAAGCTTTCTTTGATTGATTTCATTTTCTTTTGACTTTTCTCTTCTTTTTTTTTTTTTTTTTTTTTTTTTTTTTGAATTTAGAAAGCTGCATTATATACTTTAAATAGTTTGAGTCAAAGGCCATCACGTACATACAATATAAAAATGAGCTCCTCCCCTCCAAATCGTGAAAATAGCTCGTAAAAACCAACTCCTCTATACAAACGTACTCCTCTACCACCCCACACTTGCTTTAGCAAGTGTGCTCGAAGTGAAAAGATTAAGCTTAACTCGTAGGGTGTTCAAGGGAATGTAGACCACAAATAAGGCTTGGGGGTCGGGAAATTACGGGCTAAATAACGAATGGCTAAGTGTCGGATGGGGGTCTAACCATCCTACCAAGGCTTAGAGGGGTTACTGTGGAATATGTCACGGGATGGCTATTTGGCTCGGTCGGATCAAAGAAACGCCATAACTTGTCATCCCAAACTCTACCAAGGTCGTCCTTTCTATTTCGTCTCGAAGTTAATGGTATGAGTTCTAGGTAGCCGAATTGTGCCTAAGTCTACCATAATCGGTCACTAGTTACCATGGCTCATGAAATCGAAGCTATATGTGCATGAAAATCTCATTTCCAAGATAAGGTAGTAAGTCAAGTAGCATGTATTCAGACATTTACTACACCGATTATCCTATCAATGTGAAGGCTCAACATACGAATGCAACATCAATACCATGGAAAATTTTAAAAATTGCTCAAATTTTGCTAAAGAAGTGACCAAACGAGAAGCATACAACACAATGGCCAGAAAAACAATAAAGCACATATCAAAGCTAAATCTACCACCCCCCACTTTAAATGAAACACTGTCCTCAGTGTGTGAATGAAAAAAGGAAAGAAGGCTTAGCTTAACCCGGCAGAAAAGCACGAAAGAATGCATGTGACATAGCCACGAAAGTTCCACTCGAATACCTGAAGCCATGAGACAAAAACACCAAGAAAACGCATGCACGAGGAACAGCCACCGTGCCAAAAGCAAGCAACAAATATCGAGATATAATAAAAGAGCGCAAAGTCACATACACGATCATATGAAACCAAAAAAGGGAACCGACTCGGGGCGCATGCGATGCAAAAACAATCAAACAAGTAAAACAACATCCATGCAAAAAGACACGAGCCAACAACGGATCGAAGAATAACCACTCAAAAATGGTACCCATACCCCCAAAGTATCACCCTAGACCACTCCTAGCACCAAAAACTAAAGCAAAAACAGAGAAACGGTGGGTTGCCTCCCACAAGCGCCTTTGTTTTACGTCATTGGCTTGACTTATTAAGAAACTAAAAGAAAAGCAACAAAACACGAGTGGAATGAAAGAAAAAAAATTGCACATCTTTTGCTCAATAGCATCAAGAACATGGCAATTTAAAAATAAACTTTCATCTACTTTTATTTAGAACAACAACAAACAAAAATAAATAAATAAAAATCTACCTAAAACATTCGAGTTTAAAGTCCTTAGTTCGACTTTCTACCCGCAACAATGCTAAGGATAATTATACCAAAGGAGAGCAAACCGTTGCGTCTCCCTACACACATCATAAGAATTGAGCACACCTTTAAAATAGAGCAAGAAAAACAAGGGGCTCAATCCCACCACCATGATTGGTTCAAGAAATTTATCATGCAACACAATGATTTCAACTTCCCCGAATGAGAGCATATGCCAAGTAGCAAAGATTCAAACACCAAGCAATAACTTTTTGGCTCAACCACAACATCAACATATTCAATATGATCCACCACCACAACTTTTTCAATAAGGTTCAAAGAAGAAGGAATAATTGATTCACTAGTAGCATGATTTGTACCTTCTTCATAACACTTATGATGGGTGTTTACCTCAAGAGTCGACGGTGGAGCAATTGAAATTTCATCATTTTTAGCACTCCTTTCAGCCTTCCTCTTCTCAACCAATTGCTCTACCCGGTTCTCCAAGTTCTTTAATGCCGATTGAAGAGTAGTAGCATTCATTTTAATATCCCTCAACTCCCGACCATGCTCTTGTAGAGTCCGGCCTTGCTCTTGCAAAGTCCGGCCTTGCTCTTGCAAAGTCTCATTTATTTGCTCCAAGAGGATGTCGGTTGAGCTCTTTTGTGGAGGAAGAGGTATTTGTGGAGGTTGAGCATATTGAAAATATGCACCGGGGTGTTGAAACTGAGAACTTGAAGGACTCTCCCACTCATTGTTGTATGGTGATGTGTATGGGTTGAACTGAAAATACGGTTGGAATCCAAAACCCATAGCACCGAAATTAAAGCCTCCAAATGAGTAGGGAGAAGAGCCCTCATGGCCATATGGATCCATACACTGCAATTCAAGGGAAAAACAAGAACACAATCAAGGTATCTAGTCACCACCACTACCGCAATAGATGGTGTGACTTATCAACAAAAACCCAACATCAAGAAAAAAAACAAAATAAATAAACAACCTAAGCCTAAGTCTTCCAATGACTTAAGAGATATCGATTAATTCCCCGGCAACGGCGCCAGAAAAACTTGGTGACCAAAATAGTGAACGACCAACCTTAACCGGCAGAGTACCGGGTCGGAAGCACTATAGAGGTGAGCAAGGTCGTATCCCACGAGGAATCAATCGAGTATCAAAGCCGTTTTTGCACTTAGTTTAAGTCAATCACGATGTTTCAAGTTCAATTACACTAAAACGAAATATAAACTAAGGATATTAAAGAGAGAAAGAAACATAGCCAAATCATGATCCAACTGAATACTCTCACCCCTTTAATTGACTATCTCGGGAACGAGCTTTACCAACCAACCATCCTAAAACTTATATTGACTCATTCGTGGGTGCAAACTCCTAAGATAGTACTAGACGCAATGCAACAACCTAGCACCCTTTGCCCGGTTCAACAGTCCGCCTTTAAGGATTTAACTGACCGAAACAAGATTAAGAACTAGAGCCGCTCGATTTACACCGACAAACCTCGTTACCCAATTGATCTAAACAACTCAGTCAATTGTAAATAACGATCTTAAAACCCTTTTCCCACACCCCTTCGCAACATACATTTATAAAAGTGGTGTGTGAGTTCATGAACTAGGTGTACAAGCTAATTCAAGCATTGATAACAAGTTTTAAGACATGAATTCGTCAATATAACAACAATTAAACACTACCTATTCCCAATTTCATCAATTAGAGGGTGATTTCTTCAATTTTCACATGATTTGACTATGAGATGTTTAGCTACTCATCACAAAACAAGAAATAACAATCAAAGAAAGGATTAAAGCCATAAAACAAGAAGAGAGATGCTATTAATTACCAAAATCACGAGAAGTTGTGATTACATCAAGCTCCATCAACACCCATGTCACTTGGTGGAGAAGGAGATCCAAAATGCAAAAATCCAACAAAGAGAGCTTGAATCTAAGCTAAATTGTGTTTAATCTAAGAGAAAAGAGTGAAAGAAGAGCTAATCTAAGGGAGAGGGGGAAATTTCGACCTAAAAGGGTAGAGGAGTGTCTAAGAGAGTGTGTGTGGAATTGGGTGAGAAAAAACTCTTTTTTTCCTCTAAAAAAACGCAGCTTATAAATTCGCGAAATCTCGGTAAGCACCAAGAATAGTCTGGTAACTACCGAGATTTCTGTACATTCTGCCCAACATATGGTGAGTTCTGGTGACCACCAAGATGACTTCGGTAAGTACCAGGGATGCAGAGTTGTGAATTTAAGCTTTTTCTTCAACTTTTCCATCCCCGAGCTTCGGTTTCATCTTTCTAAGCCTCATGCCTCAACTTCCGGGTATACGAGTCACATATTTCCTGCATTTCACATACCAAACAACATACCGAGCGTAATTCCGCAAGAAATATATGGCTCGTAAAGGGCCAAAACATCGTGAAAATGTGAGATTTTCCATCTATTTGATGGTTTACCTCATGGTGGACGTGTAATGCGATTTTGCCCTAAATAAGGTCTAAAACTACCCGGAATCAACCGAAAGTGCCGTAAAAGGGAGTTGAAACATGCACCGGAGCATAGTAAAGTTGACTCTCATCACAGGTCATTTTAACACCCCTTATTTCATTTCAGGTCGAGTCAGACCTGACATTTTTTTTAAGTTCCCCGTTGAAAAATTCAAATTCGCCCCGTTGAATTTTCCTTCAGCCCGTTGAATTTCACCCTCGCCATGTTGAATTTTCTCCCAGACCATTGAATTTCAACAGGGCGAAGTTGAATTTTTCGACGGGGAACTTAAAAAAAATGTCAGATCTGACTCGACCTGAAATGAAATAAGAGGTGTTAAAGAGACCTGAAATATATTTTCTCGTGGGTTGATGATTTCACTAACATCAACGTGTGTTTTGCAAATGGTGAATGTCTCCATATTCATATGTGTGGAGTAGCCAAAAGATATGAATGTGGTGATTATCTTTTGATTCAGGAAATGATATATGCACTACACAATATGTGTAGTGCACATTCATTACATACTTTCTAACCAAAGATGAAAGTGTCGATTCAATGATTAAATTGTGTCTAATAATCAATGGATAAAAAAGTGTAGTAAACGTGTAGTGTACATATTGTATAGTGGATTTATCACCGCCCTTTGATTTAATTTAATAAGATAATCAGTTTTAGCTATTATCCTTTTAATTTCGTAATGATCTTATACATTCTAAATTGAAAAGATAATAAGAATTCATTATTATATTATTATTTTTATTTATTTGATTGAAAATGACTCTTAATTATGTCTTGATGCCAATGGGGTGCCGTGGGAGGACCCGGAGGACATGTAACGTGTGACAGAGGATTATTTAAGAGGCATTTATTCATCTAAGGGGGCTAATATTGATCTGGAGGGGTTGCAGTTTGCTGAGCTTGATCTAGATCAGCGGCAGGGATTGGCTGCGCTTTTTACGCGAGAAGAGATTTGTGCCGCTTTGAAGCAATTGCCAGGCCGGAAATCGCCAGGGCCAGATGGTATGCATGTGATTTTTTTGAAGAAATTCTGGGGAATTGTGGGTAATGACGTCGTAGTTGTAGCCTTGGATGTTCTGAACAATGGGGCTCCGTTAGGTACGATTAATGAAACTTTTATTGCTCTGATATCTAAGGTAGCTACCCCTACGGTTATGACTGAGTTTCGACCGATTGCGCTGTGTAACACTATTTATAAACTCATTTCTCGGGTAGTCATTAATCAGCTGAAGGGGGTGATTGGGGATGTTATTTCGGGCAATCAAAGTGCATTTGTGTCTAGACGTCTCATCACGGATAACGCGATTATAGCTTTTGAAAGCGTCCACTCTCTTCGGGCTGGCATGCAGGGTTGTCATAATCACGCAGCATTGAAGTTGGATATGGCCAAGGCCTTTGATCGGGTCGATTGGCAGTACCTTTGGAGCGTTATGGAACGCATGCGCTTCCTCTTACCATTTATCGACTTGGTCCGCAGGTGTGTCACGAGTGTTTCCTTCCAGGTTCAGATTAATGGGAAGCCTAGCCAAAGGATTGTGCCTACTCGGGGCATCCGACAGGGTGATCCGCTATCGTCTTTCCTCTTTATCATCTATGCAGAGGGGTTTACGGTACTGTTAGACGATTATGTGCGCAAGGGTGCCCTCCGGGGTATTCGTTTTGGGAGAGAGGTCGGGGGTCACGGTCTCCCATATGCTTTTCGCTGATGATTGTATGGTCTTCTTTGAGTTGTTGGACGGGGTCACGGAGACGTTGGTGGATTTGTTTGCCAGGTATGGGGCTTTTTCTAGACAAGCCATCAATTTCCATAAATCTAGCTTGTATTTCTCGGAGGCAATTTCTTTAGAGCAGCGGGAAGTGGTTTCTGATACACTTCATATTCCTCTAGGCGATGGGTCCGGCAAGTATTTGGGGTTGGTCGAAACAAGCGCCAGGTGTTTGAGTTTCTGAGGGATAGGTTGTGCAAGAAGGTGGCGGGCTGAAAGGATAAACTGCTTACTCCAGTTGGGAAGGAGGTCTTCATTAAATTGGCCCTACAGGCCATTCCCACATTTATCATGCAGTGTTTCAAGATTCCCACTACTCTGTTCCGGGAACTGGAAAAGGTGATCCGAGGTTTCTTTTGGTGTGACATGGAGTCGGGACGACTGATTCATTGGAAGAGTTGGGAGGCATGTAGTCTGCCGAAGAATCTAGGCGGTCTGGGCTTCAGGGATTTAGAATTTAAATTGGCATTGCTGGCCAAACAATCTTGGCGGATTATGTCCACTCAGTGGTCGTTGGCGGCCCAGGCACTTCATGCAAAATACTTTGATGAGGGCACCATCTTGTCGGCTAGATTGGGCTACCGGCCATCGTTTATGTGGCGTAGTATTCTGGAGGGTAGAGACTTATTACTCAGTGGGATGAGATAGAGAGTAGGGAATGGGGAGTCTTTATTTGTATTTCATGATGCGTAGACGGAACGACTACAGTCCTCTCGTATACCTTATGCTGGTCACCCTTTCCCGACTAATGCCAAGGTTTCATCTCTATTTATCCCACATACACGTACTTGGGACGCCCGTCGAATTCGAGATTTATTCCATCCATAGGAGTCAGATGCTATCCTTGCCACTTCTATTGCTTCAGGGACTCACCCGGACCGGCGGATTTGGGATTATGACCGCACGGGCACATACACAGTCAAGTCCGGGTACATTTTAGCGCTCTTGCTTTATCGGGCATCACTGGTGGCTGAGGCGGGGACTTCAGGTGGGGCAGATCGGGTCTGGAGGCGATGTTGGCAGTTCCCGGTCCAGCCTCGTATTCAGCATTTTCTATGGAGGTGCCTTCATTACTGTTTGGCAATCGGCCCGGGCCTTATGCGACGCAATTTGGAGACAAGCACATGCTTGGCATGCGGGGAGACAGTGGAGATCCTGCGGCATGTCTTGTTTGAGTGTGAGATGGTAGATAGGATCTGGCAGTCCTCCCCTTTCTATGATGTTTTGGGGTATCTCCGCACGTCCTCCTTTGCGGATTTTTTATGCGTCTCTTAGTGGAGCGGGGGTACCGGATACAACGTGTGTTGTGGGGCTGATGTGGGGGATATGGAAAGCACGTTGTTCGGCGATGTTTGATGGTCAGGCCGTTTATGTCTCGGCAGTATGTGTGCGTTCTTTGGCAGCGACAACAGAGTTTACAGAGGCCCTGGCGGCCTATCGGGTGCAGGGGAAGCCTCAGTATTTGGTGGATTCTTGGGCCCGCCCGCCACAGAGGGTAGTAAAGTGTAACGTGGACGCTGCGGTGAGAGAGGATTGAGCAGGGATAGGGCTTGTTATTCGCGATTACGCAGGGACAATCTTGCATGCCGTGAGCTATCCTTTTGATGGGGGCGGTCGGCCGGAGTATATGGAGCTTCGTGGCATTTACTTGGCACTGGAAGAGGCGCAACGGCTGCATTTGTGGCGGGTGGAGGTGGAAAGCGACTGTCTGGCTTGTGTGCTGCGGCTTCGACAGACTGTGGAGGACATTACCGCTCAGGGTTGTCTTCTTAAGGATTGCTTAACTCTACTCCCTAGTTTTGATTCCGTTTCTTTTTCTTTTGTTCGTCGTGCTGGTAATGTACCTGCGTACCTTCTTGCGCGTCATGCTTTGTATTTACTTGATGTGACTTCCTGGGGCAGTTTGGCTCCTGGAGTTGTTTTAGCCGCGTGTTTTGCGGACGTTAATTAATAAAATTTGTTGTTTTTCAAAAAAAAAAATATGTCTTATTTGTTAAAAGATATTTAGAGTAAATAATTTGATATAATCTCTTATAATTTTAATCTAAAAGATAATATTTCTTTTAATTATCTTTATAATCCTCTAAAAATGATATAATCTCTTATAATTTTAATCTAAAAGATAATATTTCTATTAATTATCCTTTAGTTTCAATTTTTAGAGGATTATAATAATTATCTATTGATATTTTTTCTTAACGAAATGATTTTATTAAAACCAACAAACAAATGATAACCAGACCATTGCTGAAAAATAGTCGGACAAATTTCAGATCATCGCCAACCTAAAAGCTAGACACCACAGCACTAAGAAAATATCAAATAAATAAATATCGACATAAACATGACGAGTAACATATTTAATGTATTACGTATTTTTTTATATCCATCATCCATAACTAAATATTGCAGTTGCGGGTCTCATCAAAATTTCTATAGACAAAAGCCCAATATTAGGACTTCATGATTGAGGGCTTCAATTGACATTCAAACACTCAAAAGAAATTACTTTAGGCACAACGATTATTTTTCATGAAAATAACTTCGTTGGTACTTGCGTTATTTTTTAAACTAAAGTCAGTGACACTAACGTTATAGTTATAGAATTGTCACTATTGATTAACACTAGTGGCTTTGACGTTTATAATGTGATGTCAGAAATAATAAAAAAAATACATGTGTAGTGACAGAAGTAAAGAAGAGAAAAAAAAAAAGATGACAATAGTAAAAAATGTGGTACCGATAGAAGTTCCTTATAAGTGTCTGGATTTTTTTTCTAATCAATCTTGACTTTTTATTTGGTCAGGCCCAAATAGAGGCCCATGTACTATGGTTAATCAACAACTTGCGCAGAAGCAATAGTGAGCCATAGGGCCGGCCCTGGTTTTCAACATTCACCTTCCTCCTCATACGTAGCTATGATCCAAGGAGGAAAACAACCGGCCAAACAAACTGGAGATTAGTTTTTACAACACATGTATAAAATACCGAGAGAGTCGGTTTGCAAAGGGTGGTTACTACTGTCGTACGGATTACGGAACTCTCGTGTTACATAAACTTTAGAATGGTCATGATGCAAATCCTACTTGATGCACCACAACCAATAGAAAAATTTGTGGATGACATTGACTCCTACATGTGAAAAAAAACACCAATCATAAATCTTGAAATTGATGACTTGGTGGTCCAATACTTGCATCCTAAAATTAGTGCTCTTGTTATTATAATGCTTTCATTGATTTTTATGGTGGTCATTGACCATCAAACTCATTCTTAATCTTGATGGATAATATGTTGACACACATGCACACCACTTCCCTCGTACTGACAAGTGTCCATTGAGTTTGGTGGTTAAAGCTCCCTCATCACCTCGGAGGCCTTACCCCTGAGTAAGAGTCAGACTCTTCAGGCACGACCCGGACTGAACTCGGATTAGTCGGACCAGTTAGTTCAGGATACCGGGGGCTTTAAGCAGGAAAAAAAAAAAAAAAAAGTCATAGCTTCGGCAAAGTTTATTTTATTCATGACCAAATATAACCGAATTTGGAGTAACTTACCAAAATGCCTATTTACCATTGAACGAGCTCTAGGAATCAAGTCAAATGTAGTTCAATTTAGTTTAGCCGTTCATAGTTTTAGCTCTTGCGAGCCAAGAGCAACATAGTTTTAACTAATTCGACAAGAGTAATGCACGTTAGGTCCGTGCTTAGAAGTCAGGTATTTTAACTCTTATGCTTAGAGTAACGCATTTTAAACTCGTGCGTTGGAGCATTGTATTTTTAGTTCATTTGACGAAAGTAACGTGGTTTAAATTCGTGCTTAGAAGCGTTGAATTTGTAACTCATTTGATGAGAGTGACGCAATTTAGGCTCGTGCTTAGGAGCGTTGTATTTTTAACTCATCCATGAGAGCAACACAATTTTGACGCGTGCTTATGAGCATTATATTTTTAACTCATTTGATGGTAACGCAATTTAATTAGGCACGTGCTTAGGAGAATTCTATTTTTAACTCATTTAATTAGAGTAACCAGTTTAGTCTCGTACTTATGAGCGTTGTATTTCTAACTCATTTGATGAGAGTAATGCAGTTTAGGCTTAAGTTTAGGAGCGTTGTATTTTTAACTCATTGATGAAAGTAACACAATTCAGGCTCGTGCTTATAAGCATGTTTTTTATGGAAGCTTAGAGAGCTCCTTAGTGGTACTTGGCGTCGTCTGTCGTCTGTACTCTGTAGTTGTTGAAACAACTGCTATTAAGTCAATGTATACTTAACCCCAAATTTTGTGCTCTGCCCTTGCCGTAGCTGCCCTCCCCTTACACTTTCCGGGCCTTAATCACATTCAAACATAGACTTAATAACTCGTTAACTCTAACCAGAAAATTAGGCATATTTCCTTTTTTTTGTGTGTTTTATTTTTCAAAGGTAAAATTAGGCATATGTTTTGAGACCTTTGGGTGAATATCCTTTTCAATCTAAAAGTGTAAAGTCTCACATCGGTAAAATAAGAGAATGCTCACCCCCATAAAAGTGTGAGACATAAAGGTCTTGAAAACTCGGGTTAGCCCTTTTAGACCAAGCGAGGACGGCGGTCTAAGCAGTTGACCGGACCATTTATGACTCATTTAGCGCTACCAGGCCTGGAGTCTGAGGGCGTTACATAATGGTATTCAGAGCCGACTATCGACGGAACTATGCGCCGCACCGTACACAGAAGACGGTGTAAGGATGACCTCTAGTTACCTCCTCCGGTAGGACGATCCGGGAACATTCTCGGCCGTCCCGCGAGGACGCCGATCCCTTATAAGGGGGGAGAATGTAAAGTCCCACATCGGTAAAATAAGAGAATGTTCACCCCCATATAAGTGTGAGACATAAATGTCTTGTCAACTCGGGTTAGTCCTTTTAGACCAAGCGAGGACGGCGGTCTAAGCAGTTGAACGGACCATTTATGACTCATTTAGCGCAAACAGACCCGGAGTCTGGGGGCGTTACAAAAAGAGAGTCGTGGACACTTATCAAATGCCAAATATAAACCATCAATTCCAAATATATAAGTTGCGAAATAATATAAGTAATCAAAAGATTGAATCACCATTTTGATGAGAAGTTATTGTGTGGTGAAAGATTTTGATGTGAAGTGACGGATGAAACGATCAGAACCACACAGTTTAAATACAGAATAAAACCATATGGTTTGGGAGCTGCCACACGATGTCTCCACACCGTATGGAGACACCACACAATAACTTTCCCATTTTGATGGCTCCCCAAGACCCAGGGGAAGAAAAAGTCAAACCTAGAAATAGTATGCTTTTTTTGGACAATGTTGAGGACTCGAAATTTCTTGTCTCCGTCTCATATGAAATGGTCAATAATAATAATTATATTTATAAGACAAATTTAAAATTTCGGCTATATTATTTACACTATTTCATAGATACCCATTATCAATATATTTGCTGATACCCATTATCAATATAAATAACAGTCTTAAATACTCTAAAAGACAATCGATTAGTGATGGACCCAGCTATACTTTCAAAGGAGTTTGATGTAAATTTTTTTCATTTAAAAAAAATACAGTTCCTCTCAAAAAGAGAAAAGAGAAAAGAGAGAGAGATGTAATCCAATCTTTTCAAAATAGACAACAAAGAAGATTGACTATAAAAATAAATAGAAGTTGTAGTTGGTAGATTTCCTATACTGTATACAAAAATATCAGTATTCTCCTTAAAAAAATCATTATTTAGATGATAGCTCAAGAGCCCTAAAAAGGAAGTCCAATATGACATGAATTTTGTAGTATTATATACTCGTCCCTAGGGCCTACCTAGTTTTAATGTTGTAGTGACAACCTAACTAGAGTGTGTAAGTTTGAATCATGTATAAAATAATTAACTACAGTAAAACGGTTTAAATACAACCTAACTAAGTACACTGAATCATTTAAACACGTCATTGGATTTATATCATTCACTAATCATAAAACACGGGATGATGAGACATCTTTGGGTTCGGGTTCAAGTTTTTTTGTTTGTAGTGTTTGTTACAACATAATGAGATCCATATTTTTACATCATTGATAATAATGTAATTTATTGATTGACATTGACTCCATTATGATATATGTAACGCCTCTGTCCCGAATACCGAATCCTTATCCGGACACGGGACGTTCGGCACGTGACATTTAGAGTGAACCATAAATCTCACGTAAGCCTCGTGTCATATTAGAGTAATTAAAAATTCGCGCGGAAGATAACAAGTTGAAGACTCGGGAACTAAACCCTTAGGTCTTTTAATAACAACCAATAACCAGAATACAAATGTTGTCAAACTAAATCATAAATAACTAAAAACAATACTATTATCCATTATCACTCACTTGCCTAAAAAGAAAGAACAACTATAAAAGGAAACTGAAGCATAAATGATAACATTGCTCCATCATAAGCTAGCACCCCAGCTCGTCATCAAACCCATCATGTACCTGGGATCTTATTATTCCAAATAAAGGAGTGAGCACTGGCTAGATGCTCAGTAAAAAGAAAGAATATTAAAATGGAGATTCATGGCTGTCAAGTGTCGGAAGACACGACATGATTCCATTTTTTTCACAAACAGTTTAAAGACATTACTTGTAACATAATGATAACTACATTTAAAGCATAACTTTAAAACGTAAAGGAAAGCCACATTGAAACAATTACTTAAAATGCACAGAAAACATGCCTACTTACTACGCTAGTTTATCTTGCACGTACTTGTTCAGTTACATTAACTACTCACTTACTATGTTCGTGCTCTACTAATCAAACTTACGTAAGTCATCTACCAAACCATACTTTATTTGTATACTAACCATAACATGTCCGTGTCGTGTCCATCTTGTCTATGTCTCTAACTTACTTAACATGTCTTTGTTCTTGTCTTAATTGTTCTGTGCATGTTTCTTACTAACTTGACTCGAGGCTTGGTGCAACACGGGTAATATGACTAGCATACATCCAATGTGGGTCTGGGTCACGGTACCCCGCTCGGTACATCGTCCTGGAACAACATGGTAATACAAATAGTCATGCATCCGACATGGTCCTACGCTCAGTACGTCGTAAGGTCACTAACTATAAACAAATAAGAGCACATAAAGCACATAGATTCGGTTTAAAGTTCATATGTAACCTACGTGAGCATACAAAGACCGTGCCAACACCGAACCGTCATCCTATCTCCATTACCGGTAAATTAAACACATAAAACATTTTACATAAAAGCAACTACAAAACAGAATAACGTTTTGAAAACGTAGTTTGGTAAATATCCGGCAACACATAATTATGTCTAGTTTCATGCAGTTTAATATAAAACGATATTTTAAACAACTTAAAGACATAATCTTTAAATTAAAAACGAATTTTTTTTATAAGAAGAACATCCTTACCTTTTAGACAAGCCGAACCAAACAAAGGACGATGATTAACTTTCTACGAACACGTGAAAACCTAACATGAATCCTACGAATCCGAACTATAAACGAGATTGAAACGATAAATTAAACCAAAAGGTTACAATAATTACACTCTTGAGATGGGACGGATTTCGAAACTGGTCCTGAATCAAGACCTGCCTCCAAATTGAGTCTTTGATTTGTAGACATGTCCTGGACAAGGTCAGACACGCCCTTGACATTGAAACTGGGCCACTTAACTGAGAGCAGTGCTCGGTTCAGCGAGCTAGACTCTCACAAAACTCTGAAAACGCAAACATTTTATTATGTCTGAGAGTCTTTTTATAGGTCCTAAACAACCCTAGTTCTGTTTTCAAAAAACTTGAAGGAAAAAATAACCTAAAAGAAAAGGAATAAAAAAAAAAAGCTAATTATGAATGGATTAAAATACTCTTACAAAGAGGTTGAAGGTTTTACAATAAATGATGTAATAAAATGCAGTACTATTAGTATTTGAATGTTGTTATTAATTTAACGGTTGTGTCAAAACGAATAACATAAAATGCTTTTTATGATTGATTATAAGGTGACTAAATTATCATTAATTGGTCAGATATCATTATTATAAATAATAAAAAATGTATTGTATCATTTATTATTAAATGTAAATATTTAAGTGAAAGAAAGGAGAGAAAGAGATATGGGTCAACTTCAACAAAACTGACATTCTTGGCATTTCTTTCTTTACTTGTTCTGCCAATCTGCACTTGTGTTTCATCATCTCTTTTCTCCTCTCCAGCCCCTTTTTAATTTCCTCACACACAATATTATTCTTCATAATTCACACCACCTGCCTCCTCTTCTCTCCTGTCTTTTTCCCCCATCCGTCATTTTCTCGGCATTACTTCGTTGCCAATCTCAATCTGCAGTTCTTCTTGTTCCAACAACTGATTTTAATTTTTTTTAATGGAAAATACTGATCAAGAACACAATTCCTCGTACTACATCACAAAACAAAGCTCAGCCACTAGCAGTGGTGGATGTTCCAAAGCTCAACTAAGTCTACTCAAGATTCTTCGTATAATTCAAACCATACCACCACCACCACCACCACCAGAAATCCCACTAGCCCAAATGGAGGAGGAAATACTACCTCCGGTCGCCGTCGACGATGAAGGGCTTGTTGGACAGGAAGTCCTGCAATCTGTAGCCATAAAAGAGGAAATTGAACCGTTTGAGATGAAAGCTAAGGATTGTGATAACAATCAAGATAGAAATAAAGAAGAGAACTGTAAATTGGGTTTGCTCATCGAAGCTGCGAGATTGATTTTAAATGGGGATCATGAGGCAAAAGAAGATGAAGAAGAAGAGGAGATGAAGAAGGAGAAGAAGCAAAGAGTTGTGGACTATGACGTTAAGGCAATGAGAAATGGAGGACAACAGCTGAAGACGGCGGATTTACGCCGCCAGGAGACAGAAGTACCGAGGACAGTGGTGGTGCGATCGAGAAGAGGGAGGCCGCAAGTTCTGCCGGAGAAGTATAGAGACTCAGTTCTTGAGCCATGTAGGCCATCCACTAGAAGCCGGCCGGCGGCGGCGGTGGTAAATACTCGCAGTAAAAGCATAGTGAGGCGAAAATTGTTGCAGTCTGGATCATAAAAAGCATACGGGTCCGACCAAGAAATAGTCGTCGGGTCATAGTATCCATGTTGTATGCAGTATTTTTATTTAATTTTTATTGTAACTTGTCATTTTAGAATCTGAATTTGTGTGTTTCAGTTATTTTAGAATTTGAGAAAAATGTAGCATGATATCTAATGAGTTGGTTAATTTTTTGTTTTATTTTTAGGGGTAATCTGTAGAAGAGCAATCACACACAACCGTTGTGACACAAGGATTGCCACAACGTGAATCTACATCGTCTACACCGTTGATCAATATGAATATAATAATGATCAACGTTGTGTCATTCGTTGTATCCGTATCATTACTCTCGGTAAAACAATTTATTATTTTATTTTATTTTATTTTTTTGTTTAAGAGAAATGATAGAGTCACAACGAAAATGCACAACAATGATCTGCACCATTGATTATTGTGAGACCTAGTTCAATCAATATAGATCCCACAACAATCAATGGTGCAGATCATTGTTGTGCATTTTCGTTATGACTCTATCACTCATTTTTGTTTAAAGCCTTGGGTATCCAAAACTCATTGATCCGATTAATCCGGAATCGTGACTGCAAAGTCCGTAAAACAATTTCGATTGCACAGTAAAAGTACTGGCGACACAAAGTATTGCAGCAAATATGTACTTGGAAGAGTAGAGTTATTATCTGGCAGCCGGCCGGCAGGGTGATGCGCATTCAATATGGGAATTTCACCAATCTTATGACTTTTCAGCTTTAACTTGTTAGGGTAGATATAAAACTTCAATTTCATTAGTTTTAATAATAAAGACATTCGTTCAACAAAAAAAATAATAATAATAAAGACATGTCCCTATTACATATCTTTTAGATATATTTATTATTAACAAATAAAAATGACTAATGATGTATATGAATCAATATTTTTTTTGAGAACTAGAAGGAGTAATTTATTAAATCACTGTCTGCGAGCAATATGAATCACTTCGGGGTATGGTTTTTTCGGGGGGGGCTGGCGCTGGGTGAGAGTGGTGGAGGGGCTGTTTCGGGTTTGTGGCGGGTGATTTGTGGATTTTTTTAGAGAACAATATTCAAGAGGTGGGGTGGGTGGCAAGAGATTTCCTTCATATTCTTTCTATTTGATTATTCAATAATGAAAGCTTGGCTTCAATACTGAGAAATTTCAGAGATAAATTCCATTTCATAGAAACCTGACGGTGAAATTTCACTACAATTTAGTTTTCTGTCCGTGAAAAAATAAATTCATTACAATTTAAACACATGAAGAAAATTTCAATATAGTAAACAAAATAGGTAGTGTTATTTTGTAAGGATTGGTTTTTTTAAGGTATAGTTTCTGGGTTTAGAGTTTAGGACAATGATTTAAGTACCAACTTGATGCACACAAAAATATATTGAATGCATTTAAGACAATACATTTTGAGTAAAATATAAAACAAATTCTCTACAACAAAACCAACGATTCGGAGGATGCGTGGGGGTATGGTCGGTGTAAATTCTATACAACAAAATCAACCATTCGGAGGATGCCTGGAGGATATGGTGGGGGTGTACTAATCATTTTCTCAGAGTGGGAGTTGGGGAGGTAGAAACAGGGTTTAGCTAGGATGATTTATGAACAAATTTCTGGGAGATTGGGTGTAGATGGTGTGTTTTACTTTATTTGATTATGTTTTGTTTTAATATTGCAATATAAAGTGTGTTTTTTTTATGATCTATATTCTATAGTATGTCATTTTGTCAAGAAAATAAAAGGTGTAGAGCTTTTTGGCAAAGAAACTGCGAGGGTGTTTCTCTTGTTTAGTTCAATTTAAAACTTAAAAAGAAAAAATTCGTAGAAGGTAGAATAAAGTAATATCTCATGATTTTTTTTAGTAACTACCACAGCATAATCACAAGATATTAAGAAGGGAAAAAGGAACAAAAATATACAAATTGGTGCTTCACCATAGTCCCGGTGCTTAGCTCGATCGCCACCATCTCTTGGTTTTTCAGCCATGTCCGGTGAGTGGTGCCGGAATCTGATGGCTTTCCTGTGTCTTCTTCGGTTGGCCGCTTTCTATTCGGGAGGAGATGTCAGGCTTGCGGGTTCTCTATACCGTACGACGGCGGCTGGCGGTGTAGTCTAGCGCTGTTATCGTTTTTAGTTTTTATTTCAGAGTTTGTTGTGTTTGTTCTTTGTTTGTGTTGGTCGAGTAATAGATTACCTAGAGGATCTACGTGTCTGAATGCCTTTTCGGAAAAATCTTTCGTTTCCCGAAAAAAAAAAAAGCAACAAGGTGACATTAAAAGAAACCGGAGACGATTGTGAAAGAAAAAAACGGGATCCTTATTGACAATGTACGGAAAACTAAGACTAAATTGTCGATTTGGCTTCTAGTTAAGAGGGAAGGGGGGGGGGGGGGGGGGTGGGTGGTGGTGGTGGTGGGCTGAGTCTCTTTTGTTTCTTTATTATTCCTTCTTTCCTCTTGTCTGGTTCCTTCTTATACTCCATCCGTTTCAATTTATCTGTGACAGTTGTCAAAATCACGTATATTAAAGAGATTAGTTAATGTATTAACTTTTACAATGAAATGACTAGAATATCCTTGGATATAATTAATGTGACCTTGTTTTTTATATCTCCTAATATAATAAATAAGGGTAAATCAAATAAAAACACAATAAATGTTTTATTGGAAATTGTACTGCCTAACATAAAATGGAACAAAACATTTTGACAACCGGCTCAGTTATTGTGGAACGGACGGAGTAATAATGGTATATGTTTTACAACACCAACAGTTGTAAAATTTGCCTTTAGAGTATCAAAGTTTCTAACTCAACTCAAGAGGAAAATTGGTAAGAGATTAAAAGGGAATCAGGAAATAATATAAGTAATATTTGGCGTGTATTTTTCTAATGAATATTTGGCAAAAAAAAAAAAAAAAAAACCACTACGATCAATTATGTTGTCTAATTTACAAAATAAAGTGACACACAAGCCTGGGCTCGGCGATATCCCTATCATCTACAGATTGTAAATCAACTGCTTTAAGCAGTCAACTTACTCATCCAAATCTTCTCTTTTGTTCTTTGATGTTTTATGAAATATGCGGTGCAAAGTTCTTGGTCCCCCAGTCTTCCTGTCGAACCCTCGTACGCAGATGAAACCTGCGTAGTTAACATTATAAAAATGTTAATTAAATGTATGTATGTAGGCATTATATATATGTCAAATAAATCAAAACCAAATGATGGAAAAAGTCTTTCAAACTAATGTATTTCAAAGATATATACAAGTGTTTACCTCTCCAAAAGCAGTGTGTAATTTTTTGGATATCCACACCTGCCACACAAAAGACACCAAAACTTGAAAGAAGTTATAATAAACTACATTAGCTAAATTGTCGCCATTTGAAATAATAATTATAGCGATTATTACCAGTGAATATTGATGCAACAGAAGTGCCACAATATAACAGTCGCCTGGGTCTATTCCACAAGAGCTCTGTAGGAATAACGATTGGGTTTCGACTAGTTTCATCATCAGCAAAAACCTGCATTAATAAAGAGAAAATGAAGACACAGACCGTGCATTCGAGTCCTAAAATAGTAGCAAGAGATTTACCGGAAGAAATCAACTGGGTGATTTTACCTCATTTGTTTGGAAATATGTGCCGTTTAGTGGAAAACATCCCCTGTTTGCTGTTTTACAAGGTATCTGTTTTACATCATTGAATGAACGTGTCATGGTGAATTTACACCAAACTGAAGAAATCAACAACTTCTCAACATAAATCAACAACTTCTCAACATAAATTTTTTGATTGACAGGCTTTTACTCACCAGAATTGTTCCAAGGACCGTCGTTTGATCACCTTGTTCTTCTATCTTAAGGTCCGATTTTAACTTTTCACCTAATATACAAACAAAAGCAGTAATAAAAGAAACATGTAAACAACCTGTTCCATCTCTAATATAGTCTAAGAAGACAAAGGATAGTAGAATTCATAGCATGTCCCTTAATGATAGATATCCTAAGAAATCAATTCCATCAGAATCTCCATCCCAAAAAAAATTAGCATCCTTAAACATATTTAAATGTTTAAAATTTGTTGGGATAAGGATAGGATGTTGATATAGGTAATGAATGACTATTATTTAAAAATTGATAGGGATAAGAATGAGGATGTGATTGAAGAATATATTGTATCAAGTGACAGTAGAGAGTCGGACATGTATGGAACCAAATGTTTGAGTGTGCAAGGTATCATATATGATAATTGATGATAATTAAGTTCGTTTCTTGTACCTGTTGTCCAAATTTTAACAAGATATGGACAGGGGTCGTCATGCACCCGTTCTTCAAACTAGATAGATAAGAAAAAGAAATCAGAATGGTAGACAAACTTAAAAGTACCATGCAAATTTTTTTTTGGATGGTATCTCCATACACAGATACACATACACATGAGTTTCTATGTTTTATCTCCACATGAGGAGATACCACTTAGTTTTTGTAGGGTCTCCTAGGAAACTAGGGTACAATATTATTGTATTAAGAAGAAGAAACTTACCCCTGTCAAAAGAGGATGGCCATCTTCTAGTTCGTACCTGCATCAAAATATGTATTAGTTAGAAGAACTTGTTACAGAATCCACACTCCAAATTTAGCTATAGAAAAGTCCTTATCCGTAATATTGTTACTAACATTATATTATTAACACAATATAACACATTAACACTGACGGATCTACGTGTATCTAAGGGGGGTCCACGGACCCCGCTAAAAAAAAAAATACTCTACATTTTACCTATAGAAAATATTTCGGACCCCGTGAGAAAAATTATTTAATGTGTTAAATATTTACGGACCCCACCGAAAAAACTTTCAGGCTCCGCCACTGCACATTAATATATAGTCCATAGCAAAAAAACCCAGAAAACCTATTAAAAAATCCAAGTCTTTTCTTTGGGGACTGATACATTATATTGGAAGCAGACTTGGATTTACTAGCGCACATAGGCTAGTTTTAAACACTACATGAATATAGACATGCCACTTACACTTGGTGTTCTGTACGTAGCCCGCTCCTTTTTTTCATAGGGATCGAAGTAGATTCATGAGTTGCAGAAACCAACGTGTTTAATATTATGTCGAGTTGCATACAATTTCTCTTCTCCATCTCCATCAGTAAATTTTGTTTAAAGGCTTCAGTATTCAGCTTGATAATGGGAATTTCATCATCTTTCTCAGAACATAATAAGTCTTCAATATCTCTAAGAGGTTCCACAAATTCTCGCTCTGGAGATGATGGAAGTTCAACGAGTGGTTCACGTGCACGTTCATACCGCGGTTCTGACAGAGACCCTTCAAGAAGAAACTGTGTTGGTGTTTCCGTTGCAGGTCGTTTATGTCCTTCGTCAGATGCAGATGCCTCTTTATTTGGTGCTGGAAGTTTGAGCTGTTCACTGCACAATCACAATCAAAATATATAAATGTCACCAAGTACAGCAGCCTGTTATTTCATGAATTTAATGATAACTTCAAAAATGTCATTTCTGTCACGATCACAATATATATAATATCAAGCAGCATTTTTCAGCAGTAGCTTATTTTTCATACCTAGCATATTCACTGGCAAAGTGCCTGCACTCGCCTTTCATTGGACAAGCATTGCAATTGGGCCGTCTCTTCCTACATAAGCCCTTCAAAAAATTTCAAAGCATGTTAACGTCTATGCACATATAAAAGTGAGGGTATCAGAAATCTAACAGTATAATATATTTGAAAGAGAAAGACTTTACCTTCCCAAAGGTAATCATGTGGTAGTGTAACTCAAAGCTGTGTAGCCAATATTGAGTCAGTAGAAGAAAAGAAGATATAATTTTTTTTTTTTTTTTTGAGGAATAGAAGATATAAAGTTAGTGTAACATATTTAATTGATTAAATTGCACAGTAGCACTCAAATGGAATAAGTGTTACGGTTTTCTACTTACAGTTTTCGTTGATCAAGACTTTGTAGACGTGGCCATAGGTACTGTTGGATTTTATCTACCAGCGGATACCTGCATTAGGAACAGTGTCATAAAAATTATTATAAAATAAAATAAAAAAAAGGTAGCCATGACTTGTATACAAATTCAGACCCCTATCCCCTATTAAGTACAAAAGTACATACTTTTCTAGAAGATGAATCAGAATGCCATCAGGTAACGGTTCCAGTGGTACCCATCCTAGACGCACGGCTATGCGACCAATATTTGTGTCAACCTTTTTGAAATAACAACAAATTATTTGGGTCAACCTTTTTGAAATAATAACAAATTTAGTAAAAAGAGTCAACTGAAATGTACGACTTAAATAATAACAGATGAGAATCTTACTGGAAAAGCATGATGTTTAAGTGCCAAAAGTCGAATACACTCAACGCTTTTCAGCCCAATCCCACCTATGCTCCTTAAGTAATCCCTACATGATTACATAGTTAATAAAATCCTAGACATGTTCTCCATATTCAGCTACAATGGCCTTATATAATGCTACATAGCAAAAGAACATATTCCCAAGCACAACATTTATTCAAGAGAGCAGATTAATCAGATTTTAACGAAACATCGGCCTAATCCACATTCATAAATTAGAGTCAACATATGGAAACACAAATTTCAGTTAATTTTCAACTGATGGATTGCCATAGGGAGGACCGGTTCCTTTGGTTCTACATCAAATGAATACCATGATACAATCAAAGCAGGGAACGGGGCATCTTAACTACTTACTTGGCTTTAATAGGAGGAACATCACGTAACCATTCTAAGTCCAAACTTCCATGATCCCGAATCAGCCTATCAAGGATGTCCTGAAAAATCACATATTAAAAAAAATCGACTCAGTATGTTCAAGATGACACGTCTAAATCCGTAATTTTAAATAACAAAAACAAAGTTTCATTTAATAAATTTTCTCTTATATTAGCCGTACCTTGATCCGTCCAGCAATTAGATTGTTCATTCCTCGTTCTTCAATAACTTTAGATACCTCTTCAAAAGGTGCACGCTGGACAGCCTCCCAATCAACAGCATCAAGACTATCATAACTCCTTGGTTTACATGTACAATAGGTACTTCTCAGTTCATCCCAATTGACACGATCATCCGGCATTTCCGCTTGTTTTTTTTTGCTTTTTCTTGACGGATCTTCAAGCTCAGGCACCAATTTATTATTTCGTTTAGCAATCTTCGATGTTTTCCCACGCCTTTTAGCTTGAGCTATGGCAATTTCCCTGCCCATAGTGTACCAATAATTAGGGGTTGACGCTCTTTTGTTCTCACTCTCCACATCAACAGTACTTTTACTTGATTCACTTGCACCATTTTGGCTTAGCTCATCCATGTCCTTACTGTTGGGTTCAACGCCTTGAAAACATGACTGAAAATTCATGTTAGCAAGTTCACTTGAAGTTGATGGGGAACCTCTACAATCCAGAGGACCAGATAACCCAAGAACCAAGTTAGCATATGAAGAATCCAGGTCGGGTGGTAAATTCAAGTCGGGTAGCAAATACAGGCCAGGATGTCCACTACTTGAACATGGTGAACTCTCTGGAACACTCTCTCGACGAGACAATTCCATATCAGCATTTGGAGGAGAGTTTTGTGGCTGATGAAAATTTCCTGCATTCTCATTTCTCGAGAATACGCCGTTTTTCTTCCTACCCCTTCGAAGCTTAGGAGGATATTTGGCTGCTAGAGACATGAAAGCGGAACTGAAAAAAGAAGTGTCAAACAGAGGTAACATGAGAATGTGTATATTAAGAATAAAAGGGGCTATTAAATTGTGTATATATGTACCGTGGTCGTGATGTACCTTGATAGAACATCTGTCACATTTTGAGTCAAAAGAACTCCAATCACCGAGTCCAAAACCGATCCTCCCCAATGTGAGAAACGCCTGTCACCTGAAATAGTTCTTCACGATTTAAGTTTGATCTTACTGGTAAGGACTGAAATACTATCATTACGGCAAAAAATGAGATGAAACACAATGCTAGTAATTCATCGAGTACGACAAATTTCCTAGGGTGAGAAACAAAAAAGATCAATGCTAAAGTTTTTTTTATGAAATAAATTTATTAAAACCTTGGAATAGGTTCATGCGGGAGATGAACACATCAATGCGATCGCTGAGTTGTTTTGTCTCATCTTCCATCCATTCTTTTGTCTGTTCATCAATTCCTTCTAGACCTGCATCGTTCTCCATCAACAAGTTCCAAACTCTAATTGTATTTGGACAGATATCAACCGAAGCTCTAGGTTTAGGTTTACGCTTCTGTTCTCTATGAGGAATCAATGCATGGTCAGCTTCTCTTTCTTGCACCACAAGTTCTTGCCTTTGTGCTAAATCAGCTCTGCCTCCATAAGGAATCAATGCATTGTTTTCTTGTCTTTCCTGCACGTCAAATCCCTGCATCTGTGCGGAACAATGTGTCCTTACATAAGGAATGAACGAAGTATAGGCTTCTCTATCGTTCCATAACTTGCGACAGGGGTTTAATAAATCTTCTGAGATAGAGGTTTCTGTCCAACCTGCAATAAATAGATCAAAAATTAGTGATAGTCTTTTATATCGGAGTTCATAAAACAAAGTTGAGATAATTACAATCCTGCTCCATGGCATTAAATGCTACATTCTCCAAAACAAGGTTCTCCTGCTGTAATGGTTGTGTATGTTTATGCATACCAAAAATGGTTTCATCATAGCATGAGCACCAGCTTTCTAACACGGCACTATTACACTGCCCAAAACCATACTGTACATCATGCTCGTACAGCATTTGATTATAGTTGTGGGAACCACGAGCCAGAGTTGCTGAATATAAACTAGTCGCCACCTCAGCCTCCACGTTTGAGACATCTACTGCTTCCAGTTGGTTTTTCATGGTTTCAATAGCTAGAATCCTCTGGCAAGAATTTGCTTCAAACGGGATACGGGTGGTATCTAAACTAGTTACTGCCACTTTCTCAGCATTTAAGATAGCTTCGTGCTTTTTTTGGGGACGGAATTTCTTCGACCTTTTTCTTCTTGGAAATTCGACAAAAAATTGAGACGAAGCAGCTTTGAGATCCTCAATATTCACGAGTGTCTTTTTAGAATTAAGCTTTTTTCCTTTATGCTCACGTATGATTTTTCTCATTTCAATACATGACCCGAAATCCTCAACTTCTAAATTTTTATTGAAACTCCACCAGATAGGCTCATTTGCCGTGTTAACATCAGCAAAATTAGCTACTGAACCCGTGGAAACTTGAGAGCTTGCATTCTCATCTTTCACATTGTTGCTAAAATCAAGAGCCCTTCTACATGAATTTTTTTTAGAGCGCCTGGAAGTGCTTTTCCATGATATTGCTTCAAGTAATAAAGTAGCACAATCCTCCCTCGGGCTTCCATTCTGATTGATGCACTTCTTTTCTAACGGTTCAGGAGTCTGAGGCATCCCTGATTCGTGCATATTTTTCCTGGGTTTTACCTTCTTTTTTGATTTCGGAACCTTTTTGGGTTTAGTTCTGTCATTTATCTTTGGCCAGTACTTCTGCTTCCTGGGTTGTGTCGTGCTCTTTCGATATTTGTTGTCATTCCCCACACAACATGCTTTTGGGGCAAATTGTTGACCAAAATCTGTAGAAAAAACAAAGACACCCACATATCAAGACAATCCAAGTGAGCATTGACTAGCAAGTAATTTTCATATCAGACTTCATGAAACAGCAAACCAGAGAAAGCAATTTTATTAGTTCATGAATCATGAATGTACCTACTTAACATTCTTAGTTCTAGCTTTCATATTATTGTCAGTTGTGAATTATATAAAAGCTCGTCAAATATAAAGAAAGTTCCGTATAAAAACAATAAATGTGAAGAACACTTTAAATAGCCTGCCCTTTAGTTATATGTGAAGAGAGTCCAACGAAACAAGAAGTTCAGGCAGCAACCGACTAAGAAACGAATAACAGTCGATGCATGAGCATACTAAATTCTCATCACAAAAGCTTAGTCATGTAACATAAATATTTTCTAGCTCATGCATTATCAAACTTAGAATAAACTTGATGTTTACTATGGTTCCACTTATGCTGCATTCTAAAGCAGTTTCTGTACCAGAAAGGTGAGATACAACAAGTCTGTTACAGAAATCTGTAACCATTTATCTTAAGTATTGTCACGAAAATGTGGTGATTCATCAATTTGCAACTGTAATAGGAATCATGGTTCAAGTCACCATCTCAGAATTGACTATTATGTGAGGACAGTTCAAGCATCATTGCATCCGTTGACCAACTATGACGAAGACATAATTACATCAAAATTGATTGTTGATTCTACTTTTTTGCTAGGGGATGGATATACTAAGTTATTCTTGGAACCTTAATTAGCACATTTCATTTTGAATTTGATCTATTCTATTCTTTGAGGTTCAATCCACACCATCTGATCAATTTTGAAAACCAAAAAAGGAAAATTGTTATATTAGTTAACTTAGTTCACTCGCTTCAGTTTAAAAGGTACTGGAAGAGCAACCTCATTCATTTCTTACCAGTTACAACCAGTCAACAAATTCATGACCAGCATCTCCATCCATCTTTCTTTTTTCATATGAACACACCCCCAACCCCACCCCCACCCTCCATGTTCATCACACATCCGCTTCTTAACCAACGAAACTCCTACCATTCCATTTTTGCTCGGATGATCATTTTCATTCATTGTTCCCAGTCATGTGCTCAATCAATCTTCTAAATCCAAAAAATGTATATAAATAAAAACCAGAAAGGACTAACTAACTTCAGAAGTACTAACAATCTGACGTGTATTGAAGTTATACATGACTGTCAATCTGTCAAACACCTGACATTACAAAGACCGCTATTAATAAATTAAAGAATTTAATGCCATCATCGACTTGATTTTCACCACCTCTAGAAAAGTGGTGCAGAAAACAAAACGTGTATCTATGAAGCATGCTGAATAGTGATGATGATTTTTTTTTTTTTTTTTTTGAGGGATTGATGATGATTCTCAGACGTGGTAGATGAGCAAATTCAGAAGGACCCTACCTAATAGTATAATTTATTAAAAAAATAATAAACAAAGAAGGAAAACGACAAGGATGCACCAAATTATGAGTAACATAATCAAAGGTGAAAAAACAAAAAGCAGGATAAGATTAATAAGAATATCTAAGGCCAGAAAATTCAGTGGTAAGGATGTGCGATGCATATGCACCGTTGATTACAATTACAAGAGGATGTAAAAGACATATGATGAAAAAAAAAGACAGAGGAAGATAAAATTACTTGGGATTCCGTCATGAGCTGCTTTACCAATCTGCTCTTGTGACGGCATCTGCTGCTGCATGCAACTAATTTCCGGTAAATCATGCCCGGTAAAATCACAATTTCTCAAATTTTGCTGAGTATTTGGGTGGCCTAAATCCTCAACATTGCCACCAGCACCTCCATAATGAACCACCCCTTCCTGATCAAATATCAGAATATTGTCATGTTGCCTTTTCAAACCACCTGAATTCAGAAATCTTCTCCGTTTGTAGGTCGATTCAACTGGTTTTCTTGCTAAAGGTGGAGGCGTCGACTTCTCAGGCGTCATCACTGGTGAAGGATCGTCGTTCACTTGAAATTTCCTTAGTTTCGACGGTGACACCATGCTTTGTGAGGAATATTTCACTGCGTGCAGTTACCTAGATTTGCACTTTGCGTCGTATAGTTGGAGGAGGACTAGGGAGTATTGTAACAAAAAGATTGGGGTTTAAGATTTAGGTTTATCCCCTTATAAAACTACGGAAAAATACTCTTATCTTCTTCTCTTTTATTTTTTTTTAAACACAGGGAAAGTACTCCTATCTAATAGGTAAATCTAAAGTCTGAAAATTGAAGTCTGGACTGAAATATTTAATTGTTGAAAGTGATTCAAGTGTTTGATAACATTACTTTCTTGAAGTATTAATATAGTAAAATATACAATTCGACCTTTCATTTTTTATTTCAAAAACACATATGGTAAAATTGAGCAAAAATTATTTTTCACATAATATCTGTTAAAGTTTTTATGTGTTTAGATTATATATTTAAAATATTTATAAGATTACACGGTAAAAAATTATGAGAAAAACAAATGAAGTGACTATGTTGGTTACATTTTTCAATATCACATGATATCTGGTGTTAACCGATGGTTCCACGGGTCCAACCCGGTTTTAGGTTCCACCGGACCTGGAACCGGGGGTTCAAGGAATCGGACGGAAAACCGGCGGACGAACCGGCCGGAACCGGCCCGGAGGACCTGAATCGACAGTTTTTTTTTCTTCTTTTTTTAATTTATTTAATTTTTTTATTCCCTCCAAGTGGACCAAATCTCCAAACACTCTCCAACGTATATATTTTCAAAAAATTTGAATAATTTATTTTTTATTTTAAAATATCACACACTCATCACACTATAAATACATATTCATTTCATCACTTTTTACCCACAGTTCTATTATAACTCTCATATTATAATATTATCTACCATTATAAGATATTTCGGATAGTGATTTGAAGTTGTTCTGAATAAATCCGTTTACTTTATCACATTCAAATATATTATTTTGCAATGTCTATCATTGTGTCTGCTTTTCATTTTTTTTCGAAAAGAAAATATAAGTTTAATTTACTTACAAATTAATCAGAAAAAATAAACAATTAGAAAACTATGCATTATTATTTAATTACTTTCAAATATATGAATCCTAACTGAAAATGCATAAAACCCTTCATGAATGTACGCATGTATCCGTTTAGTTGCGATAACATTAATTCGTATGGCAACTCGAATGCAAACGATTATAAAATATTTACTTTATGAAAAAATATATAACAATTTAGAATATAAGTTATGAAATTAAATATTATATATAGATATGAAATTAAATATACAAGCCGTGTGTTTTTTTAAAATATAGTTATGAAATTAAATATTATATATAGTTTAATAAAAAAAATTAGAATTTATTATTAATTTTAACGTAAGTAATACAAATTTTGTAAAAAAAATATTGATTTTTTTGGAACCGTGATCTGAACCGTCTGGACCCGGGAACCGCCGAGACCCGGAACCGGCCCGGGGAACCGCAAACCCGACGGTTCCCGAGACCCGGCGGAACCGGCTAGAAATTGGAACCGGCGGTTCCGGTTCCATTTTGGACCCGGAACCGGAGGGTCGTGCCAGAGACCCAGAACCGGCCACGTCTCTTCGAACCCTGTTAAGGCAAAAAAAAAAAAGAACATCTAAGTGTCGTTAATAAGTATAATACTGATTTATTAAAATAATCTCACGCGTTTGGATTTTTTTTATTTAAATAACTTAAGCATTTTTTTCTCGAAGAAAACTTAAGCATAGCACCTTTTCGCATACTTTGAGGCTTGAACTAATCTTTGTAGTGTTGATTTTTTTTGTGTTTTGTTTCGCTTTATTTATGATTTGATTTCATTGGGGCTGCCTCGTTTAATTTTGTTGCGTGTAATTGGGAAGACTTTGTGGGTATTTGTGATACGTGTGGTATTGCGGTTGTTTGTTTTTCCAACAGCTTGGAGGGCCGACTTGATAAACACCTCCTTGCCTGCGGGTGAGAGCAACTTGTCTTTCCAGCCAGCCACATTTGCGTATCACTTTGATCCTGGGGATCCAGTGGAGTACGTGGAACTTAAGGCTATTTTCTTGACATTGGAAGAGGCGAGGCACTTGGGGATTTAGAGGCTCGAGGTGGAGAACGATTGCTTGGCCTGCGTTCTACGTTTGCAACGACTTGTGGAGGATCTTACGGCTCAGGGTTGCCTGCTACAGGACTGTTTGGTCATTTTACCTAGTTTTTTTTTATCACTTTCCTTTTCATTAATTCGGCGTATGGGGAATGTCTCAGCGCACCTGCTAGCTAGACATGGTTTGTCTGTTATTTATCGGACATCTTGGGGCGCCTTGTCTCCGGGTGGCGTTTTAGCCGCTTGCTTGGCGGATGTTGATTAATAAAAAGTTGATTTCCCTCAACACAAAAAAAGGAAAAAATTCCTTTAAAACCCACAGTTCTAATAACATATATACAGAAAATGCACATATCTTATTTAGTTCATCACACTTACATCTGTTATAAAACTAAGAAAATATTGGAGGAAGAACAAGGGAAAATACAAGTAAAGAAAAAGAGAGAATTGCTTGTATTATTCCAATGGTATAAGAGGGTATTTATAGTAGAGATTACAATGTGAACACAATAAACTGAATTAATCCAAAATCTACGTAAATCAATCAGAATAATAGATAATCCATTAATATATTATTTCATAACACTCCCCCTTGGATATCTATTATTAAAATACAACGGATATGATATGCCTCATTAAAACCTTATTAAGAGAAAACCCCGTGGGAAAAAAATCTTAGTTAAGGAAAAAGAGTACATATTTATCTGTTTAATTTACTCCCCTAAACCAAGCATCAATTCGGTCTTTAAGTCGATGCATTCCGATCTTCTTTATCAATTTCTCAAACGTAGCGGTAGGTAATGACTTCGCGAATAAATCTATTTGGATTGTCACTTGACCTTATCTCGCCGAACACTAATGTCACATTTCTTATGAAGATTTAGTGAAGTATGTTTCATCCGATCGTCATTTATATAGCCACCACTTAATTGAGTTTGTACACCTGCATTATCTTCATATAATCAACTCGGCTTCTCTTTCTTGATGAATAAACCACAAGTGTCTTGGGTATGATGTGCCAATGATCCGAACGAGAGTTAATTCTTGACTTGTTTCATGAATAGCTACAATTTCGCCATGATTTGAGGATATTGTGACCAAAATTTTCTATGTCCAAGGCACTATGAAATCGATGTACCACCACCGGTGAGGAACAACCAATTTTGAAGCCTTGCCTTTTGGGGGTTCGATAAATGTCCACCAACCGCGTAACTAACAAGTCCCCGACATGCTTTCCGCTTGATCGATTTTATAACGTATATGGCATGTACCAAAAACCTTGCTTGGAAAAACCCGGTGGGAAAAAAACCGATCAAGGAAAAATGATTCATGACATATGCGCCCTAGTGCACCGATTGCCTCGTTAAAAACCTTTAACTAAGAAAACCCAATGGGAAAAACTTGTTAAAGGGAAAAAGAGTACAATCTTTGGTCTTCGGGCCAAAACATATCTTTTCTTGTGCATATAACGGATCTTGATAATATAACTCAATTAATCATATTCAATTATCTTTTGTAACTCTTCAGGAGTCTCACAATGGATCCACACATTCTCAGATCAAACAAATTATCCCGCTTCGGGGACCATTCATGTATTATATACTTTGTGTTTCGGTCTTTCAAACACTTTATATGCTTCACACATCTCGTATGTGCTTGAGGCACTATAATCGCTCCCGGCGATTTCGACATATCAAAACATACTTGCCTCGTTTATGAACCTCGTTCATAAAATGTTGCATTTGTTATCATATCTCATTAATTCAAACAATGATAACATTAATTCATTATCTCAACACTAAGAGATTTATATTTGTTGGAACATTAAGGTATCTCACGCTCCAAGCGGTGAACATAATTAACAATCGGCAATATGCGGTTCCGGATTACATTTTCTTCGGGGGTCGCAAGAAAGTAACACGAGGGAGTGAACTTCGGGTTCATTTTCTCCAACCTCATGTATGTATGACAACCGCATATTATTTGTTCCACCCATATTATTTATCAACACTTGTTGGCATTTTCTAGCATTGACCTCGTCAAAAGTTTATGATTTCGTTACTCATCTAGAGTATTCCATTGCTCTTCCGGAGCTTCTTTGACTATATATTTTCTGCTCGAGCATATGCTTATTCTTCCAAAGTTCTCATAAATATAGTCATAACCCATTCGAGGAATTTTCATTATCGAGCCAATTGGTCTTTCGATGCTTACAACGTTATCTTCATTAATTTGATACGTATCATATTATGTCCTTCTCGGACTTTTTCTCGTCCTTCTAGGACAAATATTATCCTCCTAGGATAAACCTTTTGGCAACATTTATTCCAACCAGAGCATTTGCAGTTGCTCACTCTTCTAGAGTAATTAAATGCCTCCGTTGATTAAATGTGCGTTAATACAATGTTTTTCCACAAGATTTATAAACTCCAAGTTTACTTTTCCTCCCCCTAATCTTGGAAAAACATTTTATCTCGAAGTCATATCTACTTAAGTTTGCAATAACCCTTTGTGGGATTCAACATTTTAATGTGATATCCCTATGTGGGATTCTACATGTCAATGTGTATCCATTTATATGAGTATCAACAAACATTACGAGATATACTCAATCGGGAAGAATTATATTATCTCTTCAAGAGATCTATATCTTTTTAAATTCTTCCGATGTCTCAATTTAATATCCACGTCGCACAATTTATTGCGTTTAAGACTTTTGAAAAATGATAAACAATATTTATCATATATATCGGATCATTTTCATAATGACCGTAACATATAGTATTTGTTTCATAATATTGTTTTTACTATAAATATGAAGCTTCATTATTCTCAACCGGATATCTTGCCGTATGACCAGTACGCGACTAGTGGCCTGTTAATGCCACGTCGTGAAAATCAATTCTCCGTATGCCAAGTACGCGATCAGTGATCTTTCAATACCACAATATGAAAATCGATTTTCATCATTCATCTAGAATTTAAGTTCGTTTTGTTCCACTTCTGGTGCACAATCCTTCCCCTCCAAGTAGACAAATTTGATGATATCCTTCAAGGATACATTAATCAAGAGTTTTGTCCACGAATTCGGACATGTATATGACCTCAACCACTTTCATGAATGCGGTGACAAGCACTTCGGGAATGGACTAGATCAAATGGATTGAGTTTCATGATTATTCTTTGATAATCATTTTGTTGAATTTAAACCGCTTCCTTCAATATTGCTACAATACAATAGCATATTATCGCAATGAATAACTTTCTTTTCCGCGGGTTAAAGTAGTGTCACGATGTTCTTACTTTGGATTTTCTTATTTTAGACTTTAAGTCTTTCGTAGGAACATCATTCCCTTTCATATGGACTCCGAGTCCATATTTATTTCTATGAATTTCATATTCATTTCTATGAGCACCTCGGTGCTTTTGATGAACCCCAAGTCCATCTATAATGATTTTTAAAATCACGAGTCTCATATGTGTCATGTTCACTTCGGGGAACCGATCGCGTGATTCGATACATCTTTAAATATCGGTATACATTATCTAGATTTTGTCATGTTCACACCGGGAACTGACTTGTGTATCTCAACACATTTAGAATAGTTAATTGTCTACATTCGCTTCTAGGAACGGACACATCGTAAATATTGAGTTTAGTCACATCCACTTCTAGATATTGAAATGTATAATCCGATGTATTATACACCAACCAAAAGAAATTAATAATATGGCTTCCATTTTTTTTTCAAGAAAAAAAAATCTATAACATGTTAGTCAAGGAAACAAAGGAGTTAATTGATGTAGATAAATGAAGAATAACAATTTAACACGAATGATGATAATGTTTAGTGGTGTGTCCGCAATAAATAAGTGAATAAACATATATATATATATATATATATATATATATATATATATATATATATATATATATATATATATATATATTATATTTAAACATCGAAAAAAGAGTGTAAAAGTATTTGTTAAATATTCATCTATTATACCCCTCAAAAAAAAATATTCATCTATTATATAGATGCCAAACACTACATTCATAATTAAGTCACACTAAAGGAAAAGGTAAAAATTGAATCTATTAGTTATTACAATTTAAAAACATCAAATCTTTTTTTCCAAAGAAATGTCAAATCCTTTTTTTTCTTTATTACGTGGGTCAGCAAAAATATTGGATCATAAATGACTCATAATTGGCTCGCTAATTTGACGCGCATTGGTTTTATTTTTATTTTTTAATTTTTTTTTAATTTATAAAGGGGAGCGTTTTATTACATACGGTTTTATTTAAAAAATATCAATACATCTGAGATATCAAGTCTATGTACTAATAATAAATGCATTGTATCCTTTGGTTTTCAACATAAATTATAACGAAGGAAAAACTAGAAATGATCGATAATCAAATACTCACTTGGATTTATTAATAATAAAACTTCATATTACATCATAGATCAACCTCAATCAAAGACAAAATAAAACAATACCAAAACAATTGCTAAAGCAATTTTATTGGGATGACATGAAATAAAGTGCAAAAGGGCACAAACAACTTTATTAGAATGACAAAAGAAATAATGTGTCAAAAGACACAATAAACCGGAGCCTTCAAGCGGTGTCGTTGAAAAAATCGGAACTTCCATTGGTGACATCAATGGCATATCAAAATTCGGATCATCAATCTTTTGATCAATAAGATTTGCCTCAACACCGTTTTCGGCTTTCTCGAGATGCCGATAAAGATCAACAAGATGTTTTGCCGTGCGGCATGACTTGGACCAATGTCCATCCATTCCACATCTATAACATTTGTCACCATGGACTTTCTTTTCTTTGTTGTTATGATCCGATCTTGGTGGATTGCTTCGTTTCTTCCCACAATTTTCATTGTGATATGTCGCATATTTTCCACGACCGCGTCCACGACCACGGCCTCTACCACGATCTCCACTGCGACCACGTCCACGACCACGGCCAAAATTTGAAGATTGTGTCGCATTCACTTCGGGGAATGGACGGCTCCGGGGGACGGGACTCATGATTTTTCATTAACGACTCATTGTTTTGCTCGGCCAACGAAGGCATGCAATGAGATCGAATATCTCTTAAAACCTTTCTCTCGATATTCTTCTTTGCGGGAGCACATTCGAGGCATGAAAAGTGGAAAAAGTTTTTTCCAACATGTCTTCATCTGTCACCTTTTCACCACATAGTTTCAATTGTGATGTGATCTTAAATATAGGCCGAATTAAATTCGGTGACATTTAAAATCCTGCAGTCGTAGGTTGAGCCAATCATATCTGGCTTTCGGTAAAACAACCAACTTCAAGTGGTCGAACCTCTCTTTCAGATGGTTCCACAATTCATACGGATCTTTCACCGTTAAATACTCATGTTTCAATCCCTCATCCAGGATGATGACGGAGAAATATCATGGCCTTTGCACGGTCTTGGCTTGTCTCAGTATTATTTGTGACAATCGTTTTGCCAAGACCCATAGATACCAAGTGCATCTCAACATCCATGGCCCATGATAAATAATTTTTCCCCGATATGTTTAGGGGTACAAAGTCTTGTTTGGTGATGTTAGCCATTAAAACAAGAAGAGTGATGAACAATAATAGAATTTTACCTGAACCGCCAAAAGGGACACCAATGGAATACTTCGTTGGTAGAGTTTCGTGCTGATAACGTGTTATAAAACTAAGAAAATATTGGAGGAAGAACAAGGGAAAATACAAGTAAAGAAAAAGAGAGAATTGCTTGTATTATTCCAATGGTATAAGAGGGTATTTATAGTAGAGATTACAATGTGAACACAATAAACTGAATTAATCCAAAATCTACGTAAATCAATCAGAATAATAGATAATCCATTAATATATTATTTCATAACAACATCTTTATTTTTAAAGAAAATATACTAATAATAAGTTTAAGAAACTCGTGTTAAAATTGTTGATGATCAAGTGATAAAATATTGTGTACAAATAAAAATAACTTCCCTTCAAATTTCATCAGCATACACCAAATAATTTAGAGATTCCAAAAATTATAATAAAAAATTTAATTTGTAATTTTAGAATCATAATATCAACTTTGATTCACTTAAGTTGTAAAATAAAGTTTTCAATACAAAACAATATCACGGCAAAAATTATTTTCTTGTTAAAGTACTTGAAACTTTTATTTGACATTCAAAAGTAGAGAAATGACATATATCACAAAATCGTAATAATAGTATAAAATATCTAGACAATTTACCAAAAAAAAAAAAACTAGACAACTATTTAGAAATACATATAAAGTCATTTATGAACAACATGACGAAAATCGGGATGTTACAATAAAAATATGTATTGAGCTTGTAGAAAAGAAGGATCAAATTTTGTGTATATTTCTCAAGTTATTTTATGTACATACTATTACAATCTATTTATACTAGCTTTTGTTATCTATAATCTTTATTGGTCAAGAGAGGAATATTCTGGAAATATTCCGGTCAATAAAGGAATATTCCTTGAATATTCTGAGACCGAATCTTGCACAGCAAGCTTGTTATTTCCTTGCTTCTCTATGTATTGACAATGTGCTGTAGACGTTCATTTGCTCATTTGCTTTGCTGAATTGCTGATTGGGCCTGTTGGGCCTGTTGGGCCTTGATTTCCTTATCACCCCCCGCAAGCTGGACTTTGGGAAGATAGAGTAAAGACCAAGATGTGAAGAAAGATATCCAAAACGAGGCCCATCGAGTGGCTTTGTAAAAATGTCGGCCAGTTGATAATTCGTTGAAACAGGTTTGGGCAAAAGAAGACCAGCTTGGAATTTATCTCGGATAAAATGACAATCCAATTCGATGTGTTTGGTCCGTTCGTGAAAAACTGGATTCTCAACAATGTGACAAGCACTCTGATTGTCGCAAAATGATAAGGAAATCAAGGCCCAACAGGCCCAATCAGCAATTCAGCAAAGCAAATGAGCAAATGAACGTCTACAGCACATTGTCAATACATAGAGAAGCAAGGAAATAACTCAAGCTTGCTGTGCAAGATTCGGTCTCAGAATATTCAAGGAATATTCCTTTATTGACCGGAATATTCCCAGAATATTCCTCTCTTGACCAATAAAGATTCTAGATAACAAAAGCTAGTATAAATAGATTGTAATAGTATGTACATAAAATAACTTGAGAAATATACACAAAATTTGATCCTTCTTTTCTACATGGTATCGGAGCTTGGGTAGAACCCGGTTCTTCCTTGTTTTCTTTTTCTGTTTTCCATGGCAAATCAGCAACAAGTTGTTCCTCTCAGTCCCTACTATCTTCATCCAAATGAAAATCCATCTTTGGTGTTGGTTCAACCTTTACTCGCTGGAAATAACTATCATGCATGGGCAAGATCCATGCGTATGGCGCTGATGTCCAAAAACAAGTTAGGTTTCATCAATGGAAACCTACATGCACCTCCTATCAATGATGCAGATCACCATGCTTGGGAACAATGTGATAGCATGGTAAACTCTTGGCTCCTCAAATCTGTTTTTGGTTCTATTGCACACGGCGTGATGTGGCTGAATTCAGCAAGAGAAGTATGGCTAGATCTTCAGGAAAGGTTTTCCCATGGAGATCACTTCAGATTGTCTGACCTGCTAGAAGAGGTAAACACTGTTAAACAAATCGATTTAAGTGTCACTGATTATTACACCAAGCTGAAGATTCTATGGGAAGAGCTTCTAATTCTTAGGCCCTATCCTAATTGCACCTGTAATCCTGTATGTAACTGTGGTGCAATCAGAGTATATAGAGATTACTTTGAATAAGAATGTGTTATCAGATTTCTAAAAGGACTCAATGAAAGTTATGCACCAGTCAAAGCACAAGTAATGCTCATGAATCCTTTGCCTCCTTTTAACCAAGTTTTTGGCATGGCTATTAAGCATGAGAGGCAGCTAAGCTATTGCCTAGGGCATCCTGATAGAATTGATAATCCTGTCATGGCAGTACACAGGTCTAATTCTTATGGACAATCAGGTCAATCTAATACTTCAGTTGGAGGTGTTCAATATCCAAAAATGCCTTTATCTGGAAATAGAAATTTCCAGTGTACCTATTGTGGCTTATCAGGACATACAGAGGATGGATGCTATGGAAATCATGGATTTCCCTCTGGTGGCAGGGGAAGAGGCAGAAATGGCCCTGGACAAGGCAAGGGAGGCAGAATTACAGCAAATAATGTTGATACTATTGAGGAAACAGCTCCAGAACATGCAAATCAATCAAGTACACTCACTTTCACTCAGGAGCAGTTGGAAGAATTAAGAAATCTGCTGAACATTACCCCTGCTCATGAAACAACTGAGACACCTGAACATATTGTTAATCAGGCTGCTGTATTAAGTGCTAACTTTGGACAGCACATTGGTAAGTTTGATGGTAAGACTGGACATTCTAATTCAAAACACTGGATAATAGACTCGGTGCCTCAGATCATATAGCTTGTAGTCTTGATGTTTTCTCTTTTTACACCACAATTCCATCTACTTATGTTACTCTTCCTGATGGTAGCAAAACCATAACCAGTCACAAAGGCACAGTCAAACTTACACAAAACTTGTCTCTGTCTAATGTTTTACACATACCTTCATTCAAACACAATTTATTATCCCTCAGCAAATTGTTACATGATACATCTTTATCTGTCATTTTTACAGCTAATGTTTGTCTTATTCATGAAACTATGACCAGGAAACAGATTGGATTAGCTAAGCAAATCCATGGTCTCTACTACTTCACTCCTATATCTCCAGAATATCATCTCCACTCTACTTCTCCTAGTCACACCAATCAAGTTACCAGCAAGAACAAGTGGGCCATGACTTCTAGTACTTCTGATGCATATGTTTGGCATCTTAGATTAGGCCACATCTCCAATAAAGTAGTGAATGATGTTAGGCTCATAGAGCCATATGTTTCTTCTTTTGAAATCAATAAATGTATTGTATGTCATCTTTCAAAACAAAAGAAATTATCATTTCCTTTAAGTGACACTATGGCCATAGCGGTTTTTGATCTTATACATGTTGACTTGTGGGGGCCATATAAAAAGGCAACCATTTATAATGAACACTATTTCCTAACTATACTCTACCAACAATTGAAGATTCGAACTTTGGTGCCAAAATTGTTCTTCTTAAATAAGGATCTCGTTATACCCCTGTTGTAACTGCAATCAAGTCGGGTGAGATAGTTGGAAGGGTGACAAGCAAGGGATGTTTGAGCTCCCTCCAACCGCCGTAAACACTAACCTTTTCTGTAAAAAATATTCCCAAAACATGTCTTATTCCATTGAATTGTGTCCTTCATGACTTTTTTTGCAACAACTCCAAAATCACAATTACCTGCTTCCCAATGGGCTTCGACAAAGTCTGCAAAATCAGAGTTTTCGAACCAGGCGTTTTGAAACCGAAGCGGTGTAGGTCCAGTGATTTTTTGCTTTTTTCGCGTTAGTTGAAGGAGCAAGGGGCTGTGGTCCGAGTGAGTTTTAGGTAGGTGGGTCAGAGTCACCTCGGGATATAAAGCAAGCCATGTTGTATTACACCATACTTGATCTAACCGCTCCAGTATGTGGGAACCCTTATAGATTGACCTTGTCCAAGTAAATCTAGGGCCTTGAAATTGAATGCCCAAAAGTTTACACCTATGAATCATATGTCTCATAGTAGCTATGTAACGCCCCAATTTTTTCAAAATAAGTACACTCGTGTTTCTATACGATTTTAAATATACATATATATTGCTATATTCACTATTAGTAAATCCAAATATATACCTCCGTCTATTTTTATGATCACGTTAAATATGATTATATTGTTTGATAAATATAACTGGTTTTGTTGATAATTTTTATATGCTAATTTCAAAAAATAAAGTACATTACGTGAGAATTGTAAACCATGATAAACATAAACGTGTTTATTTGGTTAACTTTTTGTACTATTTGATTCATATATTTGCGTGTACTTTATATCTTACCTTGTTCTTACTTATAAATCTGCATAATAGGGACGACCAAATTCCTTCCCACCCCCCCCCCCCCCCCCCCGCCCCGCCCCTTTTATTACGTCTGCCCTTTTTTTATAATTTTATTTCCAAATTAATAATAGGCAGCTGCCAGCTGTTCACAAATTACACTTGTCCACTGCAAATTTTTCATGAATGATGACACGCAATTACTTACTCTCGAATCTTCCACAATCCCAATCCCCTTCAAAAATTAAAATCTTCCAGTCTTCGTTTACAGCCGAGCTCACCGCCCCTCACCGCCCATCTTCTTCTCCTCTCATTTCTGCTCGCAGATCGCCGTTCGCAGATGAACCGTCTCCGTATTTTCTTTCGGCGCTAACGCTGACAAGGAGGAGGGTTAGTCTGAGCAAGAAGCAGGAAACAAGAAAACAGATGGAGGCACTAGACAGGGTGGAGAGTTAATCGAAGACAATGATGATTTGTGTTTTAGATTTAGGCAAATCTTTCCTTTCAATGTAATTGCTATTTGATTTTCTGCTTCTTCTTTGCTGTGTATTGTGCAGAGTCTGACGACTGACGAATTCGGATAGACGGTGGCTATGGCTATGACGGCGGATCAGATGATGGTGGCGTGCACCTCCTCCTCCTAGATAGATAAGTGTCTTCTCAATTGCCGTGTCTTCTAATTCTTCATCGTCTCTCTTCTTCGCTCTATTTTGCTGTCATTTTTTCCTTTTTCATTTTCTTTCACAATTTAAGAAGCAGACGTTCAATTTAATTGCTAGATTGGTTTTTTGCTTTTCTTTGTTTTTTTTTTTTCACGGTTAATTGATATATTCCTTTCTTTCACAGTTGTAGTCCTCTCCTTCCTCGTCTTAAACGACTTTTGCCACTTCTCTGATGATTTTTTTTTGGACTTCTCTGATGAATTAACTAATCAGTAACTTTTATGATAATTTGTTTTGTGAACAGGATATGCTAATAGTGCTAATGTATTTCTGTTTTTCTCGCACTTTTGATGTTTGCTTATGGGCAGGTGATTGGTGGGTTTGTGTGGTACCGTGGCTGATATGGGCTAAATAAACCCCATTTTTACAACAAAAAATGCATTTTTGTTGGTCTATCCTCAACAGAAAGAGTGATTATCACCTTATATGATGAGTTTCCTGTAAGTGTTAGATCTATCGATTTTTTCCTTTTCTTTTATAAATATATAAGATCTTTGGTCTGTCCTTCCGATTATATTTTTTGCATTGTCGGCGGGTTGAAAGGCTTGATTATTGTATATCTATATTGCTTCGGTTTCACCAATGATATGTATGCTTTTGATGTAGGATTTTTTAATCGAGCTTTTCTTCCTTCATGCTTCTTCATAACTTACAAATTGTGTGCTTTGATTACACAGATTATTGGCGCATAACGAGTGTGCTTACGCCTTCAACTCGGTTCGCAAACCCTATGTAAGCAATTCAAACTAAATTCATTGTGTAAATGTGGAATCTTGTAATCATTTAGTTGCATTAAAATCAGACAAATTAAGAGGGAAAATTTCTCCAAAGAAACTATACCTTGAATGCGTACTGATTTGTTTCAAACATTAATTTTTCACATTAAACTTTTGTCTTTCAACTTTTTTGTTTATCAAGCTTTAGGCAGCCAATTGACAATGGCATTACAATGAATACGTTTCAAAATTCCTTATTTGAGTCTTGAAGGTGGAATTGCTTTTTTCCCAATCGAAAGACATGTGAAATTTTGTAATGTCGACTGCATCTGAATCTAAAGAAAACTGGAATTAAATAATTAAATAAAAATCAAATAATGTTGACTGTACAATTATGTAAAAATAGTGAGACAAATCCTCCGACGGACTGTCTAGATTCCACCATAAGTGTCCAGCTAGATTTGCCTTATTTCAATCTGGTTTTGTATGTCCAGGCTTACCATAAGGAAAAATATATGAAAATTTTCACTTTATGTTGCTTTTATTTTTACGTAATAATATATGAAAAATTAATTCAGGTATGTACTTTGTGTAAATACATATGAACAATTTATATTTCCTCTTCAGGGCCCAAATTAATAAGAACCACATTTAGGTAGCAGCATTTATTCAACCTTTCCACAGAAGAAAACAAATACAAACCAACAGATAACACAAACGCCATAAAAAAATACTATGTGTATTGACTACAATTTCCACAGCCAATAACCTTCAAACTTTCAACCATTTTAACACATTAAACAACCTATATTATGCCCCTTTTTTTAAATTCATACGATTCTTTTTTATCACAACAATAACAACTACTTCCTCCCTCCTCAACACGAAAAAAAACATAGATCCGTAGCCCCCAAATAGCACATTTCGCAACCAACGTAACAACCAAGTAGGGGCAACACCGTGCGGAGCACGGAAACGCCCACTAGTATAGTATATATATACACACGATTAGTAATTATCGTCCATGCATATTTGGTCACATAAGTATATTTTGATAATAGTAATTTTCTTTTAGTAATATAATTATTGCTTAATAGGATTAAATCAAGTTTATTATTTTGGAGTTGATAGAATATTAACATTTGAAACGGTCATGTGTATCAGTTTTGAAAGAATCACTTAATGGACAATCAATTATTTTCTCAACTGACCAAACTGATATGCATTTATTTGAATTAAATTAGACTAGATGGATTAAATAAACTCTCTGCACTATCTGTTTGTTGCAACTGCTTATAAAAGCACTAGTAATTTGCTAGCGAGAAATATTGAGCAAAACAAATGCTGTTGTTGTATTTCTTTCATTACCCATCTTCCACTTCCAGTATACACAATCATTAACTATCACACCATACAAATCGACCATGTGAAATTTATTCTTGTTCAACTCTTATGTTTTGACAAGTACGATTTATAAAACTACGTGCGGTTTGAAGTCGGTAGGGTGTGATACGTCGCTTGAGGGTTTGAGGTGCATGGGAACGTTTGTAGAGACTAGACACTTAATGGGTTTTTGGGACATCAAACGTGGTTATGCCACTACTGTGGTGTAAATTGTGAGTTAAATTTTATTTTCTATACAAGCCAAGTGTGTTTTTTTTAAAGTATTTTCAAAGTATTTTAATTTAGTATATATTATTGATATAGATATATAATATGTATCGTGTTAAAAATGATTAATGATTTCTCTCGCTTTAATGATAATAACTTGATTAATTGAAACCTTGTACAAATGTCATTGCATGTCCCACTTCGGTGGCATGGTACCGTATTATCCGCCTCGTGCGGAATGGTATATTGTACTTATACATTTCCCGCTTCGGCGGCATGGCTAGTTCCCGCTTCGGCGGCATGGTTCTCGTTCTCGTTCTCGTTCTCGCTAGATGGGCCCGCCGAGGATTTCGCGGTCGGGTTAGGCGTGCATTGGGCCCGTGACCGCGGTTGTGGGGTCCGAGGCAAGTGGACTCTCCGGAAGCCCCGGAGATTGGGTGTCGGAAGGACGGATTTCACTATAAAAATTACTTGTTGTGGATATAAGGTGGTGAAATGGGAGTCATAAGGTAGAGACAATCGTATTAGCTATATCGATGTCTAGTAAGGGAACTTGATGAATTGACGGATCTCGAATGAGCTTGCTTGACTTGAACATGATATATAAATTTTAAACAAGTATATTATTACATAAATACTCGAATAAGATTTCTAGAAAAAGTATATATTGTTACAACATTTTAAAAAAAAAAAAAAATATATATATATATATATATATATATATATATATATATATATATATATATATATATATATATATATATATATATATATATATACATCTCGCACACTTCGCATCACGCTCATACCGTTTTTGTTGGCGACGACTCGTTTTCTTTTCTTGTGTGTTTGTTTTGTTTTGTTTTGTTTTCTTCTATAAATAAAATCGGGTAATGGTTCGAAGAAGATGTAATGAGGATGAAAGCGATGACATGGACCAGGATTTAGAACATTCTATATAAATTATGTTAATTACAATTGTAGTATTTCATTTGTTGTAAATTTTTATAAGTGAAACAATTAGTGAATATTTGTAAATATAATTGTAGTTTTATTGAAATATTTTTAGAATTAAAGTCTAGTTAATGAAGTCGCGGCGAGAGCTTCGCAACCCCTCCTAGAATGACCCCAGTGGACCTAGGGGTCGGGAGTAGGGTATTACAAGCTACATTGATACCACCGATTGGGCGGCCTCCTCGTTTGTCTTCTTGATCAATAACCTGATTGAAATCACCCAACAAGCACCATTGATGTTGTATAATACATGCTAGCCGTTCAAGATAATCCCAACATATATTCATTCCGAACTACGGGTATGGGAGAAGCATAAATGACTGATAAAATCCACCTAAGAGAGTGATTCTCTAACAGAGCTAGATTAAGGCACTGATTAGTACAAGATAGGAATTGCAGCTTCACATTATCATTATTCCAAAAACATCAAGTACCTCCTAAAAAACCGCGGGCCTCTCACAAATTACTTTATTAAAATGAGAATGCTGTAAAGTTCTCCATGCTTTCTGGCTACTTACCCAGGTTTCCAACAAACAAAGCACATCCGGTTTATGATCACCGAGATATGCCTTCAAATTCCGGAAAAAATCCTCAGATCCCGCACCACGGCAATTCCAGGTTAACGCACGCATTATAAGATTTAGTTGAGTTGTGATTGGGCATGCACGTGCGATGTTTCGGGAAAATTTGAAGCGGATCGAGAAGAGGAGAAACTCCATCAATTTTTGATTGGAGTCGACGATGATCTCTATGCCACAGTAAGAACAAATTTGCTATCTCAAAAGCCTCCTCCAACCTTGGACAGTGGTTATCAAGCCTTCATTCAAGAGGAACGATCCCGTGGCATCGCTCTTAGCAAAACAATGACTGAGGAAGTTCATGCTTTCGCTTTGCAGCCAGAACGCAGCAAAGGTAAGTTTGAAAAAATTGACAAATCACAGCTGCAATGTATCCATTGTAAACGGAGCGGACATGAAATGACGACTTGCTTCAAACTTCACGGTTTTCCGGAATGGTGGGAGGAGCACCGTCGCAGTGAAAAAAAAAGGTGGTTCTGGTCGTGGAACAGCAACACCTTCAGCCCATTCTTCCGCTCATGTAGGCCGTGGTCGTGGAGGAGCTGTGCGGGCAAACGCCATTACCGGCAGCAGCGTCGATGTCGACCAAGGTTCTAGTAATAGTTCAGGTGGTGCTGCACTTGCAGAGTTGAATCCTGAGCAGGTTCAAATCCTAATGAATATGATTAATAATCAACAACATGATCGCATGATGGGTAAGTTCTCCCCTCGTATTGGATTCTCGACACCGGGGCATCTCATCATGTCACCGGAAACTTGAAATGTTTAACGCATACTCGGCATATTGCAGCCTTACCCGTCGGTTTACCGGATGGGCAGAAGGCTGAGGCAACAATGGAAGGCCAAGTTTCACTTACAGGAGGCTTGAATTTAAATAATGTTTTATTCGTGCCTAAATTAAGTTGCAATTTAATATCGGTGTCGCAGCTAATTGATGACTCTAAATGCTTTGTTCGCTTCACTGACACTTTATGTGCTATACAGGACCAACATTCGGGGAGCCTGATTGGAGCCGGTGAACGGCAGGACTTCCGGGGAATTCCTACAGTACATGCGGTGCAGAGTTCTGAGGTTTGTGAATTCGAATTATGGCATAGAAGATTGGGGCATCCTTCGGATAGAGTCGTCAAGTTGGTACTTTCAAATAAATCTAGTAATCCTCAAAACAAATTGAATAAAGCATGTGTTATTTGTCCTCAAGCAAAACAAACACGTGATAGTTTTCCCGTTAGCCATAGTAGAGCTTCCCGTAATTTTGAGCTTGTTCATTGCGATTTATGGGGACCAAATAATCAAACACCCTCTTCTTGTGGTGCTTATTATTTTTTGACGTTGGTGGATGATTTTTCTAGAGCAGTATGGGTATATTTACTACGCAATAAAACTGAGGTTTATAAAGCTTTTTCCTCTTTCTTTGCCATCGTTGAACGACAATTCGAGACTACTGTTAAAATGGTGAGAAGCGATAATGGAACTGAGTTCAAATGTATGCTTGAATACTTTGATACACATGGAATTATTTTTCAAACATCTTGTGTTGGGACGCCCCAACAAAATGGGAGGGTAGAACGCAAACATCAACACATCCTAAATGTGGCACGTGCGTTGATGTTCCAGGGAAATCTTCCAATTACTTTTTGGGGTGAATGTGTGCTCGGAGCTGTCTATTTGATCAATCGTACTCCATCAAAATTGTTACAAAATAAATCACCTTTTGAGATTTTGTTTGGTACAACAACAAATTATGATTTATTAAAAACATTTGGCTGTCTAAGTTTTGCCCATAATCAGAAATCTAAAGGAAATAAGTTTGCGCCAAGGAGTAGAAAATGTGTTTTTATTGGATACCCACAGGGACAAAAAGGATGGAAACTTTATGATCTTGACACGGGTGAAATATTTGTTTCCCGCGATGTCAAATTTTATGAGAATGAATTTCCTTTTCGGACCAATATGGATATTGTGAGGGATGATAGTTGCATAGCAGCTCCCACAATAAATGCAGGTGTCCACAACAATTTCTTAGATGATTCCGATAGTGTTCTGTGTGAAGGGGAGGCTCGGAATGAGGTGAGCCCACCTCTCTCTACCGACGCCCCGACAACACCTAGTTCGACGGGGAGCCCACCTCCTTCTACCGAGCCCGTGGTGGAATTAGGACGCGGATTACGGGAAAAGCGTCCATCTGTCCTACTGCAAGAATATGTTACAAATACTGTACGGAAATTGAGTCCCTCCTCGAGTTCATCGCCTCCTACCAGCTCCTCAGGTACTCCTTATCCTATAGCACATTTTGTAAATTGTGATAAATTCTCGGTGAGACACCGTATATTTCTTGCTGCTATCACTACAGGATATGAACCTCGTAATTTTTGCGAGGCCATGATAGATGCAGGTTGGCGCAAAGCAATGCAACATGAAATTAAGGCTTTGGAAGAAAATGAAACATGGGTAATCGCAGCCCTACCTCCGGGTAAAAAGGCTCTCGGTTGCAAATGGGTATATAAAATCAAATATCATGCTAATGGTAAGATTGAACGCCTTAAAGCTCGGCTTGTCATCTTCGGGAATCACCAAGTTGAGGGCATTGATTATACTGAGACCTTTGCCCCAGTAGCGAAAATGGTCACTGTTCGTGTTTTCCTTGCTGTAGCGGCTACTAAAAATTGGGAATTACACCAAATGGATGTGCACAACGCTTTCCTTCATGGTACTCTTGATGAAGAAGTTTACATGAAACCGCCACCTGGATTTACTCTAAAACAGCCCGGTATGGTATGTCGTCTCAAGAAATCTTTATATGGTCTCCGCCAAGCCCCGCGGTGTTGGTTTGCTAAGTTAGCCAATTCATTAAAACAATATGGTTTCAAACAATCTTACTCGGACTACTCCCTTTTTACCTTGCATCTGGGAGTCGTGCAACTTAATGTTTTGGTTTATGTTGATGACTTGATCATCTCAGGTAACGACTCGTCCGCTATTGCTCGGTTTAAGAAATATTTGGGTGAATGCTTTCATATGAAAGATTTGGGGGTCTTGAAGTATTTCCTTGGCATAGAAGTGGCTCATAGCCCTGAGGGTATTTTTCTTTGTCAACGGAAATATACACTGGACATTATCACGGAGTCCGGTATGTTAGGGGCTCAGCCTGCAGGGTTTCCGATCGAGGAAAATCATCACTTGGCGCTTGCGACCGGAGATTTACTCCATGATCCCGAACGGTATTGTCGTCTCATTGGACGCCTTATCTATTTGTCCTTTACTAGACCGGATTTGGCGTATGTGGTGCATATTTTGGCGCAGTTCATGCACGCTCCTCGCCAAGAACATTGGGATGCGGCCATACGTGTTGTGCGTTACTTGAAGGGCTGTCCGGGCCAAGGTATTCTTCTTCGCTCGGCCGTGATTTGTCTTTATCCGGGTGGTGTGATTCGATTGGGCAAGTTGTCCTATGACTCGTCGGTCTTTGACGGGTTGGCTTGTGTTTCTTGGCAATTCTCCTGTTTCTTGGAAAACAAAGAAACAACATACGCTTCCCGTTCCTCTGCGGAGGCTGAATACCGCTCTATGGCCACCACTACGTCGGAGTTAAAATGGTTAAAGGCACTTCTCGGAAGTCTTGGGGTGGCTCATCCTCGCGCCATGCGTTTGTTTTGTGATAGTCAGTCGGCCCTACACATTGCACAGAACCCTGTGTTCCATGAACGCACGAAACATATTGAAGTTGATTGTCATTATGTTCGGGACGCGCTTCAAGACGGTATTATTGCTGCTAGTCATGTGTCGACAGATGAACAACTTGCTGACATTTTTACGAAGGCTTTGGGCAAGAGGAAATTTTTGTACTTACTTCGCAAGTTGGGCATTTGTGACCTCCATGCTCCAACTTGAGGGAGGGTGTTGAGGATTGTTTTGTATTTAGACATGTGCAGAATCTTGATATTTAGACATGTGCAGAATCTTGGTTATTTAGACATGTGTAAAATCTCAATATTAATTGTAGGCCTCTAGAGAATTATTTTTGTAATATATATGTAATGCATTACAACTCAAAAAGAAATATACAGAAAATATTTAGTCTAATAATTTATCACATTAATCCCATGTTCATCCATATTATCGGGTGGCTCATCTTGCAGCCTCCACATACCCAAATTTCTACTATCCTCTTGTTGAAGATTTCCCCCAGCTAATTGCAAATTGATTATGACATTATACCACTACACGGTTGCAAGATAAGCCTGTCTGTTTTGCTGGGGGCAGCTACTATCTCTCTAGCGTTGGTCCTGTCTGTTTTGCTGGTTGCGCAGGGTTGGAGCCCGGTGTTTCTTGATTCAGATTCGACGGCTGGTGAGTGCTTGGGTAATCGTGAGTTTTATGACCAAAACGTCCACATTCAAAGCAAATTTGCTGCAGGCCTCCATATTCCACAGCAAAATAATTTCCGTTCAACACCACTTTTGTTCACAGTACCTGTTTGTAACATCCCGACTTTTCGTAAAAGGGTAAAATAGTCATTGGGCGTATTTACTATGACCTAATTGTTATTTATCCTATTTATTTGAATAAAAGGGATTTAATTAAAAGGTTTTAGCTATTAATTATAAAGGATTTAATTATTGGCTATAAAAAGAGATAATCCCAATTATTCCCTCATTATTTCACACGCAAGTTTTGACAAAAAAAAAGAAGAGGAACGGCGGCAACATGAGAAGACGCAGGAAGAAAGCGAAATAGTAGGCATCAACCGTGTGATCAATCCGTTCATCTGATCAAGATGCCGCAAGAGAGAAAAGTGATCGCGCGAGGAGACGCAACTTTGGAAAATAAAATATCCTTGATCCGTAAGTTTTCAGTTTAGCCCTAGTTTTGGTGTTTGTAGAATCCGATTCTTGGAAAATTCGTATCTTTTAATCCGTAGCTCTGTTTCGCAGCCATGAGTAGTCGAAATGATCGTCTTGGAGCGTAGATCAATCTAAAAATAGTTTCGCAGCAGTTACTCCAGGTAATCTACAGTTTATGGTACTTTTTCAGTTTCGTTTTTTGAAAGGAAAAATAGGGTTTTAGGGTTTTTGTTGATCAAATAGGTTTTGGGGGTTGAGGATCAACAATTGTTGCAGTTGCTTGGTGTTTTGCTGTTGGTTTTGCAGGCCTTTAAGGTAAGAGGCTCTTCTTATGATCTCAATTATGATTCGTAAAGTTTAGATCATGTTTTTAAGATGCGTAGGTGCTAGAAAGGTGTGTTTCTCGATGATCAAAGGATCATAGATGTTATGGTATGTTTAGATATGTTTCTCTGAGTTTTACTGTGCTTAATTTTCTGTTATTTGGGTTGGAAACGGTTCGAAATCGTAAGTTGATGATTTTAGGGTTCTAGCCGATACCCGTGTCGACGGGCGTCGCTCCATGTGGACGGGCGTCTGCCTTGGTTGCATTTCAGACGGGCGTCTGCCTTGGTTGCATTTCAGACGGGCGTCTGGATTTTCCGGACGGGCGTCCGAGGTGTTAATTTTGATTCAGGATGTAGCGGTTTTAAGTGGACGGGCGTCCGTGCTTCCAAACGGGCGTCTGAACTGTTTTTAATTCCTTTTACTGTTTTTATCGTTTTAGTGTTATAAGCATGTTTTGATCATTTTAAACCTTCAAACATGAAATGTTAATATTGTATAAATGTGACAAAGCTCGAATTAGCTTTTGATGCGTTTAGTTCCGGCACCACATGGATTCCCTAAAAAGAAGAAAGGTGGGACCGTCGAAAGCTTCGGATTTGCCTTGTGCTTCGATAAACTAGGGTTTATCGATGTCCGTGTAATTGCTAGGACTCCGTCCGTGTCTAGGGGTCTAAGTACGAGAGTAGGAGATGTGAGGGAGCTTATGTGAAAACACTTAGGTGGCTAGTTAAACATCTAATCGAACGTATGTGTTAGTTTAAAATCTTAAACATCATGCAATGCTTGGTAAGGCATAGTACAATATCGCGATGTGTTCTCTGACCAGACAAAGTAGACTGTACCCACGCCGGTCAATCGATTGGCCGGATAAAGCGTCCGGTGCACTCGCCGGTCATCACACTATCGGGACTCGGATATTCCCGGGGCTACTTAGTAGCGTGTCTCTAAGTAGGTTGCACCCGCCTTGTCCTAGTACATCCTATTACTAGGCGTAGTGCCCTTGTTATTCATGATGTAACAAAGATAAGCTAAGTTAGAAACGTTTAGTCAATTCATGTTGATGGACATGAAATGAACCCTAGATTGAGTCGGTCACACATAAATAACTAATCAATTAAAATATCTTTTCTTTATAAATTATAATTGTTGTCATAGCTTCTCACTTTTACTGAGTACTTTGTACTTACCTCCTTTGCATTTTATGTTTGTATGCATTGTGGGGTGAGAAGACGAGCAGGTAGATCAAGTGTTGATGATGAGTTTTGAAGACTTGGAGTCTTGACGGAGCTTCTAATTCTTTCTTGTAGAGGTTGTACTAGACTAGTTGTATTCTTTTACTTAGATTTGTTGTACTTGTACTCTTAAGACCTCGTATTGTATAAGTATTTGGATTATTCGTCGTTGTAATTTGTCTATCCATCTTTAGTATGGTTAATTTCTATTCATAGTAGCTTTTATGTTTTTACCCGAATCTTTTTAGCTTCCGTTTGCTTTTATTTTGATACGACGACGTAGAGGCTTGCGTATAATATTAGATTTATTTAATGCTATACGCGCCGAACGTTTCTCTTCCGGATAAGGGCTCGGTATCCGGGAGCGGGGCGTTACAGTTGGTATCAGAGAGAAGCATCCTTTCTATCCTAGGCTTCTTTTCCTCTAAGATAAGATTCCTTCGGACCTTTTAGAACTTGAGCTTGGTGGTAATCCTCGTATGACTAAGAATCCTTAAACCGTGGTTAGGTTGCATTAGAACCATGTGAAGAGTCTTCTTGGACGAAAGTTGAGTTGAGTCTTTGGTTCACATCCTTTATGTGATCACCTCAGGTTTTGTTCCTCCTAGGATCTTTAGTAGAAACTCTCTCTTCTTTTGAAGATTCCAAACCGTAACTGGTCACATAGGATTAAATGAAACCGTTTTAAGTAAAGCTTTGGGATCGGAGTTTTATGCCTACACCTTAAAGTCGAGGTCCACTTGGTTGATTTCATTTTCCTTACTTTCCCTATTGAAATCTCTTCACCTTCTCTACACACGAATATCTAAGTTTGCTTATATCTTGGCCTAACTTTGTAGAGAATGATACTTGATTCAACTCTACAAATCCTCCACTTTCTTCACCATCACTTGGTTTGAGTCCATAAACATTCTTTGACCTTTTCTTTGCTTGAGATGGATTCTACACGAACTCAATGTGTAATTCTATTCCTTCCAAATACTTTTCAGTCGTTTCAACTAATAGTGTTAAAGGTCTCTTACTTTGGCACATACTTCTCGTCATTCTCGTGTTTGGCTTTATCCAACATGAGTGAATACTTCTGTTCCTGTGTTTTCCCTTTAACATAAGACAGTCTTCCACTACTCTAAAAATTCTGAAAATTTTCAGCAACATAGATTACTGTTTTATCTACAATTTCTCTTTTTACATCAACTCGATAATAGTTATGGATTTTTCAGAAAGTTCGTGTTTATGCTGGACACTCTGTCCAGAAAATCTGCAGCAGCACTTTCGCTTCTTCTTCTGTTTTGAACAGGTTAAACACCTTCAAATGATCTGAATTTTTGATATGTTGTAGATAAGACTTTTATCTACAGTTTTCCTTTTGGAATTAAGTTCAGATTCTTTTTCGTTTGATATCAATTTGCAATTCAACTCAGTGTTTATGAATCTGGAAATTCTGACAGCTTGTGCAATTATCAGAAATAAATGTTTTTGACCAAGTTATTTCCATCCAAAAATTTTAAAATTTTTATATCATCTAGAAAACTCTAGTATCTAACTCTTATCTCTTTGTATCATGCTCAAATTCCTCTTCCTTTGTTCTGTAAAAACTGATAATGTCAGATCTGGAGTAAATATCATACACAGCAACCAAAAAGGAATTTTTTCACCTCTTCGACTTGGGATCTGGGCTAAGAGGGTAGAAAGTTATGATTGTCATGTTTAGTAGTTCCTCGAAGTTTGACCTCCTTCTGAGTTAAACCTTTTAGTAGGAATCGTTAAAGTTAACATTGTTGTTTCTTTTGCGCTTATAAACAATAACCAAGATGCTATCCTCCAAAGATGCCATGCTTGTTGTTCGGACCCTTGTTGTGCCTGTTGTAATTATACCTTTTTCTAGTAATTTGTTTCTCATGTAATCCCTCACTTGAGATCTTTAAACTCAACAAATTCTCTCCACTTGTTGTCATGAATTACCTCGAAATATATCACATTGAGCCCTTCTTCTCGAGCAAATTCATGCCTTCTTTCTTTTCAAATCAAGAAACAAGATCTCTTCAGAACTGCAGTGTCACACTCCCATCCTTCATTTCAAATTCAAGTTTGACTAAGCCTTATGAGGTCAGAACATTTTTCTTACTTGTGTTTATTCTCGCTTCCTTCTAAGGGTAGTGTTGATTTTGGTGATGCTACTTATTCTTTCGATGTATGCATCTCATCTTCTTACCAAATTTCTGGGACCTTTAAACCTATCTTGACATCTATCTTCGCTTACTTATCTTTAACCTTCTAGCGTTTTATGCTAGACTAGTTTCAACTAGAAGGTAGTTTTTGCCAAGGTGCCTTCGAACCTAACTAGCCAACCGACTTTTGAGTTCCTAAACTTTTGATCTCCGTTTCGCATTATTGTACCTTGTACCCTTCGGTTTAACTCTCTTTCGTGCCATTTAGATCCATGAACTATCATATACACCATTTTGACTTTCCACTTTCTTGTTATGGCATTTCTATCACAATTCTATCATACTCGGTTGAAAGTCTATTTTCTTTAAACCTTATCCGACAGCTTCTTAAGTGTCGTTTCCCTACATTCAAAATCTTGGTTGCCGTTTACTTATTCAAACTTTTGTTAATCCCTTACAATTTCTTGAGGGAAATTTATACTTCTTTTAAATCTTGAGATAACCCCTCTTTGACTACTGCAAACTTGGATACTTCTTGACAAGTGTTTATTTTATTCTGAAACCTTTTGGTGTACTCGTTTTGTCTCCATGGCTCCTTCCTGTTGAGATTCTTGTTCTCTCGTTGATTTCTAAATCCTTTTCAAATTTCCGGTGCTCGACCATGCACCTTTACTTGTTCTTCTGTTGTGTGATGTTTCCTTTAACGTCTCCACTGTCTAAAGGTTTATATGAAAGCTTATTACCATCCTTTCAAGTGTCCTGTGAAGTCATTGTAGACCACTGTATCTTGCAGAATTTCACTCCCTCAAAAGAACTTCATTTGCAAGGTGTTCTTTTTGTTTTTCTTCTAGTGGCTACCTTTTGTATTATGATACAATGTCTCATTCTTCAGTTTGGAACCACCTTCAATTTTTCCCTAATATGGAATCATTTTGTTCTGCTTGTAACCCAAGAAACCTTTCCTATTTCAAGAGCATTGTACCCTTCCTTGGCTTATCTAGTTGACATACCACCTTGGTACTCAACTTGTCACTTTTCAACTTCATTCATTTTCCAAGCTTACCCTAATTGGCATGAGGATTGGATGAGACCGTCGAGAGAAAAGGATGGCGGATGCATGTTCTCCACCCTTAAGAAGTCTCGAAGTCCTTCAACCGGGATCCTTGTAGTTCTTCGAAAGCTTGTGGTACTATGAGGGTAGTTGAGATCGAAGGAAGACAAGTACGCCGGAAGATGTGAGTCGATTGGGAAGGTCAAGCACTCGGGACATAGGTCGGCAGGAACAAGCAAAGAATGGTAAACCGATGATTGCAAGATTCGAGACAAGCTTGATGAGTTCATGATGAAACAAGGCAAAGATCCGGTTGTCTCCAAGTTACAAGTCGGTGGCCGGAGCCAAACCACCAATGGTCGCAAGTTAGATGAAGATGACAACCTTTGGAATCGGAATCGCCTTGGGTACCGATTGCGGAAGATTGGGAAGGACAAAGAAGAATGAGAACCCGGGATGGCAATTACAATTCATCTCGGAGCGACTAAGATGTACAAGAGTTGGAACGGTACTCGCCGGAAATCTTTCATGAAGATAGAGATAGAAGAACACGAGTTTCTAGGATGAAGTGGAGCGACAACGTAATACAAGACCGTATTTGATATAGCAAGTCAACGAAAGATTGAAGTAGATCGTCGCCACCTCGAGATAGCTCAAGACAGTGGAAGGGTTGGAAGATGGAAGAAGAAGAAGACGTACGAGTTAAGAGACGAAACGCTTTGCAAAGTCCAAGTGTTCAAGCACCTCCCGGTTACATTCGAGTTTCGAGGACGAAACTCCTCTTAAGGGGGGAGGAATGTAACATCCCGACTTTTCGTAAAAGGGTAAAATAGTCATTGGGCGTATTTACTATGACCTAATTGTTATTTATCCTATTTATTTGAATAAAAGGGATTTAATTAAAAGGTTTTAGCTATTAATTATAAAGGATTTAATTATTGGCTATAAAAAGAGATAATCCCAATTATTCCCTCATTATTTCACACGCAAGTTTTGACAAAAAAAAAAAGAAGAGGAACGGCGGCAACATGAGAAGACGCAGGAAGAAAGCGAAATAGTAGGCATCAACCGTGTGATCAATCCGTTCATCTGATCAAGATGCCGCAAGAGAGAAAAGTGATCAGCGCGAGGAGACGCAACTTTGGAAAATAAAATATCCTTGATCCGTAAGTTTTCAGTTTAGCCCTAGTTTTGGTGTTTGTAGAATCCGATTCTTGGAAAATTCGTATCTTTTAATCCGTAGCTCTGTTTCGCAGCCATGAGTAGTCGAAATGATCGTCTTGGAGCGTAGATCAATCTAAAAATAGTTTCGCAGCAGTTACTCCAGGTAATCTACAGTTTATGGTACTTTTTCAGTTTCGTTTTTTGAAAGGAAAAATAGGGTTTTAGGGTTTTTGTTGATCAAATAGGTTTTGGGGTTGAGGATCAACAATTGTTGCGCTTGCTTGGTGTTTTGATGTTGGTTTTGCAGGCCTTTAAGGTAAGAGGCTCTTCTTATGATCTCAATTATGATTCGTAAAGTTTAGATCATGTTTTTAAGATGCGTAGGTGCTAGAAAGGTGTGTTTCTCGATGATCAAAGGATCATAGATGTTATGGTATGTTTAGATATGTTTCTCTGAGTTTTACTGTGCTTAATTTTCTGTTATTTGGGTTGGAAACGGTTCAGAAATCGTAAGTTGATGATTTTAGGGTTCTAGCCGATACCCAGGTCAGACGGGCGTCTGCTCCATGTGGACGGGCGTCTGCCTTGGTTGCATTTCAGACGGGCGTCTGCCTTGGTTGCATTTCAGACGGGCGTCTGGATTTTCTGGACGGGCGTCTGAGGTGTTAATTTTGATTCAGGATGTAGCGGTTTTAAGTGGACGGGCGTCCGTGCTTCCAAACGGGCGTCCGAACTCGTTTTTAATTCCTTTTATCGTTTTTATCGTTTTAGTGTTATAAGCATGTTTTGATCATTTTAAACCTTCAAACATGAAATGTTAATATTGTATAAATGTGACAAAGCTCGAATTAGCTTTTGATGCGTTTAGTTCCGGCACCACATGGATTCCCTAAAAAGAAGAAAGGTGGGACCGTCGAAAGCTTCGGATTTGCCTTGTGCTTCGATAAACTAGGGTTTATCGATGTCCGTGTAATTGCTAGGACTCCGTCCGTGTCTGGGGTCTAAGTACGAGAGTAGGAGATGTGAGGGAGCTTATGTGAAAACACTTAGGTGGCTAGTTAAACATCTAATCGAACGTATGTGTTAGTTTAAAATCTTAAACATCATGCAATGCTTGGTAAGGCATAGTACAATATCGCGATGTGTTCTCTCGACCGGACAAAGTAGATCGTACCCACGCCGGTCAATCGATTGGCCGGATAAAGCGTCCGGTGCACTCGCCGGTCATCACACTATCGGGACTCGTATATTCCCGGGGCTACTAGAGCGTGTCTCTAAGTAGGTTGCACCCAGCTTGTCCTAGTACATCCTATTACTAGGCGTAGTGCCCTTGTTATTCATGATGTAACAAAGATAAGCTAAGTTAGAAACGTTTAGTCAATTCATGTTGATGGACATGAAATGAACCCTAGATTGAGTCGGTCACACATAAATAACTAATCAATTAAAATATCTTTCTTTATAAATTATAATTGTTGTCATAGCTTCTCACTTTTACCGAGTACTTTGTACTTACCTCCTTTGCATTTTATGTTTGTATGCATTGTGGGGTGAGAAGACGAGCGAGGTAGATCAAGTGTTGATGATGAGTTTTGAAGACTTGGAGTCTTGACGGAGCTTCTAATTCTTTCTTGTAGAGGTTGTACTAGACTAGTTGTATTCTTTTACTTAGATTTGTTGTACTTGTACTCTTAAGACCTCGTATTGTATAAGTATTTGGATTATTCGTCGTTGTAATTTGTCTATCCATCTTTAGTATGGTTAATTTCTATTCATAGTAGCTTTTATGTTTTTACCCGAATCTTTTTAGCTTCCGTTTGCTTTTATTTTGATACGACGACGTAGAGGCTTGCGTATAATATTAGATTTATTTAATGCTATACGCGCCGAACGTTTCTCTTCCGGATAAGGGCTCGGTATCCGGGAGCGGGGCGTTACACAGTTGCAGATTCATTTCTATGCAAACACGGGCATACCTAGTAGATCTTGCTGTAACTATGTCTACTTTGCCCGGTTTGCCTACCCTTCGAGCTATTTTCAGGAGGAAGTCCTCGTCTTCATGAGGCATACCTAGGAATCGAACCCAAACCAAGGTTGAGAGAACTTTCTGTTTCGAAGGCTGGAAAAACTCGAGACTGTAAGATAATGACCCTCCACCATCCATGGTCCCATATTCAACGCAGTCTCGTAGTCCTGTTTATTGGAGAAACGTACGACGTAGTAATCACAGTGTGAATCCACAATATCCAAGCCACCACTAGAACACCACATATTAGTCAATTTTCCTTGCAGTATTCGAAATGAAATTGTCCGGCCAAGAACCTTCACAAACACCACCCTACGCCATGGCCGCCAAAGGTCAATGCAGTCTATGACAGGGATTTCAATCGGGTCATCATCAGTCTATGTGCCTCGCCAATTCTTAGAAATAGTAATGAAATCGGATGTATCCGATTCATCTTCTCCCGCACCAGTGTAATAGGAAGAGTGTCGCTTTGGATGCACAAATTAATAATATGATGTATTGAAGTGGGTTCAGATAGTCAATTCTGAACTTAATAGATGATGCACAAATAATATGATGTATGATAAATTTAGACGGGTACAAATAGACGTTCAACAACAACAACTAAAAAAAATAGAGCACCAACTCAAATTTCAATTAAATCCTTGAACTATACTACTTCTTAGTAGGAGTAATCATTCAACTACAATCACAATATTATGTGACCCTTGAACAGGGGCGGCTTTACCCTATAGCTTTGGGGTGCGGCCGACCCCCTAAAATAATTTTTTTTTGTAATAACAGTGGAGAATTTTTTTTATAAACACGTATCTATGTGTAATTGACCCCCTTATTTTTATACATTAACCCCCTATTTTTATCTATTACTCTATAATTATATGTATAGTATTAAATATACAAATATATATGTGATACGGAAAAAAATTGACAAATTTCTGACCTCCATATTGAAATTCCTGCAGCCGCCCCTGCCCTTGAATGCTGTTACTTCTCATCATTCCACATCCGTTGATTTGTTCTGTCTTTTCTTCTGGATCAAAATCCTTAAATTTAGACAATGAAGCTAATTCACCAACACATTCAGCTATTTTCTCTGTACATAAAACAACATATTTCAATACTAAAGCTGCAACAGCCACATGAATCAATTGTTGAAGATCTATATCTTTGCATCCATCAGTTTTCAGCAGTTGGTTGATGTTATCTGCATCTTCCATTGCTTTAAGAATGTGTGGATCTACGACGGGTGGTTTTGTCATTATACTGATTGCTAATGCTGATTTCTTGAGTACATTACTGCATTTTGTGCTCATCTGTGTGCATGATTCCTCGAACATGGCTCGGATATCTTGAGATATCTGCAATATATAGACAGTAGACACACAAAAAATTGTGAATGACCAATTATGTTTATCATGACAATTTTACAACAATTAGTACCAAAGCAGTACCTTAACCCCAGATTTAAGGTAGCAATTAAGAGAGTCAAGGCGGTAAGCGCATTCTCGAGCGAGGGATCCAATCTTTAAGTAATGTTCCCATGGTTGCCTGTACCTAAACTTGCCATGTCTAGGCTCCCATTTCGCGAAATTCACCTGCGTGCATTCATTATATAAACAGTTCATGTTCCTCCTTAACTCTCTGCTCAAATACTCCATTTTTTAAGTCAAAAGGTATAAGCATGTCATTGTGCTTACCAATGAATCCTCAATGCTTTTTGAATTAAATACACTTCTATACTCATCCAACTTTGTTTCTCTGTCATTTGAGTCCTCATCATTTGATGAATTTGCAAAGAATTCTTCACCAAATCCTGTATATATATAGAACTCACTTCATACTAGTACTAGCTAAGAATGAAAAGTCGATTCTAGATATGATCATTATGGCAGCCGTAGCTAGAGCAGTAGGTTTGGTTCGGTGTCACGTACTAAAAACCGCGTACGCACCTTCAAGAAAAACCCCAAGTTTGTCAATGTTATTAGCAACAAGATCATGAAGATCTTTACCAGCCCAAACAGGGAATATAAGAACACAAACAACCATTGTGACTGAACAACCAATGAGTATTGTTGACAATCTTGTAATAGCCTTCTCCAACACCTCATCCTCTCGATAACCGGATACACAAATCAAGCTGAATAATAATATGAAAATAAGAAGTCCATAATCATATCTTGCTTTCAGCTGTGGGAAGAACCTCATAAATGTAACAACACCACCTGCATCCAAAAAAAAAACTAGTTCATTAAATCACAACTGTATATTCATGCCAAATCTCAATCATTTTCTTTTGATTTTGATTGATTTAATAAATAGTACGTAATGCGTACATACCAATGAAGAAAACAAACAATCCGAGCAATATGGGTTCTAATGACTCAATGTCTGGAAAACTTGCCATCAGATGTGCCCCAGCTCCTAGTGCACCACCAAGCAACGTCGCGATTGCTCTGTTTATTCCTTTTCCAAATGTAGCTCCTGCAAATATTTTTGATCGAATCCATATCAGTATAAGTGCAGCTACTTTAGATGCATTTGATACTAATTTGAATGGAAAATGTACATGTATATACAGAGCTTCTAGATTTTTTTACCTAGAGAGAATTCGAAAACTACAACAGTCATGACATGCAGCCCACATAGCAGATACACCAAGGCCTTTATAAATAGGATCAAAGTAATACACTAATGATACCAATGCAAACGAGATGAAGAGTCCTTAAGTGGTCTAGGGAGAAGGCTGAGATGGTGGTCAGGGTGAAAGGGGTGCACCATCTCACTTGGTTGTCCAGCACAGTTTTTGTCCATTAAGCAAACGCATTCAAGACAAACATAAACAAGATCATCCTTCCCAAAAGATTCAAAACAAAGACGACACCCAAATTCACGGTCGTTGTCCTTTGGATAATCACACCCAAAAAAAAGGATGACTTTTTATGTGACCCTTTTGGCATCCATTTTATCTTTGTTTTTTAATGCAGCGGAAGAAAGATCCAATGCAACAATCCAATGCGAGGCAATACAACACAAAAAAAAAAAAAATATATATATTCCCGGAAGAGTCGGAAATACGTGCGCCGAGGAAATCAAGTCTACAAATTACTATGGACTCCGGAACAACCGAAAAAGATGTGCACCGGAGTGAGATGCTCTCCAAAAATACCACAACTATGGACTCCGAAAAAATCACCGGAGTGGAGATGCCCTCCAAACATCATTCTTAATGGACTCCGGAAATAGCTCGGAGTGGAGATGCCCTCCGAGATCAAAGTATTGTCACCGAGCAAACTCAACCTCCAAACCCGGTCTCGTTTGAGGGAGGGTAATAAAAGATAATGCCAAGAAAAGATAATTCCAAAAATAAGTGATACGATTGCCATAGATTTGAGTTGAATTTAAATAAAATATTAGTAGTTTATTTAAGTTTATCTAGAAAGATAAGATCTAGTTTTATCTTTTGTTTAGTTTAAATATAATCTATGTCTAAATTCTCTTCTATATAAAGAGAAGCATTGTATTCATTTTTTCATCAACTCAATAAACAAACAGTTTGGACTCTTTACGTTTCCGCACGTATTCTGATTTTCTTCACTTGGCATATCTGTTCATGAGTACAAGGTTCAGCTGATGTGGATGGTCAAGATGATTAACTACTTCAGAATCTTTCACTTCAACAAAAATGTGTACGGCCAGCATTATCATCAACTCGATCTTGATATTCCATCCCCTCAGAACTCTCTAAGAGGATTTGAGAAGTTGCTTCAGGCCGGAATGACTTAGATTTTCAGAGTTGGATCTTGGCAATCACCAAAATCAGAAAGGAAAAAAAGAAGAAGGGCATATATATATGCTACTAATTACTTTAATATGATCTAACCCATAGCTTTATTTGGTCATATATGGCATTCCCTCAAGTTTCATTCAGAAAGAAATTTTCCCTTCATATAAAAAGATCAAAAAAAAAAAAAGAGAAAGAAAGAAAGAAAGAAAACCAAATAAACAGAAGATTCAAAACCCTCATGTATATTTACCGCTCAAAACCCTTATGAAACAACTTTTATTAATCAGACCATAACGCTAAAACACAAGTGTTGTTACAAGCATTAGTAGAAGAAATCAAAAAGTATCTTACATCAAGACCCCAAGCTAGTCTAACATCTCTACATCGACGACGACGCTGTAGAAAGAAAGACATAAGCGGGTTTTTTAACATAATCTCTAACCAACATAATTAATCTCTTACCAGGCCATAAACAACACTTAGGAAGAAATACGCAAAATTCTATTAGTATATTTTTGGGATCTAACAAATAATTTAGGTGCACTTGCCATTTTGAGTGTTATATAAAAGGAAAAGGTGTGAAACCTTCGATACAGATATTTATCATATAAACGAAAAAAGTATTTAAGAAGACATGACCAAACCTTCGATATAGATAGTATTTATCATATATATGACACAAGTTGAGATGTATCTTCACTATTTCCGGGAGATTTATTCCTAACTATGCATGGGTATATACCATTGTTGAAACTCTTTCAATTCTTTTGTTGTACAATTGTTTTAATTCTTCAGCCATTTCGTCGTCTTTCTCCTCCTCAACATCTTCAATTTCTCCATTCAACTCATCCAGCTCAACTTCCGAGTCTTTGCCTTTTTCACCACTAGCACTAGTTGATGCTGCTTCTTCTTCATCTTTTTCTTGTATTCGATCCAAATCATTTTGCAAACGAGGAAGCATCTGCACATTTTTTCACGCAAACACAAAACCCATTGTTACCAGAATATCCAAATCTTCAATTAATACAACGTTAATTTCAGATCTCATCACTGTATATTATGTGTGTATATATGGCCTATATTTCAACTTTTAACAAGTTGATTGTGCATGCCTGACATTTTGCAAGTCATTTTTGTCGGATAAATATGGTACCTCGGATATAAGGCAATGAACATGAGCAACAAAGTGGCATTCAGAGAAGAAATAGGTAGGATCTTTTAGATTTCTACTCTGTTCACAAGCATTGCAATATATATAACTCTTGTTCTTCATCTTCTTCAGGCAAAGTCCTTAATTGCAGCAGCAGTCGTAAAAGTTAGAGGATCACAATGACAGTCGTACTTGATCGTTTGTGGCAAGGAAGGTAAGCAAATGGTCATGGACATTAAAATCACAATCCACACAACGAAACAAATACTTATTTCCACGCGAATGGCAAAAATTACAAGCCGATTCTCTGATGTTAATGTCGAAATAAGCAAGAGGCCGGGTGTTTATGAATTTCAGAAATGAAGATGGTATGAAGCTTGGCTGTATCACATTTAACATCTAAAACGACGTCGCAAATGAAGACGAATTCGCCGCTTCCATTTCCACATGATCTACAATAATAACTGGAATGCACCGTCATGTTCACTGTATTCTCGAACAATATCAGAGAATGTTGCGGGTGAGAAATTTCTTGGGGCAAATCCGCGCAACATTTGTGAAGCAAAATGCCACATTGCAGGCAGACATGAATCAGTTCACCACCTTCAAATCCTAGCCCGCATCCATAGCATTTACTGGCAAAATTGTTGAAATTAGTTGAACATATGAATTAAAGAATGGGGATGGGTTTTAGGATGAAATTCATTTCCTTTGTCTGGATCTGAATCTTCTGCTGTTGGGAACAAAATAGCACAGTGAACATCAACTGTAAAATTACAAGAAGAAGAAGAATAAACACTAGTGTGAGAATCAAAACGCATAGCACAGAGGCTGCAATGCAATGCAATGAACCAAAAGGTTTTCGATTATATAGCTTTAGAGAATGTTGAAGATGAAAGGGATGCGTAATTTCTCTTGGCCGGCGAAGAGCACACCATTGATCGAACATGAAACCGCACTCGATGCAAAGATATACTTCCTCTGCGATTACAACATTGCAGTGGAAGCATTTGTTTACATAACCTTTGGGATTGTCACACACAAAAAGAGGATTGTTGGTGATGAGAGTTAACTGATCGATAAACTCTTTTTGCTGGTGAACTTTAAAGAAGAACATTTTAAATGCAATACTGAATTCGCATTCGTATCCGTATCCTGGTTCCAAAAGGGAACAAACATTGCAGCCAAGGATGTTTTTGTGGCAAAGAAGAACGATATTCTGGGGATGAAATGGATGATTGAAACGTAGAGGAAGTTGAGTACAAGATCTACAGATAAAGAAAATCACATTTTCTGCAGCTAAACATAAGTGAGGATAAGATTTCTCTTTCACACCATTTTGCAATTTACGCCATCTTTCTCTAATCTTGATAGCCATAGGGGATGTCTGTGGCCTGGAACTGTAACTACTTCAATTTCTGTTTCCATATTTGTGAGGAAATTGGGTAAACAAAGTAGTAGTAGTAGTAGTAGTAGTAGTACAGTTAAAGATTCATTGGAAGGAATAAATAGCCTTTATTCCTTTCTACTTTCTCAAGAAAAGGAAATGCTTTGCTTTGAAGCCATGTTTTTTACCTTTCTTTTCACTGGAGCTCAAAAAGGACATATTTTTCAAAAGAAACACACACACACAGACACACACAATACGAATCATAGCAACCCGAGAGGATTTGGTATCGTATTTGTACAAACAATTACGAAACAGAAACATTGATTTGCACAAGTGCTATTACAATTTTGCTTCAAAAACACAGGTGCTACATAATATTAAAGCTTCTATCACAAATGGCACAACTATTAATTTAGTAATTCTAGCAAAGGTGGGAGCTAAGGAAAGTTAAAGAACAATGTTTTTTCTGTTCCTTTTTACATAAACGATATACATCACATACGGTATACGACTCGCTGACGCACGTAGCAGTGTTAAGAACAAGCTTTGATGTCTAGAAAATATGACTCACAGTCACTTTCGTAACCAATGTAAATAGGTTGCCTGTACCCTGGAAGTATCTGTCTCTCCCCTGTTAAATGTGTTTTCTGATCTAGTTTGTGTTGGAGAAGCCGTATACGCTCATTACGCTTGTCCATAAGCATATCGATTCTTCGTGAGATCCCATCTATTTCTTCCTTAAGAGCTATGATCTGTTTGCTTAGTTCTTGGGCTAGCTGCAGTTTTCCATCTTCTTCCTCCTCATTTGAATCACCTCCTTTTGTCTCTTCTGAATTATCAGCACCCATTCCTGTTTCCGACTTGATATTTTCGATTTCTTGGACTAACTTTTCTGATGTACTTTCTAGGTGAGGTAGAATCTGTAAAAATAAATAAACTCAGAATTCAGCCTGTAATCTATGATCTAACCTGCTCAGGTATGATCATGGTTGTCAAAAAATGATAATGCATGTGTCATAACAAGACCATAAAATTGTATCTTTGAGGAAAAGCTGGAAATGGAATATACCTCTGAGAAGACGCAACGAATATGAGCAACAAAGTGACATTCAGTGCAATAATATGTAGGATCAGCTATCTCTCTTGTATCTTCACAAGCGCATTGCAATACAACTCTTTGTGCCTGTAGTCATAATCATAGTAATCTTCATCGTCGTCTTTATTATATTCATCTGGATAATCCTTTATTCGCTTAGTAGTGAAGGTGAGGGGATCACAGTGGCATTCATGTTTTATTGTCTTTGGTAAAGAAGGATGGCAATGTTCATTGATATTGAAGTTGCAAAGGTACACACCTGAAACCATTTTTGTATATGGGGCGCGATAACAGATCCCACAACGGCAGTAACTGAAATTGAAATCTACCAAAGCTAAAGAATGCTGATGAACTGCAGATTTTACAATGACAAGTTCCGCCGTAGCACATCTTACATCCAATAAGAAATCACAACTTTGACAAATATAGACAAAATCACCATGACCATTTCCACATCCTCCAAGCTTACTATCCACGGAATTCTCATGCAAGATGAGGGGATGCTGGGGATGGAAATGGTGTGTGATTTTTCTGGGTAAATCAGCACAGGATTTGTGTAAAAGAATTCCACAGTACTCAAGGCAAGCATAAATAGCATCCTTGAATGGTAAACCACATCCGTATTCCGTAGCATTTATGATGGAAATTCTTTCTGCTGCTATGGCATTCGATCAAGGGATGAGGGTGAGCAGATGATTGAATCAGAGATAATTTCTTATCGCTTTCTAAAACAGGCATCAGACTTGCACATTGGAAATCAATATATATGCTACAGGTTGAGCAAGAATAAACAACATCCTTGAAAAAAAAGGTAACTTGAATATGCAACGCAACGAGTTGAAGAATCCTTAGGAAGGCTAGGCACAAGGCTGAGATGGTGCTCAGGGTGAAAGGGGTGCTCCATCTCACTCGGTTGTCCAGCACATTTTTTGTCCATTAAGCAAACGCATTCAAGACAAACATAAACAAGATCATCACAGCTTCCCAAAAGATTCATAACAGAGACGACACCCAAATTCACGGCCGCTATCCTTTGGATAATCACACACAATAAGAGGATGTGGGTGCTTCATCCTTGACTTTCTGTGTTACCCTTTTGAGTGGGCATCAATTTAGCACAATTCAGGTCCAAGCAAAATCCACACTGCTCACAGTGATGTAGGTAACCATAACATATGTCAATCCACAAGCTTTGCAGCCAATGGGCGAGTTTTTATCGAGGAGGATAATAGAATGTTGTGGATGAAAAGGATGCTTCATCTTGGATGGAAGTCTGGCACACTTCCTGCATACCACATAGTAGCACCTCCCACATGCAAAGGCCAAGTCTTTTGAAACATCTGTCTTGCAAACTTCACATTTTGCATATCTGTTCATGTGTACAAGTTTCAGCTGATGTGGATGGTCAAGATGATTGATAACTTCAGAATCCATCACTTCCCAAAATTGTGGGCAGTCGACGTGACCAACAACTTGAACTCGGTATTCCATCCCCTCAAAAAACAGTGGGCAGCGTTGAACTCACGCGGTTGCAGAGAGACCTGGAAGATATTGATGAAGAAGTTTGAGTAAAGGTTCCAAGAATTAGACCAGGAAGAGACTTTAAGAATTCCTTATAAAGAGAGGTGGCAACAAAACTCTTGAGAGGATTGAGAAGTTGGTTGAGGACTGACTTAGTCTTTCAGAGTGGATCTTATCAATCACCAAATCTTGAAAGAAAAAAGAGCATATATGCTCTTCTTGTTGACCAAAGTAGAAGGCTCCATTTTTTTCAAGATTCTTCATCATTAAGTCCCACGTTCTTCATTTTCACTCTCTTTTCTCTTTTTGGCCAAATCTTAGCCTCAGGCACAAGCCATGAATCTATTCTACTCTTCCTTCCTTCCATGAGCTTAGGAACCCTATACCAAATTTCCAAAGAATTTCACCTGCAACAAGAGCTTCATTGTCCCTTTACAAATGAGGCAATCAGCTCCATGATGCATTAGTTTCACACACAAAAATCTGGTTTGATCTGGTGTTAAACGATTTTATGTTTTTAAATGGAAACCAAATAGTATTAAATGGTAACTACATAAAAATGAACTAAAAAACCACGGTTAATGTTTTTTCAGTTTGACTCGGTTTGGTCCAGTCTGGTTAGCTTGATACCCAAAAAGTATATACACCCCCTATTTTTTTGAGCTAAACTAATTATAATTTATGACGCAGGACAGAACCGACCTAAGTAACCACTTCTATATTTTTTTCTTATCAGAAAGAATAATCAAGATTTATACTATAAACGCAATATCCAAAGTGTACAACAGAGGCAAAACGGTATGCATTCTAATGAAAAACAATCCTTACATTCCTGCAACATTGAGCATATAGTTTCTAACCGTAAAAAAGAAAAGAGAGCAAAGAATGCAACCAAAAGCAGAGAGAAATTGAATCAATTTTGTTTCTAAGGAAGGGAACCTTTTCAAAGACGACTACAACTTAAGGGCAGCAATTGCTTCAGGCTTAAAATCGACCCTGAGACCCAAAACTCTTCTGACCTCAGCAGGATTCAATCTCCAGGTCACAGGTCCAGAATTTTCACCCCAAAAATCTAAAATCTCGGAGACCTTCTCAAGATTCAAGATGGTAGCCATTTGTGTGAGTCTAGCAAATTTGTCCCTTACAGTCCTCTGGGCCATGCTGGAAAAATGGCTAACTAGAGTCCTGACATCCCTGTCCAGTTGTAGACCACCAAGCTGACTGAACCTCTTTTGCATCATGATCACCTCAAGTCTTTTCACAATGAAATCAATGATAAGATGTACTAAGGAATCGTAATTGTCTGCTGTCATCAAGGTTTGAAGCCATGCGACATTAACATCAACCGAGTGAAGAAGCCTTTGTACCCATGGGTCATTGACCTCGTTGTCAGCGTATTCAGCCTCGGAGAGCTCATAGCTGATGGTTGCAACGTTATCTAATACTGGGCGAATTCGGGGTGTAATTGTCGAGCTAAGTTGTTCCATTCCAGCATGCAAGGCCTTCTTAAAAGCATTACTCATCTCATTCAATTCAGATAAACAAGACTTCAATCTTTCTCTGTCAGCTGGTGCAGGAAATACCTCAGCACATTGTTCTTCAATCTCACGCCTTAGTTTTAGCGCATAATCGCTGCTCACATCCATGTTGTTCAAAACTGTAGCAATCTCCGTACCAGTCTTTTGGACAGCAGCACCACCCAGGAATAGTTTTGCCCCAAGATTAGGCTCTCTCATCTTCTGCTGCAATGCTTCGTTGTATTCACTGCCCAATAGGCTCACTGCATTGCTTAGAACAGCAATGACGGAGTTAACATTGGCAGTGGATATGGACCTCCGGCAACAACTCTGCAACACATAAAACACATCGTCCACCATCGATGTAGTAAGACTATCAAACACATGTTCATCAATCTTGATAGCCTTCCTAACATTTTCAACCATGAAAAAGCCTTCTAAGATCACATAATACCCAGTGATATCTTGCAACACTCTGCTCAAATTACCACTCCTAAAAGCTTTGGTGGCACGGGGAAGTAATTCAGGATCCACAGAGCTCAAAGCTCTTATTTTGGAAACTACATACTGGGTGTAGTCCTCTCCTAACTGTGTCAGGGACAAAATTTCGTTTAAATAGATTTCAATCTCTCTAGGATCAGGCCCTTGAGACTCATCAGAAAGGGAATTGCTCTTGTATGAATTAATCTCCCAAGTTAATTTAGCTAACTTACGATATTCCATGTATTTAGCAAGGATGGAAGAACCACGGGAATCGCACTCTTCTTGAAGCTCACATATGGCATAAACAAGGCCATCCTCTCCGCACAAGTTGCTAAGTATATCGCTATTCTCTTCAATTGCCAATACAATATCCTTAAACAGATTGGTCAAGCAGGTTATGAAGTTTAACTGATTAGGATTGTGCAAGGACTGCTCCAAGATATCCAACAATTGCTCCAATTGCATCCTTGATCTAAGAGCGATCACCTTTCTCAAATAACTAACATAAACTTGCAGTCCTTCCTCTTCCATCCCCAAAGGCGGATAGAGCTTAATGAAACGGATAACATTAGGATGATCCTGCTGGTCAACAGCGGCAGCTAGACGCTTTCTAACGATTCCTTGCAGCTGTTTCTTTGCAACTAAAAGCTGGTCCCGTTGATCGGAGGCAGAGTCCTTGAACTTGGAGTCAATTTGGAGGAATGTCTGGACATGGTTGGCTGCTGAGTCGAAGTCCTCCGATTGAAGAGCCTTCTGAACGCCGTCGAGGCAATGGGAGCGTTCAACGATAGCATCTATGCGTACAAGAGTATCAGAGACCCGAGATTGTGCTGTATCAAGCTGACGGACTTTGGCGCTGACGTGATCTGCAAGATCGGAAGTGGAGCGGACGTTAGACAGCAAATGATCGGAATCCGCTTGGACGATGTGGAGGACGTCGGCAGATTTATGAAGAGAGGTGAGCTGCCGGTCAAGATCCGGGCGTTGGGAGAGGAGGGAATCAAGCTCTAGATCAAGGGCTCGTTGGTAGGCGATGCATTCGTGGAGAAGACGAGTCATGGCTCCGACGTCCGTCAGCTTTCGTACCTGCTCAACAGCATCCACCGTGCCGAACCGGACCGACGACAGACGAGGGCTGCTGTCGTCATCAATGGACGCCATTTATTTCAATCAGAATCAAGAGAGCCAAACAAGGGAGGGGAGGTTGACAATTTTACCGTCGTCTATCTCTGCGATCTGAAAGCTATTTACCTTGGATTAACAGAAGGTTTGGAATGGCCCCCATTCATTGGGGAATCCGAAAAATCTGAATTGAGTTAATAGTGAACCTGAAGAAGAGGATGACCGCTCACAATTGGAATCCATGGCTGCCAGCATCACAACTTCTCTCATTGAATAATAGTAACAATTAGCCTTGATAGCGAGGAGTACATGAAGGTGAAGGGAACCTCATTACACAATACCTACCAGCTACAGCTACAGCTACAGCTAAAGCTAAAGGCCGTGGCTAACAAATGGACAGAAATATTTCTTTGTCAAAACGAAAGCAAGAAACAACGAGTGACAATCTTCCTGAATTTTTCCGACGAGAGACCATTCTTCTTTGTAGCCTGGGAATCTGGGATGTGCAGTGCTCATATTAATTTTTCTTTGAGAAGTACGAAGTGAAATAACAACAAAATTTGTCAAATTTTTGGAGTATTAACGAATCATATCAAAGGTCGGTTACAATTTTTTTTTGAGTAAATTTTTTTTATTAATCAAGATCCGTCAAACAAGCGTTCAAAACGTCGTTCAAGCGAGGAGCCCCCGATGTACGAAGAGATACAAATAAACCACGTATGCAAAATAAAAAATGCGCACAAGCGTTTCCAATACGTCGAATAAACGAAAAAGAAACATCGTCAAAACTAGGTAGAAGAGCCAAACAATCTTGAACTAAACAACCCTGAGCCGTAAGGTCCACGCCCGGCCGCCGAAGCTTCGAAACGCACGCCAAACAGTCGCTTTCAACCACTATTCGCCGAATCCCTAGCTACACCGCCTCTTCTAAGGCTAGGGAGATAGCCGTAAGCTCCATGTACTCCACCGGATCACCTGGGTCAAAATGATATGCAAAGGAGTGGAGTATAGTGCCATTTGAGTCCCTGAAAATCACTCCAATACCCGCCGCAGCCTCGCGGGATCGATGCATCAACATTGCCTTTGACCACACCCATCGGAGGCCTCGCCCATTTGTCAGGTAGATGGGGCATCGACGCCTGGGTCCGATAGTTTATCATGGCCGTTACATACTCATCTGAGGCTGCCAGAGACCACGTACATATCGCCGAGACATACACTGCATGATTATCAAAGACTGCTGAGCAGCGCGCCTTCCAGATTCCCCACATGAGCCACACGAACTTTGCCGCGCCCTCAGCCCCCTGCTCCTCCAGCAACCTACTAAAAAACTCTGCAAAGGTAGCGGAGTGGAGGCACTGTAAAATCCCGCTAAATGGCGACACCCTCCAAATTCGAGCTACCATCTCACATTCAAAAAACACATGCCATAGTGTTTCCAGAGTCTCCCCGCATGCCAAGCAAACACCATCCCCCACATTCCGCCGCCTCAAGCCCTGACCAATAGCAAGACAATCATGCAAACATCGCCACAAGAAGTGTTGAATACGTGGTTGGACCGCAAGCCGCCAACAGTCTCTCCAAATCTTACTCGCCCTGCTGAAGTAGACAGCCCTGCCACTGTCGATGACTGATAGAGCGATAAGGCCAGATAATACCCTGACCGCACAGTGCATACGCCTCGACGATCATAATGCCAGATGCGTCGATCCGGACGTCCCCCAGGAGCCACTGTAGTCTCTAATATAGCATCTGCTTCCCAAGGCCTAAATAATTGTCGACGATGTGCATCCCATGCTCTAGTGCCGGGAATAAAGAGAGCTGAAACAGTGGAATCCGCCGGAAGTTCATGCTCTGCGAAAGGTATACGGAACGAAGGTTGCCTAATAGTCCATGCATCCAGGAAAACATATACCGACTCCCCATCGCCCACTCTCCACCTCAGCCCATTGTATAGGAGATCCCGACCTTCCAGAATGCTACGCCACAAGTAAGATGGCCGAGCCCTTAGAGCAACTGCCAGGATTGTGCTGTTCTCAAAGTATTTCGCATGTAGGACTGCATCAAGAAAGCCCAGACTGGTCATAATTCTCCAAGATTGCTTCGCCAATAATGCCAGATTAAAACATTCCAAGTCACGGAAACCCAGGCCTCCCAGGTTTTTCGGTAGACAACAGGTCTCCCAATTCTTCCAATGAATCTTGCGCTTATTATCCGTATCTCCCCAAAAGAAACCCCGAATCAGTTGCTCAAGCTCCCGGATGAGGGTGGTGGGTAGCTTAAAGCACTGCATAATGTAATTGGGGATGACTTGAAGAGCTGACTTAATAAAAATTTCCTTCCCTGCTGGCGAAAGCAGCTTATCCTTCCATCCTGCTACCTTTTTATGAATTTTATCTCGTAGAAAAGCAAATATCTGGCGCTTATTCCGCCCAATCATGAATGGTAGCCCCAAATATTTACCCGTGCCATCGCCTAAGGGAATCTGTAGCTGGTCTGAAACCATATCGCGCACCTCCTCATAGACCTCCTTCGAGAAATATAGGCTTGATTTGACTCCTTCTGTTAATTACTAAAAAGAAGGTTGTTGCTGATTTCGATTTAAACCTACCTGCAGAGCACAATTTTGATCTGAATAAATTGCCGGAAGGTGATTTTTTTTCTCCAGAAAAAGAGCTGCAAAAGTCAATTAAAGCTATGTTGAAGATCTATCTCCCTAATTACTATTGAAGCAACTAGCCCAGCAAAACCTAATCCACTAGATCAAAGTTGTGGATTTGATGGTGTTTTTTTTTTTGTTTTTTAGTTTTGATGATAATGCCAGTTTGGGTTGAAGTTTGCAGTAGATGTTGTTTGTATGGGTTATTCCCAATAGTACTTCTTTGCATATGAAAGTCAAAGACGGTTGGTAATTTGATTCAGTTGTTGCTTTCAAGAAAAAATAATTTTCGGTATTTGGCAGAATAAGTTTTTCGAATCTGAAGATGTGCCAATTCACCAAAGATGATGTTTGACTTATTTAATTAGTTATTTATGGCTATAATTTTTATGATGATCCATACACATGCTTATCAGCTGTCACAATGTCAAATTTTAAACAAGCTTTTGCCGATTTGTCTCTACACTCTGATATCCCTACTGGAATTGAGGTTTTGATACCTTAGGTTACAGATGTCAACGGAAATAACATGAACTCGTTCACGGGAAGTGCTTCATACCAGTCTGCTTCCATAATTTTGTTTGAAATTTTCAAATTGTACAGGTTAATCATAGAAGTGTAGCGTAGAAGTGTTATTTTTATTTTTCTTATTTTCCTCCTTGTATAAAGAATGTTTTCCACTTGAACTATATGAGAAGTACTCCAGTAAAAATAATGAACAAGCAATACTTCATCAATCAAACTAACAGAAGTGAGTTGCACTTTCACAGAGCTTTAAACTTCAAATCATAGTTAAATTTATTGAGCTTTATCCTTCGTTGGATACACTTTTATATTTTATCGCTGTCGATAGAACTACTCATTTGATGTGACTACGTTGCGTGTCCGTTGTCCAGTAATATCACAAAGAATAAGAGATACATGCAGTTTTGGTATAATGAAAGAAATAAATTGAAAGATAAGGTTAAGATATTGACGAGAAAATGATTTTACTAATGAAAATTAAGGTAATACTCTGACATCAATATTTTAACTTAGGTACTCTACTACCTCTTGTACTAATGTCTGATCACACTTAATCTGTGATACAAGAGTACCCAGACGTTCTAACCTCTGTTTGTTAATATGCGGGATTTTGTATCTGTTGGAGCCCTTTGCCATCATGATCTCCACCATGCATAATTGCAAAGTCAAAAATATACGGTTCGACTTTACTGCAGAATATGCTTCAAATGCCTTTAAGACGGCATTAACAAGGTCATCAACAGTTTTAGGTGACTCCTTATATTGTAGAGATTGGATTGCATTAAAAAATCCAAGATCCAAAATGTTCAAATCCGGAGAGTTTGCTGGTTGTCGTATAAGATGAATATTCAATCCACTCTCTGTAACTGCTTGGCGGAATTCTTGATCATCGTCATCGATGTGTGTCTTCGCATTATCCCGTTGAATAAAAATTGGAGACGAGTCATCTTCTCGGCCATTTTTCCTTAATGGCCGGTAAAACCTTTTCAATTAAAAATGATCTTATAACTTGCCTTGTCACTGAGGTTATTGGCTTTAACTCAAGCGTACCCTTAGATCGATTAATACTGTTTCTTTTAGCCGGCTCTTGTGTGACAAGAGGGAATACTCCAATCTTTCCTGAAAACAACTCATTCCCTTCTTCACCAAACCTCGGACGGGCGACAGCTGCCAAAAACATAACCTTCCCGATATAATTTTTGTTTTGGACTGTGCGCATAGGATCTTCCTCATCGGGTAGCAAATAGTAAACCTCGGTTTTTTTGGTCATGTAAAACCACTTTTCGTCTAAATGAATGATATTGTCCATCTTTTTAAAAGTAGGATCATGTGGCATGGTAATTTCATCTAACATTGAGAAGCAAAACTGCAAACGAGATTTTTTATTTTCTTCTTTGAGGAAAGGCCTTAACGTATTCGTATGACGTCTTAGTTCTCCATTTTTTAGATACTTGAATATTGTGGATTTGCTGACCTCTAAGATGACGGATAAAGACTCCATAGTTGTCCGTTGATTCAAAGGATAAGAACGGAGCACCTCCAAGTTTATCTCCTTTCGTTTACGGCCACAATTTCTTTTTCCGTGTGACACATCACCATATGGATTGCTTTTCGCCTTTGCCCATATGCGTTGTACAGTGCGCATTGAAACCGAAAATGCTTCAGCCACGTTCTTTGTCACCCCTTGTCTCAATACCCCATTGACGCTTTTCTGTAAAGTCAGTTGATGCACTTTGCTACGGTCTATATTGCCTAACATTTTTCTTGATTGGGTCTGAACGCTTAATTCCTCCAAATACGCATGCCCATCATCAATTCCTTAAAAATCAAAGCATTCTCATACAAAGAGTAAGAACATGTAGCACAGTAAATGAATGAAAGTAGTCAAATGCAATTACAGGCATGATGGAAAAAAATAAAAATAAACAATGACCTACTGTTGATTTCGTGAGAACTAAAATAAAAAAAATAAAAAAATAAAAAATTATGGTACCGTTGTTGATCTCTTGATGATCTTCATTATCCATTTCTTCATGACTATCTTCTACATATGGATCAACGTTCAAGTCAAATATCGGAGGATCTATGTTTAAATATTCAACTAATGATCACTATTCAAGTCAAACATCGGAGGACTCATATTTAAATCTACATGGAATAAGAACGTTTGGTGATTTGTATTTGCCATCTTCTTTGAATTGTCTTCTCAACTCAGACATAGTGGCTTTTTATAACAAAACTTTTGGAGGGAAAAATTGGTAGGATGCAAAAATGATTTGAAAAGATAAATAGGAAGGAAAAAAAATTAGAAATAAAACACTGCAGATAGAGATTGAAAATCGGGGAAAATGACGTTGAAGGATGGATTGACAGGTATTGGTAGGAAGTCAAGTAATGTATAATTATTTATTTATTTATTAAGAAATTTATTTATTTATTTGAAAGGCTGCTAATGGATAGTTGATAAATTGTAAATCTTGTAGACGTATCCTTGTGGTCAACGAGGCCTAGTTGAGTTGGCCAAAAACATGGGCCTTCTTATTTACAGCTGGGAGTATTAAAATAAGTGCTATCGTCACAACGTAATTATTATCGAATTGTTCTTTTCACTGTTTTTTATTTATTTTCAGTAACACACAAGTTTCTTGTTTTAATTTTCAACACCACACTAGGAACGTCAGCGTCACTGACGTTCGTTTTCGATAATAACGTCAGTAGAATGACTTTTTTCACCCGTGACACATTCATAGTTATAACGTCAGTGTCACTGACGTTATTATCGAAAATCAATGTCAATGCTAGTGACATTAATATCGAAAACTAACGTGTCGTTATTTTACACAAAAATAAAAACAATCGTGGTGCTTGAGCCAGAAGCAAATGCCAGGGCCGGCCCTCATGTGAGGCCGGAGAGACGGCAGAACGCCCAACGGTAAATGTTTTGCTAAAAGAAAAAAAAATCCGTATAGATTCAATCCGATCCAACCTAATATAATATGTCTTTTTTTTATAAAAGCCCAATTTTTTTTTACTCCAATCGATAAAGGTCCCAATAAAAAAATTTACTTTGCTCAATAAAAAAAATTAGACATACAAACAAGTTTTATTATTTATTTGTTTGGAAAACTATAGAAATTAAAAATAATATATAATTTTATATTATTCTATATCTATATAAAAAAAAGCACACAAAGAAAAATAAAACAAACAAACAAAAATAAATTGAATTTTGTATTTACGGATGTTAAAAACGTTATAAGTGTGTTTTTCAGGCCTTAGCAAATGCGTTTCCAATAGGTAAACTTTTTTGACAATCTAACAGTAAAACTGTAGGGCCAATAAAAGTCGTCTTAAAATAATGAAACTTCTTAAACTTGTTGACATGCGGAGCCACCCTTTCCGCACCCGTAGCCGGGGCGGAACTAAGTGAGGGGTGGGGTGGTCTCAAGCCCCCACCCCCCAAATTTAGAAAAAAAAAATTTATTATTGTATTAGTAGTAGTGTTAATATTAGTATGTTATGTGTCTTTTTCTTGAACAAAAGACTTTATATCCTAGTGGTTTAAGAATAAACCTTTTTTAGTCTCCATAATTCTAGGTTGTAAGTTCAAATCCCACTACCATACCAAGACCACCCCATATTTCTTTCCCGGATTTTTTTTAGCTTTGCAGTTTATATACCAAGACCACCCCGAAATTTTTTTCTGGTTCCGCCACTGCCCGTAGCGGTGGCGGTCGCCTCAGCTGAAACTTTATTATTTTGTATATCTTGTATATATATCGGATATATATTGGGCCAATTATTTTAAAATGACTGATTTTCAACTTATTAGGGATAATAGGACACTCCGAAATCTTATTTAGTTATAAGGACATTCTAATTTTAAGAACGAAACTTATTTAATCATAAAGACATTCTAATTTCAAGTGGATAAAGAGGAAGAAAGAAAAAAAGAAGGAGGGAAAAAAAAAGCGTTCAAAGTAATTTAAAAAAAAAAACATAACAAAACAAACAAAAAAAAAAAACTTACTGTGTGCGTGGTTTTTTTTTTTTTTTTGTTTTTTGTTTTATAATTCACCATATTTCTAAATGTCATATATTTTGATCTAAAACTCGGATCATCATAACTTTTTCACTAAAATTCATATTTTTTCGTCTTCTTTATTCTAAAATCAAATTTGATATTTTTCCGAATAAATTTCATAAAATCAATTTTTTTCTTCATAAAAATCGACGTGACGTATTGATCACCGTCATGCATTGACCACCTACCCGGATGCATTGGCCACCGGGATCCATTAACCACCCCGATGCATTCACCGCCGCGATTCATTGGCTACCATGATGTATTGACCGCCGCGATCCATTGACAACCTTGATCAGTGACATCTCATTGTAGCGATTTATGCAATGACGTCTCATTGTAGCGATTTATGCAGTGACTTCTTATTGTAGCGATCTATGCAGTGATGTCTTATTGTATCGAATTATGCACTGACGTGTTATTGTAACGATTTATGCAGTGACGTGTTATTGTAATAATTTATGCATACCTTTGGTTGTAAAAATATGCATTTAAACCACACAAAAAAAAAACCAAAATAAATACAGTTATTTTATAAAGTTATCGAAAATTTAAACCAACACTAATCAAATAAACCAACATCAATCAAATATTAAAGATAACAAAGAAATAAAGTTACTTTACAAAGTTATCAAATGTGTGTATCAAGTTGTATATGCGGTGACATCAATATCATTGCATCAGTTATCTAATTGTAAATATAGTCATCAATGTCACTGCAAAAGTCATCAATGTCCCTGCATCAGACATCAATGTCACTGCATAAGTCGTCAATGTCACTGCATAAAACCTAACAATCATCGATCGCCGCCCTCTGCTCTTGTTTTGCATTTCTCCAAATGTGGAGCTTTTAATATGGATAGAAGTACCGGTTTGGTGAAACTACAAAGACTCTTCACTATGACTTTGTAATGACCCACACGTTGTTTGTGCCCTCCTGATAATTGGATTCATTGTGGAATCCCTCAATTCTTTAACACGATATTGAATCATTTGACGATCTTGTTTAGCTTAATGTCCCTGCATCATTCATCAATGTCACTGCATCGGACATCAATGTCCCTGCATCAAACATCAATGTCACTGCATAAGTCATCAATGTCACTGCATCTAAACAAAAAACAAAAAAAACAAAAAAACAAACAAACAAACATCAGCTCCGGCGCTTCATCATTTTTTTTTCTTCCAGCACTTCATCTTTTTTTTTTTCTTCCTTCCTTTTTTCTTCTTTATCAACTTGAAATTAGAATGTCCTTATAACTAAATAAATTTCCTTCTTAAAATTAAAATGTCCTTATAACTAAATAAGATTTCGGAGTGTCCTAAATGATCATTAATTCTCTAATGACGACCTTATAACTAATTTGCACTATATGAAATTTGTGTGGAGAAAAAGAAAATATTTGGTCTCAATGATATTTTTATTAGGTAGACTCGATATTAAATTTTGATATTAGAAAAACTACTATATCCTGCCCCGGCAACTATTTTATCTAAATCCGCCACGGCTCATTGACCCTTCTGTATAAGATGAGTAGATATAAGATACAAGTGATGTACGATTCAAAGAATACGTTTTACGAGACAAATAAAATAATTATGTGAAAAGTCACATCAAGGTGGTTTGCCCGAGTGGTTAAGGGGGAAGACTTAAGATCTTCTGCACATAAGTGCGCGTGGGTTCGAACCCCACAGCCACCAATTTTTTGCTGAATTATTAAAGTTAGAGTTGTTTGGGCCCAACAAATTAGGGATCACTTTTTGTTACAAGTGAACAATGTCATGGATTAGGTATCGGCCCAAAATAATGAGCATTTTAAGAGACAGTGAAGTAAATATACTATTGGATCATGGGTCATAAGCTGGAAGGCCTGCCCTCTTTTTTCTTTTTTGGAATTCTATTGACACTGGAACACCAAATAAACACTTCCGACACCACATTCACATATAAAATATTATGTGTAAAATTTCGAGCTGAAATATTTATGTGATGTCAGCATAACTCGCCTTTTTTTTTTTTTTCTTTTTCTTTTCGAACTATGTTGTGTTGCTTGTTTGTACTATATTTGTAGGTGGACTATGACACCCCTTATTACTTTCGAAAGTAATAAAGGATACAAGTAGAAATCCCTATCTATATTTACAACCTTGTTTTCTAGACTTTATTATGGTTAATGAATTCTTGATTTTTCTTTTGTTGTGCCTATGTCCACCAGAGTGTGTGTATATATCAACGATGCCGGTCCTATTAAATATGAGGTCATAAGTCAATTTATCATACAAAGTCCTTAATCTTTTTCAGTACAACGTATTTATAAAATTAAATCTCATTAAATATGTAGGTTACTCTCATCGTACCACTAGTATATATTATAAACATATAAATGAGATAAAAATGATATATAATTATAAATTAATAAACGTATTAAAAATTATATATAATTATCGGCCTAGTGGTTAATACTAGGTTATAATCCGGCAACAACCAGGTTCGAGTCCCGCTTGAGCGCAAAAAGGATTTACGTGTGTATCTTTCGTTTCCGCTGAAAAAGGAAATACTTCACATATTTAACACTTACTTATCATAAAATAAAATAAAAACATCCATATCCCAAACGAATAAGAGTAATCAAAAGATAAAATTTCCTCCACCATGCTATTTTTAATAAAATATTATAGCCAACACATTCAACTAAGTTATTTTATGTCAATTAATTTTTATGGTTCACATTTTGTGTACTACAGACAAATGCAAATTGACACTAGAGATGATGTGGTAATTGATTAACATTGATGAAAATAACAGTTATGTTGCCAAAGGCAAAACTAAAAAATTGAAGCTTTTACGTGCAATTGTTATAGCATTTTTTTTTATAGAGGATATTATAGCATTTTAGTAACGCAAAAGTGGGGCTGAAGAAAATCTAACGCAACAATATACTAGACGAAGGACATATCTTCATTTTGTATTTAAACAATGTAATTCTAATTGTTTCACCCGTTATTTTATTTTAAAATACACTTTTATTTCCCCAAAATTGAAATCTAAGCCCTTTTCAAAAAAAAAAAAAAATGAAATCTAAGCTAATGTGGTGAAAAAGATCCAAGTCCAAATATGATGATTTAGCAAGGGCCCTAAATTTTCAACTTTCTAGGCCCAAAAGGGGCCTGAAGCTGGATCTATCTACACGCTAGCCATGTTCCTCCAACAAAGCCGAAAAGCAATTTATATAAGCGAGTTTTATTAGCACCATGCAGATATTTGATATTACATTTTGGACACATATTTTTATATCCGAATATGTAACGAAAGTGTTTATATCGTACCAATAGAAGACACCTTTATGTAAAAATAATTTTATTTTATCTTAAAATTATACTAAGTGTTATAAACAAAACATGTTTTGTTTTGTTTACATGTGGATTTCATTTATTTATTTATTTTTTGAAATGATATGGATTTCATTTTTGTAACACTAATTGATGATAATGCTCTTTTTATTTTTATTGTTAAATCTAACGATCCATAATCGTATTACTTAGGATTAAGTTTCTTTGCATAAAACAAAAAACAAAAATTCTCCAAAAATGATTAGCTAGATAAAGATCATCCACAATCGATCATTAAAGATAAAAGATCATCCGCAACCTCATAGTTATCTAGGATTTTGTGGCATGATAATAATGGTGGCCAAAAGAAGAGAGGAGGAATAATGGACGGGGGTGGTCAGGACCGTCCTTGTGTTATCGGATACTCTAGGCAAAAAACAATTACAGCCCTTAACCTTGTGAAAAAAAAATGTTATATAACAACTATTTTTTAGATATATTATATTGAAAATTGAGCTCTAAAAGTGTAAAGTTTACCAGAGATGTAGGTTGTCGTTTTGTTGGTCTAACTCTATCCCTATGGACGGCTTTGGGTGGTATATACTTGAATGACCGAAGGATGAGTATATATTTTGTTCACACTTACCGGTATATACTCCCTCCGTTCCTTATTAATTAAGACAATTGTAAAAAAACACGTAGGTTAAGAAAGTTTTTAATTGTTTTGACTTTGATTAGATAAATAGTAAAACATCCTTATAGAAAATAAAGTAAATAATGTTGTTGCATTTAAGATAGTGTCCGAAAAATAAAAAATGGTAAAAATAAAAAAATGTATTAAATTTTATGTTGGAAAATGTTATTTTGAAACAGACATTTTTATCAATGTCTCGTTTATTTTAGAAGGGACGGAGTATTTTAATCCGAGTCCGACAACACAAAGTGTGTGTTTTACTTTATTTAATTTCGTGCAAAAAGTTTTATTTCTTTTTGTTTTTTTATTTTTAATTTCATTTCTATAGCTCTATTAAGTGAGGCGGCTTTACAGACTTCTCGTTTCTGGCTTGTGCGTTGAACAAAGTAATTAAGGCACAACAAAAGGAAACACCGGGCAGACACGATCCGAGCAGAACTCCAGATTAGTCGGATCAGTAGATTGCAGATAACGGGGGTTTAAACCAAAAAGAAAAAAAGAAAACACCTAAAACTTTATATTGAGTTGCTATTGCATGTCACAACTATTCTGATATGATAAATGATATAACCTAATATAACCGTGAGAGCTTTGATAATATCATATTTTATTATAATAATAGAAGACATCTTTCTGTATATTATAAGTGAATTTATGACATATAATGTTACGACGTTTATTGTACAGTAGAGTTATATTACTCATCCGTTTTAATTTGTTTGGGACAATTTAAAACTCAAAATATTTAAAAGGTCATCATTTAATTGGTTGTCTGGTAATTTAAATAATAACTAATTTTTTTTTTATCATTTTAATTTCTGGCACCATTTTTATTTTATGTGTACATTGGGGCAATTTAAACAATTAAAGCAAAAAAATTTGATTCTAATCAAAGTTATAAGACTTATTTTAAAACACCATAAATGAAATAAGCCTCAAACAAATTGAAACGGAAGAAATAGTAATGGAAAACATCAAAGGATGAATCACAGGAAAAGTCCGCCTCTCTTTGTCTGCTTTCTTTATTTTTTCTTCAGTTATATAAATTTTAGGTTTAGCGTGGACCAAATCTTGTTTTATATGTTAAAACCAATTGAAATTATTGAATTTAAAATGGATCCTATCTCTAAAAAAAACCACCAATCAATTTCTTTAAAATTATTGACATAATGGTCTAATACTTACATCAAAACCAACATAAAATTAGTGCTTCACTTATGATATTATTTAAAGTTTGCAATCTTACCTTTAAAAAATACATATTATTCAAAAATCATAATCTTTTTATTTTTGAGGAATATAATCTTTATTTAAAAGCAAAAATTATATATATATATTTATTGTATTTTTTTTGAAAACCAAACCAGAACCATTATTTACTCCATATACAATATTAAACTATATTATCGGTGTAGTTTTTAGAACCTCAAACTATTGATTCATAAATTTTCGATAAAAGTCAATGTTTAAAGTCGTTATCAACAAGATTACGGGCCTTTGCTTTATAGACAAATATTTCACCGTTAAGATATTGTTTTAGAAAACAAATCTCCAAAGTTAATGCCCTTTACAGATTTTATAAGATTAGTGATGATGCTGGATTTCGTCTGATGTAAATATGGGTCAAGATAAATTCTAATGACAAAGAACAATATCAAAACCCTAAAAATGGAGGAGTGTTCAATTAGTTTTAGACTGGGTCTGGAATAAGTGGTATCCCAAATTGCCTATGTATCGTATAATTGTCCAGGAACCAAGTTTCTCGTAGTTCCTTGGATCGTTTATATAGAGGACATCTCGCCCTAGGCAATCCGTGTCGTGTCCACTAATGATTTTTTTACATGTTAATCCTTTTATTTTAGGAGATAATCAAGGATATCCGGTGCCGTGTCCACTAAGGATTTTTTACGTGTTAATCCCTTTAATTTAGGAGATAATCTTGGATAGTTTGAATACTAGGATCGGGAGAACATGTCTATTGGGTAAAGGATTCGCAGCATTAATTTTTACAAAAATGACTAGAATGTCCTTGAATATAATTAATGTTACCTTCTTTTTTTATATCTATTACCGTAATAAATAACGGTAAATCAAGTAAAAACACAATAAATGTTGCTTTGGAAATTGAACTGCCTCACATAAAATGAAACAAAATATTTTGACAACTTCTTCATTTATTGTGGAACGGAGGGAGTATCATTTAAGGGAACAGAGTTCCCCTACCTACAACAAAAATAAATAATTAATTATTCAAGAGTTGCAGATTGTGTAAGAGTAATGACATGGGCACAACGGTTGTGTCACAACGAGTGATACAGCGGTGATCTACACCGTTGATAATAATGTGTCTAATTTGATCAGATATAAATCTAACATGACAAACGGTGTACATCACCGTTGTGTCACTCGTTGTGGCAGAATCGTTGTGCCCGTATCATTACTCATTGTGTAAATACAAAGGGTTAGATAATGCATAAAGACCTTCAAAAAAAAAATGCATAAAGTTTTCATAATTATAACCTTTGGTTACCTCTCCAAGAAAAAAGAAAAAGAAAAACCTTTGGTTTAGACAACATAAGCTAGGAGGATTTTTGTGGTAGGCTTATATTAAGAGCATGTGTCATGGTCCATCTATTATTATCCTTTTTCAAACTCTTGATAGATGTGGTGTCCGGTGAAGTGTTCGAATCGAGGCGACATGAGCAGTTTGACTGCCCGCGACATCGCGAGAAGTATACTGAACCTTATCATTTAAGGAAGGAGAAGTCATAATAAGGTTTCCATAAGTGAACTTACGGAAGGATCATTGTTGATTGGTAGGAGCGACGGGCAGTGCGTACGTACAAAGAGCAGGCACGTAGTCAACGTGAGCTAATGACTTGTGCTTAATAGGGAGTTGTTATTTGATTCACACTGAATTTAGCAAAAACCACACATATCATGCATATTACACCTGAATGACTTTTTGAAAGCGGTTTTGGACATAACAACTCACTTCCAAAAAGTTAATTCAATATGATAATGATTGGTGTGGTGCACCGGTAAATTAGTCGTCGTGCAAATAAAGACTCATTTATAATGTCAAACAACGGAAGCAGAGGCGGACGCAGGATCCTGAATCATGGGGCGTTACATAGTAGAACTTCTAGTATTTTTTGGGGGTTATTATTTGCGCCGATGCATCCCAGCTACCGGTGCCCCATACCAAAAACACAGAATCAACCTTGAGAAAGTCGATTTTTGAATCAAAATCAAATTTTCGAAGTCGATTCTCACGACCAAACTTCGTAAGAGTCGATTTTTGACTCAAGAGTAGACTTTTCAAAGATCAACTCTCACGACCGACCTTCGAAAAGCCGTTTTTTGGCTCAAGAATAGACTTTCTCAAGGTCGATTCTCATAACCGACTTTCGAAAAGTCGATTTTTGGCTAAAAGGGGTAAAACAAAAAAGATATCGTTTCCGGTGTGTGATACAAAACGATATTTTGGAGCAAGACAACATCCTCTTACTATTTTACCCTTTAGTGCACATCATAGCAGAGGATATGGCCTCATATAAATGGATAGAAGAGTACAATCTTTCTTACAACATACTACAATAATACTTGTTCAGAAAAACCCACAAATGTAACTTCACATTTGTTGAGTTACGTATATAGTTCAATTCGAACCAAACAATTTCAACACAAAATGAAACTGAATGATCCAGATTCAATACAACAACTTGTACCAGGTCCATTAGATCGTACTTTTAACTCTTCAAACTGAAATATGGATGTTGACATGAGAAATATAACATCATAAATTTTGCTGTCACATTATTGGATTCATCACTATCATACACATAAACATCATCAAAAGTACCTTTCATCAACTCACCTTACACTCTAAAATGTTGTCCCAAATCTGCAAACTGTATCTCTGAACTATAATAAATATGCAACAAAAACATCTTCATCATTTCCTCTCTCTCTCTGTCACACCTCCTTAACATTATAACATCTTCGGAAACGAGACCGTATTAATGTGTGCTAATAAATAGTAAATAATAATGCAGTAAAAGCGTGCACCACAACAACAACATCAACAACAACTGTAAGTATACACATTTTTTTGATGTAATATAAAAATAAAAATAAAAATAAAAATAAAAAGCAAGAACCAATGCATGCTTTCCCTTGTAAGAAAACTGATTTGTAAAATGACTCTTCTGCCCTAGGAGGAGTTTGGGACAATTGTACCAATATACCCAAATCCTGCAATAGTGAATGTGATGACTTGAAGGAATAGGTATATGAAATAGTTGTTCTTCCCATAAAGGACATCATAACATCCACAGAAGAACAAGAACACTGCAAATCCCAACTCCAGTAGATGAATCCTGAGATAACAAAAACACAGACGAATCAAATCTAGTTCTAGGTAGTAGGTACACAACACATGATCAATCAATCACTTTAAGGGCAGGTACACAAAATAAATACCTGTCTCCAAACTTGAATCCGATTTTCCACGCGAATTTCTTGGGTGCGGCTTTCGATTTGTTCTTTAGAGCGTCTCCTAGTTTCTCTGTTACAACCCATTCGTTAGACCGTTTCGCGTCGAGCAATCCTATGAATGTTGCCTTAGTTCTATGTAAAGCCATCACATTCTCAAACAGAATCCAGTAGAATAGTAAATGGATTGACCTGCATTTCCATAAGATGAAAAAAAATAAAAAAAAATGGAATCAGTTGCGATTTTCTTTAAATTTGGGGGGTGGGGTGAAAAAAAAGAAGCAAATATAGGCAAAATGATGGGTTGACCTTGGAGTTCCAACAGAATTTAAGGTGGTGATAATGCAAGGAATGTAAATAGCACCCCACTTGGGGACTTCAACTTCAGGAACCAAGATTGTCAAAGGCAGCACCACACAGAAAAAGAAGAATGTCACCATGTGAGCGATGATCTTACGGACGAAAAAGAAGCTGTATATCACATACACTTTCTTCCAGAATGACACTTTCTGTCACAATCAACACACATATGATTATTAGCACTGCTTCAAAACAAGCAAATATTGCAAAGTGTTTTTCTTGAAGAAGGAAAATAAAAATAAAAAGAGGGGGAGAAAAATCACCTTATTTCTAACGATTTCCATCACCATTTTGCGGAACAAGTTGGCTGGACCGCACGACCAACGATGTTGCTGGAAACGGAAGGCTTTGAATGTACTTGGAAGTTCACTTTTCACCTTTAATATAATCAATAATAATAATAGAAATAGCAACACAAGAAGATGAGAAAATAGTCAAGAGATGTATGTTTACACACTATTATAATTATTATACATCAGATGTGATATATGAAGCAATGGTTCTCAAAAACAAAGGCACCGAATTTTAAATCGGCCAATGAGACATAGTTGTGTTGAAGTTGTTTTTATAATGTGTAAATTACGTAATTCCCAAACAAATCAAAATTATGGATTTGAAAGAGATGGTAATCCAATAATAGTACCTGAAGATCACCCAAATATAAGAATTTCCAGCCCTTGAGGCCAGCTCGGACGGCAAGATCCATATCCTCCACCGTAGTCCGATCTTTCCAACCACCAGCCTCGTTTATTGCTTTAATCCTCCATATTCCACCAGTTCCTGTTATTTCTCACAGTTTATCAGTGATATCATGAGATCATTATTCTTCTGATTTTTTCTATAAAAAAATTCATAACATTTTGGTTTGTGCAACAAGTAAGTCAAGCTTACCATTGAAGCCGAAGAAAGCATGAGTGGATGATCCAACTTCTTGCTCAACAGTGAAGTGGTAATCCAATGACATTTCTTGCATCCTTGTTAGCAAGCATTCATCCGAATTTACTGTCATTTATTTCCAACATTATCAGCTTTATTTCTCTACCTTAACAATACCCCCACCCATCTCTTTGTATTAACAACCACTTATTAATTAACACGTTTTAAATTCTCACATCAACATCATCATCCTCCATAATAACGTTTTTCTTTTTCATACAACACATGTATCAAATCACACATCACTTCAGTTGTGTTTCACATTCCTCTTTTTCAAACAGTCAATTGTATAATTTAAAGTCGAAATTCAAAAAGTCAATGCATATGGCGTCACAATATTGTCTAACAAGTGTGGTGTCTGCCAAGACTCCCTATTAGAACGTGACATCTGATGACTGGCACGTGTACCAAAGAGACAAAATTTCCTTATACACGTGGCAATCATCCGACATCACGTTCTAAAATGGAGGAGTCCATGCATCAGATTTTTCTGTCAATAATAACAATCCTAATGTCAAACAATCATGTCGTGAGCCATCAAAATCTATTGAGGAAGAAGACCCTTGACATTATAGTACAAAGCGTAGACATTTCTGTCATATTTTATATATATAGGAATTCTTTTTTTTTTTACTACTTGTATTATTCTTTTGTTTGCTTACCAGAATGGCCTTTGAATCTGATTACTCTTACATCATGGTTAGGACCCCAAATCCAATTTTTTATTCTAATAATATACCCATAGACAGCTTGCTAGTAACACCTACCAGATAATAACTACCAACTATTGTTTAACAAAAATATATGCACAAACTTACAAACCAAAAATATTATTTAATTAACCAACTTAGCTAATTATGTCCCAGTTTAAAGCAATCGGTGATGTCCTCCTAGATCAACTACAGAGCAATCAATTCAGTTCATCATCAAGTACTAAGAATTTTAAAATGGTATAGTAGAATCAGAACTGTATTAGTCATATTTTGTTTTTTTATTTTTTTTTTAATTTAATTGATTACAAAGCACTAAATAAACATTTGCTAAAAGGATCATCATAAAATTTACATGAAATAGTATATTTGTAAATATAACTCATCACAAAAAAATAATAATAATAATAAATAAGAAAGCACTAAAAGTGGCACATGCACCGCAGACAAATTTATTAAATTTTAATGAATATTTTTTTTGAAGGGATGCGTTTATTCTATGCTCAATTGTGCTAAATACTGGTAACAGATCAACATCACGTGATTGCTACAAATAATTGAGTAAGCATAAACATGGCTCACGCCATCCTTTATTATTATATTTTTGTCGGTTGCTCTAATTTTTCAATTTATCTTTTTTAAAAGTTTATGCTTTATTATTACTACTAGTCTACTACTACTATTCTCTTTCTGATTACTATAATAATCGTCGTTTCAATTAATAATCTGTCCTTTCACTTGTTTAACGTGTTACTTTCAACATTCAACAATGTCCTTATTTTATTTTGTTTTAAACGAAAGTTTCAACAATGTCCTTTACAATACACAACTTTCGTATTAGATGGGGTCACCCCATATTTGTCCTTTAGCCTTTTTTTTAACACGTAATCGGACAATTATTTCGCCGTTTACGCCTACTTAATTTTTCGTGGTACTACTAGCTAATATAAATTGAAGAAATTGTTTTTCAAACTTTTTTTTTTTTTTTTTTAAAAGGGTTTTTCAACTTTAACACTGGTGTTTCTATACATTATCATTCCTCAACATTAATTTTTTTTTATAATTATAAAAACAACGTTTATATATATCAAGTTTTTTTTTTTTTTTTTGTTGATTATATATATCAAGTTTTCAACAATCAAAAGACACTAGATATCACATTGTAACATTATAAAATCATGATAATATGAGGGACAACAATGTCTTTGCCATCCGAATAAAATCCTTTATTTATCTAAATGAAATAAATAATTTTATTTCTTGGATAATAAAGGGGAAAAAAAGGAAGGGTATTATGGGAAATTCTATCATGGGGATAAATTATGAACCACATGTTTTTATTCGAAATAAATAAGTGTGAATGAAAATTAAAAATATGGAAGGGAGTCCCAGGATAGAACTTCCCGGGTATTATAGCAAGAAGACAGAGTGAAGGACAAAAGAGAATGGAGGGGTACTGTGCTCAGAATAGAAGCACGTGTAGTAGTGGAATTACCAATCTGGCCTCATTCACCAGACAGCTCAATTGGGTGAAGTTATTGTGTGGTGTCTTCACACGATGTGGAGATACCGTGTGGCAGCACCCAGACTACACAGTTTTATTCTGTATTAAAACATATGGTTTGATCGTTTTATCCGTCAATTTATCTCAAATTCTCTCACCACACAATAACTTACCTCAATTAGACCAGAAATTTTTCTGACAAGTGTTTCATTGCAGCAATTCAGGATCAAAATCATATTGCCCTTGGCACTACCATCATTTACTAACTAAATGACAAACCACCCAAAAACAATTAAAATTTTTTTTAAACCCTTTTTCTAAGGGAACTTATCACAAGCCGGCTATTATGGGGGAGAACAGTACTTGTTGCCGACAATGAGGATAGTTTCGTCAATTACACCACCACTGGTGTTATTCTTTTCCTTTTTTTTTTTTGTTGACAAAACACTAGTGTCATTCCAATCAGGCAGAATAATTCTTCATTTCATTAAAAAAAAAAAAAAAAGGAAATGATTTGCTCTTTTCATTTATTAACATTTTATTTCATTTTGGCCATATCTACCAAATATTATTCGCTAGCTTAAACATTTCGAAATGTATTGAATTAATTCTTTTTTTTGACACCATTAAAAAAGTAATTTCCTATTAATATATAACATACTTTTTATAGGACACAATATTTATACAATGGGACATTTACTAACCCAAAAAATCACTGCATAAGAATGGTGATTGACAATATATAACTGTTTGTTGACGACCACTAATTTTAGGATGGTCTAGATGCAAATTTTGGACCACCAAGTCAGCAGTTTCAAAAGGATACATTGGTGGAAGTTGAATTCCTATTGGTTTTGGTGCACTAACTAGGATTTACACCAGGATCCAACATAAAATTTGTGATTGACAACACCACATCCATTGGTGCATCACATAATGGTACGTTATAATGGTTGAACTTGGAAAAATCTTATCCGGGAGTCTTCGCGTACACCACTTGTTGTATGTGCAACATGTACGGAAGAAGACAAATATTAATTTATCTTCTTACACACATGTTGATGTTGCATATCCAACGAAACGGTGCATACAAGTAGAGTATGGGTAAGAATTTTCCGTTGAACTTTCCAAAAATCAAATGTGTCTATTCTACACTTATATAAAGTTTTTCTTACCTAAAAAATGACTGTAGTGCTGTGAAAATAGATTTGCAGTGGTATCATAAAAGATGCCTAAACTTAAATAGGAAATAAATACATGTAAGTTTTCATAATATATAAAAACCATAACTTTGCTTCTTTTACCATGTGAATTGGGGGGATAAGCATGTCCAAACCCGTGATGTACGGGTGCGATTTCGCAATCGGGTGGGCATTAATTGGTCCTACACTTAAAGGCTAATTGGGTTTTCTAAATGGGCCCCTCATTCCTTGCAGTCTGCAATAAATCTCTCAACAAACCCATAAAATAAAAATAAAATTGGAAATAAAATTAAAAAAACCTTAAACAAATCAATCCTCTTGCACAATATATAATGCCTGGAAATTTTTAGTTGTTATATCTTTATGTGGTGAAGTGACCACTTAAGTAATCCGGATCACATAATTCAGATTCGTTCAGATACAAACCGTGGTCGCATGGGTGGATCACATAAAGCATACTTGGTCACTTCACTTCACCACATAGGAAGGTACCAACCCAAAAATCTCCCATAATGCCGGTAGGGCATGCAAAATCACATCAACTACATAGTTTACATAAAGTATTGACATCTACATATTACCACCACCGACGCTTTTAGAGGGCTATATGATATGATGATTTTATTATAAACTGTATTAAATAATATGTATCACGTCCCTTTATTTATATATATTCTTTTACCATTAAAACCTATATATCATGTACAAGAGTTTAAAAATTAATATTTTTATCAAAGTTTTTTTTTTGGCAAATATTTTTATCAAAGTTAAACTATAAAATAAGTCACTAAGGAACTTGTTACAATGAATGTTGAATATGTAATAAAAATATACTATTTATATTGTAATATTCACACAAATATCTCGACGTTAAATTATTTCCACTCTCAGGTGGTGGGGCATATCTACATCATATAAATTGTAGTGTTGGGTTTCCTAAATTAATAAACATTACGATTTGAATGGACTGAATCTGTATTACGTAATACGGAATAAGTCTTATATTGAATGTAGAGGAGAGGGACATGTTGTAGGAGTTTGACAAAAAGCATATATAATAGATATGGAAAATTAGGGATAAGGACATAATCTGGAATATTTTTAAGTAACAGGACAGCTACATATTTTTTATAGGAAGAAGGACAACTGCATAATTTTTATAGCGAGAAGACAAACAGTGAATCCTGAAAATCAGTGAATCTCCCCAAATAATCCCGAAATCGGTGAATTTTGACGGTGAATTTTGACGGTGAATCCCGAAAATCGGTGAATCTCGACAATGAATTTTAAAAATTAGTGAATTTCGAGAGTGAATTTCGGCGGTGAATTTAAACAATGAATTTCGAACACAAGTGAATTTCGACGAGTGAATAAATAGTTTTGTCCTTTATGCAAAAGTTTCAAAAAACTGTCCTTCTACTCGATTGATGAAATATTTTTGTCCTTCTCCCTCATTCCCCCTAATAGATACGGAACCCTTTTAGAAAATGATTGCACTAAATGATTAAAATTAGATAAGTTTGATTTTAGAGTATATAATCACCTTGTTAAAAAATAATCAATTGTAATATAGTTGATGGAGTAGAGAGGATGGAATAGCAAAAACTTACCGAATCTCCAACGAGCTTGAACGAGGGCAATGGTGGGGTTGTGAACAAGGAACGGGACGGCTCGATGAAGAAAATCGGGTTCGGGTCGGAAATCTGCATCCATGATACACACATACTCGCAATCTTTGACATAATCATGTTTAAGGCCTTCTTTAAGAGCTCCAGCTTTATATCCACCCCTACTCTCTCTAATTTGGTACTTGCAATCCACGCCTTTACTCGCCCACCTATTGCATTCCTTCTCAATCATATCCTAAAAAATATTTTCATTATAAATACACGTCAGTTTAAGATTTGAAAGTAAAGTACTACTTAAACATAATTACTACGGAGTATTTGATAACTTAAATTAATCATTATTGTACATCATCAAGTAGCATTAATACTAAATAATCATATGAGAATTTAGCAAATCAAGGAAATAAATAATGAAATTTTCAGTTGGTTTGTTGGTTAATGTGTGGGCTATTGAACCATTAAGCCATTATTTACTCGAAAAGAGATGCATATTGGAATTTGTGGGAGGATGTGTAAACCGGAAATAAGGGCATAAAAAGTCCGCACCTAAAACAAGGCTGGGTTTATGCATAATTGGTTTACTAATAAAATACACAACCCAATGATGGGTTTATGCACAATGTCGGGTTGATGTTATTACTATAATTTTTTTCTGTCCCTTAATATAATCTAAAATTAGGAACTCTATAATTCATTTAACCAATTACACGAAAATAGAAAAAAAAAACACACAACATGTCCTTTTACTCACAAAATTAATCCAGTACATTGAAAAGTTCATGGATGAGAATTTTTCACCTTATATGATAAAAAAAAAAAAAAAAAAAATGCTCGTAGTGGGTTAGAATTATTGATGTCATGGTTCATTTGTCGGATGGAATAATAAATCTAATTAATAGGAAATATATTGTATTGAAGTGGTAAAATTTTGTTCTATAATTGGCTTTAGAAAATTGCAAAATCAAATTGAACTTAAAAAAAATATAATCGTTGAATGAGCATTGCAAATTAGTTAGTAGTACTAAAAATTAAAATCAAATCAAAAGGAATTCATTGGAATTGAGTTGCCTTCGAATGACAGGCAAGGCACCCTATGACTTAACCACCAATTAAATAAGAAATCATATACTACCCCTTTAGAGTAGTAAACATGTTCTTCTCCTAATATTATAATTATAAAAAAAAGGTCAATATGCTCAACCACACACACACACAACCAAAAAAATAAATGGAAAAGAAAATAAAAATGGTGGGATTTTGTAATTAAGAAAGAAAAAAAGAAAAAGGCACATCATTGTGTTTGTAGATAAATTAAGAGAGAATCTAGAAATACCTTGATAAGAGGGTCAGTGGAGTCATCAAGAACCTGAATCACGATGCGATCGGACGGCCAAGAAAGGTTACATGCTGCTCCAATTGAGATCTTATACACCTGTCAAATTATACTTTATTATTAGACTAATAAAATTAACTTATAATTATACAAAAATGATAAAATTAGAAAATGAACAAAATAATATCTGTGGTCAATTAGTGTAAATCCTCCAGAAAACACAAAAACAAACCTCTTTTTCATTGAACATAGGGATTTGAACAAGAACCATAGGAAAAGCAGAGTTTCCAATCTCCAAATCATCCTTCATTGGCTCCCATTTGTATCTTTTCTCAGGCTTTTTACCGAACATCTTTACGGCAATATTGACAATGCCCATATAAAGTCTCTCAAAGAAAAGCATCAGAGTCATTGCCAAGCAAATATAAACAGCAATCCTCAATAAAGGAACTATCAATGGAGTCCTAATCAACTCCCACATCAACCCAATTTGCCCTGCTATATCTCCTGCTGACCCTCTAAAACCAAACGACTCCGCCATTGCGTCTTTAGCAGAAACCTCAGCCATTCCCACTACCCAAAGGAATTAGAAAACAGGGGACTCTGTTTGAGCTGCTTGTTGGTATGACAAATTGAAGGAAGGAACAGATCTGCTTTCAAGTTTTCATGAATGTGAAAACAACTTAATTAGAAACAATGCTGAACAAGCTGAAAATCTGTTCATTTCGGAAAAAGGGGGGAAATGGCTGCTTTCTTTTTTAACTGTTTCAGAGTGAGCACCTTTAACTTTTAGGGGGTTTGAGCCAACCAATGCTGCTTGGTTCTGTATCTAAAAGATATATCAAAATAGAAGAAAGAGAGACAGAGCAGAGCAGCACTGGGAGGCCTTTCTGCTACAGACAGGAGAAGAAGGGAAGGGAAAAGAAGAGAAGAGGAGGGAGGGTATTAATTAGGGTGCAGTGTGCAGCTACTCATTGTGTGGAACTTGGGGTTTTATAGTCAATTCAAGGGTACTCTTGGCTATCTAATATGTTTAGATCTAATTAGAATGATTAATTATTCTCTATTTACCATTTTTTTAAGGCTATTTTTTTTTTTATTGAGTCCTCTTTTTTTCTAATTACCATTCTGAAACAACATACTACATCCGTCATAAAATATAATCAATTACATTTTTTCTAAATTTATCATACAATATACAGTAGAGACTCTATAAATTAATAATGTCGGGACCGGAGAAATTTATTAATTTAGAGAGTTATTAATTTATCGATAAATTAATAATTATTAATTTAAAGAGTTTTTAACCGATTCAACGTATAATTCATATTTCCGTATAAACTAAGTAATTATACATACCAAACAAAAAGCCAAATTAATTATCTACGCTCTTAGAATTATGTTGTAGTGAACCTTGGGACTCCAAGCTTAGCACTATTAATGACTTTTGAAGTACTAAATGACTTTTGAAGTACTAAATGTAATATATTTTTTTCGCTTTTATGAATTATTAATTTATGATTTTCTTTTGGGCCACCGAAAATTATAAAGGGATCTTCCGAAAAATTATTATCTTATTATTTTATCGATTTTTTCAATTTTTTACATTGGCCCAAGTCGGGACCGGACAAATTTATTATTTTAGAGAGTTTATTAATTTACCGAGTATTAATTTAAAGAGTTTCTACTGTAAGTCATTTTATATTATCAATACAATATTTATTACTATTTTTTATATCTGATCTTTAATTTATTATCAATCCAACAACTTTCATTAATTAAACTATTGTATTAATGATAGTCAAAGAGTATTTTAGACATTTTAACCTTCAAATTTATGACAATCAACCGTTTTCTTAATCTGTGTGAAAACTCCTATAATGACTTATATTACTTCCATCCCAAAATTTAAGTCCGTTTGGACTTTTTCACATAAATTAAAAAAGTTAGTTAAATCGGTTATGCGTCATTAATTTTGATTATAAAGTTTAAAATGACATTTGATTTTTTTTATGCAAAGTAAAGAAAAGCGGGTGAGTGTATAATTACTTAGAGGTAAAAAGGGGAGAAAAAAATTTAATAAATGTTTTATTGGTTTTCTAAATTGACTTACATTATTGGACAAAATCGAAAAGTTAAACAATTTACATTTTGAAACGGAGGTAGTGTTTTGGACCGGAGATAGTATATTATAATTTGACGTGGTAGTTAGTGTCGTTAAACGAACAAAGCTTCTCACGAACAAGCTTGCGTTCGACTCGATGGTATTTGTCATCCTTCGTTTGTTTAGTCTAACGTATCAAGTTTGAATAAAATTATAAGCTCGCTTCCTAAACGAACGAACATGGACAAACTCGCAAACGTACGATTATGTTCGTGAACCTACTTATATATATAAACTAATGTACAACATAACCCTAATCATAAGACGATAAGTCATGTATTAATCTAATAGATACTCTAGAGTAATGATACGGATGGAAATATCATGAGTGCGGTTCGTATGATTTTATGTGGATATATGGCTTAATTTTGGTGTTTATGGTTACATATTGCTCAAGGAATGCTTATGAAGATTAGCAAGAACAATATGCATGTATGAGAGAGTGTATTTGTCGACGAATTGACAAAGTTTGGATGCGTTTTCAATCATTCGTCCCCTGAAGGATGAAATGTTGACGCTATTTATAGGGCTTACATAGTCGGTAGGTACAAGGCGGAAAATGTAAATACAAGCGGAGCATAAATGTAAAGTTGCGAATCGAATTGAGCTGCATTTCGAGCTCCTGATGTGTGATTTGTCTGGTATCTCGGCCATTGCGGGATCTTCACCTGTAATCTGTGACTTGATTCCTAGTTGTGCGGGCTGTGAGTTGGGGGGCAGTCGACTCAGCTCCAGTGCTTCGCTTCGCCTAGTAGATGGCGTATGAAGGCTTTGTTTTCGACGCCATTTGCTTGGTCGATTATAAGTTCATAATGGCATGATGGGCTAGATTATTCTCGACCTTGTTCGTCTTATTAAGGTGCGAACTAATTGGACCAAGGACTCTATTTGTCATTGGGCCTTCTCGGAGGCCCAATATGAATCCGAGGGCGCCTTTTTTTGCGGGTTTAGCGTATCAAGTAATCTTATAGAATATTTATGGAGATCTCTAATCTTGTTGTAACTATGATGTTTAGTTGTTGCTTTGTACTTAGTTATTATTCATTTTAACTCGATTATGGACACCTTAACGATCCATACTCGGCCCGAGGCCACACTCGAACACAAGCATGTACAAATTTTCTTTATAAATGAGCTGGTTTGGACATAATTTTTTGTTCGTTTATTAAACAAACATTTGCGAACAAAATCGTGATCTTAACAAACCAATCTTAAACATATTTTTTTGTTCATTTGTTGAATGAACGAACTTGAATAAGTTTGTGGCCTTAACAAACACAAGCTTAAGCAACTGATACTCGGTTTGGCTCTGCTCGTTAACAACAGTGTAGTAAAACCTTTTTTTTTTAAGGATGTGGCATTTTTTTGAAATAGATTTTACCGTCACATCATTTTTTAAGATATGAAAACCATGTTTCTCAAAAAAATAAATAAATATGAAAACGATAAATATAATAAAGTGGCAGGAGTTAGAGTTGAATGTAGGACTAGAGTTGGTAACGAAGTGAATCAAGTTGAGTATTTGTTGTTTAAGTTCGATTCGTTTAGGTCATGAGTTTATTTAGGAAACAATAAAACATAAGCTATTAGTGGGGAAAGGACTATAGTGATTCATTTGTAATTGTATAACAATGGAAGCTTTTCTAAAAAAAAAAAAAAAAGGAAACATTGGAAGCATATTCCTTACGAGAATTTAGAGTGAAGGGAAAAAAAAATAGTGAAATAATTCTTCTCTAAACGTTAAAAAAAGTACAAACTTATGAATTAAAAAAAAAATTATGTGCGCATGAAGCAAAAAAGGAAAAAAGAAAAAAAAAATACAATACAATACAATTTATTTGTCATTAGCTATTTTTAAGAACTTATCATCAATCTAATTTTTTTTTTCATGCTTTGAATTTTAAAGCTCAATGATTCGATTTCGAGGTAGTCATTGAAAATTAAAATGTTGTAATGTTGTTCAAAATTAATTATCGATATTCAGCTGTAATGTTGTAGTAAATTTCGAAAGCACGTAAATATACAATGATATATTAAACAAGGTCTCAAAACGAAGTGAAAAATAAAATAAAGAACTGGTGAAATTTATCATATTTGAAAATCTAAATTAACAGATGTGGGTGTTTAAGCCAAAATAACTAAATATGGGTGTTTACATGTGGATAGTAAGGTTTGTGACTTGCTTTTGTCTGGTACTAGACAGTGAAATCTGCCGTTCCTTACGCACTCTTTTCAGGCTTGGGAAGTAGATGCTATACTGCAAACTTCCATCGTAGGCATCTCGCATCCGGATAGGTTGATATGGACAGGGGCGGCTGCAGGAATTTAATGATACGGGTCGGAAATTTGTCATATTTTACAATTACTAAGCGTAATGTTACATATTATAGTTCAATACGGGTCATAGGGATCAATATATAAAAATAAGGGGGTCGGTACACATATAAAATGTGTATATAAAAAAAAATTCCACTGTAATATTTTTTTAACGGGTCGGGTGACCCATTTTCTAACACATGGAGCCGCCCCTGGATATGGATGACCGCCACGGTAGGTACACAGTGAAATCAGGTTATTTCTTGGCATTGAGCATTTATGGAGGGTTACGACATACGCTTTTTGATCGTGATTATGCTCGAGCAATCTGGGCAGCTTCACCATTTGGTAGCCAACAGATTCAACATCGGTCGAATTTTAAATAGTTTTTTGGTGCACTGTTAACGCGATACACTTTGGATGAGGCTTGGGTCGAATTTTAAAGAGTTCTCAAAAAAAAAAAATGTTAATGACTGGAGAAAACTTTTTTTTTTTTTGAAAAAAATGATCGGAGAAAACTGAAAAAAAAAATAAAAAAAATTAAACAGCCGTAATTTTTTTTAGTATATATCTTTAGCCTATCCATGTTGGAAAAAAATGTTTTCTCACAAAACTTATTAGGGTGTACTGTGTACACAGTACATTTAGCTAAAAATATTTTTAGGTGTGTCATATTTCTTAATTGACTTTATACTTTAAATGACTCACAGTCCCTAAATCTAGCGATGAAAATGTAAATGTCCAAAATATCAAATCCTATATTTCTCGTCCTTATCTTAATTTAAAGAAGTAAGAGTACCCATTACATATTTAATGTGGTATTGAGTGATGAGGATTTTGATGTACTAAAATGTATGGAATGATGATAAAAATAAAAATAAAAATAAAAAACAATAAAAATACCTCGTACTGGTTTATTTTAACTCCCTTTTATAATGATGGTTGTTGTTCTTTAATATAATTTTAATTTTAATTTTTACTTTTACTACATACTAATATGTTATGAAATTCATTATACTTTTAATTTATTGCATATGCATAGTGATATAATAATAAGTGGTGATTCTTAGGTTATCTTTGATGAGGCTACAATACTGTATGAAATTGTCCAAAGGTTACTGAAAATTTTCCTAAACAAAAAAAAGGGTAGTTGAAATAATAAAAAGATTTAAAGGTGTGGGGATGTGGAAGGGTTAAGAAGTTGTTTTCATAAAGCTTAATTGTAGAATGTATTCCTTCAAAAAAAAAATTGTAGAAGGTACGAAGTCTCCGTTTTATGGAGAATATATATATATATATATATATATATATATATATATATATATATATATATATATGTGTGTGTATATACTATATATATGTGTGTGAATATATAATTCATGCAATAGTCAATGGGTGATAAAATGATTATATATATATATAATTCATGGAATAGTCAATGGGTGATAAAATGATGGGGAGGGTTTAAAAGGACAAGAGAGAGATAATATAAATCAGGACAGTGAAAATGTAAATTGGGTGATAAGAATAAATCTATTGTTCATAACCCCAAATCCACTATTTGATGCAGTGAAACTGACCTCAAATCCACTGTTTGCTGCAATGGATATATTCTTTTTAAAAATATTTCAATATCCTCTACACATATTTCTATATTTGCTTTAAAGATTTATGTCAACTCACTCCAAATCAAAGCATATTTAGGAAGGAGATGATTTCCTTTCAAAGAAAAAACAAACGTAAAGAGAATATTAGGAAATAATGATGAAAGAGATAAAAATAAAAGCTCATAGAATATATTGGATAATAAAGAGGCTCAATTTTAAACCTTATGTAATGACATGAAGAAATTGATCAGTGAATGAAACAATATCGATTTTACATATGATACGCTAGCATATGTATTGAGTCTCTAATGAGTGATAACTATTAAATTCATTGACTAAAAAACATTTGTATATAATTAATGCAATGTTGTACTGTATTTATTTTCCATTCTTTAATAAATAATGATAGATGTAGAAAAAATACAATAAATGCTGCATTGGAAATGTGACTACCTCAATTATCTTAAAACTCTTTTTGACAATTACCTCGATTTTTCAAAACGGAGAGTATTCAAATTTTATGTGATCTGTACATTACACAGGTTTTCATAGTAGTATATTTGTAAAGTGATAAAATTTCCTATAAAAAAATAAATAAAAAAAAAAATGTTTATTCTTTGAGTGACCGGAACTCATGAACTCCTGATCCAGAGACTGGACATTTTGTCTCCTGCATGTTTTTTTTTTTTTTTTTCTCATTCCTAGCAAAAGAAAATTCAAGAAAAACGATATGTCCCGGTAGCTGAGTTCATAACTAGAAATACGGCGTTCGAAACACATTCAATAATATAGACTCACGTAAAACGTCAGTTTCTTTCACTAAAGTTTACAATAATTATGGAAAGTTGAACAAAAACAAAACGAAAACTAAAAATAGATTTAAGACATTCTCGAAACTTGAATAACATAAAAGACGCGGTAGTGATATTATGATATCCCACATCGGTAAATAAATTAAGTGAATGCTCACTCCGATATAAGTATGAGACATAAAGGTCTTGTCAACTCGAGTTAGCCCTTTTAGGCCAAACGAGGATGGCGGTCTAAGCTGTTGACCGGACATTTATGACTCATTTAGCGCTATCAGGCACGGGGTCTGGGGGCGTTACAGATATATTCACAACACATTTATACAAATATGTGCGCTATACATTATATCACTATTGATTATGATGGGATCTAAATCAATTTATATGTCCCAAAGATTATTAATGATAAGATCATGTGTAGTGACACATGTTGTACACAAATGTATTGTGCATGTATCATTTTCCTATGGGGCCAGAGGCCAGAATGACAAAATAAGATACAAAATGAGAAAAAGGACAAGAAAAAAAAATAATGGTTGAGAAGGACAAAAACGCTGATGAAGTCGGATTTCACCAGGTATCAGTTCCGGGTGTGATTACTCTAGTGGTAGTTTTCCGGTCACCAGCCAACGCTGAAAGAGGAGGTTGTTGTTATGATATTTTGACTGAACTCGAGTTATTCTCAAGCTGCCTACGTATCCAATTGCTTAACTGGAATCAAGTCGGCCGGAGCGTTAGGAAATCACTAGTTTAACGCAGCGGAATTTAAAATTTGATTTCCTTTTCTAGATCGTTCTTCGTTTAATGCAATAAACACGTTAAGTAGTTTGACGGTTATACCTCAGATGATCTATAAGATCGTCGCTTTGACCGTCAACGGAGAGTAGTTCAGTGCGCAAGCCGTCCACGCGTCCGGCCTCTATCGCTAATCCACACGAACCCCTTGCCGGAATCCTCCTTGAATTGCTATCGGAAAAACTCCGGTTGCTAGACTGGCCTTTTTCCTCCCTCACAAACTCACTATGGATTGCTCTCTATTTTACACAAGAACTATGAGCTCTTGCAATTTTGATGTACAAAAGAGCTTGACAACCACCTCTTATTTATAGTTAAAAGTGGCGCCCCATATGTGTGAAGGAGAAGAAAACTTTTTCCCAATAAAATAAGGAAAATCAACTAGATTGATTTATCTCTTTAATTATAATTTATTTTGTCAATATCTTATATTGAATATAATTATCTTATTACCATAAATCTATTTTTCCAAAATCAATCAATATCATATATTAATATTATGGCAATCTTATTAATTAAAGTGCACAATCCAAGTGTATCTCATACACTTAAATGTGGCGCCCCATGTGCCAAATAATTGGCTTCCGGAATATTCTTTAATTAATATAATTTGTATATAATTAATATCTTGTATTTTATTTATTCATAATAAATAAATACCACCATAACTTTTATAGTCTAGAGATAAACTTTCCTTATTTGGTTATCAACTATAACCGCATTTTAATCCAACTCAATGTTCATATGTGTGTGACCCGATAGGCTTCCGAATATGTTGGCCGTAGACACAAAGTGCAATTTACTAAAATGCCCTTCATACCTAACGATCACGGGATAGCGTCTAGCAACACACCGTGACCCCCAATCATTGGAAGAGTCAAAAGCAATGACTACTACCTTTCATGTGAAGCAGTTACCGTGTAACTTACAATCCTATCGCTGAATTAATATCCATACGATCGTATCTCGAGTGTCAATACATTGACGATCGTATCTTATAATCTGGATATCATGCTCTCTTGGAATAACACATGTACTCCTACTTTGCAAAGATTCTCGAGAGCTAGACATTCCTTATAAGAAGGCCATTTCGGATATTCGATCCCAATCATAGGATACGCGATTCCCGGACGACCAATCATGTATACTCCGCATGCTTCAATATCATACCCAATCACTACCGCATGATTTCCCCGTGGTTAGGAGAAATCTCAATAGTGTCAAAGCATGACAATCCACACCGTGATGCCATGAAGACTCCGGTCAAAAGGATAATTACACAACCGCCACATAGTGTGACACTTAATGTAAGTGGGTCAGTCTAACGTACGCATTCTCTAATACACGTCCACGTACAGTCCAAGTGTCCCTACACTTCGATAGACGAGATCTATCCCTATCTTCTAAAAGATAGAAGACATCCAATACGTGCTAGTCTGATTATACTATCAATGTCCCGTTTGATAATATGTAAGACTAGAGACATTTAAGTACCAACCTTGTTATAGTGATTAGAGATCTCATCAACCATAATCACTATCATGGTTTCTCTATCACATATTGATACTAGGGACGTTACTATATATATACAACAAATAATATGAAGATAAACAATATATAATAACATAAGTGCTTTTATTAATCATAATAAAGTTATTACATGAACTAAATAGACTGTAAATGACCCGACCCTGTCGGATCCGGTCCAACCCGATTGGGTTTAGGACACCTTTCCAACACGTAGTTCTTGTAGCGGTTTAAATAGAGAGTCTAAACTCTAATTTTGCCGTATATATCCTCCAAGGATTCGGTTAAGATTAGATTTGATTTGAACTCCTAATTATGAGGAGATAATGATTCTTTAATATCGAGTTATGAATCAGAGCCTTAATAAGGCTAGGTTCATTTCTCACGTTTATCCCTGCTAAATGGACATGTGCGTATAAATGCATGACCGCTCGGTCCTGTTGGATGGATTAGTACGGTCGCACTCTGTGCATTCCTTGTGGACCGACCGTCCTGCGGTGGTCAGTATTAGGGAGGTTGCTCGCCCTCAGGGTCTATAGTCGCCCCTGGTCGGACTTCCTCTCTTTGGTCGGGAAACTTTCCCTACTCAACCTATGATTAGCCAATATTTGTATGACGCGTGGCTTTGGCCTGAGCCGACCATCATCATAAGCCCCCCAGGTCGGCCTGGGTCTTTAGCCTGAGGCGATCTGCTTCCGACCAGACTTGGTTGTGACTGGGCGGCTCTACTCGTTGGAGTCGATCATGACACTATGACGCGTCATACACTATTGCAATTGTCATTATTAGCACGAGAAACGAGGCGTCAATGCCTGCTGACGTCAGATAGGCCGTTAACCAAGGCGTCGCTTGGGGTTATAACCTGTCTCCTCAAACGTCCGTTCTCCATTATTATTGCTGTTATTAATTACAAGCTGGGTGTAAAACTGAAGTCTCTCCCTTCTTCCATTTCTGCAAGTAAGTACCTTCCTTTCTCCTTTGTGTTTTCGATTGTTCTTTACTTTGCGATTTATGAGGGTGAGATACTCCACTCCTTCCGACGAGTCAGTTGATAGAGAATTAAGCCCCAAATCTTTATATTTTGAGCCTGAGGAGGTATCTGCTGATGACGGTCAAATTATACCCGTAAAAGTCATCAACATTGTCCTTAAATCGGGATTAATAATATATATTTTATGATAAATCACCTATTTATATTTATTATTTAATATTATGGATTAATAAGATATAATTTGCTATTTATCCGTTTTCATTATATTTATCCGTTTTTATTATATATTTTGGTATTTATCCGTTTTTATTTAAATATGATTTATTTTGGGATAAATATTTATTTTGCAGATGAAGATAATTTTTGGAGGATAAATATAAATGGAAGAATTAAATTTCAAGATAAATCCAAGATGCATTGAAGATAAATATCGGATAAGCATAAGAAGAGGAGTAAAGCATGACAAGAGCAAGCGAGCCAATCCGAAGCTTGGGAAATAAGTGGCGGCGGCACCCTTCCACACGCAATTAGGGGGGGCGAATTTTACAAGATTAACCGGGAGTTATCTCTTATTTTTTTTGATATTTTGAAGTATATCTCTTAATTAGCTTGAACCCCTATAAATAGAGGCATGTAGTACACGCCATTTACACACCATAGAAGAATACAATTCACAACATTTGTTTTATTTTCAATATATGTTTTCTTTATTTTATGTTCTTTCATTACGGAGTCGTTAGAGTCTCCGGTTAAAGATCGTATCGAGGAGTGGGAATCACGCTCGTCTTCGAGGGTAATGTCTACTCAATTATGCAATCTTTATTCGTAGATCTAATTTATTTCGTTATGGAGTAGTCGTTTTGTGTATTGATTTCGTTATGTAGTTAATTTACGAACCCATGTTTATGTAGATCTGAGACGTAAAAGACGTTTCACGAGCAAATCTGGTTCAGATCTGAGCTTATTGGCAGCGAGCCTATGTCTCGTTGGTAGCAAGATCTGCGATGTTCTTGATTTGTCTGTGAACGGCTTCGACTACGTCAGGTTCTCTGCTTTGTAATTTAAACGAGTAATTAAACTTGGTCAACTTAATTATTTGTCATCGTAATTTAACATGAGACCTAAAAAGTGATTGTTACTTAGGACAAGAGATTGAATCGGTGTCTAAGAAGTACGCCTAATCATAGGAATGTTGCTTAGATGAGGTTACGGTTTATACCGGCATCCCTAGTTTCGTAATTGTGTCAGAAGTTATATGAGATGGAGACTAAAAATGTGAAGTCACGTAATGGAGACACTATGATGTAGATGGCCTAACCGGAGCTAGATCTATTTTAGGGGATGACTCCCGTAGTCAGAATAATTAGTCTTAAATGTCTTGTTTTGTCTCGTCGTCAATCTACATAGCATGGGGGAGTAATTACTACTAGCGTTATCAATACCGTTTGTCAATCTTTTATAAAACCTATAAAAATAAGTGTCGTTGTGTCTTGTTTTGGTTTTGTGTTTCTATCGTGTCGATTTTAATTCTACGTTATTTGTTGGTCGTAGACCGCCTTTAATTTGCTTTTTAGTTTAATAAGTCATATTTCGTTTAAGCCGAGTCTTTGTGGGATCGACCTCGACTCTATCTAACTATACTACGATTGAACCTAGTTCTCTTGCTAGTGTGTTATTTAGGTATCGAGTATTTTTATTTTACTTGACCCGACATCATCTGCCACCCAACCCCTTTTACTTCGTCTTGTCCGGCCACTTCTCCCGCCATTTATTACCAGTATAATCTATCATCCGGGCTTGTCCTTAGGTATACTGTGCCCCCAGTCTCCAGGGATTCTGCGTTTGTGAGACACCTTAAGGCCGTTTCCGCAACCAAATCCATAATGGGTAGTTTTGGAATCGAATCCATCATTTCCCAGCATACTATTGATTATCTCTGTAACCAATACCACATAGATGCAAACAGATTTGCTCCTCGCATTCCTATGAGTCCGCCGTCGAGAACCGACGCACGGGTCGTCGGCCGGTACGCGTCTGAGCCTCCCCCTGATTACTGGCCGTTTATAAGGAGCAATTTGAATGTGGCATGAGGTTGCCTCTATGTCCCGCTATTGTGGCCACTCTCCGCCACTATGAATTGGGAATTGCCCAACTTGCCTCAAATGGGGTTCGATGTATTGTAGGTTTTGCTATCTTGGTGCCGTTTGGTACGGACTAGATTCTCAGTTGGGCTGTTTCGGACGTTTTACCGGCGCGGCAAGGTTCCCAACTCTCCGGGGTGGTACTATTTTCTTCGCCGACCGGGTCCTCTGCTAGATATTCCCATCCCACATGCCGGGAAAACGTCCTTCAAGCGATGGAAAGAGAGATTCTTTTTTGTTCGTCACGGGGGGAATGCCGGATTGGGTAGATGGAACACTGCCACGCTCGACAAGGACGAGACCCCTGATATGGCCGATTTGAGGGACTGAATCCAACTTATCAGGCAGTTGGATATCTTTAAGAATTGCCAAAACTATCCTTCCGAGCTCATTGATCGAGCTCGGTTACATGAGGCTGGACCCGAGCCGTACGCACCACTTACAGAGGACGAAGAGAAATCTTGTAGGATTTTGCTGTAACTGTTGATTTCCTTTCTTGTATAATTGTATTTTATGTATCTTACTTTTGTTTTCTTTGCACAATGGCCGACTTGGCGCATTTACTATCTGGAGAAGGAGCTAGAGCTGACGATGTTCAGCCTGAAGAAGCCTTGGTCGATCCTTCGACCCAGATTAATCTTGAACCTTCACCGATCAGATCATCCGGTGCAGCGCTAGGCTCTGCCGCCGTCCAATCCCTTGTTGAGCAGTCGGATGACGCTATGCGCAACCCACAGCGGTCTGTGGAGGAGGATGTGATTGCTACTGATCTTCCCTCCGACCAAGAGGAGGTTTCTGGTCTATCCCCCATGCGCCGATCAGATCAGGGGGCTCAGTCAACTGTTGTAGAGCCGTCTCATAAGAGAGGACGCCCTAACTTGCTTATGGCTGGACCTGCCGGGGGGCGAGCAAGGTGAAGCTCCCACAATTCAAGCCGCTCTTCACGCTATGTCCACTGTAGACTTGGCAGAGATGGTACGATTTATCACATCTCTCTACGCTGCTGCTTTATTTTTATTTTTATTTTTATGTATATCTGCTTATACACATTATCTTACCCCATGATTGTGCTCGGTCAGGGTGCTCGTATCGGTCAAGAGGTATTTGACCGTCTAGCCAAGTCCAAAGTTGTTGCTGATGAGCACGAGAGGACAGTGTCTGAGCTAAAGGCTTCCAAGAAGAAGTACAAAGACTTGTACGAGTCCAAGAAAAAAGGTCTGGTCGATCTCAAGACCAAACATGAACTGGAGATGCAGACTCTGCGTGCGGCACATACTACAGAAGTGCGGAATTTGGAGGCACAGCTGACCACGGAGGCAGAGGAAAGAGCAAGAGTGGAGGAGAGTTTGAAGGCGGCGCAGTCGGCTCGTAGTGCTCTGGAGAGTTCCGTCCCTGCGCTTGTGGCCAAGGGCATCCGGGACTATTACAGTACTGCCCATTTTGATGGGGTCCTCTCTGCTCTCCTCATCCTTATAGTCAATCATGGGTACTCTATGGGGATTGACGATGCTCGTGCGCAGTTCGCAGGCCTTGAACTTTCCAAGTTGAAGAATGCAAGTCTATATAAGCCGGGCATAGGGCAGATGTATAACGAGCGTCTCAAGGAGCTCAAATCGGGGGTTGATATTGTTCAAAAATACCCTGCTGCTCCTTCTCCCAAGCCAGCCACTCCAGCTACCTCTGTGCCTTCAGAACAAGATGTCTCAGCTGGTGGCTCCCAGCCTAAATCTGTTTAATATGCTTATGACCTGCTCTGCGGTCTGTTATTTTAATATTTCTGATATCTGTAAAGACTTGTGAAAAAAATTTATGTGCAAGAGGAAGAGCACTCATGGCTGTTCCTTTTTTACCTTTATTTTACCTTTGCCTTGTTTTGCCTTGTCTTATCGATGTGTGCCCCTTTCAAGCATGCTCTGTCTATTTCTGACGTAGCATGTTTGAGATTTATCTGTTCCTTGTTTGATCTGTTTAAGACAGCTCTGTTTAAAATTTAATTTAATTTAATTTAATTTATGAGTGCTTAGTCTCTGAGCTTTGCTTTTGGCAGTTTATTCTTTATTACGCTCAGTCTCTGAGCCTATTCCGCCTTTGCCAGTTTATTCTTTAATAGCGCTCAGCCTCTGAGCTTATTCTGCTTTTGGCAGTTCAATTTTTACGTAGAAACCATGTATATAAACGTTATAGAATAAATCAATGCAAACTTTATTGAAGAAATAAATGGTTGCAAAGGCAACTTATTACAGTCTCGTACTACGGATAATATTAAAAAGATTAAACAGCCTTGAACCTGTCTTAGGTGTAGAATCGTCTTAAGTTGGACGCGTTCCAACTTCGGGGAATGGTCTTCCCTTGAGAGTTTGCTAACTGATAGGCGCCTTTCCCGTGCACCTTGATGACCTTGTACGGCCCTTCCCAATTTGGCTGTAGCTTGCCCTGAGGGTCCTGTCAGAAAATTTCATTCTTTCGAAGGACCAAATCCCCTACTTTAAAGTACAAATCTTTCACTCGAGCGTTATAATATTGTGCGATCTGTTGCTTGTACTTTGCCATTCTTATTAAAGCTATATCACGAGTTTCTTCTAATTCATCTTTCAGGTGTCTAAGCTCAGTCTCTTGATCTATCTGGTTATACAGCTCTGCTCTGGGCGAAGGTAATCCAATCTCCGCCGGAATAACTACCTCACATCCATATGATAGCAGGAACGGGGTCTCGCCTGTGGCCGAGTTAGGTGTCGTCCTGTATGCCCAGAGGACATTGGGCAATTGCTCGACCCAGTGCTCTCCCTCTTCTTCTAACCTCTTTTTTAGACCTGTCTTGATTTGTCTGTTGGCCTGCTCAACCTGCCCATTTGCTTGCGGGTAACCTACAGATGTGAAGTGCTGAGTTATTCCAAGTTCTGAGCACAATTCTCGGACAGCTCTATCCTCAAACTGCGTACCATTGTCTGATACCAAATGCTTAGGGATCCCATATCGACAAATCATGTTCTTCCATAAGAACTTTTGAATCGCTCTACCTGTTATTGATGCCAAGGGCTCCGCCTCTACCCATCTTATGAAGTAATCAATAGCTACTATCAGAAATTTCAGGTTACCCGGTGCTCTGGGCAAGGGGCCGGCCAAATCCACTCCCCATTGGTCAAAAGACCATGGGGATACCAAAGGAACCATTTGTTGTGACGGTTGGTGTTTGAGATTATCATGCACCTGGCATGTTCTACAGGCCATTACCAATTCACGAGCATCTGCACCCATGGTCGGCCAGTAGTATCCAAAGTGCCTGCATTTATGAGCTAAAGCTCTAGCTCCTATACGACTTCCACAGATTCCCAAGTGGATTTCTCGAAGTAGATAGTTCCCCTCTTCCTCGGTGGCAAAACGTAGCCACGGTGATATAAAAGATCTGCGGTACAAGATATTATTAAACAACGAATACCTGCTTGCTTGAAGCCTTATTTTCCGGGCCGAGACTCTGTCTTCTGGAACCACGTTGTTTTTTAGGAAAGCTACTATGGAATCCATCCATGTAGCTCTTTGGTCGATCTGGTGAGCCTCTTTTTGCTCATAGCTTCGCTCTGCCACTTGCTCGATCAGAACCTTCTTATCTGAGAAAAAATTTGATGCTAATTTAGATAATGCATCCTCACGAGCGTTTTTAGATCTAGGAATTTGACCTAGTTTGACATCCTCAAATTGCGAAATCAGTGCTCTGGCCAGACAAAGATATCTCCTCATAGTGTCTTCCTTTGCTTCGTATTCCCCCTTAACATGGTTGACCACCAGCTGGGAATCACTAAATATATGTAATCTCTTAACTCCCAATTTTGCGGCAACTTTGAGTCCCGTAATGAGCGCTTCATACTCAGCCTCATTATTGGTTGCCTTAAAGTTGAAACGCAATGCATAAGGAAACTCTTCTCCCTTCGGACTACAGAGCAGAAGGGCTGCTCCCGCTCCCTCTTTATTGGACGCTCCATCCACATATAACGTCCACTGGTCAACGGACTTGTCGGTCTGCTCCTGCTCGAGAGTTATGGCTATTCCTTCAGCTATGAAATCAGCCAAGGCCTGAGCCTTAATGGATACTCTAGGTCTGATTTCCAGGTCATAGGCAGCCAGCTCGACCACCCACTTCGTTAATCTTCCCGACGCCTCTGGTTTATCTAGAATCTGCCGGAGCGGTTGGTCAGTCATGACCATTATAGGATGGGCTTGAAAGTATGGTTTCAATTTCTTGACGCATGGACTAAAATTAACGACAACTTTTCTGCGCTTGTATACCTCACCTCTGGCCCTCGAAGGGCCTTACTAACATAAAAAATTGGTTTTTGAGTGTTATCCTGATCACTCACCAGGACTGCACTCAATGCTTCTTGGCACGCTGACAAGTATAGGTATAAAGTTTCTCCCTCCTGCGGTGCGGTAAGAACGGGCAGGTTTGTGAGGTATTTTTTCAACTCTTCAAATGCCTTCTGGCATTCTTCATTCCAGTCAAAGGGGTTTGCTTGCCTTAAGATTTTGAAAAAAGGGAGAGCCCTTTGCGCCGACCGCGAGAGGAATCTATTTAGAGCGGCCATACGCCCTGTCAATCTTTGTACTTCTTTAATGTTCTTCGGTGGAGCCATACTCTGTATGGCCTCTACCTTGTCTGGATTTGCTCTTATATCTTCCTTGGATATCATGTACCTAAGGAATTTTCCTGACCGTACCCCGAGCGTACACTTTTTTGGATTAAGGCGCATTTGTGTTTGCCTTAGCACTCTAAAAATTTCTCTAACATCAGCCACGTACTGCTCGAGAGACCTGCTATTGATTAATAAGTCATCCACGTAAACCTCCATGCTCTTCCCTATTTGTTTCTCAAATATTTTATTGACGGCTCTCTGATACGTGGCTCCAGCGTTCTTGAGGCCGAACGGCATAGTAAGATAACATAAGGTCCCTCTTTCTGTGATGAAAGATGTCTTCTCCATGTCCTCCGGAGCCATGGCTATCTGATGATACCCCTTGTATGCGTCTAAAAACGCTAAGACTTCATATCCGACCATGGAATCTACCAAGTTATCGATCTTCGGAAGTGGGTAACAATCCTTTGGGCACGCCTTGTTTAAATCTGTAAAGTCTACACACTTGCGCCAAGATCCATCTGGTTTCTTAACTAGAACATGATTGGCTAACCATTCAGGATATACCACCTCTTTAATTATACCTGCGTGCAGCAACTTTGTTACCTCTTTCTGAACAGCCTCTACTCTTTCCTGAGCGAAACATCGCCTCTTCTGCCGGACGGGTTTTCTGCTTGGGTCTACGTTCAGACGATGTAATGCCAGGCTGGGCGACAGACCGGGCATATCAGCTGCGGTTAGAGCGAAAACATCTCTATATTCTTTCAATAAATCGATCAGACTCTGTCTGTGTGGTTCTGGAGTCCATGCTCCGACGCCGACCCTGTCTTCTTGGTCTTCCCATAGGGATTCTTGTGTTACCTCATCATTGGTTAACCATCTTTCCTCTTCTTCTGGGACGAGTTCGTCAATAAGGACCTGTTGTACCATCATTTTTTGGTTTATGGTGGCGGTATAGCAACTCCTGGCTGTCTCCACATCCCCCTTTATTTCCGCAGTCCCTTCTACAGTAAGGAATTTCATGCTGATATGAGCAGGGGAGATTACCGCTCGAAGATCTATCAGAGCGGGTCTTCCCAATATGACATTATATGTCGAGGCCGATCGTACCACCACGTATTCGACCATAAGAGTCCTGCTCTTTCTTCCTCGTTCGAAAGTTGTTGACAGCTTAATCATACCAACAGGATGTATGGGTGGTCCTGCGAACCCAAACAACGGGGCTGAGACTGGAGTTAGCTCGGTGTCCCGTATCTTCATGGCCTGGCATACCGATAGGTACAGAACGTTTACCGCGCTCCCTGTGTCCACACACACTCGTTTCATTGTGTGCTTATTAACTACCAACTCAATCACTAGCCCTTCGTTGTTGGGAACTAAAAGAAGAGGATCCCCTGGCCCGTACACTATCTCTCCCGACAATTTTTGCTTCTTACCTGTTTCAGGTGGTGAGCCTTTGGGATTCTCTGCTTTCTCCGGGTGGTCTGGATCCTGCCGGACCGCCCGCAATGGTATTGATGGTATTGAAGGGTTTATTATCTATGTGTCCTTCAGGGTCTGGAGAAGGATCTCTCCTTCTCTTTTGGTCTGCTCTACCATCATTTCCTTGATAGTAATTTCTCCTTTTGTACTCTCTTCTACCTCTTGGGTTAGGATTCCACTTTCGGTCAATTGCTTCATCAATTTTTCCTTCCAAGGCCGCAGCATCTATGTCTCTGATCAAGCCTCAACAGTTCTCTGAATCATGACCCACATCCTTGTGATATTTGCAAAACTTTGTCTGGTCCCTTTTTTCGATTGGCCCCCTTAGAGGTGGGGGTGTTCGTGCTATTCCTTTTTTTTTTCCATTAAGGCGAGCACCTGCTCGCGTGATCGATTCAACGGCACCAAGTCCCTGTCTTGGAGAGCTCACTTTTTCCCGAGCCTGTCGGTAATGGGAGAGGTCATCCTTTCCCATACTTGCCTTCGCTCCTTCTCGGGTTGCCGTGTCGTCTTTCCCTTTCTAGGGTTTGCCTTTTCTTGCTCTCTTTTGAGTCTGTTGGCTTCTTCCCCTTGACAATGTTTGAAGACCGTTTCTACGCAATCTTTCATAGATAGTGGGGGTTTATTGTTGAGCTTGACGTATAGTCGACCCTCACGTAGCCCTGCTATAAAGGATGTAACTATCCGATGTTCATCAGCCCCCTGTACTTGTCTTGATTCCTCATTGAACATTTTTAGGAATTGTAGCACACTTTCATCGTGCTTTTGCTTCAACGTAAGCAAGTGAGTGGCGTTCCTCTGGAACGGACGTGCTGTGATGAAGGCATGCATAAACTTTCTGGCTAAAGTAGTGAAGTCATTAATCGATTTGGGTGGTAGTTTCCTGAACCACTCCCGAGCCCGACCGGTCAATAACGCAGGAAACGCTTTGCACTTCATCTGGTCGGCCGCGTTGTACAAGGTCATATGCGTCAGGTATTGGTGCATATGATCGTTGGGGTCTTTTGTCCCATCATAAGGATCCATCTTTGGCATCTTAAATCCTGGGGGTTTGGGGTAACTTTCTACCTGCTCGGTAAAAGGAGATTCAAAAGAAAAAGGAGTTTTACCCAGGATAGCATACAGTTCCATACGGGCTGCATCTCTAGCTTGTTCTTTGATTTCTCTCCGGCCTGGGATGGAACTGGTGGACAGAGCCTCGGCATGCTCTTCTCGTGAAAAATTGAGGGCCTTTTCCTTCTCATCCATAATTGGGTTTTCCTTGGTGTGCTCTTCCCCTGTGATATCTTCCCCCCGACTTTAAAAGCGTTTGTCAGAATTGTTTTGAAGGTGGCCGGATTAAGGTTTGACAACGCCTCCACCAAAGCCTGCTGTGCGGGATCTGGTAGGGGCTCCACCTGGGGTGGTGGTGCCGTAGTCTCTCCTTCTTTTTCGACTAGAGGTCCTCTGGCCTCTTTCTCGGCCGCGGTGGATCCGCCACCTGTGCGGCTGCTTCTTGCGTTTTCTTCCCTGTTTGTTTCGGCGGCATAGTGACTGCACGTTGCTTCTAAAACTACCAGTAGAAGGACCTTCCTTCTAGCGCCAATGATGAAGTCGGATTTCACCAGGTCAGTTCCGGGTGTGATTACTCTAGTGGTAGTTTTCCGGTCACTAGCCAACGCTGAAAGAGGAGGTTGTTGTTATAATATGTTGACTGAACTCGAGTTATTCTCAAGCTGCCTACGTATCCAATTGCTTAATTGGAATCAAGTCGGCCGTAGTTCTTGTAGCGGTTTAAATAAAGAGTCTAAACCCTAATTTTGCCGTATCCTCCAAGGATTCGATTAAGATTAGATTTGATTTGAACTCCTAATTATTATGAGATAATGATTCTTTAATATCGAGTTATGAATCAGAGCCTTAATAAGGCTAGGTTCATTTCTCGCGTTTATCCCTGCTAAATGGACATGTGCGTATAAATGCGTGACCGCTCGGTCCTGTTGGATGGATTAGTACGGTCGCGCTCTGCGCATTCCTTGTGGACCGACCGTCCTGCGGTGGTCAGTATTAGGGAGGTTGCTCGCCCTCAGGGTCTATAGTCTCCCCTGGTCGGACTTCCTCTCTTTGGTCAGGAAACTTTCCCTACTCAACATGTGATTAGCCAATATTTGTATAACGCGTGGCTTTGGCCTGAGCCGACCATCATCAAACGCGTATGTTACTATATGTGTTGCTACACTCCTATTCTTAAAAGACGTACTACTTTTCTGTAATACTCCAGAAAAGACACAGAAAGATCACTTGTTGCAACTCTACTAACCAATCTTTTTAATATTTTAACTAAAATATCAATAAAATGGAACAATACCATTAAACATAATCTATCTTTGGCACGCATAACCTATTTTTTATTTTAGAGTAATGAAACATCCACTACACATTCTATCATAACATGTTATATAACACAATTAGCATAACATATTTTGCTGAGACCCATCACAACAAATAATTAATCACTTTAATAAATGAAAACAAAGCTTGTAGTGGTTTGTGCACATATCATTTTCCTTTTTTTACCGCAATGATATGTCATCTAATCAACAATAAAGTAAATAAAGTCAACCTCCATCTATTTTTTCCATCTCCACAAAACAACTTTATATTTGAATAAAGTAAAAAAAATTATTATACACTAAATCTATTTTATTTAATATGATATAATCTTCCCTATGAATCGTATCTTTCCCGCCAAAATTATTCACTGTAGCTTGACATATGTGCTGAGTGCAGACAAAAAAGAAAAAAAAATGAGTCAAAAGTTTGATTTCCTTCTGATACGTCCATTCAAAAAGGTTTTGCCTGAAAAAAAAAATTTTGATCAAAAATATTTTCTAAGTTATAATACTTTTATGACCTCATCGACAATGAAAGAAATCACTTTTCTTTGTTTTAATCTTACTTATCATTATTTTTTCAAAATGAAACAACGTATTTTAAAAAACTCTGCTAGCTTTGTAGATCCCAACATTTTGCAAGCAAAAATTTTTGTGTCAAAAGTTATTGAATTGAATAAATATAGTTACAAGAATCCAAAACATTTATAAAACCATTGGAATTACTATTTTTTAATACATTTTAAGGTATCCTCTGGATATGACCTAGTGATAAAAGGTTGGGCGTGGTGTAGTACCTAGTGGAGTCTGAAAGCCGGAGTGTGGGGTTCGAGTCCCGTAAAGGACTGACCCCTTTCGGTAAGAAGATAAAATAACGCGCCCCTTCCTGGGGCTACTAGGTCTCTGATTAACCTCTCCTCGCACTCCTGTGGGATCGTGGGCGAGGGGGCCCTTACGGTTAGGGTTTAACCGTTTTTTTTTAAAAACATTTTAAGGTACATAAAACAGTATATTATACTAATCCATCAAAAGTCATATTCAACAAAATACTTTTGTCATATCTAAGAATTATAAACTATCTTGCATTCTTTTGCATACCACTTTGATCCACGTGGCACGGTAGAATATATGAAGTTTATGGTGATTTTCCTGCCTCTGGAAGAGGCACGGTGTTTGGGGTTAGTGCGACTAGTGGTGGAGAGTGATAGCTTGACTTGTGTCACGCACCTTCGACGACCTGTGGAAGGCCTTACTGCCCAGGACCGTTTGCTGCAGAATTGTTTGACGCTTCTTGATCGGTTTTTTCTAAGTGTCCAATCTTACCGGCAGTGTACCGGGTCAATTGTAGCCTAGAATTGGTGAGTCAATGTCGCCACAGGGAATCTGGTCGAGTACCAAAGTCGGTCTCGTTCCTAGTTTAAGTCAACACAACTACTAAGGACGGCGACTTGTCAGATCACCTGTTTTTAACAACTAATATGCACAAGAAAGAGTTTAAACTATATAAAAGAGATAGGCGAGCTATGATCCAATCTAATACTCACAAACCCTAGCTAAGTTCCGGGGTATACTTGATTCACCTAAACGTTCTCGATGCCACATAAGGTGTCGTTTCCTGGCTCTGAAAATAGACATTATTTCAATAATCTACCCTCCTATGTTAGGTTCAACAGTCCGCTGACCGGATTTAACTGACCTCACACGGTCTACGATCAATGAAACGCTCGACAAGTCGATACAAACCTCACATACGAAACCGAATCTGAACAACTCAGTCGGTTTTACAGGGTGATCCTAGAACCCCGGTTCCCGTATCCTCTCGCAAAATACATATGTAAAGACGATACTGTTGAAATAGTGTCCCAAACCCAATCGGGTTGGACCGGATCCTACCGGGTCGGATCATTTCTACTATTTCTTTATTTTTATACATATATTAAATGCTTTTCTGTTGTCATATATATGTTCTTTTAAGGAACCAATTATGAATTGTTATGTGATAACGTCCTTAGTATTAAACTGTGATAGAGAAACCATGATAGGCAATTATGGTTGATGAGATCTCTAATCACTTTAATAAGTTTGATACTTAAATGTCTCTAGGCTGATGTACTATTAAACAGGGCATTGATAGTATAAATAGGCTAGCACGTATTAGATGTCTTCTGTCTTTAAGGGCAGGGATAGATCTCGTCTATCGAAGTGTAGAGGCACTTGGACTGTACGTGGACGTGTATTAGAGAATGCGTACGTTAGACTGACCCACTTACAATAAGTGTCACACTATGTGGCGGTTGTGTAATTATCCTTAGGCCCGGAGTCTACATGGCATCACCGTGTGGATTGTCATGCTTTGACACTATTGAGGTTTCCCCTAGCCACGGGGCGATCATGCGGTAGTGATTAGGTGTGATACTGAAGCATGCGTAGAATACATGTTTGGTCGTCTGGGAATCGCGTACCCTATCAGTAGGGGTGAATATCCGAAAGGACCTTCTTATAAGGAATGTCTTACTCTCGTGAATCTTTGCAAAGTGGGAGTAAATGAGTTACTTCGAGAGAGCATGATATCCAGTTTATAAGATACGGTCGTTAATGTTTGACACTCGACGTACGACCGTATGGATATTATTACAGCGATGAGATTGCAAGTTACACGGTAACTGTTTCACATGAAAGGTAGTAGTCATTGCATTTGACTCTTCCGATGATTGGGGGTCATGGTGTGTTGCTAGACGCTATCCCGTGATCGTTAGGCATGAAGGGCATTTTCGTAATTTGCACTTTGTGTCTACGGCCAACATATTCAGAAGCCTATCGGGTCAAACACATATGAACATCTAGCCGGATTAAAATGTGGTTATAGTTGATGACCAAATAAGGAAAGAATTTATCTCGTACTATAAAGGTTATAGTGGTAAATTAATATGGTGGTATTTATTTATTATGAATAAATATAATACAAGATATTAATTATGTTGATTAATTAAATATGTATATTGATACATATGATTTCGAAATATATATATATGATATACATGTATTTTGTAAATTAATTAATCATAGTATTATATTAATTAAAGAAAACCTCAATTCCCAATTTTGTGGGATTTGGGGCGCCACTTTCAAAGTATATTGGATACATTTGGTTTGTGCAATTTAATTAATAAGATTACCATAATATTAAGATATTAATAGATTTTGGAAAAATAGATTTATGTTAATAAGATAAAGATATATTCAATATAAGATATTTTCAATATATATATCTTGAGAAAATATTTAATATAAGATATTGAATATTAATGAGATAAATCAATCAAATATATTTTCCTTATTTTACTAGTAAAAAGTTTTCTTTCTCCCCAATCTACTAGGAAGCTAATCCCAATCAGATTGGGAACAATGAGGGGCGCACCATACCCTATAAATATGAGGGCTTGGCTAGCTCTTTTGTACATCACAATTCCAAGAGTTAATAGTTCTTGTGTAAAATAAAGAGTATCTTGTAGAGAGTTGGAGAAAGGGGAAAAAGGCCGGTCTAGTAACCAGAGTTTTCCAATAGCAATCCATGATGGGATTCCGGCGGTGTAACGCCCCGCTCCCGGATACCGAGCCCTTATCCGGAAGAGAAACGTTCGGCGCGTATAGCATTAAATAAATCTAATATTATACGCAAGCCTCTACGTCGTCGTATCAAAATAAATCAAACGGAAGCTAAAAAGACTCGGGTAAAAACAAAATTCTACTATGAATAGAAAGTAAGCATACTAAAGATGGATAGTTAAATTACAACGACGAAAAACCCAAAGACTTATACATTACGAGGTCTTAAAAGTATAGTACAACAAGTATAAGGAAAGAAATATAACTAGTCTAGTACAACCTTTACAAAGAAATAAACTAAAAGTTTCGCCAAGACTTCAATGTCTTCAAAAGTCGTCATCTACACTTGGGCAACCTGTTCGTCTTCTCACCCACAATGCATACAATGGAAAATGCAAAGGAGGTAAGTACAAAGTACTTAGTAAAAGTGAGAAGCTAATGAATAACTAAGTTATACAACGAAAGATTATTATTATGATTATTAAATTACCATTATGAGCCCGACTCAATCTAGGGTTCACTACATGTCCATTAACATGTCATGACTAAACGTTTCTAACTTAACTTATCTTTGTTACAGCATGTTTGCGAGGGCACTACACTTAGTGAGACATGCGGAAGACAAAAGACGCAACCCTATAGAGATAAATCTCTACAGCGGTCCCGAGACGATCATTCCACTTTGTCTGGCCAATCTTAGAGAGCTGACCGGTGAATGTTTATCTCGTTCGTGAGTTTGTCTGGCGGAACGATCACTACTTTATCTGGCGGGTCTAGAATCCGGCAGTGATCATCACCACTTTATCTGGCCAAACCTCACATTGCCGATATTGTACTATGCCTATCCAAGGTCTCATGATGTTTAACTTTTTACTAAGCAATTACGTATTTATTAAATAGTTAACTAGCTGGCTAAGTGTTTATGTCAGAATTATAACATCATAATGCATTGTTTATTGATATTGAAATTGATTGATAGAATAGCTATTACAAGATGTTTATATAGAGAGCCACACGGGCTATAAACGGAAATACAAAAATAAATATAAAACCCTAATATGAAACCCTAATATATTGTCTAATACGCTCCCTCAAGCGGACGGCGCTGTGCGAAGACCAAGCTTGGAAATAAAGCGACGACTACACGAGAAAATCTAATTATATCTCCAATAGGCCCCTCAAGCACATGGGAGCGCGGCGATACATGAAGCTTGAAACCCGTTGGCGTTGATGGTAATCGAAGGGAGGGATATACCCGAAAGAGAACCGATGATCAACCTGTGGGAACAGGAGGGAGGGATATACCCTTGCAGAAAAATACATTTTTTTTTTGTTTGATATACCCATGCAGAAAAGAAAATATTTTGGGATATACCCATGCAGAAAAGAAAAGAAAATATTTTGGGATATACCCTTGCAGAAAAGAAAATATTTTGGGATATACCCATGCAGAAAAGAAAATATTTTGGGATATACCCATGCAGAAAATAAAATCAACCCGTTGGAGAGGGAGTCGTCATCGCAGCGGCGGAAAAGAGAAGATCCGGCGGCGGCAACCTAGCAGCGGCGGCTGCTAGGGTTTGTCAGAAGTTGAAGAGGGAGTCATTATCGCAGCGGCGGCAAAGAGAAGATCCGGCGGCGGCAACCTAGCAGCGGCGGCTGCTAGGGTTTGTCAGAAGTTGAAGAGGGAGTCGTCATCGCAGCGGCGGCAAAGAGAAGATCCGGCGGCGGCAACCTAGCAGCGGCGGCTGCTAGGATTTTTCTAGAAGTGGAAGAGAGAGTCGTCATCGCATCGAGCCTGAGGGTGGCGGCGGCGGCAAGCCTGAGGGTGGAAGAAATTAAAAGGGAAAAGAGCAGAGGAATTTGCAGAGGAAGGAGAAATTCATGCGAAGAAGAGAAAAAGATTTAGGGTTTAGGATCGGATCTCTGATACCATGTCAGAATTATAACATCATAATGCATTGTTTATTGATATTGAAATTGATTGATAGAATAGCTATTACAAGATGTTTATATAGAGAGCCACACGGGCTATAAACGGAAATACAAAAATAAATATAAAACCCTAATATGAAACCCTAATATATTGTCTAATAGTTTACAAATAATCTCCCTCACACATACTACTCTCTTCCTAGACCACTACACATAAACGAGGCCTAGTTCCCTTTAAGAGTACGTCCGGTGCCGGAACCAAACGCATCAGAAACTCAATCGAGGCTTGTTCATTTTCATTTAGTATTATTGGATCAAGAAATAACATTTAAACTGGACTCGTAGCTTAAAACAACATTTACCCCAAAACTGGGCTGAATGCGTGCGCATTGCACCTGAAAAGCCCTAAACATGATTTTCTGCAACTTAACGATTTCTAACCCAAATCAAACATGTTTAAAATCAGCTATCACAAAGAAACATCAGTAAAAACTTGAATTAAACATAACTAACCATCACGTAGCATCCAACATTTTAACTACAACATAAAACATGATTTCTTGCTATAACTAACACTCAATCTAAACATTGTAAAACCATAATTATTCGTTAAGAAGAGCATCTTACCTTAATTTCCAGCAAAACCGAAAGCAAAACGCTAAGCAACTGCAACAACTGTTGATCCTCAACCCCAAAACCTAATTGATCAACAAGAAAGACCTAAAATCCTATTTCTTTGCAGAAAACCGAAACTGAAAATGTGCAATAAACCACAGATTACCTGGATTAACTACTGTAAAACTATTTTTAGAATAATCTACGGTCCAAGACGATCGTTTCGACTACTCATGGCTGCGAAACAGAGCTACGGATTGAGAGATACAAATTTTTCAAGAATCGAACTCTACGAATACCAAAAACTGGGGCTAAACTGAAAACTTACGAAATTGAGAGATGTTATTTTCCAAAGTTGCGTCTCCTTGCGCTGATCATTTTTCTCTCCTGCGGCATCTTGAACAGATGAACAGATTGATCACACGGTTGAAGTTTACGTTCTCCCTTTTATTTCGTTTCTTCTTCTGCGTTGCTTCCATCTGATGCCACCGTTCCTTCTTCCTTTTCTTTCCAGAATCAGCGTGTGAACCAATGAATTTAATTTGGGGATTAATTCCTTTTAATAGCCAATAATTAAATCATTTATAATTAATAGCTAAATCCTTTAATTACTTCCTTTTTAATTAAATAAATGAGACATATAATAATTAGGTCGTAGTAAATACATCCAATTACTATTTTACCCTTTATGAAAAGTCGGGATGTTACAGGTGGGCTGTTCGTGTGGACTAGCGGTAGAGGCCGAACACTTGGGCGGCTCTATGCAGAACTACTCTCCTTAGACGGTCAAAGCGTCGATCTTTTAAATCAACCAAGGTAACCACCGTCTTTAGCTTATTTGTTTATTGCTTTAAGGAAGTCGATCTTGGGTAAAAGGAATTCAAAATTTTGAATTCCGCTGCGTTCCGCGTAGATTTCCTTACAGATACGTGTGATACGATTATCAAATGGCCAATTTAACAAACGTGGTTAAGTATAATTTCTAGAACTACGGTAACATCAAGAATCAACAAATCAAACATCAAGAACACCACATGAACAAGCTTGGATTTTGAAGATTATCACATAACTCGACTATCAGGCAATTAGCTACTCATTATACTAAGAGAATAACAAGAAATCAACATCAAAGCAAACATAAATAAAGATTGAAATCAAGAACAATAAGTAAATTTAAATACCAAATAGATATAAGTCGTCGAAAATCGGTTCTCCGAACGAAATCCCGTCAAGAACGCGTCAAGCTATCTTCGAGAATCAACGGATTACAAAAATCTAAGCTTAATTAAGCTAAAATATTTACAATCTAAGAAGCTAAGAAAATGGACTGAAAAGTGCAGAAAGAATGCAGAAATTCGAGTTGGGGAAGAAGGGTTTCATATGGGGGGTATTTATAGTGTTAAAAGGGTAAAATGGGCAAAACAGCCCGTAGGCCGTGTCATGTGATCATAGGCCATGGCCTATGAAAGACAGCAGATTTCCTGAGCTCTCTGCATCACGTAGGCCGTGGCCTACAGATTATGGGCGCCGGCCTATGAACAGAGTCGATTTGGGACACTCTCTTCAGTAAATCGGCCATAACTTTGTGTGTAGATCTCGAGATCGAGTGATTCAAAATGCGTTGGAAAGATCATGAAATTGTCTACAACTTTCATGAAGATGTCCAGGCCAGAAAATGCCTCTAAGGTGTATCAAAATGCAGATCCATGGAAGGTATGGTTGTAGCACCAACGAGTTTTGATCCATTTGAACGTTTAAACTTCGGGCACATGTTCCAACCCTCGTATCTCGCCTTCCGGTCATCTCGAACACCTAATACCTATACAAAATCATAACAAATACCACACGTAACCCCTACAGGACACTAGGGTGACCGAGAGTATAGTATATACACCGAAAAAGACCGAGAATCCCGGACGTTACGTCTTAGGTCCCGAAATGATAACCAATGTGTAAATACATCAAAATACAACCAAATGTCTCAGAAAACATATAAAACGAGGTATAAACGGAGAATAATTACATAGTAAATGATAGCCAATTTGACTCTCATCACTTCTTTCCAGCTTTGATGCTATTTCATTTACTTTTATTCGACGAGTGAGAAATGCCCCAGCTCATTTACTAGTTAGACATGCATTACTTGTTTATAATAGGACATCTTGGGGTGTCTCGCTTTCGAGTGACGTTTTAGCCGCTTGTTTAGCGGATGTTAATTAATAAAATTTTCGTTACCCTCAATTTTTTTTATAAACTATCAATAGATCGATATTCTGTGTTATTTGTAATACTTATAATAAACTATCTTGATCATAAATTCCACTCTATATAGTGTATCAAATAAATCAAATAGTTTTTCAGTATCTACTTATATACTTATCTATAAAAAGGAAGGGAAATCTCTTGGGGTGTGGCCACGTAGGCCATTTTGGGAAAATATGGGGTTGCCATTTGTCATCTAATTGATAAACACACTTTATTTTTGCCAAAAGTTCATCCCTTTCTTTATTTTATTTATTTTCTTTTCTTTTCCATTTGTAAAAAAAAAAAAAAAAAAAAAACCCTTCCTGATTTATTTTCGGCCCCCTTTTTATATATATATATATATCTTATCCTTTTGCGTATAGATATTTTATACTGTATGCCTATGGTAGTTTTTTGGTGAGTCATCGATTCTTTTGTTTTGCGTATAGATATTTTATACTGTATGCCTATGGTAGTTTTTAGGTGAGTCATCGATTCTTTTTTTTCCCTCCGTACATTTATTATCCTATCCTTTTGTGTGTATATATTTTATATTGTGGGTCTACGCCGGACATATATATATATATATATATATATATATATATATATCATATCTTTACTGTATGTCTATGTCGCTTTTCGGGAGAGTCGTCGATTTTTTGGTCGCCCTCCGCACGTTTATTATCCTATCCTTTTACGTATGTATATTTTATATTGTGGGTCTACGTCACGTTTATTATCCTATCCTTTTACGTATGTATATTTTATATTGTGGGTCTACGTCGGTATAAACCATTAAACGTCTATCTATTAGTTTTCGTGTTTATGTGTAGATTAGTTTACCGGTTCGTGCCTGTGTGTTTCCCCCCCCCCCCCCCCCCCCCCCCCGGGTTTAAAAATTTACATGCTCGGTGGTTTATGTGTTGATAGTTTTTTCTTAAAATGCTATTCTTTCTTGTTAGCATTTTTTTCCCTTCCGCTTTTAAAATTTTCGTCCTTTCACGGGGAAAAAAGATTTGCTTAAGTGGGAAAAAATTGTTTTGCTTTGTGATTAAAATATAAAGAATAGCTTAAATATTCACTGTATGCATGTTTGTGTAATTTACGACGGCGTAAAAGCCGAGTGATTTTTAAATATTTCTTCTACGTGTAGCCTTTGTTTATTTTACTCAACGCTTCGTCGTAACAAGTGGTTCTTCTGTCGTAACAAGTGGTTGCCAATGAATAACTAAATCTATTCTTCAATCATGTGTGGCTACATCAAAAAATATGCATTACTATAGGATTTTATAATATGCATTGTGGTAGAAAATATATATAGCAACATTACGTGCATTATTACATTATATTACATTACATGCTATTATTACATTATATTACATTATATTATTAATGCATTATTTAATGTTTATTTTCCAAATATAACTTTAGTCCAACATTGATTTATGCCGCTCGTTTTATATACCGAAACAAACGCTTATTATTTGTTAGAGGTAAATATATTATTAATGTTGTATGAAACACAACACAAATGGGGGTTTTTGGGGCACGTGGATATTTTAGCTTAAGTTTGGGTGTGCCATGTGTCCCTTTAAACAAAAATACAGTGACATTTCACGATATCTTCTTCCGTTTCTACAAAAAAATCCATTAATTTATTGGTTAGGTTACTTTTCCATTTTCTGAATAATTAAAAAATGCGGCCTGCAGAGGGTTCCATTCCACCGACGCTGCTGGAAACGGGAAGGAAGCAGAGGATTTTTTACACATTATCTGGTGGGCTGATGCTATATCCGGTGGAATTTAGGGCGGTTTGGTCTTGCATGAGCCGGTTCATGTTGTTTGAGGCAAAAAATGATAGTGACGCCGTACAAAAAATATTTCTGGCTGATGAAAGATCTCTGTTGAACAGTGGAACTGTACCCAAATTGGAAGAGCTTACACCTTAAACAGTGGGTTTGTACCAAAGTTGGAAGGGATTACACCTTAAACAGTGGAATCGTACCAGAGTTGGGAGAAATTACACCTGCTACTGTCTATGCTGGCATGGGTTTGTACCTCAGATCTATATGAGCAGGTATTGTTACATATTTGAATTCTATTGTCCAGTGTTTACTAATAATTTAGTCTAATAGTCTTCACACTGTTTTAACAACTGTTATTGGCTTTAAATATCCCTCAAAGCTTCTCATAAACTCACTGCAAGTTAAGGTCCTTCTCATTCCCTCTCTTTTACCTACCGAAATTCACTGCATTTATTTCTTCAATTAATGCATGTTCCAGTGTATGGCTTTTTATGAATGATCTAGAGTTAGTGATAGCTTGGTTCCTTTGTCCTTAGCTCTTTATTGTTTCCCTTATTTTTATAGCTACAACAAATACTAAATGTATCCTTTTTCCATTTGTTTTGGTCTATGTACAGAATATAGCTGTAGTCATTGATACATATTGTTGTCTTACGGTTTGCATAGTTTCGCCTTATTTACAAGAACATTTAAGATTCACGGAATTTGACGTTATATGCATATGCTGTTTTTTTCTGGACCTATTACTTCTGGGAGCTTAAGCCTACCATAAAGAGTGTCTTGCATGTTCTTACTTTCTTAATTTTTTTTAAGGGGTTTTGATCAGCTTCATACATCTTAAGATAAGGATTGTTGTGCATCCTCTGTGGGTGCAATGTTATTTTTAACCTGCAGAAAGGCTCCAGGATGATCATATGAAGAGTATTTTCCCCTGGCTGTATACTTTCTGGCTTGGGGTGTGCCATTTATGCAATTTATAGGCTTCAATATCATGTTGTGTAGAGTGTTTTCTGCCTTTAGTAATTGGATGGAACTTAAATGAAGAATTTTCCTTCTTGCTTTGCGGGTTTAATGTTGTTCTCCACATAAAAGAATGCTTCAGATTCATCGATACGGATCCAACTTTTGTTTGTATACAGCTTTGGGTGTGTGGTCTAGGATTTATGGTCTTTATCACCTGCACTGTCATGTAGTGTGTTACAATGTGTCCCAAATTTTTGTGCTCATTTTTTCCCCTATGCTTGCTACGCCTATGTCTCTTTGGTGGTATAGCTTTATCCCTTCTTGTCCATTGTGCTTTCTCTGACTTTTTGTTACGGTGTCCATTACATGGTTGTGACAGGATTGGAGGTCAAAGAAGCATAGAAAAAGATATTGCTCTGTTGCCTTGTTCACCTAATGGCTGTTCCTGTTCAGGTATGTTCATTCAAGCATTTCTCATTTGTGTATCGCTTTCGTCTTTGATTGTAGTATTATTGCATAACTTCTAGCCCGGTTTGTATACCTTTTCTTGGATTATGTATTAAGCAATAAGCAGATTCAGTTAGGTTGTTCCTTGAAATAGTTGCCTGCTTGAATTTTGTTCTTATTTTATAAGGTAATATAAGGTTTTTAGGTTCTATATTGTTCTTGGTTATTGTGTATAACAAACCATAAAAAAAAATGCCTAGGAAAAAGGGCCATGTGTCACCTGTGGTCCGGTTAGTACCGGGTGCTCTTGCTTCTGCAAGTGTAGAAGCCAAAAAATATAGAAAACTGGCTATTTTGCGCTGGAAAGCAAAAAAGAAACCAAATAAAATTTCCACCCAAACAACTGGCAACTTTGAACATGCTAAAAAAGAGTATAGGCGCTTAGCGATTATTAGATGGAATGAAAAGAAAATGAAAAGAGGCATGGGAAAAAAACAACTTCTAGCTAGTTGTCTTGACCAACCAATATTTATGTCATGTGAAGTGAGTAAAACACCATCTCAGCAACTCTTAGGTTCGTCCACGTCCCAAAAACCAAAACATGCTTTACCAGGGACATGTTTGTTTCAGCCGCATTCTGCTCTTTTCACCCATGGTTTGGGACAAAGCACCAGACCTGCAGCTCAATTAGCTGATACGCCCGCTTTTAATTGCTCCAATTCCAGTGTTAGTTCCACCTTAGGGCCTATAGAAAAATTACATGCCACCCGCGCTCGTAGAAAGGAAAAACCTTCAGCAGCTAAGGTTGGTAGAGAGCTACTTGACATTGTTGTTGAGACAACAGATAAGCTCCAGGCAATGCCTCTCTGTAGATACTGCTTAGCTAAGAAAATAGTGCATGAGACAGAAAATTTCTGTTGTTCATCAGGTGATGTTGCTTTGTCTACAACCAAATTGCCCTCACCCCTTGTAGATCTGCTCACTGAAAAAACAGAAGCATCCATTAACTTTAGAGCATCAATCAGAACATACAATAATCATCTGGCTTTTACATCCTTCGGTGCGAAATATGATAAGCAGTTAGCATGTCGTAATAAAGGAATCTATACTTTTCGTGTTCAATGTCAGGTGTACCATTTCATGGATGATCTTATAGGTACAGGTGATAAATGCAACAACTTGCAATTCTACTTTCATGACACTGAATATGAGTTGTCAAACAGATTAGCTAAATGCCCCCGGCTTTATGAAATGACCCTTGAGAAAATCTTAACAGTCCTTGTTGAAAATCCTTACGCAAGATTCTTTAGAGATTTACGCAAGACACCTAACCTTGCTGAGCTAGATGTTGTGCTATTTTGCAACCCTAAAATTGATCAAAGAATCTATAATAAGCCAACTGTCCCCCAAGTTGCTGGGATATTAGTTGATGGCACAGATAATCAACAACGAAGCATTAAAGTCTACACTCATAGTGGCCATTCACATCCAATACAATATTACTTTGGTTGCTATGATCCTCTTCAGTATCCTTTAATGTTTCCATATGGCCAGCTAGGGTGGCATCAAGGAATAAGTAGGACAGGGTTGAGAAATAACTCACGTAAACGAAAAAGAGATGACAAAAATACTATGTTGCTTGACCCATGTAATGCTGACAGTGCACAAGAATTGCTAGACCAAGAAAATGAAGCCTTGAATTCTATTGTTGCTAATGATCCTAACTATGTTTCGATAAGAGAGTATTACTGTTATAAGTTCCAGGTTAGACAGAATGATGAATCATACCTCTTACAGTTTGGTAGGCTTTTCCAACAGTACGTTGTAGACATGTTTGTAAAACTTGAAACTCAAAGGTTAGACTATTTTAGAGCGCAACAAAAGAACATCGGGCAGGAATTCTTGCAAGGAATAGTTGATGCTGTGTCTGTCGGCGAAAACGATGCTGCCAAAATTGGCCAAAGGACTGTTTTGCCTGCATCGTTTACCGGTGGCCCTAGGCATATGAGGAAAAAAATACTTAGATGCAATGTCGTTGGTGCGTAAGTTTGGCAAGCCTGATATATTTTTGACCATGACATGTAATTCTAATTGGCCAGAAATTAAAGAAGTTCTAAATAAAGGTGAAGAAGCTCAAAATCGTCCTGATTTAGTAGCTAGAATATTTAGAGCAAAACTTGAAGAAATAAAAATAGACCTTTTCAAAAAAAATATCTTTGGTAAAGTTGCTGCCTACACATATGTTATCGAATTTCAAAAGAGAGGTTTACCACATGCTCATTTTCTACTCATTCTAAAGCCGCATTATAAAATATATCGGCCTGAAGAATTTGATAAGCTGGTTTCAGCGGAGTTGCCCGATGAAAAGCTTCATCCGCATTTGTATAAATTGGTTGTTAAGCACATGCTTCATGGGCCATGTGGTTCATTAAACCCCACAAATGTTTGCATGAAAAAAACAGGCTTATGTAGGAACTCATATCCAAAGAATTTCGTCATGAAACCATGGTAAGCTCGCATTCATACCCAATTTATAAAAGGGAAAATAATGGTGTCCGGGTGAAAGTTAGGAATGCATGGTTAGACAACGTATGGGTTGTCCCATACAACCCCTATTTACTTGCAAAATATGACCGCCATATTAATGTTGAGATTTGTTCTACCGTAAAAGCGAGTAAATACATATATAAATACATATGTAAAGGAAGTGATAGAATACTGTTTAACATATCAGACCGGTCCTTTAACTCAGAAATAAATGAAATCGAACAATACCAATCCGCCCGATGGATATCTCCGCCTGAGGCTTCATGGCGAATCTTCAGGTTCTCTTTGGGCGATATGAAACCAGCTGTTATTCAGCTGCAAGTGCACTTGGAAAACTACCAGCCTATAAATTTTAATCACAAGCACAAGCTAGATAATGTACTAAATAATCCATTGAATAAAAAAACTATGCTTACAGAATTCTTCCTTATGAATAGAATAAATCCACATGCCAAACAAAAGAAACACACTTATGGGGAATTCCCGGATTCTTTTGTTTGGGAAACCGATAGGAAAAGGTGGAAGGTACGGAGTAGAGGCAATCCAAGAGGGCGTATTGTGATTTGTAAATCCAATTGAGGGTGAACGCTACTACTTAAAGTTGCTCTTGTCAAAGGTAAGAGGTCCTACGTCTTTTGACGACTTAAAACATTTCCGGGGTCGGTTTTTGAGTCATATCATGATTCAAATTTTGGCTCGTGGCTTTTTAGAAGAAGATAGTAGCCAAGAAAATTGCCTACATGAAGCAAACATGTATCATATGCCCTATGAACTTCGCCGTTTATTTGCCACACTATTGGTTTATTGTTCCCCAAAAGACCCTTTAAAGCTTTGGGAACAATTTCAGGTCCCTATGTCAGAAGACATAGCAAAACAGCCACATTTATCTAAAGACAAAATTAAACAAATCGCATTACAACAAATTAATACTTTCTTGCAATCAATGGGTAAAGACATAGGCTCGTTTAACCTAATACCAGCTGGTATGAATAGAAATAAATTTGAGGATTCAACAAAAGAACTTAGGTGTGAGCAGAATATCATTGTTTCTGAAGCTGATATAAATTCCAGAAAGTTGTTTAATTTAGAGCAGGAGCTGGCCTTTGGAAAAATTACTACAGCCATATACAAAAATAGACCAGAATGTTTCTTCATTGATGGTCCTGGTGGGACAGGAAAAACCTTCCTGTACAGGGCGTTGCTTGCTGATGTCCGTGTCAAAGGACATATTGCATTAGCAACTGCTACATCCGGTATAGCGGCCTCACTATTACCGGGAGGCAGAACCGCTCATTCTAGATTTAAGATACCCATAGACCTTGAACCAGGATCTACATGTAGAATAAGTAAACAAACTTCCTTGGCACAGATGATTAGAGAATCTAAATTAATTATATGGGACGAGGCTCCAATGTCTAAGAGAATTGCAATAGAAGCTCTTGATGACTTATTAAAAGACCTTATGAATAGCGCACAAGTATTTGGGGGTAAAGTCGTTGTGTTGGGTGGTGATTTTAGACAAATTCTACCAGTTGTCCAACAAGGCACTAAGTCTGAAACAATTGATGCATGCTTAATACGATCAGATTTATGGCCTAGGTTAACCAAGCTTAAACTTATTCACAACATGCGTGCGCGTCTTGATCCTACTTTCACTAGCTTTTTACTGCAAATCGGTGAAGGCCAGCATCAAGACCATGAGAGTCAAACTGTAGACTTACCTCCTGATATTGTTATAGAACACCAAAAAACTGACAATGGTTTAGACCTGCTTATTAATAAAGTGTTCCCAGGTTTTGAAGCATCTAATGATCATGAAAATTGTTATATTAACAAGGCCATCCTTACAACAAAAAATGTATTCGCAGATGAGATTAATGAACAGCTGATTCAGCAATTTCCAGGGGTTGAGACTGAATATATAAGCTTTGATCAAACATTGAATCCAGATGACCAGGGCCATTATGAGGATATGCTAAATAGTTTGACTCCTAATGGGTTACCACCGTACAAATTAATTCTGAAGCCTAATGCACCAATAATTTTGCTGAGGAATCTAGACCCATCTGAAGGATTATGTAATGGTACACGCCTAATTTGCAAACAGCTCGATAAAAATGTGATACATGCAGAAATAGCAATAGGGGACCATGCTCGTAAACCTGTTTTTATACATAGAATCCCATTGAGCCCTACCAATGGAGAATTTACACCAATACCTTACAAAAGAGTACAGTTTCCAATTAGGCTATGTTTTGCAATGACAATAAATAAATCACAGGGTCAGACTTTAGATTATGTAGGTGTGTATCTGAAAGAGCCCGTATTCTCGCACGGGCAGCTTTATGTGGCCTTATCACGTGCAAAAACCTCATGTTCTGTTAAAGTGTTTATTGCCCCTACCTTTTTTAAGGGTGAAAAAACAAACACAACAAAAAATATTGTGTACAAAGAAGTATTAATGAACTAGCCACAACATTTTTCTGATATAGCAATAAATAAACACTCGCCTATTGATGATGGATTTTAGTGTTTCATGCTTGCACTTTGTTATTATGCCATGATAGCGAACAATGATACAGCTTCCTTTCTTCTATGACATTAAAACAGCACAACAACCGCCCGCTTTCTGAAGCGCTTCAGATTACCGCTGGCTCCAATGATTGGACTGTCTTAGTTCGGTCGTATAAATCCAAGCAAAAGATCTCTCGAATGGCTCGACTATAAAAACTTTATCTTCTCGACATGAAGGTATGTAGCTATTTTCCCGCAATGCGTTGTTTTAATCATTCCGATTATGAATAAACCACGGGAATTTAGCAGCTTTCCAACAATCTCGTAGTTGATCTTTAGGCTTTTTTATGAGCTAAAGTGCTTACGCTAAAATGCTTATTGTTCTCCATTGTTTTGTACTTTTCGTCCGGCTTCATGTCCGGTTCCCATCTTTGCCCCTACTACTAAATTGTATCCGGTTTTTCCTCCTTCGGGTTGTATAGGTCAACATCTTGTTTTTAAGGCAACCTATATATGCTATAATAGCTTGGTTGAATTGAATGAGTAACAATGACGCATCATGTTTCTTTCTAAACATTTTGTTTTTGGTTAATCACACAGTAGTGAAAAAACTTTAGGGTGCTGGCTTCTCATAATGACTTGAAATTTTTGATATTTAATACATATAAAACTGTTTGATGCCTTACATCATGTTTTTGAAACATGTGTTAACAGAATTAATTTCTATAGGTGAAAAAAAATGCCTCATTCTGATGTGTACGGTTTTTTTGGGTTCCCGCGCATCAATCTACAAATCTGAATATGCATGGTTTTTTCAGCTATCTTCGCATGCTTACTAAAAATGTTCTTTTCCCCATCATTCTAGGGAACACTGATAGGTGCAGTGACCTATGACAGAGCGGTTGCAAAGTTTAGCCGGATACTGCAGCCATATAAAAGGTACTTCATATCCAATGCTGGGGTTAGGGATGCAGATCCAAGATATCAGGTGGGAGATTATGCCTACACTTGGACTCGTATGGTAGGACTCCGTGGACGCCTTCAACGAACCTATTCTCGCCGACTTGCCATGTCAATTCAACTTTATAAAGTTTGAGGACATGTACAAGTATGCTGACTCTGAGACTCCCGTTGGTAAGTAAAAATTCTACAGTTTTTTCCCTTTATGTTCCCCTTCAGGCTCTTGGTCTCTCCATTGAGTGAGCATGATTTAACAAATACAGATTTCTGTTCATTGTTCCTTACTTTATTTCTCTTTACTGATTCTCATTTTTCCCACAGCATTTAGGGCATTGGTTGTGTCTTCAAATCTGATTCCTGATGCTACAAACGATTCTGTTTGGGATTACATTGTAATCAACAATGAGTAAGTATTAACTTATAAACCTTTTGATGCATGTATGATCAATGCTTTCACATTTTCCATGTGATATATACTCATTCTGTTTCCTTTTACCAAAGGAAAAGAATGATGACATTACGCTTGTGGACTGACGTATTGGACAACGAGGAGTACAGCATTTCTTCAAGATTTCCACAGCCAACGATCATTGCTGGTGTAAACGTGAAAATCACTACACATCATGGTATTTTTCCCTTTCCACCGCTGAATATTGAACCTGAAGAAAAATTATTTGATGTTGTAGCACAGCTGACTCTTTATATTTGCTGAAGGTCTATCTATAACAACCAAGAAGAATTCCTTCTTCCTTCATGACCCACCTTATCCAGAGGCTGACCCATTGCATGCTTGGTATATTGCTATTCCTTTTTGAATACTATAAATAATTATCTGAATAATCCAAGAATTTAAACAAGTCTTTGGTTTGCTTACTTTTGCCATCTTGGTTTTCTCTCGCTAAACAGGTGCACGTAAATGCTCGAAGAAATAAAAAAACTTGTGGATGCAGAAGCTTACTTGGACATTAGCAGGCTTCTTCCTCCACCAAGCAACGAAATCATTGTCCCAGTGAGAGACTTCGAATTAAATCAAGCTTTGGTATGTACATGAATAGGCTAACTGTTGTCGATTGCTTCTAAACCATTTACTTATAGTTATTCTCCCCTTTATACATGTAATAGGTTAAGGTTGGTTGGGTCTCAACCACTATACATCTGCTTCCTGCACAAGAAAAGCTTTGGTATCCTGCTTGCCATAACTGTGGTAAGAGCTTTGAGGCACCAATAGGCTGGAATACCACATGTACAGGCTGCAACAAATCAACACAAATTCAACCCCGGTATTTACTTTACCCAACTGTTACTATAAGAACTTCATGCCTACCACTAACATTTTCCATTCATCAAATGCAGCTGCCACATTGGTGTTTTCCTTAATGATGAAACCGGTACCCTAACAGCTACGCTGTTTTCTCCGGATGCGGAGAAGCTAACCAAGTTCACAAAGGCGTAATTCAACAAGCAACAAGGGTAAGCATCTTTTTTCAGGTTACTATTGTCCATTCATAACATGTTCCTTGTGATTTGCTACTGCACACTTCTGGAAAACAGACCGTTCACTTTGTTTCCTTTTTCCCCTTATCTTTCTACCTTCACTTTACATCATTTATACATGTGATTTTATCTCCCTTCCGTAGAATGCTCCCTTGAACGATGAAATTGAAAGAAGGATCAACAAGAAGCCTGTAGTCTGCTTTGTGAAGCAGCTTGAGAAAACATTCCGAGGAAATGCAGAAACAAGCTACCCTATTGTGAAACTGTATACTGAAGAAGAAATTGCATCATCAAAGACCCCTAAAATTATTGAAGCTGGCTCTTCTTCACCCCATGTCGACTCATCGCCTCCCCGCCTCTCGATTGATGGAACAGAGACGCAATTTTTCAGCCCCAACACAAAGTTGACTATTGAAGAAATTGGCAATGCAGCTGGAATTGTAGGGACAAGTTCTGCAGCCTCTTCCAGTCCCAAGAGAACTCTTTTATTCACTGATATGTCTAATGATAAGCTTGATGCAGTCTTGCCCCCACCTTCTCCAAGTTCAGCTAATGCTGGAAACACATCATCCACAGGTTCTGGAATTCATGAAAGCCCAGGGAAGAAGGTTAAAGGGAAGGAGACTGAAAACATATGATCCCCGAGATCGTAAATGATCCAGCTATATGCAACCTTGGTAATAATAAATGTGCTATAACCTTTTGTGCTTTTGTTTCGGGCAAGGGTTGGTTTACATATTAGAACCATTAGCTTTTGGGTGCAACATAGCTAATGGCTTTATAATATGAAACCTAAAACTCTTGCACCAGTTAATTATGTTCCCGACTTTTGATTTTCACCCGGTAACATTCAAATGTACAAGTTTGGTCATCTCATGCTTCCGGAAGATGCATGTTTTGGTATGCATTTTGTAACGGGTTTTGTAAAGCACTCCAAGGTCCTTGTAATATAAATCCCTCGCTATGTTATTAATATGGTCATTTATGTCTCTGTCATACGTCCTATAATATCATTATAATGTTTATGATTCCTTATATCAATACAGTATACCATAAACCAAAAATTACCAATTTCATATTCCATGACTTTTAAACCTTTAAATATAATGGCTCAATGGGCAGCCGTGCCTTGCACGGCTCTAACCACCCTAGTATTCAAATAAAAATCTATTAACAAGATGCATTAGATATTTTACTCTGGTCTCTGCAAATTCCAAAGGCATTTCGTGGATAGACATAGCCATGAAATGTTTGTCCTTAATGACACTATACAGTTTACACCAAACCCACTTTAATTTTATCTTACCTTTATCCCTTCGGGTAACAAAAGGTTAATGTTTGACTTTTTTTATTTATAAATTCAAGTACACATTACAAATTAAATATACATAATTTTTAGATATTTTATCATAGATATTCTGTTATCGTTTGTATTCAGGTTGCTATAACAAAACGGAGTTCAACTTGAGATCAATCATGTCAAATTAGACATGGAAATTATTAGATTTACCTCGTGGTTCTAAATCAATCGGTTGTAAATGGATATTCAAGAAGAAGTTAAATGCAGATTGTTTCATTAACAAATACAAAGCCCGTCTTGTGGTCAAAGGCTTTAAACAACGTCATGACATAGATCAAGTACGGAGGTAAGTGGAGAGCTGAGGGGGCTAAGCCCACCCGTCGGAAAAAAAATTCTACACCGAAAAACTTATATAATGCAACTTAACTCATCAAAACATCTTATGTGAGCCCATCTGGTTTTCTAGATATAGTCCACTAGCCCATCTGAGTTTCAATTCCTGGTTCCGTCAATGACATAGATTATTTCGATACATATTCTCTAATGGCACGGATATCATCTATTCGTGTGTTGTTATTTCTTGTCTTGATTCACAATTTAGTTGTCCATCAAATGGATGTGAAAACAACTTTTCTGAGATGGTGATTTGAAGGAAGAAGTATATAAGGTACAAGCCGAGGGTTTTGTTTTACCGGGACAAGAAAAGAAGGTTAGCAAATTGGTCAAATCTCTTTATGGTCTCAAGCAAGCCCCCTATGCAATGGCATAAAAAATTCAATAAAGCAATGCTGGCTAATGGCTTCAGAGCCAATGAAACTGATAAGTGTATCTACTCTACATATATAAATGGTGCATGCATCATTGTGTGCTTATATGTGGATGATATGCTTATTTTTTTTGTCCGAATTTGAAATCCATAAAGGAGACCAAGCAATTATTGGAATCTAACTTTGATATGAAGGTTCTGGGGGAAGCAAACGTGATCTTAGGCATCAAAATAATGAGGAAATATGCATTTATATCATTAAATCAATCTCATTATACTGAAAATATCGTTAAAAGATATGGTCATATGGACCACATATAAGCCTACATTAACACAATGGATCCTAGTATCAATTAATGAAAAATGCTGGTAGATGCTACGACCAATTACAATATGCAAATGTCATAGGAAGTCTTATTTACGCTATGCATTGGGTCATAAGTTTTATCGGAATAGTATGTGTGATGACTCCGGTAACATCGTGATTGGGTTCTTGGTTCAAGATGTGTTCACCATAGCACCCAGATGGAACTTTGAGTTATTTACGCTATGTAGAGTTCAAAGCCAAAAGCTACTCTCATTTATATACGATTTCTTATGATGATATTTAGCTCGTGTATGCAGGAACTACGATTACTTGATCCCTAAAAATGGTATGTAGGCAATCACTTAGGTGATGCGGCCGCTTCATTCATTTCTTTTTAACATATAAGATATTTTATGTAAAAATAGGGGAAAATTGTTAGATATTTTTTCATAAATATTTTGTTAACGTTTGCATTCGGGTTTGCCGTAACAAAACGGGGTTCGACCTGAACAGATGCATCCGTACATTTCAGTGCATCAGTGAAGTGGTACAATTCTAATTCATGCATCTAAGAAGTGATATATTTATGTATTGCGAAGTGATGTACCCTTGCAAAACGAACATACATAGCCGTGCATGCAAAAAGGGATGTCTGTTGCACTTGCACCAATTCCGAATGTTTTGTGCCTATAAAAAGGCAGTCAATGCGAACATGAAGGAGTCTAGTCGAAAATACACTTGTTTTAGAGTATCATTAGAAAACTTTTCTCGAGTGTCTCTGGTTTGGTTATGATGAGTCACCGTCTGAATCAAACACCTCTATTGTATCCTAAAAGAGATTTTCGGTTGATCCCCAAGTGACTACATATGGGCGAAATATCTTTTAAAAGACAACATTTATTACGTGCCTTGTGTTGGATCATATATCCAACATTGGACTTACATGTGAAATAATTGTTTGTCATAGACTGTCAATAAATATTAGTCCAACATAAAAGTGATCTACTATGGTTATGGTTATGGTTATTGGATTGTAACGTATCACTAGGGTGTGGACCTTTAATGCGTAGAAACTCGGAGGTAATTTCCCACTTTTGTGATGGGTAAAATTGGAAATGCCTACTAAATATATTTCACTATATAATGAGGGTTGTGGTCCCTATGTCATAAACCTATCTACTCTCTTCTGACCCCATTATCAGACTGAGAAAATACAGAGAATTCTAAAGGGTTCTTCTGACAATAACTAGAAGGTGTGTAGATCTAGAAGACCGATCCTACAACACCAAATGGGATTTATGCTGCTATGGATTCGGTATGTTTCTGGTTTGATTTTGATTTGATTCTCAATAGTTTAGCATAATTAATCCTGAGGTAATGTGATTGAATCACATAAGGATAGTCTTAACACCTTGAAGATTCACTGTCAGTACTTGATTCTTGCATATTAAAGTATTTTTTTTTTCCAACAATAATTTTCGTCACAATACTTCTATACCTTATATAATTACTATTAGAGATATAGTTATATTTATCTTGTTTTATTTTATATTATGTATTTATCTTTATTATTAGCTTCCTGAACAAGCCTTATGAGGCCTATATATTGTAATCATTTACTCATTGAATAATAACACAAGCTTTCTGATTTCAATAATTTCCGTCACAATACTTCTATACCTTATATAATTACTATTAGAGATATAGTTATATTTATCTTGTCTTATTTTATATTATGTATTTATCTTTATTATTAGCTTCCTGAACAAGCCTTATGAGGCCTATATATTGTAATCATTTACTCATTAAATAATAACACAAGCTTTCTGATTTCATTATTCTATCATGGTAGCAGAGCTTTAGACTAACGTCCTTCGATCCTGAGCTAACCGTACGAAAAAGAATGTCCGGGGGGGGGGGGGGGGGGGGTTGTAACATCAAAGTGATCAAACCCTCACCCTTCCAAAAATAAATTTTTACGTTGATATCAAGATTTTTTTTTAGTTTTTTATTTATTTTAAACCCTAGCCGCCACCGCCGTTCGCCGCCATCGGCACCATCGCCGGCATCCATGGCTACCGCTGCTCCAAGCCACGTAGCCCTCTCCCTTACCTTCATTCTGCAGCCACTCCTAGCATCCGTTTTTGCAGTAGTTCGATTCCTTGACTGACTCCAAGGCTCCGGCTCCGCCACGCTCAAATTTGCAGCAGGTCCACCCTCAATTCGTAGCAGATCCGCCCCCACTCTCTCTCAAATTTGCAGCCGATCGTGGCGAAAACCTTCAATCCGCGCGGCCCATGGTCGGAAAGAGCCTCGCGCCGCCGCCAAAAAGAAGCAGCCGTTACCGCCCAACAGTCATTGCTGCCGCCTTAGTCTCCTTCTTCTCTGGCGACATCCTTCCACCACTCATCCTGCCGCCAACCGCAGCCATGGAGGGGCTCCAAAATTTGGGTAATATTATTTTGGGTATTATTTTATTTTATTACAAGATGTTGGATGAAGGCGGGCTCGATGGATGGAAAAAGAAAAAAAAAAAAAAAAAAAACTGTCGGTAGTGAAAGAAAGAGAAGGATGGAAACGACTGGTGTAATGGGCCGAGCTTTCTTCAAGCCTTCACAGCAGTGTTCCGAGTTTTCGAATCTGCAGCAGCAAAATTCCTCCCATGGACTAATGGACTATTGGGTTCTCTAATTTTGGTCATGGAGGTAAAGATTTGGGGTAGGAGGAAATTTTGGGAACGTATTTTAGGGTATATCCCTCCACTTTTTAAATTTCTGCTCGGGTATATCCCAACACTTTTAATTTCTGCTAGGGCATATCCCTCCATTTTTTAAATTTCTGATCGGGTATATCCAAACACTTTTGAATTTCTGCTCGGGTATATCCCAACACTTTTATTTCTGTTAGCACAGGTTGCTCATCGGTTTTATTTAGGGTATATCCCGCAATTGCGTCCCAGGATTTTTCCTCCACCCACCACTCCTTCCTCCCGGTTACTGTCTCCTTGAAGACGCCTTCGACCGCCATCAACACCTCCAAGTTTCAAGCTTCATGTCCACTGCGCTCCCACGAGCTTGAGGGGGCCTATTAGAGATATAGTTATATTTATCTTGTCTTATTTTATATTATGTATTTATCTTTATTATTAGCTTCATAAACAAACCTTATGAGGCCTATATATTGTAATCATTTACTCATTGAATAATAACACAAGTTTTCTGATTTCATTATTCTATCAATTACATCATACAATATTTAATTTAATGTTCCTTCAATTTTTTTTAAATTTAATTTGATATATGTATATTGACTCTAAGGGCATTTTTTTCAACCTTTTCCTCATTATGGGTTTAAGAAAATAGGATCATGGTTTCAATATTTAATTATGGGCATTTTTTTACATCATACAATATTTAATTTAATGTTCCTTCAATTTTTTTTTAATTTAATGTGATATATGTATATTGACTCTAAGGGCATTTTTTTCAAGCTTTTCCTCATTATGGGTTTAAGAAAATAGGATCATGGTTTCAAAAAAAAAGAAAATAGGATCATTCTCTTTTCTCCCTCCCACTCCCACCTTTGTAGAGAACCCCCCCCCCCCCCCCCCAGGCCCCAACCCTTGTTTCTGTACACCAAAATCCCTCAAAAACTCACTCTTTTCATCTCTTAACTAGAGATAATCAAAACCAAACAGCAACTCGATCATGAACAAGGAGCAAATTTAGCTGAAATTTCGTAACTTTTTTCTTCGGTTCTAGTTTCTTATAAGTCTATTCAAGTTTTTGTTGTTTTTAGCTTCCATTTGACAATGATGTTCGCAAATCGCAAAGGCGGATGCAAGCCCCCGGAGATAACAGATGAAACTGTTGTCAATCTATTCCAAAAATTTACGACGACCCCCCCCCCCCCCCCCTCTCTCACCATTGATTTGTCAATAATGATATAATACAACAATACAATTCGCTTACAGTCATTTCATTACAGTCATTCATTTATTTCAAATATTACCATTGTTACAGCAACTCACTTACTTGTTTCAGTAATATTGTCATGTATTATTGCTTGCTCATTTTCTGTATTGTGTCATTAATTACTACACGAGTGTGTGTGTATATATATAGATTAGAACGTAAATTGCTCCGACAAAAATAGACATGAGACTTTAGAAAAGAAGTGGGAGAAATATGAAAGACCCACTCGCAGTATAAAAAATACTTTCCTTTGCTATCAAGTTTCTAGTAGTAGTAGTATATATTTTATTTACTAGTACTACTACTTTGTTTACTTGACAAGGGCAAAAATCTTTGCCTGAAAGATGGAGTAAAAATGGAACTTAAGTGCGTTTATAAATAGAATTTATAATTTATAGTGCAACGATTGTATCAAAATTGTAATAAATGACATAAATTATAGTCAATTATTTTTACTTTATTTCATATAATAAGCTTTTAACATATGTGAAAAATTAGAAACGATCGATTATAATGTATATTATTTGGTACAATCTTCATGGCTTCATACCCAGTGGCGGACCTACATACGGCCAGGGGGCAACTGCCCCCCTTAATCCGAAAAAAATACACTAAAATTTATACGATACATATAGTTTGCCCCCCCCCTTAAATTATTTTTTTGCCTTGAAAAATTTTATTGCCTCCCCTTACCCGAGATCCTGCGTCCGCCCCTGTTCATACCGTTGTATGGTAACAGAATTCTAACAAAAATGCACTCATTCACATCAAGTCCTTCTCGAATAAACCCTGCATTAAAATTAAATGTCTTACTTTTCTAAATGATGATCATGTAAGATTGGTTAACGGTATTGCCACTGTTAAATTTATTAGATTTTTGTCCAGAAGGACAAAATTATCAAAAAATCGGGATAGAAGACACTGTAATTTAATCAGGACAAAAGTAACAATTATGAAGTAACAAATATGAAGTAACAAATGTAGAATAAAGTAAATATAAAGTAACAATTGTGAAACATAAAGTAACATTAACACGTGAAGTAACAATTTTAAAATAACAATTGTGATTTTTGTCCTTTATAATTATGAAAATGTTACTTTTGTCCTTCCAGACCCATTTATTAATTTTTTTGTCATTGTGGCCCTTCCCCCTAAATTTATTACTTGTCAGAGTGACATGGATAAATTTAGTATTTTCCAGAGTGACATGAATAGGATTGGATAATATACACGTGACACTCATTGTGCCTCGAACAGAGTATTGAAGGTCACATGATAAACACAGGAGCCGACATGAGTTTAGCTCAATATCGAATTTTATATCAGAAGACCTCGGCACAAGGCTCATCTCAAAGAGCGCATGTCGCCCATACAGCCAATAACCCGACATGACGTTGATCGTCCCTTGTCTTTCATAGCCGGCATGACGCAGGTCATCTATGACTCTTACTTCCGTCATCATGTATGGCACTTCGGTTATTTGTATTCAATATAATGCAGGTTACTCTCGATCTCAGATGATGGTTACCCCACGTTCTGCAATGGATCCATGATAATTGCTCCATGAGTCATGACTGCTTCGTGATAGCCCATATCATTAACCATCATGACTTCAATGCTCAATCAGAGGTGGATCCAGAAATTTTATTCAACGAGATTCGTAAATCTTTTGTAAAGTAAACAATTTTTTTCACGGGTCTGAATTATTTTTTTATAGGTAAAATACAGAATATTCTTATTTTTAACGGGGTCCGCAGACCTCGTTTAAGAACATGTACATCCACCTCTGTGCTCAATAATTACCATCCATGATTGTGCTCATCCTCATTATCAAAGTACACTTATGTGTTTTACAAGTCCATTTACAAAATCCACCAAAAAGATATTTGGATCGTCTCAACGAAGTCCAATTACCCATATTGCTTTGGAATTATAACACGGATGATTTCAAACATCGTCACTCACAGTCATAGAGCAATTTATATCCCACTAAATTGAATTCTAGCAGTTTGCCTTGGTAATACAAAAAAAAAATTGTCTTGGCAATACTCGTAGCCAATAAAATTAGTCCAAGTAATGCAATTAGCGGGGATTAGATCTCAATGGTAAAGACCGTTTGAGGAGCTTGTAAATGTGGCTCAATCTACACTATTATTTTTCATTATGAGTTTAGATTGTGTGGTTCAAATGATCTAAGGATGGAGCTGTTTGAAGGGTTGGGGTGCCTACCCCAACCTATATTTATTTCATTTAAAGATTGTGTGTTTGAATTGATATCAATAAAATTGTTTAATCCATCATACCTGTTAATCTTAACTCAACCCAATTCCTTCAAATTCTCATGTTTTTATGCCTTTAGGATGAGTTTTTATTAATAAAAAAAGCTGACCTTTTTTTTTTTTTTTTTTTTTTTTTTATTATTAATTTCTAGACTAATCGGCAAAAAACTGGACTACAAAAAAGATTTAGCGCAGCCGGCTCTTAAATCCTGGCTTCGTCCTTAGAATCATCTATCCAATCTATCGGTTTTTTTTTTTTTGACGATCTCGTATTATCAAGAGATTCGGAATTCAGGCCATATGAGGGGTTGACGTTTTTTGGGGTTATATGCAATACAATATTTGAAAATTAGGTAGATACTTTCCGCGGAATCCTTACATCCTGTCGGAAGTATTTATGGTATATACATCATTAACGTAGAAAATCGTCAAACACATTATTTACAGGACGAGTTCATACCTTCTACGCTATTCACTAATCTCATAGAAATTATCTACAAGATATGGGCTCGCCTCCTATCAAGATCAAACGCTTACCCTTGTACTAAAATCAATTGGTGGTAGTAAATGTGCTACTATATTTCCTTATACATTTAAGAGTGTGGGCAATCTCTCCCAACACCCCCCCCAAGTGTGGGCAGTCTGTCTCAACACTTGCACAATTTTTCATTCAAGAGTATAGGAAATCTCTCCCAACACCCCCTCAAGTGTGGGAATCTCTCCCAACACTTGAACAATTTTTTTTAAATAATGTCGATACCAGGGTTCGATCTAATAACCTCTGGCTTTGATACCATGTTAAGATCAATCGCTTAACATTCTACTAAAACCAATTGGTGTTAGTACAACGGTAAGCGCTTGATCTTAACATGGTATCGGAGCCAGATGTCATGGGATCGAACACTGGTGTGAACATTATTTAAAAAAAATTGTGCAAGTGTTGAGGGAGATTGCCACACTTGAGAGGAGTGTTGGGAGAGATTACCCACATTCTTGAATAAAAATTGTGCAAGTGTTGAGAAAAATTGCCCAGACTTGAGGGGGGGGTGTTGGGAGAGATTCCCACACTATTGAATTTATAAGGAAATATAGCAGCGTATTTACTAACACCAAATGGTTTTAGTACAACGGTAAACTCTTGATCTTAACACCTACCGCAGATAATGTGTTTTTGGACTTTTCTAAAGTTCAAAATGTGAACTTTCTAAAAGGTTATATATATCCCGTAGAAAGTATCTACAAGGTATGAGATCTCCCCGTGGATAGTTTGTTTTTTGATTTTTCTAAAGTTCAAAATTTAAACTTTCTACAAGGCTCTATATATCCCGTAGAAAGTATCTATAAAGTGTGAGTTCGTCTTGTAGATAACATGTTAATTTGACGATTTTCAACTTAGTGTGAGTTCGTCATGTAGAAAATCTAGCTCAAAACTCATATAAGAGGAGGGACCTCATCCTCAAAATCTAGGTTATAAGGTGAGGGGAGTCCATCTCTTAATATGGTGGGTGATACAATAGCAAGTGTCCAATATGGGACAACTTTAACACGCCCCTTCAAGTGTGGGCCAAAGGACATTCTCAAGGCCAACAAAGATGCCAACACTTGCACAATAAATGGGTGGCTCTGATACCATGTAGAAAATCTAACCCAAACTCATATAAGAGGAGGGCTCTCATCCCCAAAACCTAGGTTATGAGATTAGGGAAGTCCATCTCTTAATATGATGGGTGATACAATAGCAAGTGCCCAATATGGAACAACTTTAACATATCCCATAAGTACTTTGTACGGGATTTAAGGATTCCGCAGAAATTATCTACGGAAGACTTGATTTTCAAATGTTGTATTGCGTATAATTATCCGAAAGAAAAATGCCGGCACCCAATATGGCCTGAATCCCGAATCTCCCTTAATTGATCTCATGAACAAACGTTTCTAGTTTTCCAGACATGAAGTGATTGGTACATATAGATTATGAAGTAGGACAAATACATATAGTGACATATGTATGATGTAATGTTTCAATTAAAGTTGTTAAATCACATGTAACTGCAAGGGGGGGGGGGGGGGGGGGGGGGGGGGGGGGGGGCGAGGTGTTTGCCCAAATTCACACACTATTACTGAACATGGCTTATGAAGAAAAACTTAAAAAATATATACCATGTGTCGGCTAAAGATTGCTCTTAGTCACATGGAAAACAATGTTCTCCAGTCAGCAACAAGCTTTTCTGCAAGCATCCCCTTTAATGCTTCCTTACTTGAGATTAAAATCTATAGATTTTTGTCCATAAGGAAAACTAATTCATTTATCGGGCTCCAAGGAAACTAGTTATTAGAAAGGACAAAACCGACGTACACTTACCAAAATACCCTTTTTCCTTTTACTGATTTATAAATATAATAATATAAAAAAAAAACCTATTAGTGCGGCTGTTCTTCTTCTCCGCAGCTTTTCTTCGTCTTCTTTGCATCTTTTTTTTTTGCCCATTAGACACACTAATCCAGCCGCATCTTCTTCGTGGTGATTGGGGCCATGGAAGATGGGCCATGGAACCTCCGGCAACCATGCTTGTGCCTCCCTGCTGTTTTTGCAAATCGTTTGCAGATTCAAGCCGGATTGAAGATGTTTGCTTCTAGGGTGAATAAGGCGGCCGGTGAATTCAAATTCCGGTGAGGGATGTAATGAGAATTAGATTTAACGCCGGTGAATTCAAATTCTGGCGACAAAAAAAACGCCTGATGTCAAAATCCGGCAGCTGCTTCACTCTCCGATCAAAAGTCCGGCTGAGTCAAAAATCCGGACGCCGGTGAATTCAAATTCTGGCGACAAAAAAAAAACGCCTGATGTCAAAATCCGGCAGCTGCTTCACGCTCCGATCAAAAGTCCGGCTGAGTCAAAAATCCGGCTGATTCATTGATTTTTTTTTTTTTTTTAATGTTTAGGGTTTAGGGTTGTTACTATTAATTTTTTAACGTTACGACATTTTTCTATGTAACTTTATCTATTTTTACGGGTTGTTACTAGGATGTTACGACATTTTTACGGACTGTTACGACTTGTTATTGGCCGTTACTACATTTTACCGGGCTGTTACTATTTGTTTTTAGTCTGTTACTATTTGTTTTTAGGATGTTATGACATTTTTTTGACTGTTACGACTTGTTTATTGGCCGTTACTATATTTCACGGGGTTGTTACGACTTGTTTATTGGACGTTACGACATTTTATGAAATTTATTATTACTACTTTTTCTTATTTATTCTATTTGTAGAGGGGTAAAAAGTAACAAGGGGTATTTTTGTCCAAATATTTTGTTTTTGTCCTTTATAACATCCGAAAAAAAAGAATGTCCTTGCGACCCATTTATGTTTTTTTTTGTCGTCCTCGTAAATTTCATTCCCCTAAAATCTATCCTTTTAGTTAAAAGAAGAAGAGAAAGAAAAAAATGAGTCCCGACCCGAATAGTTTTTAGAACATCGTAGATGATGTAAATTGAGAGTTTTGTTTCAGTGAGAGAATGTCGATTGAGGAGATCCAACTCTTACACCAACACAAAAGCAAGATTGTTATTACATAAGTCTGTTATTTTACAAATGAGCTATGCCCCTAGAGGGCTTTGTATAGAGTTACATGCATTAACAATGATATCATTTTAAAAAACTTAAAATATGAAAGAACAACAACATACCATTTCCAGTCACATTAAAAACATTTTTATTTTGAAAATAAAAACATATTTATTAGTTCAATGTCTCGTTAGTTATAAATAAAAATAGATATAAGAAAAACACAATAAAATATTTTTTTAGAAATTAGTTCCATCAAATAAAATAGATTAAATTTTTTTGGGCAACCCCCTCACTTAAATATAAACACAGAGAGAGTAATATTTAGATAGTTGATGATTAACATACTCCTGTAAATCGTGTCTTTGTTGCATCTACTTTTTCTTTTTTTGAACATTCTTTTTATTCTACCTACATTAGTAAACTGAAATCCTCAAGGAATGATGATCTGACCGTTGAGCTACAAAGCAAGCATTGAGAAGATGGTTATTAGATGAATCTGGCTGCAATTGCGGCTGTAAAACGAAGAAAATCGTTTGGGATCTTGGAGTTCTATATCCGCAAAAACCCTCCGACGTTGAAGTCATTATTTGATAATAAGGTGCAATTTTCAAGTGAGTATTTGAGTAGAGTGACTATGTAAAAATCACGTACCATGTTGATCCCTTTAGATAGTATATCTCGGTATAGCTGAGAGGGTCCAATTCACGGTGATGGAGTGAATATGTATTTTTGTTAGGTTGACGGTGGGATGATGCCCAGTGCATGTATGATCGATCATGAGACTGCTTGTGGCAGAGGACGACTTGCGTCATCCCTGCTATGAGAAGTTTAAGGGCGGACTTCCGTGAGATCTTCCGCCGGAGGAACGTATATGCCGAACTAAGGATAGGTAGGCTCAAAATTTGATGTCGATCTCCAAGGTTTCGATACCGAGCTCTGGACACTGATGTCGAACTCTGGATACATAGACAAAAATAAAGGCGGATGACGCTGAGAGACCAGCTTGACCGCACTTTGATGTTACGTGGTCTTACGCTCGCAACCCAGCTTGATGAATGTCACGTGTACGGTGATCGACCCACCCCGTATCATTTGCTAACCATTAATGATGGTGTGTTCTTATATTTTGGAGAGAATTAATCCCCTTCAGATTAAAATTTGGTGGTAAAATTTGATCTTTGAGGAAATTTGTGCACCTTTTAGGTTTGAACCTCGCATCAAATGACTAATAAACAAACACACGCACACAAACAAAACACAAATTTTATCATGATTCCAAACCAATAGAATTGAGTTTTGTCTTGATTCTTATGAAAAAAACAATTTTTTTTTAAATGAAACCTTTGGTATTAGTTTAAAAATAAGGTCCGTACATGCCGTATATTGACCCTCCCCTTATACCAAAAAATCGTTGACGAAACATGACTTGTCTCTTTAAAACCTATGGCTGTCAAAACTCAGGATGAGAAAATTCATATCATAGGAAAGAGTGCAGCTGTCTCTTTAAAACCTATGGCAGTCAAACTCAGAGTGGAAAAATTCATACCATAGTAAAGAGTGCAGCACCCCATGTTTCCAAAAGTATTGAGCTACCCAAAAAAATGAGAAATACAATAGGATGCTTGATTGATTATTTAAAAAACTTGATTGATTGAAAATTACTGAGTTAGTATGTATTTGGTTGGTTCTGGACAACCATAAAACTACAACACAAAGAAAAGGAAATCGGTATTATAGCTCTCATACAATGAAAAATGAATTAAACATTAAATGATGGTAAAGGACAAATATTTCAAATCGAAAAGGAAATCGGTATTATAGCTCTCATACAATGAAAAATGAATTAAACATTATGACATATGTATTTAAGAACACCGGAAGTAAATGTTCTAAAGACTACAGCATATATTTTTACGACAAATACAAATTCTGTAAAATTTTAAAGACTTTATATTTATTGATGTTAAAAAATAGGTATAGAGAGGGTATAATACACGATTATACACCAACAACCAGACTGTTTAATGTAATTTATTTCACATTAATTTTGGGAGTTTATGTCTAGGCCATCTTAGGTGGAGATCTTAGAATCACATCCGTGGGCCTCTAGTGTCTCACACGCAATAAATAAACAATAAATGTATGTATGCTCAATTTAGGAACTTGAATGAATTATTTGCAATCATTATTATAGTAGTAGTTCTGTTAATTGATAATCATCAATTGATCATTGATTCAAAATAGAAAAAACTGATATAAAATATATATATATATATATATATATATATATATATATATATATATATATATATATATAACTGCGTACCTCTCAAACTACGCCACGTGTCATCCTTTCTAAGGCTTGGTTTTGGTGACGTCAATAAGTAACTATGCCACTTGGCAGAGAAGACCATTGTAAAATTATACAAGTCTAGATGACAGGGGCCGACCAACACCTCTAACAGATCCGACCTCACAATGAGTGTTCAGCCAGATCTTGGGGGCTTATGATGATGCCCGACCCGAACTACGCCACGTGTCGTCATCCTCTTAAGTCGTATAATAGATGACTAGCCTCTAAATGTAAGGCATTAAGGGCCAGGAGCCCAGAAACATACCTAAGGGCAGGTCCCTTACCCTAGGTGGGAGATCGGCACAAACTCCTCCTCCAACCACCGCAGGTCGGTTAAGACTTGGCGAAGAGGAGGTGCCCAGTTCGGCCATAGTGGCCTTGGGGGCGAACGCGGGACGCTCGGACCCGTGCCTCTGTTATTCCATATGCGGGATAACTAAAGATAAATAATGGAAGAATCCTGGTCGCCAAAGACTCGATCCCGACATTTAAATATGTCCATAATTATCCCTAAATTATAGGGATTTATGCGTGTATATCCTTAGGGAAATAATAATATTAATAATAATAATACAAATCCTTGTAGAAGAAGGAAAAGGATAAATCATCTCCTATATAAACAACCCTAAGGAACTACGAAAGACTTGATTCCTGAAACATAACATGATACGTAGGCAACTTGGGAAAATAACCCAAGCTCAGTCTAAAAATCATCAAAAAACATCCCTCGTTCAATTACCCCTAGATTAAACGGCCCGGATTTATTCATAGACGAAATCCAAAGATCGTCAAATGGCGCTAGAAGGAGGGCCTTCTATCGGTAGTAGATCGAGGTTGTTCGTGATCAAGTTAATGGCAAAAATTTCATGCCAAAAACGCAGTCAGATCCGAAGCTTATTGCCGGAGTTCGAACCGTTGGAATACAAATTCCACCGTTCAGATTGAAGAAGAAGGAGGAATGAACAAACCCTCCAAATTTCGTGCCGATCGGAGCCCGTTTAGATGCCCGATCATCGCCGGAAAGTTGCTGCTATAACAAAGAAAACGCAACGGCCCCGAAACGCAGTCAGATCGACGGCTTATTGACGGAGTCTCAACCGTTGGAACAAGAATTCCACCGTGCAGATTGAAGAATAAGGAGGGACGAACAAACCCTCCAAATTTCGTGCCGATCGGAGTCCGTTTAGATGCCCAATCGTCGCCGGAAAGTTGCTTTCTGTAACAACGAAACGCAACAGCCCCGAAACGCAGTCAGATCGACGGCTCATTGCCGGAGTTTCAACCTTTGGAACAAGAATTCCACCGTTCATATTGAATAATAAGGAGGGACGAACAAACCATCCAAAATTCATGCCGATCGGAGTCCGTTAAGATGCCCGATCGTCGCTGGAAAGTTGCTGATGTATCAAAAACGCAGCAGAACCCTAATTCGGAGCAGACAGGTCGGCAGCCTATTTCCGCCAATTGAACCGTTGGAAAAACAATTCCACCGGTCATAATCAAGGATTATCAGGAACAAACAAGTCCTAAAAGTTTCAGGCCAATCAGAGTTCGTTTAATCACCCGATCGTCGCAAAGAAGTTGCTGCTTTGTATCAAAAACGCAGCGAGAACCCTAATCAGCGAGTTTCAGGTCGGCGGCCTGTTACCAGCAATTCAACCGTTGGAATGAAAATTCCTCCGGTCATATTAAATAATACAGAGATAAGAACAATCTATAAAAATTTCATGCTGATCGGAGTAGGTTTCGATTCCAGATCATCGCCTAAAATTTGCGATTACGTACAAAAAAGCGAGAAAAACCCTAATCTGCAGGTTCCAAGTCGGCTGAATATTCCCGAGAATTGAACCGTCGGAACAAGATTTCCACCGGTCAGATTCGAGAATTATCAGGACCAAACAAACCCTCAAAATTTTAGGCCGATCGGAGTTCGTTTGATTTCTCGATCGTGGCAAAGAAGTTACTGCAGGCACAAAAAACGCAGCAGGATTCTGGACGCAGCTGCCAATGCGGCGGCTTATTCCCGGAGATTGAGCCGTCAAAAGAACAATTCCACCGGTCACATCGAAGAAAAGTGAGGGAAGAATGATCCCTCCGAATTTCGTGCCAATCAGAATCCGTCTCGAGGTCTGATTGCCACCGGAAAGACACTGCTGCGGTGCCCGAGAAAGCAACGAATTATCTACCGTATCTAGCTATCCACGAAGCGAGTTCTCGAGCTCCAAGGATCGAGCCGAGCTATTTAGCTCTCCAGGTTCTTACAATCGTTATTTGAAATTCTTATACGCTTTGTAAGTCTTTATTATATGTGTAATGTTTTTTATCACAATCACATTGCACCACAAAGACTCGAGATATCGAGCACCGGCATTCGAGCTTTACGGACTCGTCTTGCCCTAGATCCGAGCTCGACTCAGCATCATATTTGGAGCTCACCTTGAGCGTATCTTTTATAAGACCGAGCTCGACTCGGCATCATATTTGGAGCTCACCTTGAGCGTATCTTTTATAAGACCGAGCTCGCCTCGGCATCATATTTGGAGCTCACCTTGAGCGTATCTTTTATAAGACCGAGCTTGGCTCGGCATCATATTTGGAGCTCTCTTGAGCGGATCTTCTATAAGACCGAGCTCGGCTCGGCATTATATTCGAGCTCGCCTTTGAGCGAATCATTTATAAGACCGACTTCGCCGGCATCATACCCGGAGCTTGCACCCGAGCAAATCTTATGTAGTCCGCTAGCCGTCTAGCATGCTCCAACGTAGACTATGCCAAATAAGCAAACGGTACATTAATTTAATATTATTTTGTTTTCAATTACGCATGGTCTTATTGAGTTTGCAGGACAAACACTCGATCAACAATATACGGAAAATCAGTACAAACCGGCTCAGCTCGCTCAAATAAAGTCCGAGAAGTCAGACAAATCTGGACCTGCTCGGCAAAAAATCATAAGTCAGCAGGACTGACAAACTGAGTTCCGCAGGTCGGACTCGGCAAAAATTTCTTCGGTGCGCGGACGGACCCAATGAACGATCCGCGAGCCGGACTCGGTAGAAGAACCGAACCGCGAGTCGGTCTCGAAGAAATTTGCCAAGGCAAATCAAAATAAGTCCGGGACGGACCCAATGAATCGATCCGCGAGACCGGACTCGGTAGAAGAACCGAACCGCAGTCGGTCTCGGAAGAAATTTGCCAAGGCAAATCAAAATAAGTCCGCAGGACGGACTCAACGAACCGATCCGCGAGCCGGACTCGCAGCGAACCGAACCGCGAGTCGGTCTCGGGAAATTTGCCAAGGCAAATCAAAATAAGTCCGCAGGACGGACCCGGTGAACGATCCGCGAGTCGGACTCGGTAGAAGAACCGAACCGCGGTCGGTCTCGAGAAAAAAAGTCGCCGGATCGACGAACTAAACCGCATGTCGGTCTCAGAAAAAAGTCAGCTGGACTGGCGAACTGAACCGCAGGTCGGTCTCAGAAAAAAGTTTGCTAAGTGCAAACCAAAATAAGTCTGCAGGACAGACCCAACAAACTGATCCGCAGATCGGACTCAGTAGAAGAACTGAACCGCAGGTCGGTCTCAGAAAAAAGTCAGCAGGACTGACGAACTGAACCGCAGGTCGGCCTCAGAAAAAAGTTTACTAAGTGCACACCAAAATAAGTCTGCAGGACAGACCCAACGAACTGATCCGCAGGTCGGACTCAGTAGAATAACTGAACCGCAGGTCGGTCTCAGAAAAAAGTTTGCTAAATCTAAACCAAAATAAGTCTCAGGACAGACACAGTAAACTGATCCGCAGGTCGGACTCAGTAGAAGAACTGAGCCGCAGGTCGTACTCAAAAAGTTTTCCAAAGGGTAAACTCTATAAGTCTGCAGGACAGACGATCAGCGCTTTCTATAATACTTAGAAAGTTGAAGTAATCAAACTTCCTAAGTCTCAGGACAGACGATCAGCGCTTTCTATAATACTTAGAAAGTTGAAGTAATCAAACTTCCTAAGTCTGCAGGACAGACGATCAGCGCATACACTGAAGTACATCATTCGAAAAGCAAAGCTTTGTAAAGGACGTACTTCAGGGGGGTAAAGGACCCTAAGCTATGCTTAAAACAAAAGCAAAGGAAAAACCAAAAGCCAAAGTAATAGCAATGAAGGGCTGAACGCCAATGAAGAAAATATTACAGAACAAGTGCCAAAAAGGCACAAATTGTCAAGAACAAAAAATAACAAAAGTTGGAAAATATTGCAAAGTCTTTCAACAAGTTTTTCAACAAAATAATAAAGGTCTGATCTTAAGAATTGGCAGCAGAATCCTGTTGATGATGTTGATCTGAGGCCGTACCGGAGGGCTGAGTTGAAGACGCACTGGCTTGCTGGGCAGCAGGTCTGCGACCATACTTCGCAGCCAGATCTTCACCGGCTTGAAACTCCTTAAGCCTAGCCTCATAGATTTGACTACATCCTGGCTTGCAAAGCCTACCATTTTGAAGATTCTCAATGATTAGATGAGGGCATTGCTCTTTAGCCTGATTCACGCCAAGGGTATATCCTTGGCTTAAGATGGAGCCAAGTAAAACCTTCAAGGCCCCAGTGAAGTGAACAAGAGATCTTGTACTCATAAATGGCTTGGGCGATCCGAGCGGGCATCTCGGCCTGAAGTCCATCATGATCAGCGCGGAGTTTGGCCATATATGGCCTTATCCCGTTCGGACTGCGGCGGCGCGCGGCTCCTTCAACTCGGCCTTGTTGAGCTTGCATAATCTTCTCCAGATCAGCGATCTGGGCATCCTTGGACAGAGACACGTCATTGTATTTTTTACGACCGGCAGAAAGGTCAGCGATCCGTCGTTCCAAGGAAATGTTTTGAGTGGAGAAACTGTCCAGCCTGTTCAGAATCTCCTTCCTAGCTCCGACGACATGACAAAGGCATACGGGTCGATACGATAAAGACGACAAAAAGAAAGCAAGTACGAAAGTATAAAATACCGTACCACCGAGGCCAAATCCTTGTCCGGTAGTTCGGACGAAAAGTCACCTTGGGGAACGGATCCCCCTCGAAGCATCCCGATCTCCTCGATCGCCCCCCTCTCTTTGCGTCCGCATCGGGAGCGCACTTGGAGCTCTCCCATAATCGAACCGCCCGGGATGATCGGCTATCATCTAGCCGATCGCAGGCGGTGTGGGGTCAACCAAACCTCTTGTTGAAGACCCGGTAGGAAGATCTTCGGGATTGATCTCGGGATTAGCCCGTGCGCTCCGGTTCAGGACCACCCCACGAGCCTCTGGGTTCGGGAATGTTCGTTGTGCTCGGCACAACCTTCTCTTCCTCAAATGCCTGCTCAAATACATCGAAAGTCGGCCACCGAAAAAGAAGAAAAAAGGCCTGGGACGGGTTAGCGAGGTTGTGGGTCGATAACAAACCGCTCGAAATTTCTACGAGCAGAGATTATGTTGAGGGCAGGGATGTCTATTGGACCCCCTGGTTGAATAATTTCGGCTTCAGATTCAGATCAAGACTCAAACTCTCTCTCAATTGAACTGCTAGATGCAGTGCTTGCCCTCATTAACTGGGAAAAACATAAGCGAAGAAGAACTCAGAAAAAACGAGAGGAAATATGCTTACTTGGATTGCAAACTCTTGAGATAATTAAGATCTTCAGTTTAATAGCAAATGAAGAGAAGAGGGGGAGCCTGATTTGAAAAGACGGGTTATAACCCTCCTCCAAACGTGTAAACGACGTCAGATATGGGAAAAGGTGAAAAACGCCTCGTATCCTGTAACATAATGATGGCCTATTTAATAGATCGCACCTGCGGTTGGGCAATTCAACACACGAGATCGGACAAGTCCAGCCGAACCGCCAAATTGGTGCAGATCTGACCAACTAGAAGAAAGATCATATCAAAACGAAGCATAAGCGAAATGCAAGTTCAAAAACCTAAGAAGCATTAAGGATTGAGTTCTGCCCAAACTCTGTAGCATGAGTCAAATTCTCCATAGAAGCATTCACTTGGGGCAGCTCGGCAGGAGCCATTGCAGCAGAAGAAGCAGCCGGAGAAGGCACTAAACAAGGGGCTGCGGCAGCATTCTCAAAAACCATTCCACCTTAGAAGATGTGGGCACGAATGACAGCGTCATATAAGTGATGTATGACTTTTATATGATTAAATATACGTGATTTTATTACGTTTTATCGACAAATTCTATATAAAATATATGAAATTATGATATAATTAGTATGAAATATTAATCTTTATAGTTTAGTATAGTTAGTAGTAAAAGTTAGTATTTATAGTAAAAAGTTGTAGTTTTTGTACCGGTTTTAGTGACCGGAGTGTTGTGTCTATTTTACACGGGTATTTTGTGTTTATTTCATTGCAGAATCCTAAGATGAACCGAAATCCCGAGTAGAAACACTTTTTGAAGTCAATTCAAGTCGTTGGAAGGGAGTTATAAAGCATCACTCAATTTAAATGGTCAAGTGGGTAGTCGTTTTTTAAATAACAAAATCCCGAAAACGACACGTATTGGAAATGGCTCATCGAGAATACGTTTTCTGAAGAAGTGGTCTTGATGGAAGTTGTAGATAATTCAACGAGCTTTTCAACGGAAGTTCGATTATGTCATTCTGATATCGAGAATTCAAGTTACGATTTTTAGAAGTTAGCTGTGTAATTATATATATAATTACACAGCATCTGTGATGATTAGAGGGTAACATGGGCTCACATGCTTATAACTAACTCGTAATGATTGTCATCATTACACCGGACCGATCCGGCCAATTTTCGGACCGGTCCGGGAAGGAGGAAAGTCTATATATAGGGAAGCGACATGGATCATTTGGAGTGTACCAATATATATACACCATATTCTATATATATTCTCTATCCCCTCTTTTCTTTAGTTTGTAAATAGGCCTTATGCCAAAATAAATAAAGTAGTAGTAGTATCGTAGTAATGCTCGGGAAATTCTCGAAGGTTCGGTGTTCTTTGAAATCGTTGAATACCTCGAAAAGACGATTTCGAGTCGGCATTGTAATCGGGTAATTTCTATAATAATTATGTTTGTGTTTGTTATTTTCTTCTTTTTAGTTTTTATAATGTTATTAGGCTAAATCTAATAACTAGCCAAAGTTATGTAATCGTATTATTTCGATCTTTTCGTTAAAAGAATGATGTTAAAATAAAATTGATTAAAATTGAGTTAAAATGAATCTTTTTCTATTTCGCTACGTAACGATAACATATTCGGAATGAAGTAATCAATCATGATGAATACCACATATAACTCGACGATGAACCGACCGTAGAGAAGTCGGGATATGACGAGTAAAAATAGAAAAACCGGAGGGTAAAATTGGCCGTCGATTAACGGAATCCTATTTCCTACCCGGGGGCGATTTGTCCTAGTAAAACAAATCTTATTAATTTTGTACTCAAGATCTTAATAATGTTAAAATCACAGTTTAATTGAAACTACACCGTTTGTATTAAATCGATCCGCTTGACAACCGGAGCCTCTTGAATAATATCGGCCATCCGACAAATGGAATCACCTCTTTTATCTCGGGGTAGATTTATACTCGGTACTGTTTTGACTAACTAAGTTTAGCATGGGGCGAGTGGACATTGGACCGATGACAATTTGACATATGACAATTTCATACGCTCGTGTGAGGAGGAATTGTTGACATTAGGAGTACACCGTTTCATTTACTCAATTGGACCTAATAAAAAGAAAGATCGAACACATTCTATTAATTGAAAAGATCGAATAAATTGATTACATATACTTTGGCTAGTCTAGTCTATAAACTATATATTGGTATATATATATTTATATATATATGTATATTTTACTATTTATGTACATCTATATATATTTATATATCTATATATATTATATTAGAATAACTTTTAAATTACGCATTTATTTTATGTTGGTTAGAGTAGTAGTAATCGTGTTATAAAATTGCGGTTTAGATCGAGTTAATAGCGACTCTTTGGTGTTTAACCACACTTAAAAGAATTACCACTTTTTCCCCGAGGATTCGACACCGACTCACCACTTTATCACTACAATTTGACCCGGTACACCGCCGGTTAGGATCCGTCTAACCTAGAAAAGGTCTGTCCCTTTCTTGACGCCGTTTCTAAGGCTTGGTTTTGGTGACGTCAATAAGTAACTATGCCACTTGGCAGAGAAGACCATTGTAAAATTATACAAGTCTAGATGACAGGGGCCGACCAACACCTCTAACAGATCCGACCTCACAATGAGTGTTCGGCCGGATCTTGGGGGCTTATGATGATGCCCGACCCGAACTACGCCACGTGTCATCCTCTTAAGTCGTATAATAGATGACTAGCCTCTAAATGTAAGGCATTAAGGGCCGGGAGCCCGAAACATACCTAAGGGCGGGTCCCTTACCCTAGGTGGGAGATCGGCACAAACTCCTCCTCCAACCACCGCAGTCGGTTAAGGCTTGGCGAAGAGGAGGTGCCCGGTTCGGCCATAGTGGCCTTGGGGGGTGAACGCGGACGCTTAGACCCGTGCCTCTCGTTATTCCATATGCGGGATAACTAAAGATAAATAAGGGAAGAATCCTGGTCATAAAGACTCGATCCCGACATTTAAATATGTCCATAATTATCCCTAAATTATAGGGATTTATGCGTGTATATCCTTAGGGAAATAATAATATTAATAATAATAATACAAATCCTTGTAGAAGAAGGAAAAGGATACATCATCCCCTATATAAACAACCCTGAGAGCTACGAAAGACTTCGATTCCCGAAACATAACATGATACGTAGTGCAACTCTTGGGAAAATAACCCAAGCTCGATCTAAAAATCATCAAAAAACATCCCTCGTTCAATTACCCATAGATTAAACGGCGGGATTTATTCATAGAGACGAAATCCGTAAATCGTAGTAGTTCTGTTAATTGATAATCATCAATTGATCATTGATTCAAAATAGAAAAAACTGATATAATATATATATATATATATATATATATATATATATATATATATATATATATATATATATATATATATATATATATAAACTGTGTACCTCTCAAATTTTTTTATTTTTTATTTTTTAATTTTTTAGAGGAGGTGTACCGTGTACGGTGTACCCCTCACTTTTGATAAATAAAATTTAACCATCTAAAAATCTAAAATCATCATACGATCTTACACTGTTGCGTGCTCATTTGAAAAGACAATTATATATCTCCGGATGTTAACTACAGCGATGACGAATCAAATTATCACTATATTTGTTCATTTTTCTACATATTTTTCCAAGTGCCGTCTCGAAATATTGTGCATTAATATAACATCCCGTTCCGAAAGCCAAGTCATCAACCAGAAATAAAACGTTCGACACGTAACTTTTAAAATAAATTCAAAGACCACGTATGTCTAATCAGAGGCAAACATATACGCAGGATCAACAAAAACAATAAAGACTCGGGAAGCCGGCCCTCCTAGTCTGGCCACTTCGCGGACGTGGGTTACTTGCACTACTAAGGTGCATATAAACACTCCACAAAGATCATATATATATATATATATATATATATATATATATATATATATATATATATATATATATATATATATATATATATAGAATGACATATGTAAATCGAATGCAAGTTTTTAATGGATAAAATGATAATTATAATATTTGAATTACTGCAAGATATGTTACTCCAAAGCCTATGAACGGGTCACTTGACCCCCAAAATTTTTTTTAAAAAAAATTCTATGTATTTTTTACATTATTTAAATTTTTTAGACATCGATACATTAACTAATCCGTTAATTTTTTTAAATATTGACCCTTGACCCATAATCATACTCAGATTTTTAAATAATGTTTATAAATTTATAATATAATGTACGTTCTCGATCTCCAATCCATGTTCAATAATTCTTGCAGCCGTCCCTCGATATGTAGTAGGATAGGTGTGACATGGCATTCGTGTTTGAGTAGATATGATAAATCATGCGGGGTGGAGAATTATGCAAATTGTGGTGATTTGTTTTTGTTTATTATTTTTTTGTTTGTAAATATTGACATGTTTTGAGAAATTGGGGAAATGCTGCTTTCAGCAGCATAAGAGGCAATCAATCATGCATAAAATCCAGGCTGGAAATGTGGGAATTTGAAAGGTTGGCCGTTTTGACGGTTTGCTGTTGCTGAAAACGGGAGGTTTTTAAGTAGTATCTTTACACGATGTGGAAACGTGTGGCATCACATGACCCATTTATTTTTAAACTGGATTCAAACTGTGTTGGTTTAGATCATTCATCCCGTTACTTCGATGCATATAGAGATACTAGACAAAAATTCCCGCTGAAAACATAACATCAACCGTAAGGGGTTTTACTACTACCTCCGTCATAGCCTTTGTTTTTTTTTAAAAATAAATTTAATTTTATATATAGAATTTTTTTTAAGAACAAAGATAAAAATATTTCATTAATTAAGAGGAATGCTAACGAAATTCATTATTCGAAATTCACTTTTTCAAAATAATTTCACACTAAAGATTCATCGAGACAAAAATATTTTTCTGAAAAATATGCGCCTATTTTATAAGAAAATAAATAAAAAATACAACTTATTTTCTCTCTTATCCATTATTTTAAAACATTGTATTCCCAAAATTACAAAAACGGAGAGTAAAAAAATGAAAATTGGTAGGAAAATTATGAGGAAAATGAAGAGTCAAAATATCTATTCCGTTCTAGGAAAATTGTTGATCCCAAGCACAAAAGTCCTTTGATGCTCGTGCTCGTCAGTGGTAGTGCTGTGTGAACGATGTTGATCGTTTGTCGTTTATTTATTTATTTATATTGTTTGTTAGAATAGGTCATCTCTTTACTGAATGGAATCTCTTACACTCAACTCAATGCAAAACTTTCATTGTACTTCCGCCTTTTTTTTCTTTTTTTTTTTTTTTTTTTTTATCTGTCGTTTTTTTTTGTATAATAATATGTTTAAAATAGAACGTAAAATGACTGAATTGCCCTTTGCTCTTTTGAATATATTCATACCAATAAATGATGTTCATCTCTTGTTAACTGGAGTACCATATTGTGTTAAAGGTAGGAAAAAAAGAATAAATGTTGTATTGGTAATCTAAAATAACAGATAAATATGAATAAATTTAATTCTAAATAAACAAGATTTTCAAACATTGAACTATGCCCATGAAGCTACAAACCACCTATATTTGTATAAGGATGAATTGAGTTTGTTTGAATATGTATAATTCGTTGTTGTTGTTATTATTATTATTGTTTTAGATTATACCGGGTTTCATGCCGATTAAAGGATATATTATGTATTATGACAAGAAATGTAAGAAAAAAATTACATTATTCAATAAATAAATATATAGCACTACCTCCGTCTTATATTATAAGTCATTTTGGATATTTTCACACAGATTAAGAAAATGGTTGAATGCCATAAATATGAAGGTTAAATATCTAAAATTCCTATTAACTATTATTAATGCAGTAGTTGTTGAGTAATGAAAAATTGTTACTACCTCCGGTTCAAAATATAAGAGTCATATGCGTTTTCACACAAACTAAGAAAGTGTTAAATGTCATAAATTTAAAGGTTAATGTCTAAAATGTACTTTGACTATCATTAATGAAGTAATTGTTAAGTAATTAAGTAATTGTTAAGTAATTAAAAGTGGTTGAATTGATAATAAATTAGGTGTAAGATAGAGAAAAGAGTAATAAATGTTGTATTGGTAATGTAGAATGACTTATATTGTGAGTTAAATGTAAAAAAATAGGATGACTTATATTTTGGACCGGAGGTAGTATATTGATAATAAATTAGGGTTAAGATGGAGAAAAGAGTAATAAATTGTGCATTGGTAATGTAGAATAAATTATATTTTGGGACAAATCTAAAGATGTAGAATGACTTACGATATTGAACGGAGGTAGTATGTATTATTTCACTGAGTTGAATGAGGGGGAATGGCAACTCCACCTAGAAGAACATTCATTATGGACACAATACTTAGGGACTGTTTGGATTAGAAGAAAAGAAAGGCGAAGAAAGGAAAGGGTCTAGTGGTGGCCAAATAAAACCGGAACCGGCGGTTAGAGGACCGGCGGTTTGTGTAACTGCCGGTTTGGATAACCGGCGGTTCGGCGGTTATGGGGATGTTAGGGTGTATTGGTAACCGGCAACCGGCGGTTCAACCGGCCCGGCCGGAACCGGTTGTAACCGGCTGGAACCGGAACCGGCGGTTCAATGGCTACAATACAAACGGCTAGTTTTTTTTTTCAAACACTTCAAAAAAATCCTATAAATACTACCCCATTTAATTTTCAATTTCTTACACCACCCTCCTCTTAATTCTTACATCTTCTTCCCTCAAAAAAAAAATCTTACACCTTCTACTCATTTCTTTGATTATCAAGTTTGTTTATTTGTTAACAACAATCAAATTTACTTTACGATACCAATTTTTGAAGTTGTTCTGATTTAATCGTTACTTCAATACGGTTTTAGTTATAAGTAAATTTGGTTTGTATTTTATTCAACTAATTTTTTTACAAGTAAAAAAAAAATCAAATTTACTTTACTAGACCGATATTTAAAGTTGTTCTGATTTAATCTTTACTTCAATCCGGTTTTAGTTATAAGTAAAATTGGTTAGTTAAAATAATTTTTTTATAACCATTAAATTTAGTTTAGATCTTGTACAATGTCAAGAAGAGGTGAATCATCACGAGACAATCGAAATGTTACTTTCCGTGATGACACGGTTGTGCCGGAATCGGGTGATGTTGCTGGTGGCTATAGACCCGTGGTACAACGTTTTACAAACCCTATCACCGGTAGTCACATTTCAATTCCTCACTTTGAGACACATTTAGGTTTCAATCCTGATGATTTTGATAGTCATTACGACGATATAATGTCTCAACCTGTAAATTTTAACATCAACCTTAGCGAAGCTGAAGATAATAAGCCTCGTAATGATGAAGCCGACGTTGATGGTGATGTATTTTCCGACTGCTTCCCGTCCTAGACAAGGACATGGTGGGAGTCGCGTGACTGTAAGAACACCGCGTCGTGATGCAGATCCTGCTTTTACTCCCGAGTCAGTCGATTTAGATGGTGGTGAAAGTACCCCAGAAGGAGCACAAGAAAAAAGGTTAAAATCGAAAATTTTTACGGAATTTTTCACAATGGTTCCTCGTACTGATGAATTAGCATTAGCTAACCCCGGAAAGTTATTCTACGGGCGTGCAATTTCTATGGCACTAAATACAAATTTAAAGAGGGGTGGTGGTTACGGATCGATGCGGACTCACATAATAAACAAACGCCCAGAAAAATTGGAAGACAGTGCGTCTCAAACCCAGCTAAACATGCCGAGCTCCAGAGCAGGTAACACTAATCCACTTTTTATTTACACTCGTGATAACTGTAGAGATCTAACCACGGATCTTGTTGCGGGGATAGGTCTTCCTTTTAGCTTTCCCGAGAATTCTATTTTCAAAAGTTACGTATAAGGGGCTTTGCAACCGGCTTTTAATCGTATCCCTCGTGCAACGGTTACTAGGGATTTGAATTTTTTTATTAAATGACAAAATATTATAAAAGAAAATTTGAAGAAAAATAAATTCCGAGTATGTGTATGTGCCGATATTTAGGAGGATAGGAGGACCAATAATTATTATTTGGGCATGTCGTCTCACTGGATTGAAAACAATTGGACTGTCCAAAAAGATTACTTGCTTTTCGTTTATTTAACGAAACTTATAATGCTTCTAACATTGCATCTTTATTAATTGGTATTTTTTACGAATACGATTTAAAAGATAAAGTTTTTTCTATTGCGTTTGACAATGCTTCAAACAACACTGCTTCTATTCCCGAGTTATCCCAAAATTGTGAACCTCTTTGTAGCGGTCAATTTTTCCATGTTAGATGTTTATGCCATATTTTTAATTTATGTGTAAATGATGGTCTAAAAGTTTTTTTACTATAATATTAAAGCGATACAAAATTCGATTGCACATGTGTTAAGTAAAAGTATTCTTGTTAATAGGTGATATAAATATCTTAAAGAGAAAGGTCATCGCCCTGTCAAACTGCCGCAAGATGTACCGCATAGGTGGAACACCACTTATGATCTTTGGAAAAAACAGACAAAATTAAAATTGGTTTTTGTGCTTTTTTAAATGAACATTGTGCGAGCGAATATCGTTTGTTTCCTCATACTTAGATTGCATGCAAGACACTGATGGATGTTTCTGAAGTATTCAAAAAATTTACTGAAATATTTTCAAAATGTTATCAACCCACAGCACATTTAGTCTTTCCTGCTACTGTAGAAATAACTGCCGAGTTTGAAACCTTGGAACACGACCCTGCATTATTTCAATGTTTAAGGGCCGATGAAGGAGAAATGGAATAAGTACATGTTGCGTATTCCTGACACTTATCTCATTTCTTCTATTCTCGACCCTCGTTTAAGACTAGCAGGTGTATCTAACATGTTAAGTGTTTACTATGATGCTTTGTCTGATATTCATAATATGCCCCCGGTAGATTATAAGGTTGAAGTAGATAGACTTGAAAATTTATTAAACACTTTGTATGTTGAATATGAGCGTATGTATGGAATCAGAAACGACGTGGTTCCCAATCCATCCGCAAGTGGTTCTACTAACCGTGCAGGTGCCCTACGGGGAATTAAAAAAGTTCTGGAAAAAATGAATTCGAAACGACAGAAGGGAGCGACAGCGCCATCCGATCAACGTACAGAGATAACCAAATTTTTAAACACAACATTTGAAGGTTGTCAAACCAGTACCTATGATTTCGACTTCGACTTATTGAAGTGGTGGAAGAGACATGCTAAAGAATTTTCAGTGCTAGCAATGATTGCGGTCGAGTTTTTAAGTTGCCCTGTTTCGACCGTTACTGTTGAACGTGTTAGGAAATCTACGCGGGAACGTAGCGGAATTTAAAATTTATTTCCTATCGACCCAAGATCGACTTCGTTTAAGCAATAAACAATTAAGCTAATAGACGGTGGTTACCTTGGTTGATCTAAAAGATCAACGCTTTGACCGTCTAAGGAGAGTAGTTCTGCATAGAGCCGCCCAAATGTTCGGCCTCTACTAGTGATCCACACAAACAGCCAGAAAAATCCGATTGCTAGACCGGCCTTTTCTCTCTCTAAAACTCTCCAGAAGAAGCTCTTTATTTTTCACAAGAACAATTAGTTCTTGGAATTGTGATGTACAAAAGAGCTTGACACCCACCTCTTATTTATAGTGAGAGGGGCGCCCCAATTAGAGTGGAGAGGAAGAAAACCTTTTACTAGTAAAATAAGGAAAATATAATTGATTGATTTATCTCATTAATATTCAATATCTTATATTAAAAATATTTCTAATATATTGTCAATATCTTATATTGACTATATTTATCTTGTTACCATAAATCAATTTACATATGTGTATATCACACACACACACACACACACACACACACACACACACACACACACACACATATATATATATATATATATATATATATATATATATATATATATATATATATATATACTATCCAAATGTGTACATGTAAATCAATATGTACAAGCCACGCATGGATTCACAAGTTACATATATATTAATATTTGGTAATACTATTAATTAAATTGCATAATCCAAGTGTATCTTTATACACTAATATTGGCGCCACCTTTATCCATAAATTGACTTCCGGAATATTCTTTAATTAATATAATACTATGATTAATTAATTTACAAAATACATGTGTATCAATATACACAATAATTTCGACACACATACATTATGTGTATATTTAATTAATCAACATAATTAATATCTTGTATTATATTTATTCATAATAAATAAATACCACCATATTAATTTACTACTATAACCTTTATAGTCTTGAGATAAACTTTCCTTATTGGTTATCAACTATAACCGCATTTTAATCCGACTTGATGTTCATATGTGTGTGACCCGATAGGCTTCCGAATATGTTGGCCGTAGGCACAAAGTGCAAATTACGAAAATGCCCTTCATACCTAACGATCACAGGATAGCGTCTAGCAACACACCGTGATCCCCAATCATCAGAAGAGTCAAATACAATAACTACTACCTTTCATGTGAAAGAGTTACCGTGTAACTTACAATCCTATCGCCGTAATAATATCCATACGGTCGTACGTAGAGTGTCAAACATTAACGACCATATCGTATAATCTGGATATCATGCTCTCTCGAAGTAACTCATTTACTCCCACTTTGCAAAGATTCATGATAGTAAGACATTCCTGATAAGCCTTTCGGATATTCACCCTACTGATAGGGTACGCGATTTCCAGACGACCAAACATGTATACTCCGCATGCTTCAGTATCACACCCAATCACTACCCCATGATCACCTCGTGGCTAGGGGAAACCTCAATAGTGTCAAAGCATGACAATCCACACCGTGATGCCATGTAGACTCCGGTCCTAAGGATAATTACACAACCGCCACATAGTGCGACACTTAATGTAAGTGGGTCAGTCTTAACGTATGCATTCTCTAATACATGTCCACGTACGGTCCAAGTGTCTCTACACTTCGATAGACGAGATCTATCCCTGCCCTTAAAGACGAAGACATCTAATACGTGCTAGCCTGTTCATACTATCAATGCCCTGTTTAATAGTACATCAGCCTAGAGACATTTAAGTATCAAACTTATTAAAGTGATTTGAGATCTCATAAACCATAATCGCCTATCATGGTTTCTCTATCACAGTTTAATACCAAGGACGTTATCATATAACAATTCATAATTGCTTCTTAAAAAGAACATATATATGAAAACAGAAAAGCCATTTAATATATGTATAAACATAAAGAAATAGTAGAAATGATCCGACCCGGTCGGATCCGGTCCAACCCGATTGGGTTTAGGACACTATTTCAACAGAACGAACTTTCAGCATGGCAGGATATGTGCTTAATGATAAAAGATGTTTGCTTCATCCCACAACTTTAGAGAAGCAAATGTGTTGTCAAGATTGGGTACGAGCCGAGAAGAGGATGCAAGACATTTAGTCAGAAGATGAGTCACAGTTCAAAGTCGGTGACACTAAAACTTCAGGAGGAGCAAGCGCTCGAAATACCGACTTCGATAATTTTGAAGATTAAAGGTACGCAATTTATATCTTACTTATATGTTTGTAACAATTTATAAAACAACTATAAAAGACTAAAAAAACTATAAGAAACTATTAAAAACTATAATAAAAAAAACACGATAAAAGACTACAAAAAAAAGCCATAAAAAAACTATAAAAACCTATATAAAAAAAAATTACTATAAAAGACTACGAAAAAAAACTATAAAAACTATAGAAACCTATAAAAAAAAAGGGTTTATTACTTAAAAGTATAGTTTTTTATACTTATTAGCCCCATAAGGACATAAAGGAATCTGTTGGACTTATAAGGACATAATATATCTACATGTACCAAAGTACCCCTAAATCTAATTATGGGACAACTACAGTTTGACAAACTTTAAATTGAATAGCTTAAGATCCCATTCGGAAACGGAGTCCGGTCAAAGGAATTATCACCAAGACTTAGAACAATAAGTTTGGTCATGTTATCGAGTGACTTCCATGGAAAAAAATTGCCGTAAAAAGCGGGAGTTGGCTAAGAGCGAAATGTCCGGAAATGAATCCGAAAATTGATTAACAATCAAGTTTAAGTTTTTCAAATTCACACAATTATTTAAAATCATTTGTAACATTTCCATGCGAGAGAATTGAAATCGCCCTAAAGAAAGCTTTTCCAGGATTTCGGACGATAAATTGCATCAAAAGAAACAGGGCCAGCAGAAACATTTTGGTTGGAAAGGTCGATTTCTTTTACAAGATTTGTGATGGGGTCACAAATGATTCCTGTGAAATCACATGTGGGATTCTTCGAATCGAGTATCGGGATTCCGGAATGATGATTGTACAGTTAGTAGAAGTGTAAGTTCCTCACAGGCGGCAGGATATAAGAAGCAGAGTAGGAAAAAAACAGTGAAAGACTATCCAGAAACTTGGCCCCAGTCCTTAAAGATGGATTAAGGCATCGGCTTCTGTAATTCTCTACGAGAACGACAAGATGTTCAGCACAATGATGATAACAACAGTTCAGAACAACTGGTGATTCTCCATGAAAGAAAGAAATCAAAGATACACACAAAAAATTGGGATAAAAGAACAGCAATTAGGACAAACATATTTAATATTCATTAATAAAATCTAGACATTTCGAACATACCAAATTTGTCCAACATTTCGAACCATTACCTTGTTTGGTAGGCAATGGGACTCATTGTAGGATTTATTTTTTCATTCCATTCCGACTATTCCATTGAATTTTGGATGGAATGAAATCATATTCCATTCATCCGTTGCCAAACAAGTCAAATTGATATAATGTAATGAAAAAAACATTCCATTCCATTCCATTACCGCAATCCAAACACGCCATTAGAGTTTCTCCGTTGCCAAACAAGTCAAATTGATATAATTAATGAAGTGATATTTATGTCACTGCAGATGTCACTGCATACATTAGACAACTAATGAAGTGACATTGATGTCACTGCAGATGTCACTGCATAAATGCGGTGTCACTTCATTGCGGTGTCTCTGCATCGGGGTGTCTCTGCAATGCGGTATCACTTCATCGCGGTGTATTTGCATCGCGTTGTCACTTCATCGCGGTGTCTCTGCATTGCGGTGCCATTTCATCGTGGTGTCTCTACAATGCGGTGTCTCTGCATTGCGGTGTCTCTGCATCATCAAACGGTATAACATCGTGATGTCTCTGCAATGCGGCGTCTCTGCATTACGGTGTCACTTCATCGTGGTGTCTCTGCAACGCGGTGTCACTTCATCGCGGTGTCTCTGCATTGCGGTGTCATTTCATCGTGGTGTCTTTGCAATGTGGTGTCTCTCGCGTTGTCTCGCATCGTCAAATGTTATAACATCGCGATGTCTGCGCAATGCGGCGTCTCTCGCATGCGGTGTCACTTCATCGCGGTGTCTCTGCAATGAGGTGTCACTTCATCACGGTGTCTCTGCATCGCGTTGTCACTTCATCACGGTGTTTCTGCATCGTCAAATGTTATAACATCGCGATGTCTCTGCAATGCGGCGTCACTTCATCGTGGTGTCTCTACAATGCGGTGTCACTTCATCGCGGTGTCTCTGCATCGCGGTGTCACTTATTCGCGATGTCTCTGCATCGTCAAATGTTATAACATCGTGATGTCTCTGCATCGGGGGTGGTCACTGCATCGCGGTGTCTCTGCATCTGGGTTGGTCACTGCATCGTGGTGTCTCTGCATCGGATGTGGTCATTGTATCGAGGTGATCAATGGATCTGGGTGTTTAATGCATCGTGGTGTCACTTCATTGACGCGTCTCTGCATCGCGAGTGGTCACTACGTCGCTGTATCACTTCATCGAGGTGTCTCTGCAATGCGGCGTCTCTGCATCACAGTGTTTCTGCATCGGGGGTGGTCACTGCATCGTGGTGTCACTTCATTGCGGTGTCTCTGCATCACGGTGTCGCTTCATCGCCGTGTCTCTACATCGCGGTGTCACTTCATTGCAGTGTCTTTGCATCGCTATGGTCATCGCATCGGGCGTCGCGGTGGTCAATGCATCAGGATGGTCATTGCATCGAGGTGGTCAATGCATCGGGGTGGTCAATGTGTCGCGGTGGTCATTGAATCGCGGTGGTCAATGTATCGGGGTGGTCATTGTATCGCGATGGTCAATACATCGGTTTAAAAATAAAAATAAATAAAAACCTGAACAGCGCCAGGAAATAAAAAACCTGAACAACGCTTGAAAAAAAAAAAAAAAAAACCGTAAAACCGCCTGAAAAAAAAAAAAAAAAAAAAAAAAAAAACTAACTAACAAACAGCAACAGGGATAGGCTCAAGGAAAAAAAAAACAGCAACAGGGATGCTGGTACGCTCTTATCCCCTTATTTAAACTTTTTTTTTTCATTAAGGGTATTTGAGTCTATCTATCTAATTTGTGTCCTTATAAGTCCAACAAATTCTTTTTTGTCCTTATAAGTCTAATAAGTCCGTTTTGTGTACTTTTGGGTCTTTGGCCCTTAAAAAAAACCATAAAAACCATATACAAACCTAAAAAATTAAGAAACTATAAAATACTATGAAAAAACAATAAAAACTAAAATTAAAAAAACTATTTATAACTATATAACCGAAAAAAAACATAAGAATACTATAAAAAAAACTACAAAAAAAACAAAAAAAAACATTTAAATACTATAAAAAAACCTATAAAAGACTATAAAAGAATACAAAAAAACTATTAAAACCTATAAAAAAAAAACCATAACACTATAAAAACCTAAAAAAACTATAAGAAACTATAAAATACTATAAAAACCTATGAAAAAACTATAAAAGACAAAAAAAAAAAAAAAACAATAAGAACTACGTTTGCTTTGATTTTTTTATATGTGTCGTGCCTCCGACACGATTACATATAAAAGATGCATAGGCAACCGAATTACCGGTACAAACGTTGAAAAAATAACATAATTTACATATAAGAAAAATAACACAATATATCTCACGTAATATTTAATAAAACAATATTTTTAACCAACTTATACTTAAAACATACAAAACAAATATGAGAAACTATAAAATACTATAAAAAAAACTATAAAATACTATAAAAAAAACTATAAAAGACTAAAAAAATAACAATAAGAACTACGTTCGCTTTGATTTTTTTATATGTGACGTGCCTCCGACACGATTACATATAAAAGATACGTAGGCCCGAATTACCGGTACAAGCGTTGATAACATAATTTACATATAAGAAAAATAACACAATATATCTTACGTAATATTTAATAAAACAACATTTTTAACCAACTTATACTTAAAGCCTACTAAAAAAATGAGAAACTATAAAATACTATGAAAAACTATAAAAACCTATAAAAAAAAACTATAAGAACTACGTTCGCTTTCCTTTTTTTATATGTGTCGTGTCTCCGACACAATTACAGATAAAAGATACGTAGGCAACCGAATTACTGGTACAAGCGTTGAAAAAACAACACAATTTACATATAAGAAAAATAACACAATATATCTCACGTAATATTTAATATAACAACATTTTTAACCAACTTATACTTAAAACCGACTAAAAAAATATGAGAAACTATAAAATACTATACAAAAACTATAAGAACCTATAAATAAAACTAAAAGAACTACGTTCGTTTTGATTTTTTTATATATGACATGCCTCCGACACGATTACATATAAAAGATACGTAGGCAACCGAATTACCGGTACAAACGTTGGAAAAATAACTTAATTTATATATAAGAAAAATAACACAATATATCTCACTTAATATTTAATAAACAACATTTTTAACCAACTTATACTTAAAGCCGACTAAAAAAATATGAGAAACTATAAAATACTATAAAAACCTATAAAAAAAACTACAAAAGACTAAAAAAAACTATAAGAACTACGTTCGCTTTCATTTTTTTATATGTGTCGTGCCTCCGACACGATTACATATAAAAGATACGTAGACAACCGAATTACCGGTATAAGCGTTGAAAAAATTACATAATTTACATATAAGAAAAATAACACAATATATCTCACGTAATATTTAATAAAACAACATTTTTAACCAACTTATACTTAAAACCGACTAAAAAAATATGAGAAACTATAAAATACTATAAAAAAAAAACTATAAACACCTATAAAAAAAAACTATAAAAGACTTTAAAAAAAAACTATAAGAACTACGTTCGCTTTGATTTTTTTATATATGTCGTGCCTCCGACACGATTACATATAAAAGATACGTATGCAACCGAATTACCGGTACAAGCGTTGAAAAAATAACATAATTTACATATAAGAAAAATAACACAATATATCTCACGTAATATTTAATAAAACAACATTTTTAATCAACGTATACTTAAAACCGACTAAAAAAAATATGAGAAACTATAAAATACTATAAAAAAAAACTATAATAACCTATAAAAAAAACTATAAGAACTACGTTCGCTTTCCTTTTTTTATATGTGTCGTGCCTCCGACACGATTACATATAAAACATACGTAGGCAACCGAATTTCCGGTACAAGCATTGTAAAAATAACATAAATTTTAAAAATAACATAATTTACATATAAAAAAATAACTGATGTTGCGCCGAACACCATATTTGCGGTAACAATGCTTATCTTGAGGATAAGAGGCCTAGTATAAGTGATTTCTCCGGTGAGATTATGGCGGTGAGTAAGAACAAGGCTGTCGGATTAGTGTTTATGAAGAACAATCGAGTGAGTCGATAAATTGGCAGAGTGTATCTGCTTGTATTAGATCTTAGATCTTTCTCTATTACATTGTGATCACATATTTATAGGCTAAAAACTATGTCGGTTTACTGTTCACTGACAAGACAATTAAGAATACATAATTAAAGATAAGTATGCATGCAATACAAGTGTCTTAGCCAGCTGTCAGGATTGGCCAGCTGGATCGATCAGTATGGCGAGCAGAAAGCAGCGACCGCTGACTCATATTTGCCTTGTTTTGAAATCAGCTTGACCGTATGGGTAGAAATCACGAGGAGAGGAAGGATTCGGCTTGCATCCAGCTGACAGGATCCGGCTTACTGTTGGCGGATAGGACCCGGCTCGTGAATAGCGGGTAAGAGATAGCTTGTGGCAGCGGATAGGGGAGATAGAGGCCCAATATCTATGTTGATGGGCCAATATAATAGGCTCAATCTAGATGAACAGGGCCTCATTCCGATTTGAGTATATCAATAACATAGTATTAATATTATATTTAAAACTGAATAAAAAACTATTTATAAAAAAATATATATTATATTCGCTTTGGTAATTGTAGTGAAAAGTATAGTAATTTGTTATTGTAGTGAAAAGATTAAGTATTATATGAAAATGTAAAATAAAAAAAAATTTAATAATTTTTAAAACAATGATCTGATCCGGAAGGAAACCGTGTGAACCGTATTGAACCGTCAACCGCCGGTTCACAAACCGGAACTAACCGGAAAAAAAACCAACGGTTCCGGTTAAGGTTCGGCCCGGTTAGAGCATTTGGCCACCACTAAAAGGGTCCGGATGGATTTTATTTGGAGGTGTTTGGCAAGTCAATATTAGAAGGAAAGGAAAGGGGAATGAGGGAGACCAAAGGAAATTGTGTAATATAAATTGAGTGGTCTGCTTTCCAGCCAACACATGCAAGATTCAGTAGGAAAGAGTATTTATTTTATTAAATATTTTATATAATTACTTAAATAGCCTTAAATTCCACAATCTCTCACTAATGTAATGTCTAAGATTGGAAAATCACTTATAATCTTGTGATTTATTTTCTTTTCCACTGATATTCCAAACGCACGTTTAAACCTTTCTTTCCTTTCCGTCTAGTTCTATCCAAACACTCAAAATAAACTTCACAATCACTCCTTCCCTCTCTTTTCTTTTCTGTCACTATCTTTCCTTAACGGTGCCTTAAGGACGAGTCGGGTCAAATTAATTCTCTTGTATTGTCAGAACGATGTTGTTTTACACAAATCTAGATCGTAACAATTGAGCAACTAAATATGCCACAACACAATTTTATATAATTGACCATGATATCTATCACATTTATTATGGGCCCTACCACACATGTGTAAATGGACTGAGTTGAATGGAGTATATGATGTTTGACTTTGTGTTTGTTCAGTACATGATCGAGCTCGAGGTTGTTTGGTTTAATAAATGAACTAAATTTTATGTTTAGGCTATGTTTGTTAACTTAATATTGCACAAGCTAGAGTCAAACATAAATGAGCTTGAGCTGAAAACAAACGAGCTCACCTCCCTCACCTATATCGTTTTTAAATGTGAAATGACAAGTTAATTGAATGTCTTCATAGTTTTTAAACTTGTACTACTTCTGTCCTATAAAAAGTGTCCATTTTTTAAAATGAATTATCTCATAAAAAGTGTTCATTTAGAAAATCAATTAATACATCATTTAATGCATTTTTCAAAACATACCCCTATAATAAAATTTAATGTTTATATATTCATTTCATATTCCAAAAAGCATTTATTATTTGGTAGGGGTATATATGTCAATCACTATTTAAAATACAATACATTAATTATTTTTTTAATCTGTATGCACCACAAAAAGTGGACATTTTTTATGGGACGAATGTAGTACCAACTAAATAATTGAGGTAATATTAGATATATAATGTTAATTATCTATCTCCCTATCAGCTTAAGCTTTTAGGAGAGACGGTAGTTCACATGGTATCGGAGCAGAAGATCCCGAGTTCAAACCCCGCTTCCAAAGACAATTAAAAAAAAAAAAAGTGTTGGGCGCTCTCTCTTCTTAAAGCGCCACACTTCCTAAAAACAAAAAAAAACAAATCGTTGTGTTGGGCCTCTCTCCCCTCTTATAGCCACAATTGAGAGGGCGTATTAGATATATAATGTTAATTATCTATCTCCCTATCAGCTTAAGCTTTTAGAAGAGATGGTAGTTCACAGGTAAAATAAGAAGATGGATGGAGGCAATGATGGATCAACAGTAAGATAAATTTTGTGTGTGTGTGTGTGTATGTGTTTTCATGAACCTAAACAAAGTTTTGTGAGATTGCTCGTGTTTGTGTGTTTACGAAACAAACATACTAATATGTTTGAGTTTGGTTCGTTTAGTTTAACAAACAAACACGAGCATACACAAGTGGAACCCGAACTTGTTGCATTTCGCTTAAAAATAAAAAATAAAAAATCATGTTTGTCGGTTTGGTGAGGGTAAAAGTATTCAGCATATTCGTCCACGCAAACAGAATAATCCGCTCATGGTAATGATGGTTTTGGTCCAAAATTTTCAGTCTTTTCCAAGTTGGACTTTATGATTTTGAATTAACCTATTCAGTCCCTGACGCTAATAAATTCAAAGGATTAGTCTATTTTTTTTATATCTTAATTCATAATTGATTGAAAGATTAATAAAACCTTGACAAATTTAATAGAAGATAAGATATCATAACAATTCTTTTAACCACTAGCAAATGTCACCCATTGTTAGTAATAATTAATAAAATGAGAAAAGTATAAAATGATGGTATTAATCTTCTTCGTATGCGTCTGAGCAATTAAAAAAAATGTATCTTTAGCATTTCATTTATATCATTGTCTTCCATACATTTAAAGTCGATGATGTTTATCCCGGTAGCTAGTCTTGAGGCCCCATGACCTCTCGGTCCTGGGTTCAACTTCGATCACTCGAGACAAATGCGTGTGAATGATATAATTTTTGATATTTTTTTGTTAAGAAATAATTTTTGATATTGTTACCGTAAAATAAAAAAAAAAAATCCATGCGCCTTGAATATATAAGATATGCATAATAGGTTTATTTATTTATTTTGGAAGCAAATTTTAATTAAAATGTCAGGGACTAGTTTAGAAGAAAGAAAGTATATGGGTCCAAAGCAACAAATTGGCATAAAAGATGTTAGTTTCATTTCATGTTGTTGAAAATTTTGCATGTGGGTGATGTGGACAGTTCGTTGCTTTTAATTTGGAGCTTATTTAAATGTCTTTATTATTTAAGGCACCACCGTCATGCTATAAGGAGCATCATTAAAATCTGAAAAATGTTACCTATCAAATGCATCACATGTTCTATATCTCCATCACTTATTCACTAATTTCATCACATAAAATTTATAAAAAAAAAATACCTGATCCAACTCTTTGACGAGTCGATTATATATGTAGAATCAAATGTCAAAAGTTGATTGTCTTTAATAAAAGTCAACTTTGAAAATTTTGAGTCTCTACAATTTGATCAATCTAAATTCGATATTCACCTAAAATGAAATAGTTTACGAAATGTGATGCTACAGTACTAAAGATTCTAAGTTATGTCATAAAGTTTTGTTTGGTGCCACATTATCTACAATAGAAGAAGTGGTGCCACATAATTTAAGTGACGATACCTGAAAATATCATTATTGTGTGAATCAAATAAATGTTGTAAATGTGAAGAAAATATGACAATGAACCGTAAACTAAAAGTCCAGGAAAGTGATCAAGTAATTGAAATGTATCTCACAATATCAGTGTTGTAAAAATAAATATATTATTACGTATGTTGTGATTATAGCACTTACCATGATATATTCTTCATTTTATTCTTAAAAATCATGTGAAGATGTTTAATATTATAACATCTAGTTTTGTATTCAACTATACCCTTCTTTTCTTTTCTTTTTGGAAGGACGCCGATTTTTTTATTAATGAAAACTATAAAGAAAATATAAAAGGCAATCCAAACGTCCATGATACTTCAACATCTAACATTGTCTCGCTAAAACCTCTTGACACTAGCTATAAATCCAAAGAAAAAATCTATTAGGAGAAAAAAGTAGGATCGTTCAATGTTTAGTCAATCTAAAGAAAAAATCTTCCTATCGAGGGACCTAAATTAAATTCTCAAAAAATTTCATTCTTGTTTCCTCAACACATTAATCAATTTCTTCTTTTTGATCTCCTTGTGCAATGCTTTAGGTGTCGGTCTTGTCTCAGCATCTCCTGCATTTATCTGTGTTTAAAGCTGCCCATCTATGTCATTTACAAGTTTGATCCATCTCTTGTTCCATGTAGAGTATCCTCCGAGCTCCCGTAAATGGAAGTATCATTAGTGACCTCATTTTCATCACCTCTTGTTTTGTCCTTCATAAAAAAAATATAGTGACCCAAATGACAGTGTGCATGTCAAAAACAATTTATTAATGTATTCAGATTCAGATTTCTTTCAGTATATGTCAACCCATGCGAACAAAAGGCATTTACCCTTAAAAATTATCGGATCGACTATTGGATACATAAACAGCAACCCAACATCTTTTTTAAATATCTACATGATTAAGTTCTTTAGGGGTATGGTATAATTAATTCTCACACATTTTACATTTACATCTACCTGTGTTATATGACACATATGCCTCAACACCTTTAGAGCACTTAAATCAGTTTTTATAGTTTACATCTTATCTTCTAATTTTTTTCATTACATTTACTATTGCAATAAACATTTACGTTTTTTTAATTCGAAACATATAATACAATCTAAATAATACTAATTAAGTTAACCATAACTGTTGCATATAAAAAAAATTAGAATTGTTGGAAGTGAATAAGTGTCGGTGGTGTGAAAATATCAGGAGCTTATTATTATGCTGAATCATGAGACACCCGAGAGGGTAAGCAGTAAGCACGCAAACATTGCTTTTTATATCGCTTTTTTCGCACCACTTTTCTTATAGTACATGTCTACATGATATTATTTATTCAGCTTCCCGTTTTGTGCTCCTTTAAATGTCATTATTGTTTGTTTTCTTTATTTCTAGGATGTGATCCATTAGTACTAGTACTGCTGTAACATCATGTCTCGAATACCGAGTCCTTATCTGGACATGATATCTGACACGTGATATTTAGAGTAATCCATGAATCTCACGTAAGCCTCATGTCACATCAGAATAATTAAAGATTCGTGCGGAATAAAACAAGCTGAAGACTCAAGAAATAGACCCTCAGTGTCTTTAACACAACAACTCAACCAGAAATAACCGCTGTCAAACCAAATCATAAATAACTGAAAGGAAATACTATCATCCATAACAATTTACGTGTCTTTAAAGAAAGAGCAAGTAGTGCAGCACTACCGGCAACAATGCCTTATTAGAAAGAACAGCTATAAAAGGAAACTAAGGGACTATTTGTTTACAAGAATAAGTACTTATTCGGATTTTTTAAGTGGTAGTTATAATAAGAGATGTTTGTTAATATTTTTTTGTTTGACTTTGTTAAGGGTAAAGATGTAATTGCGTAATATTTGGTGATTAGGATTGTGTAGTATCTATTGTGGATTGTGTTGGGACACATGGCATATTCTGGTAGGTCTAGTACTTCTGTATTAGCTATAGATATGCTGTTGGAACTATTCTGTTGAATGTAATGCAAGTCCTATTTTCTTGATACTGTTTGTCTTGGTATCAGAGAAAGATGGCTAACGACACCACCGGCACCGGAACGCCTCCGGTGACCGCCATCTCTACTTCAGTGACCACTGTGGTTACTCCGGTCACCTCTCTTCCACCTACAAGTTCTTTAACCAGCTTTGTCCTTTCCACACACTATCAGTCCACCACAAGTCTTGGTGGTTCTCGGTCAGAGCTCTTGAGCTCGCCGGTGCGATCTTCTCTTCCGCCGCTTCCTCCGTTGGTCTCCTCAGCTCCTCATACTCCATCTCCGTTTGGTGGAAGCCTAAATCAGTCATGCACTGTCAAACTGGACAGAAACAATTACCTTCTTTGGAAGTCCATCATACTGCCCATTGTTCGAGGTCACCGTTTAGATGGCTATCTGTTTGGAACGAGGTCTGCACCACCAGAGTTTCTGTCTTCTCTCAATCTACTGGATCTAGTTTTGGTTTTCAGCCTAACCCTGCCTTTGAAGATTGGCGTGTCAATGACTCTTTGCTGATGGGTTGGCTTATGAGCTCTATGACTGAACAAGCTCTCACCGAAGTTATTGGCTGTAATACAGCTCCTGAAGTTTGGGGATGCCTTGAAGGCCTCTTTAACACCAAATCTGAAGCCCGGATGCTAGAGTTCAAAACCTCCTTGGCTAAAGCAGAAAAAGGTACCAAATCTATGATAGATTACTTAGCTATGATGAAAGGATATTCAGACGGATTAACTGCTGTTGGTTATCCCATTAGTAAGTCTGAGCTTATCCTAGCTGTTCTTGGTGGTTTGAGTAAGGATTATGAGTCTGTGATAGTCAATATCACCTCCCGCATTGGATCTTTGTCTTGGCAAGATGTTCAGTCCTAATTGATCACTCATGAACATTAGTTAGCCCGTTTTAATCCGAGTCCCCTTGACATAATTCACCCTTCAGCTAATGTTGCTGTTAGTAATTCTAGTCCTCATTCTGGAGGTCGAGGAAGGGGAAATGGTGGACCCTCTGATTCTGGTGTTAGAGGCAGGGGGTACAGAGGAGGAAGATGAGGCTATAGAGGTGGAAGATCTCGTGGCAGAAATGGTGGAAGGTTTATTGGAAATGGTGGTTCTCCTGGGAATTCAAATCATACCAACAATAACAATTCTCAGTACAGACCTGTGTGCCAAGTGTGTTATAAAGTTGGACACACTGCTGACAAGTGTTACTTCAGGTTTGATGGAAACTATGTTCCAAGTCCCCCTCAAAATAGGACTAATGCAGCATATCTAGCAGGTTCTGAGTCTACTCCAGACTACAATTGGTATGCTGACAGTGGTGCCTTTAGCCATGTGACTTCAGATCTCAACAATATGCACCTAGATTCTGGTTATGATGGCTCAGACAACTTAACGGTAGGAAATGGTGAGTCTCTATCTGTCCTTCATACTGGTCATTCCTCTATTAATACTCCTAGTAATTCCCTTGTCCTTACCAATATCCTTCATGTCCCTGATATTACAAAAAATCTCTTAAGTGTATCTAGGTTAACTAATGACAATCCTGTTTTTATGGAATTCCACTCACATAAATGCTTTGTGAAGGATCAAGCTACCAAGTAAGTTCTTCTGGAAGGATGCCTTAAGGATGGCCTTTACCAACTGTTGCTGCCTCAGAACACACAGCCACAGAACTCTCTTCACTCCAAATCTCAGTTTGCTCTTGGTAGTCAGGTTTATTCTAATAAATGTATGTCTGATTCTGTTATTCCAAAAGCCAATCTATGGCATAGACGGTTAGGGCATCCCTCAATGAGGGTTTTCAATCTTGTTTCCAAACTTTGTAATGATGTTCCTGTTAATGTTGAATCTGATTTTTTTGATGCTTGTCAATGTGGTAAGTTACATAGTCTTCCCTATCCTAGCTCTATCTCTCATGCCTCCTGTGTTCTTGATTTAATTCACACTAATGTCTGGGGACCTTCCCCTATGCTATCTACTCATGGTTTTCAATACTATATTGTGTTTATTGATGATCATATATACTAGGTACACTTGGATGTATCCTCTTAAATTGAAATCAGATGCTCTTAATGCTTTTGTTAAGTTTCAAACCTTAGTTGAAAATCAATTCTCTAGAAAGATCAAATGTGTTCAATCTGACTGGGGAATAGTGTCCTAAACCCAATCGGGTTGGACCGGATCTGACCGGGTCAGATCATTTCTACTATTTCTTTATGTTTATACATACATTAAATGGCTTTTCTGTTGTCATGTATATGTTCTTTTTAAAGAACCAATTATGAATTGTTATATGATAACGTCCTTAGTATTAAACTGTGATAGAGAAACCATGATAGGCGATTATGGTTGATGAGATCTCTAATCACTTTAACAAGTTTGATACTTAAATGTCTCTAGGCTGATGTACTATTAAACAGGGCATTGATAGTATAAACAGGCTAGCACGTATTTGATGTCTTCTGATAGATCTCTTCTATCGAAGTGTAGAGACACTTGGACTGTACATGGACGTGTATTAGAGAATGCGTACGTTAGACTGACCCACTTACACGGATAAGTGTCACACTATGTGACGGTTGTGTAATTATCCTTAAGACCGGAGTCTTCATGGCATCACGGTGTGGATTCTCATGCTTTGACACTATTGAGGTTTCCCCTAGCCACGGGGCGATCATGCGGTAGTGATTGGGTGTGATACTGAAGCTTGTGGAGCATACATGATTGGTCGTCCGGGAATCGCGTATCCTATGATTGGGATCGAATATCCGAAATGGCCTTCTTATAAGGAATGTCTAGCTCTCGTGAATCTTTACAAAGTGGGAGTAAATGGGTTACTTCGAGAGAGCATGATATCCAGATTATAAGATACGATCGTTAATGTATCGACACTCGAGATACGATCGTATGGATATTATTACAGCGATAGGATTGTAAGTTACACGGTAACTGTTTCACATGAAAGGTAATAGTCATTGCATTTGACTCTTCCGATGATTGGGGGTCACGGTGTGTTGCTAGACGCTATCCCATGATCCTTAGGCATGAAGGGCATTTTAGTAATTTGCATTTTGTGTCTACGGCCAACATATTCGGAAGCCTATCGGGTCACACACATATGAACATCTAGCCGGATTAAAATGCGGTTATAGTGATAACCAAATAAGGAAAGAATTTATCTCGTACTATAAATGTTATAGTGGTAAATTAATATGGTGGTATTTATTTATTATAAATAAATTAAATACAAGATATTAATAATATTATATTAATTAAAGAATATTCCGGAAGCCAATATTTGGCTATATGGGGCGCCACATTGAAGTGTGTAAGATACACTTGGATTGTACAATTTAATTAATGGTATTACCATATATTAATATTAGATATTAATATATATATATATATATAATACTTATGTGCGTGTGTGCAATAGTGCAAGTTGGTGCTGCATGCGCATGTATGTGTGATATATATATAAATAGATTTATGTGTGTAATAATATATATGTGATATATACACATATGTAAATTGATTTATGGTAATAAGATATATATAGTCAATATAAGATATTGACAATATCTTGGAAATATTCAATATAAGATATTGACGATATCCTAGATTTATTTAATATAAGATATTATAATAAATGAGATAAATCAATCAAATATATTTTCCTTATTTTATTGGGAAAATATTTTCTTCTCCTCCACACCTAGATATGGCGCCACATACACTATAAATATATTGTGGGTGTCAAGGTCTTTTGTACATCACAATTCCGAAAACTAATAGTTCTTGTGTAAAAATAGAGAGCATCCTATAGAGAGTTGGAGAGAGGGGAAAAAGGCCGGTCTAGCAACCGGAGTTTTCCAATAGCAATCCATGATGAGATTCTGGCGGGCTGTTCGTGTGGACTAGCGGTAGAGGCCGGACACTTGGGCGGCTCATGCGTAACTACTCTCCTTAGACGGTCAAAGCGTCGATCTTTAAGATCAACCAAGGTAACCACCGTCTACTAGTTTATTTGTTTATTGCTTAAACGAAGTCGATCCTGGTTAAAAGAAAATATAAAATTTAAATCGTTCCCGCATAGATTTCCTAACAGATACTGGGTTGTATCTTAATCAACATATGTATGAACCACAGATTCTGGACAGGATTGACATGCAGAATCTCAAGCCTAGTCTAACTCCTATGTCTGTGTCCTATCAGCAACTGCTCAGGCCCAGTCCTTACATGTACAATCCCACAATCTACAAGAGTAATGTTGGAGCACTTCAATATTTAACCTTTACAAGGCCTGACATTGCATTTGTAGTTAATTGCCTCAGTCAGTTCATGCACAATCCCACTCTTATTCAATGGCAGGGAGTCAAGAGACTTTTGAGATATGTGAAAGGTACAGCTCATTATGGCCTTCATTTCAAACCTCATCATCCTATTGTCTTGGTTGGCTATTCTGATGCAGATTGGGGGTGCAACACAGTTGATAGGAAATCTCTGTCTGGTTTCTATGTTTATCTTCATGGTTCCCTTGTTTCTTGGAGCAGTAAAAAGCAACATGTTGATGGCCGGTCAAGTACTGAATCAGAATATAGGGCATTGGCTCATGTTGGCACTGAGATTAGGTGGCTTCAATCACTTCTGTCTGAAATCCATGTTCATCCAGAAGCCAAGGCAGTGACCTGGTGTGATAATCAAAGTGCAGGTGCCTTAGCATACAATCTTGTTTTCCACTCCAGAACAAAGCATGTGGAAATCGATGTTCATTATATCAGAGACCTTGTCAAACAAGGACATCTTGCTGTACTCCTTCCTCTGAACAAGTTGCAGATGTTCTCACTAAACCTTTAAGTGTCACCAAGTTTACTTATTTTAGAGACAAACTGAATGTGCTCCAAGCCCCATTCAGTTTGAGGGGGGATGTTAAGGGTAAAGATGTACACTACAAAAAAAGAAGTTTTTGTGACAAAATATTAGTGACAAATGCTAAATTTCTCACAAAATGATAGCTATTTGTGACAAAAAAAATTCATTTGACATAAAAGATGTATTTGACAAGAAGACAAAGTTCTCACAAAAGGTTTTAAAATTTGTCACAAGTACCATTTCGTTGCTTTGCACGAGATTATAATATATTTTGTATAAGTTTTTGTGACAATGCCACCTGTTATAAATAAATACTACTACCGTTTTAATTTTAATTTTTTTTTATTCTTATTATATCGGTTTCGGTGACAACCGACAATCACCATTTTGTACCGAAGGTCAATAAAAAGGTGAACTCTTTTTGTCGTTCGCATTCGATTCCAATTCTCCATTATTTTTCAAGTCGGCGGCAATCGGCGTTTTCAATCCCCGTAGGGTTTCTCTCCACAAGCCATCCGGTTCTCGAAATTTTGAAGATTCATCGCGAATCTCCGATGAAGCAAATAGATCCGCCGATTGTGAAACAAATGCTTATGATATGCTTCTTTCACGGGTTTGATTCCGCTTCTCACGACTCGGTGTTGATTATGGTAATTTGGAAGGAAGGTTTTTTTTTTCCCGATTTGGTGCTCATTATGCGTTTTGGTTTTCCTTGACTATTTTTATGTCCGATTTGGTGCTCATTGTTAGCTATAGGATCTGTATGAATGACCGGCTGCATTCATTTGTTCATTTCTATATTTATTTGTCGGTCTTTGAAGGATGCTAAGCGCATTAGCTGTTTCTTTGTGATCTAAGTTCACTGGGGATTCATAGCAACATTTTCTAATAAAAAACAAGGTGTACAAATGCTTGCATTTGTTGCGTGAAGTGGCCTTGGATTGAGTTGTTTTCATACAACTAGTACTCATTTATCCGATTCCATCTTATGGGGAATCAAAAGTTTCATTTTACTTATGAATTACGTACTTTGATTTTCTTGTATTAGATGTGTCTATTCGTTATTGCCTTATTATTGGGACTGGATTTCCAATATTTCCCCGGTTTTGTAACCTTCTTGATCTGGATTTTGTTGTTCGTGTCATCGAAGCAGCCGTGTCAGATGTTTAGAAATGGAAGTTGTTTGGCATTTTTCTAATTTTCTTACCTTTTCCATGATACAAGGTATAATGGACTCTAGGTAGTCATTATTTCATTTGACTTGTAAACCAATTCAAATGTGTATTGTTGGTGTACACAATAATTGTGCTAGGAGTGTTTATGCCTTCAAGAATCTCATGTTATGTAGAGAACTTCATTCTCGGCTTTTCTAGCCAAGTTTTAACTTAGAGTTTTGCCTTCGTTTTCTTTTGCAAGAGGTCATGTGAATAGAAGATCAAACGAAAGGGAGATGCTTGAGAGGAATACTCGTTTTGCTTGCTCCTATGCTATGCATTTTTTGTTGTTCATGGGACCTGTCTATTGAGAGACTTTCAATTCCCCTATGATCTAACATGTAACATGTCCACAACCCGTTAATCTTCACTTTTTTTTTGTTGTGTCTGAGTTATAACTACTAAATGGAACACATCTAAAAGTGTCAGAAGGCATAAGATGTGCTCTGTCTTACTACTAAGACTAAATATTTATGATTTATTTCTTAACATAAATAGCTTTCTTCACCTATATTTCTTTCTTGTTTTTCTTTTCAGAAGTCACATTAGCTTTATCGAGAACCTTTCTGTAGAGCGCTTAAATAACGAAGTCAAGATAACTGTATGATTGAGATCGATTTCTTCGTTTTTTGTCAATGCATTGCTTGTTGTTTTTAGTACTTCTGGTGGTGTGACAGTCTATGTGTCTTTTGAAGCTGATCGTGATGCTATTATCTACCAAATCTAGGGCGTGAGCAATCAATTAGTGATCAGAATCAGCTGAAAGATTTCAGTTTTGCATATAGTTGTTGTATAATGTCATTCCAACAACCCAACATGTTTCCGGCAAGAGACCATATGGTTAGTAAATTTTCTCATTGTCTCCATCAATTACACATTTTGGATTTTGGATTTTCAAAGGATGGTAAAAATTAGGGACTTTTTATTATTATTCCAATAAATGAATTCAGTAAACATTTACTAGTTAACCTGAAAAGTGAGACTAATGGTTTCTTGTTACCTTCCTTGCTTTAATACCTCATTGATAGATGATCGGACTCTACAACTATTTTTTTTCTTTCTCTTTTTATTCTTCAGAGAAGCGAGATCTGGGTTGAGCTTTTTCCTTTGCATATTGGTGTTTGTTTGTTGATTCAGATTGATTTATCATCTGTGTTTTTTATGGGGAAAGGTTAGATTTATGTCTCTCTATCTTCACAGGTTGAATATTATCTCAAAATTTCGTTTTCCAGTGAAATGAACCATTGAAGTATATTGAGAAAGCTTTTTTTGTTAAATGGCTTCTCTGAGAGTAGTGCCTACATCTGGTTTAAGAGGAGCCCAGTGGACACATTGGTGTTCATAGGTTGCCCGAGAAGATGAACGACGGAAAAATCATGAACGATAAGGTACATTAACTGAGTGTATCAATATTATTTTATGTATTTTAAGCATCTCTGATTTAGTCAACTTCCAGATTCTTGTCAACTGCATTTTTATCTTTTTTTTCTTAAGAAAATCATTTTTTAGAAAATGGAAGCAACGGTAGCATATGGTAACTATTGGTGGTAGCAATGGCCATATAGAGCAGGTGATACACCTTATTTCATGGGGATGTATATATATATTTAATGATTTTGTCACTAGCATCCGACTAAGAATACTTCGTTTGCTTCTTTATGAATTATAAAAGCTCTAACAAGTGTATGATCTTTTGTGGCTTAGTAAGGGTTGTTAAATCCTTTTTTGAATTGCGAGATCATGTCATTGCATAGGTTATAATTATTTACGAAGTATATACTTTAGCCATTGTAAAAGAGACGCACTATTACTCAAGTTTTTATGTGTACTATTTTTGCTTGGCGATCGGCAAGGGATTAGATTAAGAATTCAAGATATGTGATTGGTTCTTGATGTGTATTTCCTGTGTTTGGTTATTTTGCCCACAACTTTGGAGCACTAAAGCAATATTTTTTATGCTTTATATGTATGGTACAAGCTTCTTTGTCATGGGATTCTTCTACATATAATGCAAAATCACTAGTTATATGTTGTTAGAATATGTTTTTTCAAGTGTAAGCTCTATTTTTCTTCAGAATATGATGTTTCAAGAAAGCATGCAAGGTATTGTCATTTAATGGTCTTTTTATCTCCACCAAGAAGCTTAGCATTGGATGTGAACTTTTGTGCTTAGTTAGCGGAAGTAGTCAACCTGATTTGATCTGTTTTTCAGTCTAAATCGGAACTGAGTCTGTCTTTGCTTGTTGTCCCAGTTTGCATTATCTTTAGTGACTTGATATAAGTTAGCTGACTTGATTGTTGCCTGCTAAGTTGGTTCTGTCTATAAAAGTCTTATTTGCAATATGGTGTTTTCTTAACCAGCTATATATCAATGATAAGTTCTTAGCACAACCTGACTCTTGATAAGCCTTTTGAGTTGAGTGTAAGTTCAGTGCTGATCCTTGCTATGTAGTAACCTTTTTATTTATATTATGTTTAAGTTCTTTCTTTCTGTTTTTTGGTAGAATTTCGGCGGATGAGTCGACTTGGAGCGCCTCAGATATTGCCAATGGGTCTAAGCTCATGTTGATGGCTTCTGCAGGTCTACACCAAGGGGTACTTTTCTCATTTTCTAAAGTATATAGGCTTTTAAGAGTCTTTTGGTTGGCATTTCCCATAAAAATGAAACCATGTTGACATGAAGTTTAATTAGTTTGTTTTCACTTTCTAGTAGCAATAAGGACAAAATTGCCAGACACGATTTGTAGGGAAAGTTAATTTATAAATTTATTATTTTATGGTGTTTTTTTATTTTTAGTGTAGGTTCTATTAGCATATCCTGTCAGAAATGGAACGCTAACTGATTCAGAGGTACCAAAAACCTTGGACGTTGAGGACAGTTCCTTGGATGCTGATCTAACTAAGGTGTATTTTATAATACTTGTAAACGTATGCTTTTTACATGCCCTCAAGCAGCAGCAGCTGTCTTAAACCTTGGATATTATTGCAGATTCATGGTTGCCAGCTTATTACACACCGTTTTATGTCTGGAATGACAGGGAGTATGATTTTCTTAAGAAAAATAAGGTATATCTCTAGAGCCTCTTTTGGTCCTTTTTCTTGTTTTATGCTTTACATTGGGATTTGGGAAAAGTAAAACGACTACTTCATTCTCGCGTTTCACGTACTGTATGGCTAATCGAACTTGGAAAATGAAGGAAAAGATCATGTTCCTCCTACCATGCAGTGCACTTTGGTAGTTTAACTTCGAGACATGTTTGACGTACTCTTTGGGTGGATAAAAGCCTCTAAATGGTAATCTTGATTGATTCCCCGTTTTAAATTCTTTAGAATTTACTTATCATTATGTTTATGTTTAATGATCCTATATTAATGCTTGTTTGAGATGTTTATGGCAGCAAGAGATTGATAAGGAAAGTGCAGTGCTGTCTTAAATTGTTGAAGAATAAAAGGTGTACCGTTGTGAGGCAGTTGAGGGATGATATTGCTCAGCTTCTGAAGCAAGGCCATGCACAGACTGCTCTTGACAGGGTATTTGTTTGCCTTCCAATTCTGCTTATTCACATCTCATGTATCAAGGTTTACGAAGGGTTTGATTCCAATTTTGAGAGCTAAGAATGCTGAATAATTTTAGTCTGCTAGAACACTGTTCAACATGACGCATTTCATTTCTCCCATTTTATTTTGTTAAATGTCTAAATGAACAGATCACTACGGTCTTTGGTCTAGCAGATTTCAACCTAAAAGAGTAAGTGGTTTGCATTAAATCATGGTGGCTTTCTTTAATGATATCATTGTCTATTTCATGTGTGTTGTTTTGTAGCGATGCCGTCACACAACTGCTTAGGGTTTTTTGTTTACAGACCTGAATTAGTGATAAAATGTTCATTATTTTGTGACAAAAGTTTTGTCAAAAGAAAAACCTTTTGGTGAGCAAAATGGAGGTTTGTCATGAAAAGCTTTGGTGACAAAAATATAAGATTTGTCGCGAAAGAACTCTTTTAATGACTAATCCACTCATCGTCACAAGAGACACCTTTAGCGTCGCTGCTTACGCAACAAACGCCGCGACAAAAAATATTTGTCACGAAAACTTTTACTGACGAAAATCTGCACTTTTCGCGACGAATTCGTTTGTCACGAAAAGGTCTGTTTTTTGTAGTGGTAATTGCGTAATATTTGGTGATTAGGATTGTGTAGTATCTATTGTGGATTGTGTTGGGACACTTGGCATATTCTGGTAGGTCTAGTACTTCTGTATTAGCTATAAATATGTTGTTGGACTATTCTGTTGAATGTAATGTAAATCCTATCTTCTTCATACTGTTTGTCTGACTTATTCAATTCATATGATCTGAAAACTATCAAAAATTACTCTTTTAACTTTTAAGTGGTTCATAAGCCACTTATCGTTGAAAATTATTCATACTACTACGTCCGGAAAATGTGCTACCCAATTTTACCCACGTTTCCACGTTACACTTTTCTTAATGCATAGCATCTGCATATGTTCCGATTCTACCGAGTTTTTTTCTTCTTATTTGGCTATAGTTTGTTTAATCATGCCAATGAGTTTATACTTTTTATAATTTATTAATGTTATGAAATATGAATTGAAGTTTAATAAAATATTTGTAACTTTATTCAAATTATATTTTATAATATCATTGTATTGTTTTATATGCTTTGAATATGTAAAGTTATGTAAAAATAAAATTATACAATAAATTAATCACATTCAATTTCTAGACGTACCGTACGTGTAACCAAACAATTTAATCGCTTTCAGCACTTAAATTATTCAGCTACTTATTGTTTTCAGATTTCAGACTTCAGATTTAACAAACGGCCCCTAAAGCATAAAAAGACTCCAATCCTCCACCCACGAGGGATTTTATGGTGCAACGGTTGTAGAAAGGTTATACCAAGTGTCATACATTAAAGCCTCTCATTTTTACTCTCTTTCACATAATACACTTTTATCGTGTGTGAGAGGTTAGAAATGAGCGGTTGTAATGTATGTCATTTGATAAAACCTTTCTACAACGGTTGTATTTTAAAATTCCAAGCTAGCACTTCAAGCTCGTCATGTACCTGCAACCTTAGACTTCGAGGTATTCCATGCTATTACTGAATCTACGAACAACTCTTTACTGAAATTATCAGTTGTTTGGATAAAATCATTCGTCTCCAGGGCCGGCCCTCACATTTGTTGGGCATAAGACCAAGTCCCCGAATTGGGCCTATTAGTTGAAGTTTTTTTTTTTTTTTTTAAAAACATACTTATAGATATATATAATAAATTAATAATATAGATAAAATCATAAAACAAAAAAATACTTGTTTGTATATATCTATTTTTTTTGGGTCAAGTAAACTTTTTTTATTAGGGCCTTTATCAATTAGAATAAAAAAAAATTTGGGCCTCTACCAAAAAAAAAATTAACATATTATTTTATGTTGGATCGGATTAAATCTACACGATTTTTTTTTCTTTTAACGAAACATGTACCGTTGAGGTCCCCGACAGAATTGGGCCTAAGACCCGGGTCTCGAAGGCCTAATGGGAAGGCCGGCCCTGTTCGTCTCATTGTTGTGATCGTTTTTACTGTTTGTATCTGCAAAACGGATCAACGGAATAATTTAAAACAAATATTTTCCCTCTACCTGTGTATTGCCGACGGGAATGGAACACAAGTTGCAGCCAGCCGCAAGTATTCTGACCAAATATACGCATATTTGGTGATTGATGCTTTATATAGTTTTTTTTTCTTCTTTTTATTTATTATTTTCCTTTTTAATAAAGGATTTTAAGAAATCAATAATAATTACATTTTTTTCCTTTTTATTCATTCTTTATTTTAATGGAAAATTAATTAAAAAGAAAGTACTACTACTAAATAAGGTTTTCGAAGTGGCAAAAATCCCCTTATAATAATTAGAGGGTTTTCACTTTCTTTCCTTTTCCTTTTGAAAGAATTAGTATGAAAAAAACTAATGACATGTATATTGTATGAAATCATTGTTACCAACATAAAGTGCTTAGTAGTAGTATATTGTTACCAATATAAATTAAATTCAGATTCAAAAATCGAAACCTCTTGATTTATACATCAACTTATCTTTTCGGTACACAAGAGGTAGTGCTCTTAACGAGCTTAGCCGAACCGAACCAAGTATCAGTTGTTCAAGCTTGTGTTTGTTTAGGTTATGAGGTTGTTCATGTTCGTTCATCTAACAAACGAACAAAAAATAATGTTCAAACTTGGTTCGTTAAAATCACGAGCTTGTTCGCGAACGCTTGTTTAATAAACGATCATAAAATTATGTTTAAACTCAGCTCATTTATAAAGAAAATTTGTTCTTGCCCGTGTTCGAGTTTGACTTACTACATATATTTTTGTCTTCCAACTCGAGTTTGGCTCGTTAAGGTATCAATAACCAAGTACAAATTAATATTCAAATATCATAGTAACAACAATATTATGAGATATTCTATAAAATTATTCTACCTATTAGATTAATTTATGGCTTATCATCTTATATGTTATGGTTGTGTTGTGCATCGGTTTATCTATATAAGTAGGTTCACGAACAGAATTGAACGCTCGCGAGTTTATTCAAGTTCGTTCATTTAAAAAGAGAGCATATAATTTTGTTCAAGTTTGGTTCGTTAAGTTAAACAAACGAACGATCATAATGACTAACGAGTCAAACAAGAGTTTTTTGTGAGCGACTCTGTTCGTTTTACAGCACTAACTAGAGGCCTAAGCTGCTAGACAATGAGGGATCGGAGCTACTCCATTGAAAGAAGTAGCCCATGAAATCTTCTTCAAATAAGGAACATACCTAATTAGGAGTGTCTTCATAAAAAATCAAATAAAAATTGTAGCATGACCCAAACTAGCCATTTTATCCGTCATTCTATCAAAACTTATGACGAATGTAAATAGACAAGAACACACCTCATTAGGAGTGTCTTAAAAATAAATAAATAAAAACGGTCACGAGGGAGAACTCATGACCCACCTGTAACATCCCGAAAATTCGTGAAGGGTATAAATGTAAATCGGGAATTTATTTATTATTTCCCTATTTTATATTAACCTAAAAGAATTTATTAAAGAAAATAATTAATTATTAATTAAAAGGATATTGATTAATGATTAATTAATTGGGTATAAAAGAGGATTATTACCTAATTAAACACATTATCATTCACGTACAACTTTCTGAAAATATGGGAAAGCCGACACTTTACAAAAAAAAAAAAAAAAAAAAAAAAAATAATTGTTTGGACGCTGTTTTTTAAATTCGGGGTTTAACCGTTGATTTTCGGGGCAGACCATAGTAGAAGAAATTGATCACCGCGAGGAGACGATCGTTTCGATACTAGCCGTTCTTTTTTCCGGTAAGTTTTCCTTTTTAACCCTAAATCTAGATCTGTTTATGTTCTTGAGATATACGATACCATAATGTCGTTTTTATTAATTTAGAGAGTTATTAATTTATCGATAAATTAATAATTATTAATTTAAAGAGTTTTTAACCGATTCAACGTATAATTCGTATTTCCGTATAAACTAAGTAATTAAATATCGTCTTAGAACGTTGTAGCGATCGTACTCCAAGCTTAGCACTATTAATGACTTTTGAAGTACTAAATGACTTTTGAAGTACTAAATGTAAACAAAAGGTTGAGTATTCTTAAGATTTCAAAATTATAAAGGATCTCCCGAAAAATTTTATCTTATTATTTTATCGATTTTTTCAATTTTTTATTTCGTTTTTATTAATTTACGAGATTAATTTAAAGAGTTTCTACCGTACTGCGTCGAATTAGAAAGGTTGTCTAATCGTAGGTGAATCGTAGAAAGGTTTGGTGTTGAGGATTTCAAGCTTTTTACAATCCTTTGATTTCGTTTTTGCTCGCAAAAGATCAAAGGTAAGGGGGTGTTCTTAAACGGATTTGAGCGTTCAACGAGTTATTTTTTTGTCTTCTGTTGTCTACGAAATATGTCTGGTTTTAAATATATTTTCGTTTGTTTATGGCTAGTACATTAGTAGTACTTGGGTAGTTGCTGAAGGGGAAAAAAGGGGGTTGAAGGTGAAGGTTGGGTTTCGAAAGACATGAAAAAGGAAGAAGAAAAAAAAAAAAAAAAAAAAAAGATATGTGTGTTCATTAATTCTCATTCCCGGATGCTTGCTGGACAAAGGTCAGGGGTTGTTAGAAAAACAAAACTAAAATTAGATGATGTTGTTGTAGATGGTGTCCAAAAGGGGAAAAAGGAATTACCATGAAAGAAACTGATAAATGAATACTAATAATGATAATAGTATAAAAGTAGTGATGGTAACAATGATAAAAGGAAAATGTTATATTTATGTACCAAAATATTATTCAATGTGATAATAAATGGGTTATGGTTTGGTATGCATGTCTTTGAAGACATTATATGTAACACCGATTTCTCAGAAATTTCGTATCAAATCTAGTGTGCGTAAACGAGCCGAGCCGAGCCGAGTAGGCCGATGTTCAAGCTCGAGCTCGTTTATTATCGAGTAGGCTCGGCTCGACTCGTTAAGACAAACGAGCCTAAAAGCTTGTTCGAGCTCGGCTCGATAAGAAAGAAAAAAGCTCGAGCTCGAGCTCGAGCTCGAGATCAAGCTCGCGAACAGGCTCGAACTCGAGCTCGGCTCGTTCAACAGAGTGTTTTTTTACAGCCCAATGTCTTGAAGATCCATTTAATTAACAACTTAATTAAATGAGAAACATGAAAAGAGCTCAAATCTCTTGAAGATCCACTAAGAAGATGATGAGTTCCCCAATGTAGATTAAAGCCTAAGCTTTAATTTCACTAATTACCTAAATTAGAAGACTAAAATTTGAGTTTTAAACACTCATTTCTTCGCCTAAATATTCCCAGGTCGAGCTCTCCCTCTTTATATAAATAATATAATATATAATATATGTCACGAGCTTAAACGAGTGTTCGCGAACATACTCGTGTAAGCTCGTTTATTAAACGAGTAGTAAAACGAGCTCGAGCTCGGCTCGATAGCATAACCGAACGAGCTCGAACGAGCTTAAACCTCGAGCCTCGTTCGTGAACACTCGGTTCGTTTAACACCACAACCGAGACCCCTCTGGGGGAGAAGGTGGGAGCACCGGAAGGCGTTGTTTAGGCCTTGTGGGACATTGACTCGGTAGTCATTGATCCTTTTACAATGTCTTCAGTAGCATAATTAGTTGTCTGGACTAGAAGTCCCTAAGAAGCCTTTTATGTAAATGAACCAGGTGGTTAGAACTTAACTCGTAAATACATATGTGGTTGTCTAAAAGCTAAAACGTCATATCATTGGTAAGACACGTTTCTAAATCGAAGCATGGAATCTTGCAACCCTTTTGAGTTATGTGTCAAGGGACAACGTGTAACTTTCCACATGGAGACCTAAGTCCATGCCCCCTTCAGAGGTGCTTAATATGTTTCGGTGCATTCTCTCCATGCACAGTGTCCTTTGATATTGGTGTAAAAAACTTATGTGCGTGAGGTTATACTATGTGATCTAGTAGAGGGTGGGTGTGATCTCATTACAACCTATTTGGTAGTGTTTGTAGACTTTATCTTGGTGTGTCTTATATAAATATATTGTGTAACCGTTTCTTATACCCTCTACTAAGTACGTAAGTACTTACCCCTCTTCTCTCTTTTGTTCCCACCCCGAGAAGGTGGTTGACAGGATGATGATGATTTTGGTTATGACGATGGAGTTAAAAGAGTTGACGCTTGAGCTCTAAAGTTACGATGACTTGGACATTTATCTTATGCACTTTTAGTCATTCAGTTTTGAGACATAGACTTAGTACCGTTTCCGTTTCATTTGGGATGTAATGAGTCAAACAACATTTATTTCGTTGTTTTGTCGTTTCAGTTTTCTTTGACGTAGATTTTATGACTTGGTGATCCTTTTGATTGTCGTTGGACTTTCTTTTCCGAGTAAGCTTTTAGATTTAATTTATTCCGCTTTTACTCTTATTGATTGTGAGAGGCTTATGTATATATTAATTTTGATTTATTAAAAGTTAATATATGCATGATGGGCGTTCGTGACGTATAAGTACTCGATATCCGGAACGGGGCGTCACATAGCCGTGGCCATTTATTTGTTGTTCAGTGGGTTTCTTGAAACTTAAGATGAATGTCCATAGACCGATCCTTCCCCATATGCTTTCTACAACTCTCAACAACGAAAACCCCTTTCATGTCGGCAACACCCTTGACGACGCATTGCATATCTTCTTGGGAATGAGAATCAGATTCCACCATGATGTTTTTCACTCCTTTATTCCAAACAAATTTTAAGGCCTTATGAACCGTTGTGAGTTCAACAACTAGAATGACATTTCTCTCTTTTAATACAGCGGACCCCAGAGCTGTCTTCCCAAATCATCTCTAACAACTGCACCGGACAACAGCAATGCGACCATCCGTGTCACTTCTTTCTTTGTGGTAACTAGCATCTGTATTCATCCAGATCCACCATTCATGAGGAGGTTCTCATTCTATCCACCTTGTTTCATTCAAATCAAACGAAGATAAAGCGAGATGTTAAAGTTGTCCCATATTGGCACATTATTATTGTATCACTCATCATATTAAAAGATGAACTTATCTTACTTCATAACCTAGGTTTTGGGGATGAGGCTCCTCCTCTTATATGAGTTTGGGCCTATATTTTCTTAATGGTATCAGAGTCACTCCTTTATTGTTCAAGTGTTGAGCTTTTTTATTGGTCTTATAGTTCATTTATATGTCTTGTGTGTCATGTGGATCAGACTCTTTATAGGCCGCACTTGGGGGATGTGTTAAAGTTGTCTAACATTAGGCACATGCTATTGTATCACCCACCGTAATAAGAAATGGACTTCTCTCACCTCACAACTGGTCATGAGTTTGGGCCTATATTTTCTACACGAGATAAAAGTGAAATAAGATCTTTCTTTAATTCACACACGCAACTTTTATGCCTTCCATTTTCTTGCAAAAATAAAAATTCTACGCTTTCCATTTTCTTTCGGGAAGCTCTATCACCGCATACATACAGGGGATAATCAATTTACATATTTATGTTGATTCAAGCAAATACTATGTCTTCCATTTTCTTGTGGATTGCCTCCGAATTAAGGGTGTAATCGAACCGAGTCGAGTCGATACTCTTTGGGGCTCGAGCTCGACTCGATTAAAAAAGTTCGGACTCGAAACTCGGCTCGAGTTCGATCGAGCCATAAAAAATCAAGATCGAACTCGGTTCGTTAAGTACTCGATAAAGCTCGACTTGACTCGTAAGCTCGATTATTATCTTAGAATTCATTTAATTTTTAACGAAATATGGTAAATTCGAGCTCGGCTCGTCTAATACTCGACTCGAATAATATTTTTTTAATAATAAAAAATAATATTTTATAATAAATTTAATTAATTAAATAATTATTTAATCAAGCTCGATTAAGCTCGCGAGCTACTCGACTACTATATTTTAAAACTCGAGCTCGGCTCGGTTAATTATTCGAGTAGCTCGAACTCGAAAAAACCGAATCGAGTCGATCTCTCTTGCGAGTCGAGTGCGAGTAGTTCACGAGTAGCCAACTCATTTACAGCCCTACTCCGAATTGGCTTATTTTGAAACCAATTAATAGCACTTGCCAATCTTTTAAGAAATCTAGATCCTGCCGAAGGTTTATGTGATAGTTTAAGATTGAACCGAAAATCTAAGTCTACCACAGATGAAAACGATATTACAACATATAATGGACAATCAGTTTACATTATTTAATTGAATCAAACACATAACCTCTAACTGGACTAAAATTGTCGTCGGCAGTGGCGTTTCAAACTTAGGCGTCAGTTGTATTAAACAAAATAACAAAGGTTGCAATATTGATTAATAATCAAATTAGAATTAATTAAAATTAGAATGTAAAGGAGTGCAGCCAAATGATCCTTGGCCTATGCTAGAGGATTACTCAACTGCTCTAAATATAGTGAAAAAGACGTCCTGTCCGATTGCAATCAAAGCTTTTTGTTAAAGTGTTTCAAAATAAGGGCAATCTCATCTCCTCTCCTACCTACGTCCGTTTTCTTTTTCCAACCAAAAATATTGTTACCCAACCCTAATCACTTCACCAACCCCACAACTTAGTGATAAAAGAGTAACGGTGTTGTAGTTACGGTATTCATTTTGAGTTTAAGCGTGGAGTTTTATACCTTGTATCGACTTCTCTCAGTAAAGAAAAACAGTGTAAAAACGGTTCTTCCAAACTGAATTACTGAGGTATATCTATCGGTTTACATCATTCACGAAGCTTTAGAGACAAGATACTGAGACTCAACATTTTTTTAAAATCAGAGGGAGGTAGTGAATGCATGAATGAAATTAGAAGAAGAATCGGTCAGAAAAGAAATGTTTTTAATAGAAAAATTATATTGTTTAATATTTAAAAAAAAAATGAAAATCTAGCTGATTATGCCCTCGGCCCCGGTGCTAAGCATTGGGTCGGCCCTTGCCTAAATCCTTAAAACTTTAGGCTAGGGATGGCAATTTCGATCCAACCCGGTGGATATCCATCCCGACCCTACCCGTTAGGGTAGGTGAGGGTATGGGTTTAATTTTTCAAAATCCGCCGCGGGTAGGGTAGGGTATGGATATGTGATGTCTACCTGTCATAATACCCACCCGACCCACGATAAATATATATATATAATGACTACTTCTGTAACATAAAAAATTAAAAAAACAACTAAACAAATGACAAAGGAGAAAAAGAAAAAAAAATTAAATGTCATTTAGATAAACTATTATTCTCCTTATATATCAATTGTCGATGTCGAAAGTCTTGTTTTCTTTTCTCCCAATCTATTTAGTCGTGCTGTCAAAATCATGGTTAAAAGGTGGGATATATTTTTTTTTTTAATCTTTTGCTTTTTTATTTTTATGAATGTATTTTTTTTAATATAATATATTCTAACATTAACATCAATTGGCAAACCAAAACATGTGCCAATACTGTTACAATGTATAGTAGTATTTTTTTTCACAACTAATGCCGCCAAAATCAAAGTTGATAGGTGAGATTTTTTTTAATCTTTTAGTTTTTAATTAATTCAGTGTATGTATAATTAGTGGCAAACCCATGAAAAGTTCTCAGTGGGGGCATCGGTGCAAATTCAAAAATCTAGTAGGGACATTAGTAGTGTTTAATCAAATTTTCGGATCTCAGTGGGGGCACTACCCCCACCCAATTGGCTATAGGTCCTCCCATGTGTGTAATCTAATATATTTCAAAAATACGATCTTGAAACTCGTAAGGAACTTATTTTTGTTAAGGAACTAAAAAAAATCTATTTATGTTTTTGTGTGAAGATAAGCAAATTTTGTCACATGTATGTTATTTTGAGAGTCTAAGTGATTTTTGACATGAGTTTCTTTTATTTAATAGTTTGTACCCTTGAAAAATAGTTTGTAGGATTTACACGTCATTTGTTCTAAGATACACAGGGACAAGGAACAAACACCTTCAAATATCACGGTCTAAGGATTCAACATATTTTAAGACTTGATGTTGAGTATTTACGTCAATCGTTATTAGTTAAAAAAAATTATTATATGATTTTTTGAAGTTCAATTGTAACAGAACCATATATCCATGGGTATCTATTGACCCGTGGATATCCATGTGGGTAGGGCATGGATAAAAGATTTTCTACCCGTATGGGTAATGGGTAGGGTACGGGTAGAAAAAAATTTGATGGGTAGGTATGGATATAGCAAAACCTGCGCATACTTGTACCCATTGTCATCCCTACTTTAGGCTGTTTAATGACCACAATCAAATAATATTTCATTTCATAAGTTACGGAACAATAGCCGACTTTAGCAAAGTTGGTTCTCACAATGCATATACGAAAAGGCGGTTTTGGGTTCCAGAACCAACTTTCAGAAAATCGGTTCTACTGTGATGCACAGGTAAAATGTTGTACGAGTAGATTGGTTGTGCTGCAAATAATAACCCCTGTATTAATATACCACAAGGGGTAGAACCGTTATAAACATACCCTAACTTGTCGTTATAAGCATCAATGGGCGGTTTGGCAATTTGCCGTGTGTTAAATTTTAAGTCTGAAATCTTAATAAAATAAGTAATTGAATTTGTCTTTTTTAAAGGAGTAACTGAATTTTGTTAAGTGTTAGAATTCGAATAAAGATAGTTTGAATCTGAGTAATTTATTTGATGACATCATTAATAAACATCATTAATCAGAAATCTGAAATGCTTATGTTCACAATTTGGTTGAAAAGCACCATTGTTAAGGGATAATGTCGGAGGGGAGGGGAGGGGATAATGTCGGAGTCTAAATCAGCTTTCTTAACACTTTGAATGGTGAAAATGATATAAGGAAAGAAGATGATAAAACATACTTTACTTTATAAATGGAATGAAATAATTTTTCATTTTATTATAATATTTAGGTATGATTATAAGGTAATAGATAGCAGTGAAATTTAATTCATTAATCCAGAGGTTTCGGGTTCGAGTCACAGTGGGGATAAAAGTGTGTGTGTATGAGTATCTTTCGTATCCGTATCATTCGGAACAAAAAAAGACTCATTTTCATTGCCTCCGAAAATAGATTGAATGAAATGAAAATTAACAATACGTCATCCTCTACCACCTTTAGTCACTTTACCCTAACCTTACCACCACCCTACCTCTCCCGACTTTCCCTTACTCTACGCTACCTCTATCTTACCACACCTCTTACCCGACCCTACCTCCATCCTACCTCACCCCTTACCATACCTTACTCATATCCTACACAACCCTTACCTTATCCTACCTCACCCCTTACCATACCTTATTCATATCCTACACAACCCCAAACCCTACCCTACCCTACCCCATCACCTACATCCAGCATGCCCTAAGTATACCACACTATCCTATCATACCCACCCTACCCAACTCTAATTCACCTCGACTTAACTTTTACCTTACCCTACCCCAGCCTACCATGCGCCTTCACTTCACCTCACCTCTCCTTACCCTACCGTATCTTACGTTATCCTCCCTACAAAACCAATCTACATTATCATGTCTCAACGGGCCCTACACTACCTTACTCTATCACCTCCCAATATAAATAGAGTGAATATCCAAAACAAACACATCATTTTCCTAGTAGAATTTTAAAGTACACAACGAATTGAGATGAAGGTGAAAAGCAAAGCCATATGAAAGCTGCTAAGGACAAAGCAGACAGGAAAAAAAGAGTCGCATAATAAGGACATAATTAAGCCATCAAAGGTTGCCATGAAAACAAAACACATATGTATTGCCAACAAGGCTATATGATGGATTAGACTAGTGGAATTGCATGAAAATACAAAATACATGAAAGAAGTATATTCCATTAAATGGACCTACAAAACTAATAATGCAATAACTAAAATAAAAAAAAAAACACACACACACACACACAAAAAAAAAAAACAAAACAATCCAAAGCAAGTTGTTTGACCAGAATTTTACATTTGAACAAGTCAGAAAAATCATGTAGTACTAAAAACAAAAGGTAACTAATAAAAGAAGATAAGAATTCAACAAAAGCAACAAAGCTAACTAGTTCAAACATCAATATAAATGGATCTGTTTGTCTAATGTCTACTGAACCCCACTCCATTTTGCCCAGTCCACAAACTGCATTCCCCCATAGATATTGTTGGCAAATCTTACACCAACTGTAAACGCCAACGCAACAAGCGGGACTCTCTTCGCTGCCGGTGACCGCTCAACTATACCCTCTAATCCATTGATGATCTGATATCGCGTGTTAGAGGACACCGCAAGAAAAACACCTGTTCACAACACACACACACACACAAAAATAAAAAAAAAACACTGAAATTCAGCAAATGTGAATAAAAGCAGTAGGACTTTTTAGAGAATCCCTCCTCTTTTGTTGTTTAGGTGAACGCCGATTAATCTAATCAAAGGCATGATGAATTATGACAACAAGACTAAGAGAGGCAAAGAAACACCAACTTTGGCCACACTAACTACACACGAGTACCAAATGAAAAGGGAACATGGGATTGATTTAAATCAACAATCTAGAGAAATACTAAAAATGAAGAACCCCCCTATGGACCCCGGAAAAGAACAAAGTAAAGATATCAAACATGGAAAACCTACCCCAAAGAACAGCACTTTTCACAAGAGGAGGAATAGGTACATGTTCTTCCGACTTCTTGATGCTCCTGTCACATGAAAAAGCCATATTCATCGTCAAAAGAACATTAACATGCCGCCTAGACCTCAGATTCTTACGAATGTTTTCACATGATGCCAACAGCATAAAGTTTGGGGGATCGGGGGAGGAAAACAAAGAGAGAAGCACAATAGATAACTGCTAATAGTACAGGTGCTCTTGCTCTGCACAAACAAATGTAACTCGTCGCTCTATATTCCAAATAAATCCTAACAACTATCTTCCGGTTATACTCCACAGCAGCAAGGACACCAAATATCATTGACAACTGAAGAATAACTAACTTCTTGCAGGGAAAATTTATATCTGCCACTGCATACATCTACGCAACACAAAAATTCAGACAATTTATGCTGCTGCTAACACAAGAGGCACATAACAACCAGCACCTAGTCAATGATCATTACTCAACAGAACCATAAAAAATAAGTAAAAATTATTGCATGTCCCTGTATTATCCTGAGGGAAAAAAACGAGGGCAAAGAGTTTGCTGCCATCAGATAATGTCAGTGGCCATTTGATCATTTTCTCTATCATGCTTGGAGCAGCTAATATGGAGAAACCTCCATTTATAAGATTGGAAGAAGCAAGAGGAGATGCTTAAGAAGAGTTGAAACGCTTTTGGCACTGATATGGACGGAACCGTAGAACAACGAAAATAATCACATAGAGACACAAGATGCCCAGCATCTGAGCCATAAACAGTCTCTTAGATATATATAAGAGAAAGCTACGTACAATAGACCTAACAGACTCAATACTTCCCAAACCCTGCATCTAGGAAAATACATATATATGTGTGTGAGTGTGAGTGTGAGTGTGAGTGTGTCCGCTGGCCCGCTGTGCTACCAACCTGCATTAAATCCCTTTCAAATAATTTATAGTGATCAACTGATCATCATTTCCAAGGGCTGAAAAGTGAGCTCATTTTTCAACTCAAGCCCAGTTTCAGAACACTTCCGCTAAAATTTATAGCAAATCCAAAAGTACTACCACATTGGACCTAAGTCTAATAACAAAAGTTCACTTTTGCAGGCTAAGACAATGACAACATGCTGAAGTGGAAGTGTACCTTTTAGCAGTCATGATCATGTTTGCTATCCCTTGGCCAATAAGACCACAACCAAATCCAACCGATCCATACAAAACACCCTACATTCAGCATAAGACATGATAAGCAAAAATATGAAATACAAGGTAAGATTAGTAAATCTACATGGTTAGCAGCAGAATTGCGAAGGATATATACAAAGTGTTTCCCCATTCACCAAGGGAAATTATCAGCTGGCAAAGAAGCAAAGTGTAATTAACTTCATAGGAGCAAAGAAGAGAGACATAGAGGGATAGGATAGCGCACGGTTTGTCCATGTTCAATGGCATACCTAGATGCATCAGTAGATCCAAGAGTATAGTCAAATGAGGTGGATGGGGAAACCTAAAGAGGGTGTGGAGGGAAAACTTCACAACAAAATTGAAAAGATTAACCTTAAATGAGACATTATACACAAAGGGCGGAATGCCACTGGAACAGAGACAATAGCCTTTATTGTAGAAACTTTTCCTCTTCAATTATGCTAATTAGACATGTAAACAACTTCGATACATCTGTATTATGTGTTACCTTGTAGAAGTACGTAGCAACCCTTTGCTGCAGTGAAAATCGGCATCCTGGCCTTTCAAGTTCAAATACACTGCACAAACATCATTCTCATCATCACAAAGTTTATGAAAGTGCCTATACCAGAGAAGTATCCATGTAATCTTATTGCAAAGTAACCCATGAAAACATAATACAAAATCAAATAAAACAAAAGTTCTTGAATTCTAAAGCCGACAAGAAATATCTAAAACTACTTTCTTATTGTCTGAAGTCTCAATAAGAAAATTGAATGTGCAACTTTACTGCTATCAGCACTTCAACCTCCCAAATTTTGTTCAAATCAACTGCCTACTTTTCACATTATTAGACAACCTTGTCATAGGATTCAACTTCCAAGTGGGATCAGAACATGTAAATCCCAGCAGAACTATAAGTATACACAGGAAACTACTTAACTGAGAAAAACAATTGAAGATGATTCATCCACCAAGATACCAAAATAGAATGGAACAAGAAATAGATACCATAAAAAAATCAGCTACCTGCTGGGAAGTGAAGCACATGCATGTCGTAAACGCCCAAAGGAACCACTTGAAACCGACTGCTTCCCGATACGAACATAAGGAGCCAGCAAACCTACCAAAGCTATGTCAACTACCACTCCAACTAGGACATCTGCAGCATACAATTCGAATTCTGACCAGAAATCTTTTCCCCTCTTCTGTACTTCGGCAAATGTTGCACAACAGGTGTCTATTACCACCTTAAGCACATCAAACCAAACTTAGATCAGACCCAAAAACAAGAATGGTACAGAGTGGAACAACTGAAAATTCTGCAAAAGGGCAATATGTGATGGAAAGATCCAAAAATTATTCCAAAGTTAGCATCTTTAACTAACTACATACCGAATAGCACACTGCATAAATCAATATATGAACTTCATACAACTGTATAAACCTGACTCAACCTCCACATAATCATATAACTCCATATACTGTTCTCCTTACAGTATATACAACAGCCTTCAAATATCTTAGTTACAGACATCTCTCCAAACGATAACAGCACTTACAACACTTCAACTAACCTCTGTCCCAACTTTAAACAAAAAAGATGGATCAGCAAGCATTCGATTTCTAAGCATCGGGCAGTACCTCATCAAAAACCCCAGTGGCCATACTGACCCCTGCATCATTCAAGCACATCCAAAAAGACAAGATGATCAATCAACCAGGGAAAAGAAAATTTTAAGAAAAGTTAATGGGTTATACCAAGTGAAATGCTCACTTGGTGTAACCACTCTAACCATGAACAGTTGTATGGCATGTAGGCTCTTGGCAAAAAAGATATAATTTGTCATCAATACCACATTTTAACTACAATAGCCGCCTAATTACACCTGTAATTCCAAATAGCGGGTAAGTATCAAGCTCCTAATCCCCTCACTCTGTGCTGCCTCCACCATGTCCGCAGGTAGCTGCGCCCCTTGCATTTCCGCCTCATTCATTACATCATCAAACCTCATGATCGGCCCAAACTCCTCTGCATCACCATCACCATCACCATCCTCTCCTCCTCCGCCGCCGCCAGAACCTCTTCCGCCAGACGACAAACCACCATCTCCGCCACTTCCACTGTCAACTTTAGGTTCCGGCTGCCCTTCTGCCTGGTTTTTAACCACCTGTGATGATTTACCACTGCATTTGAGCCTAAACAGTTGGGAATTGTTAGAATTACAATATAACGTCTTTCCGACTGAATAAATCAAGAATTTGGCATTCTTTGAATGTCCCGAAATCCGGAGGTTGAAAACAACGGTTTGCGGTGGAAATGGGCTTGTTGAGATGGCGTCGCCGATCGGAAATGAGAGGCTACGTAAATCGGTCGCAGAAATCGCCATGATTTTATTATGATGTCCGGATTAAAAACAAGTTATCAGCAAAATAAATAGATTAATTTTTATTTATTTTTTGTTGCGATTTCCGAGAATTGAAACCAAGAGAAATGGAGGTTTACGAATAATAAACCCTAGTCGAAGATTTGGTGAACGGTTTTCATGAACGAACGATGGTAGCTAGCTAGTTTAGAGCATTAATCAAGTGATGATGAAAGGAAAGGATTCAATAACTTATTCACAACACGACACTCCAATTTCCTCAAATATCATTACATTACATTAAAACAAACAAAAATAGTGTATATACAACAAAATTTGAACATGCACTGCAAAGCAGTAGTCCACATTTTTAGGACATATGATGATGGTGATGATCAACGTTGTCCTTACGGAAACGTCCGATATTCCCTAAAACGCTCGAAGTGTAAGGCTGTCTCCAATGGTTCTTCCTATCACACTTCCCATTTATTTTATTTTCCGTTTCAGATTTACTTTTTCAACACCCTATAAAACAATTCACTCCAATAAGCACTCCCTATACAATTCTCCAATACTATTTTTTTTCACATCTCAACCAATTAATTCATTTTTTTTTATACAAAAATCAAAATAAAATATTTTATACTTGCAAAATGAGATTTTAATGTCGTATCATTGTCAAAAAAATGTTGTATGCGTTTAAACAACCAAATAGGGGATTATTAAATGTCCTCTAATACATGTCGTATCGTTTTTATTAGAAGAGATTATTACCGAAGTGGTTAAAATTGAGTTTGGTATAGTTGAAGAAGATTAGGATAAATAAGTGGAGAGAGAAAAGTGAATTGTGTGGTTAAAAAGGGAATACTATTCACATTAGCAGTCTCCCTTAATTAAGGGAGACACTTAATTTCAACAAGGGATGGGGAATTGAAAAGGGTGCCACTGTGAGCTTAAATTCTGTACACCTCCCTTATAACACACTTAGGGAATTCTAAAAGCAACCCATTGGGGTCACTCTAATGGCCCAATTCAAGCTACATTATTATCATGTTGGGATTTTGACTCTTTTAGTCTCTCATGTTCTAGATTTGTTTCAAAAACAACTATTTATCTTTTTTAATAACATTTTTTTGTCCCCCAAATTTGTATTTTATTTCAATTTTAAAACAATTACTCAGTTAGCCGTATTATAAGCTAACGTTGACTAAACTTTAAATCCGATCTACAAGCCACGTGTGATTTCATTTCCCATCTAAAATCGACATTCACCTGTCAGTATTTTAACGGTACATTTGATTAAAAAAACAAGAAACAACCAATCATCTATTTCAATAGGAACAACAAATCAAGAAAAATAATGACTAGGAAGATGAGAAAACAAGAACAGCACATATGGTTGTGGCAAGCAAATTGCTGAGACAACCTGCAATACAGCAGCAGCAGCAACCAACAACTATCATGAGGTATTATCCTAAAAGAATAGTAATTGTTTTTATGATCCAACCACTATGGGCTCAACATTGCTATTATCAACTACTTACTACTATGAGCTATTGACACACTGTAATTGAAGATCAATGAATTTCCAGGCCTATATAACAACACTTGAACAATATCAATATATATGATCATCAAAATGATCCACACCCAAAAAATAAACAAAAAGGAGCTGAGCTGAGAGCTGACAGGGCCTGTGTGACTGAAGGAGGCTATATATATCATATATATATATATATACTGCTGTCGCCATCGTTAACTTGCAAGTGGCTTGGACATGGCCTGCTTTATAGCCTCGGCGTAGGTCCTGTGTTGGTAGGTGAGTGTGGACTCTAGCAAATCCCATAGCGATGTCTTCGGATTCCATCCTGTATCAACACGTTTTACATATTCACCATCTCAAATTATTATTAACATTATATAATCAATCAATCCTTTGAAGCTAGGTAGCATGTAACAAACTCCTACCTAGTTGTCGGTTGATTATGGTCATATCTGGAATTCTCTTGTCGCTATCATCATATCCCTCCCCGTAGAACTCTTTCGAGCTCACATCGATGGTGGGTACATCAAGAAGAGGTTCACCACTCACCTTCGAATATACCTTCAACACCACCACATACATAACAGGACAGTCATAAGATCAAAATGCAGAAATGGTTAAGGTTTAAGAGAACAAGCAGTTGATCCTAGCCAACACAAACACACACACACACACACACACACACACACACACCTGGGTCATCATTTCAGCAAGCTGCCTGACAGTAACTTCATTATTGGGATTACCAACATTGAATATATGACCATTAGCTCTAGCAGGATTTTCCTGGAAGAAAAAAGCACACAACCGATCGCCATCAAGTTCAAGCAATTAGAATGCATTAAAATAAACACAGAAAGGCAATGGGATCAGGCAGTCAACATACAATCATCAGATGGACAGCTTCAATGGCATCTTTTATGTACACAAAGGTTCTCTGTGATTCGCCTCCATCAACAAGCTTCAGCGGCTCACCTCTAAGAAGATTCTGTAACAAAAGAAAAGGTCGTCAACAAGCCTAGACAAGAAACCAGAATGTCGGAAAATTAGCAACCAGAGAGACTAAACTAACATTGCTAAAGCAGGCCAGAACTCTAGGAACTCCCTCGCTAGGACCGTCGATTCCGGGTATGAAATCCATTCTTGGACCAATCCAGTTGAAGGGCCTTACAATGGTAAACTCGAGATTATTTTCAGCACCCTCAGCTGCAACAAACAAAGAATAGTCAGGAGTGTAATGCGGTTTTTAAATTTAAAAAACTTATGTGAAAAATATCTCTTACCATAGATTAACCTCTCAATCAACTGTTTTGCACATGCATAAGACCATCTCTGCTTCTCGATTGGGCCAAAGATGCAAGGGGAGGCATCTTCTTTGAGGACATAATAGGCAGGATCCTAATAAATGGTTAGACAATGATCAATGCTTCAAAATTCATTCAAATGATATTTCAAATCGCTTACACGTATCTTTTGAATTATAGTGCTGTACACACAGTTATTTGCAGATCAATAATACAGTTTAGATAATATTACCTCACAAACACAACAGAACATCAAACAACATTACAATGGTGCATCGCTCGAGTACTCTCACTCGATCAGGACACAAACATCAGTTTTGACAGAAAATGAAACAAACAATAAGATGGTGCAGTTGACTATAGCAGGCTGAAAAGAGAAATATTGAAGGCTACACATGTTGACAATCAAATGTGTCTCAGTATGGTTCTAGTATTTTGGCAAACAAAGGAACATGCAGAAAATCAATAGCATTCAATTTCTGTTTCAAGGTTATTGCTAAAACTCAAAGGACCACTAATGTCGTGTATGTAGACCAATGGCAAGCCACATTTCAAATCAGTGTAAACTGGCATAAGGTGCAAAACAAGAGGTAAACAAAAGTAAAAGTGAAATAAACCAACTGTAACTCTGATGCCAAAAATCCTCAGGCATACATGAATGGCAAGAAAAAAACTTACGAACAGAAAAAAAAAAACTTAACATGATTTGCAAAAAAAACTGTAATAACGTGCATTTAATGTTTGTTGATGGCCCAAGCTTGGTCATAGACTTCATAGTAAAGTACTCCTAAAACAGATACCCTAATTACCCGTGTTAATATAAGTATGGGATTTACATTCACTACCTACTCTCTAGTAGAGAAGTTAGCAATAAAATCTTAGCTTACTAGCTATCAAGCCAAGAATATTATACATAACTGAAGTTCTTTTCATGTCTAGCCATCCAAAGCATATTGATGGCAAGGACTAAACAACTTGTTCATAACTAAATTTCCTCAAAGCTTCCGCTTCCAAGATTATTGCTTCAAGATTATTGCTTAAAACATCATTAGAAAATCAAATGCCCTCAAAGCACATCTTAATTCTTATTAACCCTAGAACGAATGTCATCAACATTACTAATTACATATAGATGGCAAAAAACACAATTCCCCGTCTTCTTTCCGTTACATTTATGTCATTTCACCTTATAACAAAGGAAAAAGGTAATGACAAAGATTGTGACATATTTCATTAGCAGACCAATTGATCAATGAAGTTTTTCCTCTCCTGCTTTGATAGATTACCATAGTTCAGGACTGTTGTGTCGAATAGACAAAAACTAACAGATTCAACTAAAAGCACTTTTCAAGTTTGATTTCCTTTTCCCATTAACTCTAAAACGAATTCAATCATTTCTCAAGGTAAAGTATTCTGCTCAATGAAGATATCTAAAAGCAAAAGCATCTTATCCTAATCTTAATAGTAATAAAGTTATGAAGAAAAAGAAACCTCACCTGTCGTAATGGGCTGTCCTTGGGTAAAAAGCAACCAACGGTTTTACCATATACTTCACAAGTCGAAAAGTGGATAAGCCGCTTGCCGTTTTCGGAACAGTACTTAACCTACAGAAAGCCACAAGTCCAAATCCATCACACATTAACTTTAATGGGCTAACTACTTGTCCTCCTCATCAATACCATAAGAATTTCTCATGCAATTATGCAAACAGAATGTACATGTACAAATCCATGGGGCTGACATATCTAATTGAACAGCAAGTTGATAGGAGAGGAAGGCTTGTATGTTACTCTTCGTGTTGGACCATACATTGAAGCCGAATGGAATGCCGGGTTTGTTTGTTTCCCTGCATTCATTCTGTGTGTTTTTTTTCTTCAAATTCTCTGCTTAGTTAAACTAATAGTTTCTGTGGATCAAATGTATGCACAGAGGATTTCCCTACTGGCTTAGAGAGATCAAGAACATCACGTTTCGAACATATAATCAACCCTTCATGGTGACTTTTTATCAAACACCTTGTGCATCTTTGAACTTATATTGGATTTGAGTGATTTAAGGGTTGATCTTTGTTTTGAATGCAGTACCACATGCAAAGATTCACTGAAATGATCATAAACAAGATGAAGGACGAGAAGCTTTTCGCTCCTCAAGGAGGACCGATCATCCTCGCACAAGTATTATTCTGATTTAACTCTTGATAATCCAGAATTTTGAATTTGCTGTGAAATCGTGATTGAAATTTCGTTTATTTTTGTTTCAGATTGAAAACATACCACGGGGAGAGCATCAATGAAGTTGCTGTAGATCGTATCAAGCGGCCGTGTGTTGTAGTCTGCTGGAGTGCAAATAGCGGCAAGATTTATGGTCTACATCATCACACCAAAATGGCCACGAAAAAACAAGAGTCGGCAAGGCAGTCAAAGTCGTATTCTCCATTAAAAAACAACAAGTACAACCAAACCGACATCTCCAATAAACTAAGCAACGTAAAAAGCAGTTATTAAACCAAAAGAAAACGTAAAACTCATACTCAAAAAATGAAACATACAAAGGAAATCTAAAGTAATTAGAGGCATCACCATGTAACCTAACCAAGGTTGGAAAATCAAGATACCGCAAAAGCAACTAGTAGAACAAAGGTTGTGATTTTAGGGGACAATCTCTTATTCTCAAGCTCCTAAAGATAGAATAATACTAACGGAAAAAAATGAAGAAATTCAAACGGAAAAAATAAAACGCCTAGAAAGGAGAAGATGCTTACAAGATCTGCCATCTTGATAAGACCTTCAAGGCGTGAATCATTCTTAATATTAAGTCGGTGGAATTGTATCCGACCGTTCCAAGGCAACGACTCCGGTTCCAATAAATGCTTGATCTTATCATTGTACACATCGACGGCGAACACAGTATGCTCCGTCTCCGACATCAACTTCTCACAAAGATGCGAGCCAATAAAACCTCCGGCACCAATCATGCATATCGACAACGGTTTAATAACATTCCCATCCAGATCTACTCTACTAGCCATTTCTTTCCGAAAATTCCAAAGCTGTAACGCGAATTCTAATGTTGAATCGGATTTGTATTGGTTTGTGGATGTATAATGGCGTTTTTGTGTGGATTGAGTATGTGAATTACGAGGAGAAATCGGGTGGCGGAGGATGAATCGTGGTGGTGGAGGAGGAGGAGGAGGAAGAGAAATGGGAGTGTACTTAAAGGAGGGAAAAAGGAGGGAAGGGGAGAGGTGATGAGATTGTGCGACCCCACCTGCATTTAATTTGGGGATACTGCTGGTCGAAAAAGGAAATGATTATATCAAATCACGGAAATTTTATTATGGTTCTGGATCAAGTATGATTTGGTGATCTAGAATCAATAAGAAAGTAACAAAATACACAAAGACCTACCGTGTAAAATATAAATGTCATTAATTTATATTTTTACCCTTCTTATAAGAATTTTTATTAATGAACAAATATGACATGGTGATTCCGGTCCAACATAAAACCACTGATCAAATCAATGGAATTATGGGACATTAGTGTATTTTTACACTGTAATTATAATTATTATCCCCAAAAAAACAGCACATAAAATAAATAAAAAAAGATATATCAATGAGAAACTGAAAAAATATATTTAAAAGTATAAAATTTATATACTATCATCAGTAAATTATAATTTGAAAACTATGTTCGGATGAAATTTCGATATGATTTGCCTAACACATCATGTAATTTCGTTAGTCATTTGGGTGATTATACGGAAGTACTTGAATATCTAAGCACACTTATATAAATACCCTTATATAAGAGTTCGAAGTATTCATAGATCATACGTTAAGAATGAGCATACGTTAAGAAATCTATGAGGACACGAGGCATTTAACGGACCTATGTAAAACTTCCAAGTATTCATAATCTGTGAATTATTTTTTTCAATTCATAGTCAAAAATCGAAGAATAGTGATTGATACATCGGCAATAGCAGTTGATAATCATAATATACTAAGCAGTCATTGAGTTCATAAAACAAAATTTTAAAAAAAACGAAACAAAAATAACAGTCATCGGGTAGTACCTTAAACACGGAGAAGAGGACGACTCCAAGAATATGCGACTATTGCACCCGTATTAAGTGACGCAGCCGGTGACCTCTTCGGTTTGTGCTTTGTAGGTAAATTGTTAAACGGTAAGAACATAGGCCGGTAAGAGAGATGAGAAAAGAGATTTTTTTTTTATTTTACTTTTAAAGGGGTAATGTGCATATATTGAAAGATACGCAACGTATGCGTTAGATTTGAGCAGAATTTGATCATTTACACAGATATCGAAAATCAGGTTGTAAAAAATGAGTCAGTTATACGTAGGAAATAGACGGGTTTTGCTTGTGTATTTATTTAAAAAAAATTAAATCAACCTAGGTATTTTTGGCGGCTACCGAAGACCCACAAAATTACGTAGAGTGTTACGCAAATCATATCAAAATTTCACCGAAGCATAGTTTTTAGGGGGAAGGGTCAGAAGGACATGAAATGTCAAAAATGGGATCCAATGACCTCTTTCATTTTGGATGATTAAAGATAAAATGAAAATAGATGGACCGAAATACGCATGGTTGCTTTTTTTATTCAAATTGGTGTAAGTGCGCCAATAAATGCGGGAATCTTTATTTTGATTTATTGCAACTTTGACTTCGGCGATGATTTTTTTCTCAGTCATAAATATCTTTAACTAGTTAAATCCACAATCTAAAATGCGAGGAAAAAAAAATACCGATAAATAAGATGTAGTCACATAAAAAAAATGTAATCACACATAAAAAATGAAGTCACAGCCAAATAAAATGTAGTAACATATAAAGAAATAATAACAATCAATATAATATTGAGTATATAGTTACGATAAAAAAAAATATATTAACACTATAAAAAAAATAGTAACATATACAAAAAAATAGTTACAACCAACATACAAAGAAATAGTCGCTTGTAATTATTATTGTATGTTAGAAATGATCATTATTATTGTATTGTTACTTCATGATCATTCATATCATTCTTATATACATACATAGTTGTAACCTAAGCGTACTCATGATTGTGTTTTTTGTTTTTAATTTCTTTTTCCGAAAATGGAATAAAAGATTTGGTAAGATTCAATTTCCTATAATTACTTCTCCTTTAATTGTCATGATTTACTTTCATTTATTTGTGTTTGGTTGTAACCGCCATTTACGGGAAAAAAATACACGTATAATTATAAAATAGAGGTATTATTGGAACTTTAAATTGATTTTATCCTAATTAATCTTCTAGCTTGATTTATTAGTGAATGTCATTCTTGGCAAAAATCTATAGTTTTTAAATGATAATTATGGAAGCCTAAAAAAAATTAGATAATTATGGAGCATACTACACATCATGCTTTTGAAGCATATTTTCTCAAGTTTCCCTATATCTATTTGATACTCCCCCTCCCTCCGTTGTTTAATTTATACATTTGTTACAAGTTTGTTCCTAATTAAATGAAGGAAAACAAATCGCAAAGCAGTATTAATTGATTTTTCTCCACCACTTACCATTATTTATCGCAATATAAAAGATTGATAATGTCGCTACACTAGTTACATATATGGGTGTTTTAGTAATTTCAATGTTTGACTCAAAGTACAACACTTGTCTGAGTGAATCTGTATTTTACAGATTCTAATCTTTCAGATCTAGCTAATATGCAACTCCATCAAAATCTGTTAACATGATCTGTATTCAACAGACGGTGTACATTATGCTCTACATCTATTGCAATTTGAAGAAATTTACAGATCCAGATATTTACTATTTTCAAACATTTTTCATATATATTATTCACGTTGTATTTATCTTTTATCGTCTCTTTACGACTTACCGTCATTTTAATATATTATATATGTCTGACATGTCATAGCCTCATAAGTGATAGCGGAAGCGATGGTGGTCGAACGAGGAAGGGTGGAACGTAGTATGGTGAATCGTGGTGATTATTCATGATGTAAACTCATCATGATTAATGATGCGGAGGGTCATTGTGTCAATGATCGTGACACAACGGTTATACATGTATAATTACTCAAAACAAAAACACACTCAATGATACATCATTATCACCATATGGACATGAAAAAGTATTTGTCGCAGATTATTTTAGTATAAATTTTTAGGGATTTACGTGGATGACCTTATTCTCGTCATAAAACACTTGTGTTTATATTATAATGTAAATAATTTATCTAAAAATATATGTGTTTACACTTAAATTAAGATGTGTTCTTTTTAAAATCTAGAGCAATGACGCGGGCACAACGGTTGTGTCACAACAAGTGACACAACGATGATCTACACCATTGATCATAATGTATCTATTTGATCATGGTGTAAATCTAATATGATCAGCGTTGTAGATGGCCGTTGTGTCACTTGTTGTGACACAACCGTCGTGCCCGTATCATTACTCTAAAATCTATTACTGAGGTGGAAGAATAAGAAGGAAAAAAAACCCTTAAAATGGGGAAGTTATTGTGTGGTGAGAGATTTTGAGGGGAAGTGATGGAAAACGATCAGAACCACACAATTTAAATACAGAATAAAACTGTGTGGTTTGGGAGCTGCCACACGGTGTCTCTGAACCGTATGAAGACACCACACAATAATTTCCCCTTAAAATGACTTACGCTTTGGGTTAGATTCGTAGACAGATTACCTACTATGGAGACGAACAATAATTTTAGCAAGAAGAAACGAAAATGAGAAACATGCACGAAAGATGTCACTACTGTATTGAGCAACCACTTGGTACAACCTTCTTACAACCGTTGCACCATAAAGTCTCTCATGATAAAAATCCAAATCAAATTCTACTCCCCATATAATGAAGTCAGAGTTTATTTTTGACAAAATGTCATTACTACCCTAAGAGCAACCCTACTAAGGGGGTTTTAGCCATATTTTTTCATGTTTTATGTCATAATAGATTAATGACTTGGCAAAATACAAAATAATAGAAGGAAACTAGACAATATTTTTATGAGACTATCTATGTTCTTCCCTATTTTGAGAGAAGCATTGAGATAATACTCTATCTCAAAAAAAAAAGTCATTTTCAATTATTTAGTAAATTGAGTGTTTTTTTTTTTTTTTTGTTGCAAGAAACAAGAAAAATTAGTTAAAACTAGGATTAAAAAAATCATGCCATTAATATTTAATATTATTTTAATCAATAGAGTCAACATATTTATCACCATTACAACATCTAATCACAAATAATCAATCTATATCATCCTTATATATTATCACCATTACAACATCACATTACACACAAATTATCCCTACAACTCTTCTATATTAATCCTCCAATCATCTTTCTCCATATCATCCAGACATCACCAATCAATAGCCTTATCTCCCGATCACCATTACTCTTGCTCTAAGTTTGCCTTCGGACAATCGGACGTAGGTTTCAAAATTCACCCTGAAGGCAGTTATGTCATTTCACTCAAATTTGTTGTGGGTGATGCTATTGCTATGGCAGCAGCTATGCCACCGACAAATTACACAACATATTTTTAAATATTTTATTATCATCAATTTACATTATAAAAAGTCTAGGGGGCTAAGCCCCAACCGGACAATAATAATAATAATGAATAAAACAATTACACTGAAATATCTCTTTTTTTTTTTTTTCTTTTTCCGGGGAAATATCTCTTTTATCAGTGCCCGTGTTAAGCTATTAAAGTTGACATTCCATTAATAGCTGTTTTTTCCATTAATAGCTGTTTTTTTTTTGTTTTGATGTTTCATTAATAGCTGTTAAAAGCAAATTTCTACTAGATCTTACGAGTATATAATAAGATGCCGACAAATAATTAGGCAGGCATGCTGTCAATTGTAGTGTCACATGGGTACCTCACGTTATTAACATATACTAATATATGCATTATATTATATCCTGGCTGTCTTGTTGATAATTAAAGCTGTAATAAGAAGCTTCCACAAATTAAATAGCATTCTCCTAAGAAAAAGCACGCTCAAATACAATTCATTTCATTCAAGAGAAACAAATATAACATAACAAAACTTGGATGACCCAGCAATATATAGGCTCGTAACTATTAATCCAAGTGTTCTCTCTATTATCTTCTTAGGGGTTGTTTGTTAAATCAAGTCTGAAATCAGAAATCTGAAGTCTTAAATCTGAAGTCTGAATATAATAAGTAACTGAAATCTGAAAATTAAAACTGTTTGATAACATCGTCAATCTGAATTATGATTCTTTTTTAACTTTATAATTTGGACTTTCGTATATTAGAAATTAATACAATGTATATGCGCCAGGCATATTCATTAATACAAAATGTTACCAAAGGTGTTTATATATATATATATATATATTAATGTACGTATGTATATAATTGTGCTACCGTTTCCGTCAAAAGGAAAAAAAAAACTAATGTATCGTATGTGTGTATATATTTTATTTGGAGAGAGAATGATGGATGAAAATATAAAAAGTATGTAAATATAGCTTAATATAGTTATCCAATACATATGTCGACAATAAGTTCTCCATACAAATATAAATAAAACAATCAATGTTTACGTAATAAAATTTATTAAAAAAATTATAATTGTCAACATTTTACTGAACGTGGGGGACTTCAGTAAAAAGGACGGGGAGAGTGAATTTTCGTGGCTTGCCTTTCAGATATAAGCGGCAATATCATCGCTGAAAATTTTGCTAACAAATTCTGATTCTCTTAATTAAGTAAGTGGAGTGTTGTATCATTATCAAACACTACTTAAAATAATTATCTCTTATTTTATTCAGAATAAGTGCTTAATGAAATTAAGTTGGTTTAACAAACAGGCCCTTAGACTCATTCCAATGGTTTTATCTTTAAACAACACTCCAAACACATTTTTTTCCGTTCCACTTACACTTTTTTTAACACTTTATAAATCAATCTACTCCAACAATCATCCTCTATACAATCATCTTAAAATATTTTTTCCCCTTCATCTTATTTCATTTAACAAACAAAATTATACAATCAACCTCTAATACTTTTTTACACTATTTTTTATTTCTATTTTCGTTTTCACCATGTTCAGGTTGATGAACTGTCGAAATTTTTTTTTGCTCGCTATTAACAAAAAATTAAGAAAAAAATGGTTATTCTTTTTTTTTTCCCAGCAACAGATTTATATACGGAATACATTTTAATTTATTATTATATTTATTTTATTTTTTTTAATAAATCCTAAAAGGACTTTCTAGATTAAAAAACTTACCATCACCATAATATTTTGTGCACCATTTTTGTTTTTCATTGCTTCGATCTAAAAATAATTATTACTGCAGCTAAAAGAGTTGGGGAAGAAAATGAAGAAGAGAGAATGATTGATTTTTACTACTACTGTTGATACTAAATGCTTAATTGCTCCAGTTTACCGATTGGAACTAGAGGAATTTGGAGTTAAAGTAATGCATCGAGTAACTATTGTAGAATTGAAGTTAATAAAGTAAACTCTAAAAGAGTTTTGGAGTGGTTTAACAAGTAACCATTGGAGACAATCTTATATATATAGTAGTATCTATTAAGAGCTCTTAAGGATTGAACTGATATTATTATATATATGTGGTAAAACGCTATTGGTACATATTTTATTTTTTTTAAACAACTTTATTTTATTAATAGAAGAAATAAAGTGCTACAAAAAGTTTGCCATATCCCGGTCCGCCCCAAGTTTGCGTGATAGAATGCATAGCATACGTGCCTCCTTAAACCCTTATGTGTGGCAAACCCAGTGTAGGAAAATCCATCACATAGGGAAGAGTACTCGCTCTATGCCTTCCCAAAAAATCCCAAACTCCAAAAATATGTACAACAGTGGAAATCATAAGTAAAAGAATGGCGTATGTGTGTCTCGATTCTTGTAGGAATGAAATGTGGCTCGCTCGCTGATGATACATTCGAAAGTCGTCGTCGGTCATAGATCGTTGCATCCGCTTGAGAGTATGTAAAGTCCAGTTCCGATCCTGAGCATTGGCTACACCCATCACGTAGGGCAAAACATCACAAAGCAATAAAAGATGGAGCACCATTGTGAACCACAAAAGGAACAAAAACACCTGAATTGCACCCCTATCAGAGTGGTAGGGGTGCGTCCAAAGCTCAATGCACTCCAGAAATCCAGTCCCATTGAAAGGAGGCATATCAAAAGACTCTGTCCACATCACCAGCACGCAGAATAAGTGGAAAATACCAAGCAAACTCCAATGAGTAAAGAAGATAAAGAACAAAAACACCTGGTTTGCACCCCAACCAAGACTGGAGGGGTGCATCCACGTAAGCAGAGTGAGTTGTATGTATGCGTTTTGACTCCCAGGGTGCCTTCCTTGTCTGCGGTATGCCAATCTGTAAACAATGTGTAACGCAGTACAAAATAGAATCGTAACAAAAATGGGAGAGTAAATGAAAGGAACAACACGACCTGGTTTGCACTCTTCACAAGTGAAGAGTGCTTCCCGGTGTATGAGCGATATGTCGGATATGAGGTGGTCCATGGAGATCATCGTGAATAAGCTGCAAAATATGTGGCAGGACGTCCCTCTATTGATTGAAAATCCGAGCCTCCCCTTCCAAAGCAGCAAGGCCGTCTGCAACCCCGTTACACTCTCTGTAAACGTGGGAAATGGTATACGACATCGAGCGCAGGATGTGATGTATCTGAGTAATGAAGAGGCATAAGGGCCATCCTCCGCCATTCGCACCAGATATAATCCTGTGAACATAAAGCGAATCAAATTCAATATCCACGAACATAAAGCGAATATTTCAAATTCAATATCCACGGGCCAATCCTTATATAAAGGGCACACAACCGAAGACCCCATGACCTCCCGCTCGAAAAAAACCAATTGTGTTAGTAGCTTTATTTCCTTATATCACTTTTAACACACGGGCTGATCCTTATTACACAACCGAAGACCGAAAAGTAGAGCTTTACTCTCTGCGTCCACAACGGTACCCTGGCCAAAGCAAGCATGAAAGGCCAAAATGAATCTTCCTGCAGAATCACGTAGAATACCTCCTCCATATGCAATACCATGCCGAACACTCCCATCCACGTTCAACTTAACATTCTTAGGTAGGGGCGGTTTCCATCGCAATGAGATCAACTGACGTTTAGGACCGGATTTGAATTTGAACGGCCTGAAGAAAGGCGTCCATTTATCATTTCCCAAGATAGATGCGTCCATATCCCGACGGAAAGCAAGTTGCCTGATGGCCCGCTCAATAAGAATGATAGTCCGCTGAGTAGAAGGTTGTATATCATCGTGCCGACACTGGTTTCTCGTCGCCCAAATTCCCCAACAGACAATCACAGGCACAATAAGGCGAAGGCTATAGATACTACTAGCCGAGTTCCTCCAAAAGGTAAAAAGCGGCACAATCCCAGAAGCAGGAGTAAATCTGAGGCCAAGATGATTCATGAAGTAGGACCAAATTGCAACGGCGAAAGGGCAATCAATAAAGAGATGTCGGATGTCCTCCCCATGAAAGCAGGCAAAACACTTAGTTACCAGAGAGATACCACGGCGCTGAATGTTATGGTCCGTAGGTAAAATGTTATGAAGGAACCTCCAAGCAAAGAAAGAGATTTTGAGAGGTAAGAGGTTGTTCCAAATCATCTTGTAGATAACGTTCTCAGGGTGGTGAGTGCGCGTCATGTCCCACGCTGAGCGAGTGGTGAACCTGCCATCGGGGGTAAGGGACCATATGAGCTCGTCAGCTGTACCAGGGACGATTGGAACAAGCAAAATCTCCTCAACGATGTGTGAGGGAAGAAGAGATTGTAAAAGGTGAGAATCCCACTTGCCGTTAACCCAAAATTCATTAATCTTCCAGAAACGATCTTCAGGAGGGTTGCCCAAGTCATGCGTAGTCCATTTGTCCCTCCAGAAATCGATATTACCCACATTAACTCTCCAAGTGATAGCATGCTCTGCAAAATCCCGCATCATCCAAACTTTCTTTAACATGGGTGTTGATAGCGTTGGCTTATAAACATCCAAATGAGATTGATCAATAATATAAGTATTATAGATAGCTTTAGCCCAGATACCGTTCTTCTGCCTTAAGCGGACCCATAACTTGATCGCAAAAGTGTCACTCACATAAAAAAGGTTGCGTACCCCCAAGCCACCTTCCGAAGTCGGCATACACAATTTATCCCAAGATTTCCAATGAATTCGGCCCCCATCAGGTCCACTATCCCACAGAAACTTATTAAAGATGCGATGAATACGATGAATAACCTCCTTCGGGGGAACAAGTACTTGAAGGATGTAAATCGGTATGGACATTAAAACATGCCAGAGAAGAATAAGCTTACCCGCAAAGGACAGCAGTCTGGTACCCCAGTGGTGAAGCTTCCTCTGCACCTTATCAATAATATATTGGTAGAACAAAATGCGGTTCCGACCCCGAAAAAGAGGTGCACCCAGGTAGCGAAAGGGCATATCCTCTCGCATAAAACCTAAAATATTATGCACCCATCCTTCCTTTGTTGCCGACAGCTTGTGCCCGATGAAAGTGCTTTTGGTGGAATTAATACGTTGCCCCGAGACAAGCTCATAATGGTGGAACATCTCCTTGATGCCTCTCAGTCCTTTCCGATTGCAGCGAATGAAAATGATTGTATCATCAGCAAAAGCCAGATAGTGAATACCCTTGACCTTCGAGTGAAACTGCATGCCAGGATTCTGATCCATGAAAGCATTTATGAGCCTTCCTAAATACTCGACGCGCCCGCTAGGACAAAAGTGCGTGGAGGGAGCCGGAGCGAGGATGTAAAACCGGTTGTCCGGGGTCGCCCCTAAGCGATTCGATCCGGACGGCACGAGTCGCAACTTCGAGCCGAACCTTGATATTCGGTGGTCGAGCCGAACATGTTCGAACATGTTCGGCTCGGATATCATAAATTCATATACAATTCGAGCCGAACATGTTTTTTAAAACCGAGCCGAACATGTATTTTTTTTTAAAACCCGGTTGAGCCGAACATGTTCGAACGGTTCGACATGTTCGAGCCGAACCGAGCCGAGCTTTTTTCCCCAAATACCGGACCGAACCCGAGCCGAATAATGAAAATATAAGGCTCGGCCATTTCGAGCCGAGCCGAGCCTAAGGTTCGAACACACCGAGCCGAGCCGAACCCCCGCCAGGGTTCGGTAGGGTTCGGCTCGTTTACAGGCCTAGTTCTGAAGATGAGGTCAATAAAAGGCTCATGAAAGCCAAACATCCTCAGCATCTTCATTATAAAGCCCCAATCCATGCGGTCATACGCCTTCTCCATATCTAATTTGAGCATAATATTGGGGCTCCGGATCTTTTTATTAACATTCTTACAAAGCTCTTGAGCCAACAAGATATTATCAGTGATGCATCTGCCCGGGACAAAGCCTGTCTATTGATCCGCGATCAGCAAGGGAAGATAAGCATTCAAACGCTGCGTGATAATTTTGGTGATAAGTTTAGAAAAGATGGTGCAGAGACTGATCGGCCGAAAGTCCTTCCATCTATCAGCCCCTTGCTTTTTCGGAAGAAGGATGATCGTGGAGGTAGAGAAATACCGAGGAAGGTGCCCTCCCATGAAAAAGTCACCAACAGCCGAGACAATATCATGCTTAATGATCTGCCAGCATGCCTTAAAAAATGTGACGTGTACCCATCCGGACCAGCAACACTATCAGAGCTCATAGATAAAATCGTAGCACGGATCTCTTCAAGAGAAGGGGCAGCCATAAGGGTCTGATTCTGAACCAAAGAGATTTGAGGAAGGGTAAAATGAAAAAAGGGAGTACCCATACCTTCCCTATCCGCCGAGAAAAGCTGTTCATAAAACCGAACAGAAGAAAGACGGATGTCATCCTGATTATCAATCCAATTGCCATCGTCCACCTTTATCCGATGAATGTAGTTCTGGTTCCGTCTCTGCTTACATATAGCATGAAAATATTTACTATTTGCATCCCCAACTTCAATCCACTTAACCGCAGCTTTCTGCTTGAGGAACCGAGTCTCTCTGCTAATACACTTCTCGTAATCTAACGTGGCATGTTCCAACTTAAGTTTAGAGGCTGCCGTCCCCACTTGATCATGGATGACCGTGCATTCATTAACCTCTGCCAACGCCTTCTTAGTATTCTCAAAGATATTGCCAAAAACCACATGGTTCCACTCAGTTAATTTGTAAGCCAACTTCTTAAGTTTCTTACCCAAAAGGTACATACCCTGCCCGTCCTCAGACTCTTCCCAAGACGCCTTCACCAAATCCAGAAACGAACTATCTTCCGTCCAAACATTAATAAATCGAAAGGAGGACTTACCCGTTTTCTTTGAGCCACATATCGTCAAAAGCGGACAATGATCCGAATGCACTCTGGTCAGATGAGAGACTTTCGTGGTGTCAAAATGATCCAGCCACTTGGCAAGAAAACTCTGTCCAAGCGTTGCCACATTTTGCGATTAAACCAAGTGTAAGGAGAACCCTCAAAGGAAGCTTCAGTGAGATTAGCCCCCTGAATGCAGTCATTGAAATCTTGCATGTCATTCGGCCTAGGGGGACCTCCCCCTTTTCTTTCATCAGCCTGACGAATAGTGTTAAAGTCCCCTCCAAGAATCCAGGGCTTGTCAACATTAGCAGCCCTATCGAGAATCGTTTGCCAGAGAGCTTGTCTAGGGATTCGACTATGCTTGGCGTAAATTCCCGATACCGAAAAATGGTCCCCATTCTGATCCGTGACATCAGCCGTACACATCTGGTCACCATCCACAACAAAAGAACAATCCACCCCAGACCATAAAAACCAGATTTTACCTCGCAAAAAAGATTGAGAGAAGTCAAATCCCAGCTTATGCCGGATAAGAGAAATGAACTTATCCGAACAGAGGGGTTTGATAAGAACAAGGATCTTAACATTATTCTGTCTACAAATGTTCTTTAAACAAGTTTGAGTGGTATCATTACCTGCTCCACGCACATTCCAAAACAAAAGGTTGATCGGAACTAAACATCAGAAGAGTGTAATTGATAAGTTTGAGAAGGTACCGTGTCTTGTGGTGTGGATTTAGGTTTCCCCCTTTTCTTCCATTTCTTAGAAGTGCCAGGGATAGAAGTTGATGCATCCGTCTTGTCTATGGTTGCCTCAGGGATTTTTGCCGGATTAGACACATGAGTATCCTGTAATCCCTTATCCGATGTAGTATGAGCATCAACAGACGTGTCATCAGGCACAATATCTTCATGACGGGGGTCCTTTCCTTTATCAGTACTTTGATCAGCATGCACGGCCACATCTTCGATTAGTCCTGACATAGCCGAAGGAATGTTACCCACTCCACCATCAGGATTAAGAGGATCTTGCACATGAGTGATAACCAACTGCTCTGGACGCACCGCCTATTTTTCACTTCTATCTCAATCCCAGAATTAACCATGCGTTGGTCAAGCTTAGAATGGAAATCCAGTAAATCACTTTTCACAATAGTATGATCGGAGCCCTTCCCCGCTGAACGCGGCCTGTTCTCAACCTGTCTGATTCTATATTCTTTCAAAAGAGAGTGATGAACGGTTTCAAGAATATCGTCGTCATTGAGCAATTGCAGAACATGGAAAGGATTCTGATTACTCTGTGATTTCGAAGGTCTAAAGCACGAAGCCGAAGTTGAAGTAATATGAATCGCATCCTTCTCAGTAAGTTTAGCCACCACTTCATTAGTAGATTTTGTCAAAACTTCATCTGGAACAAGAGAGGGCCCAGAGGGCACCACAGGCCCATTCTGCTTTATCTGATACACTTGCTGAATCTTAGACCCATCATGTTTTTGCCTTTGAGGCTCCGAAGGCCCACCACCTGGGTTCTGTTTTTCACGAGGAATGTCAGGAGGTGGGTTCTTCCGTCTACATCGCTCCTCAGAATGACCAATCCTATGACAAAACGTACAATATTCAGGCCAATATTCAGCATGTACCTCTTGCCATTGTCCCCTATGGACATCTTCCCCTAGCCATATTCTAGTGCAACGCGGTTTCTGAATGTCAACCTCAACCAGAGCCCTGGCTACAGACGGCCGTCTCATATCAGTCGTAGCTCGCATCCGTCTATAAAGGTCTACCAATAAGTCCAGCAATCTTGCTCACATATTTAGGGTTAAAGTACGGCAATGGGAGTCCCGGAAATTCAAACCAAATAGGAACCATCGAACAGTCAGCAATACAGTGAAAGTCAAAAGTCCATTTAGATAGCACAAATCTATTTGACCCCATGTACCATTCCCGTCGTGTAAATAAACGATTGTAATCCTCCTGAAAACTAGGGTGCACAAGTACATGTTTCGAATCAAGCAAACCTACTTGTGTAGCTTTTAAATAAAGTCGCAAGAAAAAAATTCTTTATATCATCAATTCGGGGTCTATAATCAGGAAACGAGCTACTAACGCATTCTCAAAAGGCCGAGCGAGAACTTCTAACTCAGCCCTCGACACAAAAAAAGCAGGCTCACCTTTGCAAATACCATAGATGTCAAAATCAGGAATATCTACCTTTGAACCAGAAGTGGCTAATGCGTAAGATTTAACCGGAGCTGCAACGTTGTCCGGCCGAGAAATGGCCGTCAGCTGGGCCCGGGAGGGTCTGCCATAGAGGCCTACAACAAACTTGCTGCACAAGAAACTCCACCGCCAAAGCACGTTGCTGAATACAAAACGCTGAGGTGACGTCGAAACAGGTGGACCACAGTCGGAGCAAAACCTTCATCTGCTGACGCGGGGCAGCAGCAAAACGGGAGACTGCTGACGAAATGATCACAGGGGCGGACGGAGAAGACCACTGGTGAACCACTGACTGCCGAAAAACCCTAGCCGACTAGGGATGAAGAGTGCCGATGGGCGCAGAACATAAGCGAATTGTGCAGCCTCTGTCCGGCTGAGAAACTGCCCGACTCTTTAAAGATTAAACTTGAACGAATAACAAGCAATTGGCTGCAATTTACCTTGACAAATTGAAGCTCCTCAACGCTGATAATTGCAAATTTTCAAGACCTTTAGAGACCGTCAAATTAAAAAGGAAATACTATCAAATTCGACGGAGAGACTATGAGGAGTAATCAAACAACCACCATTTGATGAGAATCGGCATAAGTGTCATAGGTTCATTGGATCGCGTGTATGTCGGCGGTACATGTGTGTGATGATGTGTCATAGGTTCATTGGACCATGTGTATGTCGGCTATATTTGGTGTACCTAGTCTGTTAGAGAATGGATGATATAATGTATGTACTAGACATAATTTCAAGTAATGAAAAAGATTCTCTTCTTCTAATATTCTATCTTGGTATCAGAGCTAGGCGGCGGCCATGTCCACCTCCGGCCAGCCGGTAGAATCCATACCACCGGTATCTGGATCTATTGATCCTCGAACTACACCTCCACCACAAAGCAATGTTACAGTATCCTCCATTTCTTCCGTCGTCTCCACTCCCACTGGTTTCCCGACCACCGGGTTGTTCAGCTGACCGGTGCAAGCCTCTGTACCTCCCTTATATACCACCGGATTACCACCTCTGACTTCTTTTCCATCTATCCCAAGCTTTTTACAACTCAAACCACACTTTGGATCCAGTCTGTCTCAAACCATCACTGTTAAACTTGACCGGAATAATTACCTGCTCTGGCGTTACATTATTCTTCTGATTATCCGTGGTCACAAACTAGAGTATTATCTTCTCGGGTTGAATGCTCCTCCGATGTATCATACATCCAACATCGTCTCTACTACCGGTTCTCCCTATCTTCCATCTGGTCTTCGGAATTCAGCATATGATGACTGGATGGTTGTTGATAATCTACTACTGGGTTGGCTTCTTGGTTCCATGACGGAGCAAGCTCTACAAGAAGTGGTTGGGTGTAACTCCGCTCATGAATGCTGGACCACACCGGAGACTCTTTTCAATAGTCAAGCACAATCCAAGATCCTTGAATTCAAATATGCCCTCACTAAAATCAGCAAAGGATCACGCTCTATGCCGGATTATCTTGCCCAGATGAAGAATTATGCTGATGGATTAGCAGTTGTGGGTTATCCCATATCTTCTTCAGAACTTATTCTTGCTACTCTTAGAGCCCTACCTCGAGAATATGAATCTTTCATCGTTAATATCTGTTGAAATAGTGTCCTAAACCCAATCGGGTTGGACCGGATCCGACCGGGTCGGATCATCTCTACTATTTCTTTATGTTTGTACATATATTAAATGGCTTTTTCTGTTGTCATATATATGTTCTTTTAAAGAACCAATTATGAATTGTTATATGATAACGTCCTTAGTATTAAACTGTGATAGAGAAACCATGATAGGCGATTATGGTTGATGAGATCTCTAATCACTTTAATAAGCTTGATACTTAAATGTCTACAGGGGCGATGTACTATTAAACGGGGCATTGATAGTATAAACGGACTAGCACGTATTAGATGTCTTCTGTCTTTAAGGGCGGGGATAGATCTCGTCTATCGAAGTGTAGAGACACTTGGACCGTACGTGGACGTGTATTAGAGAATGCGTACGTTAGGCCGACCCACTTACACGGATAAGTGTCACACTATGTGACGGTTGTGTAATTATCCTTTGGACCGGAGTCTTCGTGGCATCACGGTGTGGATTGTCATGCTTTGACACTATTGAGGTTTCCACAGCCATGGGGTGATCATGCGGTAGTGATTGGGTATGATCTTGAAGCATGCGGAGTATATACATGATTGGTCGTTCGGGAATCGCGTATCCTATGATTGGGATCGAATATCCAAAATGGCCTTCTTATAAGGAATGTCTTACTCTCGTGAATCTTTGCAAAGTGGGAGTAAACGAGTTACTTCGAGAGAGCATGATATCCAGTTATAAGATACGGTCGTTGATGTGTTGACACTCGACTAACGACCGTATGGATATTATTACATCGATAGGATTGTAAGTTACACGGTAAGCTGTTTCACATGAAAGGTAGTAGTCATTGCATTTGAGTCTTCCGATGATTGGGGGTCACGGTGTGTTCTTTAGACGCTATCCCGTGATCGTTAGGCATGAAGGGCATTTTCGTAATTTGCACTTTGTGTCTACGGCCAACATATTCGGAAGCCTATCGGGTCACACACATAAGAACATCTAGTTTGGATTAAAATGTGGTTATGGATGATAACCAAATAAGGAAAGTTTATCTCGTGCTATATAAAGGTTATAGTGGTAAATTAATATGGTGGTATTTATTTATTATGAATAAATAAAATACAAGATATTAATTATCTTAATTAAAGAATATTCCGGAAGCCAATTTGTTGGTCAAAGGGGCACCACATTGAAGTGTATAAGATACACTTGGATTGTGCAATTTAATTAATAGTGTTACCAAATATTAATATATATATATATATACAATACTTAAGTGTGCGTGTGTGCAATAGTGCAGTGCATGCGCATGTGTGTAGATATATAATATATATAGATTTATTTGTGTAATATATATGTGATATATACACATGTGTAAATTGATTTATGGTAATAAGATAAAGATAGTCAATATAAGATATTGACAATATCTTGGAAATATTCAATATAAGATATTGACAATATCCTAGATTTATTTGATATGAGATATTATAATAAATGAGATAAATCAATCAATTATATTTTCCTTATTTTATTGGGAAAATGTTTTCTTCTCCTCCACTCTAGTCAGGGGCGCCACTTCTACTATAAATAAGAGGTGGGTGTCAAGCTCTTTTGTACATCATAATTCCAAGAACTAAAAGTTCTTGTGAAAAATATAGAGCATCCTATAGAGAGTTGGAGAGAGGGGAAAAAGGCCGGTCTAGCAACCGGAGTTTTCCAATAGCAATCCATGATGGGATTCCGGCGGGTCGTTCGTGTGGACTAGCGGTAGAGGCCGAACACTTGGGCGGCTCCATGCTGAACTACTCTCCTTAGACGGTCAAAGCGTCGATCTTTTAGATCAACCAAGGTAACCACCGTCTACTAACTCGTTTGTTTATTGCTTAAACGAAGTCGATCTTGGGTAAAAGGAAATCAAAATTTTGAATTCCGCTGCGTTCCCGCGTAGATTTCCTAACAGTGGTATCGGAGCGAGCTTCGAGCTTAAGCAATAAGCATGATATTATGCGTAGTTAATTTTATCATTTAAATCACGTAATTAAAAGATGAAAGATTTTAGATTTGCAAAACGATACACGAAAGAAAAAAAAAAAAAAAAGGGAGTTCTGGTGGTGCTCGGCCGACTGGCGGCGGCACCACCACCGGCGGCTGGTCGGCGGCGGCGGCGGCAGGGCAACCTGCTGGTCGGCGGCGGCAGGGCAACCTGTTGCCGGCGACGTTTGGCTTGGTCAAAGGGTTGTGGATCTCCAAATTTTTGTTTTGTGTATTTTGTGTTTATATGGTTCATAGTTGTGATTGGTAAATCCTCCTTTGTTTAGTTGTGTCGTGTGGCTAACCAATGGTTCAAATAGTTTGGGTCGTTGGGATGCGTATACGGCATTAAAATAATAATGGCGCTTTCCAAATATTTGATTTGGAATAGGCGCTAAGCCTTTCCAAATATTTGATTTGGGAAAAGGTCTGGCTGGCGCCACTTCCAAACCAAAATTATTTGGCTTTCCAAATATTTGATTTGGAATAGGCTAAACTTTCTTTTTTTCAAATATTTGATTTGTAAGAGCTGGCTAACTTCCAAAATTTTGATTTTGAAAAGTGGCGGGCCTAAGCCAAATTTGGTTTAGGAAACCAAAGCGCATCCCTTTTGATTACGAATCAAAAGGAAAAAAACAAAAGAGAAATAATTTTAATTTTGATTTATTTTTAGAATAGTTCTAATTAATTAAAATTAATCGTTAATTTTATTTCGATTAAAATCATTTAATTAATTAAATGTTAATTAGTTAATTGATTGGATAAAATTATTTAATAGATTAAATGTTAATTGATTAATTAAGACGCAAGTAGTTAAATTTTAATTTTATTTTTTTCATAAGATTTTATTGTATGGATTAGATATAGTAGATATAATATGATTATATGGACCCCGATTGATCGTAGATTCGACCGATAGGATAGATGTAAATGATTTAATTTTTCTCGTTGGTTTAAAAATTGTCTAGGCCGTTATGAAGAACGTGACCTAGTTTATTTTACGCATTTTATCCCATTCCCGTTAGCTCCCCCCGTGTGCGGCGGATGTATTTATTTTATTAGATAGAATTAAATGTAACAAGAATGGAGCGAGAAGATGAAGACCAAAGAAAGAAGAAAATAAAGATCCCGTTGGAGAATGGAGCATTAAAGATCCTATTGGCGGTTGCAAATACCTTAGATTGTGACCCGCGGTTTCGTCGGTTGTATTCGAAACCGCACCTAGAAAAAGTCCATGATCATACCGGTTACTTTACGCATTTATTTATTTTGTGCGTGTATTTATTTTATATGATACGATAGATGCGTGACTAGGCACGATCTAGATAAATGTGTAGGATGTATGTCTATAGAGATAGATATATTTGATGAGACCGTAATTAAATTAATTAAGAGAATTAATTCGAAATTAATTAAGTGAATTAATTTAAAATTACTCCCACAACAAAAATCGAGTTATAATATGTCTCCCAATATTATAGTGACGGTGAAGAGCCCTTGTTCGGATCCAACGATCGGCCCACGTCGGGAGTTGACCTACCACGGGTATATCGTCATTATCGAGATATGATCGTTATGAGATCTCATGAATACTTGGGTTACGACTCGACTAAGAATCTTGCGGTGATTGGCCCACGTCAGGACCGTCTGATTTTAGAGACATAAGGTTGACTATCACATAGACGATGTGAACTGTCAAATAGTTGACTAGTCAAACCACTAGAAGTCGCGTTAGACGCGATCGGTAAGAAATACCTACCCGTCGAAATTGACCCGGTTGATCGGCCCACGTCGGGGATCGAGTCAACCAGATAGGATTCCAGCCACTAAAGAATTTTGAAAAATTCTTGAAAGTCAATGGGAGTAGTTGACTAGTGGGAGCAAAATCATAATCCCAAAGACCATATTTGATTTTGCGTGTATAGACAACAACACTCTTTTATCTTTATTTTTATGTTGTAGTTTTAGCAAACTTTATATTTATGTTTTATTCTCGATTAGTAAAACCAAATTATGATTTGTTAATTTTGAGAAACGTTCTCAAATATGGTTAAGTAATTTTAATCATTTTAAAATAAGCAATGACATGAGCCATCCCGTTATAGTAGTTAGAGACAAGGAGATTACATAATTGATGCAGTTCTCCGAGACTTTAATTATTAATGAAAGCGGAAGCTCATGATATGATTAAATCATTTGAAATAAGTTTCAACGAATTAGTCATAAATTGGATACGATCCAAGGTGATCATTCAGTCATACGATGACAATTAATTCAAACGTTGGATAAGAATGACCGCATCTAATTTTGGAAAGGTTGTTTTCAAAATTTTAAGATTTAAGTATCGACTTAATTCTATCATTGCTTAAAGGTTAATTAAATAGTCAATGTTTTGAATACGATTCAAAAGGTCAAATAAACTATTTAATAATCTTTAGATTTTCTTTATAAAAGGAAATTGAAGACATAGCTCTTGTGATCTTTCTTAAGTCTTATGAAGACTACAATAAGAAACATTTCTCAAGTGCTTAAAGGATTAAAAAGGAAAGTTAGGGCATGTGCTCAAATAGAAAACTTATTGAAGTTTCTATTCTAGGCAAGTGAGTTGAGATAAATCTGTCTAAGTTCAAAGTCAACTCTAAGATATATGACATCTTACGAGTGTGATTAAATTGGAAAGGTTAAATACAGATATGGAGGGTGAAGCAAACGTTGTAACACTTACCACATTCTGGATCTAGTAAACTGATAAGGGAACTAAATAAATGTTATTATGTTTCGGTTCTAATGAAGAACATACTTTCAGTTATTTGTTAGGATTTAGTAGACATATTCAATTGTAAAGAATAAATGTTATTCCGATAAAGTTGAAAGGTCATTGAATCTAACATACTAGATTGATGTCACTATATAGTTGATATATGTGATGAGATCTCAACTAAATATTTGTATGGTCGTTATCCTTGATATTTGTAGTTGTTCTAGATGTCGATTCTCTAGAAGAGAAGCGTGTAATTAAACGTCATTCTGATGATGTTAAACCATATGATTATGAATCATGTGGGTTATGCGTATCTCATCTAAAGATGACTAAAATACCCTTTTATGAAAAGGTTATAAAAATCTAGAAAATTGTCTAAAGCCTAAACATACCGATGTTTGTTGGCTTGTAACAATTAATGCCACAAATAATTGTTTGTTAATCTCTATGACTATTTTTTAGAAATAGTCAAGTGTACTCAGTGAAGTGCATAATTCGGAAAGCCCGAAAAGTTCGAGCCAGTACGAATATGAGATTGATGAGCTACTTAGGAATTAATCTTCAATTGGATTGAAGTAATTAATACCTGAAGGGTGTTTCAGAAGTCGTCTGAAAGGGAATAAGATTCTCCCTTGAAGGATACCATCTTTGGGATACGCAATTAGATTGTGTTCCCAAAATGGAAATAACACTTTATATGATAAAGGTGTGACACAAGCCATGCGAAGTATCCCTTACCCGTTTCGGGATAGTGCCCTTATACTTAACCTAGTTCCAAAGAATAAAGGTTGAATAAATTCCATATTAGATATGGAAGAAGATAATGTCGAATCTATCTTAACCGATGATTTGAAGTTGTCATAGGCAAAGTCAGAAAAGCTTGGAGCCTAGTACGACATATGCAACTTTGTGGAATATCTTAGCTAGCACGCTGGATATTACTTACTTGTCCGTGGAGCAAAATGTTTGTCTCCAAACATGTTGTCTTCTAGAGGAAGTGTTTCTTCCAAGATAAACAGTGGGAGTAAATCAGATCTCAAAAGAGTTTGAGAACCACAAAGATATATTCAACCAATGGAACGTGAGCAGACGCCATATAGCGATGAGGTGAAGATCACTGCTCAGTGCACACAAAAGTTCTGTAAGTCTGTAGATAACCTCAAGCCTGAAAGGGCTGCAGGTACGTTCATCTTGAAGAATGAATATCTCACGACTTATGAAAGAATGTTTGAGAGGCAAGATTGAGAGATATGGCCAGGAGCCATAACATCTGAATTAGATTCCATCAGTGACAACCAGTTTATGAACCTAGTCTGTCTTACCTAGAGGGAATGTCCCTGTAAGGCTGAGCCCAGTCCTGTTCAGATAATACTTGTTATAACTTCGTATCATGACTATATGATAGTGTTGAAGACGTTGGGCAAACAGCTCAATGTTCATAGACGATAACATGATATGTGAGCCCACGAGATCCATTTATGGACTCAAACAAGTTTCTCTAGACGATTTCTTTGTTTGATAATCAAAGGAGTTTGATTTAGTCAAAAGAAGGATATGCCCAATGTGCAAGATGGATAGTGGGAGTGTGTTACGATTTTTGAGTAAGGTATTAGATATCTCTCTTAGGAATCATCACCCCATGTCACAGTCAATTAATGTTTGGTAGTTCAAGGTTTTTACGAAAGCACTTGGATTGGCAGTTCTTATTTTAGAAATAAGAATCTATAGCGATAGATTTAACTGCTGTTAGATTATTGTTTACCTATATAGATGTGATGCTAAAAGAAGTTTAGCATAGATCTCAAGATCTATCTATGTTAGGACGTTTATCCTAATGATAAGGTGAATGATGATGCTTATGGAAGGTTTCCTTTGCTACGGCAATTGGAACTATCATAAAGGTAATGTCAGATGTTCATAGTCCATGAATGGTCATGTGCAAGTATGAAAGTAAATCTGGTAATGTCGAGAATATCCTTAAACAGGTTAAGGAAGAATTCCTTGTTTATCGAAACTTGGAGTTAGATAAATATAGTTATACAGACGTATATCCCGAGTCTTATGAAGGCAAGTGGGAGCTACAGTCTGGGTTTGCAATCACTTTGATTAAGTGATACAGTGAGCTGGAAATGTTCTAGCCTATGGGTCACTGTAAACTCTACAACTTTGCCAAAATACAGTAGTGCCTTAGAGGCGCAGCGGGAGCAGTACATGGGTCTAGAAGGTTCATTCATGAACCTTGTACGGTTCTTCCACCTTTTCTATATAGCTGATATAGTAAGTGGATTCACCGCTTGAAGCAAGGACCGGGTCTCGTCAGAGATTCATGTGTGTGTTGAGGCGGTTCCTTTGACTTGATCACTTGGAACATGATATGAAGATAGTCTGAGTCCCCACGGATATCGATCCGTTTATGGCTAGGGCTAGTTGCGAGTATTGCGTGAGATTCTTGTGTTTCAACTTGGTCTCGTGTGTACGAGTGATTGGTTTTAGGCCAAGTGGGAGATTGTTGAAATAGTGTCCTAAACCCAATCGGGTTGGACCGGATCCGACCGGGTCGGATCATCTCTACTATTTCTTTATGTTTGTACATATATTAAATGGCTTTTTCTGTTGTCATATATATGTTCTTTTAAAGAACCAATTATGAATTGTTATATGATAACGTCCTTAGTATTAAACTGTGATAGAGAAACCATGATAGACGATTATGGTTGATGAGATCTCTAATCACTTTAATAAGCTTGATACTTAAATGTCTACAGGGCGATGTACTATTAAACGGGGCATTGATAGTATAAACGGACTAGCACGTATTAGATGTCTTCTCTGTCTTTAAGGGCGGGGATAGATCTCGTCTATCGAAGTGTAGAGACACTTGGACCGTACGTGGACGTGTATTAGAGAATGCGTACGTTAGGCTGACCCACTTACACGGATAAGTGTCACACTATGTGACGGTTGTGTAATTATCCTTTGGACCGGAGTCTTCATGGCATCACGGTGTGGATTGTCATGCTTTGACACTATTGAGGTTTCCCCTAGCCACGGGGCGATCATGCGGTAGTGATTGGGTATGATATTGAAGCATGCGGAGTATACATGATTGGTCGTCCGGGAATCGCGTATCCTATGATTGGGATCGAATATCCGAAATGGCCTTCTTATAAGGAATGTCTTACTCTCGTGAATCTTTGCAAAGTGGGAGTAAACGAGTTACTTCGAGAGAGCATGATATCCAGTTTATAAGATACGGTCGTTGATGTGTTGACACTCGACTAACGACCGTATGGATATTATTACGGCGATAGGATTGTAAGTTACACGGTAATCGTTTCACATGAAAGGTAGTAGTCATTGCATTTGACTCTTCCGATGATTGGGGGTCACGGTGTGTTGCTAGACGCTATCCCGTGATCGTTAGGCATGAAGGGCATTTTCGTAATTTGCACTTTGTGTCTACGGCCAACATATTCGGAAGCTATCGGGTCACACACATAAGAACATCTAGCCGGATTAAAATGTGGTTATAGATGATAACCAAATAAGGAAAGTTTATCTCGTGCTATAAAGGTTATAGTGGTAAATTAATATGGTGGTATTTATTTATTATGAATAAATAAAATACAAGATATTAATTATCTTAATTAAAGAATATTCCGGAAGCCAATTTGTTGGTCAAAGGGGCGCCACATTGAAGTGTATAAGATACACTTGGATTGTGCGAATTTAATTAATAGTGTTACCAAATATTAATATTAGATATTAATATATATATATAAACAATACTTAAGTGTGCGTGTGTGCAATAGTGCAGTGCATGCGCATGTGTGTAGATATATAATATATATAGATTTATTTGTGTAATATATATGTGATATATACACATGTGTAAATTGATTTATGGTAATAAGATAAAGATATTCAATATAAGATATTGACAATATCTTGGAAATATTCAATATAAGATATTGACAATATCCTAGATTTATTTGATATGAGATATTATAATAAATGAGATAAATCAATCAATTATATTTTCCTTATTTTATTGGGAAAATGTTTTCTTCTCCTCCACTCTAGTCAGGGGCGCCACTTCTACTATAATAAGAGGTGGGTGTCAAGCTCTTTTGTACATCATAATTCCAAGAACTAATAGTTCTTGTGAAAAATAGAGAGCATCCTATAAAGAGTTGGAGAGAGGGGAAAAAGGCCGGTCTAGCAACCGGAGTTTTCCAATAGCAATCCATGATGGGATTCCGGCGGGCTGTTCGTGTGGACTAGCGGTAGAGGCCGAACACTTGGGCGGGTCTATGCAAAACTACTCTCCTTAGACGGTCAAAGCGTCGATCTTTTAGATCAACCAAGGTAACCACCGTCTACTAACTCGTTTGTTTATTGCTTAAACGAAGTCGATCTTGGGTAAAAGGAAATCAAATTTTTGAATTCCGCTGCGTTCCCGCGTAGATTTCCTAACAATATCACCTCCAGTGTACAATCCATGAATTGGGCTGAGGTGCAAGCTCAATTAACCACACACGAACGGCTGATAGCCCGGTTTAATCCCCTTGGTTCTCTTGATTTAGGAAATCCGTCTGCTCATCTAGCTCAGTCTGGACACAGGTTTTAGTCTAAGGGTGGTTATAATCAGTCCAATAGGGGCAGAGGATCTGGTGGTGGTTGTGGTAGGTCAAGAGGAAGATGAGGTGGTGGAAGAAATACCTCAAATGCTGGAAACACTTCAACTGCAAGTCCAACATGTCAAATCTGTGGGAAAACTGGTCATATAGCCTCAGAGTGCTGGCATAGGTTTGAAGAAAACTTTGTGCCACCCAATCATAATTCCAATCAACAACAGGCCAAGCAGATGGCTGCATACCTTGCTGCACCAGAAATGAGCATGGATTCTGGGTGGTATGCTGATAGTGGAGCCTCGAATCATGTCACCTATGACCTTGGAAATATGTCCTTGAGGTTTGAATATGAAGGTAATGACACTTTGGTTGTAGGAAATGGAAATCACTTACACATTGCTCACACAGGTTCCTCCATTATGCACCCTAATCTTCACCTATCACACATACTTAATGTTCCAAAAATTCAAAAGAATCTTCTTAGTGTCTCTAAGTTAACTCCTGATAATCCTGTTTTAATTGAATTATATGCTTCTAAATGTGTTGTCAAGGATCAAGCCTCAAAGAAAGTCCTTCTACAAGGAATCTTGGAAAATGGCCTATACAAGATTCCGCCAGACAAAGCCATTAAGCCTACTCAGTCCAATCACATCACTCCTCAGAGCCCTTTCAATCCAGAAGTCTGTCAGCTTGTTTAGTTACCTCTAGCAATCAAAGTAATCAAGCCATTGTATGGAATAGGAGATTAGGTCACCCTTCAGTGAAGGTGTTGAATCAAGTTTTAAATAATTGTAATGTGAATGTTGATGAACAATTACCTTTCTGTGCTGACTGTCAATATGGTAAACTACATGCTTCTCCATTTTCTGTTTCTAAAAATAGAGCTTCTAAACTCCTTGAAATTGTGCACACTGATCTATGGGGGTCCTTCCCCCATTAGATCAACTTCTGGCTATTTATACTATATTCACTTCATTGATGACTTCAGTAGATATACATGGATATATCCCTTAAAAGTAAAATCTGATGCTTTTGATGCCTTCCTTGTGTTTAAAAATTTGGTTGAAAATCAATTCGATGCTGAGATCAAAATTGTGCAATCTGACTGGGAGGGGAGTATAGGACTTTAGCACCTTATCTTGCACATCATGGGATCAAGTTTAGGCATCCATGTCCTCACATCCATTCCCAAATGGGAGAGCAGAGAGAAAGCATAGGCACATCGTTGAAACTGGTTTGACCTTCTTTCTCAAGCTGGTTTACCACAAAAGTACTGGTGGGATAGTTTCTTACAAGCTGTCAACCTAATCAACATCTTACCAACTCCTGTATTAGATCATGTGTCACCTCATAAAGTTCTGTTCAAGCAAAACTTTAACTATAACCTCATAAAAACCTTTGGTTGTGCTTGCTATCCTTATCTCAGACCCTACCATACCCAAAAGTCCAATATCATACACAAAAGTGTGTTTATCTTGGCCTCAGTCATAGTCATAAGGGTCACAGGTGCGTAGATTCCACAGGGAAAGTGTATGTGTGCAAAGATGTCACCTTTAATGAACTTGAATTTCCCTATGCTGATCTCCATCCTACAACCCAATCTCATAGTTCTTTTGTCCATGCTGTACCACCCACAGTCTACTCCTTTCCCGACCCTCATAGGGCATCTTCTCACTCCGCTGCATGTTCTACTTCTAGTGTCACCTTTACCCCTCCTCCTTCCATACAACTTGATATATCTCACCCTACCTCTAGTCTCACCCCATATTCCTCTCACTCTAGTCCTACACCACCATCTTCTGACTCTAGTCTCACACCACATTCACCATCTTCATCCTCTTCCAGTCCCACTCCCTCACCATCCCCATCACCATCCCCAGTCCTATTCCCCAAGCTCCACCTGGCCATACTATGCAGACCAGGTCCAAAAGTGGAGTGTTTAAACCAAAACCAATCTTTACCATCCTGTCTGAACACAATGTAAGTGATATCCCTTCTGAACCATCCTCAATGTCAGAAGCTTTAGCTCTACCTCATTGGAAACAAGCCATGGAAGAGGAATATAATGCCCTCATGGCAAATCAGACTTAGGAGTTGGTGCCACCTTCTTCACATCAACAATTAGTGGGCAACAAGTGGATCTTCAAAATTAAAAAAAAATCCAGATGGCTTAGTACTAAAGTACAAGGCTAGACTTGTAGCCAAAGGGTACTCACGCAAGAGGGGGTAGACTACTCAGAAACCTTTAGCCATGTGGCAAAAGCTGCCACAATCAAAGTCTTTCTAGCTATTGCTGTGACTAACCACTGGCACATCAAGCAAGTAGACATTAATAATGCATTCCTGAATGGAAAATTGTAGGAATCAGTCTACATGCCACAACCTTCAGGGTTCCAGAGTACAACAAAGCCTAACTATGTGTGCAAACTAAACAAGGCTCTATATGGGCTCAATCAGGCCCTTAGAGCCTGGTTTGAAGAGCTAAGGGGTCAGTTGGTAAAGTGGGGATTCAAACAAGCCATTTCTGATACCTTTCTCTTTATTCTAAAGGCTGACACTGTTGTTCTGTACATCCTTGTGTATGTGTATGATTTTCTTATTACAGGTAACTCTGAGCAATATACAGAAGTTCATCAAATTATTGCACTCCAGGTTTCCTCTCAAAGAGTTGGGTGAAGTCAGTCAATTTCTGAGAATGGAAGCCACTAGAGACTCAAGTGGCATGTGTATCAGTCAGAGACTCTATGGACAACAGCTGTTAAACAAACTTGGAATGAATAATTTGAAGCCTATTACTACACCCATGGCCACTGGCAAGACATTTGAACCAAATCAAGGTGTTCCTATGTCCAATCCTTCATTATACAGAAGTGTGCTTGGAGCCCTACAATAAATGACCTTCACTAGACCTGACATTGCCTATGCTGTGAATTCACTCAGTCAATTCATGCATGACCTTAGAGATATACAATGGCAAGCTCTCAAAAGGTTGCTGAGGTACATCAAAGGTACACTGCATTACAGCATGCATTTTAAATATGGGGGAAGTCTACTGTTACAGGATACTCGATGCTGGATAGGGCTGCTGCCCATTTGACAGAAAGTCAGTAGCTGGTCACTGCATCAATCTAGGGCCATCATTGGTTTCATGTCACTCAAAGAAACAATAGGTTGTGTCAAGATCAAGCATTGAATCTGAATACAGAAGCCTGGCACATGTTGCTGCAGATATAGCATGGTTAAAGTGTCTACTTTTTGAACTTGGGATCAAGCTTGACAAGAAACCAGTCATTTACTGTGATAACACTGGTGCAAAATCCCTAGCACAGAATCCGGTCTATTACTTTAAAACCAAAAATATAGAGATAGATGTGCACTATGTGAGAAACCAGGTTCTTGAAGGTAAATTTGATGTCAGTCATATTCCTACCTGTGATCATCCTGCAGATGTTTTTACCAAGGCATTGTCTGGAGCTAAATTTATACCCTTCAGAACCAAACTGAATGTGCAGTGCTCCCCACACTCAGTTTGATAGGGGGTGTTAAGGATTGGACTAATATTATTATATATATGTGGTAAAATTCTATTGGTACATGTGTGTGATGATGTGTCACAGGTTCATTGGACCATGTGTATGTTTGCTAGATTTGGTGTACCTAGTCAGTTAGAGAATGGATGATATAATGTATGTACTAGACATAATTGCAAGTAGCGAAAAAGATTTTCTTCTTCTGATTTTCTATCTAGAGCCAAGGAGGTTGTGCCCACATGTGCCCACCCTTTTGGCCGACACGTGGCAATATATATATATATATATATATATATATATATATATATATATATATATATATATATATATTTTTTTTTTTTTTTTGCTTTTTTTTTTTTCTTCTTTAAAAACCAAATTTTCGATTAGCGTTATATAGAAACCTAAATTTTTTTCCGATTGCAATTAACACTCTACAATTTATCTGTAATCGAACCGAAAATCAAACCGAAAAAAACACCGAACTATTAACCAAATTGAATAAAAAAGCATACCTGAAACGTGTATAATTAGTTTTAATAACCAAAATACTATAACCGTCTATGAAAAAATGGAGGGTGTGCCCACAGGTGGCCACGTGGCCACCCTCCTTGGCCGACAAGTGGCAAATTTTTATTATTTTTTTTGCAGCAGATTTTTTTTTTCCTTCTTTAGAAACCAAAATTTCGGTTAGCGTTATATAGAACCTTTTTTTTTTTTTCTATTGCAATTAACACTCTACAATTTATCTGTAATCGAACCGAAAATCAAACCAGAAAAAACACCGAACTATTAACCACATTGAATAAAAAAGCGTAACCGAAACGTGTATAATTAGTTTTAATAACCAAAATACTATAACCGTCTATGAAAAAATACATGTAACCGAAATGTTGTCCGAACAATTTTTGATCGTATTAAAAATCGAATGAGCCAACAAGGGTGTGTGTCGGTTAGCGTTATATAGAAATCTATCTAAATTTTTTCCGATAGAAATGTTTTTATTTTTCTTCAAAAACTAAAATTTCGGTTAGCATTATATAGAAACATAATTTTTTTTTCCAATTGCAATTAACACTCTACAATTTATCTGTAAGCAAACCGAAAATCAAACCGGAATAAACACCGAACCATTAACCAAATTGAATAAAAAAGCGTAACCGAAACGTGTATAATTAGTTTTAATAACCAAAATACTATAACCGTCTATGCAAAAATAAATGTAACCGAAATGTTGTCCGAACAATTTTTGACCGTATTAAAAATCGAATGAGCCAACGAGGGTGTGCCCACAGGTGGCCAAATTGAATTAAAAATCGTAACCGAAACGTGTATAATTAGTTTTGATAACCAAAAATCGTAACCGAAACGTGTATAATTAGTTTTGTTTGCCATGCCAAACTCATTTTTACCATAAAATTGTTTCTAGAGTTCAAACAATTGTGTTTTTCAGATACGTTCTCCGGTAATGAGTGACTCTTGTTACATTGGTTATGGCGTTGTTGTAAATGATTTCGGTGTACACCTTTGTTCTGTTTCTGCATAAGCTCCGTGTAGTCCTCATAGGGTTGTGCGAACCTTTTTTTGGGGGGGGGGGGGGGGAGGGGGGAGGGGTTTCCAATAATGGTGGATCATCTTGGCAGCTTGGTGGTTTTACTGACATGTGATTGTCATGGTCTGTTGTTGTTTATACGTTGGATCCATGAATTTCATACGTTTGGGTTTGTTCTTTATACATGACATAATTTCTTATGAATTCCTGCTTGATGTTTCAGCTTCAGTGTCAATCTTGAATCCTTCTAGCTTGATTGGTTCTCACGCTATTAACAGAGTATGTTTTCTCAAAGAAAATCAGACCGATTCAATACCACTCAAATTTTCACTTATCGTCTCATTTCACATAATGGACTGAGGTGTTCAATTCAATGCTCTCGATACTTCGTTTTCAGTTCAGGTGAGTTTCTAATTTTTTAGCTTATTTTCGTCTTACTTTTAACAAGCTGAGGTGTTCCATGTTGTTGCATGTTTGCGTATTGTCCATGTCACTTTTTTTAATACTACATTTATAGACTCTCGAGCCTTAGTTGATTTTTATAGGTGGAAAATGCCTTGGATTTGTTAGTCTTCTTGCTTACACGCACCACTTTTCCCATTCGATATATATTCTTTAGTTTTATCGTTGGTTACGGTTTATGTTGGGCCAGTCGTGTTTTGCACGGCTCACTTTCACTAGTTACTATAATAAAAACATAATGAGATTCGATCAGTATGTTACGGTTCAATTAAAATGACGATATGGGCGTTTACATATAGTTATATAAAGTTATAAGAGATGCGAAGAGGGAGCAAGAAAGGCTAAATGAACAAAAGATTTATTATGGATATCGTTGGTTTCTTCTAAAAAAAAAAGATGAATTATATATATTTGGCTAAAACATGTACTGTTAGCAATTGATGATGTTTATTTGAGTGTTATTATTGTGTGGAGTTGGTGTGCCGAGTTGATTGCGTGGTGGAGTTCTTTATGGTGTCTGGTAAATAAGAGCAAAGTTTGGTTGAATTTAGCCGTCCGAAGAAAGGTGAGAGTGCTTATGATGATTAACGTTTATTTAAAGAAAATTATCACTCCTGCATCATGAATCATCTCACTGGCATATCAAAGGTGAATTATTTCTCCAATAATCATTCCAATCAATTATAAAAGATTAATACATATATTTGGTGTAAGCAAATTATAATACATCAATACATTATACATATATTTGCTTTTAGGGAAATTTTAATGTGATCATTACGTTATATCAACCAATAAAATATAACTAAAAATACGTTGAACCTCAATTAAAAAAAAAGTGGGTTTTATAGGCACCACAGTTTTTATTAATAACGCTAATTTTTTTTTTTTTTTTTTTCTACTTCTTGCACTACACATATATTTTTGTTTTTTTTCACTTCCGACACTATACTAGGAACGTCAGTATCACTGGCGTTAATTTTAATAGTAATGTCAGCGGACTGATTTTTGTCGGTGTCACTGATTTTTGTTTTCAATAGCAACGTCACTGACGTTATTTTCATTAAAAATAATAGAAAATTGGATAATGACACAGTTTAAAATATTTTTAAGTACTTTTATAATTTTTATAACCTTTTTTATATCTTTTGTCTTATAAGAAGGGTAAAAACGTAAATACATGAGATTTATATTTTACACGGTGGGCCTTGTGTTATTTGCATCAAAAAGAAAAAAAAAAATTTCAGAAGACAAAGCAGTAAAAAGAAAAAAAAAACACGGCTCATCATGTACATGGGTTTTGATTTTTTTAATTTTTTTCTCTTTCCTCTCAATTTTCAAACTCTTATATCTTTTGATCTAAATTTTCAAACATGATGAAAATTTCATTGAATTTTTTGTTTTTTCATGCTCTTCAATTTGATATTTGGTTCGATATAATTACATCGTTTTTCGTGAGATTCACTGTCGAATTCTCACTTAATGAATCTCTCCAGTGAATCCTGAAAATTATTGGATATCGACAGTGAATTTCGAACAATAGTGAAATTTCAACAGTGGATCACATTGAAATATGTTGAATGTGGTCTCAAAATAAAGAGTGTGAAAAAAAATAAAAAATTGGTGAAAGGATTTTCAAATTTAGAATTATAAATTGAGAAATATAAGTTTTAAAAAAGATGAACAAGAGAGAGAAAGTGTGTTTTTTATTTTATTTTAAAAGACTCCAGAAAATAAATTTTTTTTTCTTTTTTTGTCATTTATGCAAAATTTTCAATAAAAACGTCTTTCACTTTAATTGATGCCTTAAACTAATTGATGACTGTTACTGTCCTCCTTTCAAAAATATTAGTGTCATTCTCCCTCATTCTTTCCTAAAAATAAATCATCGTGGTGTCCGAAGTAATTTTTCGATTGAAGTAAAAAAGTGTCGATAGTAAAAAGTCTGGTGTCAATAGAGCTTACAAAAAAAAATAGTATATAATGTTTGTTTTGGGTTGAAGTTTTTTTTGGGATTTTTTTAGATAAAGTGATTGAAGTAATGATTAGAAAGTTAAGATGTTTTTTTGAAATTTGTGTAGATTATGAAATGATTGGTGAAATAAAGTAGAATAATGAATAAAATAATGATAAAAAAATAATAAAGTTGATAAAGTGAAATGATGAGAGATGATTTAATATTTTTTTATTTGTAAATGAAGAAATGATTGGTGGGAGAATTGTAAAAAAAGATTGGTGATGTAAGTAAAAAAAACCCAAACCTCCGTTTGGTTTCGGACTGGACTTGATCCATTTGAGTCATGAGAGAGAAAATAAAATAAAATAATGTAAAGTAATGATTATAAGGTTGAAATGTTGTATTAAAGTTTGTGTTGATGAAGAAATGATTGGTGAAATGATTAGTAAGAGAAATATTATATTGATAAAGTAATGGTTGAATAGTGTAGGTGGTGAATAAAATGAATTTATTAATATTATTTTATTTGTTGATGGTGAAATGATTAGTGAAATGATTGGTGAAATGATTGTAAAATAATAGTAAATAAGATAGTGGTTGAATAAAATATTAAGTTGGATCCAAATGGATCCAGTCAGTCCGAAACCAAACGGAGCTCAAGAACTCTTTGCAAAACAACCGTCCCAGCCCAAGTGCAGAATAATAAGAGTCGGATCTCGATCCGTGCACCTTGCAAATTCTCCCGTCAGTGCATCAAAACGGTGTCGTTTTGATCCGAAACGACGTCGTCTTGATGCGATGTAGAAAAAAACACAGTCAAAACGTCATCGTTTCGGATCGAAACGACACCGTTTTGATGCACTGTCGAGGGAGCTGTACAAGATGCACAGTCGGGGATCGAGATCCAATAAGAGTCGGCCCAAAAATCAAAAGGGACAAGAAAAAATTTCACTAGCCACAAGCTATAGTCAACACCAACCCCAATCGGTATGTCACCTTCTGAAGAACCAAGTGAAGAGCAAGCCGGAGTTGAACATCCGACTTACCACCCTTCTGCACCTCTCCATGAGGTACGTCAACTTCTAAACATTGTGTTTACAGAAAAGGAATCGAGTAGAATGAACAGTACGGTATTGCCGTTGTATTGGGAATACAAGTATGGTTGCCGGTGATGTGTTTGATGAAATTCCTGCATGTTGCACTGGTTTAAATTTAATTAAATTTGACTTCTATGTTACTTCATATTTGGGCTATCTGATCGTGATTGTGGGCGAGGGGGCGAGGGGCATTATTATACTTTGTAGCTCTTTTATATGTGGCTTAAAGTTGCGTATTCATATCTTCCTACCGGGAGGAAGGGAGGGGGGGGGGGGGGGGTGTTGAGCCTTGCTCAAGTGCAAAATTTGTTTTTTATGAATGCTATGAGCTACTAATAATTATAATATGTGCATGACGCTGTAGAATTAGAGTTGGTTTACAGCATTTTTCAGTTGTTTTGACATGTCATTAAAGAAAGTGAATAGTGCTAACAACTAACAAGGACGTGCTCACTTAACCAGTGTGCTGAGAGTGAATCAGAAAATGAAATTTTATGTTATTTCTTGTAGCTATGGTAAAAGAACAGGACTCAACCTTGTCAAAACCCTTCCTCATCGTTGCAACTCGGCTTTCTTTGGCGACTACAAGTGGCAATGCATGGTTTCGAGTATAGAGCAATTATCAGTAGAAACTGTTAACCCACTGCCCTCATGCTTTGATTTTTGGTGTGTACCTAGCTTAACCTTTCTTAGTCAATCTACAAAGTAGTTGTTTCATTAATGCAGGTCATGGGTTGTTTCATTGTGTACTTATACTCTATGATGGTTCTGAATTACACTAATGATCATTTATTGTACAGCATGCTTTCAAAGGCCTGTGTGCTCAAGTTTCTGGTTGGATGCCATCCCTTGTTAGTTGTTACACATTCGAGCCGTAATGCAAGATATATAGTCAAACAGCGTGAACAATGTATTCCCAGAAAAATTTAAAACTGTGTTTCTTGTAAGGACCATGATATAAACTGTTTTTCCTCTCTCCGGTCCCTTGCCCCACTACTAGAAAGTAGAAACACCTTGATCTTTCCGGTCCTTTTCAGCAACACCAAAGTTAATTCCCCCCAATTGTTTTATGGCTGCTAGACAAATGTGTGTCACTTCTTAGCTTAAGACTGCCTGTCACATGAAATAAAGCCATATAATGGTTGGGGGCATTATCCTCTTTCAGAAGTTTGATTCTGTTGCACAAATTTTCTTAATTGTTGGTTACCCATCTAGTAACTCTATCATCAAAGTCGGACGTGTTTTTCTGTGTGTGTGTGTGTGCGTGCGTACGTATATATATATATTGTGTGTATTATTTGTTTGGACTTGCTAATATTCTTTTGCAATGGTTAAATTTCATTGTTTTCTTGAGTGCAGGCATTTGATATTTCAACTACGGTCGATCCTTGCTATATCATATCTTTGATAAGACGACTTCTACCGTTAGAGCACGGTGAACACTCTACTGGAAATGAAGTTGAAGATCTCCAAACCGAAGGACCTACCACTGAAAAAGGGGAAAGGTCAGTGGGTGATACATTGGAAAATGGAATAGTACGACCAGATTCAGGCAACAAAGATGAAGTCATGCACACTGCTGAAACTTCAGAAGAACCGCTTGCCTCGGGGGAATTGATGGATAATGGTTTGCACCTCATACACAAGCATCAAAATGGTTCTGTGGAAGAAGCATCTTGGGAAGAGCATGGATGTGCGTTGTGGGATCTTGCAGCTAGTGAAACTCATGCACAATTGATGGTATGTACTGGGTCCAACTTCATTAGTCATGTTGTGTGAATTGCCTGCTGTGTGATCTTTTACAAAGTCATGGGAACACTTTCAACTTTAAAGATTCATTATCTAATTTCTAAATACTGTAATATTCATTCAGTCATACATGCCTTTATTAGTGAAGAAGATATAGTCTTATAGGTTATGTGTATAACACTCTTGAGGCAAGTTTGTCATTGAATTTCTCCCTTTTTTTTCTAGTTTGTGGCTATCTTTCTATTTTTGTCCATCCCATATTTCTTGTCAATATAAGAAATAATCAGTTGTTCTAAATCGCAATTGACAAATTTATATACTTCTCAAATGCCCAAACTTGCTTTTACAGAAAAGTGTGTTAGCACAATTAATATATACTAATTTCTGAAGGTTTGACTAGTCTGTTAGTTTTTGTGTCTTCTTGTCATAGATAGGGAAAAGAACGGATGCAAGGAGTTGCTTATCTTATTTCGTTATACTTCCTTAATGTTCCAGAAGAAATAGTGAAATACTTGCCACTGATTGAGAAACATTTGGACTTTTATACAGGTGGAAAATTTCATTCTCGATGTACTTCTTGCTAACCTTATGGTTTCCCACTCTGCTCGTGTTAAGGTATACATTCTACTTAGTGATGGTCTGTCCCAGGCCAAACCTTTTGGAGGAATCTTCCAACTATTATAATTGTTGTTGTTTTTTAATATCTATTTTTACTTAGGATTGATGTCTGGAAATGTCTCGAGCTGGTACTTTGTTCATAGCCCTAAGATGCTTTCTTATTAAATTTTCTCTTTTCAGGAGATTTGCCTTGGGATTATGGGAAATTTGGCATGCCATGAAGGTACTAGACAACAGATATGTTCTAAAGATAGGCTAACTGAGGCAATAGTGGATCAGCTGTTTCTTGATGATGCCCCATGCCTATGTGAAGCATTCCGGTAACTATAGAGTAGAGTACTATGTTTTTATGAGTATTATTGCCTCACCTAATTTTGTTGATGTTTTTGTTGAAGACTTTGCCGTATTGTGCTTTAGTTTTATTTATATCCTAATAAGGGCAGTTGAGTACTTTTGCCTATTTTAAGTATTAGGGTTTGTGTTAGCTCCTAGGGTTTACCAATGACGGCTCCTTAATTATAGGAAGTTATTTTGGTAAAGAGTCTTGGATATTCTTTATAAAAGGTGAATCGATCTGTAATAAAATACTAAGGAAGAATCAATAAAATATCTTTTTCTCCTATTACTTTTCTACATGGTATCGGAGCATGGTTAACCAAATTCAACCATGAATTATCGAGCAGCTATGACTCGGGGAATTAAGAAATACCCCATCCGATTCCTCAACCGGTTCGGCCGGTTCTGCTATTGAACAAAACCTTGGAGGAGAAGCCAATTAAAGACATCCGCTCTCCTTACATCCCGAAACTCAATGGCGGCAATTACCTTGAGTGGGCCCAAACCATCAAACTTGTCATCGATGGTAAGGGGAAATTAGGATATCTCACGGGGGAGACAAAACGACTGCGAGAAGAAGATCCCAAGGCCGGGACATGGAAATCGAGAGAATTCCATGATCATGGCTTGGTTAATCAATTCAATGGAAAGGCCGGTTGCCAAACCACATATGTTTCGCTACCGCAAAAGATATGTGGACCGCAATAAAAGGAAATGTACTCGGATCCGGAAAATTCATCCCGGATCTATGAACTCAAAACGAAGATCCGGTCTTGCAAGCGGGAAAATAGGGAGGTGACCGCCTATTACAATGAAGTTGTTAGTCTTTGGCAAGAGTTGGATCCGTCCTACGATCGGTCTTGGGATTGCCCTAGTGATGGGGTAAAATTCCAAAAAAGGGAAGAAAATGAAAGAGTCTATACCTTTCTTGCGGCCTAAACCAAGAGTTGGATGAGGTAAAGGGGAGGATTTTGGGCAAGAATCCTCTACCTTCTCTCAGAGAAGTTTTTTCAGAGGTGAGAAGGGAGGAATCAAGAAGGAAAGTGATTTATAAGGGGACTGCATCTGGGATAGAGTCCTCTGCTTTAGCCGCATTTAAAGGGGAGAATAAGGGAAGAAAACGAAAAAGTATGGTGCGATCACCGCAAGAAGCGGGGCCATACAAGAGAGACTTGGCTTTGGGGCATCCATGGCAAGCCGGCTAATGGAAACCAAGGAGTGCGGGGACCGGAGCATCGAAGGGAAGCAAGCCAACCAAGTCATCCGGGTATCTTCGATCGGAGTGCTAACTCCTCGGATCACCGCTTGTTTACTCGGGAACAAATAGAGCGGATCACTAAACCGATCCGGCACGTACTATCCAACCTTCGGGTGATTCCTCATGCTCCTTAGTTGAGAAAGGTAATCCCTCTTCTTTTTCTTTTACGGGAGTAAAACAAAATGATTTTTGGGTCATAGATTCGGGGGCCACGACCACGCTGACCCACTGTTCACGATTTTTTCCTCCTATTTTCCTTGTCTTTGGGAACCAAAAAATAAGGGTAGCGAGATGGAACTTTTTCCACAATTGCTTTGGAAAAGGGACCATTGTTATCTCACCAAAATTAACCCTCACTAATGTCCTTCATGTCCCTAAATTATCCCGCAACCTTATGTACGTTAATAAACTCATTTATGATACTAAATGCACGATCTCTTTCTCTCATTTTATGGCCGTAAGTTTCGGGATACTCATACGGGGAAGGAGATTGGCAATGCTAAACTAGTGGGAGGATTTGTATATCCTTGAGGAAGATGAAGATTTCAAGAATAAGACAATGCCTAGAAACTTATGTTTTCGATCTGTTCATGTTGATAAGAATAAAATCTTGTTATGGTACTTGAGACTTGGCCACCCTAGTGTAGGCTATTTGAAAAAGTTTGTTGCCGAATTATTTTTAAATAAAGATCAAGTTGTTTTGCGGTGTGAAGTTTGTGAATTATCAAAACATACAAGAACTCGTTTTTCACTCTCAACCCTACAAGCCCACCAAACCCTTCACTATGATTCATAGTGATGTGTGGGGCCTACTAGGGTGAGCACTTTGTTTGGAAAACGTTGGTTTGTAACTTTTATTGATGACCACACTAGGGTCTCATGGGTGTATTTGTTGAAACATAAATCGATGTTAAACAAGTTTTCATAGACTTTTATAACATGATTTTCACTCAATTTCAAACCAAAATTCAAATTTTCGAAGTGACAATGGGAGAGAGTATTTTAACTCTTCTAGGTCCCTTTTTCTTGGAAAAAGGGATGATTCACCAAAGCTCTGTCCGGACACACCCCAACAAAATGGGGTGGGTGAAAGGAAGAACGACACATACTTGAGGTAGTTAGAGCCTTGATGTTGGCCTCTAAAACACCCAAGTATCTATGGGGAGAGGCGTGTTGTTGACGGCCATTTATCGATTAACAGTCGCCTCTCTGGGGTCCTATGTTTTCAAAGTCCTTTGGACAAGTTAAAAAGTATTTATCCCGGTACCGGGATCATTCAAGACCTTACCCTAAGAATTTTCGGGTGTACTGCATTTACACATGTTTATCACCAAGGGAAGTTGGATCCCGAGTCTAAAAAATGTGTGTTTATTGGCTATGCACCCACTCAAAAGGGGTACAAACTGTTTGATCCTAAGACTCAGCAAGTTGTCATTAGTAAAGATGTCACGTTTTTTGAAAATAAAATGTTTTTCCACACTCGTGTTCGGGGGGACATCCTCGATGAACATGAGTCTATATCACAAGTTTTGCTTGAAGAGGATAGTGAGTCTAGGAACCCTCCTAGTAATATTTCTTATCACCATGAAAATAGTGAACGAATTCGAAGTCGGTCCCAGACCAAAATCCGAAGTTTCTGGCATAACTTATTCTAGGAGGAAGACTTCACTCAAGGATCATGCGGATGCTCACACGAGGTAATGGCATTAATCAAACTCCTCCCCCAAATGAAGATGCGGAAATAATCCCGAAACAAAAGGTGAAGAGGCGATGCTTCGTGTCAATATCGATGACCAAATTGAATCGATGAAAACCCTTCCATGGAAACCTCTATTAAGACCACATCTCCCGATTTGTTATTAGATGTGCCCATAGCCATCGAAAAACCTCCCGAGAGAGTGCACCAAATATCCTCTATATCCCCTCGGTAAGTATGTGTCTTACCACAACTTGGCCCCACACTACTCTTGTACCTTCCTTTCAAACCTTTCTACCATTCAAATTCCCAACACTATACAAGAAGCTCTAATGTCTCCCGAGTGGAAAGCGGCGGTCTATGAGGAAGTTAATGCTCTTGAAAAGAATAATACCCGGGATGTGGTGGATTTACCGATGGGAAAACTCCGGTAGGGTGTAGATGGGTGTTCACCGTAAAATACAACTCGGATGGATCACTACAAAGATACAAGGCCGGGTTGGTGGCTAAGGGGTATACCCAAACCTATGGGTTGGACTACTCGAAACTTTCTCTCCGGTAGCTAAATTGAATACGTAAGAATTCTACCGTACGTGGTGTAAACTTGGGTAGCCTCTTGAGCAACTTGGATGTGAAAAATGCATTCCTCCATGGGAATCGAAGGAGGAGGTGTATATGGAGTTTCCACCTAGGTTCCTTGGGAAGAATGCGGGGAAGGTGTGCAAGTGAAGAAATCCTTATATGGATTAAAACGAGCCCAAGGGCATGGTTTGAGAGGTTTACCAAGTTCTTGAAGAAAGAGGGGTTCAAACAAGGACAATCAGATCATACCTTATTTGTGAAAAAGTCACAAAGTGGGAAACTGACCATCTTGGTGGTGTATGTTGATGACATCATCCTTACAGGCAGTGATAGGCTGGGAATTGATGAGATCAAGAAAAGTTTGGCTTTAGAGTTTGAGATTAAAGAACTGGGCGCTTAAGGTATTTCTTAGGCATGGAATTTGCCGGATCGGAGAAATGACTTGTAGCCTCACGAGAAAATATGTGCTAGACTTGCTAGAAGAGACGGTATGAGTGGTTGTAAACCGGCTAGTACTCTATGGAGGCCAATCTAAAGCTCGGGAAGTGAAAGATGATGATGTCCCCGTGGACAAAGGGAGGTATCAAAGACGGTGGGTAGGTGATATACCTTGCTCACACCGAGCCGGATATTTCTTTTCTTTGTAGGAATAGTGAGCCAATTCATGCATGCACCATGTGAAAAACACCTAGAAGCAGTTTACAGAATATTGAGGTACCTTAAAGGTACGATTGGTGAAGGATTGTGGTTCAGGAAGAGCTCAAACAGGGGAGTGGAAGTATACACAGATTCTGATTGGGCTGGTTCAAAGGAAAGAAGATCCACATCAGGTTACTGCAGCTACGTGTGGGGTAACTTGGTCACATGGAGGAGCAAAAAACAGGGGGTGGTTGCTAGGAGTACAGCTGAGGCAGAATATAGGGCAATGGCACAAGGTGTGTGTGAGGAATTGTGGATAAGAAGAGCCCTAGAAGACATTCAAGTTCCAGTGGAGCTGCCTATGAAACTTTACTGTGATAATAAGGCAGCTATTGATATTGCCAATGATCCTGTTCAACATGACAGGACCAAGCATATCGAGATTGACAGACATTTTATAAGAGAGAAGTTGGATGATGGGATAATCTGTATTCCCTTTCTTCCGTCCGTACAACAGGTTGCAGATGGATTGACAAAGCCCCTAGTCAAGCAAGGATTTGACAACTTTATGAGCAAGTTGGGCATGTTAAATATCCATGCTCAACTTGAGGGGGGGTGTTGAAGACTTTGCCGTATTGTGCTTTAGTTTAATAATGTTTTATTATGTTTTTATTTATATCCTAATAAGGGCAGTTGAGTACTTTTGCCTATTTTAAGTATTAGGGTTTGTGTTAGCTCCTAGGGTTTACCAATGACGGCTCCTTAATTATAGGAAGTTATTTTGGTAAAGAGTCTTGGATATTCTGTTATAAAAGGTGAATCAGTCTGTAATAAAATACTAAGGAAGAATCAATAAAATATCTTTTTCTCCTATTACTTTTCTACAGTTTTGTGTTTTCATTTTCATTGCATCATCTATTGCACAATCTTAGCAATGGCCATGTAGCATGAGATGAGGCTATAGATGCCTTTTAGCTGAGATTTTTAAGCATTCTGCCCTGTTATGTTACTAAGGATGTGTTGCATGATTACATCTGGAGTTGTATTTAATTTTGCTACATTCTGGCCGTCATATTTGACGTCTGTTAGTTAGCATGCTACATCAGATGCTTACGACTTTGAGCTAGGAAAGGATTAAAATTTGCATGGATGGATATGTCATGAAGCTAAAAGAAGGTTGTAATCGAGCTTAATTGTTAACAATCCAAATACTTTGACGTGCCATTTGTGTGGTGTAACGCAGATATGTTGTGATAAAGTCTTTGATGCAGGTTGATTACTTTGTGTTTCCAATTTGGTGATGTTACCACATGGAAAGAAGCGCTAAAATCTGACCATATTCTATCTCGTATTTTGTGGATTGTTGAGAACGCCTTAAATGTTCAGCTCATAGAAAAGGTACCAGTTTTTTTTTTTCTTCTCCTTATCTTTTGGATGACGTGATTTTATTTTTTTGAATTGTTTTCCTTTTTCCAATTTATCTGTAGGGGTGCAATTACATATTTACATTGTGATAAATAGCCATCTCACCGAAAAGCTTAAGCTGTTATGGAAAATGTAGCTGTATATAGGCTTCACATTGGAAGTATTATCTTCATATTCATATTGTTTTGGCAGCCATTTATCTCATGATTTCTCTTTAAAAACTTCCTCAGCTTTTGGCATTGCTCCATACATTAATGGTACTCATATTTTCATAATGTAGTTGCCTGTTTACCTGATCGCTAACAAGGGCCTTCTGAACTTCCTCCACTTTTAATCTAGCTCAGCTACCGTGCTTGTTCAACTCTCTTGTAGGACCTATCTGTCTTTCGAGTTTCCTGCAATACCTCTGAAACTCATGCTTGTACACCTCCTCCTCAGAGTTTCTGATGAGAACAATTCCAATACATTCATCATGGCTCGACGAAGTGTTGTTACAATCTCTTTATTCTTGAGCTTTGTGGGCAAAAATGGACAATTTAAGGGATCTTTGAAATTGTTCCATAAGATGGTGAATGGACTTGATCCACCAATGTTGATGGGCTCGATGTGGATTCCGACGAGTTCGCTCGAGGACGAGCTTTTTTTCAGTAGGGGGATGGAGATGATGTAGCACATCCAAGCTAATTAATAGTATTTTATCATGTTTTAATTAAATAGCTAATCCTTTGGGCTTTTAAGGGTAGGGTTTTATTTAATTGGGCTTTTTAGCTTATATATATAGCCTAAGTCCCTAAGTTGTAGGATATGATGTAATTTTGAATTCTCTTTATGAGTCTTAAGAGCTTGGATTAGCTCTTGTTTATTGTTTTATATTTTATCGTTGTAGATCTTCTACATCATTTGGTATCAGAGCTAGGGTTTTTCCCCTCACAGTATGATGGCCAAAATGAGTCGGGACGATAGCCGGATCCACGACGGTGTTTGGGATTCGAAGATCCTGGGATGCTCCGTCGAAATTCGATTACGAGTCTTATACGTTCCGGGGTGATTCGCATTGGACTGTGGCTGGATTGAGACACCACTTGAAGTATGATGACCATCGGGTGAGGCGAGACTTCCATCGCGTTCCTGCGGATGGGATCTGCTACATGTTTAACAGTCAATTAAGCAGTGTCAAAGAGTATAACAATGGTTGGGTTAGAAAGGAATTACCAATTTTCCATTGTACATCACATATTGAAGATTTCTTTGAGTGGGTGGGTGCAATTGAAGTATATTTTGATGAGAAGAATACACCCGAGGATCTGAAGTGCATATTGGTTTCTTATACACTTGAAGGGGAGGCTGAAATTTGGTGGCGGCAATTGCGAATAAGCAGATTGAAAGAAGGTAAGGCAAAGATCTCCTCTTGGTCAAGAATGAAGGCCCTTCTGTTTAAGTACTTCATGCACATCAAGTGTTTGACAAAATGTTCATCAGAAGATTACAGGAGCAGCAGCAAAGATGTGAATTATGCGCACAACATTTCTGAAGGTCGTGTGCAACAAATTGAAGAACGAAAGGAGGAATTAATAGATGATACATTCATACCTGACACGTGTTTGACAAAATGCCCCCACCAACTGAATAAACAGAGCAAAGGAGAAGAAGTAAAGGATGTAATGGTTGATGAATTCATGACCAATACGTGCTCGACGAAGTGCTTCAGTAGGCAAGGTGTGGAGCGTAAGTACAACCATTGTGATGAGTTGTACCATACCACAATAATCAAGGGAAGTACAGCAAAAACAACACCTGAGACACATGGGAAGCAGATTGAAAATAGAGAAGAAGTCGTGAAGCGTGCCAACTATTTGAAGAAATTCCCCTTTGAGCCATACATCAAGGAACATGATGGGAAAATGATCTAAAGCCGTTTGGAGTATCTGGCCAATTCATGAAGACAACGGTGTCGAAACTTCAAGTAAATCTACACCAGTTACTAGCCTTATGGAAGAAGTTGAGTATGAATACCCATTGTCGAGCAAGAAACAATGTGTCGAGGCAGTAACTCTTACATGCCCAAATTATGAGAGCGGTAGGGTTGATGAGAAGTCTCTTGATAAGTCAATTGAATCAGAGTTAAATGAGCTGAAAGACCAGATTGATGTAATGCTTGGTCAGTCGAAGGAAACCGTCGGCGAGGACATTCGATGCAGCCTCAAAATACCCTCAGCTCATATTGAGTTAATGATGAGAACCACAGTGGTCATCAAGATCATGGAGGAAATGCAACAGAACCCACCAATTGCAGCAAAGAAGCATGATAATAACACTACACAGTTGATTGCTAAGGCTGAAAGTGCTGGTTTTGCCTCATACGGAGTTCAGAAGGCAAAGTTGCTAATTAAACGTGCCGTGGACACAACTCTTCTTCTAGATAATTGCATAAACTTTATGTACCTTACAGGTGGTGAGTACATGTCTTCTGCATATTCAATTCCTGAGTTAGTATCCTTTTATTTTGATCCTGGAGGAGCTACGAATAACGATCCTGTTAGAGCTCATTAGCAAGCCTTACTTGTCAACATAGAGGGGTGTGAGGACAGATGCCATGCTGGTATTGTGCTTGGACTTAGACTTGTAGTTGGAGAGACTCTATCACTCATATTTGATCCCGGTGGTAAATGGAAAGTTGAACCGAAGACGAATGATAGTCATGATCAGTCAGTAGTGGTGAATAGAGAAGAACAAAGCTCATGGTCTTTGTTTGGTGGATTTATTAGTAGTCATGTTAAACCTGCTACTACTTCTAGTTTGATGGTTGGTCATGACTTATGTTTGTGCTTACAACTTGGTGATCCTCATGGTAGTCTTATGTTTGTGCTTACAACTTGGTGATCCTCATGGTAGTCTGATGCACTTTGTGATGGTAGAAGTTTCATTAAAGTCAAGTGACTTAACTCCTTTAGAAGATGTTGACATATCAATTGAACATCTTCATTTACTTCTATTTCGAGAAGGCATTGGTGAATCAATTTTTTAAGATTGCGAGTCTTTTACACTGCAAGCACTCGTGGAGTTGCAAAAGCAGTTGATGGCGCCTGAATTTGATGCTACTGTCAATGTATTAAAAGAAAAAGAGCCTAGTGAGCATAGTCCTGATACTGAGGAAGATAAAGGGTCATTTGACATTTTCTCTTTGTTACTTGGTGCAAATGAACAAGAAGCAGCAACAGCAACATGGAGGTCACCAGGAGGTCCAGGACCTTACTTGGCTAGAGTTATAGCTAAAGTAGCTGAAAACAAATTCCGTCCCGGTTCCAACAGACATGCTCACAAATTGAAGGCTTGCATAGCTGTTAATATGGATCATAAAATGTTTGAACCGCCACTAAGTACTGCAAATCCATCTTTTGTGATGTGTATGGGAAAATTGGTACTACATGATCAAGATTTGGGGAGCTATGCACCTATGGATATAAGCACACAAACCTCAATAGTAGTTGTGCCTACAAGGTATATTCAAGTTGACTTCACCACACTTGCACTCAACGTACATGAAGGGAAATTTTATGTAACCTCATATTCAGATGGTATGGCTTTTAAAGGATTTACGCAGAGACACTCACAGATGGAAAATGAGCTATGTGATGTTACAATTTTAACACTTCCGGATATTTTGTCTGAAGACAGACGACTTAAAGAGGCTCTAAAATTGTTAACTCGTGGACGAGTTATTCCCCGGGAGGAATGGAATGATGAGAACAATTCCAATATATTCATCACGGCTCGACGAAATGTTGTTACAATCTCTTTATTCTTGAGCATTGTGGGCAAGAATGGACAATTTAAGGGATCTTTGAAATTGTTCCATAAGATGGTGAATGAACTTGATCCACCAATGTTGATGGGGCTCGATGTGGATTTTGACGAGTTCGCTCGAGGACGAGCTTTTTTTTTAGTAGGGGGATGGAGATGATGTAGCACATCCAAGCTAATTAATAGTATTTTATTATGTTTTAATTAAATAGCTAATCCTTTGGGGTTTTAAGGGTAGGGTTTTATTTAATTGGACTTTTTAGCTTATATATATAGCCTAAGTCCCCAAGTTGTAGGATATGATGTAATTTTGAATTCTCTTTATGAGTCTTAAGAGCTTGGATTAGCTCTTGTTTATCGTTTTATATTTTATCGTTGTAGATTTTCTACCTCAGTTTCCTGTCAGGATCTTCTGAAATTGAGGTTGCTTACTCCAAATCATAAATGTTAAAAAAGAAACCTTTTAGCATTGGCTTCTTGTTTTATTCATTCATAGGAACTTCTATTTATACAGCCAGAAAATAGGAAACTTAACCTCCTAGGACTCTAATCAACCAGCCTGTCAAGGCGTGTCAATATCAACAGAATCCCCTAATAAATGCCTTATAATCTGGCTACAATAATAACAATAATAATCAGAGAATATCTTAACAATAAATGTAAATCATTAAATTATTCTTTCAACACTCCCCCTCAAGTTGGGGCAAAGATATCTATAAGGCCCAACTTGCTCACAAAGTAGTCAAATTGTTTTCTGGCCAAAGCTTTGGTTAGCCCATCTGCAATTTGTTGTGTGGATGGCAAGAATGGTACACAGAACACCCCACTCTCTAATTTCTCTTTAATAAAGTGTCTGTCAATTTCCACGTGTTTGGTCCTATCATGCTGCACAGGGTCATTTGCAATGTCAATTGCAGCCTTGTTGTCACAGTACAACTTCATGGGCCCAGATATGTCTGCTCCAATGTCTTCCATTACTTGTTTGATCCATAGACCTTCACATATTCCCAACGCCATTGCTCTGAACTCTGCTTCTGCTGTGCTTCTGGCTACAACTGTCTGTTTTTTACTCCTCCAAGTGACTAGGTTTCCCCATACATAAGTGCAATACCCTGTCATGGATCTCCTTTCCTTGGTGCAAGTCCCCCAGTCTGCATCCGTATATATAGACACATTTACGCTCGTCATTCTTCCTAAAGTATAACCCTTTTCCAGTGTGGTTTTTAGGTATCTCAACGATCCCCGGCCGCCTCCATATGAGCCTCATTGGGTGAATGCATGAACCGGCTCAATATACTCACGATAGGACACATCGGTCTGGTATGTGCTAGGTAGATCAGTTTTCCAACCAACCTTTGATACCTTGCCATATCAACAGAATCACCTTTGGCACTTCCAAGTTTGAGGTTGCATTCCATTGGTGTGTTTGCTGGTCGAGCACCTTCCAATCCGGTCTCCTTTAGTAAATCCAAGGTATAATTTCTCTGTGTTAGCACCAATCCCTTAGAGGACCTTGCTACCTCCATACCCAGAAAGTGTCTCAGAGGTCCCAAGTCTTTGATTTCAAACTCTGATGCTAACTGTTTCTTGACCATACCTGCTTCTTCTTCATCATTCCCGGTCAGAATGATGTCATCCACATACACAATTAGAGCGATCGGTTTTCCACTTCCCGCATTTCTTTATAAACGAGTATGGTCAGACCTCCCCTGTACAAAGCCTATGCTCTTCATGAACCTCATGAATCTGTCAAACCAAGCCCTTGGACTCTGTTTAAGTCCATACAAGGACTTCTTGAGTTTACAAACCTTTTCTCCAAACTGTTTAGTAAATCCTGGAGGAGGGTCCATGTATACTTCCTCCTTTAGTTCTCCATGAAGAAAAGCATTCTTCACATCCAGTTGCATAAGAGGCCAATCTAAATTTACTGCCACAGATAGTAGAATCCTGATTGTATTGAGTTTGGCCACAGGTGAGAAAGTTTCTGAGTAGTCAATCCCATATGTTTGAGAGTACCCTTTAGCCACTAGCCTGGCCTTATGTCTCTCAATGTGTCCATCAGTGTTGTATTTAACTACAAATACCCACTTACAACCCACTGTTTTCCTTCCTTCTGGCAGGGTGATAGCTTCCCAAGTTCCATTCTTCTTCAGTGCCCTCATTTCTTCCAGGACTGCTTCCTTCCATTCAGGTACCATAAGAGCTTCATGGACATCTTTAGGTATTGTGGTAGATGATAGACTGGTAGTGAAGGCTTTAAATGAAGGTGACAGAGTGGCATAGGATAGATACCTGGCTATGGGATGTTGGGTGCATTTTCTGGTTGGTTTTCTGAGAGCTATGGGTAGGTCATCTTCTGGCTTTAGTGAGTCAGGTTGAGTTTTTTCTGAGTCTGGTTCAGGTTCACTTCCTGATGCAACATCTGTGTCATTTGCTTCCTCAGAGTGACTGTCTGTGTCAGTGACAGGCTCAGGGTTTTGTTGCTGTGTCTGCTCATTATTGGACTTATCTGCCTTCTTTGGATACTTCCTCACATAAGTTTTACCTTGGAAAGGTCTCTCCTTGAGAGGTTCTGGAGGATTTTTGACCTCATCCTCTGTTTGGATACCAGAATCAGAATCTAGGGTCTTACTGGTGTCTCTAAGTCTAAAATTCAAAAAATCATATTGTTCTTCAAACATATTTTCAGGCTCATGCACACTTGTATCCCTAGACTCCCCCTGAAATTGAACCTTATCAAAAAACATGTGTTCTTCTAGAAAGGTTACATCCATAGTGACAATAAACTTCCCAGTGTTGGTGTCAAGGCATTTATAGCCCTTTTGTGTGGGTGAGTATCCTAGAAAACAACATTTTTTGGATCTAGGTTCTAATTTCCTTGTTATAAGTGTGTACATAGGTCCGTGCACCCAAAAATCTTTAGAGGTAGTTTTCCAACAAGTTTGCTTTCGGGAAAAACACTTTGAAACGGACTTATGGGTGTCTTGAACCCTAATACTCTAGATGGAAGCCTCGTTGATTAGGTATGTGGTCGTAAGGACACTCTCCCCCGAATGTTTTTGGACATTTTGAAGTAAATAGGAGTGTCCTAGCAACCTCCAAGAAAGTGCTGTTTTTTCTCTCTCGCTACCCCATTTTGTTGTGGGGTTTTTACACAGGAACTCTGATGGATAATACCTTTTTCAGCCATGAATCCATCTAGGTATTGATTGAAATACTCTGTGCCATTGTCACTTCTTAAAATCTGAATTTGTGTGTGAAACTGATTGCTAATCATTTCATAAAATCTTTTAAAGATCATTTCTACCTCTGATTTTTCTTTCATTAAATATACCCATGTTAACCGTGTGTGATCATCTATGAGAGTAACAAACCACCTTTTTCCATTCAGTGTACTCACCCTAGATGGACCCCATACATCACTATGAATCATAGTGAATGGCTTGGAGGGAACATAGGGTTGAGCAGGATATGGTTGTCTGGTGAGTTTTGCAAGAATACAAGATTCACAATGAAAGTTCACACTTTTATTATTTGAAAATAATTCAGGAAATAACTTTTGCATATAAGGAAAACTGGGATGCCCTAATCTCCTATGTAAGACTAGAATCTGATTCTGATTTGACTGGGACCTTGTATGGTAGCTTCCTCTCTCAAGGTTCTCCTTTTGTGAGTCCATTCCAGATTCCAGCACATAGAGTCCTCCAATGAGCTTACACCTGCCAATCATCTTCCCCAAATCCTTGTCCTGAAACAGACAGTAATCTTTAGAGAAAACAGTTTCACAGTGTTGATCAAGTGTAAACTTACCTACTGACAAAAGGTTGCATGCTAGTTTAGGGACATGGAGGACTTCTTTTAGGGTAATGTTTGGTGCTACACAAATAGCTCCTTTCCCAGCAACAGTGGAAAAAGAACCATCTGCCAATCTGATTTTTTGATTTCCGAACATGGATAATAGTTTGAAAAAAGTTCGAGATCCCGGTCATGTGGTCGGTTGCTCCGAGTCAACTATCCACTCTGTTTTATGACTGCTTCCTAACAAGGCTAAAGATATATGGTTACCCGACTCAACCAAGGAACAGCTTGGTTTGGGTTTGCTTTGGAGAGTTGTGAGTTCGGCAATTTGCTCACCGCTCTAGTTGGTCTTGAGTGAATGGAAGCGATCTGTAGGATTTGATGACCCGAATCAACCGAGACCCGGTTTGCCTTCCCCCGATCGGTCCCCGGTTTGTGCCTTTGTTCTTCCAAGATGGCTTCCCATGGATACCCCAACATGTGTCCTTAGTGTGTCCAGTTTTCTTGCAGTGGTCACACTTAAGCCTCTGCCTGTCAGCCTTCCTTATTGACTCTGATCTACTTGCCACCATTGCAGATCCTTCCACTTCAGTGTGTCCATGAGTGCCCCCTGATTTGTGCATAATCCTTCTCCTGGATTCCTCCCTCCTTACTTCAGAAAAAGTCTCTCTGAGTGATGGTAATGGATTCCTACCCAGAATTCTCCCCCTGACTTCGTCTAAGGTTTGATCTAGTCCTGCCAGGAATGAGTATACTCTCTCATTTTCTTGTCTTTTGTGGAACTTTACACTATCTGCTGTGCATTCCCACTTGTCCTCGTGACATAGATCCAACTCCTGCCATAGGGTTACTATGTCATTATAGTAAGAGGTCACATCTCTTTCTCCTTGCCTCAAACTCCATAATTTTGTCTTGACTTCATAGATTTGAGATGTATTTTCAAGATCAGAATACATCTCCTTGACTGCATCCCAGATCTGTTTTGCTGACTTCAGGAACATGTGAGGTCTGGCAATGTTTGACTCCATAGAGTTTAGGAGCCAGGCCCTCACCATTGAGTCTTCAGATTTCCAGTTTTTGAATTTTGGATCATCTTCTGATGGAGCAGCCTCCTCTCCAGTTAGCAATCCCACTTTTCCTTTCCCATCGATGGTAAGAGTGATGGTTTGTGCCCATTCGAGATAATTTTTACCATCTAATCTCCTAGCAGGGAGTAGGATTGCCCCTGAATTCTTTGAATTATCATCACTGGTTAGGAGGCTGGTATTTCGAGTCTCCGTTCCAGTTCCAGATGATCCACTGTCGAGAGTGTTGCCCCCGACGACGGAAGTCCTTTCTCCGGTGAATGCTGCTCGATAGTTCATCGGATTAATTTTCTGGAAGTATTTTTGCTGTAAAGTGTCTCTGATACCATGTTAAAAAAGAAACCTTTTAGCATTGGCTTCTTGTTTTATTCATTCATAGGAACTTCTATTTATACAGCCAGAAAATAGGAAACTTAACCTCCTAGGACTCTAATCAACCAGCCTGTCAAGGCGTGTCAATATCAACAGAATCCCCTAATAAATGCCTTATAATCTGGCTACAATAATAACAATAATAATCAGAGAATATCTTAACAATAAATGTAAATCATTAAATTATTCTTTCAACAATAAATCTGTAAGGCTTTTGCCTGTATGGTAATCAGAGTAGAATGTCAGTAAGTTTTACATGATCAGACATAAGAGAGCTAAAGAATTATAATTGATGGTGATGCCACGTATCCTTCCATTCTTTGCCACCTTCCTATTTATTTTAGTATATATACGCAATTTCTTCACCATCTGTTCAGTCATCCCGTGTAAACTACAAACCTATAGTGGGAGAATCTGCTTAATCATCCAACTAATGCTCCCTAATTTGCTCCATTGTTGTTCTTTATCCCTTATCCCCCCGCATTTTTTCACTGCACTCAAGGATTATATTGAAGTCACGGATTACCAACCAAGCCATCCCATTTTATAGCATCTTCAGGAATCTTATGGTTCTCCATATATATGAATTTCCATCTATACCATTTTATCCATAGATAATTTACTACAAGAAAAGCTTCTTACATTCTATGACTTGAAGAATACAATTGATCAACTGTGTTATCCTGTCATATGTTAAGACATGTGGATCTTAGCAGAGTCAAATACCTCAAATATATTGACAATATAGCCCAATTTTGTGTTGAATTAATCTCCTCGTCCCTGTGTTATAGGCACACAACTCTCCATTTAACCAACCCAGCGGCGAAAGGTCGGACCATTTAATTTTTCCTTCTCAGTCTTTGATCCCACAATCAGAGCCCATGTTAGTTTCCCAGGATTACCTTTTGCATAGGTGTCACTGAGTAAAGCCCATCCAGCATAGAAGCATAGGCCAAAAATATAAGCTTTGTATTACTCAGATCTCTGTTTGGCACGGGAAATCCAGTCCCTGCACAGAACTGCTGGAAGCCACACGTTTGAGGAATGGTGCACGTTAGCGCAATAACTGTTTGCCAACATATTTTATGTACATAACAATCTAGGGTGAGGAGAGAGTGTTTTAGGCTGGAGAGAAGGTCCATAGCCTTTTCACTTTAAAACTTGATTATCATTCAACTATTGAATGATGTAGTGTTTGTTGCATTTTATGCCTGATGCCATCATGTGTTATAATGTCTTCAAATCAATGGTCATGGTCTATTAAACACTATTTACTTGAGAGAAACCTCCTTCTTGCCCTAGCTTGTGAACAATGTATGTCTCCCCCTTTTAGCCCATCTTCTCCCTGGCATGGCACTGCAGGTTGTGGAAGCATTTCTCTGCCTAGGACTATTCTTTAGGAATAGGCTGTTGCAACCAGAAGTCATTTCCTTGCTTTGATTTCCTTAGCATCATCCTACATTCCTACTCCTTCCACCTTTCTGACTCTCGTGTGGAGCTTTTTCGTCTTCGTTTCTAGTCTCCAGTTACAGTATGCTTTGATTGCATGTCACACAATTATGAGCTTTCTTTGTACTTGTCTTCACTAGCAATATTCTAATCTCTTTTTCCCTCATTTGACTATGTGTCTGCTTTCTTTTCTTCCTAGCATTCATCTTTTGTTACAAAGGATCTACTCGCTTGATAATAGATTCAACTGCTTGAATTTGTGACTTTCTTTTTTGTACGTTCTCATCCAATGGCTTGGAATATGCTTTAATACAACGATTTCCTTGCATACACTGCATTTTGGAAGTTTAGAATAACAAAAAAAATCTGCGCATAAACATTGGACACTCATGTAGTTTTCATCTTCGAATATTTGGACCAATGAAAGTTGTCTCAGTTGTATTGGCTCTTGGACTGAATTCACTCACAGCATGTTGATTTAATGGCACAACTTGGAAATCACAACACGCCTCACTAACTGAACATCGAGCATCTAAAACTCAATTCTTTAGTTGTTTCTCTCTTGATAGTTTGTGACTTAAATGTTTCTTGTTTCATGCCAGGGTATAAATTTACTGTTTCATAGATTTATCTGGATGCCAATATATGCCGGTAATTATGGTCTTTACTGTGTCATGACATTTTTGGCCTTATCAGGGTGTAGGTTTTATGTTGGCTCTATTAGGATGCCAAGAGGACACAATCGCTGTTCTTCTACCATCATTAGTGAATTTGGGACTTCCAACCCTTCTAGTTAATCTTTTGGACTTCGAGATAAAGAAACTGACCGAGGAGGAAAATTATGAGAGGTATACTTTTTTTCATTCAAAATGTTTTACTCATCAGTATTAAATTACATATGGAACGGTGATCAAGCTACCCTATAAACCTTATTTTCTCTCTCATAAAAGCATTAGATAAGGTTTGCTATAGTATTGGAATTTTGGCATTACTTTTACGTAGATTTCTGTTGACTGAACCGGTGGTTCAGGTGCTGTGTTTTAGATAAAGTTCTTGAGGCTATTGAAGCCCTTTCTGGATGTGAGGAATTTTCATCACAAATATACGGAAATAAGGAACTTTTCAAGCTACTCATCGACTTGGTCAAGCTTCCTAGTAAAAGTGAGGTATATTATCTGTTCAACACTTTGTTATGATAGTAGTTATCATGTGTTTATCGTTTTCTTTTTTTAAGTGCTTGCTTGATAATTGTGTAAAATAAAATGAAAGGACTGTTAGTCAATCTGTGGTTTTCTTTGGCCGCAGGTTTGTAGTTCATGCGTAAGTGCTGCGGTTTTGATTGCCAATATTCTTCATGCTACAGCAGATATGGCTTCAGAAATTGCAGTAGGTACAAAATTGGCATTCGTCTTTTTTCAATTGATTCTTGGTATGTAAAAAAAGAAAAAGGGTAAATGCTATTTACCCCTTTGGTTTGACATGTATTGAGAGAACCCTCCCACACGCAAACTATTCTACCTTTTTGCAAACCATGGACTTAATTGTGTTTTCCGGCAAAACCAGTACTTTCTGGTGAAGCCACATGGGGCAAAAGGTAGAAGAATATTATCCATAAAATGAGCCCTTTAAGTGAGACTACACGGGGCAAAATATACAGTATTAAACGGAAAACACGATTAGCTTTTTCGTATGTCAAACCACAGGAAGCCAAAAGGTATTTACCCCCGTAAGAATAAAAGGACTCGTTTCAATACAAAACCGCCATAACACTGAGGAGATTTGTCCAGATATGGGTTTTCTACAGGGCATTTTGAGTATATTCCCTTTCACAAGTGATGACTCTGAAGCAAGAAGTGCATTGTGGAGTATCATTGCCAGAATATTGAAATGTATCAAAGAAAGCGCAATGAACACAACAGATCTAGAGAGGTGTGTCACCGTTCTCGGGAGCAATCATGATGTAATTGACGATGCACTCCTTGACCATCAAGTTGAGGACGACTCCAATGAGGAAGGCAATGACTTGACTGCCAGAACCATAGCTGTATCCTTCACATTATATTTACATAAAATGCCCTTAAGATCTTCGACTATATACCCTTCTGCAAATGTTCGTAGTATATGTTTTTCTGATGGGTCTTTTTTTGTCATTGTACTTGTACTCCTTTACTAGCCGAATAGCTGAAACAGATTGTCGATATTTTACGTGAATGGAAGTCATTGAAGGCAAGTGGTCAGGTAATCGATTGTTCGGATCGCAACCGTGTGAATGATGAAGATGTTGATCGACTTTTTGAATGTTGCTGTAGATTTATATAGAGACACGTTGTAGCAGTAGATATATGTAGTGAACAATCTTCCTCTTTTTGTTCATTATTATATGTTTAACTAGTGGAGGCAACGTGCTATGCACGTTTTTGCCCTCCAGTTTGATGAATCTTCGCGTGCGTAAATTATATATGTAATTGCAAGGCTTTGGTTAGACATGGATAAACGCATTTACATTGTTAAAACTGATGTACTAAGCTTATATCAAAACAGTTACAAAACATGCCAAAGTGTGTTTTAGGCTAAATAGTTTGTGTTTCGTAACCGTTTGTGTGTTCGTTTGTCGGTGTGTAGGAAGGGTGATAGGCTAGGGTTAATTGGGGTGGAATCGTTTGCGATTAATGTACGAAAGTTGGTGCCTCATTATGTTTTTAGGGTGTTGCTGGTGGTTCTGGGTTGGTCGTCAGACCCGCCTTTGTTCTTTGTGTGGGGATTTCGTGACGTTGGCGGCTGTCTCCGAGGCACCTGCGTCCTTGCTGGTTCCATCTTTCTGTTGGCGGAGTTGCCCACCTTAAACGAACGCTTCCTATAAACGAACCCTTCACATGTCCCGGTCGTTTCCTTCTTCTACAAATGGCAAACAAAGTAAAAAATTTAGTAGCAAACACTACATACCTCAGTTTTTCATATCATATATCCAATGAAACACAACTAACCCGATGAAGAAGTGGCCTTCGTTTCTGATACCGCATACGAATCGTTGTGTGCCCGGTTGATCCCCAGCAAAGTTTCAACCACTAACGTTGACGCATTTGCTTCCGATAATTGCACGTCGTCCAACATAACTTTTTAAAAAGTTGGCAATTGGTGCTTCCATCGATATAAAAGCGGCAACAACGCAAAAATTGACTTCCTATGATCGACTAAGCCAAACAATAACCGAACAATTAGCAATAAATCCGGTAAATCATGTAAACAAATTGATTGGAAATAAAACCGAATGAGCCTAAATTCCTGGCGCTTTATCGGGCCCCGTGTTGTATCTATAGATATGTATATGAATGAAGTGATATTGACAATGATCTATGAAAAATAGCAGAAAAAGCACCCAGTGTTCTTCATACAAAAAAATTGGGTAAAGAAATGAATGAAAATCATGCACTACAATTCATTGCAGTTGCTTTGTATCTAGATATGTGCATCTAGGTTAATAAAAGGGTAATATTGTCAATGAAATCCACTTTTGGTCGTTAATACTCAGGAAAAATAAGTCATGAATGCCAAAAAAAGGCTTTTCAGCTTTTCTTTCTCTTTTAAGAAGTTCTCAAATCAATCTTCATGACAAAAACACGCTTTTCCTTTCTCTTTTAAAAAAATGGCGACAGAACCTAGATCCCAGATGTGGATTCAAAACCTAAGGTTCACAGCATACAAAATATTTAAACAATCATAGCCCCATTCATAATTGGATTAATACAACAATTTCAAGTTCTAAAAGGTGAAAAAGAAAATTGAAGTCAAATGAAGGAGAATAACATACCATGAAATTCAATGAGGACAAGAGCTGATGAAGTCCAAGTGTGATGGTTTCCGTTCTTTTCTTGCCGGGCTTTGCCCGGATAAATCCCTTTAACCCAAAGCTTCACCGGGTAATTAAAATTTCCCGGTGGAGACAGCTAAACAAATCCTGCTTACACACATGAATGAGATGAGGAAAACATTCAGTTGGAGCACCATCCGACAAGTTTTCTAATTCCTGCGAAGAAAGATCAATCGACTTACCTAAAATAGTGTAAGAGTGAGATTGTAAAGGGATTCATACCTTGAAAATATTCGCGATCGGGATATGGAGGTAACAATGATATTGTCAATGTCTCCGGCAAGAAAGTAGTTTTTGCCTCCTTTCCGGCAAGCTAATTCTCCTTTTCATCTTCTCTGGCGCAAGAAGCAAAGATATACAGAGAAGACACTGTGAGAAACAAAACCTCAACAAATGTGAAAAGGAAAAAATGAATGGACACTGAGAAGAACAGCCACCAGGAGCAGAATCACCGCGACCGCCGCCATCTATGCCGACATCAACGATTCGGCACAACAAAGAAAGAAAGAAAAATTATCAATAAGAACATCATCATTTTACCTGTGACGGTAAGGAAAAAATTGACAAAGAATGATAATCTCTCAAAAAGAATCAAGATGGGATGAGAACAAATAGATTCATCACATGAGTCTAGAGATTTTTGGAGAAGATGATGACAGAGTAAATATGATGAGAGATAGTAGAGAAGAGAGATGATCAGATGAAACCGGTGAGGAGATGAAATTATGAATCTGGTAGCTCAATGGGTTTCGTTTTTATTTCAAAGCAACAAAGACCAGATAACAATGAGTAAAATGAATCTAGCAAACCTGAGAATTAGAAATGCATTCAAGTTGCGCAAAGGCAAGTGTAAAGTTCTATAATCTTATTTATTCAACAATACACTTAGAACTTACATAATCCTTTTAGCGTAATCAATGTCCATTGATCATACATATATGTATAGAGTGTAAAACCAGGATTAAGCATTGGGATAAGTCTCCAAATATCCAGACCCTGATTTCCAACCACTGATCTATTTGTAGCTTTAACATTTTAAGCACAAGGCCATGGGCGAAATACTTCAACATCCTCCCCACTTCATGAATTACAATGAAGATGCTTGGTATAAGTACTTCTGCATCACATTTTATACAATCATTGTCCTGGTTAACATAAACAAAAGTAAGTAAGAATGTAAATGTCAAACTTGTATATTTTTCTATTTTCCAGAATACGGGAGGTTGTTTACACAAAATAAAACCCTGACTTACTAAACCGTCTTCGACAAGCCAGAGGAACGTAAAATAAAAGAATGGTGGCAGCAAGTATGTATGTAACAAAAGGACATAAAACTCTCAACTATTTGATTGAAGAACTTTCAAACAAATAAACTAAATTCTGAACCAGACTCCCATCCATGCTGAGGACTTGAAATTGTAGAGTCCATCAGTGAACCATGGACATTGCAAGTCATTTAAGCCTGAGCGGTGGCATACGAACTTCTTTTCAAATCAAAACGGCTGATTAGGTGAATAAGGATTTTATAGGCTTTGGAATATAGCTCTCACTCTTGTTTTCTGAATCTGCCGATAGCAAATATCCGAGTCTTGGTAATTCCTAATCCTAAATCGTTAACCTATATCTATTAATATAATGTAGAACATAAGCCTTCCAAGTTTCAACAAGAGATTTTGAGCTTATTTGAAAAAGAAAACCTACACAACCAACATTTAAGGTGCTATAGGATTAGCCACCTTAAACAAACCCAGATCAAGATTGAACCAATCCATTATCTTGTGTTGATGATTATCCATACAAAAGAATATGTGCATATTAGCTGGTCCAATTCTGCCTTACCTAGCTTGAGCAGAAAAATGCATGTAGCAGGCATTTTATTATGCTGCAAAAAATAAAGGTACGATTGGGAGTGGAAATGGTGTGGACAAGAAGACATACACCTATGAACGTCGGCACTCGCTCGTAACAAACTTTCGTAATCAAATTCTAAAGCGTACCAAAATCTAAACTAACCCATTTTTCAATTTTATTTCGTACTCGTTATCACCTTAGTCTTCTACATGGATATAATTTTTTTCGGTATTATAGATGACCGCTTGAATGTGCTTTTGGCGACATGCGTTTGTTAGAATCCATGTTTGTGAGTAAGAGCCACCCAAACGGTCCATTAACACTTGGATGTAAAATAAATTCACCAAGATTACCCATTCACAAAAGGTTAAATCGGGAAATTGAAGAGCAATCTAATATGAAGCAGATTGGAACGGAGAAGCAACATAATAGTGGCAATTACCTTTGTGCCGTCATCGCAGAAAGCAAGGAAAAAAAATTTAGGACGACCACCCGTTAGCATCTCCGCATCTATTTGATCTTTTGCCGCCGTCGCCGTCGATTAACTGTGACACAAAAAGAACAAAAAAAAAATATGAATAATCAAACGACGAAGAGATTATAGGGAGGCAAAAATGAGGAAGCCACGCATCTAGGAGGAGAAGGTGCACAGCACCGTCTGTCCCTACATCGTCCGACCCTGCAAAATACACAACGAAGAAGAAACGGAAAATCAATTGTCCATTAAATTGAAAGAAAAGGTTTGCCAGAAAATGAAGAAACAATTAACGGCAAAACAGAGTGAATGAAGAAGAGAAACAAAGAAGAGATCGGAGACCAGGAAATGAGAAGAGATGAAAAATCGGGAAGGTCGTCGAGGAAGGTAGAAATGATAGATTAGGCGGTGGTGGTGAGGATTTTGTCTGGGGATGTAAATGAAGGACACTGGATCAGAATAGCGGTGATACACGTGTTTGTTTGATGAGAACTTAACCCGGAAAAAAAAAAAAAAAAAAAACAAACTTGTGATCAAAACGACGTCGTATTACTCCCCCAAAAAAAAAAAAAAAAAAAAAAACCACTAAAAGACAAAATTAGTGGTAGTACAGGGATGCAAATTTAATTAGTTACTACTAAGTATGATGAGGGACCTAATTTCTGGTTTTAAATGACATAAGGTTTGTATGTATTGTAATCTAGTGGTATCACTGAGTGGATAAATTTCTAGCAGTACGGTTGTACTAGACCGAGTATCAGGACATCATACCGACAGGTCAAATATAAGCTCAACGTTCGCCTTTGCAGATATCGAATGAATGTCTGTTTCCGACCTGTGTAAAGCCGAACATAACCCGAAGTATGATGTCAGTGTCGATAATCAGGGCCGGCCCTATCACAAGCCAGGCGAGCCAGTCGGCTTGGCCCAATGAATCCCGATAGGCCCAATCGGTACATGTTTTGCTTATCCGAAATTTTTTTTTATAGAGTTAATCCGATCGATTTATAAAAAAAATCGTATATTAAAAAGCCCGATTTTGATAACAAATAGGCCCGATTCTTTAAAAAAAAAAAAAATACCCAACCCAATAAAAAAATTTATATATAGGCCCGATTCTTTAAAAAAAATATCCAACCCAATAAAACAATTTATATGTTCTTAAATGTTACTTCACGAAGAAAGTAGCGGATAAAAAGAATTCGAAAAAAATTGAGCGTGCTTTATATATTGAAGACAAATAGGCTAGTCATAAAGGGAAAAAAATAAGGGAAATCAGCATAAATCAAAGGATAAACACACTTACGAATGGGCAACTTCTGTAGGCTGTAGCCTTTTTCTTTCCAAATACATATCTGATATCCCATCATCGCCGGCGGCACACGACAGGGCAGCTGGGCAGGGCAGGGCAGCGGCGGCGCAGGTACTTCTTCTCCTTCCTGGCTTCCTCCTCCACTCCAATCAATCCAATCCAATCCAATCAATCCAATCCTTCCTGGCTTCTTCTTGTTTGATTTGAATGAAAGCGCAAAAGATGATGAAGGTTTGAAGAATTCTTGTAAGAATCTTGCAACAAAGTTGAAAAATGGTGAACATGAGGATGTTGATTGGGAAGAGTTGTATTATGAGTTACAACTTCTTGTACATGTTTTGCCCGAAGAAGCGGATGAACCTCTCCAAATTTTGAAATTCTTGAAAACATTTGATCTAAGTTATGTAAACACGGAGATTGTTTACCGAATATTGTTGACTATTCCGGTAACGGTTGCCGTATCCGAGTGAACGGAGTTTTTCGATGTTGAAGCTAATAAAGAACCATCTTCGAAGCACGATGAGTCAAGAACGCTTGAATGGGTTAGCGATAATATCGATTGAGCAAAAATTGGTTGATGAAATTGATGATTATACATTGATTAGTGATTTCGCTCTCAAATGCGCTTCAAGAAAGATTGTTGAATTAGTATTTAGTATTAATATATATGTATGTTTTGTGTTTGCATTATGAATTTGATGTTTGTATATGAATGTATTAGAAAAAAAATTGTATTTTCGGTCGATTTTTTTTTTTTTTTTACATGCGCAATAATTTTTTTTAACTTAATTTTTTTTTTTAACTTCTACTTAAAAAAACGTAGGGACCGGCCTGTCGATAATAATGCACCAAACTTAACCCTTTGACTTGAACACATAACCTTGTGTTATTGGGTCAGAAATTGTTTGGCTGGAGTTGAGAAATTTAGGCTCAATGCAACTGAAATGCAAGACAGTGGGTGGGTTCATGGGCTACATAATATGAAGTCTGGAAATTGATACATCCATAACATCAAGTATTTTTCTTATTATTTAAACTTTTAATGTGGTGTGGGTCTGGCTTTTTTATTTTTTATTATTGAAAACGTCAATTTTTTTTTAAAAGGTGACCCACATCAGTAGTTTGAACTACACATTCATGTTATGGGTAATGTCCTTATCATTCCGATGGATCATTTATGATCGTTTCTTATTTTCACACAACAAGAATAGCATTTTCCTTGGCGTGTTTTAGGTAAACTTGCATCTCTCTGCACTAAAATTAAAGTTGAATTGAGATGTGGAAAACCCTTATTTAAAAAAACGTGGCTTCCCTTCTGGAAAAAGAAAATTGAATTTTATCGACAATAAGTATTTACTATCGACATCTTTTTTTAATTATTTTTTATTTACTTTCGGCACCATAAATGTATTTCTTTTTATTACTTTCGACAACACACCGGGAACGTCATTGCCCCGACGTTCCTTTTTGATAATTATGTTTGTGGACTACGTTTTTTACCCGTGACACTTTTATAACTATAACGGACGTTCATTTTCGATAATATTTTCAGTGGACTATGTTTTTCACCCGTAACACTTTTATAACTATAACATCAGTTTCAGCGACTTTATTATATAAAACTAACGTCAGCGCGAGTGACGTTATTATCGAAAACTAATAGTTATTTTTAAAAAAAATAATCGTGCTTTTGAAGTACTTTTTTATAGTGCTGAAAGCAATTATGATGACAATTGTAAAGTTGTAGTGTCGATAGAAGCCGCCTAAAAAAATAAAAATTTAACCCTTCCAAAAATAAAACAAAAAAAAAAAACTCGTTGTAGTAGACATTTTTACCTTTTTATTTATGTATTTCTTTCTAGCCCAAAATGTTACTATCAAACAATATATATATATATATATATATATATATATATATATATATATATATATATATATATATATATATCGATTATGTTTGTAAACATTTTTATAGATAAATCAATATACAACATAACTATAACACATAAGTCATTGTTGAATCTAATATATACTTTAAAGAATATTTATAGAGTGGGTCATTACAATAGTTCTTCTAATTCGTTGGCAGTATGACGTTTGAAGATTGCATTATATTTTGTTATTTATGCATTTGAACTTGATTTTTTATACCTTAGAGCAATCACATCAGATTCTCTTCACGAATACATTATATTGCAGTTTTAAATACACGTTCTTTTCTTAGTTTACAGAATCTCTATCCAAGATGAAATGCATCAGATTCTCTATTTTAGATAATGTGATAGATATAAAGAAAAATTTACAGAATCTGAATGAATACGGTAAATGTAAAGAAAAATTTATATAATCTGTATTTTACAGTAAAAAATAGAGTATCTGATTTAGTGTTTTTCACCAAGTGTTCTTAATGAGTCAAATTCGAGTCGAGTACGAGCTGAAAGACAAAAATACGTTCAGCAAATCAAACTCGAACATGAGCTGAAACAATTTTTCTTTATAAATAAGTCAAACTTGAACATAGTTTTTAGTTAGTTTAATAAACAAATGATCGCAAATGAACTCGTTCCATATACAAATTGTGACACCCAAATTTGTAAGACATCGTTATAGGCTTGTATTTTAACGTTCATTTTACATGTCTACATTATCATATTTTATAAGTTTCTTTTTGTGATACTTGATTTCCTTAAAAAGAGAACATCTACTTAACTCAAAGTAATATGCGTATTATATTGATATATGTATGAATATTATAAGTATGTGCATCGTATGTATATATTACACATATATATATGTATATATATAGGATATATGTATATATTGTGTTGTATACCTTGGATAGTTGGATCCCGGGAAATTCTAACCTAAGGACTCCAACATAGGAAGTGATCCATGTGGTACAATCTGAAACACACAATTTCGTTACAGAATAAAATTATGTGGTTCAGATTGTGCCATACGGATCACTCTCTATATTGGAGTCTCCATAATAGAACCTCCCATTAGATCCCTGTCTTTAATTTGGCAAGTAGGGGTAACGTGGCTGCTAGCGGGGAGTTTAGTCATATTAACATACAGGTGGCAGGTGGAAGGTGGACTACTAATCACCCCCCATCCCATCACCCCCCGTCCCATCATTGGTTTTTTTTTTTTCTTTCTTTTGTAAAATGTTTTACCAATTTTTTTTTTTAACTTTTTTTTTAAACTTAATTTGTATTTTGTTGTTTTTATTTTATAATTGAAAATTTTGTATAAATTTTTAACACGCATTTTTTTTATATTATTATGTTATTGAAATTTAGTAAATAAAATCAATAAAACGAGTGTAGTATTGATAATCACATTTCTCTATCATTTTTATTCACAACCACTTATTCAGATTTTTTTTATCTTCAATTCTTACCACCCATTTTTCTATCATTTTTTTTCATAACCACTCATTTAGATTCTTCTTATCTTCAATCCTACTCCTTCTTATCTTCAATCATACCCCTTCTTATCTTCTTATCATCAACTCTAACCACACATTCAGATTTTCTCATTATCATCTCATCTTCAATTTCTCTATATATTGGACTCATTTCACTTACTAAAAAATCATCATAATTTCTCCAACTTTTTCATACATACTCATTCAACACATATTCAATTGATTTCGTAATTCATAACATGGATTCCTACAATTCATCATTCTTTGGTACTTCGTCATTTGAAAATAATTTTACAAATGATGTTCCTAGTGGGGATAGTTGGCCAGTTGGAAACGATTCATCATTCTTTGGTAGTTCGTCATTTGAAAATGATTTTACAAATGATGTTCCTAGTGGGGATAGTTGGCCAGTTGGAAACGATTTTACGAATGATTTTCCTAATGGGGAGAGCATCCCCAACATTGAGCGTGATTACACAGCCGAATTTACAACTAATCAGGTTAGTTATCGTTGTTGTTATTTTCCACATTCGTTACTTATTTTCATTTTAGATAGTATAATATTGTTCTTATACTTCAATTTTTCTATAGATATTTGAAAGTAGAGATGTCATGCTAGATTGGGCTCGGAGAGTTGGTAATGAAAATGGTTTTGTGATTATCATAGATAAATCGTGTAGTAAAAATGGAAATAAAATGCCGAGATGCACTCTTATTTGTGGAAAAGGAGGATTGTATAAACCGCCACGCGAAGGGCATACAATGAGTAGGGATACAGGAACGTATAAACGTGGTTGCCCATTTAAGCTTCGAGGTGTAGCACAACCACCACACGGTGTGAAGTGGAGTTTGAAGGTTGTTCATGGTTTTCATAACCATGAAGCAGCTGAAAGTTTAGAGGGATTTGAGTTTCCTTCAAGGTTGACCGCAACCCAGAAACAATTAGTGCGTGACATGTCCAATAGTACTGCTCATCGAGAAATTCTTAGTGTGATGAAACAACAAGACCCATCAATTACTACAGGAATTAGGAGTATTTACAATGTCAAAGCACTGTATAAGAAAGAGCAGTTGGAGGGTTTATCTGAAGCTGGGTACGTTTTAAGAGAATTAAATGTTAAAAAATACATGTACGACTTTATGTGAATTTTTCGTCGGTTTTAATTATTGACGCCACGTACAAGATCAATGAGTATGGGATACCGCTCGTAGAGATTGTGGGTATCACATCCACAATGCAAACTTACTCTATTATGTTTACATATTTGAGTAATGAGACGACAGAGCAATTTGTATGTGTATTTGACACGTTAAAAGAATGGATGGTCTTAAAAGGAGTAGCGTTTTCACCGGTGGTTGTTTCAGATTGGGATCTAGCGCTTCTTGGTGCATTAGAGAATGTTTTCCATTCGCGCATCACATCCTTTGTATTTGGTATATAAATCAGTGTGTAATGAAGAAGTGCAGACCTATGCTTGGTAAAAGATGGATCGAATTTAACAATGCATGGCACTCGATTATTCATTCACAGAGTGTGGAGACTTTAGATTTCAGGTGGAATGCCATGTTAACTGACTTTTCAAAATTCGCCAAAGCCACAACATACATTTGGAATACATGGTTATATCTTTACAAGGAGCGGTTCGTTGATGTGTATGGAGACAAAGTTATGCACCTCGAAAGCAATTCAAGTCAAAGGTAACTTTCTAATATCCACTATTTATTCATTATCCTACACTATAGAATATTGCACGTAATATTCCTATTTAACACAATGTATGATTAAAATACAGGGTGGAGTCTGCGCATGCGAGACTCAAACGATACTTCGGGGATACTTCGGCATCGCTTTCAACATCCTATCAAAAAATAGAAAAGATGTTGACTGCTCAATTTGGGGATATTCAAAGTTCATTCCAGAAATCTTTGAGTTTTCCACAACATCGACATGTACGTGACACAATTTATAGTGAAATCAGATATTGCATTTCATTAGAAGCAATGGACTTAATCGATAAACAGATAAAAGTTGCTGATAAACATCGTCTTTCCGAAGAAGATCTTTGCAATTACAAGATCAAACTGACACACGGATTGCCGTGCGCTCACGATATTGCAATGTTTCGTCTTGCTGGCATGCCGATTCCGCAAAATTATATCCATATTCACTGGCGTACATTGTCCATGCGAGCCCTCGAGCGTACGGATGAGGGAGTACAACCCGACAAGGCAGCTCAGCTTATGGAAAGATTAAATGAAATGGAACCCGCTAGTCGAGATTCTATGATTGACAGGTTTTTCGATATGGCAGATCCATCTCGTTGTACAGTTCGACCCCCGGCATACAACACAAAACAAAAGGGTCGACCTACAAGAAGGGATGAGCAGAACATTGGCCGCAGGTAGACCCGGCCAAATGGTGGAACCGGAACCGCCGGTTTGCAACAGTGCCGGTTTCTGCCGGTTTGTCGAACCGGCGGTTTGACGAACCGCCGGTTGGACGAACCGCCGGTTTGAAAAACCGGCGGTATACTATTCAAAACCGCCGGTTTTGCCGGTTTGGGCCGGTTCCGGTTTACCCCGGTTTGCTCCCGGTTCAGATCACGGTTCCGGCCACGGTTTTAAAATTTCATAAATTTTTTTTTCTTTTCATTTTCACATAATACTTATTATTTTCACTATAATAACAAATTATTATTCTTTTCACTATAATTACTAAAGCGAGAGTAATATATATATTTTTTAAATAGTTTTCTATTCGGTTTTAAAAATAATATTAATATTGTGTTATTTTATTTATTTGTAAATAATGTTATTTTTAGAAAAATGTGTTATTTTTTCAACGCTTGTACCGGTAATTCGGTTGCCTACGTATTTTTTATATGTAATCGTGTCGGAGGCACAACACATATAAAAAAAATCAAAGCGAACGTAGTTCTTATTGTTTATTTTTTAGTATTTTATAGTTTGTTTTAAAGGTTTTTATAGTAATAAGAACATGTATATCTCGTACCATGTCTCATTATCTATATGTTATATAGTATAGTTTAAAAAATGTAAATGTGATTATAAAATAAATTATTTTTAGATTTATGAAATTATAAAATAAATTATATAAAACACATAAAACTTGAATAACAAATAAAATAGGTTCATTGAATAATAAATAAACTACATCATACTCTTTTATTCGTATAAGATAGGTTCGTTGGGTCCAGAAAGGTTGTCTGTATCATATTGCGGTACCCTGAATTCTCTGGCAAAAGCGGTGATAAGAAATGGAAAGAAAATATAATCATCGCCTGCATGGCCCATAGCTATCTGGCCAATTCTTTCCACGATGTATTGGCCTACATCTATTAGCTCATTCGTAAGAAAAGCATACGCCGTACATCTCAATGGTCGGTTCAATGTGGTTTACAGTACCATGAAGGTGATAGGCAAGAAACAAAATCACCATCCGAACGACTTCAGGGGTCCATCTACGAGGGTAATGTTGACCGCTCCTTCTAACCATAGCTGCCCAGAGGTGAGTCTCACCAAAATGTCGTACCATGTTAGCATGCAATCTTTCAGTCCAATGGAACGGTCTGAAAAAATCAACATCATGAGGGATATCTTCAAGTAAATAATACCGGTTGATCCAACGCGGTGTGAATTGGACGCGTACACCACGCCATGTGAATTCTCTTGTTACATTTCCTGTTGTAGCAACAATTGCGTAGAACTCACGAACGACTGAGCGATTCATCTCGTAATTAACTGGGGTGGGGGTCAGTGACGAACCCATACCACCCTACACTTTCCACCATTTCCGTAATCTCAAAAGGTAGACTTTCCCATGCCAATCTCCGTTCACCAACAATAGCTCTACCCATTCGCCACGGTACTCGATAAATTGATCGTATGATGTGAATCGAGTCTCGTAAGGATGTTCGTCCCATGGCACACCACCGTCATCCTCATCGGTAATTATAGGGGCATGTGGATTATTCATTGTTAAATATTAAAAATTAATTATCCAACTATCTATTCAGACTATAAGAAGTATACGAATAAATGAGAACAACTTAAAATTTCGGATTACATATAACGGTTATAAAAAAATTAAATTAACTAACCAATTTTACTTATAACTAAAACCGAATTGAAGTAACGATTAAATCAGAACAACTTCAAATTTCGGTCTAGTAAAGTAAATTTGATTATAAAATTTAATTTTTTTTTACACTTGCAAAAAAATTAGTTGAATAAAATACAAAACCAAATTTACTTATAACTAAAACCGTATTGAAGTAACGATTAAATCAGAACAACTTAAAAAATCGGTATCGTAAAGTAAATTTGACTGTTGTTTTTAACAACTAAACAAACTTGATAATCAAAGAATTGAATAGAAGATGTAAGAATTGAGTAGAAGATTTAAGAATTGAGATGTAGAGATTGGTGTAGGAATTTTTGTATGAAATGGGTGGTATTTATAGAAAATTTTGGAAGAGTTTGGAAAAAAAATAAATTATATAGCCGTTGCTAGAAAATAGCCGTTGGACGGTTCCGGTTCCGGTTCAGGTTCCAGTTCCGGTTCCGGCCGGTTTCAAAAATCCGGTTCAAACCGGAGGTTCCGGTTCCAAATATATCAAACCGGCGGTTCCGATTAACCGTGGCCACCTCTAGCCGCAGGCCTTTCTTTTCAATACCCACTTCAGAAAAGAAGGTACCATATATTCCGAATTCTCAACACTACTCGAAAAAGGGACTTCAATGACGGGAATTTAATGACGGGTCGAAATTACGTCATTAAATGGTACTTATAATGACGGGACCTAAATTGTTTTGTTGTGTGATGACCAAATATCAATTCCCGTCATTAGTGATCGTGTTTCCCATCATTATCTGTCCAATAAAATTATTCCCATCATTATTTACATAATTCTTAAATAAAAATAATCAGATCCACCCCATTATCATCTTTTTTTGAAAAATCATTATCATCTTTATCCTATATTCCTATCCATTCATTCCTAAAAAAAACTATTACATTTCTCGTTCCCTCCCTCAGCCTTCACGCCGATAACCTAAACCCAATTCTCTACCCATCGCCGCCGCTTTGTTCTTCATTACCGCCGCCGCCGCCGCCGCCGTTTTGTTCTTCAATACCGCCGCTGATGCTACTACTTATGTCTTCGAACCTTGAACATTCGATACACGCTTACAACCAAAACCCTTTGTTCAATACTCTTCATCGCCACTCTGTTCTTCTCTTCTCCGCCGCTCTGTAATTTGTATCTCGCAAAATTAGCGAGTCAACAAAGGAAAGGTGTGATGTTCTCTTTGTGCCCCGCAACGCGTGAAGAATATTAAGGTGGATGTTAAGAAGCGACGAAGGTGAGTGAGATTGCGGGTCAAGATCGAATCAGGTCGTTGAGAAGCCAGTGGGGCGATTGAGTTAAACCTAAGCTGGTTGATGTGTGGGCTAAGCATTTTGACACCATCACTTGTTTTCAGGTAGAAATTTCGAACTCTTGCTACTTTTACCTTTTAATTACAACAAGGTACGAAATTCAAGAGTTCTTGCCAATTTTTACCTATTAATTTGATACTTTTACTTGAAGAGATAGCAAAGATTGAGAGAGGTACTACATAGAAGAGTAATATTCATTTGGCCTTAGGAAATGGACAAAGAGGAGCACAATGTATACAGAGAAGAGATCCCGGACGACGGCGAAATTGAAGCAGATGGGGAAACTCATCAGGCCAAAGATGACATGTATGGTGCCAATCATGAAGCTGTTAAGGTGTTGTAAAACTTTAAGTAAATGCAGTGTTTTACATATCCTGTGTGGGACTTGTGCATTAGTGATTACTAATAATCATTTTTATCTTAGATGCCACTTGAATAACCATACAATAGACAGGAATTATTTGTGAAGATCCTAATAATTTAAACAGGAATTGTGCACAAGATAAAAAGTCTTCAATGACTTGTGCATTGTTTAAATTATTTGTGAAGATCCTAAGAAATTGCATTCCATTATCCGTGGATTGTTTCTCATTGATCTGATATGAAGGTCACTAGCAATCTGAAACTTGAGTAATTTTACATCCCTGTTTATTGCTTGTCTATTTGTATTGTTTGATACTTGCTCTGTTATCCAATATTTTTATTTAGTTTTGTAAAGTCTATCTTAAGTTTTAAGATGAGAGTAAGTGAAGTCTGTCCTGATGATTTTCTGATTTGTTCTTGTTGTAAAATCTATGTTTTGCCTACTATAAGTTTATGTCCAAGTCTCAATTGCACTATTTCTGTCTGTATGCCATATATCTGGATTGACCGAGTTTTTTTACAGTCCGCTATAGGTTCCATTTAATTCAGTATAAGTTTAGTTTCATCTGGCATAATATGAATAAGCCCTGGTTTTGTATGCTTTATGTCTGCTCTTTTACTTGTCATAAACTTATTGACTGTTATGTCTAGTTCTTGCGGCTGTTGTACAAGTGTTATAAGACCTGTCTATACTTGATTTTTTTGGTTTTGCTATTTCTAGTTCTGAGTATTTTGTTTCTAAGTATCACAACATAGTTTGATCAAGTTTTTCTTCAGTCCTGGTAGTTTGTGTTTTGAGTCATGGGTGTGATCTTCTTGGTTTTAATTCCGAACTTACGATTATTGATATATATGATATTTTTTGATCAAGTTTCCATCAAGTTGATGGTGAAAATACTAGTTGTATACTATTGTTTCGCTATGGTGTTCTAATAGTTTTTTCCACCCTTTGCTAATGAATGTGCTTATCCAAAGAACATGCATATGTATGTACTAATCCCGCCTTTTTGCTATACACTGGTTGACATTTATTGCTGATGTGCGACAGATTCGACCTGATAGACAAACTTTGTATTGGAGTGCCACATGGACAAAGGAAGTCGAGGCTTTAGCGAGACAGTTTTTGCGTAACCCTTACAAGGTTCCTACTTTCTCTGTATCTACTTTTTATTTTAGTTTTCATTTTCAGTAGATCCTTCAGAGTTCAGATTGTCCAAAAGTATACTTAAACATCACTTTCTTCTTGCTCTCCTCATATCTAACTCAGATTGTTCAATGATTTGCTTGACCTCCTTGATTTGAGCTTTCATCTCATAGATTTCAGAAACATATGACTACCTTCAATTGGCCTTAATTCTCAGCTCTTCCAAGGACTACATATAGACATGATAGCTTTCGTGCCCTGGGATGTGCTTTGTAATTAAGGGGGATTGTGCTTATAAAGCCCAAAGCCCAACGTTCGCTTCAGTGCTGGAAGTAGCATTACCACCAGTTTCGGGTTTCGGAAGCTTATCATCATGTCGCGGTGAGCTTGCCTTCTTTATCAAAAAAATCAGAACTACAGGTTCTTGCTAAACCCTTAGACAACGCCTTAACAACGAGATTTCCATATTATCGTCAAAAAATCGATGACATCAGAAAGTTCTTTGTAACGCTTGAACTAAAACTGAATGTAAATTGGAATTTCTTGATAATCGTCATGTTCTACATTAACATGTACACTTATCAAGTTTTTCCTAATCTATCTGTTTATCTCAGTTTTTCCTAAGTTATAATCTGATTTCATATAACTTATTTTTTATGTGTCCTGTGTCTCCTGTGTCTGCCCAAGTTAGTCTTGTTAGCTTGGTTCTGTTTGATGAAGACTTCTCCGATTTTTTCCGTCATCCTGCTATGTGTTAATCGCACAGTATGATAGCCTATCTATAATTCTTTCTTTGATTCTATGTTGGTTCTGGTTCAGTTTCTTAGGCTATGCCAGTTTGATTTGTTTTGTAGTCAATTTGCATCTAGTTCATGTCCTTGTTTTATGTCTGTTTTGATAATCAGAATGCGTGCTTACAACCTTTTTATCGTCTTTGATTCAGTCCACTTGTTCGAAACTAAGGCTAGTGGTCTGTATATTTCTTATTCAAATATCAAATAAACTAATATATTAATTCCATGATTTAAAGTATTTTGTAATAGTTGTTTCCTCTTTGTTTTGTAGGCATATTTAGAGAATTTCCAAATTCATTGTTGGATTGTCTTCCATCAGAACATGTAATGCAAGAACAATCAAATGGAGAGTATATTCAGCTTGTGAGACTTCTTCCTCTTATAGAAGCAGGTCTATTGGACTGGTCAATCGATTTGAATGCTAAACTGGTTGTTGCTGCCATTATATACTTTAATGTTTAGCATTCAAAGCATGTTTCAATTCTTTCAGGAGCTCATACTCGCTTTTATGAATAACATCTATGAGACATTAATTAGTTTCCAATAGATTACCTTTTCTTGAGCATTAGTTTGATCATGTATAGTCAAATGTCATGGCTGTTATGTCCAATATGATAATAAATTTCCGGGGCCAAAAACACTCTATTGTGTCCTCTGTTTGACTAAGCCTTTGTGTATCTAGTATGTACCTTGTGTCCTCTGTTTGACTGTATATCTAACTTACAGTACTATTTATATATATATACTAGAGGGGGGGCGCACAACGCGCGGCATGTACACACTCGGCCCTGGAAAAAGATTCGTGAAATGATTTTGAGAAGAAAATGAAGTCATGTGTCAATGAACAAGTTTTCATCATGCTTACGAGAATACAGTTTCGATCTTTAGAATGCACAATTGATAGTATGAGAACCTAGACAAGACCAACCTAGCAAGAACTACCCAGCTAAAAAGACAATGTAGACACAATAGAAAGATTAAAAAAGAACAGTAAGAAGAGAAGGTCAGCATGAAAGCAAGGCTAATCTGACTATCAGATAAACACTGAACGGAAGAGTAATACAACATAACAGGTTCAGGTCTATTACAAGGCTGCTGACTTAATGGTATATAACAGATACAGTTGCCCAAAAAAAATAAAAATTAATTAACGATTCAGGAAAAGGTTCAGCTCAGTTTACAGGCTACCAAAAAAACTGTTTATAAGTAATGTCAAAACACTATAAAGGTTTGATCTATTAACAATAATGTTCAGCAAGCTACACAAACAATAAAAGGCAATCTGAATACCAATGCTAACAGCCCAAAAACCTAAGTACAATATTCAGCCAATATAATTACAAGTTACAAACAAAACAGCAAGCTGTCCAAAACAAATTACAGAATGTTCAGTCCAAATATAAGTTACTACAGCAGCTTATTACACAACTGAGTACATATAAATTACAGCTGAGAATTAAACAGACTGAACTATCCAGTCCAAATTGAAGAAAACACAACTTTTCACTTGTTGATGCAAGCATTAAATAGATGGAATGATAAAGGGGGATAAACAAAAATCTTATTCTACTTCAAGAAAATCTTATTAATTACAAGCGAACTCACATGGAAGAAACAGTGCCAGCACCTGCCCTCCAAGCTCCATCCCTCACATCTCTTCACATGAAAACAACCTATTATCAGCAAATATTTGGAAAACAGGGAGAGAAAAATATTGTGGGAATAGATATTACCATAAAAACAAGGGTGATTTTTAGGTAGTATGTCTACGTGTTATGTGTGGAGGTACCAAAAGGTATTGTGGTTTGAGACACCACACAAGTAAAAATGACCTAAGAAACAAAACAAAGGGTAAAAAGACACAATACCTATATTTCAATTTGGAATCAAGACTGCAGTTGCCATTGCAAACTGGTCTGCATATGAACAATGTTTTAATTAGCCTGGTCTGCATATGAACAAGTTTAGGTACAAGCATTGAAGAATAAGTAGAATCAAAAGTGGATGTTCTTTAGTGACATGATGTAATAATTTGTAACATCAGCCAACTTGCACCATCCTTGAGTACCAGATAAAGCTGCTCGCTTCTTCTTTCAATGAAGCACACAGATAAGCACACACATAAACACAGACAATGAAAACAAAATATGAACCAAAAAATAAAAGCAAAATTTTATCAATATCAGGGTAAATTTTTACAGAAACAGTGCTCTGATGTAAATTCCTGACCTACATTTCTCAATCAGCATAAATCTTTAATCAAAAGTAAGTCTGCATGTAAATAAATATGTCTTTTGCTCCATAAAGAAAAAATGGTTAGAACTTTCTTCAACCAAAAAAAATACATTTCAGAAGAGAAAATTCAAGGTTGTTTTCATAGAGACAATATTTGATTATAGATTTCTGCTGATTGTGAAATGTAGTCTTCAGGAATTTACATGCAAACGAAGTTCAAATTGAAGCCAGAATACGAAACATTAGGGCATACTATTATAACCTCTAAATCAACGTAGGCAGGTTGTTTTCCAATTGAAATCAAGAACTTTTCAAGATCTCGGGCATCAATGGCTGTACAAAACAATCCAACATACATACATACATACAATTTTCGTAAAAGCAGAGATTCAAATCATTCAGATCCTCTATCCAAGTCTGTATAAAACAGAGTATTACGTGTATTGCACAAAATTTAAATTCTTCATTCAAATTATACGTTGTAGAGACTCTGTAAAGTAGAGAGAAATGAAGTTCGAGTCTGTAAATGAGTCCTAAGATCTATGCACATATGCTTACATATTGACATATCATTCGATAGCGGGTGGAAGAAACACCGTTCTTTAGTTTTGAACCCTTGATCCAACAACAACAAAACATTCCTATGGAACAAAAAACCGATGTCAAGAAGCATTCACATACAAATTTTAGCTTTAAAGAAATTAAGCCACTGCAAAATACATATACCTAGCTGATCCGTTGATAAGTGCAAAAGGAGAAGCACAACCAAGAGGCACCTAAAGAAATACACAAAAAAGTTAGCACTCGATCAATATAACTACTCAAAGCCAATCATGCGAGAATGTTCAGACAAAGAACCATATTAGCACCTGAAGAACCTCAGCAAGTGCTTCTTCGGGAGCCATTCGTACACCTCCCTTTCCTAAACCGAGCCTCTGTGATAACACTGCCTGCATACGACATATCATTCAGATTTCCGTTATTACAGTCTTTCGAATCGAAACGAAAACATGAAACAAAACCAGAAAGGATTTACTTTAAAAAAAAAGCATGAATGCACCTTTGAAGTCAAATTTTGTATGTAGATACAATATACAATCTGATCTTCTTATCCTACAATTCCGAAAAAAAAAAAATAAAAACTTTACAAAATCACAACCAAAATTCGAATGAACAAAGAAATAAAATAGAGAGAATGTTACAAATACCTTGAAGAACAGATTTTTACTCGATGCCCCGTTGAATTTGCCCACGTATTTCGCCTAATCCAGGCAAAATTCAAAGGAATTTAAATCTAAAATACTTTAAAAAAAACTGAAATCGGTAAGGAATCTGATAAACTTGTTGAACTCACCTGATCTTGAACTGTCAATACAATAGGATGTTCATATTGAGCAAAATCATCTCCAAGCTCCTAAAACAAATCCACAAAAAGATAATTAATAAATTAAAAACAAAAATTACAAATGAGCACACTAAAGGAAGGGGAGGAAATTAGGGAAATTAGGGAAATCAGCTTTAGATGTACAGGTCAAGTTTCTTATCACATATAGTATAAGGGTCACAAGAAAAATTTCACCCAAAAGCTTTATCAATTAACGAACCAAATACCTAAAAACCAAGGTGACAGTGCAACCACTTCTTATCATACAGCAGTATATGGAAAAAGCATAACATGTATATACTGTACATATATTTTAGGACAAATAGGTATATTAGGTTTTTCAACATACTACAACCAACTCATACACTTATAATAATAAAAGTACGGTGTTCCAAAAATGTCCTAAACACAATATTCATATCAACAGAGCAACTTCACAAATGTTACTTTCAGATACATACATAAGTATATATTAATAAGTAGAAATAGTGTTGTAAATACAAATGGAAAAAAAAACAATAAGAGAACTTCCCTGAAAGATGACCACCGGATATAATGGTTGATTCGCAGGAATCCCTGATTTAGGGCCGGATTTGGGGGAAAACATTCAAACCTTCATCTTTAATGGTCAAGCCCCAATCATTTTTTATTTTGAAATGATTTCGACCATCATTGGCTTCAATTCGCATCATTGACCTTAGCTTTGGATTCTCCGCTCCTAAATCAAGGGGCCAACCCTCAATATTAAACACGTGAAAGAGGTGCGCCATGCCAAGATACAATGACTGCAAATCCCTCAATTTTCGCATGCCATCACACGATCTGAGAACTCGAAAGATGGGATGCTAAGACAATTTCATCAAACATAAAGCTAACAAATTAGATCGAATCAAAAACAGGAATCAAGCCGATTTAGGAAAGGAAACGTTTTAGCACAAATCAAAATCAACAACTTGATTTGGGAGAACCGATTAGCAAAAGGTGTAATTTCCAGGTGGGTTTCTAGGAGGTGGAGGAACGGTATCTTTTGGGGAGATGACGGGGGGTCGGCTGAAGGGTTTTTTTTGTTAAACGGCTGAAGGGATTGAAGAATAGGTTTTGTGATATTAGATTTAAGTATATGGATGTAAAAGGGCCGATTAAAAGGCTTCTATCCTTTGGTGTAAATGGGCCATACATTAAAAAAAGCCCACATGCGATTTAATTGCAAATAGGGGCGACGTGTACAGCTTGAGGGCATTTTTCCCACCTTTTCATATAAGGAAGTAAAGAGATTCATGAAAACGAATTTGAGAAGAAATTGAAGTCATGCATCAAAGAACAAGATGGTTTTTATAATGCATAGGAGAAAGCACTTACAAAATAGAAAAAATGCTTCCGTTTGAGCAATATGAAATGGAATTAAGGAGGGTAATCCATGTTGAAAAACTGATTGATGTCGACTCCAAAAAAAAAAATTTGCTTGATGCTTCCAAATGCAAAATCTCGGGGAGGAGGGGGGCATTTTCCACAAATCAAAACTGAATGATTCTATAAAAAAAAATGCAAACTGTAAAGATTAAATTATAATGTACTTATAACAATGATCAATAAAAATGGTATAGCATGTACTACAAACTCAAGCATTTCAATATTTTTGCCTCCAGGCCTTCACTCACTTATTATGACTTAAGTACTACTATATATATATATATATATACACCAATTGTTACATATAACAAGATAGGTACTTTAGTATCAGTAAGAAGTTTGAAGTTAGACTGTCTGTCAGAAATCGGGGCCCAGCTGCAGCCACGGTTTTCTGTCAAAGGAACTGCATTCTGGTTGATAAGAAGCAAATGAGTGCTTCAGATACAAATCATAACTAATTGAAAGTGATTGCATATCGGAAATCTTGGTAATCCTAAAACCTGAAGAAAATATTGAAAATAAAATACCTTTAAAACACGAAATAGACACAAAAGAAAAAGATAATACCTGATTGTTTGCATAAGAGAGTGACAGAAGGTGTTTTAGGGCATCATAGACCAAAACATGTACTTTCTAAAAGCACAAGATGCCCAATTGCTACATAATAGTTGATGGGCGAAAAGCAAAAGTCTGGAACATAATTAACCCGTGTAAGGGGTGTAGTTTTCATATTTTAAGCCATTAGCTTTCCTGTACTTAAAAGTAATGGTTCTAATACAGAACTAACCCTTTTATGATATTAAAACACAAGAATTTATAGCACATTTATTATTACCAAAGATTCTTTTACCTATGTAATGTTTGGCTCCATCGCAATGACTGAAACCAAAGTGGCTGCAAGAGAAAACCCTACGATATTAACAATTATACTTTTCAACTAACCTGGTGCCTTTTCCTTTTTTGGAAAAGGTCTTCAAGAAATTCTCTATATCTAATCTACCTGAATATGAGTTGGGTTGCAGACATTTAGCAAGAATGATGGGATAGTTTTACTTGTTCGAAAACAATTCTGTGCCTTGCTGATGGATGAAATTCCCCCACAATGTTAAGAGCAGTTTACAACAGTATTTACGAAGTTAAATACATAGAATAAGGAATAAATTATTGCAAAAAAACCGTACTTACTCCTGATGGATGATTGTACATTCTTGTAACTGAGTGTGTTTTCCATTCACATCTCGTTCTCTCACACACTTAACATGAATAACAACAGCTATTATATCTGTGTACACAATATTTAGAGGAAAAAAAACATAATATTAATTAACTATAGCAAAGTAAGGAAAACATGCATAATATTAAGAAGAATATATTACCTATTCGATCCTTTGCCCCTGCCTTGGAAATCATGTCTTTGCAATTTACCAATGGGATGGTAGGAAAGTCAATTCCTTTTTCTTTTCCCGTCACCGTACGTATAAATGTTGATCTTGATATTGCCCACTAAGACTCGCCATTACCACCATTTGCACATTACCACCTTTTTGACTTCCAGTCAAAGGACGTATAAATTCATCCTAGACTCGACATTACTACCATTTGCACATACACTCTTGCTGCAAGTAGGATCTAATGTCTCAAAGCAAACAACCCCCTCAAAGCAATCCTCCAGTCCAAGTCAAGCCACAACCTTGGCAACATGTTCTTCGCTTCCATTTGAGAATATCTGGTTTTTCAACCTCATTTCAAACAGGTTAAAAAATTGAATACCAAAGTTTGTCTTTTAAAAAATTAGTAAAATGTAGCAGTATACTACTTTCACTTTCTGAATGGGTAGGCTATGTAGGAGGCTCCTTAGTATCAGATCAGGCTTTAGCATCTCATAAGTAGCCATCCATGTACAAAGCCACGCAAAAAGTAAACAAAATGAGGGCAACTGACAGGCAATATTAACCGTAAAACAAAGATATTCCATGTATATAATCGTATCCATGGTAGTCATCGTAGTCAAAATCATAGCCAATGGCCTGGTAAGTAAAGCAAAGGTGTATCAGCACAACCCACTTATTATAGAACATAATCATGTATAATATTCTAACATATCCCAACATAATCACACCTTCAGACCAGCCATAGTTGTCCCATAATCCGTGTACAGTAGGACACACATCTCAGGAGCTTTAGCCTCCTCAATGCCAAGGTTCGTCGTCACATACTCTGTAGAAAACATCCATACAACCAACTATAGAGAGCACAAAATAAAAAATGTAGCAATGAACAATCAAACATAATAATTTACCAATGATGTTTTGGTTACTTGAGCAGAGAAGCCGGAACTTAGAGGATAAATGGAATCATCAGCATCTGAAATTCGAGATACAAATTGTCACAATTAACTATAATAAAAGAATAACTCTTAATACCATTCAGAGGTAAGGGGGCCACGCACAAGTAAAATTAAAATTCTAATGCTAAATCAAATCAAATCTACATAAAAAGCCCACATATCGATTGTTTCTCTGTCGTGAAGATGAAAGAAACAGAACGTAGACAAAGTTCAGAACAGAATATAAACATCAACCCTTATTTCCTGGCCTTCGGGGAAAAAGCTAAACCAAAAACGTGAAAACAAATAAAGCGAAATCAATATAATTTCACCTTACCAAATCGATGAAGGAAGCTGTTTAGTAGCACAACAGCATCCCATAAATCTTTAAATGCACGGCACTTTTTATGATATTCACCAGTAGCACAACGTAATAACATGTAGATTTGATTTGACCTTACCAAATATCCCCATATCCAACCGAATCGCCTCATGTACAGCTCATATATCCCGATTTTCCACCGGATAAAGCAGTAGACCGTCGGATAATCGAAAAGCCCCCCTAAATCGACATGAAGCGGCGCACATACGACGAAATTATCCTTGAATCCACCGGGAATATCAGCAGACCGCCGGTTAATAGATTACCCCTCTCTCTCCTTTCCGTTCTCCCAAGGCAACAGAGCTGCAATTTTTTTTTTAGCAAATGGAAAAAGAATATAAACAAACTGATAAATTTAACGGGCCTGGACTTTTTGTAATTATTACTGGGCTAACTAATTGAAGAGCCCAAACGGAATAAATTCAGAAAAGACGTCGACGTGGACAACCTCTTTGTAATTTCCCAACCAACTATTATAAATATATAATATATATATATATATATATATATATAATAAATATCTTAACACCCGGTTATTATATGTCTTTTGTTGATATTGGTCATAGCAAATTTATGAGTGGGTTTCCACTTATTAATGACGGTAATATCCATCATTAACGGGTAGAAACTAATATTCAACTTTAATTCTAATGAGAGGCAAATCGTATAATAATGTGGAAATTACTTGTCACTAGAAATATTTTTAATGAGAGTCTAATCACGTCATTAAATCCTTGATGTTTTTAATGACGGGGCGGGTTTCTCGTCATTGAATGCTTTAACTAGAAGGGCAACTATGAGGGGGAATGAGGGGGATTTCTCATCATTAAAAGTCTTCAATGACGAGAAAATGACATATAATGACGGGAATTCCCGTCATTAAAATCTGTTTTTCTTGTAGTGCAAGAGAGTAAAAGAAAGGATCCCCTCATTTTTGCATTTCCTAAACGCTATCAGCCTTATATTTCTTATTGTGTTGACGTCGAAGGCGACGGTCATTGTGGCTTCAGAGCAATAGTTGCGCAACTCCATGGTTCAGAACATGAATGGCGTCAAGTACGATTTATGCTTATTCAAGAGATTAATCAAAATATGGACTTGTATGAAAACCTTTCTCAAGAAATTAATTATGCATCAGGACTACTATCAACACTTAATTGCTTCGCAGTACCCGCTGCACCCGGCTATTATTGGGCTATGGATGCTTTAACATTGGGGGTTGTTGTAGCTTCGGCGTACAACGTTATTGGATGGATGCTGCAACACTGGGGGTTGTTTTCCCGTAGCTTCAGCTTAACGGAAGACTTATCTATTATTTACATGGATAATTAAAAAAATAATAATAAGAATATTGGATCCGATAAAATTATTTTTAATACAATATTTCATATTCAATATTGCGATAGATTAAATTGAATAGATTTCAAAAACATATAATTTATTAAAAAATAATTTTTCAAAAAAAAGTTACAAGCAAAATAGAAAATATAAGAAAAAAAATTTAAAACAAAGAATTTCTCCATCCTCTTATTCTCAACTTAACGGAAGACTTAGGGAAAAGGCGTGAACATAAAAAACTTTTCTTATTCTCCGGCGCTCATTTCTCCATCCTCATACTGCTCCTCTTTCTTAACTTTTTTTTATTTTTCTTTTGATTCTAATTACTTTTGCTTCTTTTATTCTTCTTTTGCTTTTGAAGAATAAAAGAGATAGATGCTCAACGTGTTTTGAAGTTGGCAATAGCCAAAGCTTGACAGAAACTAGAAAAGTAAATCTACTCTCCATGTTTGATATGGCAGACATACAATATTCAAAGGGGAGTGGGAGTGGCATTCCATTCAACTACTTCACAAGGAATCAACACCTCACAAGTCTAAAAAGGAAAATGTGGTAGCAAATTTGTAATTATCAAAAGAGAGATGTTGTCGTCCCTTTCTATTAATTATGAGATTTCTACTACTACAACAACAATAGATATCCCATTAGTTGTTGTTTTTTATGATGTTTTTATGATGTTAATTGTTGTTGTATTCAATACAATTTCTGAAATCTATTAGATGATTAATCTACACCGGAAGCTATATTGGATTGATATTGTTTGCAACCCGCCGGCCATAACTCGGTTTTGTGAAATTTTTTTTTTTTAATCACTAATACCATCATTCCTCATCCGTGTTATGATTCTTGATTTTACAAAGGAGGAGCAGAAATAGGAACTGATATATCACTAAAACTTGAACCACTAACAACCCAAAAAAAATTCTTTTGTGTCATTCTCCCTTTTAGAATATTCTGCAACTCAAAATCAATAAACAAATTGACAATATTTTGATCCGCGATTGAAGGAGAAATAACAATCCCCATTTTCAAATCTATAACGAAAAAAGGAATAACAAGTTCGGTTTTTTTTTTTTTTGGCCTATTAAATTTGAAGAAGAACGTAAAGGGAGGTAAAAAAGGGACCAACAAAAAAGAAGACCAAAAGCCGTTGAATGTTATTTTCTCTAAAGCTTTTGAAATCAAAAATGAAAGTAAAAAGATAAAGAGAAGAGAAAGAGAACTGGTATGTAGTCATGTAGAGTGTAGACGAGGGAGGGAAACAAGAATCAAGAAGAAAAGAAACAAGAGCTCTGTGGCTTTTCGAAAAAGAGAGAGAAAGGCCCTGGCCCTGTACCTTTCCGTTAGCCCTCCCACCTCCGTTATTGATTAAAATATGGTAATAGTATGTGGGCCAGAGCATTGAGCTGTCAAAATATTATTGGAGAGGTTGTACCAACTCAGATTTCTAAGTGGTATACATGTTGCACAGTAAAATTTCTCCTTACTTAAGGGTTAAGATTAATTCAACATGTGTTTTTGAGAAAATGGTTATAAAAGCCGGCGGTTGTTGTGTATGTTATATGAGGTCAGATCCTCTGCTGTAGGGCATTCACGGCAGATGCTGCTGTGACGCCAAAACGTCGTCGTTTTGGCATACGGCAGGCGGCGCGTGTGGCGTCGTGTGGAGGCAAAACGACGCCGTTTAACGTCACGACAGACGCGGCAGACGCGGTTTCATAGCAGAGGATCACAATTCATGTTATATACCATAAATTAAAATAAAAACATTTTATATCATTGGAGTAATAGCGATACAAGTTAAGGTGCTGTAGAAAAGATATCGTAAAGCTCGACAGATACACTGTGAGGTTCCTATCTGTTTATATCTTATAATACGTGCTTTTAACTGTTAGTCTAGTATTTTATGCTATGAGTAATTTGTTTAAATGTCACTTATGTGCTATCGTTGTTACTATCTATGTGATATTGTTACTGCTATTGTGCCCCCTTGACTGATATATGTGAATATAATACGTATCAGTGACTATCTGCTCTGTGTATGTTCAACTACAAAAATTTGTTAAAGCTACACACTATACACGCACTGAACCTCACTGAGTTTCAAAAACTCACACCTCTTGCAAGAGCTGTTAAACGAACGTAGTCGCTCGTGAACAAGCTCGTGTTCGGCTCGTTAGTGTTCGTGATCGTTTGTTCGTTTAGCTTAACGAGCCGAGCTCGAACATGATTGTAGGCTCGTTTGCTTATCGAGCCGAGCTCGAGCTTGGTTCGCGAATGTTCGATTATGTTCGCGAACATGCTTATTATGTTCGCGAACATGCTTATTAAGTTCGCGACCATGCTTATATAATGTTCGCAAAAATGCTTATATGCTTATAATATATGTAATTTTAATGTCTAACATGTCATTTTTACATTAGCACTTTGTGTTTTATATCTTGACGAACCGAGCTCGAGCCGAATTCGAGCCAAAGTTGAGCCAAAAGACAAAAAAATATGTCTAACGAGCCGAGCTCGAACGAGCTCGAACATTTTATCTTTTAAACGAGCCGAGCTCGAAAAGAATTTTTTGTTCGTTTAACAAACGAACGAGCTCGAACGAGCTCATGAGCTTAACGAGCTCGAGTTCGAACCACCAATACTCGGTTCGACTCGGCTCGTTAACAGCTAGTCTTGCGAACACGTTTTTGACTGGTATGGCTGGCTAGTTATAGAGGCTTCCAGGTGTTTGTTCGGGGAAGATGAAGGAAATCTGGATGATGTCATAAACTAATTAAGGATTAGATCCTGCTGCGCGTTTTAAGTTAGATAAAACGGTTGTATACGATTTAGTTGTAGTTTTAATGGTATATATCTAAATAAAATATTATAAATCTTTTATGGATTTCCTTATTATGGATCTTAGTTTATGTCTGAAGTCGCGGCGTGAGCTTCGCAGACCGCTCTAATACCGAACCTAAGTGGTAGGGACCCAGGCCGTCACACAAACAAACTTGCACAAATTTTTGTTGTTCGTTCAATACACGAATGACCGCAAACACAAATTTAAACAGCAGATCTTCGATTAACCATTGCCAAATTCATGTAATATTTACCTCTTCATCATTGTAAAAGTGGGTGATATTGCGTTGACTCCGTAAAACAAAGATCAATCACATGTATATTACTGCAGAAAATTAATAAAAAAGGTGCGCGTGACATTTTTGTCCTCTTGTTGCAGCACTGCACCACCTGAAGCAATTAAATGGAGAGCGCTATACATCTCTGTCGCAAACTACATATTTCTCAAACATCAAAAAGAATAAAACAAAAAGTTTAAATTGAAAATTATGTTTTAGTGATCACTTTATGATAATCGTATTGAGAAATTTGCAAATCAGGTCATTATAGTGGTTCGTATTTATGACATTTTTAGGTATTACGTGTGATTTTTAGAGAGAGTCGTGTAAATTTACAGGAGCTCAGCACAAGCCACCTGCAAAAATCTCATGTTCTTTCTCTTTCTCTTTCTCTTTTTCTTTTTCTTTTTTTTTTTTTTTTTTTTTTTTTTTTTTAACGACGATCTTTATTCAAAACAAGTGGGAAAAGCCCCCATCGTGGCATTACATCAGGGATTTTTGGATTGGAGAGCACGATTTCAGACAGAAAATAGAATAAAACAAGGGCAACTAGTCTTCCATCACCCAAGCTAGTCGGAGGTCCTTAGCCCTTTTAATGGCTTGCGAGATGAAGACATGTGTAGGCGGTCTCATTGAGTTCGGGTCATGCACAACTTTGTTTCTCCAAAACCATATACCATAACATATTTCTCGAAACACATAGGACCACTTGTTCGCCTTTCTTAGGTTAAAGTCAATCCAGTCTTGCGGAGACGAAGAAGAAAAGAATTGTTGTTGTGCCTCTATCGGGATAACACTTATCCAAGCCGAGTAAGCTCAATCGCAATCCCGCAAAGCATGAAGTGTTGTTTCAGTATCATGGTCGCAAAAGCTGCATTCCGGATTAGGAGCAACATGTCGAGAAAAAAGAAATTCTCCCACCATTAAGATGTTGTGGCAAACCTGCCATAGGATAAAATTATAACGAGTCGGCCCTTTTAGGCTCCATATCAGAGTCCAATGATCCGGTTGTTTATTGTCCAAGAAGCCCATTTGCCAGTTGTAGGCACTATTGACGGTATATTTGCCTTTGGCAGAGGGGGTCCACACAATCTCGTCATTTAGGACCGCAAAGCCTTCTTGAAGGTGCTGACTGGCTGCACAAATACCTTTCCAGGTCGGCGACGCGTCAATCTTCGGTTTCTCAAAGGGATTTCCATATTTGTTGATGAGAACCGAAACCCATAGGGATGAGTCATCCGTAAGTAATTGCCATGTGAGTTTCCCCAGTAAAGCAATATTCATAGTCTCAATGTTTTTGAAGCCGAGTCCGCCCTCATTTTTTGGTTGGCAAAGCTTGTCCCAAGCTATTGTATGAAGCTTTCTCTTCCCGTTCTCTTCTCCCCAAAAAAACTGCCTACAAATCTTTTCGATATCACTGCTAATTGCTCTCGGGAGTTTCGTCGTTTGCATCACATAGTTCGGAAGAGTTGATAGCGAGCTTTTAATGAGGATAGCCTTACCAGCTTTCGTTAAGGCGTTCATTTTCCAAGTACAAAGCTTTTTCCGCATTTTCTCCAAAATGTAGCTATACGGTCTAACCTTTTGACGAGACTGAGATAGAGGTACTCCCAAGTAGTTTCCAAAATTATTTGTGTGCACCATTTCAAGTTTATGTGCTATTGCACCATGTTGGTTAACGGAGATGTTCTTAGATACCATGAAATTTGACTTGACCGTACTAACCCGTTGCCCCGAAATTTTGCAAAACTCGGCTAGCACCGGTGAATTATTAAAGCTTGACTCTCCGATGCCTCTGCGAAAAGGAAGAGATCATCTGCGAAGAATAAATGAGAAAGTTCAGGACCATTTTTCCTTAGGCGGATTGGTTTCCATTCGCCCCTACCGACAGACTCCTCAATGAGCTAGCTAAGCGTTTCCATACAGAGAACAAAAAGGTACGGCGCAAGAGGGTCACCTTGACGGAGCCCTCGTTTAGGAATTATTGGGTCAAGCTTCATCCCATTCCACAAGATCGAAAGTTTTGACGAGGATAAGCCATACATAATGAGTTGCGTTAGTTTGTCGGAAAAGCCCACCGCCTTGATCGTAGATTCCATAAAATTCCAATTCACCTTGTCGTACGCCTTTTCAATGTCAATTTTCAACATCATATAGCCTTTCTTCCATGTTTTTTTCTGGAAAGTGTGTAATGCTTCTTGGACAATTAAAATATTCCCCGTATAATTTTTGCCTCGTCCCGGAATAAAAGCATTCTTCTTTAAAGGATCGATCGATGAGTTTATCAATAACCATGCGCAATGCGTAGCTATAATTTTTTCCCATGAGATGACCTTGACGATAACATTTGAGAGGGCAATTGGCCGGAATTGGGCGGGGTTCTCCGGGGGGTACTTCTTCGGGATAAGAGATATAAGAGTTTCATTGCACTCATCGGGGAAACAACCATTATGGAAAGCGTTAATAACAAAATCAATAACAGATGAACTTACCCGAGACCAACATTTTTTAAGAAAGATCGCCGGAATGCCATCCGGACCCGGAGTTTTATAAGATCCCATTTGGAACACTGCTTCTTCAATTTCCTTCTCGGTTACCGCTGAGTTGATTAGTCTGGCATCAAGGTCCGAAAGAGATTTTATTTTTATTTCTAGTCGCCCATGCTCTTCTTCACTTTCCTGTTGGAACAAAGAGCAATAGAAATCCCTAACCATTTTTTTAATATGGGATTCATCACTAGTCCACTCCCCGCTAGAATTTTTTAGAGTGAGGACCTTTCGTTTCGATTGCTTTTTTATGGTGGTAAGGTGATAGAAGTGTGTGTTTCTTTCACCTTCCACTGTCCATTGCAATTGGCTCCGTTGATGCCAGTAAACCTCCTCTTGATCAAGAATGGAATTGAGCTCGATCGAAATTTCCTCATGGAGATTCGAAAGGAAAGTGGAAGGATATCTTTCCAGGCTTCTTTCGATCCCATCAAGGCGAGCTAAGCACGTTTTCTTTCGCTCAAAAATATTTCCAAATACTTCCCTGTTCCACCTTTTTGCAGCCTTCTTAAAATGCATAAATGTTCTGCAAATATCTCCCGAATAAATCCAATGCTGATCCACAAGGTTATCAAAGTCTTCATGTTCGAGCCAGGCTCGTTGGAAGAAAAAAGATTTTGGGTCCTTGCGTTTATGATTTTCCTCCACCGTAACTAGCAAAATGGGATTGTGATCCGAGTGAATTCTCGGTAAATGTTTAACAACAGCATTCGGGTAGCTTTCAGTCCACTCTATAGTACACCAGGCTTGATCAAGTCTTTGAGTGATTTTTTCTCCTGTGCGGGTAGTACCGATCCATGTGAATCGGGGTCCTTGGAAGGGGACCTCCATCAGGAAGCATTTTTGAGTCATTTTCCAAAATTTCTCCGCATTGAATCCTCCAACCGGTCTTCCGCCCCGCTTGTCTTTTTGAAAGATCACTTGATTCATATCACCTATTAAACACCATGGATATTTGACAACTAAAGAAAGACGTTCAAGATATTCCCATAAATCGTTTCTAGCTGACGGGGTTGGAGAAGCATAAATCAAAGAGAAAATGGAAGAAATAGCACCTGACTGTTTAATTGCAATATTTAAACATTGGTTAGTCCAAGACAAGACATGAAGGTGAGTATGTTCTTCGTTCCAAAAACACCACAGTCCTCCCGAATATCCCCTCGCTTCAACCACAAAAACTTTCGAATAAGAGGTTTTCTTGAGAACATGTTTCGCTCTTTCACTCGAACATCGTGTTTCCATAATAAAAAGCACATCAGGCTTATTTTCTAACAGAAGAAGGCCAAGATATTTCAAAAAATCCGCAGAGCTCGCCCCACGGCAATTCCAAGCTAAAAGCCGCATTAAATCAAGATTTTGTGGAGGGGTTCTCCATCGAGCTATCAAACAGAGGATTTACCTCAATCGAATCGACTTCCATGGACAGTTCACTGCTTACCTTGTCCGGGGGCTTGGTCTTCGTAATGTCACCTTGCTTCTTAGGAGGGGCGGAGTGGTCCCTCTTAAGGATTTTTGTGACCTCGGGCAGCTCCAAAGCGGGTCCCGGTGTCGGGTTGGCTCGGCCCACTTCGGCTAGTGGCGTTCGTTGAGGGGCTTTGTTCTTAGCCGAAGGAGTTCTTCTAGGGGTTTGAGGTTGTTTATCTGTCGAAGTATCGGTGCCCTTCCGTTTGGAAGATTCAGTTTGGTGTTTCTGGGCATTTCGGTGGGTTGTTTTTTGATTTGAGGCGGGCATTTGGAGCATGCTCCCTTCGGACAATTGTTTTTTCTGGGGATTGTTTACTGTGGTTGCATTCTTAGATATTTCTGCTATTGTTGCTGGTCCACCATGGGAGGGTACTGAGTTAAATTGTTGTTGAAGGTCTTCAACATCTGTCGTTCCAACTTTTTCGACACTTTGTTCATCAATTTCCATCCCGTTGAGAATGTTGAATCTCGAGCTTGTGTTATGGTCGGGCTGGTGAGAACCATCATGGGCACCTTCCTGATCGATTGTGGCCGGTGTTCTAGGGGGCTTCGGACCTGAAGTATTTCTCCGTCTCCTCGTTTGTGCAATCATCCAAGGTCCGAATGGCCGATCCTCAGTTGGGCCGGTTGGCACAGTAGGTGCAGGGGCTGGAGCAGCATCGCCATTATTCTGTTCGACAACTTTATCCGGGCACATATCCTTATGGTGCCCAAACTTGCCGCATTCATAGCAAATGAGTTGAAGTCCCTCGTACTCCACCTTATACCGTTTGCCGTTTAATCGAATGCTTGGTTTCAGAGCTTTCCCAAGTTCAAGTTCAACACAAACTCGCGCAAACTTTCCTTTAGCGTTTGACAAGGTCACCGTATCGACTTTCACCACTTTGCCAATGATATTTCCTAGTCTCCGAACCAAGGACTCCCTGAACACCTCAATCGGAACAGCAGGGAATCGGATCCAAGCGAAGGTGGACTTAATCTGGTGTTCAAAAGGGTGAAAAAATGGTCTCCATTTGGTTACATAGAGATAGTGTCCTTGGATCATCCAAGGGCCATCTTCCAAAGCTCTTTCATAGTCACTTGAATGAGCAAAGCGTGCAATGTAATAGCCATTTTCAAGATCCGTAAGTTCTAACCTCCCAGTCATATTCCATAGCGATGACAATCGAGAGTAGAGATACTTGTATGATATTGTTTTTCCAAGCAATTTAACAATTAGGGCTTTCCTCCATGGCCTCCACAGATCAATACACTCTTCAAGGGGGATGACCACTTCATCCTCCTCCGCCTCCTTACCAAAATAGTTCGCAATAATGTCAGCATAATCTCTCAATTCGTTATCATCTTCCTCCCCAATATAAATGCCCATATCAGTATGCCTGGCTGCAACAACATCAACTCCGCTCCGGGTGGTCCACGCCGGCGCGTCAACAGAGGACGTCGGTGATTTCCCTCTGAATCTACTGCGGTTCAGAAGGTCTCGTTCTTCTGCAGAGGTTTCCATGTGTTCTTCAGTCATTTGGAGTGAAGGGAGTCGCCGCTGCTTCTTATTTCTTTTTCTTTTCCACCGGGATTTGATTCTTGCTTCTTTTTCTTATTCTTATTCTTATTCTTATTCTTTTTTGATTAGCTTACCCTGTGCAAACATGCATAGCCATGTTCAATTTTTCACGCGTTTGTGTGTTTAGCTCGTGTAAATTTACATGAACTCGTGTAATTTTGCACGAACTATCTAAAAGAAATGCCGGTCTGATACGACCTGAAAATAAATACGGATCCATACATAGACCTGATTTCATATTTTCTTAACCGTATTTACATATTTTATTATAAAGAGAGATCGATTATTCACGGAACTGAGCCCTCGTTCCAACTCCAACTCAAAGGTAATTAAGGTTATCATTGTATCACCAATGCTCTCAAGGAAGTAAGCACGTATAATATTTAGAAGGCCTAAAACACCCTGGAAAAAAAATCTATTTCGAAAATCCATGTAGTCCGGTATAATCTACGAAATCATTTTAATCCAACCTCCCAGATTATCTAAATATATTAAGTGAAAATCAGAGATTCGTCCTTGTTTATTCTTTACATTAAGCTATGACCTTAGAAGCAACACATCATAATACGCTACTGAAACTCAAGAATTCTGAATCCCCTCCGGTAGTTCTTATAATGTAGAGAAAATTCGACTATTCCATCTGATTTTTTTTTTCCTGGTAACGTCAATATTTAGAAATCACCGAAACTTTTGGAAACACATTTGTTATTCATTGTATTGTTCATTTGAAACTTTCGTCAAACACATTTAGCCAAAAATGACTTAAAGTCAGTTATTTAGCATAGTTAGCCACGATATTTGTCCACCTGTCCCACAATTACTCTAGTCTTTTTTTCTATGCACCTTTCTGGTGCGTTCGAATTAAATGGTATGAAATGTTTTTTTCAATCCACTCAATCATTCTGACGTGTTTGGATGTGAGGGAATGAGATTAATTTTCATTCCAAAATTTTGGTCTATTTCATTCCATCAGAAATTGGAGGAAATGGTTAGATGAAATAAAATTTGAAACATAACTCAATGATAAAAAATCAACCACTGTTCACCCCACCACGCATTACCCACCTCCTGCACCACCTGCTTACCCCACTAAAACCAACTGCTTACCCCACCAAAACCAACCACCGTCACCTGCCACCACAGTTGCCTGCGTATCACCACTATTGTCACAACTAACCACCATCCCCCTTCACATCCCAACCCGCCGTCATCCGCCCACCACGGCCACCACCTACCGTTATCAACAATTTCACCACTACCCCTTGCCACCACCTACCTTACCAATATCTTCCCCATTTTCATACATAACCTATCCCACCACCACCCCCTGCCACTATCCTCCGCCACTACCAACTCCATCACCACCGATATTTACTTTTCCGCCGCCACACACCTCACAATCACCCATCACCGCACACCACACCACCCTCGTCACTACTACCGCCGCCGCCACCATCCCACACTTCACAACATCCGTCGTCACCCACCACCGCACACCTCACCATCACTGCCGCCACCATCTTTGCACACTCAACCGCTACCCGCTACACTCATCAACACACACCACCATCACCCACTGTGTCAATTTTCGCATTCTATAGAATTTCATACATTTCATTCTATTGATTGCCAAACGTAAGAATAAAATCATGTTCATTCTATTTCATAGCATTCCATTCCATCAATTTCATTCAATTCTATTTTATTTCAGTAATTCAAACGCACCGATTCAACGGGAGTGGTTTTTTTCATTTTGAATTTTCAGATTTGATTATTTAATTAACAAATTAGATCATTTTTATGTCAATTTCGATATGTATTTTTCTGTGTACCTGTCACTCTCGTTTCCTTTTATGAAAGTGTTCAATTGCACGTATAATTATCAGTGCACTTCTAAGAAATTTCCGATCAAAAAAATAAATCTGGCATTTACTATAATTGTAATTCATAATAAACGTTGAGTGTAATGCAGAAATATGTTATTCTGGATATAATTGACGTCTAACAGAAAATTTACTTTTACTTTTGCTTTTACTTTTGCGGTAAAGAAATTTACCGTTCTTGTTTCTTTGAATATTGAAAAAATATTCAAGTGGTCCTCATTTCTGACTCCGAATTGGTAAAGCAAAACCTGGAAGAATAGGTACATACGACAGTCAAAAGCTTAAAAAGAATATGCTATTAAATTTATTATTGTTATTAATTATAAACGTGAAAAGTTGTAAAAATAATTGAAGTCTATCATATGTTTTCTTTTTTTTCTGAGCAAAATCTATCATATATTTTCAATTTTATTTATTTATTTATTTTTGTAACTCCCCTCAAAGTCCAAGTAATAAAATAGTGTAAAATTTTATTTCTCTCTTCTTCTTTTTTTCCCCGTTTTATTGGATGAACTTAGTAATCAGGTTTATATTTTTATTATTTTGCATTACCCTAACAAGTAGACTTTAATTGACGTTTGATTGAAACGTGTAAATATATGATTGCTAATTAAAGTGTATAATTCTTTTCAAAAAAAAAAAAAAATTAAAGTAAACAATTAAGCTGCTATCCTTTTCATTGTTTATTTATTATATGTTTTCTTACAATGTACCACACTTAACTGCTTAAGCAAAGTATATTTATAGTTATATTGTAAAATGAGACATCTTGAAAAAAAAACTCTTCCTTGAACAAAACGAATCGTTGCTTTAGGCTTTTCGAGGAAACATTAAAATCAAATGTTAATTAAATTCTTACCGCGAAGGGAAATTTTTAGATGATTACTTTATAGAGATAAAGAGCCAAAAGTCCTTTTTTTGACACAAAATAAATAAATAGGACACACTTATTTTTTTAGTTGCAAAAAGGACAAACAATTTCGACGACAAAATTACCCCTTTTATTAAAGGGACGCGCGCATATGTATTAAATCTTCCGCTCGCTTTCTCGGTTTGTTTGTTTTTCTTTTTTTTTTTTTTTTTCAAAAAACCGTAACTTTTGATTTACAACTCCGATCATCGAAATTTTTTCACCAAAATTCATGTTTTTTTTTGCTCTTCAATTTGAGCCCAAATACGATACCCTTCCGACGTATATTTTGAAAGACGAAAAAATATTTGTATTAACCGGAACGCTTTTTCTTATAAATAACCGTAACTTTTGATTTAGAACACCGATCATCAAAATTGTTTCACCAAAGTTCATTTTTTTTTAATCTTCATTTTGAGACCGCGTTTGATACCTTTTCGACGTAATATTTGAAAGCCGAATTTAATCGCAGCATTTACATTAACATAGTATCAGTATCAGTATCAGTAGTATCAGTATCAGTATCAGATTATACAAGAATATGCAGGAGAACATTCCACCAGACTGTTAACAAACTCAGCAGATTAATAGCAAGTACAACAAACTATAGATTTAGTACAATGTGTACATCGCTTAACAACATGAAAAATAAAGAAAAAAACGGATTTCTCGCTTGTTTAGTCTCTATTTACCATCATCAAAGTTTGTTTAATCACCCGAATTTGCTTTAAGGTCTTTATCCGAGATAAAGATCATTCTCCAAATGCAAAATCCGGATACACTAACACACCGTGTTAAATTGGTTTATATGATACAATTCGAAGAGATAGAATCATTAACGAGATAACTTGATTAAGGTGTGGTGTTTATAACATGCGAGTTCGGTAGTTAATCACTTGAATTAAGCCTAAAAAGTACATCGGACTAAAAGGTAATACATAGAAGATCAATACAACGGTATAGATTTAGTACAATAGGTACATCGAGACTAAAAGGTAATACATAGAAGAACAATACAAGTCGAAACGATCCGAACTATCGACCAAATTATAAGAAGGATATTCAAGTTCAAAGAACTAAATTATCATGCCCGAATTCACAAGGTGATGAATTACAAGTTCGGTAAGCCAATGAACTAGGCCTATCTATTACATGATGATACAATGTAGATCAAAAACCTCAGCACACCAAGGCACATAGTAAGCCTATGAACTAGGCCTATCTATTGCATTAAGGCACACAGTATCAGTAGTATCAGTATCAGCAGTATCAGTATCAGTATCAGCAGTATCAGTATCAGTATCAGCAGTATCAGTATCAGTAGTATCAGTATCAGTCTCATTTAAGGCTTAATTCAAGTGACTACTTCAAGGCACATATATCTGGCTCATATAAGGCTCATTCAAGAGGATCAGGATACATTCAAAGCTTCAACTATCCAGATGATAAAAGGCTCTTACAACAGCACTTTAAAGGTAAAAGTCTCAGTCAATGGTTCGGCAAGAATGGAGATAGCGAGATATACATCGACGGTGTTCAAATGTAGATTAGGTGAAGTAAATCGGCTAGAGATCAAATGCAAAGCGAGGGTTTTATGTTCGATTTAAAAGTTCTACTTCTTGTTCTAGCAACTATTCTAAGAAAATGTAATCTTCAAGAACAACTAATCCTCCATCTCAATTCAGAAAATAACATCTGGAGGTAATGTTTAATAAGATCACATGCCTGCCTAGTAGTAGTACGGTCCCAAGTTTCTCATCGGCATTTGGCGAACCAATCCAAGTGCGTGATCCAACATCTTGGCCTCGGCATAACCTGACAAAAGTACATTGACACACACAGTGATCTTCACAGGAATTTCATCGAACACCATTCGAGCATCACGTTTATCCAAAGATTTCACATACAAATGGCTTGTTGAATCATCGCAGTTAGCAAAAGAAGAATCACTGAAACTTGAAAATGTGATAGTCAATCAAAAAAAAATGCTGCTATTCAGATGGATAGCATTCCTGCTTCCCTCGTGGCTGAAGCAGAGGAAAAGATCTACTTGCAACAAGAATTGGAAGATCTAAGAACATGAGAAGAACAATGTCTTGCTATTTGAAAAAGCGATGCCGAATGCTTTTATATTTGTAGGTCTTGAACAAAGAACATGAGAAGGCAGAGGACTCGAAGCCGGTCGCCGTACCAGCTGCTGCTGGAAGCTAAGCTTTCAAAATTTCAATGGCTAGTGAGAGAGAGAAATTGGGTCCTTTTTTTGAATGATGAAACAAATACTGATTTCTGTGTTTGGAGAAAAGGTTACAAAGTGAATCCATTCAAAAGTAGTAGTATATTTCACGGAATAGTGTTATTTTGATATTGTGCTGGAAGCTGCAAAAGTTGTCTGATCTTTCTACTACGTATATGAAATCTGAATTCAGATGCGTAGCTTCAGCGAGCTTCACGGTAGAAAATAAGGGTAATTTAGTCCAAATGAAATTATTTGTCCTTATTGCAACTAAAAAAATATGTGTGGATTAATGCTTAATTAAGGGGGGGAAAGTGGACTTATACCTAATTTTTCCTACTTTATATTGTTAGTTGAGTTACCTATCTGGTTGAATACTTATCATAGTTTTAAGCTAAAATGAAATTGTGTGATTTAGATGTTTAGCCTGTTGATTAGTTATTTGCGTTAATTCTCATCAAATCAACTATATGATCAATGGTTAATGAAACTTGCCTGGCATAATATGCCTTAGTTCTCTATGATGTAAACTCATATCTACCACGTGTCTAGTTATATATTCTTATGAAAATAGAAACGAAGAAATAGTTATATGACATAAATTGTAATAGAAATACTAGATGAGTGATGTAGAATAAATATGAATGTTATGATCAAATCAAAATGGAAAGGGTGGTTGAATTCTTTTATTTAATTTTTCTTTTTTGTATTTGGTGCATCGGTCTAGTGGTTAACTAGACTCTAACCCCGCAAAAAACCGAGTTCGAGCCCTAGTAAAGGCAAATGTGTGCGTATGTAAAATCTTTCGTTTCGTAAAAAAAAAAACATTGTTTCTTTTAGTTATTGTTTTTTAATTTGAAGGTAATTTTGCGGGTACGGATCGTTGATTCATGTCAATAAATTTTAAGCCAATTCTTAAGTAAATATGATATTGATCTTTGAGTATTTGTATTACATACTTTTACCGTCTTCTTTATCTTGAATATATTCAAAACCACAATTATTTATTTATTTGAAACAAATTTATTTCTTTTCTTTTTAAAAACTCGGTTTAACCAGTATAGCATTGTAATCTCTATTACAATTTGAGCAACATTTAGAAAATAAGTGACTTTGTATTTCATACGATAAATATAAAGTTTTTTTTGTTTTACGATAAATATAGTGTAACGCCCTCGTCACGACGATTCCAACGCTCTACTCGATTATAAAAACGGTTGAGAAACGGCTTAGAAATTGAAAGAAATCTCCTAGCCCTTTCCCTTGCTCTCACGCCGTCTCTCTCTTTCAACGTAGGGAGAAATTCTGATTTCTTTTTGGTTATGGGAACTATTGGGATTTATTTTCCTTAAATAGATAAAATCTCAATAATTAACCTAATCTCTTATTTTCCTTAATTACCCTTATTATTAAATTATCAGATTTTCTCAAATATGAATACACATAAAATACTTTAATCCGTAAATCATAATATATATTCCATTTTTAGCAAAAAGACACGTCTGCCTTTTCTCGAAAAGTCGGGATATTACATTCCTTCCCCCTTAAAATGAGTTTCGTCCTCGAAACTCGAGCGTGCTCAAACCGTTGACCTTTATTAGCACTCTCTCTTCAACACAAACAAAATCGAAGCTTCACTTGTTTCCCACTGACAACAACTAACCGGTTCTGATTGCAAACCACCGAACCAAAACTTTACCGATCCGTTCAAACCTCACACACTCAACCCAAAACTGTCCGACCATAACTTGAACCACTGAAACTGCACTAGCCACTCTTCTACTCGGTGCATCCATCACCGGAAGATACTTCCTTATGTTTACAGTCCAAGTAGACAAAATCCTTGGATGGCTGACCTATACCAAAGAAACACACCAAGTCCGTAGAATCCAAAACTATAACTTTACTATTGCAACGGTAGATTCTAACACAACCAACAACTTGTAGTAACACGCTAGCAACCTTGATTCGTCTATCCAAAAGGTCTTGTTACAACCAAGGGATCCTTGAGGTTGTTCTTACTAAAACTGAGGCGGGGTACCTGATTTTGTAACCGTTCAACACGTTCCAACTGACCCACAACTGTCTAACCCATGTCTTGAACCAAACCACTCGCTTCTTACTGAGCCCTAGAACTTCCAGTTCCAAACTTACCAACGCAAGTATCTTTGAGGTTACCTACCATTCTGAAGGATCAAGGAAGATTCAGAATCGTTCTATGTGGTCTAAAGAAATCTTATCTTAAGGAAGGAAGGCTAAATGACGCTTCCTCTGATACCGACTGTAACGCCCTCGTCACGACGATTCCAACACTCTACTCGATTCTGAAAACGGTTGAGAAACGGCTTAGAAATTGGAAGAAATCTCCTAGCCCTTTCCATTGCTCTCACGCCGTCTCTCTCTTTCAACGTAGGGAGAAAATCTGATTTCTTTTTTGTTATGGGAACTATTGGGATTTATTTTCCTTAAATAGATAAAATCCCAATAATTAGCCTAATCCCTTATTTTCCTTAATTACCCTTATTATTAAATAATCAGATTTTCCCAAATACGTATACATATTTCGACTTTCATATACATAAAATACTTTAATATGTAAATCATAATATTCCATTTTTCACAAAAAGACACGTCTGCTCTTTTTCGAAAAATCGGGATATTACATATAGAGTTGAATTAATGATACACATAATGAATTTAGCATATAAAAAAACACATAAAAGCTGATAGCACACTCTATTAAGCTACTCATGCACTCATTCAATTGTGTCAGATCTAATGGCTTGGGAAATGTGTGGAATCTGTGTTGGGGATTGACGGTTCATCACGTATCTCACATTTTCTGTGGCGCTGTCTACAGGATTGCCTTCCCACTACGCGGAACTTGGTGAAGCGGGGTCTAGGGCATAACAGGTGTATGGCTTGCGGGCAAGTTATTGAGTCATCTTTGCATGTTCTGTTTGAGTTTGAGTTTGCGGCGCGGGTGTGGGATCAAACACCTTATGGTAGCTTGGTTCGGGCTGTGCGGGTCATTGATTTCCGTGATCTGCTTACTCGGTTGGCGCATGGTCTGTCTCAAGATGAGGTGGCAGAATTTATCTAGGTAATATGGCACGTTTGGAAGGCGCGGTGTGCAGCTGTCTATGATGACCAACCGATCTATGTGTCCCGGGCTTAGCATTCAACACATTTGGCGGCACAGGAGTTTCGGGAGGCTCGGAGTGTGGCGTGGACCTCCAGGGCAGAGTCCTCCCATCCTGCTGAGTGGATACCGCCGGGGGTAGGGGTGTGAAATGCAAAATGGATGCATCTTTGATGGCTTCGGGTTCGGGAATTGGCTGATCTTCCGGGACTCTCAGGGGACAATTCCGGCGTCATTCTCCTTTCACTTAGATCCAGGGATAAAGGTGGTTATGCTGGAAATGTTTGCGATTTCTCATGACTTGCAGGAGGGGCAACGTATGGGTTTGACGCACCTGTGGTGGAGATCGATTGTTTGACGTGTGTTCAGATGCTGGCTGCAGTGCAGGAGGATTTCTCTCCCTTAGGTTGGCTGCGGCAAGATTGCCTTTTGGCGAGTTCTCAATTTGTCCATTTGCAATTCTCTTTTGTTAGGCACACCGGAAATGTCCCGGCACATCTGTTAGCTATACATGGTCTTTCTATTCAGGGTATAACTAGTCGGGGGCCTTTTCCTCCGCAAGATGCACGCTCTGCTTGTTCGGGTGATTTGCCTTCTGTTTAAATAAAAGTTCTTTTTTTCTCAAAAGAAAATTGATTCAGCCTTTCTAATCTCTGCATTTCACAAGCGACGTTTGACAAGTCTATTTAGACGAGAAATACTTGTGTGGAGAAGGGATTTTGAGGTGAAGTGACGAGTGAAACGGTCAGAACCACATAATTTAAATACATAATAAAATTGTGTTGTTCATATGTCTCCACACGTGTGGAGACACCACACAAATATTTCCCTATTTAAACGCCCCGCTCAAAAATTAAATATGCATGCCGGCACCATACCGAAGAAATCGCATTTCAAGCAACACTTGGTGTTACATTGATTGAAAAAGTTGAATTTGAGTGTCATTGTGAATCTGTGATGTTTCGAAACTAACTTTAATGTGATGGAAATAATAAAATCAAATAAAAATCATATAATTATTGTTTGGAAATACATTTATTTTATGGATGTACCTTTAAAAATATTTTTGAATTAAGTTTTAGAACCTAATACACTCGATAAATTCGATAAAAAAAACTTAAGTTCGTCTTGAGTTTTTAGAATTTTATTGAGTCTCAGATTCGACTCGAGTTCATAATACACGTGTTTGAACTTGAACTCATAACTCAAACTCGATAACATTTTGAATTGCTCGATTTTATTAGATAATTAATCGACTTGACTCGTTTATAATTACTACCTTCATCCAAAATATAAGACTATCAAGTTTGTTGATTTTGTCTTGTAATATAAATCCATTCAGAATATTAATGAAACATTTATTACATTTTTTTTCTTCTACCGTTAAGTTATTATACCCCCTCCCCCCTATTTTTTACTACTGCACAACTTTCGTATTAATAATGATCAAAGAAAATGTTAGGTTATTATTATTAAAGTTGATAACACTTGATTGCTTTCTCAATCTTGGGAAGGAAGGAAGGAAGGAAGGAAGGAAGGAATATAATCTATAGTCAAATAGTGCATAGTACCTGTATTATTAAAAAAGTTCTGACAAAAAAAAAAACAAAAGCAATAACTCAACCGTTGAAAAAGCACGGGTGCATAATTTCCCGGAAGGAAGAGGACAGAGCTGCTGGGAAAGTACTATAAAGCCACATTCCACCGCGTCGTACTACTTACTACCCCGGTTGACGGTGATCGACTGAGAGTATCTCCAATCATAAACTCATTATAAGGTTTATTATCACGCCACATCATCAATTTATAAACCTCTTATTTATAAACCTATTCTTCACAATAGATAAACCTCTAAAAGGTTTATACTCGGACCCACCAAAATACTTTTTTGCTATGAACCGGTTGATGTTTATAAATATTTTCCTAAAAGCTTTGCTTACTCATCACCACTCTAATGGTGTTAAACCTTTTGCAAAAGGTTTAAAGCTTTTGATAAACCCACCATTGTGGGTACTTTGATAACTGATGGGAGTCAACTTTACTGTACTTTGGTGTGCAGTTTAACCCCCGTTTATCACTTTATTGACATGTTTTGGGTAGTTCTAGGTCTGTTTAAGAGAAATATCAAGGGTTGGGAGTTAAACTGTCACATCGATAGTAAACTCCGCCTTTTTAACGATATTTATCTCTTTTCCGAGCGCTTTTGTCTTGCAGAATTACGCGTGGGGTTTGTTCGTACATATTATTGCAAGACTTAGATGACTCGAGGACCCGGAAAGAAATGTTGTGGATTGAGAAACATGGTCGTGGCACAAATGTAGCATAAAAGTGAAGGAAAATCAAGTTTGGAGTGAAATCAAGGCAAACTGGCGTTTGCTCTACCCAAACTGGCGTTTGAATCAAGCTATGGCCAAACTGGAGTTTGGATGGTTCAAACGGGCGTTCATAAATTTGGCATCAAACACTGAAAGTTAGAGTTTTAGACGGACGAGCGTCTAGATCACCCCCAAACACACGTTTGGATGGGTTCAGCCCGAATCAAGGAAGCTCATACAAGACAGACTGGCGTTCAGGCAACCAAGACGGGCGTTTGCCCTCAAGACATGATCCATCAACCGAGCGTTCCAGGCAAGTAAACGCTGGTTCACTGAAGACGAAACCCTAATATCATCAAGATTTCCAGGCAGACGAGCGTTCACTATGGATCAAACGCTCGTCTGGCACCGACAGCAGCAGAAATTGACCTAGAACTATAAATACGCAGCTCATTCAGAATTATAAGATATATACCGACTTTAGACATATTTGGGGCGATTTTGGTGCGGTTTTAGTGTAGGTTGATCATCCTTTGATCCTTTGATCCCATAGATAACACCCTTTGATTCTACACACTTTTTATAGCTTAGATTTACGTTTCAAGATCAAAGATTTGGCTTTTTGGTGCAAATATTTCTTCATACTTTTCTGGATCTAATTTTCAGCAATTTTATGGTAATGACTTCTCTTTTATTTATTGTCTTTAGTTTAGTTTCCGCTCTTTATTCCGTTATCAGTATAATCATGAGTAGCTAATTCCATGTGTAGTCGAATTATGTGAAAGCGAGCGAAAACCCTAAGGGGGATGAGATTGGGATTTGTGTAGTACGCAATTGAATGTTTAAACGATTAATCCACGTCCTGAAACTTATTATAACATCTTTGAATTAGTTTGATCACCTAGTTCACTGTCACACACATCGAACTTATAGATGTATTTTGCGGTGAGATGTGGGAAAAGGGGTTTTAGGATCGTTGCGTAGATTCGGCCTAGTTGTTAGGACCGTTTCCAATACAGAGGTTTTTCATCGTTGTTCGAGCAACTCTAGAACTTAATCATGTTAGGATAATCGGTTTTCTAAAGGGAGAGTCGGTTAGCTTCACATAGGGTGGTTAGATCGAGTTGTTCAGTCTAATCACTAGAATTAGGAGTTGGCACCCGTGGATGTCGTTAAACTACTTAGGGGTAAAAGTAGCTCGTGGGACCATAGTTCGGCTATACATTTTAATATCTAGAAGTAAAACCGTTAGTATAATCTTTATTTCTGCACTAGCATAATACCTTCCACCATATTTTGGCCTGAACTAAGTTCTACGTCAGCTTTGGTACTTAGACATTACTCTCTGTGGATTCGACCTTGTGACCACTATACTCCCGTTGACCTGATACTCTGTCGGTGAAAGTTAGCGGTTAAGTATTTTGCTATCAATAACCGCTTACCTTTTTTCTGGGGCCGGGCCAACACTATTTTGTATCGTCCACAACAGTCTTCGAGTATAATAAGTGCATGGTGTTTTTATTAGACTAACTAAAACAGTATAATATTCAATAATGTTTCATAAGACTAATACGGATTATAGGGAGAAAATACATAACACTAATAATGTAGGAATTATCACGGTGATGTTTGCGGTGTTTATATGGTGGATATCTGACTGTGTGTTTAAGTGTTTGCAGGTGGTGCACGGCGACACAAAGGAAAATGTGGTGGTCGGACGGAAGACTTTGAATACGAGCACAATAGTCGACAAATTGACGGAGTATGTCTACATTTTATAATATTTTATTGTAGATGAGTTATGTTTTACACTGAGTCTCTATATACATGCGAGCTACTAAACACGATTAAGCTAATGACGATAAGTAATGATAAATTGTGATATGACGTTAATTAAACTAGACAGCCGTCGAGGAGGTCCCGATGCGGGGCGGACCCAACACTTGGCTATTTCTAGAGTCTTTGTCTTATGATCGTCATGTAGCAACTCATATGCCTAGTTATATGTAGAATTCCAAGTTTTAATAACTAGAACTTGATAAACTTCGATCTAGAAACTAGAAAGAAAACAGAAAACGAGAGATAGAATACATCTAGGAGAAGAAGAAGATGAAAAATTCTTGTATATATTCCAAAAATTAAACTTTCAGGTCACAATGTGCAAGTATTTATAGGCATATCCTACATCTAGTTACATCAAAGAACGGTTGTAACCACCCTAACTACTTATAACAACCTTCAACCACATTTGGTTGAAGGTGTTCGACTTAATGTCACTGAGACACACCAACTTCTGCATTGCTTCTGATCCTGTAATAAGCATTACTTCTAATAGCCCCCCTCAAGCTAGCCATAGGACAGCTTGAACTTCTGATCTTATAATGAGCATTACTTCCAATAGGCTGAAGTTATGACAGAATTCAGGATGTAACAGTTGGCTTGTTTGATTGAAAAAGGGAATGAACTTCTATTTTATCCAGAAAGTACTGGAATAGAGGAGCATCTAGTGGCTTTGTTATAATGTCATCCAACTGATACTGAGTCCTCACAGGCATCAGCTTTAAAAAACTTGACTGTACTTTGGCCCTTGTGATGTGGCAATCTAGTTCTATGTGTTTAGTTCTTTCATGGAAAATAGGGTTCTTAACAATATGAATTGCACTAGCATTGTCACAAAAAAAGTAAAAGTGGTAGATGTACAGGGGTATGTAAATCTTTCATAACGTAGACCAACCATTGTAGTTCACATGTAGCACTTGCCATGGCTCTATACTCTGCTTCTGAAGAGCTTTTTTCTATAGTAGTTTGTTTTTTTGCTTTCCAGGATATAGGTGCGCCACCTAGGAGCATAATGTAACCATATATTGATCTCCTAGAGTCTTCACAGCCAGCCCAATCTGAATCTGTGTAGCCTTTCAATTGTAGGTCATTTTGTGCTGGAAATAACAAGCCTTGGCCAGGGTTCTTCTTTATACATCTCAGTACCCTATGTGCAACTTGCATATGATTGATTTTGGGATTTGATAGATGTTGACTTAGTTGTTGTACTGCAAAGGCTAAATCTGGCCTAGTGAAAGACAAATAGATAAGTTTTCCCACTAAGGTTCTATATGTTGTGTTGTCTGAAAGTAGTTCTGAATCTCCAACAGTCAGTTTCTATTTGGAGTGAAGGGGTGTGTTGACTGGTTTTACTTCAGTAAAGCCATATTCTTGAAGAAGGTTTAGAGCATACTTTCTTTGGTTTATGAAAATTCCATTATCTGTCCTGGCCACCTCAACTCCCTAGAAATACCTCAAACTGCCAATATCTTTAATTTGAAACTTGTTGTGCAAAACATGTTTTACCTCATTGATAGGAAGCATTGATGCACTTGCAGCTACAATATCATCTACATACACCAATAGAGCTACAAAAGTGTCTCCTGATCCTCTAGTGAAAAGGCTGTGATCATGTTGTGACTGTACAAAGCCTATTTCCGACAAAGCAGCAGTTAGCTTTGTGTTCCACTGTCTGCTAGCCTGTTTAAGACCATACAATGATTTTGTCAATCTGCACTTGATTAGGCTTTTCTGTCTTGAAACCTAATGGCAAGTCCATGTATACTTCTTCATCTAACTCTCCATGAAGAAAGGCATTGTTCACATCCATCAAACATTCATTTGATGGATGTGCCAGTTTTTTTGATGCAGCTAGAGCCAACAAGGTTCTTATTGTTGTAACTTTGGCAACTGGAGAAAAGGTTTCTTCATAATCTATTCCATATGTTTGTGTGTACCAATTTGCCACTAGTCTTGCCTTATACCTTTCTATAGATCCATCAGCATGATATTTGATTTTGTATACCCATTTAGAACCTATGGCCTTTTTACCAAGAGGAATGGTTGTTAGAAAATCAACGCGGGAACGCAGCGGAATTCAAAATTTTGATTTCTTTTTTCCCAAGATCGACTTCGTTTAAGTAACAAGCATAAAAGAAGTAGACAAAAGAATACCTTGGTTGATCCAATTGGATCGACGCTTTTGTCTACGGTTGTAGTTTCTGCACGAAGCCGCCCAAGCGTTCGGCCTCTACCGGTGATCCACACGAACAGCTCACCGGAATTCCATCATGGATTGCTACCAGAAAAACTCGGTTGCTAGACCAACTTTTTCTCTCTCTAAAATCTCTCTAAGAAGCTCTCTATTTTTTACAAGAACTATTAGCTCTTGGAATTGTGATGTACAAAAGAGCTAGCCAACCCCTCCTTTAAATAGAGTGTGTGGCGCCCCCACTGTATCCAATCTGATTGGGATTAGCTTCTTAGTAGATTGAGGAGAAAGAAAACATTTTCCTAATAAAATAAAGGAAAATCCCTTTGATTGATTTATCTCATTAATATTCAATATCTTATATTAAATACATTCCCAAGATATATATTGACAATATCTTATATCGAATATCTTTATCTTATTACCATAAATCTATTTTTCTAAAATCAATTAATATCTAATATTAATATTATGGTAATCTTATTAATTAAATTGCACAACTCAAATGTATCCCATACAAAAGAATTGGCGCCACATGTAGACAATATTTTGGCATCCGGAATATTTTTTAATTAATATAATACTATGATTATTAATTAATTTTGCAAAATACATTTGTATCAATATACATATATATTTTCGACACACATCATATGTATATTTAATTAATCAACATAATTAATATCTTGTATTATATTTATTCATAATAAATAAATACCACCATATTAATTTACCACTATAACCTTTATAGTACGAGATAAATTTTCCTTATTTGGTCATCAACTATAACCGCATTTTAATCCGACTAGATGTTCACATGTAACGCCCCGATTTTTCGCCTTTTATTTATAAGAGACTTGTCATGAATTGCTAAATATATATATAATTGTTACGGTATTTTCATAGAAACAATCTGTCATGATATTAATTATTTCACATGAAGAATGATAGGTTTATCTCGTACATGTGAACATCTAGTACATGTGGATTGTGCAATTTAATTAATAAGATTACCATATATTAATATTGGATATTAATTGATTTTGGAAAAATAAATTTATGGTAATAAGATAAAGATATTCAATATTAGATATTGGCAATATCTTAGATTTATTTAATATAAGATATTAAATTAAAAGAGATAAATCAATCAAAGTGATTTCCTTATTTTATCAGGAAAATGTTTTATTTCTCATCAATCTACTAGGAAGCTTATCCTAATCAGATTAGGGGCTAAAGGGGCGCCACCTACTCCTATATAAGCAAGAGGTTGGCTAGCTCTTTTGTACATCACAATTGCAAGAGTTTATAATTCTTGTGAAAAATAGAGAGCTTCTTCTAGAGAGATTTAGAGAGAGAAAAGGACGGTCTAGCAACCGGATTTTTCTAGTAGCAATCCGAGGAGGATTTCGGCGAGGAGTTCGTGTGGATATTAATAGAGGCAGGACATGTGGACGGCTTGCGCACACTACTACTCTTTTTTGCCGGTCAAAGCGTTGATCTATTAGATCAAGCAAGGTAATCACCGTCAACTACTTAACGTGTTTATTGTATTAAACGAAGTCGATCTTGGGATCGGAAATCAATTTTTTAAATTATGCTGCGTAGACTAGTTGATTTCCTAACACTAGGTTCAAATTTAGACCTATTATGTGCAGAAGTAGAAGCATATACAAGGCAACCAAATACTTTCAAATCATCATATACAGATAACTTATCATATAACATTTGAAAAGTTGTCTTGTTGTGTAATATTGGGGAAGGTGTTAAGTTAATCAAAGTGACATCATGTGACACACAATAACCCCAATATTTTAAAGGCAAGTTAGAGTGATATTTGAGATATCTAGCCACATTCATGATGTGTTGGTGCTTCCTTTCTACTATTCCATTCCGTTGGGGAGTATCCACACAAGATGTCTGATGTATAGTTCCATTTTCTCTATAAAAATTAGGCATATTAAACTCATGACCATTATCGGTTCTTAACACCTTAATGTGTTTATCAAATTGAACATATGCATACTGGAAAAAAGACTTAATAAGGTCCATTGCCTCAGATTTGCATTTCATTAAGAAGATCCATGTAAATCTAGAGAAGTCATCAACAATAGTAAGAAAATAAGTTTGATTGTGCAATGTGGGTTGTCTATATGGTCCCCATATATCAGCATGAACTAAATCAAACACGTCGGTAATAGAACTAGAACTCAGAGGAAAAGAACTTCTTTTATGCTTAGCCATATGGCAAATGTGACAAACAGTATGTACAGATGTAGAAGTATTATTCAAATGTAGATTTACCAATCTCTTGTGAGAAAGATGACCTAGTCTATAATGCCAATGTTGTTCATCAGAAATGCTACTAGTAACAGCTAAAACTTTAGGCTCTTGTCAGACAAAGTAGAACATGCAGCATCTAGCATGTACAATCCATTGCTTTTACTAGCTGATCCAATCAGGATCCCAACTTTCTTGTCCTGTGTCACACTCTTGTTAAGAACAAAGACTACAGACAAACTAGGATCAGTTGTAAGTCTAGCTAAGGATATCAAGTTAAACTTGAAATCAGGAATACACAAGACATTGGACAAAACCAAAGCAGAATTTAAGTGTACTTGCCCTATATGTGAAACTCTGACACTGGAACCATTACGTAAACCTACTAACATATGGTTAGTTGGCTTGGCATTGACTAACAAACCAACCTTGTTAACTATATGATCTGTGGCCCCACTATCTATAATCCACAACAGAATAGTTAGAAAAACCTGATGTGTCTGTTGTAGGTGCAAAATTTGCTTTAAGAACTGTAGCTTGATTAGCCATATGTGCAAAACCATCTGATTTCTGTGAATCCAACAACTTCATAAGTTGTTGATACTGCACTATATTTAAGGCAAAAGATTCAGGATCCTGTGCAACACCTGCCACATCTTCAATGACATAAGTTTCATCAGTAGTTTCTACCATATTGACCCTGCTTCTAGGTTTAAAACCAGGAGGGTAACCATGTTTTATGTAACATTCATCAACAACATGGCCAATGAGTCTACAGAAAGTACACTACAGCTTTTTCTTATCCTGATTATTCTTCTTATAAGCATTGTTAGGAGCAACATGATTCCCAACACCAGTAGTGCTAATAGGCTTATTAAAACCTACTTGACCTTGTTGTGGAGGTCCTGTAGTTGTATTAAAAGATCTGATGTAAAGAATCTGATGAGATGCCTATGCTTCTTCATATTCTTTTTGTGCTTTAAGTTTCAAAGCCATAGCAAACACAGTGTTAAGATCAGGCACATGCTACATCAGCTGTGCCTGTTTCATAACTTGAGAATACTCATAGTTTAATCCTTTCAAGAACCTGACTACTTTTTCTGTTGCAGCATACCATGCAAACACCTTAAGCACATCACACGTGCATTTAGATTCACATTTACAACAGGGCGAAGGCCTCATAAGATCAATCTCATCCCAAAGAGTCACTTGGTGAAATAACTAGTAACATCCAAGGCCCCTTGTTTGACCGCATGAACTTCTTTTAACATGTCTGAAACTCTAAACACATCCAACCTTGAAAATATTGATTCAAGATCTAGCCAAATGATCCTAGCACTAGTTTGTACATAATTGTGCTATGGAAGGTATAACCGAATTGACTATCCAACCAGTAACAAACGCATTACACTGTTGCCATACCTGAAAATCAGGAGAATCTACAGCCGGCTTTTCAATGGACCCGTCTATGAACCCAATCTTGCTCTTAGTAATGAACTGACTCCTCATTAACCAGCTCCAAGGATGCCAATTATTGTTGTTTAATGCCGGTTGCACCAAAATTAGTGAGGGAATCTCACTAGGATGAATGTAGAATGGATTTCCGGCAAAATTTGTTGATTATGAGCCATATTTACAGGAACTTACCCAAGAACTCAGATGCAACTCCAAGACAATCAGGAAATTTACAACAAATTGAAGATGAAGACTACAAAGCTTCAAGAATCAGAGTAAATAACCGAACAGAAGCATAAAAAATGCTCTGATACCACGTAGAATTCCAAGTTTTAATAACTAGAACTTGATAAACTTCGAGCTAGAAACTGGAAAGCAAACAGAAAACGAGAAAGAGAATACATCTAAGAGAAGAAGATGAAAAATTCTTGTATATACTCCAAAAATTAAACTTTCAGGTTACAATGTGCAAGTATTTATAGGCATATCCTATAGCTAGTTACATCAAAGAATAGTTGTCACCACCCTAACTACTTATAACAACCTTCAACCACTTTTGGTTGAAGGTGTTCGACCTAATGTCACTGAGACACACCAACTTCTGCATTGCTTCTGATCCTGTAATGAGCATTACTTCAAATATTATGCAAGCTTGTAATCATGAGGAGCAGACTGGCCGGCCCCGATTGCTTCGGGTCGTGCTCGGGAGGATGGCGAGTTAAAGGCTTGTTGACCAGTCTTTGGCCCTTGTCCGGCTTAACCTCATGCGGACTTGACGGACGGATGACCTTATTATACTGTTTGGACGGCCGGACGGACCCGATGATGGATCCGTGGCCTAATGACGGATCAGGCGTATCAGTAACATTTCCCTCAGTCAATAATTCAAATGATAAATTGATTATAACAATAATAAAACAAAGGCATAATTTGTTTTTATATATTAAAAACTAACAATACATATGTCATAGTACGCTTTTATTGTGTTAGTGTTAGAATCCATTTAAATAATGGACAACCAAATCACTTATCTTTTCTCTTAATGCAAAATTGTTTCAAAATTGTTTCTTATAAATTGAATAGATGAAATCAAATTAAATGAATTGAATGAAATAAAATATGACATAATTATAAAATAAATGATTTTATTCATTCTTTCAATTGAATGGTATAATACAGTATATATAGTTACAAGAGTCTATAGTCAAGGGAGTATTTACGGTAACATAATCATTTACAATCAATGCAATAAATGAGTTTATACTGCAGAATATTTACACACGTTTTGCACATGTTTATTGTGCTAATACCACCCCTCAAGTTAGACGAGGGAGAAGACCTAACTTGCTTCGTTGTTGTTGAAAAATCGTGCGAGGCAAAGACTTGGTCAAAGAGTCAGCAAGTTGATCTTGAGCATTAACATGAGCAACACGCAGGAGGCCACGTTGTACCTGATCACGAATAAAATGATAGTATATCGCAACGTGCTTCATACGAGAGTGAAACACAGGATTAGCACAAAATTGCGTGGTGCCCAGGTTGTCACGGTAGATGACCGGAGTTTGCTCGGGAGGAAAACCAAGATCACGAAGAAGAAAAGCAATCCAATTAAGCTCCGCAGTAGTCGAGGCCACCGAACGATATTCAGCCTTCGTGGAGGACCTAGCAACTGTAGTCTGCTTTTTGGAGCTCCATGAGATAGCATTGCGACCAAGATAAACAATATAAGCTCCAGTAGACGAATAATCATCTCTATTACCACCCAGTCTGCATCAGAAAAAGCATGAAGAATCATAGGGGAGTCACGATATAGCTGAAGACCAAGATCCAATGTCCCAGCCAAATACTGTAGTATACGCTTGGCATGATCCCAATGTACATCTGTAGGGGCATGCATAAACTGAGACAACTTATTGACAGCAAAGGCAATATCCGGCCGAGTAAAAATCAAATATTAAAGGCTGCCAATAACCATGCGATACTGAGAAGGATCAGCCAGAGGAGTGCCAGACTTAGCAGTGAGCCCAGAAATATCAGCAGGCAGAGGAGTGGTGACCGAATTAGCACGATCCATATGAAGTTTAGCCAACAGTTCAGTGGCATATCTTTTCCGAGACAAGATACACCCAACAGAATTGTAAATTACCTCAATGCCCAAAAAATAATAGAGAGAACCCAAGTCCTTGAGAGCAAAGCGACGACCCAATAGAGCTATGAAGGTCTCAAGTGCCTTGGAATTATTCCCTGTAACAATAAGATCATCCACATATACCAAGATATAAATTATAATGCCACCAGAATTATAAATAAATAGTGATGAATCAGCATCCGCATTCCGAAACTGACTCGCCAAAAGAAAACCATTGAGCTCATCATACCAAGCTCGAGGTGCCTCATCATACCATGACATAATTATAAAATAAATGATTTTATTCACACTTTCAATTGAATGGTATAATACAGTATATAATTACAAGAGTCTATAGTAAAGGGAGTATTTACGGTAACATAATCATTTACAATCAATGCAATAAATGAGTTTATACTGCAGAATATTTACACACGTTTTGCACATGTTTATTGTGCTAATAAAATATAATGAACTTACTTTATTATTGTATTTGCAGCGCGAAAGAATATATGTGACCTACCAAATGATGTTGGGGTTGAGAGGTATGATTATAATGTATAGGTAGGGTAAGATGGGTATCCCTACCCACCACATCTCACACATCCACCCTACCCTACCCTAAATGGAAGGGGAAGGAGTGGTGTTACGGCCACATCCGTTTTACACAACGGTGTGCCACAACGGTGGTCTTCACCGTTGATCTGTGTAGGATCTAGATGGATCATCTAGATCCTACACAGATCAACGGTGAAGATCACCGTTGTGGCACACCGTTGTGTAAAACGGATGTGGCTGTAGCATTGCTGAAGGGGAAGAGGATAAATTTTATAATACAACCATTATATAAATGTTATAACAAATGACATACATTACAACATTTTATTTTTTAATCTCTCACACACGATAAAAGTGTATTATTGAAAAAGAGTAAAATAAAAGACTATGATCTATATCACTTGATACAATTTTTCTATAATAATTACACCGTTAAATCTCTCAGGGGAAGAGGCATGTAAAACTACCGATGGGCCCGGAGGATTGTTTTGACTGGCAAGATGAAATATAGTTAATATGGTGGTTTATTAGAAATATAAATTAGAGCGGTTTGTTCGTAGATCTCGGGTGGACTTGGTACATATCGGGTTTGTCGGTCATTACGGTTGGTGGTTGTGGTTGTTGTTGTTGGTTATGGACATCCGTAATATATCGGATTGTTTTCATTTTTGTCTTTACCAAATCAAGTTTTCTTTAACGAGACGGTATTTGATCACATGAGTTCTCCCAATCTTTTTTTTTATTTCTTTAATGTTGTTATGTCCAGTAGTGTGCTGCTGGTGATCCGACGGTTGTTCGGTGTTTTTCCGAAAGTTGTCCGATTGTAATTCTGTTGATTTTTTAATAAAATTTCTTTCGTTTCGTAAAAAAAGATATTAGGACATTCCAAGTTCAATGAATCTACAGTAAAACCTCTATAAATTAATATAGTTGGGACCGGAAGATTTTATTAATTTAGAGAGGTATTAATTTATCGATAAATTAATAATTATTAATTTATTGAGAGTTTTTGATATCAAACAAAATTAAATTTTAATTATATAAATTTAAATAGAACTGTACTAATTTATGTATTATACTTAATTCAATGTATATTAGTTACAAATTCAATGTACTGTACATACAAAATTCAGTATACATACATTAATTTGATTCATTGTATTTTTACAACAAAAATATTCAGTGTATAATAGTGATAGCCTGTACTACCGTGTATATAAACAAGATAAAAAAAAAGAAAAACAACCATACCAAAACAATGGCTTCTCACGTAAAGAAGCACTCAACGCATCAAAGGCACTTAACAACTTTTTGATACAGCTCGAAAGCACCACACCCGAACTTTTGGATGCAATAAGGAAGATTAGAGATGAGCTTTTGCGATTTAAACTTTAAGAAAAAACAGACAACAATAGAATCATATTTTACAAAATTGTAACATATATATTTTTGTGATTATGGAGAATTATTAATTTATGATATTATTGGAACTGTATATCTATACAGGGATTTTCTAAAAATTATTATCTTATTATCTTATCGAAATTGGTCATTTTTTGAACTGGCCCAAGTCGGGACCGGAGAAAAATATTATTTTAGAGAGGTTAATAATTTAAAGAGTATTAATTTATAGATGTTTTACTGTACTAAAGCCATTTATATTTCCTTTTTCTTTTATAAAGCACTAAATTAAGTTAAGGAAAGAAGAAGAGCTAAAAAAATAAATTAAATGACGAAATCAGTCTTACACAACGATACGAGTTATTACCTAAAGTGTAACCTTTTTCATTGTATTTTTTTTATAACTTTAGTTACATTTAATTTAAAGATAATACCTATGTTTCCAACCATGCTATTTTTTTTTTTATAACTTACCAACCATGCTATTTCCCACTTCCCACCTTCTTAGCTCCTTCACATTATTTGAATGCCCATGTCTCCCTGAGATCATATTTTTAGATAGTATTTTTTACACAACAAATTATTCTGATTTAATTTAAGTCAGAAATAAAAATGTTTTGTACTAATGTAATTGTTATTGTGAAAAAAATATTCACTATTTAATAGCAAAAGCTCGTTACTATTAATCAAAATTAACCACAATCTGCATATTCTCCTCTTTTTTTTTTATTTTTTATAATTCATATTCTCCTAAATATAATTCATTTATTTCTCTCTACCAAGTATTGACATCTCTACATTTTTACACAGCATATATATATATATATATATATATATATATATATATATATATATATATATATATATATATAAAGAACTAAAGAAATTCTTAAACAAGTTTAACTATACATAAGGCAAAACAATTATCTATTCAACCATTTAATTTAAGGAATTCGTGATTCTAATATATAATGTCAAATACTAATAATCAATTCAAGTATTTAGGGACCAATTACCAAAATCATCCAATTTTTACCTCATATAATGCTACAATTAACCATTGACTTCATTTTAGTAAGCGTAACACCTATTATTTCTATGAAGTGCATGTTCCGAATACCGAATCATTAACCGGACAAGGGTTCCTGAGAAATATATGATTCAAAGTAATCAATTATATATGTCATTGTGACACTCTCAACATCAGATTAAAACGCAAAATCAAAAATATATACTCGGGAAGCTAAAAGACTATTACAAGCGATGAGAAAAAACACGGCTGCAGCTAAAATAATATCCCAAATATTATACGGTACAAAGATCGAAGCACATATTTGCAACCAGAAACAATCACTACTCTCGTACATTAAAGGCGATAAGAAGATTTTATACAAGTATAAAATCGATCTTTAAGGATATCGAAATCAACCTAGAACATACCACCTTTTTGGGCGGTAAAACAATAATAGAGGGGTGAAATACTACTTAAAAAAAAAACAAACGAACCCCTCAAAAAAAAAAAAAAAAAAAAAAAAAAAAACAAACGAAATACTGTCAAAATTGGTCTCAACAAAACAAACTAGAATTAATTCCCATAGAAAGAAGACAAACCTTATCAAAGAGAATAACAGCCTAATACAAGATAAAATAATATTTAATAAAATTGGATAAAAATACATACGAACCTTTTAAAAAAATTATATACAATTAATGATTAGGTGTGTCGCTTTTCAAAAAAATAAAATAAAAAATTGATTAGGTGTGTCATGATAACAACATTTGTATAAATGCAAAATACAATATAAGATTAGCTTGATCTTAATAGATTTTTGTCACACGACTATTTCATTTCAGTACATAAAATCAAATACAATGGGATGATTCTAACAATATTTTCTGACAATGGATTCTAACAATATTTAGAAACTGATTCAAAAAAAAAAAAAAAAAATTTTTTATAGAAACAAACAAATACACAAAATATCCGACGAGTACTGAACACGAAACGTCAAGGGTAAATTCGTCTGATTATCAATTATTTATTAATTTATTATTTGGATTAAAATTCCAGATAATTACGCCAATATAACCCCCTCTACAACTACTCCCTCATCAGTCCTCACGCTCTCCAACTTCCTTTGCCTGTAACTTCCCACCTTCTCCCCTCTCACTCACATTTTAAATACCGTGCCCCATCATCATTCTTCAGTTACGTTTTTCAATCTAAAAACAAACTACTCCGTTTCTCTGAAAAAAAAAAACTCCGGTGAAAATGGCTTCTACAGGCGGCGGTGGACGACGCGGCGGTTATCAGCAGCCTTCTGGCCGTGGAGGCGGTTACCAGCAGCCTTCCGGACGTGGAGGAGGGCGTCAGCAGTCTACCGGACGCGGAGAAGGCGATCAGCAGTTTTCCGGCCGCGGTGGAGGGCGAGGCCAACAGGCTAGCCGAGGGGGACGTTATGCCAGCGGCGGTGAGTCTGGTGGAAGAGGATACAATGCACCACCACCACAGCAGCCTTTTGCTTCTGTTCCTCAGGCTCAGCCCCTGTCCGTACCAGCAGCTCCCGTGCTGTCGGAGGCGGCGACTCGTGAGTTTGAGAAGTTGAATCTACAGAGTAGTGCTGCTTCCGGTTCCGCTGCCGCGAGCAGTTCCTCTGTTCCTCCGGCGGCCAGTTCTGCGGAGATCACAGATACCCGGCTGACAGCGCTCCCGCCGGCGTCTTCGAAGGCAGTAAAGTTTGTTCCTAGACCTAATTTTGGAAAGGCCGGTAAACCTTGCGTCATTAAGGCTAATCACTTTCGAGTGAAATTTGCCGTTAAAGACGTCCATCAGTACGATGTAAGATTCATTTCAAACCTCTTTTGAGTTCTGTATATGTTCTCGTATATTCGTTATACACATTTGTGCATATGTATTACGATTTATGCACATTTCTGTACGAGTGCTTACCGATTATTGTGGATAGGAGTTCATATTCATGTTTTTGCTGACTCTTCGATTTTATTACTATTTTTATTATTTTGTTGATGTATAAGTTCTAAATTAAATTTACCCCTCTTCTGCCTTTTAAGAACTATTCCACAAATAATTAAAGTTATGATTTCATCTTGTTTCGCGTGGATCTGATATGATTTGCTTATTTGATTATACCTATCTTTTGTCGTATCAAAAAATGAACAAATACTTTCTGTCTGCCGGGAGTCCGAGACTCAAGTGGTGTGTTTCACCTTTTTAATCTCTCTAAAAATTCATGGGTATGCGTAGTTTGTGTGGATAAATTTTATTCCCAAATGGCCAAATCTGACAAAATCAAAATGAAACAATTAGTTTCAGAACATATTCATTACAGAGAATGAAACAGTAAAAATCTGCTATCTATGTATCTATCTCTATATGTATTTATACGTATGTATATGTATGTATCTACATGTGTGTTGTGTGTGTGTGTGTGTGTGTGTGTGTGTAAGTATATGTTTTGACATCTGCAAACCATCTAGGTTCCACTATTTTAATAGCATTCTAAATTAAGGTATGATGTACTATGGTGTACTTTAATTTCCACCCACCCACATGTATGTATGCATTTATACACATGCTTGACTTACTCAGCTTGTCTCAAACTTGAAACGTGCTTGACTCTGTTTCCTCTATTTTTCTTACCTTTAAATGCCTTTGATTGCCTGATTCTGCTCACTTGCTTTGTGTCCATCTTTGAATTTCACCTTGATTCAAGTGTGGTTACACACCTGATTCCAAAGCTTGTATCCTGCCTCTGTGGTGGGAGGATGTTGTGCTATATGTGACTGTTGTGATTATTGATACTGCAGGTTAAAATCACCCCTGAAGTATTGTCAAAGAAAGTATGCCGCGACATAATGAAAGCGTTGACCACAACGTACCAATCACACTTGGGCATGCGAAAGATAGCATATGACGGGAGGAAAAGTGTATATGCTGCTGGCGCTTTGCCTTTTGAATCACAAGACTTTGATGTAGTGCTTGGTGGCAACGATGGATCAACGTAAAGCACTGCTACTTTATGCTTTAAAGTTTTTATGTTGTTAATGAGTTAATGTTGTAGTTTTGTTCTGGTATATGAAGTTAGCTGTGTTTATTTTTTTTGGTTGGGAATGGTAGTTTAGAGATTGGTTTACTGTGTATTCATATATTTCTCAACATACTACATATTAGGTTGACATTGATGTTAATCTGGATTATGATGTGATGGTGGCCATGTTTAATTTTTTGAAGTTGAAATCTCGTAATACCTGTTAAGTTAAATTTGTAGTTGTGATTGTTATTTCTCAAGGTAAGTGTTGAGACCATAGTGTACCTTGTGAGGCATTCTGTTTTTATAGAACTTGCTAATCAATAATTATCATTTTCTTCGTTTGTTTTAGGAGAGAACGCAGGTTTCAGGTTAAAATTACATTTGCTGCTCAGACAGACCTCCATCAACTGCAGGAGTTCCTTAACAGGAGGCAGCGTGATGCCCCACAAGAAACCATTCAAGCTCTTGACGTTGTTTTCCGAGAAGCTCCGTCTGATATGTAATTTCCCCCCTACACACAGGCTTCTTCTTGTGATCATGTTTTACTTATTTTATTCCCTCCATCTGTCTTTAATTGTGAGTAGCTGATCCGTTCACGACAAATGCTATATTGCAGCTATGTTACTGTGGGAAGATCATTCTTCTCTCCAAGTCTGGGTGATGTAGGGTCGCTGGGAGAGGGTTTAGACTATTGGTATGGTTTTTACCAGAGCCTCAGGCCAACCCAAATGGGCCTCTCGCTAAACATTGGTATATGCTTTAATATACATTGGTATCTTTCTGTTTTCATGTGTTGTACTACATGAGCCTGAGTTTATTTTCATATACTATGTTTTTTGCAGATATTTCCGCAAGGCCATTTTATGAACCTATTCTGGTTACTGACTTCATCATGCAATGCTTGAATCTGAGGGGGGGCCTGTCGAAGCCTCTGTCTGAACAGGACCGATTGAAGGTATTGGAATTTGATGTTTAGTACAGACCACAATTTTTGGAAGTAACTATTATGAATACTTTATAATTTTTTAACTTTTCCTGATGTTTTAGGTGAAAAAGGCTTTAAGAGGAATAAGGGTAGAAATCGCTCATCCTCAATCTGTTCGGCGATACAAGATAAACGGATTATCTAGTCAACCACTGAATAAACTGACGTGAGTTCTTGCTTTATCAAAATATACTTGGTTCTTTTTTCCTTCTATCAAATTAATTTAAGCACCTTGTTTTTTCTTGGTTTGAGGATGTGTTTATTGGGGAATAGTTGCTTGGGTTGTATATTGTAGATGTATAGTCAAAAGCCTGAAGGTATACTCAATTTTGTAGTGAGATCTTTCATGTTGTGGAACTTAATTGTAGATGCGCATCTGTTTAATACAGTAAATGGCTTGCTGGTAGCTTATAAATAATTTACTTGTATTGCCTTGTTTTGCATGCTTGAAAGAAATTCTCAACACTTGCAATGTCAGTCATAATTATTTCCTAAGAAAATTTTTGTTGCCAAGCATGTTAAGATTCAGATGTTTTAGAATTTCGACCAGGAATAATTCTAGACTTATTTTGATGTATTCATTTGAACATAAACATAATTGTAGACTTATTTCTGCCACTAGTTGTTTGAAGGCCATACCTGTATATCATGCAATGATATATTATCTTATGACTATAATCCTTTTTATATTAAAATCCTTTTTATATTCCTTTTTACTTTTTGAATTGGGACATTAGATATCATTAAGATCATTATGATTGTCCTTGTGATTTTATATGTTTGCTTTTCAATGGCAGAATAACTGTTATGCCTTCTACATTCTTCTGTGCTTTTGTATGTTGTGTGTCTAATTGTCTGAAGTCTACTTTGCTCCTATTGCCCTTCCTCAATTTATGAATTTTCTTGAATTTCACAGATTCTCTGTTGATGGTTCCGGAAACGAGACTGTTGCGAATTACTTCCGGGAGAAGTACAATATTGCTCTCCAGTATGGACACTTGCCAGCCCTTCAAGCTGGAAATGATGCAAGGCCCGCGTATTTGCCCATGGAGGTTCACAATTGTTGATTTCAATATCCTTTCTTTTGATTTAGAGAATCCTTCACAGGTTGGGTATTACTTGGTGCTTGTTACTAACTTGCGCTGGTATTTTTTAACTACTGAAGGTCTGCAAGATAGTCGCGGGGCAAAGGTATGTAAAAAAGTTGAATGAGAAACAAGTTTCCGTTATGCTGAAGGCCACTTGTCAAAGGCCTAGGATTAGAGAGCAGAACATAAAAAAGGTGTTTATCTTTTTTATTGTTTTGTTCGTGATTATTATTGTTTAGCTGTATATGTGTGTCTTCATAACTGTACTTTTGTTCACATTACTTGCAGATGGTCGAACGTAACAACTATAACAATGATCATCTGGTAAACAAAGAATTTGGGATGCAAGTCACTGGTGATCTCACTTCTATTAATGCACGTGTGCTTCAACCTCCAATGGTACCGACTAGTTGCTTAAACATATGGATTTTATTGAAACTTTCAGCTTCAGATCTTTGTATCATGTGTTCCATTTTGAATTTCCTTTTCTGTTTTATGGAACAGCTTAAATATCATCAGAGTGGTAGGGAATCCAGCGTTAACCCACGGGTTGGTCAATGGAACATGATCAACAAGGTGTGTTGTGCGCTCACTTGATTTTTATTATTACGTCAAGTAGGTCTAATGCCATGGACCTATAAAACCGTGTTTTCTTCCACTTCCTTCCCTACATGTGTAGTCTGTGTAATTCTCTTACAGAGTACATTGTTTTTTGCTTGTTAGTGAGCTTGTTGCTTATGGAGGTGGAACATGACTTGGTGGTTTGGTCTGCACTCTTTAATATCTAATTATTGTCATATCCTTGCAGAAAATGATTGATGGTGGGCGAGTTGATGTTTGGGCTTGTGTGAACTTTTCACGGGCTCATGTTAATGCTGTTTATCAATTTTGTGAACAGCTGATTGCCATGTGTAGCAGCAAAGGAATGGTGTGTAATGAATTTATTATTTTCAAAATTTTTAGCCTTGGTTGTTGAAACTTCATAAAATTAATTTTTGCTTTTGTTGTTTAGGTATTTAATCCGGAGCCAGTGATTCCTATAGAGTCGGATCAAGCGCGTAATGCAGAAAAATTATTGGGTTATGTACACAGTGAATGTAATAATTTGAAGAAGCAGCTGCAATTGCTTATAGTTATCTTGCCTGAAATCAGTGGACTTTATGGTTAGACAGCGATTGCTAATATTTGATTTGCTTACTAGTTTTACGTTTCCTTGCAACTAACAAGTGTTTTACCTACAGGAACAATCAAACGGGTTTGTGAGACAGAACTAGGGATCGTTTCACAATGTTGTCAGCCGAAAAATGTATTAAGGATTAATAATCAGTATCTGGAAAATGTTGCCCTTAAGATTAATGTCAAGGTATGGCTTGTCAGAGTGTTGGATACTTGATTTTGATTATAAGTTGGCATTTATCTTGTTCATTACAACCTTGTTGTTTGTGTTTAGGTTGGTGGAACGAACTTACACTTGGACCAAAAGAATCCGAGAAAGGATTTTTTAAGGGATATACCTACTATTGTTTTCGGTGCTGATGTCACTCACCCTCAGCCTGGGGATGACTCTAGCTCTTCTATAGCTGCTGTAAGAATTTTTTGAGTTTTTTTTTACGTGGTTTTAATTTTAATTTGTAGTTTGTTCCATAATGACTAAATAAGTTTTCTTGATTAGGTGGTTGCATCAATGGATTGGCCAGATGTGACTAAGTATAGATGCCTAGTATCTGCACAGAGTCACAGGCAGGAAATCATCAAGGATTTGTATACGTGTTCTGATGAATCCAAGAACGTGGTTTTGCATGGAGGCATGATCAGGTGTTTATCATTCACATGTGCTATAATTCATGATGTTTTATGCAAGTTTTCTGCTACTTTTCTTACGTTTAAGTTGCTTTGTTACAGAGAACATTTGAGAGCCTACTTCAGGTCAACTGGGAGAAAACCGAGCAGAATCATTTTCTACAGGTCTGTTGGTTGGAGTGTATATATGTCTTCTCTCTCTCTCTCTCTCTCTCTATATATATATATATATATATATACTAATTTAAACGATATGTAACAATTGGTTTCTGTTGGCAGAGATGGTGTTAGTGAGGGACAATTCTCACAGGTTCTGTTTCATGAAGTTGACGCTATACGAAAGGTTTGCATCGTACTGTTGTTGTTGGTTAGATTTTTATAACTAGTCTGTAATAGTAGTTCTGACAAATTGTTTTCCTTTTTTCCTTGTTGTTTCTTCAGGCTTGCCAATCACTACAAGCGGATTATCTTCCTCCGATCACATTTGTGGTGGTCCAAAAACGACACCACACGCGGTTATTTGCGGCTAATCATGAGGATAGGAATGCAACCGATAAGAGTGGCAACATCTTACCAGGTAGTAATTTTGAGAAAAAAAATACACTGTATTTTTTATTTATTTTTTGGGTCCTAGGCATCTTTTTTTATCCCTTATTAACTTTAGCTAATCATGGTTCATGGTTGGTGGTTTAGGAACTGTTGTTGATACAGAAATTTGCCACCCCACTGAGTTTGACTTCTATCTGTGTAGCCACGCTGGTATTCAGGTGACAATATTGTTTGTCTATATTCCCACCCTATGTTAGTATTATGATTATTATTATGATTAGAATATTTTCAATCTGTTGCAATTTATTTTCGTATTGTTAATCACAGGGAACTAGTAGGCCAACACACTACCATGTTTTATTTGACGAGAACAAGTTCACTGCTGATGAATTGCAAGTTCTGACAAACAATTTGTGCTACACGTAAGTTGTCTTTCTTTTGGATGTGTATAATAATACATGGATTCAATGTGTATGATGAGTCCCCCGTTAATTATATATCTTCTTGGGCCTCTTTGTATTTCAGGTATGCAAGGTGCACAAGATCAGTTTCAATGGGTAAGTTTTTGTGTCAATGTCATACACACAAATGACTAAATAATAATAATGAGTATTATTGTTGTTTATTTAACATTGTTTATGGTTACAGTGCCGGCTGCATACTATGCTCATCTGGCTGCGTTTCGGGCACGGTATTATGTAGAAGGTAGACCCTCAGATGGTGATTCAAGCATGGATGGAAGAAGGGGAGGGCAACCAGCGGAGAGGGTGGTGGAAGTGCGTAGACTACCTGACATTAAAGAGAATGTGAAGGAAGTTATGTTCTACTGTTGAGGGGGGGAAGTGATATTTCTTTTGGTTTATTTATTGCTCCTCCTACTTTTTGAGAGATTGTTAAAGTTTATGGGGGGTTTTGTTTTTTTTGTTATGGCTTTTGATACCAAGTAGTAGTAGTTGTGGTGGTGGGGGTTGGCGTACATTTTGATGACTGAAAATGAAAGCTGCCTTATGCATGTCGTCTGTCTTTTAGCTGCTTGAATGAAAATCCATTTTGGGTTGAAGCTATTTATCTGATGATATGTTGCCTCTTTTTTATTTTATTTATTATTTATCTATAAGGTTCTCATTCAATTAGTAGTGCCACCTACGGCTACTAGTCAAAATCATTAGCTGTGTCTTCTATTCTTGTGAGTATGTTTTAGTGCACTTACAGGTCAAATTAGCCCTTAGAAATGACGCATTTTATAATAATATACAAGATCGTATAGATTTTACAACCTTTAATTTCTAATCCCACACACAATTGCATCGCACAATGTAAAAGAGTCTCTAAATGAAAGGCTATGCAGTTGTATGTATCCACGGTTGCAACTTTATGGTTGATGCATCTCTCTCTCTCTCTCTCTCTCTCTCTCTCTCCTCTAAGGGCTCATTATTTTTTTAACATGAGATATTAAGGTACATTAATCATATTGATTAATCATAACTTCTTCGCTTTGATTGCGGCATTGTATGAAAATTGTATTAATTGTTGTATTGATTTTGTGAGAAATGTTTATATGCAACTACCAGGGCAGGAACAATTTGCTTTATTATACACACACATGCACACTTAAATTTGTTTGTGAGTATATCTATCTTCATAATTTTTCTTTGAATTGAAAGCCAAAAATGATTAAAGACACAGAAAATGTGCACAACACATATATTCGTTGACTACCTTAAAAAAAATCAAAGGAAATCTGAGATGAAAAAAATGTGAAGGTTTTGTGCACCTGCTTTGAAAGCTAACAAGTAGTTGCACAACCAAAAAAAGCAAAATTGCAATTCCTGAACAAGACTGTAGCAGAAATACGAAAATAGATTTAGTTTTCACACTCAAAACTTATTTCAGAAAAGTCGTGCTGTGTATAATACTTACTGTAAAGTAGAGAGAGTCTCAACACAATGTTACAACGTTAAGTAGTATATTCCTATATATCAAATCTATTGTACAACACTGCCTGCATCTATTGTACAACTGTCATGATGTGGGCTCCCCAGACTGGAAAAAGAATGGTCGAGTGATACGCGTTCAACAAATAAATATGGAAAAACAAACTATACACATAAAAAAGAATAGTGTATCAAAAACAGGTTTGTCCGGATGGTGTGATTACAAAAACAGGTTTGTCCGGATGATTGATGTATACGCCAACAACGCTATAAGTGCAACAATCGGTTTACTATCATGTTTCTGAGGCGGCACGTTATTACTTCGCTGTCCGGCATTCACAAATTCGCTTTTACCGTTACTTGTGGTTGCAGAAACGTTTACCGGCGATGAACCTGTAATTCAATCAATCGATAAGACAAGGATGATATCTAAATTTCTTGCTAATAAACTATAAACCCATTTTTAACCAATGAATAGTATAATCAAATGTCGCAAGTCCAATGATGGTGAATACTTACAGTCATAATTAGCCCATCCAATCCTTTGGGCAGCTAAATCATACACCACTATCTTGTCTTTCAGAACCAGATCTGCATTTACGCATGACGATAAAAGCAAACACAATCACATGTTACAAACTATAAGTACTTTGAACAATAATACAAATATAACAGGTCAGGGAATAAGCAAAATACAGTGTGCCCTTAAAAGCAAATGAAAAAGAAGTTCATCATTGGGAAAATAACACGAAATACATTCCAAGAACCCGTTAAGAGAGTATAATCCTATCAAACACTTTGGTGCCGGGTACAATTTAAAATATATGCAACGATTGTACAACATGGTAACATAGGACCATAGGAATGAATGCATGCAACATGTCCAAATACTAGCGCAAAACTGAAAACAACGAACAACACGGGTGTTAAAACAGACCCACAGACATTATTATAATATGTCCTTTTAAGATAATGGATGTGTTCAACGCCAAATCACGCATACCTCCTAAAATTGTCAACCCTTGCCCCTGGATTTTCTGGAAGCCAATGCACCAAACTGCAGCACCACCCTGCATAAACAACACAAGTGTTTCAGATCACTCTTCTATGGCCGGTGTTATCTTTTTGTCTAAAACTAAGAAAACACCATTCAATAAGTGCAATAATACCCAACATCAATCCGCACTTAATATGTTGTATCAAAGAACAAATAGATCATGACAGGGTCTTGGTTCTTGGCAAGTTTTGTTATGTGTGTATTTTGTGTGTGTGTGTGTGAGTGAGGGAGGGGGGGAGATATGTGCTCAAGACAGCAATTTTATATGGAATACAGGTCTGAAAATAAAAGAACACTTATATGTAGCGGTCAACTTACAATGGAGTTTTGCTGCAAAAGATAGTCCTGAGGATTTATCACCATCGTTGCACCTCCAGCAAAATTTAAACCAACAACTGGAAATATATCTGAAATACTGAAAATTCACAAAATATTTCAGCAACAATGACTCGCAAAACAATGAAGTGTTAATCTTTTCGAGTACAAACATTTGAAAGAATAGCAAATATAAAGATGAACCTTGAGGTGACTATATAACACTGGTTTCCCTTGGAAACAAAGGCGCGCACAGACTGTGACACATATTGTGAAATCTACAAAAAAAAAGACAGTTGGATGAGTGTATGAGACGACTCCCAAACTAAAGGTCAAGCGTGGTATGATCCAGAAAAATAACTCATTGATGAACTTACAGCGTTCACAAAAGGGTCATAAGCCTCTTCCGCGAGATAAGCTAGAGTAGTTCCAGAATCAATTATTGTGCCACGGCTGCTCGAAGTAGCAAAAACTGATTGATCAATAGGCAATTTCTGCCCATTCACAGTGATGCTCTGCAGATTTAGATTATAGTGTGGCCTGATTGAAAGAATGAAAGAATTTTGTCAAAACACAATTCTGCTGCCAACACAAGTATGAGATATGTCTGAGCCTATCGTCTAAACAAAATATACCTTCACAGAATCACACAAGTTCAAAAAAAAAAAAAAGAGAGAGACAAGAAATGGGACTACAGTGGGAAGGAGATGATGCGTACTGTGATGGGACAAGCGGTGAGTAAACTATATTTGGCTCCATAATTACGCCAAGCACTAATATACCACCACCACCATTGTTTCCTTTCAAGCAATGAGAGAATGCATTTGGTGTAACCCCTTGTGAAGCAAGCTGTGAAATAACAGACAATCTTTGCTGTCCAAATCCGAAAATTCCATCAACTGCACGTTCGGACTTGGTCAAATCACCAGTCTGTGATGTGCTACAACTGTTAAAGTTCATTATAAGTCAGCCAACATGAAGTCCTTTGAAAAACATGCATACAAAAATGGTGTACAATTAAGGCTCACCCAAAAAATACAGGAGCCGAAGAATTGGAAGTCAATGAACTTCCGACTATAGTGTCGAAATGCATCAAATCTGACACGTAATAACCTGACGTTCCGCTACCGTCTCCATACTGGAAAGTGTAACTACACTGATTCCCATTAGAACAGCTTGCATCAGCAGATTGAATACCGACAGAACATAATTGATGAGAACATGGAATCAACGAGCTTGTTGATGAGCTTGAGGGATCAAAAAGCTCAAGCTGAATCTGTGAAAAGAACATATGGTTATGCAAATATCATACATACACAGCATTCAAAACAACATCCTTTCGAAAACCGATAATCAACATTTCTCATTGTGTTCAGTAGCTTACTTTCAGACCACTGGATGTCGGGCAACCGTTGCAGGCATTGCAACCAACCCATAGAACATCACTTCCTGTATCAATCTGTACATAGAATTCCCTTGGAGGAGAGCCTAATTGAACTCTTGTAAAGTATAGCCTGCACAAACATAAACCAGAAACATCCAGGTTGGCTTTATAATTGCTTAAAACAAATCCAAACCCCGAACATATTTATAAGATAAAAAAGTTGAACATTTCTATGTCCAATTCATAGTTATAAGATCAAAAAATGGATACCCACAAGAGAATCCATGCTGAAGAATAACAAATTCATGTCCCAATGGTAATATGTGTGGGTATTATCCCCCCTTCAAAACCGTAATTTAACAATAGTAAAGAAATCCAGAAAATATCTAACATCCCACTAAGAACCATCAAAATTGGAAGGAACGATCTTTTCTATAAATTTCCGGTTTTATATTGAAAATCAACAATTATGTTGTGATAAAATTATCAGAAAATTGAGGAGAGAAACGCTTCTGATTTCTGAACATTCTAAAAGGAGAATGAATAAATAGATAAATAAAGATCAATATACCCTACGAGGAAAGGATCAAAAGTGCCCTCAACGGAGAAATCGACGACTCCATTGGGTTGTACATAAGACTGTTGCAAGAGTCGGCCATGTCTAACGCGGTCACGTTCCCTGAGATGACTCAATTCAACTCCATGGCTCGTCGGAAACGCCCTCTCCAGATTCAACGTCAACGCCTTATTCCCCTCAACCACCATCACTATCAACACCATCATCACCATCATCACTCCCCATCTCCCTGCCGCAGCTACCATTCCCCAAATTTCTTCAACAACAACAAAAAAAAGAATTCAATAAAACAAGAAAATGAATAGTATTATAGTATCGAATGGTTGTGATTTGACTTTGTAGGCGGGTGCGGGTGCGGGTGGGGGGGGGTTCTTGAAGAAGAAGATTAAACACAAAGGGTGCAACAGTGAATTTGGAATAATAATAATTAAAGAATAAAGAAGTGTATGTGTCTGAATTTGAGGAGAGGAGTAATCAAGAAAATGGAGAAAAAGAGAATCAACTCAACGGAAAACAAAAAGGTGAATGAAGAAGGTTGGGAAGTTTCTTCTGTTCAAATCTTCGCCGCGTCGGTCACATATTTATCTTTTACGTTTGTTTAATTAAAGAGCGAGGAAGGAGAGAGAGAGAGAGAGAGAGAAACCGCGCAAAGCATTAGCCCATACGACAACATCCACTTTGCTTAAATTTCTTTCCTCTGTTATTAGATACAGTATTTTGTAGCAGTTGTATTTATTTCGTATTTTATCTAATATCTTACCTTACGGACATTATTGAGTAATAAAAAATAGTACTACCTTCGTCTCATATCCTATGTTATCCTAACATTTTAATTTTCATATTTTAATACAGTAATTAATACTATTTTTTCCTGTTTTATTCATTTTAATGCATAACTTTTCATACAACATTCAATAAATCTGTCTAAAGGCATTTTAGTCCAAAACTATTAAAGTTGGATCATCTATTGAGTTTATTAATCTGTATGATAAAGTTATGATGACATATAATATGGGACGGATGTTGTATAAATATCCTAGGGATAGTCATGAATATGGTGTGTGAATTCGATACCACGTGTCGTCTTTACCTGAGTAAAAAAATATTACATGAGCCTTTGCAAACTAGATCATTGAAGTAATGCCGTATTAACCCTTGATTTACATGATCAACCTGTTTGGATCTTTAATACTACTCTCTCCGTCCCATTTTGTTTGGGACATTTGGACTTTTCAACCGCTTACGAAACGTTTAATTAATCCTTCGAATTTTATCAAATGATCTAATACTTTTTACATTTATGTACTTTAAGTTTCACTTTATCATAACCCTAATAATATTACATCAATTAATAAAATTTCAAAAATTAATTAGACTTTTCATAAACGGTTGAAATAGTGAAATGTCCCAAACAAAATGGGACGGAGGGAGTATTGTTTTGAAGGATAAGAAATATTCTTAATTACAAAATTATGCATTTGACTTATATACGTAAGAGGTTGCCTCAAGTCTATTATGAAACCTTGGACATTCTTTTGTTTCTTCTTAAACTACATAGCATATTTAAGATACGTGTATCCAAAAGTCATGCATGATGTAGATCAAGATGTATCCAACAATAATAATAATAATAACAACCACGTCACATTTGGTTATGACATATATAAGAGCTAGTGCAATAATAGTCTAAATTAAGGTAAATATATAAAGAAAAATATTAACAAATATTCTACTCTAATATATGAAAAAAAAATCTCAAATAGAAAAAGAAAAACTAGAACCTCTAGAATTTCAAAGTGAGTAATGATACGGGCAAAAACGGTGATCTGCACCGTTGATTATAATGAATCTAAATTGATAATAATGTAATCTATCATAATCAACGATACAGATCACCGTTGTGTCATTTGTTGTGACACAACCGTTGTGCCCGTATTATTAGCCTTTCAAAGTTTCTTTGATTTTAAAGTCCTAGAAAGCAAATGCTAAATGCATAAAAAAAATAATTAAAAAGGCTAAACATATTTGGAGGTGTGAAAATATTAATTATAAAAAAATAATGGGTCCAATATTTCCAAAAATAAATTGAATAAACTAATTTGAATGAAACCGTTAATTTAAAATATGTTGTTGTATCAAATTTGTTATGACGAATTATTTTTTGGATTCTTGTTTTTCGATTGTGTCGATGGAGCTTGAAAAGTAAAATGACTTTACTATTTGGATAAGTTTAATGTTGACACGTATCACTTGTTTAGAGTGTATAAGAGTGTAGTGTGTTGTGTCAACTAGAACCTTTGGATTATATTGTGTCTTGAGACTTGTGTAGTTTGTTACAACAATATCTAGCATATATGCTAGGATATCTTGTAGTGTTGTAATTCAAGAAAAACACTAATGAAAAATCTATCATCCTATCTAGTTCTTTCCTTTTAAGTTGGTAGCAGAGCTGGAAAAATGGCGACACCGCCACCGTCCGCCGGCGAACAAGGAAGTACACAGAGTGAGAGTGATGGTATTTCTTCCCAGATTCCGGTGAGCTCATCTTCACAGATTCCAGTGAGCTCAACCCAAATTGGAGTCAGTCAAAATCCAGTAATACCTTCAGTTGGAGCTGGCATAATCTCATCTTCTACGATCGGATTCATGCACAGTGCCTCTCCTTCAAGTGGATTCATGCACAGTACTTTTCCATCTGGATTTATGACAAATCTCAGCTCACCATTGATGATCCAAAGGTCTCCGTTCTCATCCATGAATCTTACATCAGCTTCACCTCCAGTTCATACTCTTGGAGGTAATCTTAATCAAGCATGTTCTGTCAAATTAGATAGGAATAACTATCTGCTGTGGAAATTTAGTGTTCTTCCAGTTGTGAGGGGTCATAAACTTGAACCCTTTTTGTTTGGAACTCTTTCATGTCCACCACAGCATCTGGGTGTTCCCAATTTGACCTCATATGTGCTTACTTCTGTAAATCCTGCATATGATGAATGGATGGCCAAGGATTCCTTGTTGATTGGTTGGCTCTTGGCGTCCATGACTGAACAAGCCCATGTTGAAGTGGTAGGATGTACTACCTCTCATGAGATCTGGACAACGTTGGAGCTGTTGTTCAATAATCAATGTGAAGCTTAAATGTATAAGGATGCTTTAACTAAAGCTGAAAAAGGGTCAAAAACTATGGCAGATTATTTGGCACAGATGAAGACGTATTCAGATAAGTTAAGTGCTGCTGGATATCCTATTACTCGATCTGAACTAATTATAGCCACTTTGGGAGGATTAGGCAAGGAATATGAGTCAGTTATTGTTAATCTTACATCAAGGATGGGGCTCTATCTTGGCCAGAGGTGCAGGCTCAGTTGATTACACATGAGAGGCTCATAGCAAGGTTTAATCCCACTACTAACCTTGATCTGTCTCAAGCATCTGCCAATGCTGCTGTGAGAACTGGTGATAATTATCAAGGACGAGGTATAGGAAATTACAACAATCAAGGACAGAACAGAGGCAGGGGTGGTCAAAATTCAAGAGGTGGAAGGTCTAGAGGAAGAGATAGAGCTGGATATAACAACAACACCTCTAGAGCTACATGTCGGTTGTGTAATAAGACTAGACATACAGTGGTGGAATGCTGGTATATGTTTGATTATAACTTCAACAACCCTACAACATCTAATCAAGGAAGTCAGAATGCCCCTGCCGCCTATCTTGCTGGTCCTGAGTCTATTGCTGATCCTAATTGGTATGCTGATTCTGGGGCCACTAATCATGTCACTGCAGATCTTGGCAAACTTCAGTTGAGTACAGAGTACAATGGACCAGACACTTTGGGAGTAGGTAATGGCTCCAAACTTACTATCAATCATCTTGGTTCCACTAATTTTCCCACTCTTATTTCTGATCTTAAACTGAGAAATATCCTTCATGTTCCTTATATTACTAGGAGTCTTGTTAGCATATCTAAGTTGACCTCTGATAATCATGTTAGTGTTGAATTTGACAATGTTGGTTGTTATGTGAAGGACAAAATCACAGGCATAATTATTCTCAGAGGTAGAGTGCACCATGGTCTTTATCAGCTTTTCCCATATTCAAGCCAGAGCTCCCTTCAATCCAGTCACAACTCTTCCAAGTCAGGCCCTCAGCATCCAAATTCCAGTATTAGTCAAAAAGTCTGTTCTAGAGTTTATGTTAGTGAAGTCAGTAGCCCTAAAAGTGATGTCCTGTGGCATAGGAGATTATGACATCCATCTTTTAAAGTCTTAAGTATTGCTATGAAGTATTGTAATGTTCAGTTAAGTAATGAAATTTCTGTGATGCTTGTGTTTATGGGAAACATCATGCTTTACCTTTCTCTAAATCTGATACTGCAGTCCTTAAACCCTTTGAGCTAATACACACTGATTTGTGGGGGCCTTCCCCAGTTCTGTTTCTGGATATACTTACTATATACATTTCATAGATGATTGCACACTTGGATTTATCCTTTAAAGAACAAATATGATGCTCTTAATGCTTTCTTTCACTTTCAGAAACTTGTTGAAACTCAATTTGATACTAAAATAAAAATGGTTCAATCTGATTGGGGTGGTGAGTATAGAGTGTTTGAACTTGTTCTTAAAAATGATGGTGTTATGTTCAGGCATCCTTGTCCACACACTCATGAACAAAATGGAAAAGCTGAGAGAAAACATAGGCACATCACTGAATTAGGTCTGACTCTATTAGCTCAAGGCAAAATGCCTCTTCATCTTTGGTGGGAGAGTTTTCAGCATGCTGTTTATCTTATTAATATGTTACCTACACCTGTTCTTAGTGATCAGTCTCCTTATGAAAAGTTGTTTCACAGATCACCTAATTACTCAAATTTGAGAGTTTTTGGATGTGCCTATTTTCCTTTTTGAGGCCTGTGTTTTTCATTGGTTTTAGTCCTGATCATAAGGGGTTTAGATGTCTAGATCCTAGTGGCCGAGTCTATATATCCAGGCATGTTATTTTCAATGAAGCTGAATTTCCTTATTGTCTTGGTTTCCCTAAATACACAGGCCTAGATACTTCATCTCTCTCTTCCAACACTGAGGTCTCATACTTTCTTCCTATGGATTTCACACCTACTGCTCATCATGGCCCTAATCTCCAGCCAGATGTAGCACCTCATGTATCTACATCTCTTTGTGATCCTACATCCACTCCCCCTTCTTCTAATATTCCCAGTCCTCATACTCCTTCTCCTAGTATTCATAACCCTGGTCCTATGCATGATCAGTCTCATCATCCTCCTCCTTATCCTAACTCTGATTCTGCTTCTGATATTCCCAGTCCTGAGGCATCCCTAGTTATTCTTAGTCCCTCACCACCTGTGGTTTTAGGCCATCCTATGCAAACTAGATCCAAGAGTGGAATCTTTAAACCTAAAACCTACTCTTATCTAGCTCAGTCATCTTCCTCTACTCCACCAGAACCTACCACCGTGTCTGATGCATTGTCTCAACCTCAATGGTTGCCTGCCATGAAGTCTGAGTTTGATGCTCTACAAAGAAATGGAACCTGGGACTTGGTTCCCCCTCATTCCAATCAGAAATTGATTGGTAACAGATGGATCTTCAAGTTGAAGTTGAATCCCAATGGCACCGTAAATAAACATAAAGCCAGATTGATTGCTCAAGGTTTCAAACAGTCCTATGGGGTGGACTTTTATGAGACTTTTAGTCCTGTTATCAAACCAGCAACCATCAGAATTGTGTTGGCAATTGCAGTCAGTCAGAACTGGGACATACAACAGGTTGATGTGAACAATGCCTTCCTCAATGGAGAGCTACAAGAGGATATTTTATGCCACAACCTGCTGGTTTTGTTGATCATGGAAAACCTTCTTATGTGTGCCATTTAAAGAAGGCCCTGTATGGCTTGAAACAGGCCCCTAGAGCTTGGTTTTCCACACTTAAACAGCACTTGCTGAGCATGAGTTTTAAGCAGTCCACTTCAGACTCCCCCCTGTTTATTTTTAAAGATTCAATTGTGACTATGTATGTGTTGATCTATGTGGATGATATTTTAGTAACAAGTAATTCTCAGGCTGCCATACAAGTGCTTATCGGCAAACTCAATCAGAAATTTGCCCTTAAATCCTTGGGATCAATCAATCATTTTCTTGGTGTGGATACATCTGGTTTGTATCTAACACATGCACATTATGTAACACAGTTGCTGCATAGGCTTGGTATGGAGAATTTGAAGCCATGTTCTACCCCCATGGTGTCACACAAGCCTTTAAGTCCAGATTCTGGTCCTTTGATGAAGAACCCTACATTATACATGAGTGCTATTGGTGCTCTTCGGTATTTAACTCTGACCAGGCCAGATATTGCATACAGTGTTAACACTCTAAGTCAGTTTATGGCTCAACCTACTGACTTGCATTGGCAGGCAGTAAAGAGGCTCTTGAGATATGTTAAAGGAACATCACAACTTGGTTTGCACTTCAAGGCATCCTCTGATCTTGCTGTGCAAGCATATTCAGATGCAGATTGGGCTACTTCACCCTATGACTGAAAGTCTGTGAGTGGATACTGTGTATTTCTGAGCAACTCTTTGGTTTCTTGGAGTTCCAAGAAGCAACAGGCAGTGGCAAGGTCATCAACAGAGGCAGAATACAGATCCTTAGCAGCTGCAACTGCATAAATCCTATGGATACAGTCTGTTCTATCAGAGTTATAGGTTCCAGTGAAATTGATGCCTGTGTTGTGGTGTGATAATACAAGTACAACCTTCTTGGCTCATAATCCTGTATTTCACTCACGTACTAAACACATTGAAGTTGATGTCCACTTTGTCAGACATCAAGTTCTTGGCAAGAAGCTTATGGTTAGATATGTTCCATCAGAATCACAACTTGCTGATAATTTGACAAAACCCCTTGGGACTCGGTTATTTCAGTTGGCTTGTAGCAAACTCAACGTGGTGGATACAATGTTTCGTTTGAGGGGGGGGGGGGGTGAAAAGTAAATTGACTGTTACTCGTTGTTTGGATAAGTTTAATGTTGACACGTGTCACTTGTTTAGAGTGTACAAGTGTGTAGTGTGTTGTGTCAACTAGAACCTTTGGATTATATTGTGTCTTGAGACTTGTATAGTTTGTTACAACAATATCTAGCATATATGCTAGGATATCTTGCAGTATTGTAATTCAAGAAAAAACACTAATGAAAAATCTATCTTCCTCTCTAGTTCTTTCCTTTTAAGTGAGCTTAAATTTAAGCACAACTGTTTCTTGTTCTCTACCGCTTGTTTCTCTGACTGACTTTTGTATTACTATTATTTTTATTTTTAATAATAAGTCTACAATATGAACATAATAATAAAAATACAATATATCTTACCTAAAACACAAAACACTCTTACACTATTTCTTATTGTGTAGAACCCAGTGGCGGAGCCAAAAATATTTTAACGGGGTCTGTAATTATTATTTTATTTTTTTTAACGGGGTCTAAAATATTTTTCTATAGGTAAAACGTAGCGTTTTCTTATTTTTAACGGTGTCTGCGGACCCCAATTACTATCACTTGCATCCGCCCCTGGTAGGACCCGTTGATAAATATCAGTTCATCTTAATTAATTGTGTAATATGTGTGTTGTGGAAATAATATATTTTCTTGTTGATAAATATTATAATAAACTTATTTTATTTGATGGAAGTGGAATCATTCAAACACACTTTCAAATTTCTTTTTAACGTGTGCATGGTGTTTACTGTTTAATACTGTGCCCTAAACTCAAAAGGATCCAAACGGAAAACAATGTGTAAAATAAAACCAAAGGAAGAAGAAGAGAGAAAAAAAAACCGGGCTACCGTAGAACACGATTTATTCAACAAACAATCAAAAATAATAAGAGGAAAAGCCGTTGCATCAATAATCTTTACTACTAAACAATAAGGTATTAATTGGCATAGTGGTTTACACTAGTTAATAACCCGGCATAGATCATGGTTCGAATCATGTAAAAATGTTGTGTGTGTTTGAATATTTTGTTTCCGAAAATAAAATAAAAATTTACTATTATATTGGATTCATTTTTGTAAGCTAGTGGACTGCTTATACGTAGCAGTTAAAGCTACATTTGAAACCTCCAAAAAAGAAAGGAAAAAAAAAAAAAAAAACTACATTTGATTTAATTATGGACTTTTTCCTTCGATTAGTAGATTTATTTGGATGGTTTTTAGTGTTGGTATCAATCTAGTTTAATTAAGGTGTAGGAATGGAAGATTATACCCCTACTCCCCGCATTGTATTGTACGAATTTTTTCAAAATGCTGTTTAAGGAAAAAAATTATCATTTTTAATAGTATTTTCTTGAAAGTTGATATTGTCCACCAATTTGTATCAACTTTTTACTCATCTACCTTGGTTTACCTAATAAAGTTGCTAAATTCGTCTCCTTCGTCGTCTCGTCGTCATCGTCAAACCGTCAAACCGCTTTTCTTTCTCCAATCCAATGCCGACAGTTCACGCTGAGCATTCCACTTCATTTTTCCCCACCGCCATGGATTCCACTACCTGTTTTAAAGCTGGTTCTCAGTCGGTGATGGGCCATTTCTCGGTTCCATTTCCATTTCCGCTGTTGTTCATTGTTCAGAGCATTTCTCGTTTCCACCTCAACCTAGGCAAATTCAGAGAACGGTGAGAGCCCGTCTTCTTCGATTCCTCCTACTCTTTCTCTGATTTTACATAGTTTGAAATGCTGCTTCTTCTTAAATAATTTTCGAATTTTTGGATTATTTCTCCAGGTTTGTTATTGGGTGTTTGTGTTCTTTGATTCAGGCTATCCATCCATTTTAAGGTACGATCTGGTGCTCATTGTAGCTTTAGATTATGATTTTTCGCTTTCTTTTCCTTTTGCGATTGCATCATCAGCCTTGTTGCTGCAAGGTCGTGTTTTTAGGATCCTTCTTTGTCGGTTTTATTTTTGTTTTGGGATTGCATGTCTGTGTGGTAGTTTGGTTGATTCTTTTTATGTCTGTTGTTTTAGGATTCTTCTTTGTCGATTTGAAATTTTCTTTGGGATTGCATGTCTGTGTGGTAGTTTGGTTAGTAAACAAGCTCAATGGTTCTGTTCTTAAGGATTTTAGTGCTGCATGTCCCAAACTCCAGTACTTGAAGATTGCTGTGTATGCAATTAGTGGTAAAGAATCGTATTTTCAAGGGTTTGTTATTTTGGGATGCAAACAAATAAAGTGTTGTCAGGTTGGTTGCTTATGGTTTGGCCTTGTCTGGGCTCATTGCTCAGACGAGGCTTTCATGGTTGGAAATAGTCTTTTGGTGCAAGGAATTTATACTGAGGTAAACTCTTACTGAAAGTTCCTTAAGCAGTAATAGTAGTGGTAGTATGATTGCCCTTTTGTTTCATTTTGTTATTATTAATCACAGTTAGTTAAATCAATTGCAAATAATTTGAATAGAGAGTGAAGGATGTGTCTGTGTATCTCCCAGGGCAACAATCTTGGTATGACACAAGAACTGGAATTGCATACAAGGGAGGTATAAAGCACAATTTTGAGGTTTCGGAGGAGTTCGTTCCTTCCTTTCGGAGGGCGGGAACCATCATTCCAAGAAAAGATCGATTTCGTCGAAGCTCCACACGATGGATAAAGATCCTTATACACTTTGGTTAGTATATTCCTATTTAATTATGCTTTGGTTTCTATGGAGCATTATCTTCCTTTTCTCTGTCGTAAGCTGATCTCGTTGTTGATGTTGGCAATGGTCCAGCCAGGGCTCCTGTTCTGTCCTGTTTGTAGGCAAGGATTAAAGTTTTTCTAATGTGTGCATGCAACTTGTGGTGGTATATACAGGTGGTTGCTCTTAACAGCACCCAAGAAGCAGAAGGTGAACTCTATGTCGATGATGGGAAGAGTTTTGAATTTTTGAAAGGAGCTTACGTTCATAGACGTTTCACATTTTCTGGTGGAATGCTTACATCCTCCAGCATTGCGAGTGATGGTTCTTCCCCCTCCGATGCAGATTGCTGCATCATAGAAAGAATCCTACTTTTAGGGCCCCCAAGAATTTACTTTGCGAGTGATGGTTCTTACATCCTATAAGAATTTACTTAAATTACGACGCAGTTGGTCACTCATCTGACAGGGATTGTCAAAATATTGGTGGTGTTGTAAAGGTAAGATTTTTATTTACAGACTCCCATCAAATCCCCATTCCTGCTCCTTATATGAGTGTAATGGCTGTGAAGTAATTTCAAGTTTATTTTCATCAGCTTGGGAGCCTCCAGGGGCTTCTTTTTCGGGTGAGCCTTCTTGCAATCCACATAGCGATCCTCCTCTTTATGCTGATTGTTGGTACAATTGCACTTTAGAGGATATAGCTGGGGAGGACAAGAAACGACGTCTTCGTAAGGTATGGTTTTAGCTTGGATGAAAATATCCATAAAGGATGAATCTTTACTTCCATATGCATTTATCGGTCTGGAAAATTAGTGACTTTACAGTATGCTTCTGTTATAATCAAAATTTCATATGGTGAAGAATACAGCCTTATATTTAAGAGATAATGCAATACAGGCTCTTGGGCAGACAGCAGAATTGTTCAAGAGCGCCTTGCCTGTTGAACCTGTAAAGGGCAATTTGCGGTTCAGTGGATATTCTGCCTGTGGACAAGATGGTGGTGTACAACTTCCTAGAGAATACATGCAAGGTGACTGATCAATATTGCAGAAAAGTGTTCCCGTTTGTTGTTCCAAATGTTTACTTCATGTTTGTGATCATTGGTTTCTTTTCTACTTGTAGATGGTATTGCTAATGCATTTGGTTCTCTTGGTAACTACGGGCGGTTGCTTGTGAACGGGATCAGTGCGGATCCGGTCTTCTCGTATCCGCACCACGTATCTTGTGTCCGTGTAACCTAATTCTTTATTATATATATGAAGAAAAAAAATATTGTTGAAGAAAAACTAACTCTTTGTTTCGTCTACTCTGCTTCCTTTCTTGCAAGGAAGTTGACGAAGAGATTTATCGATTTGCTTAACTCAGCTAATAATGGAAATCTTGATCTTAATAGAACATCAGTAGATTTAAAGGTATCAGATTTTGCTTTAGACGAAAAATGAATGAAATTTTGAATTCATTTTATTGTTTCTCATGTCTCTTTATTCTTTATGATAAAAAGAAGTGGAAGATTTGAACGCGGTAGAAAGCGAAATTGACAACCGTATAAGGTATGACGAATGAAATCGCTGGTAGTATCTATTATTAAATATGTTTTGTTGGTTGTGAATTCTTTTGGCCTAATATGTTTTTATTCAGTGAAAAGCTTGAGAAAATAAGGGCTCTCGAGTGCAATGCGAAAACTCAAAAGTAAGTACTAATACTATTAATACCTGGAAAATTCTTTGATAGTCACCCGGATTCACAAGTTTTTACATGTAAAAGCAGAATACTCAAAGAAAAACATTCCATTACGTATAATTCTGCATTTCTGAGTGACCACCCGAGAATTTCCTTCCTACTGATCTTTTTGTTATTATCCTAACTTTTTTATTCACTGTTTTGATTTTATTTGTGTTTAGGATTCACATTTTGTTTTTTATTTTTGTTTAGGAGTCTTTTTATAACGGAGTCGGACATGATGAGTTTGCCTCAATTAAGGGTATGGTCTATACTTTTTCGGTCATGATATTCTGCCTGTGGACAAGATGGTGGTGTACAACTTCCTAGGGAATATGTGGAAGATGACCGATCAATATTGCGAAAAAGTGTTCCGGTTGTTGTTCCAAATGTTTACTTTATGTTTGTGATCATTGGTTTCCTTTCTTCTTGTAGATGGTATTGCTAATGTTGTGTGTGCAAAATGTTGAATGTCGGTTGATGCCGGGGTGTATTGGAACGTTGAATGTTCAGGTTGTTCAGTGCTTTCTCCAATGGAAGTTAGGTAAAGTAAAATAGATGTCCTGACAGATGTTTTTGGTTGCTGATAATGATGAAGGTAGCAGTGCAGTTGAGGTATTAGCTGAGCTGGTGAAGTTAGTAACCACTTGATTCGTTAAATCAGTAGAAATTGATGATGACGATGAAAATGGAGACGAGCTAATGCTAGCAGTCCTGTTGTTCTTCAGCTTTGAATGGTCAAAAATAGAGAAAGTAGGTGTCTTGCTAGACGCTTTTGTTGAATGCCGCTTTGTTATGATGTTGCTTCGTGATGTTTTACTGCTTGGGCATGTTGTTGCTTGGATATATAAGTTGGAGGCTTTAGCTGGGAGTTATTCACAAGGCTTTGGTGCTGCTCAACGGGGCTACAACCTGCTAAAGCTTTGGTGATGTTCAAGTTTGTGAAGGAAAATACAAACCTCATTTTTTCCGTACATTTTTACAATTAATGAGACTACACTTTTACACCAATATCTGGTTTCCAATCACTAACAGCACCACAGAACACTGATCACACGTAATGAACAAGTTCAGAATCGTAACAACACAGGTTCACAAACAGAAACAAAACACAAAAAAAAAAAAAAAGTAAGGGCAAAACCGTGCGAAGCACGGTCACTCCATCTAGTTCAAAGTAGAAATTCTAAAATGGTCTCTCCATCCGTTTGGAGTTAATATATGGTTTAATATGAACCACGCAATTTAAATCTGTATTGAAAATGTGTAGTTTAGATTAAATCAAACATTAACTCCATACGGATGGAGTCATCACACAAAAACTTCCCATTCAAAGACACTCTTTGCCAAGTCACCATCACATTTTATCTATTTGAAGTAACAATTATTTTATGCATACAAATCACCATTAAGTCCTGGTCAGGATGCAAAATTCTTAAGACGTGAGAATGTAATATATCATATCGAAAAGCGGGACAAATATTACCATGATAAACTTGTAACTTGGGTTTGTTATTTTAGGTCAAGAGATGATGATGAAGCTAAGTAATTATTGAATTCAATATGATTCAAATAACACCACTAAATCTAATTTTTGGGAGGCGTTACACGAACTACACATATTAATTTTATGGAAAATTAGGGATAAGACACAATCTTGAATATTTTTAAGTAACAGATCATTCAACTACATATTTTTTATAGGGAGAAGGACAACTGCATAATTTTTATAGCGAGAAGGACAAACAGTGAATCCCGAAAATCAGTGAATCTCCCCAGTGAATCCCGAAATCAGTGAATCCCGAAAATCAGTGAATTTCAACAATGAATTTTAAAAATTAGTGAATTTCGACAGTAAATTTAAACAGTGAATTTCGACAGTGGATAAATAATTTTGTCCTTTATGCAAAAGTTTCAAAAAACTGTCATTCTACTCAATTGATGAAATATTTCTGTCATTCTCCCTCATTCCCCCTTAATTTTATTAGAGAAATGATATGACCATAAGATTTGAGTTATAATTTACAACACAACATACATGTTGTATGGCTTATTCAATAAGTTTCACCATTATTAATAACGTAAAATATGTTATGAAATATGTTGTGAACGTACATATTACTCAACTTTATATCACATTCAATAAATATACTTGCATCTATCGGATTCACACCTAAAAACTTCTAACAACAACAACAATAACGAAATGTCTCAACATTTTTGTTAAAAATCCTTGTACTAACACTTCAAAATATGAAATATATATAAATAAATATTCAAATATTTTAGAATCAATAAAAACCGTGTGCGGCCAATACTCTGATCAGATCAGTAAAATAAAGAATCAACAAATTATATGTTACAACAGATTGCCTTCATAATAAATATCCTTTTATTCTTTAAAAATTAATCCAATTCAGGATGCTTATTAAATCACCACGACATTTAGAAATTTCACCAAATAAGAGCTAGTAGTATAATTAAGTACACCATGGAAAATTAGAAAATTTAACACTGGATTTAAAACATAATTATTAGAAATAAAGACATAAGCAATGTTGACCATTCTCCAACTACAAGTACTTTGCAATCATCTTGCTTTAGGATTGTGGTCTCTTCCTTAACTTAACTTGGTAGTCCTATATATTAATTTATACATTTTTTGAAGGGTGTATTAATTAATTAAATAATTGTTTTCATATCTTTTTCATGTATTCCTTTTTGACATGCTAAAAAGCAACAAAATTAAGCTTCTTTACATCCGACTTTTGAGTTGAGCCACAAATTTTTTTATTTTTTGTTCCTTGAAACATATTACTAGCCTGATTTTGGTACTCTCACTAAACTTTAATTTTTTATTTTTTTTATCTTATAATCTGAGTGCTCAATTATTTGGTACTTCATTTATAAGGTTTCATCTTCTTTTATAAAGAGGAAAGCAAAAAAAATAAGCCCACTCACATTTCTCCTTTTTTTTTTCCTCCTCTTTTTGAATCATAAGATTTTTAAATTTTTTTTTTTAAAAAACGAACTTTATTAAATCAACTCAAAGCCGAAGATACAAGTCTGATGCAATGTGCATCAACAAAGAAGAAACACAAACTAATTACTTGCTTCATGCTATTTTAAGATTCCTGACCCTATTTACAATCGTGGAAACCAAAATATGCAATGATGGACGAGTTGCACCAGAATCATGATGGGTTTTGTTGCGCCAATGCCATACCTGTGAGACTGTCTCTCAAAAAGAGTAAGACCAATCTGATGCTGCATTTGCCTCATGTATGTTGGCCTTGATCCATTCTCCTATAGTAGGATATTGGAAGAACTCACTCCATTTTTGGGAGGGGAGTAGGTGTTTCCAGAGGCTCGTAGACCAAGTACAGTCACGTAAAGCATGGATGGAAGACTCCTCATGTTGCTCACACAGATGGTACAAAGAGATGTTCGACTGATGTTCCTCTTGCATAGAAAGGCCATGGTTGGTAGTTTATCAAACCTGGCCTGCCAGAGGAGAAAATTCGGCCGCATTGGCCCCTTCAATCTCCAGATTGACTGCCAAGTTTCATCTTCTTCAACACGCAGGTTTCTCCCAAGAAATTTATAGCCTTCAGCAACTGTGTATCTTTTATTTGCTGTGCTTTCCCAAGTAATTGTCTCATGCTGTGCGTCCAAACCATTTTGGAGAGTCCTAGCAGCCAAGCAAATACTCTTCCAAGCATGGGAGCTTGTAGGTTTAGGTTGCTCAAAAGGGCTTCCATATTTCATAATTAGAAGCTTTACCCAGAGGGCCTGATCATTGGTGAGTAGCTCCCACATAAGCTTTCCAAGGAGTGCCACATTCATCTTCAAAGGATCCTTAAAACCTAAACCCCCTTGTTGTTTATCAAGACAGAGTAGGTCCCGGGAAATAGCATGTAGTTTTCTTTCATTATCTTTCTCCCCCCCAGATAAATTTCCTACAGATCTTGTTAATCTCATGAAGGATCCCAGCAGGTAGTGTGACTGTCTGCATTGCATAGTAAGAGAGAGTGGATAAGGAGCTCTAGATGAGGATCATTCTCCCTGCCTTAGAGAGGCTTTTCATCTTCCAATTGCTCATCTTTTTTCTCATTTTGTCGGCAATGTAGGCATACGTTGCTCTTGTCACTCTGGAGTGAATTAGGGGTACACCAAGGTAGGTACCAAAATCAGCTGTGAATTGCATCCCTAATCTTTGTCCAATCAGCACTCTCAACTGACCAGATATGTTCTTAGAGACAGTAAACCTTGACTTATGTGCACTTATGTTTTGCCCTGAAATACTACACAACTTTGAGAGCATAGAATCCATAACATCTGCTTGTCTAATGCTGGCCTCCTCAAACAGGATCAGATCATCATCAAAGAAGATATGGGAGAGATGAGGGCTATGTCTGCTTATCTTTACTTGTTTCCAGGTTCAATCCACACCAGCTTGCTGTATAGAATAACTAAGAACCTCCACACATAAGACAAAAAGGTAAGAGGCCAAAGGATCTCCCTACCTCGGACCTCTTTTAGGTTGGAAGGTGTCTGTTTTATTTCCATTCCACAAAATAGCCAATTTAGAGGTTCTCAAACCAAACATGATAAGTTGGACAATTGAATTATTGAGTCCTATGTGGATCAGAATCCTCTCAAGGAAGTTCCAATCAACCTTATCGTATGCTTTCTAAAGGTCAATCTTCAACATCATGTCTCATTTTTTTTACCTTTCTTCTGCTTGAAGAAATGAACAACTTCTTGAGCCACCAAAATGTTGCCAGTGCTTCCTCTACCAGGAATGAAATCCGATTGAGTGTGACTAACTAGGTTTCCAATCACAGATTGCAGCCTATTAGCAATAACCTTGGAAATCATTTTAACACAGACATTTGTTAAGGCAATAGGTCTGAATTGAGTAACTGTTTTTGGGGGGCTCACCTTAGGAATCAGAGACAAGACAATGTGATTCAATCTCTCATCAAACTCACATGTTTCAAAGGCCTTCAACACAAACTTTAAGACAGTAAGACTAACACTATCCCAACACTTTTTATAGAAGCAGGTTGGCAGTTCATCAGGTCCTGGAGCCTTATAGCTTCCTATTTGAAACATTGCATCTTCAATTTCCTTTTCTGATACCGGTCTATTCAGAAATTGCAAATCAGAGGGAGTCAGAGGTGGCAGATGTATGGCATCATCATCAAGAACTATTGGATCATTTCCCTCATAGAGCTGTTTATAGAAATTCACAATCATATCTTCCATAATCTTATTGTCAGTGGTCAAATCCTCTTGAGCTGTCTTCAAACAAGCTATCTTCCTCTTTTGTTGCCTTCTAATGGAGGTGAGGTGATAGAAGTTGGTATTTATCTCACCCTCAACCAGCCATTGAAGTTGGGATCTCTGATGCCAAAAGATTTCTTCTTGGTCAAGGATGTCATCCAGCTCCATATTAATCTGTCTATGTAGGTTGGTGAGGAAGTTCGAAGGGGATAGTTCCAGGCTTCTCTCCACACCTTCAAGTCTCCTCAGACATTGTTATTTCTTATGGAATATGTTACCAAAAACTGTGTAATTCCGGGTTTTGGCCTCCTTTGAGAAGTCTCGAATAGTATCAAAGAGGCTTTCCCCATCAGTCCATGCTTGTTGTACAAAATCATCAAACTGGACATGTTCCAACCATGCCCTTTGGAAGAAAAAAGCATTAGGATCTTTAACTTTAGGAATCTGCATATCTGTTTCCAAGAAAATCGGATTATGGTCAGAGTGGACCCTTGGGAGATGAGTGACCACTACCTTTGTAAAATTTTCAATCCACAAAGTATTACACCAGGTTTGGTCCAATCTTTGATGGATCTTACTGCCACCATGTACTCCTCCTACCCAAGTGAATCGACCACCATGAAATTGTTGAAAATGTGTCCTAAACCCAATCGGGTTGGACCGGATCCGACCGGGTCGGGTCGTTTACAGTCTATTTTAGTTCGTGTAATAACTTTATTATGATTAATAAAAGCACTTTTGTTATTATATATTGTTTATCTTCATGTTATTAGTTGTATATATAGAGTAACGTCCCTAGTGTCAAACTGTGATAGAGAAACCATGATAGTGATTATGGTTGATGAGATCTTTAATCGCTTTAATGAGTTTGATACTTAAATGTCTCTAGTCGTATGTACTGTCAAGTAGGACATTGATAGTATGATTGGACTAGCACGTATTGGATGTATCCTATCTTGTAGAAGATAGGGATAGATCTCATCTATCAAAGTGTAGAGACACTTGGACTGTACGTGGACGTGCATTAGAGAATGCGTAAGTTAGACTGACCCACTTAGATTAAGTGTCACACTATGTGGCGGCTGTGTAATTATCCTTAAGACCGGAGTCTTCATGGCATCACGGTGTGGATTGTCATGCTTTGACACTATTGAGATTTCCCCTAGACACGGGGCAATCATGCGGTAGTGATTGGGTGTGATATTGAAGCATGCGAAGTATACATATTTGGTCGTCCGGGAATCACGTATCCTATGATTGGGATTGAATATCCGAAATGTCCTTCTTATAAGGAATGTCTAGCTCTCGAGAATATTTGCAAAGTGGGAGTAAATGTGTTTTTCCGAGAGAGCATGATATCCAGATTATAAGATACGATCGTTAATGTACTGACACTCGAGATACAATCGTATGGATTTTCTTACAACGATATGATTGTAATTTACACGGTAATTGTTTCACATTAAAGGTAGTAGTCATTGCATTTGACTCTTCCGATGATTGGGGGTCACGGTATCGTTAGGCATGAAGGGCATTTTTGTAATTTACACTTTTTGTCTATGGCCAACATATTCGGAAGCCTATCGGGTCACACACATATGAACGTTGATTCAGATTAAAATGCGGTTATAGTTGATAACCAAATAAGGAAAGTTTATCTCAAGACTATAAATGTTATAGTGGTAAATTAATATGGTAGTATTTATTTATTATGAATAAATAAAATACAAGATATTAATTATACATAAATTATGTTAATTAGAGAATATTCCGGATGTCAATATTTGGCAATTTGGGGCGCCACTTCAAAGGGTATAAGATACACTTGGATTGTGCACTTTAATTAATAAGATTACCATAATATTAATATTGGTTATTAATTGATTTTGGAAAAAACAGATTTATGGTAATAAGATAAATATATTCAATATAAGATATTGGAAATATTTAGTTTTTATTTAATATAAGATATTATAATAAAAGAGATAAATCAATCTAAGTGATTTTCCTTATTTTATTGAGAAAATGTTTTTCTCTTTCATCTATCTTCTAGGATGCTTCTCCTAATCAGATTAGGAAGACATGGGCGCCTCTCACCCTATATAAAAATGAGGTTGGCTAGCTCTTTTGTACATCACAATTCCAAAAACTAATAGTTCTTGAGTAAAATAGAGAGCTTCCAATAGAGAGTTAGAGAGAGTGAGAAAAAGGCCGGTCTAGCAGCCGGATTTTTCTGATAGCAATCCAAGGAGGATTCCGGCGAGGAGTTCGTGTGGATTATCGATAGAGGCTGGACGCGTGGACGGATTGCGCACGGCACTACTCTCCATTGACGGTTAAAGATTCGATCTTGTAGATCATCCAAGGTATATACCGTCAAACTACTTAACGTGTTTATTGTGTTAAACGAAGACGATCTTGGAAAAGGAAATCAAAATTTTAAATTCTGCTGCATTAAACTAGTGATTTCCTAACAGAAATGGCACTTCCAGAAGATCACATTGTTGAGTCATCAACCACAACTTATCTCTGTTGATGCCTCCTACACTTCTGCCCCCTGTTTATCCATTTGGAACACCACTTGGTTGAAGTTTCCAATGATACACCATGGCAAGTCAATAATTCCACTAAACCTTTGCAAAAAATCCCATAGATCACTTCTGGCACTGGCAATAGGGGAGGAATAGACCAGAGTAAAGAGCTAGTCAATGCAATCCCCATTCATAACTGCCATAGTCAGGCACTGGTTGGTACAATTGATGTAGTTGAGGGAGACACAACTCTCATCCCAAAAACACCAGATACCCCTTGCATATCCTCGGGCCTCCACCACAAAAAATCTGGTAAAATAGGTGGCATTGAGAATCTGTGTAGCCCTATCACTAGAGCTCCTGGTTTCCATTAAACAGGGAACTTCTGGTTTATTTTGCCTCAAGATAGACTTGAGATGTCTCAGAAACTCACAAGAGGAAGCCCCTCTACAATTCCATACTAAATTCTTCATTGGGAAGATAATAGAGTTGTTGTTTCCTGGGATTTACCTCTGCCAAAGAGGGTTTTGCAAAGAAGATTCAAAATCCATAGTCTGTGCTTGGCCCTGTTGGTTCATGTCTGGTGGCTGTGTTTTCACATGCTCCCTCCTTTTTTGGCACCCCCAAGGTTTTCCCTCTGTAGTATCTTAACTGTACTTCTATTTTCTGCTCCTGAACTATTGTCCCTGGGAGAATCATTGGAAAGATCATTCAGAGCTATTCTGGATACAACTCTGATTTTGGATGAAGGGGCTTGTTTCTGTTGGTTCACCTGGTTAGATGTCATTCTTTCTTGGTCTTTCCTTTTTCCTATTTTAGATCTACTATGATTTGCCCCTGTCCCAGCCCTTGTAGACTTGGAGTTTGCTTTACTTCCACTTGATCCCTCATTAGCATTCATTTTTCTGGTTGTCTGATGTTGGGTCTGTTGTTTGCTCATTTCAACTGTTCTAACCTGTCCCACAAGGGGATCCACCTGCTGTGCTTTTGTCTCTAAGGCCTCTTACCATTTCTAGTACATCCTGCATCTCCTCCTCCTCATCAACCTCAACTAGGACATCAATTATGGATCCTGAATCTTTTACAGGGCTTTTGGGTTCCACATTATCCCCCATCTTGGTTCATTCTCAGAGGGCAGTTGCTGCTTATGTTTATTGGTTGGCCATTTCCTTCGTCGTGATGCAATCATCCAGGGACCATAAGGATTCTCTGGTGTTGGAACCTTAGCGGGGGGTGGAGGTGCAATCTTAGTAGGTTCTAGTTGATTCTCCTTGTCATCTCTGGGTTTATCTGGGCATATCTCTTTTTGGTGCCCAAACTTGCCACAAGTGAAGCAAATCTGCTGGAGTCTCTCATACTCCACTGCATATCTTCATCCATTAACAACCACAGAAGACTTAAGCTTCTTCTGTAGGTCCAATTCCATACAAATCCGGGCAAAGCGTCATTTTGTATTCAATGTCGTAACCGGATCTATCTTGATAACCTTTCCAATTGAGTTCCCCAACCTCCTGAGGATGCGTTCTCGAAAGATTTCAAGAGATAAAGCTGAAATACGTACCCAAGCAAGGGTAGTGGTTGTTCTTTCCAGTGCCGGTTGAAAGAAAGGTTTTCATTTCTGCACCGCTAGGTAATGTCCCATTATTACCTAGGGTCCATGTTCAAGAGAAATTTCATAATCTTCACGTTTAGTGAAACGGACCACATAGAATCCGTTGTCCAAATTTGTGATTTCAATATGACCTTGATGCTTCCACAACTCGTGCAGACATTTACATAGGAAATTATAGGAGATGGACTTACCCAAAAGCTTAATGATTAGCGCCTTTTTCTAGGGACGCCAAATGTCGAATCATTCCTTTAGAGGAATGGTGATGGCATCCTCATCCGTTTCTGGGCCCATAAAGTTGTCTATCACTTCTTTATAATCGCTGAATTCATTGTCGTCCTCTTCATCCCCAATATAGATGTTGGGATCGGCATATCGACCCGTGACAACTTCTACGCCTCCCACTTCTTCCCATACTGATTGCGATTGGGTGATAGGTTTGGAGTGTTCGAGCTTCTCCTCAGCAAATCCTCCTCTTCTGTGGATCCGATCAACGTTCATCTTCTCCATACAAGCAAACCCTAGTCAACGTTAGTTTTTCGCCGCCGCCTAGGTCAGAGATTGTTAGCACTTTTTAGTCTGAAATATTGGTGCACAGCTTTTTTCAACTGTCGGTGCTGTAGTATTGGTCTGTGCCGCAGCAAGGAGGCTAGGGCGATTCTCCTTATTATGCCCAAATTTTCCGCAACTGTAACAGATTTACTGAAGCCCTTCATATTCAACCTTATATCTCCTACCATTAATCACCACGGATGACTACAATCTCCGTTACAAATCTAACTCCTCACAGATTCTGGCAAACCTTCCTCTAGTATTAGCAGAGGTTGTAGGATCAATTTTTACAGCCTTTCCCACCATATTGCCAAGTTTCAGCGAAAAATTTTCACGAAAAAATTCTTGGGAGTGACTAGTAAACCTTACCCAAGCCAAGGTGGTGGTGATTTTCTCCTGCTTCGGTTGGAAGAACGGCATCCACTTTCGAACGGCGAGATAGTGGCCCATAATGACCCAAGGGCCATTCTCCAAAGCGATTTCATAATCTTCTTTCCTAGTGAATCTCACAATATAAAAGCCCTGCTCGAGATCAGTAACTTCAATTCTCCCATGATGCTTCCACAGCTCGGATAGTCTTTGGCATAGGTACCTGTAAGTGATTGTTTGGCCCAAAAGCTTGATGATAAGAGCCCTTCTCCATGGCCTCCACAATTCGCGGCATTCATCCAGAGGAATAATCAGAGCAACCTCATAAGTTTCCGGCCCAACAAGATTGTCAATCACCTCTTTATATTCCGATAGATCCTCCTCGTTCTCACTTTCTCCGACATACATACTGGTGTCGGAAAATCTGCCCTGAACAATATCGAGGAGGATCACTTACAGGTACCTATGCCAATCCTACAAGTACCCACAAAACCTAATTCTTCTATAGATCAAAAAGTAAGAACATCAAACGAAATTAAAATACAGAATCGAATTACAATAACAATGAATCAGGAATCTCTATAACCTAATCGGCCAAAAAATTAAAAATCAGTAGTCGCGGCCAAAATCCGAATCCAACGAATGATATCTACACAAACACTCTTAATTAAATCAATTACTAATACAAAACAAATCGTAAAAGTAATACATAAACACATGATCTATCAGAGAAAAATCGACGAAAATGATATGAAAATTAGGCTGACCTCAAGAATAATTGACGGAGTCTCTTTCTTCTTTCTTTGATTAGGTATTTTTTTTTAGAAACGACCTTTTATTATAAATTCAAAATCGAAGGTCAATGATTTACAGAGAATAAAAGAAAAACTAGAAACATTTTACATCATGCAACGTTTTACTCTAAATAAAACTCCAAGCTTCATAGACAACGCTTCTTCCTTCCAGAAACACCCAAGTCCTCTGGCAAATCCTCCGCCCTATCACTGGTACACCTCGAATAGCAGATTAAGTCCAGAAACTTCCTTCATATTATCCTTAGATGCTGCCAACTGTCTAGAGTCGGGTGGATTAGCCTTGATATGGTTTCCAGAACGGTGGGGATGTTCCATAGATTCAATGTTAGCAAGTATGACATGAGCCACTTTGTCACCTGGGTCTAGAAATCTCTTGGCTGCATTAGACAAATCAGACAAAGTTGTTCTTCTTGTTAAGGACTCCTAGCAGTGGAAGTTCGTTTCATCTGTTGTCCCTGGGTCCACAACTTAGTAGTATGTTCCTTTCGCTTGCTTAAAGCAAGTGTTGTATATGTCACCTTATCTCCACTCCTAGAGTTTTTCCGGCCTAGCTTGCCTCTGCTGCTTCATTCCACTTCTGACTGCTTGTTCTTGTGACTGGTCCTTTGGGATGTAGACTTATGAAACTCTTTAGTTATAACATGCCCTCCATGTGACTCCACCTGCCTCACTCACTCCTTAAGCTCCCTTACCTCATCAGGAACGTCATCCATATCCTCTACCCCAATTTCATCTTTGTCTTCCTCTACAAGAATGTCAAACCTGGACCCTCCCAGCTGAAGCACTTGGGTCTGTTTGATTGGGGCAGGTCTGGTCTCTTTTACCAGGAGATCAGAGCTGGATCCACCCACTTGAGGTGTATGTGTCTGTTCAATTTCCTCATGTCCGGTTGTTATTGCTTGGGTATCAGTCGTTTTTTTTTTCTAGCTGGGTCCATTTTCTCATTTTTGAAGCTAATTTTGATTAGGTAATTTGCTCAATAACAATTACTTCGAATATTGTTCAGTGCAGATGTTATTTATAGCCAATACTCCTTAAGAGGACGGTTGTGATAACACTTCCGTCGGATTTTGAAGTCAACTATCGATGGCTACTAAAGGGGTACTTTGTGTTTTCTCTGACGCTATGGACAGTTGAGCTATAAGATTTTTCAACTGCCGGTGCTGTAGTATTGGTCTCTGCCGCAGCAAGGAGGCTAGGGCAATTCTCCTTATTATGCCCAAATTTTCCGCAGCAGTATCAGATTTGCTGAAGCCCTTGATATTCAACCTTATATCTCATACCATTAATCACCAGGGATGACTTCAATCTCCATTCCAAATCTAACTCCACACAGAACTTCACTCGCTTCGCTCGCTTAGCGCTTGTATGGTAAACCTTCCTCTAGTGTTAGCAGAGGTTGTTGGATCAATTTTTTCAGCCTTTCCCACCATATTTCAAAGTTTCAGCAAAAGATTCTCACGGAAAATTTATAGGGAGAGACTAGTAAACCTTACCCAAGCCAATGTGGTGGTGATTTTGTCCAGCTCCGGTTGAAAGAACGGTTTCCACTTTCAAACAGCGAGATAGTGGCCCATAATGACCCAAGGGCCATTCTCCAAAGCGATTTTGTAATCTTCTTTCCTAGTGAATCTCACGACATAAAAGCCCTGCTCGAGATTAGTAACTTCAGTTCTCCCCTGATGCTTCCACAGCTCAGATAGTCTATGGCATAGGTACCTGTAAGTGATTGTTTTGCCCAAAATCTTGATGATAAGAGACCTTCTCCATGGCCTCCACAATTCGCGGCATTCATCTAGAGGAATAATCAGAGGATTGTCAATTTCAGAGCATCCACATCAGTTTCCGGCCCAACAAGATTGTCAATCACCTCTTTATATTCCGATACATCCTCCTCGTTCTCACCTTCTCCGACAAACATACTGGTGCCGGAAAGTCTGCCATGAACAATATCGAGGAGGATCACTTACAGGTACCTATGCCAATCTTACAGGTACCCACAAACCTTAATTCTTCTATAGATCAAAAAGTAAGAACAACAAACGAAATTAAAATACAGAATCGAATTACAATAACAATGAATCATGAATCTCTATAACCTAATCAGCCAGAAAATTAAAAATCAGTAGTCGCGGCCAAAATCCAAATCCAACGAATGATATCTACATAAACACTCTTAATTAAATCAATTACTAATACAAAACGAATCCAAAAAGTAATACATAAACACATGATCTATCAGAGAAAAATCGACGAAAATTTGGCTGACCTTAAGAAGTATCGGCGGAGTCTCTTTCTTTGATTAGGTTTTTTTTTTGAGAAACGATCTTTTATTATAAATCCAAAATGGAAGGTCCACGATTTACAGAGAAAAAAAGAAAAAAACTAGAAACTTATTACATCATGCAACGTTTAACTCTAAATAAAACTCCAAGCTTCATAGACAACGCTTCTTCCTTCCAGAAACACCCAAGTCCTTTGGCAAATCCTCCGCCCTATCACTGGTACACCTCGAATAGCAATTTAAGTCCAGAAACTTCATTCACATTATCCTCGGATGCTGCCAACTGTCTAGAGTTGGGTGGATTAGCCTTGATATGGTTTCCAGAACAGTGGGGATGTTCCATAGATTCAATGTTAGCAAGTATAACATAAGCCGCTTTGTCACCTGGGTCTAGAAGTCTCTTGGCTGCATTAGACAAATCAGACAAAGCTGTTCTTGTTGTTGAGGACTTCCTAGCAGTGGAAGTACGTTTCATCTGTTGTCCCTGAGTCCCCAACTCAGTAGTCTGTTCCTTTCGCTTGCTTAAAGCAAGTGTAGTATATGTCACCTTATCTCCACCCCTAGAGTTCTTACGGCCTAGCTTGCCTCTAGTGCTTCCTTCCACTTCTGACTGCTTGTTCTTGTGACGTCCTTTGGGATGTAGACTTATTAAACTCTTTAGTTATAGCATGCAATCCATGTGACTCCACCTGCCTCACTCGCTCCCTAAGATCCCTTACCTCATCAGGAACGTCATCCATATCCTCTACCTCAATTTCATCATTGTCTTCCTCTACAAGAATGTCAAACTTGGACCCTCCCACCTAGAGCACTTGGGTCTGTTCGATTGGGGCAGGTCTGGTCTCTTTTACCAGGAGATCAGAGCTGGATCCACCCACTTGAGGTTTATGGGTCTGTTCAATTTCCTCCTGTCCGGTTGTTATTTCTTGGGTATCAGTCATTTTTTTTTCTAGCTGAGGTCCATTTTCTCCTTCTTGAAGCTAATTTTGATTAGGTAATTTGCTCAATAACAATTACTTCGAATATTGTTCAGCGCAGATGTTATTTATAGCCAATACTCCTTACGTGGACGATTGAGATAACACTTCCGTCTGTTTTTGAAGTCAACTATCGACGGCTACTAAAGGGGTACTTTGAGTTTTCTCTAACGCTATGGACGGTTGAGATATAAGATTTTTCAACTGCCGGTGTTGTAGTATTGGTCTCTTCCGCAGCAAGGAGGCTAGGGCAATTCTCATTATTATGCCCAAATTTTCCACAGCTGTAACAGATTTGCTGAAGCCCTTCATATTCAACCTTATATCTCCTACCATTAATCATCACGGATGACTTCAATCTCCGTTCCAAATCTAACTCCACATAGATTCTAGCAAACCTTCCTCTAGTGTTAGCAGAGTTTGTTGGATCAATTTTTACAGCCTTTCCCACCATATTGCCAAGTTTCAGGAAAAGAAATTCGCGAAAAATTTCTAAGGAGAGACTAAACCTTACCCAAGCCAAGGTGGTTATTTTCTCCTGCTCCGGTTGAAAGAACGGCTTCCACTTTCGAACATCGAGATAGTGGCCCATAATGACCCAATGGCCATTCTCCAAAGCGATTTCATAATCTTCTTTCCTAGTGAATATCACGACATAAAAGCCCTGCTCGAGATCAGTAACTTCAATTCTACCCTGATGCTTCCACAGCTCGGATAGTCTTTGGTATAGGTACCTGTAAGTGATTGTTTTGCCCAAAAGCATGATGATAAGAGCCCTTCTCCATGGCCTCCAGAATTCGCGGCATTGATCCAGAGGAATAATCAGAGCATCCTCATCAGTTTCCGGCCCAACAAGATTGTCAATCACCTCTTTATATCCGATAGATCCTCCTCGTTCTCACCTTTTTCCGACATACATACTGGTGTCGGAAAATCTGCCATGAACAATATCGAGAAAGATCGCTTACATGTACCTATTCCAATCTTATAGGTACCCACAAACCCTAATTCTTCTATAGATCAAAAGTAAGAACAACAAACGAAATTAAAATACAGAATCGAATTAAAATAACAATGATTCAAGAATGTCTAGAACCTAATCGGCCAGAAAATTAAAAATCAGTAGTCGTGGCAAAAATCCGAATCCAACGAATGATATCTACATAAACACTCTTAATCAAATCAATTACTAATACAAAATGAATCCTAAAAGTAATACATAAACACATGATCTATCAAAGAAAAATCAACGGAAATTCATACGAAAATTAGGCTGACCTCAAAAATAATCGGCGGAGTCTCTTTCTTCTTTCTTTGATTAGGTATTTTTTTTGTTGAGAAACGATCTTTTATTATAAATCCAAAATGGAAGGTCCACGATTTACAGAGAAAAAAAGAAAAACTAGAAACTTATTACATCATGCAATGTTTTACTCTAAATAAAACTCCAAGCTTCATAGACAACGCTTTTTCCTTCCAGAAACACCCAAGTCCTCTGGCAAATCCTCAGCCCTATCACTGGTACACCTCGAATAGCGGATTAAGTCCAGAAACTTCATTCACATTATCCTTAGATGCTTCCCACTGTCTATAGTCGGGTGGATTAGCCTTGATATGGTTTCCAGAATGGTGGGGATGTTCCATAGATTCAATGTTAGCAAGTATGACATGAGCCGCTTTGTCACCTGGGTCTAGAAGTCTTTTGGCTGCATTAGACAAATTAGACAAAGTTGTCCTTGTTGTTGAGGACTTCCTAGCAGTGGAAGTACGTTTCATCTGTTGTCCCTGAGTCCCCAACTTAGTAGTATGCTCATTTCTCTTGCTTAAAGCAAGTGTAGTATATGTCACCTTATTTCCACTTCTAGAGTTCTTACGGCCTAGCTTGCCTCTGCGGCTTCCTTCCACTTCTGACTTCTTATTCTTGTGACTGGTCCTTTGTGATGTAGACTTATGAAACTCTTTAGTTTTAGCATGCCCTCCATGTGACTCCACCTGCCTCACTCGCTCACTAAGCTCCCTTACCTCATCAGGAACGTTATCCATATCCTCTACCTCAATTTCCTGTTTGTCTTCCTTTACGAGAATGTCAAATCTGGATCCCCCCCACCTGGAGCACTGGGGTCTGTTCGACTGGGGCAGGTCTGGTCTCCTTTACAAAGAGATCAGAGCTGGATCCACCCACTTGAGGTGTATGGGTATGTTCAATTTCCTCATGTCCGGTTGTTATTGCTTGGGTATCAGTCGTTTTTTTCTAGCTGGGGTCCATTTTCTCCTTCTTGAAGCTAATTTTGATTAGGTAATTTTCTCAATTAACAATTACTTCGAATATTGTTTAGTGCAGATGTTATTTATAGCCAATACTCTTTACGCGGACGGTTGAGATAACACTTCCGTCTGCTTTTGAAGTCAACTATCGACGGCTACTAAAGGAGTACTTTGTGTTTTCTCTGACGCTATGGACGGTTGAGATATAAGATTTTTCAACTGTCGGTGCTGTAGTATTGGTCTCTGCCGCAGCAAGGAGGCTAGGGCAATTCTCCTTATTATGCCTAAATTTTCTGCAGCTGTAACAGATTTGTTGAAGACCTTCATATTCAACCTTATATCTCCTACCATTAATCACCACGGATGACTTTAATCTCCGTTCCAAATCTAACTCCACACAGATTCAGGCAAACCTTCCTCTAGTGTTAAAAGAGGTTGTTGCATCAATTTTTACAGCCTTTCCCACCATATTGCCAAGTTTTAGCAAAAGATTTTCACGAAAAATTTCTAGGGAGAGAGTAAACCATACCCAAGCCAAGGTGGTGGTGATTTTCTCCTGCTCCGGTTGAAAGAACAGCTTCCACTTTCGAACAGCGAGATAGTGGCCCATAATGACCCAAGGGCCATTCTCCAAAGCGATTTCGTTATCTTCTTTCCCAGTGAATCTCACGACATAAAAGCCCTGCTCGAGATCAGTAACTTCAATTCTCCCCTGATGCTTCCACAGCTCGGATAGTCTTTGGCATAGGTACATGTAAGTGATTGTTTTGCCCAAAAGCTTGATGACAAGAGCCCTTCACCATGGCCTCCACAATTCGCGGCATTCATCCAGAGGAATAATCATAGCATCCTCATCAGTTTCCGGCCCAACAAGATTGTCAATCACCTCTTTATATTCCGATAGATTCTCCTCTTTCTCACCTTCTCCGACATACATACTGGTGTCGGAAAATCTGCCATGAACAATATCGAGGAGGATCACTTACATGTACCTATGCCAATCTTACAGGTACCCACAAACCCTAATTCTTCTATAGATCAAAAAGTAAGAACAACAAACGAAATTAAAATACAGAATCGAATTACAATAATAATGAATCAGGAATGTCTATAACCTAATCGGCCAAAAATTTAAAAATCAGTAGTCGCGGCCAAAATCCGAATCCAACGAATGATATCTACAGAAACACTCTTAATTAAATCAATTACTAATAAAAATGAATCCTAAAAGTAATACATAAACACATGATCTATCAAAGAAAAATCAACGGAAATTCATACGAAAATTAGGTTGACCTCAAGAATAATTGGCGGAGTCTCTTTCTTCTTTCTTTGATTAGGTTTTTTTTTTGTTGAGAAACGATCTTTTATTTTAAATCCAAAATGGAAGGTCCACGATTTACAGAGAAAAAAAGAAAAACTAGAAACTTATTACATCATGCAACGTTTTACTCTGAATAAAACTCCAAGCTTCATAGACAACGCTTCTTCCTTCCAGAAACACCCAAGTCCTCTGGCAAATCCTCCGCCCTATCACTGGTACACCTCGAATAGCGGATTAAGTCCAGAAACTTCATTCAAATTATCCTCAGATGCTACCAACTGTCTATAGTCGGGTGGATTAACCTTGATATGGTTTCCAGAATGGTGGGGATGTTCCATAGATTCAATGTTAGCAAGTATGACATGAGCCTCTTTGTCACATGGGTCTAGAAGTCTCTTGGCTGCATTAGACAAATCAGACAAAGCTGTTCTTGTTGTTGAGGACTTCCTAGCAGTGGAAGTACATTTCATCTGTTGTCCCTGAGTCCCCAACTCAGTAGTCTGTTCCTTTCGCTTGCTTAAAGCAAGTGTAGTATATGTCACCTTATCTCCACTTCTAGAGTTCTTATGGCCTAGCTTGCCTTTGCTGCATCCTTCCTATTCTGACTTATTGTTCTCGTGACTGGTCTTTTGGGATGTAGACTTATGAAACTCTTTAGTTATAGCCTGCCCTCCATGTGACTCCACCTGCCTCACTCGCTCTCTAAGCTCCCTTACCTCATCAGGAACGTCATCCATATCCTCTACCTCAAGTTCCTCTTTGTCTTCCTCTACGAGAATGTCAAATCTGGACCCTCCCACCTAGAGCACTAGGGTTTGTTCGATTGGGGCAGGTCTGGTCTCCTTTACAAGGAGATCAGAGCTGGATCCACCCACTTGAGGTGTATGGGTCTGTTCAATTTCCTCATGTCCGGTTGTTATTGCTTGGGTATCAGTCGTTTTTTTCTAGCTGGGGTTTATTTTCTCCTTCTTGAAGCTAATTTTGATTAGGTAATTTGCTCAACAAAAATTACTTCGAATATTGTTCAGTGCAGATGTTATTTATAGCCAATACTCTTTACGCGGACGGTTGAGATAACACTTCCGTCTACTTTTGAAGTCAACTATCGACTATCGATGGCTACTAAAGGAGTACTTTGTGTTTTCTCTGACGCTATAGACGGTTGAGATATAAGATTTTCAACTGCCGGAGCTGTAGTATTGGTCTCTGCCGCAGCAAGGAGGCTAGGGCAATTCTCCTTATTATGCCCAAATTTTCCGCAGCTGTAATAGATTTGCGGAAGCCCTTCATAGTCAACCTTATATCTCCTACTATTAATCACCACGGATGACTTCAATCTCCGTTCCAAATCTAACTCCACACAGATTCTGGCAAACCTTCCTCTAGTGTTAGCAGAGGTTGTTGGATCAATTTTTACAGCCTTTCCCACCATATTGCCAAGTTTCAGCAAAAGATTTTCGCGAAAAATTTCTAGGGAGAGAGTAGTAAACCTTACCCAAGCCAAGGTGGTGCTGACTTTCTCCTGCTCCGGTTGAAAGAACGACTTCAACTTTCGAACGGTGAGATAGTGGCCCATAATGACCCAAGGGCCATTCTCCGAAATGATTTCGTAATCTTCTTTACTAGTGAATCTCACGACATAAAAGCCCTGCTCGAGATCAGTAACTTCAATTCTCCCTTGATGCTTCCACAGCTTGGATAGTCTTTGGCATAGGAACCTGTACGTGATTGTTTTGCCCAAAAGCTTGATGATAAGAGCCCTTCTCCGTGGCCTCCACAATTCGCGGCATTCATCCAGAGGAATAATCAGAGCATCGTCATCAGTTTCCGGCCCAACAAGATTGTCAATCACCTCTTTATATTCCGATTGATCCTCCTCGTTCTCACCTTCTCCGACATACATACTAGTGTCGGAAAATCTGCCCTGAACAATATTGACTCCACTAGTTCGGTGCCAGACCGACGATTGCGAGCTTGGGGCGCCTCCGCCTTTATGTCTCTCGACAGACCGGCGAAGTAAATCTATCTCCTGTTGGCTCCGATCGATTGGCATGCTGTCCATCTCTGGTTGATTTGGATTTGACGGGGTGGCGGTAGCAGTTCGGGGGAGCCCTAAGTCGCTACCTCTTAAACTGTTGATTCTAAGAAATTCCAAAAAAAATCACATTAATTAGGGTTTATTCTATCAAATGTCCCCGAAGGGAATATAGCGGCAGCATGACAGTGCCGTTTGGTCCTTAATAAATATGATTTTGTTAAATATTTGAATCATAAGATTTTCTTTTACAAGTTTCAAAGTCATTTTAACTACTACTTCTGACTAATCAACTTGATGTCGTATGAGGAAAAAAAGTTGATTTAGATATTAAATCATTAGCGTTCTTTTGAATATTTTACAAAAAGTTGTAGCTAACATTTTCTTTCCATACGAAATTGTCAAAATTGCGTATTCCATTTAAAAGCGTTGCTATAAAAAAATTTGATTTTTATATAATTATTTTGATAAAGAATTAGAATGAAACAATAAACAAATATAACTATATAAAAATACAATATAATCACATGATCAAATGTTTGTGGCCATATGGTGGAACTAGATTGCTTGATGCTTTAATTTCTTTTTATTTTTCTTAATTTTTTTTGTTGAGAAAGGAGGTGCTTTAATTTGACCGGCTTCCTTTTGCAATATATACATTGGAGTATAAATGAGTTTATACATGTATTACCAGAAGAAAAAAGAAAAGAAAATTGTGTTAAACGATTGTTTTGTGCGCATGGACATGGTGACCACTTCAATTTTGTCCTCTGTTGTCCTTACCGGATCCAGAATTTGGATCCGTCATTTGAACATAAGTGATAAAAGAGTCCAATTTTAGATACCCTGTTGGGAAAGTGTATTTTGCCACACAATTAAAAAAATAAAATAAAAGAACAACATAATTTTTAAGTTTTAAAAAAAAAAAAAAAAAAAAAAATTTACGGTCAAATCTATAGTTGGATCACAGTTGCATTGCAACACCCCCATAGTAGAAAATCACAGCCGTGGGAAATTCCAGTGTCCTTAATCGAGAGTTCAACTTGCATCCAATCCAACGGAAACAAAGACATGTGACATGATTTTTCAAATTGTTTGTGCTTTTCTTGTTTCCATAGCAACATTTTACCAACCTCAAAATAGAAATTTCGGTGGCCGGCGATAATTTTCATCTAGTTTTAGGGGCCGGGTTGGTGGATCATTGGGACTTTGAAAGGGGAATATAATGAAGAGAGGGTTTCCACTATTTTGAGGATTTTACCATGGCTATTATTCACTGTCAAACCCAGTAATAAAAGTAACAGGTGATAAGATTTTGACAAATATACACACCATCTCTCACGTGTTTTAGTAAAGGCCCTTTTCGTTACCACCCCAGTAAATTTACTTGGACACCAGCCCCAATTAAAGGGCATCTACACACTCTTAATATAAAAAAGTAATTTATTTCATCAATCGATTGGACTTTTGCGTACCTATTTATTCACTATCGAAATTCCCAATTAAAATTTTCAAAATTCATCATCTTCGGGATTCACTATCGAAATTCACCGTCGAAATTCACCGATTTCGGGATTCACTTTTAGGGAGATTCACCGATTTTCATTCACTTTGTTTGTCCTTCTCAAAAATTATACGGTTGTCCTTCTAAAAAATATGTAGTTTAATTTCGGATATAAAAAAAAAATGGGTGAGTTAATCACACTCTATGCAAAACACCGTTAAAGAATCACATTCAATTGAAACTCGCCCATTTAATCACATTGTATGTCAAAGTCAAACACCATGAATACTTAAAATCCGAGTTTGGTCTGCATTTATGCATTCATAACACCACCCTCTGGATGTCAGAATCGATAAATACTAGTACCATACATTTCTCAGAAACTTCCACTCATTCACTTCTCTGATCCTATAACCATTATCTAAAGTCATTCAGTCTACGTCGCTTACAGTGAACAAGCACTCTATAGTAACCCCAAATTTAAATTTTAAAAAAAAAGGCATAATATATTAGCCAAAGCTCTAAACAATTACGAAAGAAAAGCTCCTGTAAAAATGCACCTGCCTTTGCTCGATGCTAGCTTGAAAAACTCTGTAAACATCATCATAAAAAGTAACCCTTTTCATGCCTCCTTCAGCAAAAGAGATGTGCAGGATAACAATGCAGACAACTCCTCCTCAGTGGCTGTTCCAGAACCTTGCCACCTTATTCTTCCAAATTTGTCCAGCAAGAATATATATCTGTACAAAATTTAAAGTTTTTGGTTACTAATACGGCAAGGAAGAAGAGGGGTATAAAAGGGAAAACAATTTGGAGTTCGTTTTGTACCCGGTCAAAAGGTTGAGTATTTTGAGCTCTTTCCTGAAATAATAATGATCGCCAAATGAATAGACAATTTGTCTCTGTAATGCATCCTTCTTGTCATTTGGGCTTGATTTTCTCATAATTCGAAGAAGCAACTTCTTAATCGGTCCACGTGTCAGTAACCATGAGTCTATGAAGGAAACCTGCGGTTGATTTTTCGCAATCACATATGCAGTTACAGTATAGCTTCAACATTATATTAATATATTAAATCACGTAAATATACTTAAAATAAAGTTCCTGAATGCATACATTGTTGCTATACCTCAAACAATCGAGCCTTCTCACATTTACTGAATGTATCAAGGAATGGCACAGTCCATGAATCAATCATTGCCTGCCATGAATGGAAGAACTTAAGCCAAACAGCAAATCTTAATTGAGTCTCAAACAAATAGAATCATCAATCTATGTTTTTAGCATTAAGAAAGCACAATCTTAGTACCAATTAGAGTTACTAGCCACACTACTTTGTCTAAATTTTGGATTAAGAGACATCACATTTTCCTCTCTATCTTCCACATTACTTCTAGCACAAAATTTCTCATAAAAGGAAAAGCAGAAAGCAATTCTTAGTACCAACAAGATTATTTCTTTTCTTAGGCACTTGACCTTAAACCTCTAGTCGATCCGGAAGAAAATAACACAAGCAAAAGACATAAAACACTTGTCCATACAACAGATTTACTGCATGATGTTCAAAGCAAAATTTACCTGTGAACTTGCACGGAAGGAAAGACAGAGCAGTGACACCTTGGGAACATCTAACTTATCATCAATAGGCGCATCATTCCCAGTAGATGTAATAGGCAGCTTTAGACTAGAACCGTCAGAGTAATTTATTTCCAGGGTAGGAAACTTTACTGCACTGATTGCTGGAATTATAATCTTATTTGCAGCCGCAATCTATAAAACATAAACCGCTCTCATATCACTATTACACATAACACACCAAAGAATAGTTATAGCAGGAATGCCCATTGTGTACCTAATCCGTTTATAAATAGTCAAGTATCAGACATAGTGTGGCCAGTGAACGACTACGAGTGCATACAATGGAGAAAATGTATAGGGGGGGATTATTACCCGCACCCGTTGCTATGTACTGAATATTATTTGTCTTTGTTGTACACGTGTCATACATCTAAAGGTTGGGAGCACACGAATACTCTCTGGTCAGGATTTCCAGAAATGTAGGAGATTACTATTAAATTTTGAAAAAGTTGGCATGTGATTCAACATATTGATATTCAAATGTAACAACATAAGTGATTTTACTCAAAGTGCAGCTATTGAATGCATAAAAATCTCACCTTTCCACCATGTTGCTTCATCTCATTAATATCTGCAAAGTAACCCCTGTTCATCTCATCAGTACTGCCCTAAATCACACATTTGACAAGGTCAAATTCCATAAATTCAATTAGTACTCTATATGAGACCCTCAAAAAGCTTATTAAAAGAAAAAATTATAGCATTAAAACTCAAAAACAACACTTACAGTCTAGCACGTTCCTTCTCAATTGAAGCCTTGTTTCCCAGCTATAACAAAATGGGATCTCATCAAAACCACAAAAGCATAATTCTTTACACAAAATCACGAATGAAAGAAGAAACAGAAAAGAACTAACCTGATAGAAGTCAAAAAACCGGTTAGAGGTCAATTGAGAAGGATTTCGAAGAGGAATTATTGAACGCAGCTTGCAGCAATCTGGTTCAAGTAGTTGCACATTTGAATATAATATCGTACGAGTTGTCGAAGAGGTTAATTTCTTCAATCGAAACATATTTGTTGGATTCTTCCTTTCCCACTGTGACTTCTGGTAGTGTATAGTTAGGGAAGATGATTGCCGTTTAACTTGTCCATGAAAGTTGTTGGTTGTGGAGTGTGGGTAGTAGCACTAGTAAATTTGGCCCAACTCGTTTAGTGGGTAAGGGTTTTTGTATTTTTAATAAATATCATTGTAGGACATAAGTTATAAGGCCTGATGTTGTTTAAAGCCTTGGGGAAATAGGCTTTACGTATTTTAATACATAATTGCAACGGTATATATTTTTTTTTTTGGCCCACGTAAATCTGGGCCTTGGTTGCCTATGGGCAGGTTCCAATCCATAATAGGCTTTCTTTTTTAGTTTAGTTTGTATCGTGGTTTGACATCAGTACGGGTTGTTTGCGGGTTTTGCCTCGATGGTTGTCCGGTTTACGATCTTCCTCTTGGTTTATCGTAGGCCGGCAGTTTAGTGTAGCGGTTATGTTATACTCTATGTTTGTTTGTGTTTGTTCAATAATATTTTCGTTTCTAAGAAGAAAAAGAATGCAAATATTTCCTCGTGGATTCACACATACAAAATATGGCCTTTATTATAACTATTTTTATCATAATCATGACCATTGAGAATCCGCTTCAAGAATAACTCATTCTATTACTAGAATGTTTCGACAAGCCCTACCGGAATATCTATGTGGTAAAGAGTAAAAGAGTAGGAGCACTAGTGGCAGTCATATTTTTGAGTCGGGTGTCATTAATTGCAAACTGAATCTCTAAGGCACATTTCTTGATTTATATCATCCACAAAACTCTAAAGACGGGACAGTGAGAGTTTCTTGTGTTGAGGAACAACAGTTTATTATAGAATGGTTCGACAATCATTCGACTCTCTATATATGTGTAAGGCTGAGCTTGGATTGGGTTGGATCGACTTGGGTTGGGTTTTTACATAGTATAAATCGGGTTGGTTCAAGAACAAACTAACCCAAACCAAACCAAATGACTATAAAACCCAATGGGTTGGTTTGAGATTGGTTTCGGATTGGTTTGGGTTGGGTTTTGGGTTTTCATCCATAAAACATACATCTATACTAAAACTTTTATACTATAAAATCCACACACATGTATATATCCAAATTCGAGTTCCATGTCATATGTTCATAACAATAATCGTTCAAGAAACCATTGTTTTAGGAAAGAAAACGTTAAAATTTGATAATTAAGAATCCAACAACATATAACAAACCAACAACATATAAAGATAATAATTAAAGACCAAGAGTCATACACAAAAATACATACGCGGATTCTTTTTTCCGAAGAAAGGTCAAAGAATTGTAGACCGAAACTGAAAATGAAATGATATCAGCAATATGATAACATCATTTTACTTTGGAAATGCATACATATATATATATATATATATGTATGTATATATATGTGTGTATATGTATATATATATATATATATATATATATATATATATATATATATATATATATATATATATATATATGTCGGGTTGTGTTGGGTGACTTGGGTCAACCCGGAAAAAAAATAAAAAAAACCAAACCAACCCAATTTTTTTTTGGCTCGGGTCAAAACCCAACCCAAAAAATTTGGGTTTCAATTGGTTTTGGTTTTCGGGTTGGTTCAGTTTGAGTTTTGGGTTGAATTGAGTTCATTGGATTTTCTGTCCAGCCCTATATATGTGTGAATTATACATTACAGTTAGTTAGCGTACATTTGGCTATTCTTTACTTTTGATATATAAACTACATTTGGCTTATTTTAAGCATGAAGATCGGCATAGTATTGTTTAAGCCAACCACTTATTATTTTAATCTCTTCTTTCCTTTGCTTTAATAGCCACAATGGATCTCCCTTCTTTGCAGGCAGAATGTCCAAACAATGAGATCCTATAAAAATATCATTATGTAACGAGAGAAATTATGACAATAAATTATTTTTTCACTAGCTTGATATTACCATCAAATAACCATTGTATTCTAACATATGAGGAGTTGCAAATAACAAAAATAAGAATGCAGTCCGGATTCTCAGCTGCGAAAAACCTAGTGTACGTGATTTAATTGTAGATGAAAAATCGATAATACAATACCGTTGAAAAGTGAATTGTACATACCTTTAATCGTGTGAATGGCGAGGAGAGTTTTTGATAGGTTTTCTAACACCCTACATAGCGAGGGAAAAAAACAAAACAAAAAAATTTAAAAAATTAAGTAGAGGAAGTAAAAGACTTTAAGAAAAAATGACAAATACGCCCTTTGACCTACCCGCCGCTGCTGTATGGGTCCCTTAAGCCATTTGAGAATATGATGTTGCTCCCAAATCTCCTTAGGACCAATTTTATATCCTGAAAATTTGATCAAATTTTCAGAAAAATCCAATATAAAATTTATATCGATATCTATTATATGCTAATATGTTTCAAAATATAAATTATTATATATTTTTTGATTTGTCCACAAATAAAAGTTACTTTACATCAACAATACGATATTTATTATCATTTTCTCCATCTTACCTCTAATTTATTATCAATTCAACCACTTTCATTATTTAAAAACTATTGCTTTAATGATAGTCAATGGGTATTTTAATTTAACATTTAACCTTGAAATTTTATGACATTCAATTAGTGATAACTTCTGGAAAGACTTGTATTTTGGAACGGAAATAGTATAAATATAACATAACCATGGTCGGATGTAAGAGGAAGGGAGGGGGTCAAGCGTCTCGCCTTAGATCCGGAAAAAACACTATTATGTATATTGTGTATTTTTTTTGCCCCTTCTAAAAATTTACACTCGTCCATAGTATCGCCCCCTATCCCGGATCCTGCGTCCGCCCCTAAACATAACACAAATAAAAGTGAAATGAAGAATTAAATAAGGTACATACATGGCCTCCATAGTAAGTAGTGATCCAATGAGGTCTAGGTGGAACACCAAATGTGTCACTACAAGACTTTATAAATCCTTCTAAAGTGAATGGTGCTGCCTGAAACATCGTGTCATTTGCTGACCGTCCGATTGGGATCACTATTTCACTGCAGGTCTGATTTTATAAAAATTGTTATATGGAGTACGTACATATAAAAGATACTAATACTCCGTATTTGATTTATGAAAATGGTAATTAACTTACTTGCCACCTCCACCCCTTTCCGGTTTCGGATGGTTGATTGTATTCTTGAATATCATAGCATGTCCGATTGCCCCTATCGGCAACAACACCGGAAAATATGCGGTTAAGAAGCGAAGTTGTTTTTCCAGCGGGATTCCGGTCAATGCCGCCGCATATCCGAGTGACGGGATATGTAGGTGGGTGGTTGTATTGAGCAGCACTTGCGTATATTGTTTCCAAGTAATCCTTTAGCTCCGAAGAATTATTCAAAGGCCTATAGGCTCATTCATGATTACAAAATGATCTCATCAGTTTTATTACTACTTCTATAATAAATTGTGTCGCAACCCACAAAAAAGGTTAATTAAACTTATATAAATCAGTAAAAGTATTTCTTGACAGATATATATATATATATATATATATATATATATATATATATATATATATATATATATATATATATATATATATATATATTGTAGTGATAAATTGAATTATGAGAAAATAAAAAGAAGAAGGGGGTAATTAATTACGTACGAGCAAGTCTTGAATGTTTTACTGAGGATAGAAAGTCCATTAGGTTTGGCAGCAACTTTGTCAATTTCAAACCATGATTCCCTTATACTTTCATAGCAATTTTCACTTGCCTCCTGTTACATTGAAGAATTAAAACCCCTCTTAAGAAAAAATCCATTTAAATAAAAAAACAGAAATAGAAAAATAAATCAAGTTTATTAATTTACCTTGAAGTCCTTTGTGACAATGTGGTAGTATCCATTTTGAGGGGTGATATTATCAAAATAGAGTATCGGAGCTGATGAGGCCAGAGCACCCAAAGCAATATGAGGGTACTTTAGTCTAAACCATGAAGCTAGCACTGCAAGTCAACATGGAAACTCATATATATATTACCATCCAAAAAACCAAAAAAAAAAAAAAACACTTCCCCTCAAAAAAAAAAAAAAAAAAAAAAAAAACACTAATTATTTAGTTCTGTTTCTATAGGAAAACGCCACTAACATAATTGTTGTATTACAACAAGCTGAAAATTTGAAAAAACAACAACAAAAAAAAATTTACTATTAATTATTATGTAGCATTTATTATCATAATATAGACCCGGCTTTATTAATGATGTAAAAGTGTGTGCAGAGCCACACTATAGCAAATGGTTCCACGGATCCCGCTAAAGCGAACAAAAATATTAAGTTTTGTCTATAAAAAAATTTATGTCCCTTCAAAAAAAAAAAAAAAAAAAGATTTATGAACCCTGTTGAATTTTTTTTTATTCTTTGAAAATATTTTTGGACTCTAGTAAATAAGTTTTCTGAATCCGCCACCGAGTAGGTGTCATAATAGTTGTAATAATATAATTTCACCAATAACGATTTATGTTCCTGATATTGAGTTCCGTACAATAGTAAAAGAGGAGCTTTTAGCCACGTAAAAAAAAACATTAATCACGTCCACCTTATTTTGTTATAAGTACGTTCATATCATCATCATCAATAATGATTCATAATTATGAATTTCACGTGGAAAAAAGTTTGTTTCACAAGTATTTTCCTTACAAACACTAGATTAATTATCTTGTGTATGGTTCGACTTTTATGGGACAATAGAGTATTCTTTAATAAATGTGATTCATCGCATGCAATGAAATATTATAAGACTATTACAACGACATACATTTAACATATATAATATATCTTTGTAATGACTGATTATAATAGCCTATATCATTGAAACTAAAGTAACGCTACGGATACATGCAACTCAAATGAGATCATGTGTATTCGCTGTTACTGTATAATTATGATAGTGTCGATGCCGGTGGAAAAATATTTTGTCACACGTCGTAACACAACCGTTATGATGCACATGGGCGGCTCTACCTTAGGGGTTGTGAGTGCAGCCGACCCCCAAAAATAAAAATATTATTTAAAAATAGTAGAGAATTTTTTTATAAACACATATATATGTGTGATTGACCCTCTTATTTTTATGTCTTGACCCTCTGTTTTTAGCCATTGCCCCATAATTATACGTATAGAATTGAATATTCAAATATATGTGTGATACGGAAAAAAATTGACAAATTTCTAATTAACCCCGTGTCAAAATTCCTGCAGTCGCCCCTGATGATGCAGTATTAGCATTTCCCTTCCCATATTATGAAAAATAAATATAAAATTTTGAAAGCCATACTTCCACCGTAGGATCCACCAACAACAATGATCGGTGAGAGATGAGCATTGAATGTATGTTTAACATGCAATAGCACCTCTGCATAATCAGCCAAAGCTTGAGCTGAATTAAAATATCCTCTTGTTATGTTATTCTTCATTGCTTCATCCATTGTCCCAAATGGTACTGATTTTCCATAGAACCTATGCTGCATATTTATACAATTTCACCCAAAAATCATTAACTTATTAATATTCCTACATACTGACATAATTATTTCCGACACAACAAATGTCATATAATTATTAATGTAACAGAAAGGTTCTGAGAGTAACGGTAGCTACTCAATCATAAAAACCCTAAAAAAATAAGGGAAATGATTGTTGTGTCTAACTAAACCCGCTTTTGCACTCTCATTTTACTATGGTCCTCGACCAAATCCAATTTGGTAGTCCAAACCAATAGAATTTTAAGGGATTTTTTGTGGTTCTCTATGTTTAAAAATCAACAACCAATCATATTATTTTAAATTGATGACATGGTGGTCTAATTACTTGGTGCAGGAATACCATAAAATCACCGTTGCGCTCTTGATAATAATATATTTATGACATCATTGACATGTTGATCATGATGTATTCACATTGCAATTAATCTAGGGGGTGCAAAAATGTGTTTTATGTCATTATGCATGTCACAAACTGTTAATATAGTAGCATCACCCGTAACAATAATAAAAAAAAATGAAAGATTTGTTGATCAATATACATATATATATATATACGTACCTCAATGTAAACAAGAAGAGACTTAAAAAAGGGGGCATTATCTGTAAGAAATCCAATAGCTCCAATATCTCCATCAAGTGGTGCTTCAGCACCTAAATAAGCAAAAATCGGTGCAGAAACATTTGCACCACCACCACCCCAGAATTTCTCACTAACTACATATCTCTGTTTAAATTTTCTGTAACTAATGGGGTTGTAATTGAAGTGATCAAGTGTTTGATCATAATAATGTGTTTTGAAATCATTTGCTATTATTGTATCTGGATTAATCACTCTTTCTGGAGGGTTTTCTCTCCTCCTAATTGGACTAAGCCTTGGAATTGTGTTTGTTGTTGCTGCTAAAATAGAGGATTGAGAGAGAAAAAGAAGAAGAAGAGAAAAACATTGAATTGATAATATGCTCTCAAAGTTCATCATCTTCATCATCGATCAACACGCTTTGGCTTCAACACTTCATGGAAGGAGGTTGATATATATATACGTGTGAACAGTGGCGGAACCAGGAAAAATTTTCGGGGTGGTCTTGGTATATAAACTGCAAAGCTAAAAAAATCCGGAAAAAAAAATAAAAAATGTTAGTAGTGGGATTTGAACTTACAACTTAGAATTATGGAGACTTAAAAAGGTTTGTTCTTAAACCACTAGGATATAAGGTCTTTTATTCAAGAAAAAGACACATAACATACTAATATTAACACTACTACTACAATAATAAAAATTTGGGGGGGGGCTTAGGACCATATGTGGGGGGGGGGGGCTTGTGACCATTTGGGGGGGCTTGAGACCACCCCGGGCATAGGGTGGGTCCGCCCCTGCGTGTGAATAGAGGGGAAAAAAAAAAAAATATCCGGAGAAGAAAAAGAGAAAGGAAAAAAAAATAATCAGATTAATTGATGAGAAGGTTATTAATTAGGAGTTATTTATTATTTATTTACATAATTTGTACAAAATAATTTTATTCACTAAAAGCATAAATTACATGGTGTGTGTCTCACTGGTCTCCTCAAAACACCCGTTACGTCATCAATGTACAATCCTACCTTCTTAAAATCATCGTCTGAAAAATCCGGTATTGAAAAAACGTGTGCAAGAGAAAGAGTATAGGCATATACATCGACAAACCGGTGATATAGAAATCACCAAACAGCCTATTACACCATTTGCATAAAACAGGGAGAAAAATCAAAAATAATGGAAATGAATGACCCATACATTGTTTTTCGTTTTTTATAAAAACAAAAAACAGGGTCTATCTAATATCCTATTGGATGTAATCATTTAAAAATTTGTGAAACAAAATAAAGCATTACATTAGAGTATGGTTGGGTGAGTCATTTGGAGGTATTATTTGACTTTTTGTCAAAATAGATTTCTCAACTCATTATTTTTAGTGTTTGTTCCTATGTATTTAATTTATTGAAAAATCCAAAGGAATTTTTATAAGGAATATCAAAAATCAGCAAAGGGGTGAAAAGTAAAAAACAAGTTGAACGGAGAATACCACCGAAAAGGAACAAATAAGGGTAGAAAAGAAAGTTCATCATATATACCTCAATTTTGTCGCTCAACATCTGCATTTGCTAGATAGTACAATAACATGGGGAGAAGCTAAGGTGGGTCAGGGACGGCGCGAATTCTAGGATACGGGTTAAGGATGTGGTACACAGGAATCTCGGTAAGGAGGGCAATAAATTTTTTAAAAGCAAAAAAGAAAATTAAGGAGAAGGCAAACGATATGATTCGTACATATATATATAATTTTTCCGGATTAAGAGGGGTCAGTTGCACCCATTGGTTGTATGTAGGTCCGCCAGTGACGGTACATCGTATTATGTTTATAAATATTTAATTTCAAAAATCAAAGTATAATTAAGGATCGAGGGTGAATAATTTAAAAAATCAGAAGGTGAGTTAATTAAAATATATATATTAACATACACATTAGGTATCGCCTCGTAACTTGACAAGCAAGATCATATATATTACACTAATTAGGCCTATCGACCTAATTGCCAGCCATAATGGATCCAAGTATATATATACGAATTTGGTAACTTCATACGATAATAACAGATCCAGATCGATCGTTCTCATCCATCATATCATAAATGGACCTAATTAATTACTTTTTCTACGCGCGCAGGTGTCATTATAAAGCACTAACATTTGCCATTATCGTCACTTGTTGGAGGAAGTGGTTCTAGCAAGCAAAATATCTAGACAACTTGCTCAAAAGATGGAACCCTCTTTCTTTTCCATATATGTTTCCAATAAAAAATTCGTGTTATATCGTTTACATAAAAAATATATATATATATAAAACATCCACATTGATCCGTTTGATCAATCTTTTACGTAAGATATGATCCGGACCGAATTCCGGATTTGTCGAATCATTCCGGATTCCGAATGCCGGAGGCTTTAAGAAGAAAAATATATATATATTAGTGTAAAACTATCCTTCTTGCTTTTTCTATATTTTTTAGTAGTAGACACAATCAAACACTTATTAGATCTAAGAAAGAAAAAAAAGAAGATCGAAGGAAACATTGTGGTTCTAACACAATGAACTTTATTAAAGTGTGTGTAACAAACTTAATCAACACTACGTACCCACAAGTAGCTAGCAACAAACAATCAAATAAAAAAAAGCTTATGCTTTGTTTCATAAAGCAAAATAACTTTTTTGCATCTTTCCAACTAATCAACTACTATACAAAGTAGAAAGCAAACAAAAGAAGAGCTTTCGTTTTGGTTCATAATTAGAACAAAATAACTTTTCGCAAAAATCAATAAACAAAAATATAATTATTGCATTGATTTCTGTTCTTGAGCAAATCCATGGAAGAAACAAAAGGAATAATAAAAACAATACGGATGAGTTTTAAGTTAACTAAATTAGGGTTAGGGTACGTATGTGATAGCAGATCAAAGCGTTCACGTGAATTAGTAGATTCGAGATTTCGGTGCAAAAACACATTTTACGTACATGCATTGCATGTGGCCCTTGTAATTCATATCTTTTGTGTTTTTCTTTTAACAAGTAATAATATCTTTGGAAGATGTTTTCTTATTTAGGAAGGTTAAAGTTGTCCTGCATTAGTTATTTAATATTGTATCATCCAACATATTAAGAGATAAACTTCTTTCATCTCACAACATAGGTTTGAGGATGATGCATTATATTAAAGGGGGAATTAGGGAGAAGGACAGAAATATTTCATCAATTGAGTAGAAGGACGATCTTTTGAAACTTTTGCATAAAGGACAAAACTATTTATTCACTTATCGAAATTCACTTGTGTTCGAAATTCACTGTTTTAATTCACTGCCGAAATTCACTGTCGAAATTCACTAATTTTCAAAATTCATTGTCGAAATTCACTAATTTTCGGGATTCACTGTTGAAATTCACTGTCGAAATTCACTGATTTCGGGATTTACTAAGGAGATTCACTGATTTTCGGGATTCACTGTTTGTCCTTCTCGCTATAAAAATTATGCAGTTGTCCTTCTCCCTATAAAAAATATGTAGTTGTCCTGTTACTTAAAAATATTCCGGATTGTGTCCTTATCCCTAATTTTCCATATATTAAAAGATGAACTTCTTATTTAGGAAATATATTTTTTCTCTGTAACATCCTTTTATAAACAAGAAATTCATATGTTTGTATCATCTATTTGCAGGGTCGTCCCTGTCTAGTCGGAGACCCTAGGCTAAAAAAAAAAATAGGGCCCTCAATCTGTTAAAAAAATAATATATCACGATTATTTTTTAGATACACTACGTTGATGAATGTTATAAAAAAATGTAACGAATTTGATTAGACTTTCTTTCACTGAAAAGAGCTATAAATTTGGGTCTTACCAGTTTTTTTTAACTGTCACATTTGATATAATTTTTCGGATGAACCCTGGTCACTTTTTAATTTAAGATTAGTCATTTTTTAGATGAACCTGAACATCAGATGTGACTGTTATAAAAACCGGAGGGAGTATGCCTTTATGGAGATGAAGTCCCCTGAAATCTTCCTCCACTATAGTCATAGGCTCATAGCAATATCTAAGAGCTTCCTCCACATTGGTGATTCCCAAGAGGCCACTATGTCCTTGGTGTAAAATACGATATCCCTCGTCCACATGATTCCTCTGCCCAGAAGGGTCACTATGTCCCATCCTAGAAAGATAGCCAACCATGCACTCTTTTAACCTCCCTCTGTTTTGAAGGAAATCTTGATCTCCCAAGCTTCCTCCTTCATCATGTAAATGTCTTGGATGATCACATAGATTTCCTCATGAGTTTAAACATGCATTTATGCAAATATAATTGTCTCATTTATATTGTTTTCAAATGTTGGGTCTCTCACAAACTTAATATAAGCCTACGTTTGAAAGAGCGTATTGGATTGTTTGATATGCTAATAATCATCTGCCTTCTTATTAATTAGCTTAAGTTTTTTTTTTTTTTTTTTTAAGAGTGATAGTAGTTCAACAATAGATTGGGTTATAGCCGACCTAAAAACAATAGCAATTATAATTATAGTTGATGAAGTGAACATTTGTCCATTCCCATGATGTATGTATGTATTCCATTCTACTGCAAATCATTGAAGCACTTAATTTGGCTATGAAGAAAGTGTTGACATCACATTGGGAATGGGGGGGACATTTCTATTGCTTTCGAGTTTGAATCAAGCATTCTCCGGCACGCTTGTCCATATCATTTCCTCCACCCATCTGTTTCCTTTCTTTTTAAGTTGAATATACAGAGAAATTCTAATATCCAAAAAATAATAAAATTTGAAGGGTAAAAAGGGCAGTTTTTATTAAATAATTCTAATATATACCTAATTTATTTACTTAAAATTATTTTTTACAAACAAATAAACTTCCATTAACAATAAAAAGTTAAGTTACATCATCACTACTAGCTTGAAGAAGCCAAAATTGGATTAGAATAGGTCCATTGGACTTCTCTTTTAAGACTATTATTAGCAATACGGGCCAACTTGTGGTTTGCCATATTTTTAGCCTGATTAACAAACCCGAAGGATAAACCCCTACATTGATCTTTCAAAAGCCCAAATATCATCAAGAATTATATTGATGCCCGGGTCATTTATTTTCTTAATTAAATTTTAGATATGTAAGGGAATTTATGCTAAATTAATCTTAATTAAACTCCCATAACCCCCACCCCTTGGTTTATGCGCAGCAATCAGTTATCAGAAAAAGAGGAGATAGAACGCTCATCCCATTGATTTCAGTAATTTTATGGTGGTCGGATGCAAGTTTTTGGACCACTAAGTCAGCACTTTTAAAGGGATACATTGGTGGAAAGATTTACAGGTAGGATTCTATTGGTGGAAGTTGAATTCTTATTGGTTGGGCACATCAAGTAGGATTTGGTCCTGGACCATAGTAAAATTTGTGCATTGATTTATGCGCCATCAGTTATCCGAAAAAGAGGAAAATAAATATAGAACGCTCTGAATTTTGGCAAAAGAGAAAGGCAAGAAAGATTTTTCAACGTAGAGGCAGACTCGATTGTCGGATTTGCAGGATATTCATATCAAGACCATCACCACGACTATGAGGACCGGGACGTTTTGATACAAGAATAGTCTTAATCCGTTAAGGTATTCAAAAACTCCACTGTTAGAATCTAGATCTTTTCCTAAAATTCCGAGTTTTGGTTTGAATTAGACCTTTTACATTAATCGTAGGTTGTTAATATCGGTCAATGGGAGTTGATTTCGAGTTTTGCTTGCGATTCATCGTTTCTATTCATTTCAACAAGGTAAATGGGTGTTCAACCGTGGTGTGTGTGTTAAATTCGTGTTTTGGCATGTATGCACCGTTGTTTTGTTGCAGGGATTGAGTGAAATAATGTTGGGATGTTTTGGAGTCGGTTTGGATTGGAATCGCCTTGAAACAGGGTTGTTCTTCAAATTCCCGATGGTTTGGCCGTAGCGCGCCATGTTTGATTTGGCGCACACTAAAACGTTCAGGGAATCTGCAGAATGATTCTGCATTGGTCGGTGCACGCCAAGACGGCCAAGTCTAGAACGTCATGTTCTGTTTTGTTTTGGCGGGCGCAAAACTAGCACGCGCCAAAATGCGAATTCTGGAACAAAATGCTCCTGTTTTGTTTGGTGGGCGCCAAAGTGGTTTAACGCGCACTAAGAACCCGTCCGCGCACGCCTAAAATAGCAAGTTTAGGGCAGAATGTTCTGGTTGGGTTTGGTGGGCGCCAAAAAGAGGTTAGCGCGTGCCAAAACCCATGTTTCTTGTTTAATGCTTGTTTTGCCTATGTGATCAATGTGATGAGCCTTACATGGCAATTGATATAGTTTTGAGGTCGGTTTCTGGTGTATTCGGCACAACAATGTGTACAGACCTTCTGCGGGGAGAAACACAAAAACACTGGATGACGGCTCTTGACTATGTGGGTGTTCTGCTTAGTAGTCAACACTTTTTGTGCAATGTGCCACATAGTGTAATGTAGAATGATCTAGGACTAGAGTCCTTAAGAAACCCTTTATTATGTGGAATTAACTAATGTGGTTAGATTAACTACGCTTAAATATATTTGATCGTCTAAAAGATTAAGTACACTTGTCTTTGGTGATACACATTTCCTTTTCGCAGCCGGGAAGGTTGATGCCTAGGGTCTGTTAGTCTCAATGTGTTGGACTCCACTTAGAGGCTAGCCATATGCCATATGAGGAGCTGAATGTGTCGTGAGGCAGTCTTCACCTCGCAAAGTGTCATTGGACTTGAGTACAACTCATCCCTTGCTTGGTTCAGTCTTACTGGTTGGACTAGTAGAGAGGAGTGTGTTGTTAAACATACTTGGTAGTAAGTAACCTTAATGTGGTTGTTTGATTATGTTGTTTATATTGTTATTGTAGCCATCACGATACTTCTACCATTTACTGAGTGCATTTGTACTCAACCTTTATATATTGTTCTCACCTTGAGAAGGTGGTGCAAGTTCCTTTGATGATGATGTCTACTACGAGGAATAGTCATGTGGTGACGCTTGAAGTTATTTTATTGTTTTATCTTAATGTTTTGGGAGATGAGAGACTTTACTTTCTTTTCCTTTTGGTTTTGGACTACACGTTTGGACTTCTTTTGGGTTCCAATAAGGATTAGACTTTGTTACCTTTACTTCAGTTTATTGTTGTTGGAATATCATACAATTTGTCTTTAGTTGTATCGACATTGTTTGTTGTTTAAATTTTCGTGTTTTTTTTTGTTCCGCTTTAACTCTGATATAATTACATAAGTCTTACGTATATAATCGATTTAATTATTGAATTGTATACGCATCGGATGTTCCTTTCCGGTTTTTTTTTTTTTTTCAAAGGTTACACAACACAACACATTTTATACATTTAATAGTTTTGGTATACGACATTTTAGTTGATGTTGGACTCTTCAATATCATTATCAATAGTTTAAAATTTATAACGTAAACTATTCTATCGTGAACATAACAATATCGTTTTGAGTTTTCTCTGTTTGAGTGTACGAACTAGTTGACCGAAATAAAGCTTAGACAAGGAGGAAAAAAAAAACAACTTTGATTCGTTTAAATATGAATTGATTCGACGTTATTATTATTTAGTGGCTATATTTGGGTTAACAATGTGTTTTAAAGTGAATCAGAATGTCAGTGTAAACATAAAGAATCATAGTGATGTTTTACTCTCGATAAAAAATGATTCCGATGTATCTCTTAAATAGTTGCCGATTATAAGAGATTCAAATACAATTTGAATGATTCAAAATAAATAATAAAAAAGAAAAATTAGGCATATAAATGTTAATATAATCAAGGTACTTCTGATATAAGATGTACAATTTCATATGCCGTGTCCAAGAAGAATGACACATCATTAAAGGTACCCAATACAAAGGAAAGACCAAAACTTAACTATGTGTAACACCAGATTGAAGGTATATTTCTGCGAGATAGACGATTTAACAAGTAGAGATGATCAACACGTAAATATCACGCATATACAGTTTAAAATTTGTCTTAACCTTGTTGGGATAGGTATATCGTGTGTGGAGTGATTTACGGAACAAATCCGTAACTCACGGTCGAATGACTCGATAAATTTTGATTGGTCGAATGACACAATCACTCCGTAATTACATCCGTGAGTTACGGATTTGTCCAAAAAATTAATAATAACACCCAAACCGAACCAAGCCCGAGCTCGAGCCGAGCCGGCCGGCCGGACGGCGCGCGTATGTGGAATTATCTAAGTCATCCCTCCTGCACAAAAGTGTCTTGTCCCTTGGGGCACATCCATAAGAGACACACTAGCTCTTATCACTTGAGCTCCCAACACTCAAGTTTCCAATATGAGAGAATGGGGTGAGGTCCTCCCTTCAACGGATCCTACATATATTCTACCAACTTTAGACATTAATTTCTCATTCACCCGATATCCGAATTGAGTGATTCAAATGTCTATCATCAACTACTCCGTATAGAGTATTTAATGATATCATTAACTCTCGATGACATACATCGGAGCCTATCCGTAATTAGCGCTAAAGTTGACCATTCAACCCTTCAAAAAGGGCTTTTTCTCCAACAATTTCAACATTTATAGGGGGCGTCTCACCCCTTTCCTTGGTCTACAAGGATTTGTATTCTTATTCCCTAAGGATAATCACGAGTAAATCCTTATAATTTAGGGATAATTATGGATATTAAATATCAAAACCAGAGTCTTAATGGGTAAAGGATCCTTAGGTTCTTCTCATAATTATCTCATAAGCACGTGGGCTAATTATCATATAAAGGAGGCTCTGGCCAACCTGCGTCTAGCCTCCCAGGCCGTCCCGGCCCGAATTGCACTTGCCCAGCTCCGTTGTGACCTGGCCGACCTGCGGTGGTTGGGGGAGTGGGACCGATCTCCCACCTGGGTTCGGATCTGCCCTTAGGCGTGTAGTGGGGCTCCCGGCCCTTAATATTATAGTTTTTATGGTTTCATTTAATGTTTGATCAATTAAGAGGTGACACGTGGTGAGGTACACTTCGACCCTCATCAGTGAGGATGTTTCGTCACGGCTAGACCTAGATATTTAACTGCTGCTTTGGAGATCAAGTTATCACTAACCCCACAATCGATTATAAGATCACAGACCTTTTTATCCATGGTGCACCTTGTCTGAAAAAGGGCATTCCGCTGAGTATCACTGTGTTCCACCAACAAGACCCATTCAACAATGCAGACTAAAGGTGAACCCTCATCACCAAGCACCTCTTCGACCTCTTCATGAATATCTCCCCCATCACTGACTTCTTCCAGAACTTGGGGTTCAACTAATTGAACAGGCCTACTTTGAGGGCAGGCATTCGACATATGACCATGTTCTCCACACCGATAACACTTGATCCCCGATGGCTTGACAAAAGGATTAGCAGGATTTGGGTCTTTTCTTGTTTGCTCCCCCATCTTCAACCGTTTTTGTTGGGCTATTCGTCCCCACCAAAGATACAGACGACGTGTTGTTAAACAACCTCCGAGAGTTTCCAAACTTAGTCTGCCTTCTCTGTATCTGTTTCTCAACTGTGTATGCCATGTTAACGGCCTCACTAAGACTCCATATAGGATTAAGCTCCAGTTTTTCCTGTATTTTGTCTGTTAATCCACCCACATATCGAGTTACATGTACTTCCTAAAATTTGGTTGTTTTGCAGTTGCCTCCACCATGCATGTGCCCATCCTTAAGCTTGCAAGAAACCAACCGGCACCTAATATTTTCCGGTGGATTCATGCCCTCGAAGTAATCTTCAACGGCGTCCAACCAATCTAAGAAATCTTCAATGTGTAGGTTGCCGTCAAAAGTCGGTAATTCCATTTTGAGTCGAAACCCACCCATTTTGAGGATTCCCTTCCATCAACTCTCGCTTCCAATCCTGCACCGCTTTATGAAGCTCCACCTTCAATCCTTCGATCTGGAGGCCTAAATCGGTGACCGCGTTCCAGAGGTCATTTGAATTCCGATCGTCGTCAAGAATCCGGCTGCTTCCCATGTTAATACCAGCCATCAGAGGAGTCAAGGCGAAATCCTTGATCTAATACCAAATATGGTGAAAAAGCTCAAAAGTGGTAATTGATTCAACAAAAGAAGAGCCGTAGCTCAGTTCAGCTGTTAACAGTTTCACAAAATTGGCAAAAGAGCCCTAATTCTTAGGGTTTACAGCTTAAATGCCCAAATCTTTAAACACAACAAAAAGACCAAAATGCCCCTCCCTTTTACATAGCCAAAATAAAAGACTTAACACAAAGAAATAAATAAGCAACACTATAAAGATCATGCATCATGTTCACTACAGGCATGCTTCCATTCTCTTACTTTATTATTCTTATATTCTATTCAAACAATTACAGTACATCTTTAAACTAAACATAATCTGAATATTCATAAATCAAGGGTCTTGCGAAGGCCTTGCGATGCAAAGTCTAACATATTCTCTATAATAACTTTTTTTTATCATGATTTTGATTATTAATGTTTTCAAGCAGAAGAAGCCTTGTCCAAATAATATTTCCATTAACATCTAATATAATGAAGGAAAAAAAAAAAAGGACTACGGTCCATCATCACCGTCTCCGATCAAATTACAGATATCGGAGCACTCCGTCAGGCAATACAGCCGACTCCTAAATCCCTGTTTAAACACCACCAGTGGCCTTCTCACATTGAGAGGGCCTTCACCCGGTGACCCGAGTCCGCCCCGAATACAGGTGGTGACACACTTAATCGTGCAACTCTCTGCCTTCCTCGATTTGGGTCTTTGAATCCTCGCCTTCTTATTGCAATCTTTCTCTTTTCCGGCTTCGCACTCGCTTGACAACGTTTGTGGAATGTTGGACAATGTTTCATCCCCACCACCGGAATATTCTTGTTCTGTCTTCTGCTTCTGCTGTAATTGGGCATGTGCCGCCGCAGGCACGGCGGAAGATATGATGCTGAAGGTGGTTGCGGCCACCAAAAATGTGGAAACGAGCATCTGTATGGGTTGAATCCATCTGGGTTTTTGGTTTAGAATTGTATTTTTGCTGATTTTGGGGTAAATGGTTGTGGTTTTCTGTAACATGATGATATTAATGAGGAAGAGAGATTTGGAGGTGTATAGATTGGAAGATGAAGTAACATTACTATGTCGAAATCAAATGCATTAATTTAGGTGGAACAACAGTCAACAGTAATACAATATCCCTCCTAAAAGATGAAACTGATATTGTTTTTCCTATCATCAAAATTTGCAGCCACACATTTTTCACAAGAGATTAGGTGACCACGTTCTGCATGTTTTGTGTGTAATAATAATTGCTATTGTGATTGCTGATATATTACTACTCAACAATGTATGATAATAGATCCCATAGTCCAATTGCATAAGTTTTAAATAATGTTATACCGACATTTTAAAAGTGGTTATTGAGTAAAGAAATGATTTTCATATGGAGAAATACAATTTACACCCTTAAACGGTATAAGATGCGATATTTATGACCTTATTTATTATTTGATCGATATACACTCTAAATTACATTTTAGGAGCAATTTATAATCTTAAACTTTTAATTTCTTTCTAAGGTACAGGTCATCCTGCAGGAGAACCTTCTTCCGTAGAGGCAATTGTAGAAAAAAGTAAATCTAGTGCTCCTTACAACAAAGCCAGAGCCAGTTCTTTCCAACTATCTTGGAGTTGCGGTGGATATTGGAGTTCCCCCGCTTGTCGATCCGGCCGAACTTACTTCGATGTAAGATGGAGTTGAAGTCTTAGGGTAAGCGACTCCGTACGCCATTCGGATATCGGCGGTTTCGTCCTAAGGCAAGCCCCTGCATTTCTATAAAGGCATCTAGTTTTTACGCCTTCTCTCTCTCTCTAAAACGAAGGAGATCTTCATTCCGGTCGGTGCGGTCGATCCGAGCAAGACAGTAGTAAGAATAAGGAAGGAAAGTAGCTAGGGAAGTAGGCTTAGCTCTTGTGCACATCTTTTGAGGGTTTACTTGCTTACTTCTTAGAGTAGGGATTGTTGTCTTTGGTAGTGATACTGCTATTAAAGAAGGAGATCTTGTCAAGCGCACTGGATCTATTGTGGATGTTCTGCGGGAAAGGCTATGCTAGGGCGTGTGGTCGATGCGTTGGGAGTACCTATTGATGGAAGAGGGGCTCTAAGCGATCACGAGCGAAGACGTGTCGAAGTGAAAGCCCCAGGATTATTGAACGTAAATACGTGCACGAGCCTATGTGGTGTAGTAAGTGAAGCATGTCGGTGCATACGAGATATCGGTATGCCGTTCTTCAATCACGAGGTGGTGAAAAAAGCTCGGTAATGGCGATGGAGAAGAAGAACGATCGTATCTTTGGATCTACTTGCAAGAATGCTTCAATGAGGGACGATCACCATTAATCGGATGACGAAAGGATTCGGAAGGATAAAAGACGGACTTGATGACTGGCACTCGACATACCGAACGCAAAAGAGAAGTTTTCATTTTACGTCGAGCATGCTAAAGAAAAAGGGTGGGTTCTACCATCCTTTATGATGTTGTTGTTGCTTCTTCTTGAGAGAGGCAAAGCAACATATATACTTTTAAGGCCTTGTATGTGCATCGGAAGAAGTGGATTTTCTTTATTTAGAATGCTTAGATCCCCCCGGTGTCCGTCCGTCGTCTGTCTGTCTTTTTTCGAATTTATTAGTCCTTTTGATTTGCTTGATTTGAGAATAATCCTTTAAGATTGTTTTGTTCTCTTTACGGGGAAAGACCCCAATGGATCTATGATAAGATCGCGAGAATAGCCTTGTATGCGTTGAGAAGGCGGGGTGTGAGAACTTGGGGTGATGGTTGTTGATCCTCGGGTGGGATCACAGCGGACAAGCTCTCTCTATACCCAAACCGTGCCTGAACTTGCTGAACAATGCGTGAAAGAAGTGTAAGAACGATGCGTGAAAGTTTGATTGAAAAACCTCGTATTATCTTCCTCGAAGTCAATATATGAACTAATAAGTGGGGCAAAACCAAAGAACGCAAGGCACTCCCCTTTGGTTGGTCCTACGGAATAAAGAAGAAAGCCAGAAGAAGCCCTCGTAGCGCAATGAGTCGAAGGTGCCAATCGGCGCTTTCTTTTCTTCTTTAGAGGTTATGAAATAGACTCGACCTACGGGAGAGGGGCAGCCACTATATTAATATTATATTATGGCGAAGTTGTTGACTCCCCTATGCATCCCGACTAAGGTCTCACAAAGGTGCACTTCCCTTATGCATCCGGTCGCTTCACTAATGTGAATAGGTTATACGAAGGGTGGGTTGGTTATATACTCTTATGCGCGTTCCTTCTTCGAACCTTTTGGTATGTATTGCCCCCTAACTATAGATCGGATCCACCGGACGATAAAGTCAATTCCGAACCGCTGCTCGAGTCGTCGGACTTATCCACCAAGGGATTCGTGGAATATCTGTGGATTGCGTTGGGGAAGTCTACCAAAGCTAGGTAGATAGATAGACTCCTTTCCCGTTGCTAAGGGAAAGAAAAAAAAATTATTTTTCGCCCCTTTTGGGTATGCTTTGGTACTAAGAGTCCTCTCACTACCAACCAGGCGGACATCATCCGGCCGGGTCTTGCCGGTATCAACAACGAGAAAGAAAGAACCAAATGGAAACAACAACTAACTATGGCTCTTGGCCCGACAACGTCCTAGGCTTAGGGGCGATCGAGCAACGGGGAACGCCTACACGACGTTTTTCTTCTGGGCTGCGGTAAGTAGATCGAGAGGTCGTTCCGCCCCTTGTCCCCTAATTTTGGTAATAATTTCTCTTTTCATCTTGCTCCAATCGATCTAGGCGGCGAGCGATCCCGGTTCGCGACGAGAGAACAAGACGGCAAGCGAGCGTACCTTTGTTCGCTTCTTCTCCACCAAGCACGGAAGTTTAAGGATAACGTAGGTCGGCGGCTACCTAAGGAAACTCCGATTTGATCCGCCCCCGGGCCGGGAGGCATCTATCTCATCCCGATCACAAGGAGAGGTTCACATGATGGGGGGGGGGGGGGGTACTTTTTTTCCCTTCCGGAAAGAATGAAATGCATAGGGGACCATCCTTTTGTTGCGGCATGCTCCTCGGATTTACGGATTCGAAGGGGGCCTCGGGCCCTACTTAGTTGACGACAATGACAAAGGCTTGCAAAACTAAGTAGCGCCCTTTCCTTTTTGTTTGACCATTCTCATTATCTTTCATAAGTAAAGTAGGCAAACCTATAGGTCCTTAGTCGCGTTGACAAAGAAAAAGATTCGCTGTCCGACTATTTTTCTTTATATTATTAATTATATTATAGGCCAGCTTGACAAGCAACCCTTCCTCTTACGAGCATTAAGTATCCTCTTTTAGAGCATTAAATCCTCTCACATACTAAGAGTGACTTCGTACCTCTCCTTATCAGTCGAGTGGCGTACGCACCTCTCACATTCCAACATAGTAAACTATGTAGAGACTAAGAGTTCGTTCGAGTGGCTATCGCACCTCTACGCCAAAAGTCTTATAGTCCAACGAACTACTTAAAAGGTAACTAACCTTTCACAAATAAATAACAAAAGACGCCGTTGCTTGCAATACTCTCGGCTTTCGCTTGAGTAAAGCATACGCCCGATCATACATAGAAAATAGCACACCCGATTGTTCATCTTTCGGTCGGGCATACCATTCCTTAGTACAAACGGTGCGAGCGAAATGCGTCTAGTGTATACTTGAGCTTCTAAATCTAAAGAACAATACCACTTTAGGTATTTAAGATATTGCTCCATCCATCCACGATACAAAGACTCATATACATCATTAGAAAGTAACCGTAAGGCGCGGCCTCTTCGACCATGTCTTTTCGACATGATACCCCGTGACGCGGCTTTAAAACCGGTAGAAAACCTTAGCCTATAAAAGCATACCATCCGAGTGCGGACATAGGAGACGTTAAAGTCTTGTGCCCGCGCGTACTGTGCACCACAAAATGAAATGATGTGATAACGCGACCACGTACCCTACGTTTTCACTAATGCGACGAAGAGGCACCATAATGATAGAATGAACAGTACCATCCGCAACGGGCTTTTCATTTATGTTCACATTGGGCAAAGAACTTGATTCTTATCATTTTCCGCCCGGCTACTATCTTTAAAAATAAAATAACATATATGCTATTGCTATTTCATATTTTCTAAGATCAGATCATAATCTGGAGTAAAAGGATTCGAACCTTTGCATGCCGGTACCAAAAACCGATGCCTTACCACTTGGCTATACTCCATAGGCCTGTTTTGGACGGTAGGAACGGGGAGAGGTGCGAAGCCACTCGTCAGAGGTTATGAAATAGACTCGAACGTATGTGAGAGGTGCGTACGCCACTCGTCAGAGGACGATGTAAGAGGTAGATAAATTGATACAAGAAGATAGTCCGAACCCCCAATGCAACCCGGTTACCAAAAGCGGGAGAATCTTCGTTACATGCCTAGCGTAGGATCTTTGATCGATAGGCTAGGTCGAGAACCCAAAGGAAATGGGCGGTAAACAAAGCCCACCGGACACTAACTCATCGCACACGCGCACCGAACGACGGGAGAATTACTCTTATAAGTGAATACGGGAGCCCAATCCCTATCGATAGACCGACTTTCTTCCTCTTTGCCTACTTCTCTTAACTAACCCACTAACTACCCTATCTTTCACGAACAACAACGCGTACTCTTGCGCCCGACCATAGTTGACACCGCTTTACCTTACCGCACATTGAGTTAAGACGGCTAGCCAATTAACCCCGATGTTGAGCTTTCCTTCCCTTCCCACTTTTGGCTTTCCACTCTAAAGGTCGAGTAAGGGACATAAATACAATACAAATTAAAAAACACATCATGTTAGCGATTTAACCTTGTACATACACATAACTAATGACTATACATGGACTAATGCGAAAGTCCATGTTTGCTCAACCAAGATACAATTCACACATAGTGACGGCGGGAATTGAGAAGAATCATCAAGCGGATATCAAAAGATGGAAAATATTGACATACTATAAAGAGCTACCAATCTTTGACATTCCTTTTCATCTTTTAACGAAAGTAACACAAGATGTCATCTATGCATTTCCTTAACTCTAAAAAAATTTGTTTAACAAAAGTACCCGCGCACTACACTCCCTTTACAAAACCGGATGTCACGAAAATCCAATATACAACAACGGCAAAGAAAGTGCTAATCCTGTGCTTCCGGACATGCTTTGAGCTCCACATATTCTTGTACATCCGGTCTCGGTGCGACTTCCAACTACCGATGGGAGAAGGCTATATGAAATGAAAGGTGGAACATTACTTGATGAAGGGGTTGCAAAGCCGGGGCAATAGGGATGAAGGAATTTGAGCGCCGATGTAGCTAACGACCACCCTCATAGTCGATTCATTAGGGTCGTCACCTTCTACCCGGCCACCCTTTTCTTTGTCGTCTGTTAAGCCTCACGGTATGGGACTTCCTAAAGAAAACGCAATCGCGGTTTATCAACCACTCACAAGACCACCGAGATCTTCGACTTAGCTCCCAAAGGTAATCCACCCGGCCCTTTCCCAACCTATACAAGGAGAGCGGAAGATAACGAAAGGGAGACAAGGTCCTAACTCAATCATAACACAAACTACCATTCCATCTATCATATCGGTCGAGTCGATCCGATTCGTTCTTATGTATAGATAAGGCAAGAGAGAACCCTTAGCGGCCTCGCGGATGGAGAGGGATTCGAACCCCGGTATTCCTCTCAATACTTCGGTTTTCAAGACCGACTCTTTCAACCGCTCGGACATCCATCCCTTTCGCCCGCCCTATCTATCCGCGCGGCGGTAGGTATGGGCTTATCTATGTGATTCGCTACGCTTGCTTGCTCCTATCGGCTGATTCTATTGCCTGCCGATTAGCGGGTAGTACGAATCGCTACGCTTCGCCTCTTTCTATATGATAATATGCACCTTGGCCTTGGTTGCTGCGCTCCTGCGGGTAATAGCAAGAGAGTGAAGAACGAATGATCCTCCAAAAGAGTGATTGAGTCCGACTTTAGCGAGTGAGTTCCATACCTACCAAAGAGGTTCTCCCTTATAGCTCTTCCTTAGTTGCTCTTTTACCGATACCATCTCTTTAGGTAGTGAAGTGACTTCCGGAGGCCTTCCTCTGACGAGCGAGCGTAGCGAGTTATTAGCATTAAATCCTCTTTTCCTTTCCGCACTAATCCTTATTTACTACTACATCTTTTTTTGGGTGTATAGCTCGGTTGGTAGAGCATTGGGCTTTTAACCTAATGGTCGCAGGTTCAAGTCTGCTATACCCAAACCTACCTTAGATTCTACTATGAGTAAGTAAGGATGCGTAGTAGCCTTCAAAGATTACTCTTTTGCCTCTATCGTCTTGCATTTCGGTCTTGTTTTGTTTTTACGTACGGAGCTCTAACAATTAGAATTAGTTGCGCTAACTTTCTCCTAATAAGACGGCCATGGCGTCCTATCTGCCCGGACTAGTGCCTATAGTAGCTGCCCTTGAATAAGCTTGTAAAGCCGAAACAGCTGTCGCATTCTTATTTTCTCCAAACAGCACATCAGTCAGATCAAATAAAGCATAAAGCGGCCACCTATCTGTGGCGGACTTTAGGTCTATTGACGATATAATTCATGTGCTGCCCCTTAATCTCCGAATCGGAGCCCGGCGATCAAAAGTCCCATCCATGGGGAGCTTCCTAAGAGCGGACATAAGAAACGAGTGAAATGGGTACAACAAGCGGCGTTTGAAATAGTTTCCTATAGCAAACGGACGCCTCTTCCCGTCACGACAACGTGCAACTCAAAGACCCTAATCTTTCCGATAATAATAATAATAGTAGGGTGTCTTGTTTTGTCCGGAGATATGGCATTATAGCCTTCGCGTATTCACGGCCCCGATAAGTGAGGTCGAATTACTATCGCGGAATGGATAACGCACACATTCCATCCATAGATTGGTAGGCGAAGTAGGAGGGACACCCGTGTGATGCCCTCCCGGGATGTGATAAGCCCCAAAGGCTTGCCACTCCATCGCCAAGCAAGAAAACGAAGAAGGCTTCAACAATTCCTTATAATAAGAAGTTTGTCTTAGCCACCTTACGCCTTACTTCCTCTCTAAAGACCCGCCCGTTCGGAACGGCCTTCCAAGTCGGCACAAACTCAAAACCTTGGTTAAGAGGCGGTGAGCCTATACCGGGTATATATCTCTCCAACGGTGTCCGGGTGATAGGCACGACGGACCTTTCTATTTCTATAAAGTCGGCCACTCTTTGGAACGAAATACGGTGTTACGACGGAACGCAACGGACTTGACGTTATCTTAGGCGCCAAAGTTATTAACTTGGAGATTGAGAATAACGACAAGTACAATTGAATCACCGCTAAGTCACCTCCTCCCTAATCTTCACTCGATGGAATGAAGGGATCAAGCGAGGAATACCCGACCTTGTCGGGAAACGCACGAGACATCTTTAGCGATGTAACGTTGCGGGCACACTCTACACTTGCTTTAAATATAAAGCGGTGAATAGAGGACCGAAGCACGTCGCATAGGCGACGGTTGCTTTATGAATAAGTGAACGACAATACACCATTCCTTAGTTAGACCATCGGTAAGTACTAAAATCGGTCTTGTTAGGACCGACTTCACACTCGGAGATCTTCCAAAATCTCCCGCCGGGTAAAGTTCTGTCGACCTTGCGCGCGAGAATCATGTTTAAAAATCTTTTTCATAATACATGTTCTCTACCGCATAAGGTTGGCTAGCTACACCTCTCGTCTTGATGACGAGAGATCTTGTTCTGTCAAGGATTGGCGCCGGTTGGTACCAGGTCAGTAGTAGTGTCATGTGGTCTGTGATTACTCACAGGTCACAACAATGCTATTGATGTGGAAGTTGATAGAATGCATATGCACGCAAATGGATATACCGCTCAATTGGTTGTCCTCAACTTTTGTTTTTAATCAATTAACCCCTTTATCCATACTTTAATGTTATTCAAATATTTTAAAAGGGCAAATCTGTCATTTCCCCTTCATTGTTAACTTCGAGCACCATCACTTACGACCCTCACTAGGCTTGAAAAGTTGGGCATCTTAATTAAAGGCGGGCAAGACGAGGCTGATGTTAAAGTGTCTCACATTTGACACACGTAATCGTTTCATCTATCTTATTAAGATATGGACTTTACGTATCACATAATTTAGGTTTTGAAGTTGAAGTATCATGTTATATATGAGTTTGAACTTATATTTTCTATAAGTGACTTCCATTCGATGATTCCACAACCCAACAGACCAACCACCCAAGGTCACGGGCAAGTCCCCAACGGGTCTCCAGACACATCCACAGGATCGACCTCTTTCTGCATCTGGTAAACTCTCCGGACTAAGTCTCAAAGCCACAACAAAGGCTCTTACTTGAGATGAACACTCATTTTGTACCTTTAGACTTGATTTTTAAGTTAAAGAAAAGGTCCTAAAACACTATAACATGATTTTTCTAATAGATTATGTTGATGCACGAATCGTCTCATAATATTATTCTTTTACATGGATGACAATTGTTATTAACTTGTTCACGATGTACACATCATCTCAATGATCAATAACAATTGTGATTGACTAATTCATAATGAGTTGGGAACCTACCGTTGGATGATATCAACTATGTAATTAAAGACGTAATAATTGTTTTTTCTAAACATTTTTACTGAAAAATAACACACACGAATGCTCACCATACACCCTCCCACAAGATACTGAGTGAAGAATCTAAGGGATCCTCGGTTTTAACAGACATATTATTTGTTGTGAAAGCATCATTTTAGAAAAACAGAACATATATATATATATATAACCGAATGATTTTAACTCGAAAATAAAGGACGTTACCCGCTTAAAAATATAGATAACCGTGGATTTCAGACTCATAAAGCAGCCAAGTTTTAAAAGGACGATCAATAACCACTGTGATCAAAATTGTGATATATAACCGATCAAAATTTCACACTTTTATTCATGTGTTGAAAAATGTATCTTGATCATGGTGATCAAGACCATGGTAAAAGCCTAGGATTCCACAAAATCAAAACCGATCGTTTAGATTTTTATTTTTTTCACTGGACATATATACATATACATAGCTCACACATACACAATTAGGAGCCTAGGAGGCGGGGCTTCAAAACGAGGGTCGAATCTAGGAAGTTTGTGTTCAATTATAAATGCCTCAAATTAACCACTGAGGTAGACTTGGATCTTTGGCAGTTGATTGTCTAGATTGATTGACTTGTTCATCATGAACGTCCAGATATATACGTACGTACAGTATATAACACTCAAGCAAGCAATCCATATTAATCCCTTAAATTAACTTGTGTGAACCAAATCATCATCACCATTTTACAAGCACCAGACAAAATGCAATGTTATAATCTTGTTCTAGCTAGCTGGATACAATTAATACATTAATGTTGGTAATTAATTAATTTGGTTTACTCGATCTTCTCACTATCGACAGCCTAATTAATAATAATGTTATTGTCTAAAACAGTCTATCGATAATATATATATATATATATATATAGCTGTACCTGTAAATGATCTCTACATACGTTAGACTTTATGTAAAGTTTGGGAGCAACCTATTTCTCACAAAATTAAAACCTAGACACCATGCATGGTACGAATATATCCACCATGTAGATCGATGTCCGCTAGCTTGAGATTGCATATATTGCAATTAATGTCCCTCTTAATATAAGATTGAGCCCCCTGCACCGGGTAAAAGGCCTCAATATATATATTGTCATGCTCCTAAACTTTCGTGAAGAATATTATAAAATTGAGGGTTATGTATCAATATTGGTCTAGTTCGCAGCAATGACTGTCTGTACATTATTTTTCCTGAAAGAATTGAAGCTGTCAATTAATGCAAATGATCAAACTACTTTCCTACAGCAGCTCAAAAACACAAGATTAATTGTCAATAGAACACATGCTTGCTCTCTAAACACGGAGTTGTGCTTAATTATCGGGCCTCTTATCACACACTAGAGCTAGGGTGTCATGTATATTAATTTATTGTGTAATAATACTTGTCTTTCTATTAAAACTCAATATGTACACATACGTACGTTAACTGCAAACCATAAAAGCTTGGGCAAAAGCAATTCCAAAGGGACAGAAAAAAACAAGTCCAAACCCTTTATATAAGAAAAATAAAACATGTATAAATTAAATGCTCACATTCTCGAATAAATTTTCCGAAAAAAATCACACAACCAAGACATAATAAATTTCAAAATGGTAACAAAATCGTTCCATGATACAATGATCAAGAGATCGACGTATTTGTTAAATTCTTAAACATATATATATATATATATATAATCCTTAAAACCCATTCATCAATCACATTGATTAATAAACATAAAGGCGTATTCTTCAAATATTCTTAGGATACTGATCGAAAATAACAGAAATTAATTAAAGCATGACTTCAATAATCCAACAAATATAATATTGAAGGGGAAATATTAGAAAGCTTCAGGTGGGGGTTTTTCCAATATTTCTTACCCAAGAAACCCTAGAGAACTGAACAAATGATTGGAAAAAGGAATCCACCTCCTCTCTTCTAGTTGCCTCAAAGAAGTGCATCTCATGCAGTCGTTTCCTCTTGTTACCTGAAACCACCCATGGTTTCACCGGCGGGGCCGGTGGGCAGCTGAGAGAAACAGGAATTTTGTGTTCTTCTCCGGTAGGTGTTTTACATCCCTCACGGATGAATTCCTCCATCAGCTCCTCGTGTTCGTGGACTTTCTCCGGTGGTACTGGTGATCGGAGTTGATCCGTAGTATGACTATGATCTCCGGACATGATATTAAGAAGAGGGTTTTGATCTAGATGAAGAAAGAGAGGAGGGTAGAAATAATAATTATAGAGAAAGACAAAAGTAGGAAACTTAATTAATTACCTGTAATGATCAGTATAGATAAGAATTGACGATATCGTCTATGTAATATTGTATAATATTCTATGCTTTGAAAATGTCCTCTTTTGTCTTTTTGTTTATTGCAATCACTCTATACGATTAAGTTGTCGAAGTTTTTGATAATTAGGAGATTTGAACTCATAATCTCTCCTGAGGTCTCAACTTTTACCCCATTAGGCATATATGCATTATCGACAAATTGTACTTCATGTTTTTATTTACCTTAATTTGGAGGCATATATACCCTTGCAAATTTAAGTTTCTTGCGCCTTAATTTGTCACATATATTAGATTATATATATATCGGCATATCTTTTCTTAGATTATATCATTGAGACCTTGAGTCCACATATATGCACGGTGAAATTATCCATTAATTCTTCTGTCCATCTGTATTTGATTTTGTTGTATAATTAGTTGGTTGGAGAAAATAAAGAAGATGGTGAAATTAACAAGGCAAATATATATACCAGCTGGATCGTATGAATCGGTCTCTAATGATCCTGCATTCTGCCAATATATATAGGTACAATTTCAAGAATGCAATGCACTTTAACTAGCTTGCCAAATATTTTAATATTTCAATTTCAAAAAGGAAAAGAAAACAAGATTCTAATATTTGAGTTTGAGTTAATTTAAAGTTTGGCTTGTAACTAAGGCTCAACTAATATGGGAAAAAATTAGGGTAATGATACATGCATCCACAAGATAACTTCACTACATTTTCCACGACACGTACTCTTTTAACATCATTGATTGCGTTGGATCCATATATAGCAATCAATAAGTACTATTCTTTAATCAATGGTTATAAAAAAATGTAGTGAAAGTTGTTTTGGTTAAATGTGTAGTGTTTATAAGATCGTTCAAAAAATTATGTTAGTCATCCCATAACTTTTCTGGCACTAGTGATACATGCATATATGCACAACACGTTTCTTACTACACATATGAATATGATATCATCATTTATCACAGGATCATATATAATGGTATATGTTATGCATAAATGTGTTTCTGGTATGCTCCGGTCTAGTAAACCTATTAAGCAAATGTTGAATACATCATGTGCAGGAGGGCGGGCACCAACAATATATGAAATATGGTGCCAATTGGCAACAAGACAAAGAGTGATCGAGAACATTTTCAAATGAATATTTTATATTGGCATTACTTAATTAAGTTTATCTAATTAATTGTCTTAATTTCTTCTTCATCGATCATCTCAATCCATCCAGCCGTCTTCAACCATCGATCCTGTCAAATAATCTTCCTACTGATTTAAAATCAACGGATGATATATAATGAACCGATTAAGACGGTGGCCGGTGATCGGAACATCAATCTACTACGCGCCAGACTTAAGTGGGGGAAGATCTGCATCAGGGAAGAATATTAAGAACACATGGATCATGTAGCTAGAAAAGAACATAATGTTCACTGTTCAGATCTCTGCCAACCGGCGAGGAAATTTCCAGTGAAACAAGCTACAGACTACAGTACTTACCGAAGAGGAAGCACTGCATGGTTTCTTTGAATCTTCAAATCATTTGCTACGATCGAGTACTTCTAGGGTTTCCATATTATATATATGAATTACATATCTTATTTAATAGTTTTCAACCAGCAAGCAATACACACGCATCGAATCGCATCGCATCGTTTAATACATAGCTATCTTTACCATAACTCATCTTAATTACAAAGTTTTCATCGCTGCGCAATGAATTAACCATTAATTATTGCTGAATCAGAATGTTTATGAACTGGACCAAGCCCAATTAACTTTTGTATAAAAAGTTTAACACAGGCCTGGGCCTAGGGCCCTCAGGCCCAGAAGGCCCAAAGCCCAAAGACCAAGACCAAGACCAAGGTCAACGGTCAACGGTCAACGGTCAACGGTCTCGGGCTCGGGCACGGGCACGGGCTCGGGCGGGCGGCGGCGGCGCGCGCGCGCGTGTGGCCATTTTAGCAGAACGTCTGACTGCTAAAACCAACCCGCTATCTCTCCTTCTTCTAGGAGCTTATACCACATATAACATTCTTCCCACATATATACTGGAAAACATTTCTCTCTTTTTCCAATGTGGTACATAGTTTAGTTGAATACTCTTCAACTTCCACTTCCAACAAAAGTTCTTTCAAACACCCGACTTCAAGCGTTAATTTCTCATTCACTCGTACTCCGAATTGAATGATTCTAAATCCCGAATTCATCTACGACTTACGTAGTTTTCGAATTATCAAAACATAGTATATATTCTATACAAGAATATAATCAAATTAAGCTTGCAAAGTCGTTCGAATAAAATGATTATAAAATCATTTTTATTCACTTTAATTCAATTCCATTATTTTCTCCAACAATCCCCCACATGAATGGAAATTAATGCAAATGCGGACACGAAGAGATTCGACGAGAAAAACATTGCATCGGGAGAGGTAGCTTCGGCTTTGAACCCGCCCTAGTGAAGTACTATCGGATCTACTCGGCTAATCGGTGAACTTAAGTCTTGAATCTGTTCACCTTTAGTGTAGAACCGGACAATAGCACTCACACAATATTTCCCTTAGCATCGTACTTGGTTCTCATGACCGGATTCATTTTGGCCCCGAATCACACCTGGTTTCGAGAAAGTGCTTTAGAGAATTCTAGCCTCTCGAATTCTCATAGAAGCGGCCCCACTTCGCACTTACATAGGTGACTTCCTATCAAGAGTATTCGCCCATACCCCACTCGAATTTAATCAAGTTATAGGAATCATTAAAAGTTTTCACTTAACCTTCACACTCCCGGCGTACAACACTTTTATTCACGTAATGGGAAAGTGTTCATCGACAACTTCATAACTTAGTTGTCCCCTTGAACCAAGATCTTGGGATCTCCAAATCAACATGGTAGGGTTACCATTACAAAACTTAACTTTCAATAGGCTTAAGTCCCATTCCGAGTGTCAAAATTGACATCGATCTCTGGTAAACCTTTAGTAAGCGGATCCGCAAGATTCTCCTTCGATTTTACATAATCGATGGAAATCACACCACTAGAGATCAAGTGTTTAACGGTATTATGTCGTCGACGTATGTGTCTAGACTTACCATTATACATACTATTTTGTGCTTGGTGTATAGCCGATTGACTATCACTGTGTATGCTAATAGGAGCAATCGGTTTTGTCCAACAAGGAATGTCCTCTAGGAAATTTCGAAGCCACTCGCTTCTTCCCCGCTTTGTCCAAAGGCAATAAACTCGGCTTCCATCAACGAGATATGCATGTCCGCTTTGTGGACTTCCAGGGACACCGCAAAGACCACCAATCATAAAGATATATCCGCTTGTGGATTTTGACTCTTTAGAATCGAAATCCGGTTGCATCACAAGATCCTTCTAATACTTCTTGGATATCTTGTGTAACGTAATCCCGGGTTCATTGTATATTTCAAGTACACGAGTACTCTCATCGCGCTTTCCAATGATCCTCACTTGGGATTACTTGTAAACCTGCTTAGTTTGTTCACAGCACACGCAACATCAGGTCTAGTACAGTTGGTTATGTACATTAGACACCCTATAATCTGTGAATATTTCAACTGAGACACAGGCTCACCCTTATTTTTGACCAAGTGAAGAATTAAGTCAATGGGTGTTTTCATAGGACTTTCATCAAAAACATTGAATCTCCTCAGAACGGATTCAATGTAGTGAGACTGTGATAATACTAGTCCCTCAGATATTCGGAGATTTTAATCCCCCAAAATTACATCTGCTTGTCCCATATCCTTCATATCAAAATTGCGTGTCAGCAACTTTTTGGTATTCATGATGATATCATGAGTACTTCCCATAATCGCATATCATCAACATATAAACACACTAACACATAAGCATTAGGTGTTTGTTTGATGTAGACGCATTTGTCACACTCGTTAATTTTAAACCCATTAGATAGCATAGTTTGATCAAACTTTAGATGCCATTGTTTGGGTGCCCGTTTCGATCCATACAAAGACTTAACGAGTCTACACACCTTGTGCTCTTGCCCTGGAACCACAAACCCCTCGGGTTGTTCCATGTATATCTCTTCTTCTAATTCACCATTTAGAAATGCGCTTTTAACATCCATTTGATGGATCTCCAAGTTATAGACTGCGATGAAAGAAGAGCAATAAGAACCCTTATAGAAGTGATTCTCGTTACTGGTGAATAAGTATCAAAGAAGTCAAGACCTTCCTTTTGTCGATAACCCTTGGCTACCAACCTGGCCTTATACTTATCAATAGATCCATCAGCCTTAAGCTTCTTTTTGAAAATCCACTTACACCCGAGTGCTTTACTTCCCGGTGGAATGTCAACCAATTCCCAAGTGTGATTTTGCATAATAGAATCTATTTCACTATTAATAGCTTCTTTCCAGAAAGGTGCTTCTGGATTAGACATAGCCTCGGCATATGTCCTTGGAGTATTTTCTACCATGTAGGTTAGAAAATCGGCCCAAAAGACGTTGAAGTCCTAGCCCTCTTACTCCTTCGAGGTTCCACTTCCTCGTTTTCTGGAGTACTATCCCCCACATTTTCGTGTACTCTCTTATTTGAGTCTTCATTGTGTCTTTCTTTATGTGGAAAAACATCCTCAAAAAACACCGCATTTCTTGACTCCATGACTGTGTTTACATGCACATCAGGATTGTCAGATTTGTGCACAAGAAATCTATATGCACTACTGTTATGAGCATACCCAATAAATATGCAATCTATCGTTTTTGGCCCAATCTTAATCTTTTTAGGCTTAGGCACTTCCACCTTTGCTAAACACCCCCACACTTTCAAGTATTTATAACTTGGTTTGTGGCCTTTCCACATCTCATATGGAGTTTTATCCATCTTTTTAGACGGAATCTGTTGAGAATTGTATTGGCGGAGAGAAGGGCCTCCCCCCACAAGTTCGAGGTAACCCGAACTAATCAACATAGCATTCATCATCTCTTTCGAGTACGGTTTTTGCGTTCGGCAATTCCGTTAGATTGAGGTGCATATGGAGCGAGTAGTTTGATGAATAATGCCCGAATCTAGACATATTCTTTCAAATGGCGATTCATACTCTCCACCTCTATCACTACGAACCTTCTTGATTCGTACGCTAAGTTGATTCTCAACTTCATTCTTATAATTTTTGAATGCCTCGATAGCCTCATCTTTGCTACTTAGCAAATATACATAACAGTACCTTGTACAATCATCGATAAAAGTTACAAAATACTTTTTACCGCCTCTCGATTGCACAAACTTTAAGTCACACAAATCAGTGTGAATTAATTCTAACGGTTCTGTGTTTCTTTCCACGGATGGAAACGGCGCTTTAGTCATTTTAGCTTCAACACGTACTTGGCATTTTTCGCTTGATTAACTTTTAGTTTAGGTAATAAATCCAAATTCATCATTCTTTGAATTGATTTATTATTAACGTGTCCTAAACGATTATGCCATAAAGTACAAGACTCAATCAAGTACGCGAAGTAGATGCATTTTTATTAGCCTCACTCGGGCACAACATTCTTTGGCATAATAGCCATTACATTGAGTTTAAATAAACCCTCGGTAAAATAACCTTTACCCACATACATATCATTTTTGGTCAAAATGACCTTGTCATTACCAAATGAAAGTTTAAAACCATTCTTATTCAAAGATACCACCGGATATCGATTTCGCGTATGTCGGGAACATGGAGAACATTTGTGAGGGTCGGCTTCTTTCCCGAAGTCATCTTCGAATCACATTTCCGCTTCCCGAATGGTTGACCGAGCGAGTTGCCCATCCACGGCTTCTCACCATTTCCACCTTGTAGGTTGAGAAGACATCACGATCGGCGCGACATGTTTAGTGGCCCCGTGTCCACAAACCATTGTCTCGGATTACCCACGTGTTGCACTCTGTCACCATTGCGCGAGAGATTGTCATCATCCTCGGTTTCGACCCATATGAGCCTTATGGTTGTAAGGCTTCTTTGATCGGCAGTCCGCAGCACGGTGCCCTTGTTTTCCACAGTTGTGACACTTGCCATTAAACTTGAATGGCGCTGGCTTATCCCCTGTCGGCTTCCTTGAAGATTCCCCTATCTTCTTAACCGATTTCTCAGGCTTCTTCCTTTTCTGATTTCTGACCTCAGCGACGTTAGCCTTCGCTTGTCCAACTGACTCAGAACGTCTCTTTTCAGATGCTCTATTGTCCTCTTCAATACGGAGGCGAACAATCGGATCATCCATCGTTACCTCGCTTCCTCTTATGCATCGATAGCTCTTGTACTCCTTCCAAGAGTCGGGAAGCTTCTCAATGACACGTGCCACTTGAAAATTCTCGTTGATTTTCGGATCTTCTCGTTATCATCTCGGATATCGAATTTGCAACTCCTCCACTGTTTCACAATAGGTTTAGTATCGTTCATTTCAAACTTTAAAAACCTACGACAAGAAACTTCTTGGCACCAGCATCCTCTGTTGTGTACTTTTTCTCTAAAGCTTTCCACAACGATTGAGCTGAGTCATACGTACAGTATACACCATACAACATATTATCCAAACCATTAAGAATGTAATTTTTACATAAAAAATCACTATTCTTCCAGTTTTCGACTACAAGAAAAGCTGTCTTTTCGGCGATCTCGGTGGCACCACCGGTGGATCTTCGATTAGCATTCTCGCTAATCCAAGTGTTGTTAAGTAAAACAACATCTTCTCGTTGCCAACGTTTGAAGTTCGATCCGTTGAACTTCTCTCGGCCTCTTGTGGTTAGCACCGCCACGGTAGTTGTCCGTGTCATAATTCCCGAAGTGTGGGAAGACCGTCCTCCGTTTGGCGCACCGGCCGGAGTAGGAGTGATTTGATCATCGGATGCCATTTCGTTCAAGACGGAAAATAAACTTTTATCGAAAAAGAATAACGATAATACAACACGTAGGTTTTTCACCCAAAGAAAACAATTTGAAGATTGTTTTGACTCGTCAAAACAAGCTCGAGTTTGTTTCAACTCGATTCTCCAACAATGTTTGTATTTCAATCTTGTTTTAACGTGGTAGTTTTTACCGAAAAACACCAAAAGGAGGTGGACCGATTTTGCCGTAAATCGATACCAAAAAGGAAGTGGACCGATTTTACCGTAAATCGATACCAAAAGGAAGTGGACCGATTTTACCGTAAATCGATACCAAAAAGGAAGATTTAACTAAATTATAAAACGAGTCCGAAGTTTCGAAGTAGATCGAACCGTTCAGATTAAGAGCTGAAATGTTCAGTAAACGAGCTGAAAATTCAGAAATAAGCCGAATCAATCAGTAAACGAGCCGAGCTGATCAGAATCGAATTCTGATTAAAACAAGTTTATTTAATTCGTCTAAACTCAGAAAAATTGAGTAGAAATTCGTATAAAAAATTTCGATTACGCACGGGTTAAAATCAGAACATCGGTTCTGAAAATTTGTCTTAAGCTGTAGGAGCCCGTACGCAATTAAAATAATTAACACGAATTAAACAACAATTTTATTGAAAATAAAACGAATTAGAATTGAAAAATGAAATATACTAAAATAAAAGTGGATACAATAACTCCGAGACGAGTAGGACACTCGTCCTTAAGACAAATTTGGTCCGGTGTGTACCCCGGTTAAAACCAATTGTCTCCCGGGATAACTCGGATTACGATTCGTATAGAGGTACTTCTTACACGAACCTTCAACGAACTCTTCTAGTGCTCGAATCTCTTCTTCAAACTCGTATGCAACCACGTCGAACTATATGAATGTATGAAGCTTTCGGTGTTGTATTTCGAATGTGTATGTGTAGCTTCAATCCATATGGAGGCTATATATAGGAGAGGGCTGAAATTTGGAATGAATTAATTACGGCCGTTTCATCGATTACTGACAATGAATTACCATAACTCATCTTAATTACGGCCGTTTCATCGATTCTGACGCAATGAATTAACCATTAATTATTCTTTGAACCGAACTATGTTGGATAACCGAACCGAGCCGAACTCAATCTTCACCAATCGAAATGTTTATGAACCGGACTGCCCCAATTAACTTTTGTATAAAAAGTTTAACACGGCCCAGGCTGCCTGGCCTCCTGCGCCCATTCCCCATTCCCCAAAGCCCAAAGACCAAGACCAAGGTCAACGGTCAACGGTCAACGGTCAACGGTCAACGGTCAACGGTCAACGGTCAACGGTCAACGGTCAACGGTCAACGGGCTCGGGCTCGGGCACGGGCTCGGGCGGGCGGCGGCGGCGCGCGCGCGCGTGTGGCCATTTTAGCAGAACGTCTGACTGCTAAAACCAACCCGCTATCTCTCCTTCTTCTAGGAGCTTATACCACATATAACATAACGTCTTCCCACATATATACTTGGAAAACATTTCTCTCTTTTTCCAATGTGGTACATAGTTTAGTTGAATACTCTTCAACTTCCACTTCCAACAAAAGTTCTTTCAAACACCCGACTTCAAGCGTTAATTTCTCATTCACTCGTACTCCGAATTGAATGATTCTAAATCCGAATTCATCTACGACTTACGTAGTTTTCGAATTATCAAAACATAGTATATATTCTATACAAGAATATAATCAAATTAAGCTTGCAAAGTCGTACGAATAAAATGATTATAAAATCATTTTTATTCACTTTAACGTACTTGCAAAGATGTTAGGTGGAATGTATTGTCATCTGTTAAAATGCCAAGACAATTTATTTGATCAAACACATGACTAACAGTAATTTTATGGTGGTCCAGATGCAAGTTTTTGGACCACCAAGTCAGCACTTTCAAAAGGATACATTGGTGGAAAGATTTACAGGTAGGATTCCATTGGTGGAAGTTGAATTCTTATTAGTTGGGCACACCAAGTAGGATTTGGTCCTGGACCATAGTAAAATTTGTGCATGACTAAAAACAAATTTTTCTTCATTTTTTCTTTTCGACACAATATTGGCATAACGGTAAAAATTATCTTTTGTTATGCAAAGATGTTTGCCATATATGGTAGATAGTGTGATTATATTCTACTCTCTTGGTTCCAAATTAATTAATGGTGTTGATAAAAACACACAGGGTTAATGTTTTATATTTAACACCAAAATGGAAAAAAAAATCAAAAAAAAAAAAGATTGACTTTGATTAATGCAATAATGATAAATGTGTAATAAAAAAAAATCCTAGAAATAGTGAAACTACTTGCATCAAATAAGGGATCCCATCAAATGCAAAGGAACATATTTTTTTCACAAATTCATCAATTAAATTGAAAGGGGATGGATATATTAAATTGGATATTTATGAGTGTTGAAGATATATTAGATAAACCTATTAGTTAATGTGTTCTTACTATTTTACCCTCTGTATTCTAGTATATATATACTCTACATTGTAAACACTTTACAATACATTAATACAAAATACCAATTACCACATGGTATCAGAGCAAGGTTGATCCATAAAAAAAAACCAGCGCAGCCCCCTCCAAAAAAAAAACCCTAGCAAAAAAAAACCCTAGCCTTCTTCTCCGATCGCACACCATGTCGGACGACGAAAGCTCCATTGTTGCGGTTCAGCGGTACCCAACCTTCACCCCTCGCTCCTCGCTTTATATAACCAAATTGACGCGCTTGAACTATAACCTCTGGAAAGCACAGCTCCTGCCCTACCTACGCGGCCAGGGTGTGTTTGGATTTATCGATGGCTCCATCGCCCCTCCATCACCCAAACGGCTTGATGCTGCCGGCAAACTTGAAGACAACCCTGAGTATGAAGACGACCTTGCTGCTTGGACCAAAACGGATCAGATGATCCTCTCCACCATTACCTCGTCCTTGTCCGATGAAGTCCTACTCCAAGTTTACACTGCCACCACCTCCGCCGCCATCTGGACCGCTCTACAAACGTCTTTTGCCTCTCAGAGTCGTGCAAAACTGGTTCAACTTCGTACTAAGTTGGCCTCCACCTGGAAAAACGAGTTATCTGCCTCTGAGTACTACTTCAAACTCAAGAATTTATCGGACGAACTTCATATGGCTGGTCATCCTCTCTCAAACGACGACTTTATTACCTACCTGCTCGCCGGCCTTGGGCCTGACTATGATTCTCTGGTCTCCATGGTCTCCATCAAGGAGTCGATCACCCCTGATGAGCTTTACGCGCTTCTCCTCACCACCGAATCTCGGATTCAGCATAGCCGACCCACTTCCCTCGTGCCTCCGGCGGCTGTTCCCTCACCCCAGGCTAATTACAGCCGCCCCAATGGTAATTATGTGACCAATTATGGCAACTATGGGAACAATAATAATCACAATAATAGCGGCTCCAACAGCAATTCAAACCGTGGCAGAGGACATTCACCAAATTATCGAGGCCGTGGCGGTCGTGGCCGAGGCCGTGGAAATTCTCGCTCCAACAACACTGGTAATGACCCTTCTATTGTTTGTCAAATTTGTGTGAAAGTAGGGCATACTGCCCATGCGTGTTATTACAGGTATAGTGAATCTGCGGACCCCGCAGCCACCCCACCACCCAATAACGCCAACCGTTCCCTACGTGCACCCCAGGCTTATGTTGCCCACCCGAACTACAACCCGACCTCTGAATGGCTTCCCGACACCGGTGCCACCCATCACCTTACCAACGACTTCCGTAACCTTAATCTCCATTCTGAATCTTATGATGGTCCTGATCAAATTCACGTCGGCGATGGCTCAGGTTTGCCTATCACTCATTCTGGCTAGTCTAAATTTTACTCACCTCCACACACGTACCACCTCTCCAATGTTCTTGTTTCTCCTGCGTTAACCAAAAATCTTCTGTCAGTCCAACGTTTTTGTACTGACAATAATGTTTATTTTGAGTTTCATGCTTCTTTCTTTCTTGTGAAGGATCATTCGGGCAACACTCTTCTTAAAGGCTTTGTCCAAGATGGGCTCTATCACTTCCTCGACCCTCCTCGAAGACCTATCCAAGCTCATCACTCAACGGCACACTCTTCTCCTCCATATCACCCACCGAGGCACATTGGCTAGCGGTTAAGCGTCTCCTTCGTTACCTCAAGGCAACAATATCTGAGGGCTTATTCTTCTCGCGTCGCTCTACTCTTCACCTGCGTGCCTACTCCGACTCTGATTGGGCTGCTGACCCGGATAATCGTCGATCTGTTGGTGCCTACTGCATCTTTTTCGGTGATCACCTAATTAGCTGGCGTTCCAAACAGCATCTCACCGTTTCGAAGAGTAGCACCGAAGCCGAATACAAGACCCTTTCCAACACGGCGGCTGAATTGCAATGGATTCGAAGTCTTCTCACTGAAATGCTTATTGCTACTCCTACTCCGACGTTATGGTGTGACAATATTGGGGCCACGTATCTTGCCCACAACCCGGTTTTCCACGCTCGCACCAAGCACATTGAGATAGACTTCCACCATGTTCGCGAATTGATCGCCGCCAAGAAGCTCACGGTGGCCTTTCTCACCTCTAAAGACCAACTTGCCGACTTACTTACCAAGCCATTGGGGAATCCACGCTTTGCTACCTTGAAGTCCAATCTCCGTGTCTACTCTCTGCCCTAGGGATTGCGGGGGCGTGTTGAAGATATATTAGATAAACCTATTAGTTAATGTGTTCTTACTATTTTACCCTCTGTATTCTAGTATATATATACTGTACATTGTAAACACTTTACAATACATTAATACAAAATACCAATTACCACAATGAGACTTAATAAATGCAGAGCATTCAATTATCATAAAGTTTTATTCCACAAAGATAGGAACTCATCAAATATATTACAGTTTATTTTGACAAATATACATGGTTTGATCAATAGAAAAAGGGCAGATATAAGCTAAGCTGGAATATGGCCTAGTGGTGAAGGCATGGGTGGTAATTCAGCCTGAAATCTAAGCTGGAGGTCAGCGGTTCGATTCCCGTAAGGGGTTGATTTTCGATTGATAACACACTTCAGTGTAGAGATTTAATAGGAACCCATTGGAGCCTACTGCAGTTACTGATTAACCTCTCCTCACTTTCCTGTGGGATCGGGGGTGAGGGGACCCTTAATGGTAGGGTTTACCATTTTTAAAAAAGGGCAGATATAAAGTGGGGAAAAAGAAAGAGTAATTAAGTTTGAACAAAGCAAAATGAAGTCCAAAATCTATTGTTTGTATTTCTTTGTCTACGCCTTTGTATTTGTATACGCAACTTCTTCATCTTTTGCATTAAATCAACCTAACCAGACAGGTTTCATGGCATGCATATCAAAAGAGATTCCAAACAAGAATAACGCATCTCAGATTATTTACACGCCTGAGAGCAACTTATACTTCTCTATCTTGAATTTCACAGTCCAAAATCTCAGATTCGCAACCCCTCAAACACCCCGACCATTGTTGATTATCACACCATTGGAAGAATCCCATATCAAATCTGCAATCTTTTGCAGCAAAGAAAATGACATACAGATCCGAATTCGAAGTGGTGGGCATGATCTTGAAGGCCTTTCATTCGTTTCTCAAGTACCCTTTGTCGTCGTTGATATGACGAATTTTCAATCAGTCCAAGTAAATGAAAAAGAAGCAACCACATGGGTTGGTACTGCGGCCACACTTGGTGAAATATATTACCAGATTGCACAAAAGAGTAAAAATCTTGCTTTTCCAGCAGGTACTTGTCCCACAGTTTGTGCTGGAGGCCATATCAGTGGGGGTGGTATTGGTATGATGCTAAGGAAATATGGTGTTTCAGCTGATAATGTCATTGATGCTCGATTAATGGATGTCAATGGCCGAGTTCTTGATCGAAAATCCATGGGTGAAGATCTCTTTTGGGCTCTTAGAGGAGGTGGAGGTGCAAGTTTTGGGGTCATTCTTGGATGGAAATTGAAATTAGTGAATGTTCCAGATAAAGTTGCTGTCTTTACGGTTGATAGAACTCTGGAACAGAATGCAACCAATCTCGTTTATCGTTGGCAATCCATAGCTAGCAAAATTGATAAAAAAATAAGCTGGAGAGCCTACATAACAAGCTCAGTAAAGAGCCAAAATGGGAGGAGGGGTAGGACAGTCCAAGCTACATTCTCTGGCCTTTATCTTGGTGGGATCTGCTTTCAGTTATCCAAAAGGGATTTCCTGAATTGGGGTTGACAATCAATGACTGTAAAGAAATGAGTTGGATTGAAACTATTCCCTACTTCTACCCGGGCACCACCATTGACAATATGTCGAACAGGACGTATGCAAATTAACAAGATTAACATGAAAATAAAAGCCGATTTTTTGAAAAACCCGATCCCAGAAAAAGTTCTCGAAGGCGTATGGAAAATATTTGATGAAGAAGACCCTGGCGTGCCATTGATGACATTTACAGCATTAGGCGGAAGAATGAATGAAATTCCGGCAACTAAGATAGCATTTCCTCATTGGAGTGGGAATTTGTACATCATGGAATATCAGGCAAATTGGTTAGGTGATGCTGCTAATGAAACAGCGACGGCGAAACATGTAGAGTGGACTCGACGGCTACAGACATATTTCACACCATATGTGTCAAATTCCCCAAGAGAAACGTATTTGAACTATAATGATCTTGATGTGGGTGTCAACAACGTTGTCGGAAACACGAGTTTTGAAAAGGCTAAGGTTTGGGGTGAACCATATTTTGTTGGTAATTTTAAGAGGCTAGCTAATGTGAAATATTTAGTTGATCCCACTGATTTCTTCAGGTTTGAGCTTAGTATTCCTGTACTCAGCTCACAAGAGTAATTAACATACACAATAATATTGTATGTACATTTTTCTTGATATTTAATTTGAAGAAGGGTTCGGGTGTGATGGAGAACGTTGCTAGCTAAGTATCTCTTAAACAAACTCAATGCCTTTTTTAAAATAAACTTTTCATAATCAATTGGACGGTTTTTCGATATGGGCCCGAGGGGCGAGGAGTTCTCGTCTTTGGAGTGTTGTGGCGGACTGCTTGTGTCTTGGTAAAAAAACTTTTGAGTATTACTCATTTTCTATTGTTAGACGCTCTAGTAATAAGCGGGCAGATTTTCTCATACAAAGCGGTCTGATTGCAGTTGGTTTAGTTCATTGGGGGTACTGTTCCCCTACATAATGTTTTTTTTTTTGACGTTTCTGCTTTTGATTGAGTAATGATACGGGCATAACCGTTGTGATACAACGAATGACACAACGGTTATCTACACCGTTGATCATGATTGTTCACATCAAAATAAATTTAGACATATAATGATCTATGACGATACAGGGTTTCACTCCCTCCACGTGTCGTCTATCGGTTGGTCATCACATTATGAATGAGCTACAACATACTCATGTCGAGACCCGGGATCGAGGCTAGGGCCATCTAATCGGCTCCAGGTTACGACTATCGACTACCGAGCAGTGTGAGATGACAAGTCCATAAGGATAGAGTCCACACCAGCTAGCAGTGTAGGACAATGAGTCTAGGGTCGATCACCGCAAGTCGGCAGTATTGACACCGAGGACAGTGTCCGCGCCAGCTGTCCAGGCCCACCCACAGCGATAGCTTGGGCAAGGGTCAAGGCCCATTTAAGGGTAAAGATGACAATAACAGAAGCCGACTTAACCTTAGGGTTTAGGCAAGTGTTGTCATTATAAATACCTCATTCCAGGAACTACGTAAGGCTTGATTCCTGGAAGATAACAGGATACGTAGGCAATCCAAGATACAGTCTTGGACTCAGCCGCATACATAAAATCCATCCCCTCGTTCCTTTTTGGCATTAGGGTTCTTGTGTGTTCATCATTAGATTAAATTAGGGCTCAAATCATTAAGGTGACATAATTTGTCAACGTCATTGGCGCTAGAAGGAGGGTCTTATATTGATTGAATACGCAAAAACACGATGCCTCCCAAGAAGACTGCATCCAAAGCTGCATCCAAAGCAGTCGATCAAGGCTCCCAGATGAACGAGCCGATCGATCCTGATATGCAAGGAGACGAAGATCCCGCCTTGGATCTTATTCAGCACGATCCTCAGCAGAAACGGGGGAAAAAGATCCAGCCTTGAACCCTGTCCAGGAGACCCACCAACCAGAAAAGCAAGCCCTTGCTCCAGAATATCGGGTGCTTGCGGATCAATTGGCAGGGGCAGATTTGGAGGTAATGTCCAGGATAATAGCCGAGGCAGTTACAGCGCGAAGGCAGGCAGACGCCGCCCAGAAAGAAGCTATGGCGGAAGGCGGCCAGAGAGACGTAGTGGACAAGCCTAAACAGACTCCAGAGACGAAATAAGCGCATCATCTAGCTCAGTGGAAAGGAAGAGACGTGAGATCCACCAAAAACACCAGAGAGGGGATGATGATAGCGCCAGGGAAGAGTTGAATGCAATTTTGGGAAAGAACCAGGTTTCGTTGTGGCTCGAGTCTCCCTTCACAAAGGAGATCGAGAGCTTCCCTAAACCCAAGGGGTTTAAGATACCGAAAATAGAACCTTATGATGGCACCACCGACCCGGAGGACCATCTCCACGGTATCTATCTCAAATGAGGCCGGATGGGGCACCCGATGCAATGCGGCGTCGGGCATTCGAGACGCTACTCGTAGGTCGAGCAAGAGAATGGTTCACGAAGCTACGACCGGGGTCGATCCCGCGGTTTTGCCATGCTCGCTCGAAAGTTCCGAGATGCGTTTATAGTCAATAAGAAGTTTCATCGAGTGCCACGCACCTCGTGAACGTGAGGCAGCAAAAAGATGAGACAGTAATGGAATATTTGAAGAGGTTTAATCTCGAGGCCATGCAGGTCAAGGACGCAGACGACCGACTTCTGATCACATCGTTCGTAGGGGGGCTGCGTAATACTAAGTTATACATGAAGTTGAGCAGAGACGTTCCTCATACCATGGACGAATGTGTTAATGTGGTGCATACATTCTGTCAAGGGGAAGAGGCAGTGCGGCGGCACACCCAATCCGACTGGATGGACCCCAAGAAAGACACCCGAGGTCCGAACAGGAATCAGTCAAAGAGGCAGGATATTGAAAGCAAGCCATCGGTTTGGGACCGTATCGACACGTCCACCTCAGACCGTGGGGGCAAGAAGGGACCCTCACGTGATAAGGACTTTATCCCGCTCAATCGACCTCGATCCGAGGTGTTGTCGATTATGCTTTCAAAAAACTTGGCGAGGAAACCGCCACCGCTGAAGAAGCCTCGAGAAAAGAGGAATGCAAGCAAATACTGTGATTTTCATGAAGACATAGGCCATACAACAGAGGATTGTATCGACCTGAAGAGTGATATCGACGTCTGCATTCAGGAAGGAAAGCTAGACGAAGTTGTTGACAGATCTCGGTATGATGGGCCCAGAGGGCGTGGGGAATTTAAGAGAAAAAAACTCCGATCAAGACGGGAACCGAGGTCGAGATGCCCGAGACGAAGGGATCGGTCACCTCGGAGGAATCGATCCCCGTGGTCGGGAAGGAAACAACGAGAGATAACTTTGGTCGGGACAGATACGAAGAAAATCGACCTGTAAACTATGTCAATACGATCTTTGGTCCAGATGAAAGTGATAAGGATCAGACCAGTGAAGAGCCAGCTAGTAGCTCGAGAGAGCGCAAGCAGCTCAGATTCACGACAGAAGTCGGATACGGCCCTCGAGATGATATCCCCAAGTCGAGGAGTCATAGCGAAGGGTTGGTTATTGAGGCAGTTATTAGCCGAGCCCGTGTATCGAGAGTCTGTATCGATAACGGGAGTGCAGTGAACATCATATATCACTCGGCGTTTCAAGCAATGAAGTTGAAAGAGAAGGATCTAGCCCCCATAGCGTCTCCCCTGTTCGGATTTACAGGGCAAGCAGTCCATCCCATGGGCTCGATAAAGTTACTCACGACAGTTGGGGATGGCGAGAAAGGAAGGACACTTGAATTAAGCTATGTAGTGGTCAAGGCTCCCTCTGCGTACAATGTTATCCTAGGGCGACCTGCGCTCTTCGACTTGCGTGCTATCATATCAACTTTTCATAATAGCATGAAATTTCCTACCAGGAGCGGTTCCCACGAAGTAAAAGGGGATGTTGAAGTCGCTCGAAGTTGTAATTCTGTTGTCATGAATGGGAAGATGACGGTTCAACAAGTTTTAGTCGAGGCATTGATTCCAGAGGAAGAAGAGGAGAAGAGTTGGGTCTCCAGTGACGCAGTCGAAAACGTCCGACTCTGGGAAGGAGAGGTAGATCAGTGTGTGCAAGTCGGGATTTGGATCCCAGAGAAAGAAAAGCAGCTACTGGTCGAGCTTTTAATCGAGTTCAGAGATATCTTTGCCTGGAAAGCCACCGACATGCCGGGACTGTCCACCGACATCGCGGTTCATAGGCTCGAGATTGACCGGGCTAAAAAGCCGATCAAACGAAGAAGAGAAGTTTTGCGTCGGATCGACTTGAGGCCATCGAGTTGGAAGTCGGCAAGCTACTAGCGACCAAGATAGTGAAAGAGGTATTCTATCCCGAATGGCTAGCTAACCCGGTATTAGTCAAGAAGCTCGATGGGAGTTGGCGCATGTGTGTAGACTTCACGGATCTAAACAAAGCACTCGCCCAAAAGACTCATATCCATTGCCTAAAATCGACAGGTTAGTAGATTCGACCATCGACTTTGAAATTTTTGGTTTTTTAGATGCATATAAAGGATACCATCAGATTCGAATTGATCCTCGAGACGCAGAGAAAACATCTTTTATCGCTGAATTTGGCACCTTCTGCTATGTGACCATGCCATTCGGATTAAAGAATGTTGGGGCAACATACCAGAGGGCAGTCAATAAAATTTTTGCAAGACAAATTGGTAGATGTATGGAAGTTTATGTAGACGACACCTTATCAAGAGTCGATCTATGAGACAATACCTGGTCGATGCTCGAGAGGTTTTCGAAGTGTTGAGAGAAACGCATATGAGATTAAACCCGAAGAAGTGCACTTTTGGAGTTAGGTTGGGTAAGTTCTTGGGCTATATGATTTCGAAGGATGGGATTCGAGCGAATCCGGATAAAATCGACACGTTGAAGAATATGCCCGCACCTCGAAATGTAAAGGAAGTGCAGAGACTCACGGGTAGAATGGCGGCCCTCAACAGATTTCTATCGAGATCCGCCCAGCGAGCGCTACCATTTTTTAAGATACTCCGCAAGGCCAGTCCATTTCATTGGGATAATGAATGTCAGACAGCCTTCGAGGAGCTGAAGGCCTATTTATCAGACTTACCGACCCTAACTTCACCTCGAGATGGGGAAAGGTTATTAGTGTATCTGGCAGTATGCGAGGAGGCAGTGAGTGCGGTCCTAGTTCGAGAAGGGGTACATGGACAAGTACCGATATACTTCATCAGCAAAGCATTACATGGCCCCGAGGCTCGATACTCACCAGCCGAGAAGCTAGCATTATGTCTCGTTCATGCCTCGAGAAAGTTGAGGCCCTATTTTCAAGCTCATCCTATTGTGGTAGTCACTGACCAACCACTAAAACAGATATTGGCAAAACCCGACACCTCAGGTCGATTGGCAAAATGGGTGATAGAAATGGCCCAGTATGACATCGAGTTCGTACCTCGAACTGCGATCAAAGCACAGGCCTTGGCGGATTTTTTGGCTGAAGGGATCTCTGTCCAGCTCGATCAAGAAAAGCAAAGTCCAGAAGAAAAATGGACTCTTCAAGTCGATGGAACATCGAGTAAGGAGGGGGCAGGAGCAGGGCTCCTTCTAGTAAGCCCGAAAGGCGAGGAATTCCCCTACGCCCTTCGATTTGACTTCAAAGCAACGAATAACGAAGCCGAGTATGAGGCTATGATCAACGGTTTAAAGCTCGCTTTGAAGGCGGGTGTCGAAGATCGACGGTTTACGGTGACTCGCGGTTAGTGGTCAATCATGTGAAGGGAGAGTATGAGGCTAAGGAAGAAACCATGAAGAATTACTTAGCGAGTTGTCCAAAGCCTCATACCAAAATTCAAAACAATTCAATTCGAGCAAGTCCCCCGAAGTCAGAACAAGAGAGCCGATGCGCTCTCCAAGTTGGCATCAAACTTCATGTCAAGCAAGAAGGTTATTACAAATCAGAAGTTCGAATATCAAAAGAAGAATTAAAAAGACAACGATCAGGGGTCGGCTTCCGGGGTCGGCACAGTAGTGGCAGGGGTCGGATCAGCGGCGGTCGGGTCGGCAGTAGGGGCAGACGTGGAAGGAGCATACTTTATAGCCAAAGACTCTCCTTGCTGAAACTCTTCGATGTACCGATCGTACGAGTGCTCCGAGTCCGGATTATAGAACATAGGCGTCTCGAGGGACGATACGTCGAATCCGGAGACGACGGCCTTCACCGATCAACGGCCGAGTGTAGCCCCCATCATCGAGGCACGCGCATGATCACTTCTAGATCGTCCTCGAGGTTGGTCGACTTCCGGTATTCCATGATCGCTTCAGTCTTAGCTTCCTCGACCTGTGTGTGCGCTCGATCCAGTTCAGCCTTTAGCACATCTCGATCGTGTCGAGCCTTCCTAGCTTCTTCGTCGGCAGCTTTCTGCCCCCTCAGCAACATCTCGTAGTCTTGAGCCAGCTTGAGCAGCTTGAGTCGACCCTAGACTCATTGTCCTACACTGCTAGCTAGTGGCTCTTGAGTCGACTGCCGCGGCTGAATCGACTGAGCCACCCCCGACAACTGGCAACCTGACAGTCCGATTTGGCTCTCTTCGAGATGAGGACGAGGAGGAGATTGTCGATTTGACCTCGAATGTCGAGGTTAATGTCGAAGAGCCGGCGGTGCGAACAAAGAAAAGGCCAACTGTCGCCGAGGTGGTTAGGGAACAGCTTCGAGAGGCGAAGAGGAAGAAGGTTGCTGAGACCTCTGCCGAGTCAGGGATCGGTGTGGACTGGGTTGCCGGAGATGGGCTATGAACGGGCGTTTCACTACCCCTATCTGATTCAGTTGCGCTACTACTACTAGACATGAACAAAATCACAGAAAAGATGAATGCTAAGGAAAAGAAGGAGTCTTACTTGGTGTTTTGGATTTTGGAGATGGTGATAAGAAATAGCAAGCAGGTTTGCAGCGGCGTCTATCCTCTCTCCTTTTATATGCTAGTGAAGAAGTTACAAATAGGGCTGTAAATGAACATAAGTATTCGATACGGTTCGGTATATTCGGTCCGAAAAAGCTCAATTCGTGATCCGGTTCGAATTTTCGAACCCGAACTGAGCCTTAAAAATCAGATATTCGTCCTACGAGCCGAACTGTATCGAACAGGTTCGGCTCGTTTAAAATATTAAAATATTATTATATTATATTTATTAATTGTTTTTATAATAATAAATTAATTAATTTTTTTTGGTTTATACTTTATACTGCAAGGGAAAGGGAAAACCTAATTTAAAGGGAAAACCTAATTGAACTGTATCGAACCTTTTTTTTTTTTTTTTTTTTTTTTTTTTTTTTCGGATCGAACTGTTCGGACCATTCGGCTCGTTCGGACCGAACCGAGCCGAATATTTTTTTATTTTTTAAGCTTCGAACCCGAGCCGAACCCTGAAAAATCAGGTTCGCCCGAGCCGAGCCGAGCCGAGCCTTGAGGTACAAATTTTTGAGCCGAGCCGAACCCTGTCAGGGTTCGGTATTATTCGGCTCGTTTACAGCCCTAGTTACAAATGATTTGAGGAGACGTGGGTAATGGGGGTTATAACCCCTGAAAATCGCGACAATCAAGGCAGTGACGCGTCTTTTGCGGGATTCGAAGCGTTTCGTATGCTAGATATCGTGCCACGTGGCTACAAGGCAGTTAGGGTTGTGAAAAGGCGGGCTTTCTCCCGCCCAAAGAAAAACCCAACTCGAAGACGATTCAAGTGACAGACCCGACCTCGGACAACGGAAGTCGCCTCTCTCAAGTCTGGGGGGCTTATGACGATACATGGTTTCACTCCCTCCACGTGTCGTCTATCGGTTGGTCATCACATTATGAATGAGCTACAACATACTCATGTCGAGACCCGGGATCGAGGCTAGGGCCATCTAATCGGCTCCAGGTTACGACTATCGACTACCGAGCAGTGTGAGATGACAAGTCCATAAGGATAGAGTCCACACCAGCTAGCAGTGTAGGACAATAAGTCTAGGGTCGATCACCGCAAGTCGGCAGTATCGACACCGAGGACAGTGTCCGCGCCAGCTGTCCAGGCCCACCCACAGCGATAGCTTGGGCAAGGGTCAAGGCCCATTTAAGGGTAAAGATGACAATAACAGAAGCCGACTTAACCTTAGGGTTTAGGCAAGTGTTGTCATTATAAATACCCCATTCCAGGAACTACGTAAGGCTTGATTCCTCGAAGATAACAGGATACGTAGGCAATCCAAGATACAGTCTTGGACTCAGCCGCATACATAAAATCCATCCCCTCGTTCCTTTTTGGCATTAAGGTTCTTGTGTGTTCATCACTAGATTAAATTAGGGCTCAAATCATTAAGGTGACATAATTTGTCAACGTCAATCAACAGTGTATATGACCGTTGTGTCATTCGTTGTGGCACAACGGTTGTACCCGTATCATTACTCCTTTTGATTTGAGTTAATATTATAGTAAGAAAATAAAATTTATGGTTTATTATAATGTTTAAATTTTACATAATGCTATAATATAATAGTATTAAAGGTTATGTAATTAACAAGTGATAGATTATTGTTGTAATTTGAATTAACCAAGAAGACACAAAAATCTTTGTTCCTTACGAATATAAATTGCAACTCTGCATCAAAACTACAATAAATCAAACCATAACATAAATTGGATTGAAAATGCATGTTTGCGTATTGCTTTTACCTCAAAATGCAAAAACAAATGACGAATCCACATATGTTGAACATAACACTGAGGATATAAGAACTGTCTCGATTCTCAAACAAATGATGAATCCTCGTTGAATCTGCCGAACATAACACCAAGGGCATTCACGTCAGAAGTCCTATATGGTGCTTAATCCTTAAAATAAAGATAAAAAATTGATTTTTTTTTTCAAATACTTCCATAAAGATAAGCCTTCATCCCTATTTATTTTTAGAATCAATGAATAGTGTATCCCTTTTGTAGAACACTATCCCTATTTTAATGGTATATGATATATAAAGATATGGATAGAGATGCTGTTGTGGAGTGTTTTGAATTGTGATATTGATATGTATTAATTTATATTATTTTAGGGATAAAAAATAAGGCTAGTGATGTGAATGCTCTAAGAATATTAGAACTGTCTCAAAAAATTTTACAGTTTGGTGGGAACGAAATGAGAAATTATGGCCACTAATTGACCACCGATAAAGGGGAACAACTTGTGAAATTATGAGTTATGACGTATAGAGCCTTAGAGCTGCGAATCATTTCTTAAAGGCAAAGAAAACTAAACTTAAATGCAAAAAAACATAATTAACTTGATTTATGTAAATGAGGTTTTTTTCCGTCTTTCCAAAAGACGAATTTACCTTACAAACTTTGGAGATTTTACATAAAAATCCAAAGTTATACGTATACGAACAAATAATACGTTTGTATTGTTGGTGAGGCCCTCTAAAAAATACGTTTATACTAATATAAAATAAAATAAGCTACAGTATCATTTATTTTCTTTTTTTCCTTAAAACCTCCGGTATCCGGAACCCACTTGTCAGACTAATCCGGAGTTCGGTCCGGATCGTGCATGCAGATGATTCTACCTAGGGGTAAGGCCTGACCAAGAGCTCTTTCACATTTCTTTTCATGAACCGCTGATTCTCCGGCTGAATAACCATGAACCGCTGATTCTCTAGCTGACTAACCGCAAATTGAAAAACCACTGGTTCAAGCACATTTCTTTTTAAACCATGAAACCCCCTTCAAAAAAAAAAAAAAAAAAAACCATGATTCTTATTACTAACCCGGAGAAAACCCGGGACTAAAAAGACCCCGGCACTACCCGGTACCAACTGAACCGTTGATTCTCGGCTCCGGGCCGGAACAACAACAAGACAAACCGCAAATTGAAAAACCACTGGTTCAAGCACACTTCCATTTCTTTGAAGGCTTAAACCATGATTGAACCCACGAAAGTTGAACAAAAAAAAAAAAAAAAAAGACCCGGACCAAAACCATGATCCGACCCAAGATGGGTAGATTTGAGAAGAGCCACCAAAAGCCTGAACCGCCAAGAGCTTTATTGGCCAAACGCCGGAAAGCCAACGGTGGAGGTTTCGTAAGCATGAAACAAGAAGACAAAAAACTTAAAAGGCCACCGGCGCCAAGCCGGAGAAGCGAATGAGCGACTAGTGAATCATTAGAGAGTGTTCCAAATCATAAACTATAGACATATGACGTATCTAAATGCATCCAACAAGCCGTTGGAAAACAAACATTTTTTCCCTTACTCTGAAATTATATAAATAGAGTCATTTTGAATAACCTTTTTATTAAAAAAACGATTCCCCAAAAAAAAAATTAAAAAAACGAAATGAAAATATTCTACCTTATCATAAGTATTATTATTATTATTTGTTTATTTTCTTTTAGTTTAATAACAAGAAAGAATATTTTGGAGGGAAAGAACGCACAATTAACCCTAGGGTAAAAATCAAGGGAGGGTGCGTCTAGATTAAATTACACATTGTTCCGCACCGTGGGTCACTTTCCCTCCCCGAATACTACTCTCCTTTTTCCGCTGTCTTTTTTGCGGCCCTTCAAATTCTCCGGCAAGTTCAAAAGATTAGCCACCGTGTAGGAGCTTCTGTTCTTCTGTCTGCTCCGACGGCCGCTACTTCATTCTTTTCCGTAAGCGTCGTCTCCTCGATTCGTCTACTTCTCATCCGACCGTCCTTTCGCCACCACCAGTTTCTCGCTGATTTTAAATATTCTATTTACTTATCTGCTTCCTGTTTCAGTTATTTTTTTGTCCTTCCAATTCCACATATATCGGGACCGATAAGATCTACATCAGTTTCAATTTGAATTTTGCCGGATTTGTTGAATTTATTCTGTCAGCAGCTATGCCAGAGGTGCATTCACTCGTGAATGACTTCTTAATCAAGCTTAGGAAGCGGTAATTATTTTTTCCAGCCGTTTTTATTTTCTCCATATTGTTCATTTAGCTTTACTGCATTCTTAGCATCGTTACTTTGTGGATTATTTAGTAAAATCGAAGGCTCCAAGGCTACTGCCAAGTTAACTGGTGAGGTTCTGCGTTCCTTTATTTCACAGCAAAGGCTGCCACATTTCAACCAGGCCGCAGCACTCATTGATGCCGTTAAAACAGTTGGCGAGCAGCTAATTGCTGCTAATCCTGTAGGTAATAAGTTAATTGTGGAGGATGATATTGCTATACCCTCTGTATTAATTGAATTTTTTGCTTTATGCTCTGAATCTGTTATATCAGTTGCAAATTAAACCTTGAATTTCAAATTGGTTGGAAGTTTGGGAGAATGGGACTGTTATGATTGTTGGTATGTGTTGAGTTTAATGAATTCCACTTTTCTTAATACTGCCTGTTCATGTTTTATTTATTCTTAATTTCACTGGGGTAGATCTTCAGATATTCCTATTCAAATGTCCTTTTAGGGAGGTGAAACCTAAGTTGACGTCACTTGGCATATTAAAAATACTTCATCACCTCCCTTGATAAAATTGTATATATGTACATTGGAAAGACATGTAGTGTATGCGTGACTTTGTAATAATCATCTAGCTGTTACATCAGAGTCTGATCTTTATGGTTTCAACAGAGATTAGTATAATTCATCGAAATATTGTCTTGTAGATGTTAATTTGTAGGAGCCCGTAATAAAACATACCTGAATCTCTTTGTTTGCGCTTCTTGCTCAAATTCCTTGTATTTGGCCCACACTTGAGGGTGTATTGAAGTGCGTTGTATATAATTATGTTAATTATCTACTTTATAATTCAAACATTACGCATGACTGGTAATTCAGGAATAGAATTAGTATTTCTGTCGATTATTTTTGTTGACGCTTTTATAAATTTGATTGCAGAGCTCGCTGTTGGTAACATTGTAAGGCGTGTTTTACATATCATCAGAGAGGAGGACCTATCTCTTGCTACAGCTGCTATTGGTGGGCTTGGTCTATCAACTGAAAGCGATGAGGAAGGTGAAGCCAAGCAAGAAGATCAGCCGTATTTATCTGCTGCTGCTGTTGCTGCAGCAGCTAGGAGTACTCTGAGGCCTCCCTCTTTGCAGACCCTTCTTGAGGATGTGCCACATTCTGCAGCCGTTCCTCATCCCGAATCATCTGCGGGTGATTCTGAAGGAAAAAGCAAATGTAAGCGATCTGTTGCTTCATTAATTGATCTATGTTTTCTTGATAGTAGATGATGAGTAATTGTAAGTTGATTTGTACCTTCAATATTTCCTTCGCCATGCTAGAATTTCATATGTGCTTAGTTTCGAGTCTAGTGTACGGTTAGACATGATTCTTCTGTCCTTTAGCAGCAGTATTTGTCTTATTGTCTTAACCTTCAGTATCATTTGTTTTCAGCTGCTGATAAAAGTTCTAGCGCTCGGAAGCTGAAGCATAATGTTATTGAGGCTGTTAATGAATTAATCCAAGATATCGCCACTTGCCATGAACAGATCTCCGAGCAGGCAGTGGAACACATACATCAAAAGTACGCCCTATGTGAAATGCCATTCTTTCCCTGTATCACACAGTTACTTCTCTTGTTGTGCTTATTACGTGAAAATAGAGGATAAACTTTCATTCGTATGGTATGAATTAATCATGTTCAGGTGATATTCATCGACTTGACGTTTTTAAATTTACATGTAGTTTGGATTGGTAGAGATGCTATATTTAATTGTTGCCTGCACCGTGAATATGAGTTTTTAGTTGACCAGCTCAAAATAATTCACAATTGCAAATTCTTCATCCTTGCTTCAGTTCCTTTGATTTGTTAACTTTTGTTTATTTTTGTCATTCAAATCTATTTCTGGGGACTCTGGCAGGAGACGTTAATGTTTTTTAACGCTTTTTGATTTCCTAAGCAGCACCTTCCTCACTTTTCCTTTTTTGCTTGTATTACGTTTTGTTTGTTGTTTTATGTTAAGAGATAAGGATAAAAGAGATATAAAAGAAAAGAGATGATGATAGAATATTGAAATAGTTGAAGAGCCGAGGATAGAAAAAAAGTGAAGTCTTGTGATTGAGATAGCTATGTCCTTGATAAGGATAGCAATTAGATTGAGATTCTGAGTCAACCTATCTGATGTTTTTTTCCTGAATCCAACCCATGTGATGTTTATTACTATGAACCTCTATTTTTATTATGCATATGTTTGCTGTTTTATCTCACCTGGCTGGAATGATATGGTAAGCCTAGCTCTGAGCTCCATCATTCACAATTTGCGTGCATTTGAATTAAGTTGACTCTCATTTGTCTATAAAGGAAAGTGTGCTGAAGCTCATCAGCATCTCAGTTTGAACTCCAATTTTTTATGTCCAAAACTTTTAACTTTATTCTCATCCCTCTCTCTGCTTGCTTATGAGTTAAGTAGATGGTTACATGTCTAGGAGATGATATTTGATGGAGTTCAGTTGAGCTTAGATTATTCATTTGCTTGAACAAAGAAACTCTAATTCTCTTTCATCTGTTGTTTGAAAGTTTAACGTGCAAAACAATCCTCATTTTTCATTGTCATTTTCTTTTTTGTGTCTGTATATTCTGTTGTGTGAAAGAGGTGCTGTTCTTCCCAACATGTAGTATCTATCAATTGAGCTCCATTTGGCATCTCTATTAACCTTTTTGAATGGAAAATGAGTTTTTGTACTCATTACCATTTTTGGGCACTAAGGCATCATAAGCTTAGATAAATTGAATTCTGCAAATTGATATTGTGAAATGAGAAGGGCGCAATAGGTTTGTTTGACATACTGTTTGAACCTGATTTTCCAAATTAAGGAATACTTGGGCAATTTTTAGGAGGTATGCTTTTGAAGTGATTGAGAGATGAGTTTTCAGTCATCATAGGAAAGCTTACAATTAACTTGAGCAACAAAATTCTGATGTTTAGTCCTGCTGAACCTGATCAGGTTAGCAGAGTTTGCTTACAGTGGGTTCATCTCTGCCTGTGTCAACACATGCCTGATACTTATTTTTCTCTCCTTTTTCCAAACATTGAGCTGAGCACAATATGTACGCAAGAGCGAAGTGTGATCTATTTAACATTTTCCTTTGTTTATTGCATCAGTGAGGTGATATTGACTTTGGGCAGTTCAAGAACTGTTGTGGAATTTCTATGGGCTGCAAAAGAGAAGAAAAGATCATTCCGGGTCTTTGTTGCTGAAGGCGCCCCAAGGTTGTACAAGAATATTAGACTTTACCATAAGGCGACTACTTTCCTTGTAATCTGTTTGATATTGAGCTTCATTTCCTTCCTGTTGACTTTGATGGTTTCTTATTTCTTGTTAAATACAGATATCAGGGGCATGCTCTGGCTAAAGAATTGGTTACAAGAGGGCTTCAAACAACAGTTATTACTGACTCTGCTATCTTTGCAATGATTTCAAGGGTGAATATGGTACGCAATGACGGAAATTTCTTATCTCTTTTCGCTTGTCTCCTTCCTCTTATCTCTATAATTTGTTTTCGAAGGTCGTGGTTGGTGCCCATGCTGTGATGGCTAATGGAGGGGTTATAGCACCTGTGGGCTTGAACATGGTGGCACTTGCAGCTAAAAGACATGCTGTCCCTTTTGTAGTTCTTGCAGGGATTCATAAGGTAAATTGATTTCAATTTGTATATTCCAACTTCTGAATGATGACTGTCGTAGATTTTTTTCACTTGTAATTGAACACGAGCTAGTATTCAAAGAACAGTTGCGAGTACTTTAAATTATATTTTTGTATCTGGATTACTGGTGATTCTCTATCCATTGGGATTAAGGATTGCATGTTGTATTTGAATTAGAGGTAAGTGGTGCTGAATGGGTTCAAAAATGTAACCTTGGAATAGTACTCACCTATTCTCTAATATGTGCCTTTCGGATTCTTTAGGACTACTAAATGGGATTGAAGGGAAAACCAAGAAAAAATATACATTTGAGGGACACATTTTCTGCATCCGAAACTGATAATATTTGTTTTCTAATAAAACCCATGAAGATGGAGTGCTTTAAATTGTTCATTCGTAAAAAAATGTCTTTTGCATCTTTATCTTACCCCTCTGTCTTCTTGAAGTGTGTGTGTGTGTGTGTTTTCATCAACACACTTCTTCAAGTGTGTTTCTTTTCTCCGTGATTGACAGCTATGTTCAACAATAGCGACAAGGCAACTGGATTTATTAAATGCCATTCTCAAACCTAAGTGTGATTAACATAAACTAAAAGAAGACTGCATGCCATCATTGACATTTATATACTGTATTAATGGTATGAGCTAGGACTTTGCCTCTAGGCTAGTTATGCTGATTTTTCAGACTTTTGACTTGTGAGAGATGATAGTATTTTGACACGGATCTGGTAATATCCTAATTAACATAATCTATTTATGTACCATACTATTAATCATGGACGCCCATTTTTGTTGACAATCCTTTTACCTTTTGACAGTTGTGCCCTTTATATCCTCACCATCCAGAAGTATTGCTAAACGAGCTGAGGTCGCCATCTGAGCTTCTGGACTTCGGTGAATTTTCAGATTGCCTAGACTTTGGGAGTGGTTCCGGAGCTTCTATGCTTCATGTTGTCAATCCTGCATTTGATTATGTGCCACCTGATCTAGTGAGCTTGTTTATTACTGACACGTAAGTCCGTTTCATGATCAGTTGTTTAAACTTTTATTATGGTTTGTGCTTCTTCTATATGAACTTTATCTTGTCATTTGATGTGGCTTGCATTATCAATTAGGCAGTGGGAATATACTTCTGCACACCTCAAATAAAAAGTTGTTGGTTGAAAACGCTTAGCACTAACAAAAAAGGTAGCAAGAGCATTTGGTTGTTCAACTATAGGAGATTAAATTGATTTTGTGCATAGAATTAATTTTGATTTTTTCATGAATATATTATGGCCATGCAAGCAAACATGTTGTAATCCAATAGTATCGAATTACAACATTCATTGTCATTAACATACATGGGTATGTGCCACAGTATTGTTTAGTGGATTAACAACTATCCCTTCTATTAGACCAATTAAAGGAAATGTGTATGCTCAAATATCTGCATATGGCTTGTTTGAACATGTAATTTGTACAGTGTTATGTTTTTGTAGGTTGTAATGTCTTTTGTTTGTGGCTCTCAGAAATTTTGGTTATTTAATGAAGTTTGGTTACTTTTATGCAGGGGAGGGCATAACCCCTCTTACATGTACCGGCTTATTGCTGATTATTATTCTGCTGATGATCTGGTTATGCAACGGAGATCTAGCTCTTGATAAATACTTGTTCATTTTGCTTCTCGTTGTTAGCCAGCTTTTCTCAGGTGAGAGTTTCTTTCACATTGTGAGTGTTTATCTCTTGCATTGATTATCATCTTCAGAGTTCAAGAAAAATGTAAAGGGGATATAACTACATATAAAACTTGTTGAGACTTGCTTTAGCCTGGAATTCAAGTTTGTGTCTGCGGTTTGCTGTTAATATATCCGGGATAGGAAGCAGTGGTTAAACTGAAAAATAACTGTGATATTGCTAAAATGCTTGATATGGGTGGGCAAAGCTCACCCGTTTTACTACATAACCACTGTATAAAAGCTTGCTAAGATATTGCCATATTATATATCTATATATGCTTAAAAGGTGAAGTCAAAAATATTCTTTGAGGGGACATAATAATTAATATAGTATATATAGTATGTATTATGATGAGCATGGACTGTTTTTATTTTGTATTGTATAATGGTGCAGAATGTAGGAGACAGTGGAGGTTTATTGAAGAGAAAATGACATGAGCTGCAGGTTCGCATGTTTGGCACAGACACATAGAAAGCATGTCATGATGCAAATCTGAGTATGAAATGTAATTTGGCAAGTAGTACGGTAACATCGAAGTCAAAGTTTGATAAGTTTTGGTTGATTTGATTGCATGGTTGTCTTCTTGTTAGCAAATCATTTGGTGGGGTGGGGTGGGGTATAGATTTCTTTTCATTTCATGCTCTGCTAGTTATATTTGGTTTTGGAGTTCCATTTGAGCCTTTTCTTAAGAGACCATAGTGATCATGATCATGATCATGATGTACTTTCTCACATTTTGAAATCAGCTCCCTTTTTTGTAGCAAAAGTTTTGCCATCTCTCAAAGAAGAAAACAGATCAATTGTTGTAAAATAAATTGTATGGTAAAGAAACTATTTTATGAAGCAAGTTGTGTCTGTGACTACATGAGAATTTCTAATCTCCTTGGCTGAGCTCTAAATACTTTTTTGTAGTAAAATTAAGGTACATGCGCTGTGATGCAGATAGCCACATATGTTGATGAGTAATCTTTTTGTTACATCATTAAAATTGTAATCGACATCCACATGTTTTTGTGTCCCCCCTCCCCCCCTCCCCGAAATAAAAGTTTGTAGAAACAAGTGGCCTATGCCGGAGATTACAAAGAGAGAAACGCTTGAAACCGTCTGGAAGAATGGAGTTGTACATTACAAGAATCGTATAGCCTTAAGTCTCGTTTAAATTTTTTTGTTTTCAAAACGATAATATCGTTTCATTGGTGAAATAGTTTTACCGGTACACAATATCTTATGAAGAAATCTAATGTCATGATAAATATTATATAAATCCAACTGGACTGTAGCTGCTACCATTACGTATTCTTCGTTCTCGGGCATCCTAGGCTTGAGTTCCAATAGGGGTACAAAGTGTATTATATAGTATTGTGCTACTGTTTTCTTGATCTCATTTTGATATTTTTTGAATCTGAAATAATTAAGTTTCATTCTAAGGGCAAGTCTAACCCATGGTACCAAAATCATTTTTTTGATACCTTTGGACACTATTCACTTGAGTATTAAATATTTATCTCCAATGGAAATTCATAGTATTAATATTATTCTTTTTTGTTTTTATTAAATATTTTGATGATTTGATAATAATAATATAAAAAATTATTATTGTGCTACTTAATAATTTTTTATGTAATTATTATCATTTTGAAAAATTATATACAATGTCTATCGTGTATAAAATCCATATTAAAATACACGAAAATGAATAATAATAATAATAATAATAATAATAATAATAATAATAATAATAATTTTTCGGTGCCCTTTATCGAAATAATAATAATAATAATTTTTAATGTTTGAAAATAAAATATAGAAACTTTTGACAGGCAAAATGAAAATTGGATTGTAGGATGAGAGGGTATTAGCCTAGAGTTCAAATATGGTACCTCTCCTGGTACCACACCTAATTTTAATACCTATTAGTTCTTTCCATTGAAGATGTTAATACATTCCTATAGGGGTCAAAATTTGATTTTGGCCTCTACCATTGGTCTTACCCTAATGGAATGAAATTTACTCATTTTCATTCTATAAAAAATAATGGCATGGATGGTAGTCTAGTACAAATTGATTAAAATGAATTTTGAAGCCCTATAAAACTACCACCATCTACCTTACCTTCGTCACCATCCACCGTAACACTTCTATTACTGTCCTTTGTATGACGACTCTACACTATACACTGTACGACCACCAATCACTTTTACCCTACAACATCCCACCACCACATGCTACCGTCCACCGTAACATTTCTACCACTGTCCACTGCATGACGATTAGTTATTGTCCACCATCCACCGTACGACCACCAATCACTTTTACCCTACAACATCCCACCACCACATGCTACCGTCCACCGTAACATTTCTACCACTGTCCACTGCATGACGATTAGTTATTGTCCACCATCCACCGTACGACCACCAATCACTTTTACCCTACAACATCCCACCACCACATGCTTCCGTCCACCGTAACACTTCTACCAGTGTCAACTGCATGACGACTTGTCACCGTCCTTCGTCCACCGTCCACTAACAACTACGACCACCAATCACTTTTACCCCACAACATCCCACTACACACGCCGTTGCCTACCTCTTGACCACCCACCATAGTACACACTATAACCTCCAACCATTATCAGTACCAACCCATCATCATCCACCACTATCCACCCTATCATCACCTGCTAGGCAGCCATCACCCGCCACAATACACCGCACAACTACTTATCTCCGCACACCTTAACATCCCTCACCACGGCCATCATCACCTAAAACCCTACCACCAACCACCAACAACCGTCACCACAACACCTCCCTCCACCGCACATCGCACAACCACATACCACCACACACCCTAACACCCTAACAGAAACTCACAACCACACGCCCCATCATTATCTACTCCACCATCATTGCTTGACATCACTCACCCCCACCGTACATCTCACCACCACACTTGCTACACACAATACTAATACAATATAACCTCGATAAATAAATACCCCCAGGACCAGATTAATATATTTGTTTAGCGAGGTTATTCATTTATCGAACATTATTTTAAACCCGTTTACGAGATCAGATAAAATTATTAATTTGACGAGGTTATTTATTTATCGAGGTTATAGCGTAGCTCATATTAAATTTCATCTATTTTAATTCATTGCTTTGTCAAACGTGAAAACAAAATCGATTTCTTCCATTCATTTTATTCCATGAGTTTTATTATTCATATATAGCGATTCAAACGGCTTATACGGATTTTACGATTTCTTGAAAAAATAAAATAAAAATAAAAAACAAAAACCAAAAAATAAAACACACGCGTAAACGACGTTGTTCAAACGGCTTATACGGATTTGAGAAAGTTGTTTTCGTTTTTGCACAAATTTTATTTCTTTCCTTTTTCTCTCCTCATTTATTTCCTTATTATTATTATTATTATTATTATTTTTATTTTTTTTATTTTTTTTATTTTATTTGTATAAGCCGCTTTCCTTCTTCCTCCGCATCGTCAACACAGAGCGGATATACAGTAGAGATAAGGTGTGACCAGAAAATACAAACCAAGATAAAGGAAAAAAGCATGGCAATGTCGTCGTCAGCATGTAGTCTATCTTGGAATTCGTCCCCTTGGCTGAACAATCACCCCTCGAGCAAAAGCTGTAATGTTGAAGACACGAATTTCACTGTTAGAACTTCAAATTTTAAGGTGTTAGCTCAAAAGAAAGCTCAAAAAACAAGAAAGGTCCTCTTTTTTTCTTCTTTCATTTGCTTCATGACATGTGTTGCACTATTGTTTCTGTATCTTTGATTTTTTCATCATTTTCATGGTTGGATTTTTCGTGGGTTTGTTGCATTTTTCGAGTGATTTGTTTTATTATTAATTTTTTCTGTGCCATCAGATTATACTGAAGGAAGATGTGACAGAGTTGGGTAAAAAGGGTCAGCTTCTGGATGTTAAAGCTGGTTTCTATAGAAATTATTTGCTTCCATTGGGCAAGGCTTCAATTGTGACAACCAAGCTTATCAAGTAACTTCTTGTTCAACTGTTTCCAGCTGGGTTTGCATCCTTTTTTCATGTTCTTTAATTTATTGCATTGTAATTGCATGATTTGTTTTTGGTGATTACCTTGTTACATTTTATTTTGTGTTCTAATTTGAGGCGACGAAGGGAGCTTTGCTGCATTGCTAAACGTTGTAGCTAGCTGTATGATCAAAGGTCATGACCCGAAACCGAAAATTGTCTCTTATAGAAATATAGGATTATATTGCATTCAATACGTCTAAATGGCCCGGCCCTTTCGCCTGTATGTGTAGATACTTCCATATGATTATGAGCTCCCCTTTCTCTTTTTCAAAGAGATGAACTGTTTTTACAGTCAGTTGCAAGAGGATTTGCTCTATGATTACCGGGTTATTCTGCCCCCTTCAATATGGTTGAAGTTGGTGAGCCTTGTTTGTGTTAATGTATTGAGCACTGAACAACAATGTGTAGCAATATGATTTGTTGTGAATTGGATGATGGATAACCCAGCAAGCTTAGGGCTCGAACGTTTTTTTGAAAGGAGAAAAGGATTTCTTTTATATGAAGAAAGGTTGAGTATGGAAGTGGAGTTTTAAGAGCAAAGCCAGCCGTGCTAGCCTATTACGTTTTTCAGCAGCAAGCTACGGTCTAACGTCGCCTAGTGTAATAAGTACGAAGCTGGATCCTTGAAAATGGCACTTCTTGGCCACCATGGTCTTTGCCACACAACTGATTGAGTGTCAAACCAGAGATTAAGGCCCATTGGTGGCATGTATACTGTTTGCTTGCCCTTTATAGTTGTGGATATTCTGCCACCTCATATTGTAGGATGTTACAGAATCGCTTTTTATGGTATGCAGTAAGGAATAGTTTACCAGATAAAAGGAATAAGGGATCTTTTAGTTGTAACAGAGGAAAAAGTGAAAGAAGAGAAAGTGATGAGATATGCTCATCTCTTGTTTTATGTGCAGAAAGAAAGAAATCAATGTAAAAGGTTAACCCCTAAAGATCCTCTATCCCTCCACGTGTCCCTCCAATATACCTCATAAGATAGTCATGTGATTATAGGGTGTAGATTCCTTAGACAGAGTTGCAGAAGAGATAGGAGACAAGGGATCCGAAATGCAAGCTAACTTGCTAAATACCCTTGAACATATGATTTTTTTTAGGGGGAAAAAAAAGACACTTAAGTATATTGAAAAATTGATGTTTTCACAAGTTGCCCCTGCTCCGTTCCCCTTTAAAAGTAAAACCTGCCATACGAAATTGAACAGAAGTTGTGAAGGCTGATGGAATAATCTTAGGATCAGTGTTATTCTTCAAGAGCCTCTAGTTGTAAGGAATCTAAGATTCTAAGAATGATGGAGGGATCTGAGGTTCCATGATTTTACTTTCTTCACAACCCTTCTTTGTCTACTATCATGAGGTAAAATTTTGATGGCATCGGTAGTAAAGATAGTATCCCATCTCTGGAGGATATTCTTGAACTAGAGAATGATTGTCTAGGCCCTTGCTTTGCCGAATCGAACTTTGAACTCACTAATCCGTCTTCAAAGGGTAGTTTTTGAACTACAGGACTATTAAAGAACTTTCTTGCTTTTCCAACTTTGACATGATAGTCTATTACTACTGATTAACTGCTCTTATTAACAAGAGCAACTTCTTATACAATTACTCTTACTTCAAAAGGCTCTAAAAAGTAACTCCTGAAATAGAAGCCTATAGATCAAGCTTCTTACACAAATGAGTGAACTCCATGTACCTTTGTTGCAATGTCAAGGGTTTGCATTACATGAGAAAATTATAAGTAAAGGAATTGGCGGTCAAACCCTGTTACTATCTGTCACCAATATGTGATCTTATCTGAGGTACATGTGGTTTGTTAGGAAATAAGAAAGAAACATGTGAGGAGGATATTCATTGTCAGTAAATTCTATTAACCTCCCAAGTCTCTTACATGTTTGGTCCAAAGTTGTTCCGATTTCATACGAATCCTTGAGTTATATATATTGCATCAACAGCAGCACTTAAGCACTATGTGTGGTTGGCTGTCAACTATATGTATCCTTTATTACCATACTGTCTATTTATACACCTTCACTATGCTCAAGTATGTTGTATTAATGGTTTCTCTCATTTATCTGAACATTCCAATTACAGTTTACACAGTACTGAATTCAGCATTCTTTTGTTGTGTTTTCAGGGAAATGAAAATGGAAGAGGAAAGAATCGAGGCTGAGAAAAAGCGGGTAATTAAGCATCTCATCTAATTCACATCTGTCTTTGTGAAGGAATCAATCGAATAAGACTACGTATGGACTTGAAACGCAAAGTGTAAATGTTTTCAAACAGCTTTTCCATTCAACCCCGATTCTTTACTATTCATCCTTGTTTTCTCAAGTTTCTTATTGTTCAATGTTCTTTGGTGAGTAGACTAAAACAGTTTATGATTTTCACATATGTTCATCATGTTGTTGTTTACAGGTGTGCGTGTATCTTCCCAAGTTCCCTAATTTGCCCTTTTCTCTTGAAATTCCATTTAATGAACTAGACTCGAGATTCAATAATTCATCATGCATTGCTACTCATTTAGCCTCGTTTGTCCCTCATCCCTCCATGTCTTGTTTAGTAGAGGGTCTATGTTCCCTTGTATGAATTATTATGATTATTGAATGAAGGCATATATATATATATATATATATATATATATATATATATATATATATATATATATATATATATATATATATATATATATGTTTGCATTAAGACATAATGGATTTTGTAGTTATTTTGTTTTTGTATATTATCATAGTATCATGTTGTTACTATACATACACAGAAGAAGTTATAAAAAGTAAGTATACAGGCAAAAGAAGAGGCACAACAGCTGGCACTAGTATTCGAAACAGTTGGAGCTTTCAAGGTAAAGCGCAAGGGCGGTAAAGGAAAACAGATTTTCGGAAGGTATTGTTTACCAATCAAATGATCGTTTCTTTATTTTTTAGAAGCATAAGGTTGATAAATAGGGGCGGGCTTAAACATTTCTATCTCTCCCTACTTGTTATTGCAGTGTTACTGCACAAGATCTTGTTGACATAATAAAAGCACAACTGCAGAGGTACGTCGGAGATTTTTAATTGCACTCGTTTATATAATAGATATAATACGCGTACCTTGAACCTTGAGCCTTGAACCTTGAACCTTGAACCTTGAACCTTGAACCTTGAATAATATAGAAATTGTGATGAATGGAATGTTTATAGGGAAGTGGACAAAAGAATAGTAAGTGTTCCAGAGATACGTGAAATTGGAGAGTATATAGCAGAATTGAAGCTTCATCCAGATGTCACTGCCCGTGTTCGATTGATTGTCTCTGCCAATTAACAACATCACATCAGATGATATGATATGCATCTTCTGTCACTGTCATGTTGTTGTATTTTATTGTTTCATTTTAGTTGTGACAGTAGCCACCAGCATGTTATCATCTTCATGCAACTGTATACCGTTTATTGACATTATCACCATAATCAATCATCGAAATTCCAACGAATTGGTTTCAATTTTTTTATTTTTTTTGGTTATCATTAAGTTTGTGAAACTTGTAGTAATAATTTATCTGTTTCTGTTGGTTTAGTACTCTATCATCAGTTGGTAAATTAAATTAAGTCAACTCATCAAGTGCTTGTGAACTGGGAGTGGACACCTGCACTTTTAATTTCTTTCTAATTGCTTATTTTTTGCTTTAAAACTATTTTTTCTCTCTCCAGAAACTAGGTGGTTACTAGAAAGAAAGAAAGACAAAAAAAAAATCAGAAATTGATAGTCTAACACACAACCCTTCTCTCAAAAATGTCAACATCTTTATATGTCCTGCTTATATGGTTCTTCCTTTCAATTGTATTAGAATTTATTATAAAGCAATACTCATTTTCCATATGGTTGACCAAATTGAAAAGAAAAAAAAACATGCTTTAACACGGCACGGCAAGTCTACTTTCGGGACACTATACCAACATTTACTATTGAGATATCGAATGCAAGCTTAATATTCGACTTTATCGATGTCGAACGTCCATTTTCGACCTTCTATGAAGTCGAATCTAGCCTAGAATGTGGTGTCACGATAGATTGATTTATCGTGGGGTCTAATACCGAGGTCGAATGAGTCCGAATCTAGTCTAGAATGTGGTGTCATCGTAGATACATTGTGGTGTTAATACTAATGTTGAATGGAGGGCCGGCCCTCGTTTTTTTTGGGCTTAAGACCAAGTCCCCGAATCGGGCCATTTAGTTGAAGTTTTTTTTATTTATAAAAACATACTTATTGTTAGAAGTTTTTTCATAAATAAATATTTTGGTTATCGTTGCATACGAGTTGCCGTACGAATTAATGTTATCGCAACGAAACGGAATATGTACTTACCCTTTAATGAAGGGATATGCATTTTCAGATACATGCATTTTCGAACTGATACGTACTTACCCTTTCATGTAAGGGTGCATGCTTTCATCCGGTGAACAGTGACAACCCTATCCTTTCGTGCAAGGAGTACCCACATTCGTTTATAGGGTACTTGCAACCTATAAAAGGCATAAGTATGCTGACGAAAATTCATAAGTTTGACAACATCATCAGAAAAACTTTGAGTGTCCTCGGGTTTGATTCAAACAAGTCACTGTTTGAATCAAACACCCCCATTGTATTTTGAAAGAGATTTTCATTTGATCCCTTAGTGACAAATCGTGTGGGATGAAGCATCTCTTAAAAGACAACGTTATTAACGTGTCTTGGAGTTTCTAATTCTCTATCAAATCATAAGTACTAAATTTTTTCCGACATTTATCGCGTTTTTAACATCCATAAATGCAAAAAACTAATAAAACTTGTTTGTATGTATTTTTTTTTTTTTTTTTTGGCCAAGTAAAATTTTTTATTAAGACCTTTATCGATTGGAGTAAAAAAAGAAATTGGGCATTTATCAAAATAAAAATTAACATATTATATTATGTTGGATCGGATTAAAATCTACACGATTTTCTTTTTTCTTTTAGCAAAACATGTACCGTTGGACCCTCCGACACCGTTGGGCTTAAGACCCGGGTCTCGCCGGCCTCACTATAGGGCCGGCCCTGGTTGAATGTGTTCATCTAGACCTTTTGTAAAGTCGTACCTAAACCTAAAATATAGTATCACGGTAAATTCATTGTAGTGTCAATAACTGAGCGCCCATCAGACAGGTAGTCCAGTGAACTGTAGTTGCTATTATTAGGTTCACGAGCTCCACACTTTTAACAACCGGGACGGGAGTCGTTAAACCTGTTCAATAATAATTTATCAATGTTATGCCGCGTGGACCAATAGTACCCTGTGTCAATCTGATTAGTTTAATTTAATCCTATTACTTATTTATTTATTTACCTCTTCTGTATCAATACTTTCTACGGAAGCCATTTTTTTTAATGAGAAGATAATGACTTTTAATGAGAGGATAATGACTATTTACGGGGTTTTCTTCTGTCTACATACTTTAAGCACATGACTTTTTTGTTTTTGTGGCCACGCTTATCTCCAATTTTCTGCTTTCTATTTTACTTTTTGTCTATTCGATTCCACACAAATTGGGGGTCTAATTTTGCAAATATTTAGAAAATAATTTCCTTAATTATATTTCCCGTAAAACAAAAAGGAAAATCAGTAATTTCCTTATTTATAATTGTTAAAGGCCCGCATGCTCGAGAAGAGTTATGGTACAACGATAATTGTCCCGTGGGATCACAACATTTTCATATCTATATTTTATAAAGAAAGAGTAATGCAATATCACACTACTAAATCACATCAAAATAAACACATTATTTATTTAACAAATTCATGTGGATCTATGTGTTTAAATAAAATTAATGCATGAATCGCGAACTTAGACTAGCATGACCTTGATTGTCTTTCTATTTGAATTAGTCTGATGTAAAGTAAATTTATGTAGTTTATGCTTTGAACAGTTTGTACAGCTTTCTATTTTAATATATAAAATATCCGGTTTCAACAAAAAAAATAAAAATAAAAATAAAATTAATGCATGAATCTACTAGAGCTTTTTTCAAGGTTCGTCGGTGATAGTAGTGCAATTTTTACATTTCTTACCGTAAAACTATATCGTTTTGATTTAAAAAAATCCGGATCTAAGTAGGGACATGTGTCCTCCTAGAAATAGTACACGAACATAGTCACTAGCGAACAAACTTGTGTCTGGCTCGTTAGCATTCATGGGGGTTCATTTGTTTTGCTTAAAAAACTAAACTTGAACATAATTATAACTTCGTTTACTAAACAAACGAATGGCATGTTTGTCTATTAAACGAACGATCATGAATATACCCGTGAACTAAACAAACCAAGTATTAAGTTTAAATATAAATATTTATTCGTTTATTAAACAAACGATTACAAACAAGTTCATATTCTAAACGAATCAAGTTTGAACATCAGATTTTCAACTCAACTCGGCTCATCAACAACTTAACTCCAAAGTCTTTAGATCCGTCCATAATATACGGTAATGCATCCCTGTTGATATGACAATGAGGCATGACTGGGCCGGCCTCAGACTATAGTAATTAATAACTCATTTCGTCATATTAATATGACTTGTCTAAGTTTCATTTTTTGTTTTGTCTCAAAATAAGCGTCAACTTTATGCATTAACTATCAAATTTCTTTAAATGTCGTTTCGTGTTTACATTATTACAATAAAAAGTGTGTAGAATTAAATATTCCAACAACTACTTTAGAAGGATTCAATGAATTAACTACAATTTTCATATTCTGCGTGAAAAGTCGAATAAGATTGTGGAGTATTGTTTCACTACTCAATTTAAAAGAGCGATATTAGACAACCAAAGTGTTGTCAAGTGAAAAAGCATGCAACCTGAAGCCTGCAAATTAATGATGAGTTGTTAGACATAATATTTTTATTATTGAAAATGAAGATGAAATGTTGCTGTAGTTGTCATACTTGAAGTAGATAAAGAAAAAGAAAAAAAAGCAGTACCCACTCCCCACTCCCCCCTCCCCACTCCCCACTCCACTAGTGATGGTTGGTAGAACTGCGATTACTCAAAAGTAGTAGAAAATTTTGGGGGTGAAGAAGGAAGGGAAGGATCGAGCGGCATCATTCTGATACCGATTAACTCAAACGAGAAAAAGTATCTTATTCATGACTCGTACCCTCAGTTCAATAAAGAGATCTATATACTATAATAATGTCTACTTGACTTTACGAACTAAAATGTAAACCAAACTATACTAAATTACTAATCTAAACCGAGTCTGGCTCGGCACAACCCAAACTTTAACTTGGGCTATGAACGTTACGGTTAAATTACAATTTTGGTCCTTTAATTAGACACGTTTTTCGATTTTGGTCATGGTTTTTTTCTGCCGCGATAATTTTAGTCCTTTAAGTGGTTTTTTTTTTTGCAAAAATAGTCCCGAACGCCGGAAAGACCACTTACGTGACTAAAATTGTCGCGGAAAAATTTACCACTTACGTGACTAAAATTGTCGTCGGAATAGACCATTTTAGCGCATGTAAGTGGTCTTTTCCGGCGTTCGGGACTATTTTTGCAAAAAAAGACCACTTAAAGACTAAAATTGTCGCCGGAAAAAAACCAGGACCAAAATCGAAAAACGTGTTTAGTTAGAGGACCAAAATTGTAATTTAGCCTATGAAAAACCATATTGGAAGCCTCAATGGTCAACCCCCTCTCCTAAAAATAATTTTCGAGTCAACCAAGACCACAATGATATCCCAACTTCACCGATAGTTTTAGGTGGTGTCTCCACTTATGATGAATTGACACTTAAACAAATCTGGACCCCACCAATGATGGTACAGATCACGCCACACGGCTGCATCCAAGAACATTCCAGCTTCACCCCAACTTATACAAATCCTCTGTTTATGCCTCGTCATTATGGGTTGCATTTAGAGACAATTTATGTGGTGAAAAATAAAGCCTTTCCAACCAAAATTTGTGGTGGAAAATTAAAAGCGATGGTAGATGTAAGAGAATTTTTTTTTGTTTTTTAGGGTGTTGTATTGATGTTGCTTATTTGAGCAAATTTTGATTTTTTAAGGTGTTGGAAAAGTGTAAGTGAAACGTAAAACATTGTGTTTAGAGAGTGTAATTAAGGGAGATTATTGGAGTTGCTCTAACACAACGATGTGTAGTACAACCCCGTCCCAAAATATATGTTCATTTGAGGTTTTTCACACAGAAGATTGGGAAACTTAGTTAAAATGGTTGTGTCATTAATTTTGATGAAATTTTTTAAAATAACCTTTGACTGTTATTAAAGAAAAGTAATAAAAAATGAGTGGAAAATAATAAATGAAGGGTAAAAAGAGATAATATAATAAATGCTCCATTGGGTTGATAGATACTACTATTTTTCTGGTGTGGTGAAGTTATTTGTGGTGAAGTGACGGGTGAAACGATCAGAACCACACAGTTTAAATACATAATTAAACTGTGTGGTCTGTATGGTTTCACACGATGTCTCCGCACCGTGTGGAGGTGTGGACACCGCACAATGACTTCCCTATTTTTCTAGGGTGAAGCTTATCTGAATATATTATATTCAGAAAATTAAGATGGCACTTCGTATTGATATCACGTTCAATTATCGGTCTTTTTAAAAATATTGTTGGGAAAAATGTTTGTTTGATGATAAATTAGATATACGATAAAAAATTGTAATTAATGTTTTAATTTTTTTCTTTAAAATAGAGTCGTATATTACCGGATAAAAACAAAAGGTTTAAAAAACTTAATCATTACAAGCCAAACGAAGATTTTTTTTTTAAATGTTATGAATTGTTTTACACTCATTTTATATCTTAATCTTAATAATATTCCAAGCACTTGCGTAATTAGTAGCTTCTTAGAAGAAGTATACATTTGAGCATTCTTATTCCCAAAATAATAATAATAATAATAATAATAATAATGTTAGGAGCCGCAGATTGTAACAATAATTAGGGGAGAATTAATTACAATTTAGTTAGCAATTAGGTCTCCCTCCAAATTTTTTTTTAGGGGGTTGTTAATTGTGGCTAACACAATGACCACAGAAATAAAGACAAGTCACAAGCAAACGTGCCCACATGCTTGCAGATGAGCAGTCGCTTATTCGTGCACTTAACATGTCATTATAAATATAATCCATTTTTTTAAAAATGTTTTTTCCCCTTGCTTTTAACACAATTTGTTGCTTTGGTTTATTCGACGTGGAATTGTACCTAGGCCCGTCTTTCTTGTGAGTAGACATCTGTTGGAAGACGCCATATGTATGGTGACGAAACGAAATCCGTTGGATACGAAATCCAAGTTGTTTAATCTAAAGTTAATTGGATTAAGAGTGAAATACAAGAGAGTATGAATGGGGGAAGGATTTTTTGGGGTATGATTTAGTTTGAGCGTGAGATTTCTCCAAGTTGCCTACGTATCCAAAGTATGAATTAGAATCAAGTCTGTCGTAGTTCTTATGAACGTTTATATAGGGAACGTTTGTGCCATAGGCCTTCATGGGCCATGTCCCTCATGGACCTTTCTTTTGTGTCTCACAAGTACAGCTAAATCGCAATTATCCCTCCATTTTAGGAGATAATCTCGGTATTCAAATTAATGTTAGATTAACTAATAGAGATTAGAGCCGCCTTAATGGTCTATGATTCTTTCCATAATTATCGGATAAGCATGTTGTTATTACTATACGCTCTAGCCGACCTGCAGCAATCAGCCGAGGTCCGTACGACCGAGCTGGGCAGATCTGCCTCTATCTCGTCCTGACCGAATTGCGGTGGACCGAGAAACGACTTGAGCAGCCCCCTCCTTTGGAGGTTGAGATCGGCCTTAGGCCCACAAAGGGACTCTTGGTCCTTAAAGTTAAGGTTCTAGCCCTATTTCTATCGTGACACGTGGTATGGTGAAATCCGATATCATCATATAGTTTGTCAGAGTCATATGGAAAATTTGTTACATGCCTTCCAAGACTGTGAATGGGTTCAGTCAGTGTGGAGAGGTGTGGTGCGGAGCAGTGGACAATGGAGTTTCTTTAATGAGACGAATGTGAGTATGTGGGTGGATAAGTGTTTGAAATGGAAATGGTCGTGGGAGGAGACCTTAAATATTAGAGGTTCCTATTCCGTGAGATCCTTATCTGCGTGTGGTATTGACGGAACCAAGAGATACATCATTTCAGAACTCGAAGACCATCCAAGTATTTGTTCATTTCGGAGATGATTTAGAGGGCAAGAGGGTTGCGGATTGCGTGGCATGAGTTTTTTTTTTTTTTTTTTTTAGTTTTGAATTTCTTTTGTTTTCCGTATGATTTCATAAAGTAGATTGTAATATGTAAATTTTTTGGCTGTTTAATAAATATCCCTTTCTCGAAAAAAAGGTAGCGTTTTTTCCCCTTTCTTTCTTTAAGAATTAACGTATACTATTATTTGTTGTGTGTCAATTTTTTTAAAGATAATAGTCTACATTATCATTAATGCTGCAGTTGTAAGGTAATGAAAAGTCGATAAATTGACACTAATTATAAATTAGAGATTAAAGGAAGGGAAAAAATATACTTGTAGCTAGGTGCTTTCACAAAGACTAATAAAATGATTGAATGTCATCACTGCTGTAAAGAAGACTAAAGTAATATTTTCCAACTATCAATGCAAGAGTTATAAATAAGATAGAAAAAATAGTGCACCATTAATGCTTTGAGACGAAGGGATTAATAAACAATCCATCAGTATTCTAAAAACATTGTTTTCTGAGAGGGATGAGTATAATTAATATATACATGTACATACAATTAGGGGTGGCCCCACCTTATGCACTTCGGGTCAATTGACCCACAAACAAAAAAAAGTTCAACGTATTTCTTATACTATTTAAAAAAATTATATATTAATATTTACTCATCAACTTGCTAAAAAATTCAAATATATACCTTTGACCCATAATTATACGTATATTTTTTATATAATGTATTAGAAACTTGTAATACGATGTATCGTTCTCGATTCCTGATCCGTGTCATACAATTCTTTTAGCCGCCCTGCATACAGTGTGGACGCACGGTCAAAGGATATAGGATCAGTGGCTTCATTGAGATCTGAAATTTTTTTTTTTTTTTGTATTGAAAACCAATTTTTTTTTTTTTATATTGAAACGGTGTAATTTAGATTTGAAAATACCATTGGTGACCTCAGTGGATCATCATTTTTGTTTCGGTATGCTAGTTGAGAAAATTTTCTGGATGTGCAAATATACACAACTATATCATATATAGTAGTATACTTATTATTTGTTGTCCTTTTCTCCCTGCATACGATCTGTAGATGCACTGCTTTGAGAGAGAAGAAGAGAGAGGCGGAGACCGATCGTGTTCGGATTCATTTTCCAGTGCCCGGATTTTTACTGAAATTGGTACTGTTGATCGCCATTCTCTCTTCTCTGTGTGTAATTTTCAATCGCCATTGTTGTCTACTGACTTATGCCTCTACACATTTGTTTTTTTTCTGCTGTGATTGCAGGTCCGGTGGTGTGCTATTGTTTCTGTTCTTTAATCTACCTCACCCGTTTTTGGTTTAATGTATGGTGTTTGTTGTTGTTTATGCAGCTTTTTGGTGTTGTATGCTCTGGGCTTTCATAGTGAACAGAGGTTGTTGCAGGTAATTTTTTTGTCTCTGCTTCTTTCCTTTGCATTTATTCTTGAATATTTTATTTATATATTTGCATTTATTGAAAGTTCGAGTCAGTGTGTTTTGATTTCTATGTTTTTATTTCTGCACTTGTTTGATCTGTCAAATCCATGTGTGTCACACTCTCCGGCTGTCTTTTTCTGTCTGTTTGAGCAAATGATTGAGTTTTTTTGGGATACTATCTTGTGGGTTTTTGCGATTTTTAGTTTTCTCCGGCGAAATTGAGGGCTATGATATTGGGTGGAGGAGGCACCGAGAAGAAGACAAGGCAAGGAGGAGGAGGAGGAGAAGAAGAAGCGAGAGGAATTGTTCAAAATCTTTGTGTTTCGCTTTGCGCATTCACCTTCATTTCTAAGTCAAGGTTGAGAAGGAAAAGGTCTTTTAATGTTCAATTCACTTGGTTGAACTTCTCATCAAGTTGTTTTTGTCTACTCAATTCTAACTTGTGTAGATGGTTGAATGAATCTATTTATCCTTCATGTTTTATTTGCAGATATCAAGTGATGAAGCTGCTGAAATGGAAAAGCAAAAGACCTTTCAAGAAGGCTTGCTGGTTAGCATCTAGCAATCTCATTCTTTAGCTTCCACTTCAATGAGTTTTCTAATAAAAATTTTGAAAATCATTTAGGCTGTAGTTGGAGATTATCCTCTTCTATGTCTATGTTTGCTTGTTATAAGGCACCCTCGATTGCACCTTCGAGTTCCTTCTTCTCTTGCATACTTGCTTCCAGTTTCTTCAATATTTCTCTCTCACTTGCTTTAATTGATTCGATTTGAGCCATTACCATTGCAACTTTTAAATCAGCTTGAGGTTTATATTCTTCAACCTTCTTTCTTAAAAACTCGTATTCTTCATGCGATAACTTGACCTTTCCTTTAAAAGGATCTCGAATTTGAATCGAAGCATCATCCTTTACCGCATCATGAATGATATGTTCACTCGTTTCTCTGCAATCTTTGCCTCTTCAACTTCTTTCAATGTGTTTTGTAGTTTCGCAATCTTTGCCTCTTCAACTTCTTTCAATGTGTTTTGTAGTTTTTCCTCTCGCTTCTTTTTCTCGCGATAAATGCTTTGTTTGCGTCTCTTGCTTAAATAATGCAATCGTTTTCTTCATTTCTTCTCGCTTCCTTACTAGCCTTCTCGCCTCTCGATGATAGTTGCCGGATATTTCTCGCATATCATCATATTCATTTAGTGCTTGTAATTTTGCATCAATAACTGCTTCAAGCTCTGTTTTATGTCTTTCGAGATCCGCCTGCAAATTCTTTGCAACTGATTCTGCTTCCAATGCCTTGCTTGTTAACTCAGTGTGTTCCTTCTGTACCTTCTTAAGCTCTAGCTTCATGGAATCTACCAATCCCTGAAGTGAATCTTTTTCCTCAGTAATTTACTGCAACGCCTTTTTACCTTTTTATTTTTTATTTTTGTTTCGATTTGCACTTATACTTTTGCTGTTGGATATAGTTTGGACTATACAAAACTTGTCAAGAACCGAAACGTGCCGATGTTGTAATTTTGACACATGCATGCGATCAACTTTCCACACTTAATCACCTTAGCACTTTCTCGGCTTGGCGAGCTTCGTAGATTGGAGGTATATATCGATTTTATATATATATATATGCACACACACACCTCCACCCAAAAATCTGTACAAAATTAATATATAATTTTCATATTTCTCCTCTGTTATCTACACCAAACAAACTCATAAGTACGTTGTTTATTTTATATTCAAAGGTATAAAAATAAAAGGTATTTTTGTTATAACATTATAAAATGGAGCACCTTCATGTAAAACACCGCTAAAAGAAAAAGGGGGGGAAAAATGTCCGGTCCGCATTGAAATACAAATATGAAAGTAGGTTTTTTCAATTTTTTATTTATAAGTTTACTCCATTTGATGTAACATAAAGATACATAATTATGGATCAACTCACAATGTATTTTTGTTTTCTTATAGAACGTTTCGATACATTAAATGGTCTAGAAATAACGTATCTTCATGTTTTTTCTTTTCTTTTCTTTTCCGTTATGATATTGTCAAAAATATCAGGTTTGCGGTATATGAAATTTGATGTGGATATCTAGCTGATTGTGTGTGATTTCTCCGGTGAGAGGCGGTGGAGCTCAAGTAAAAGATGGAGTTTTTGATTATGAGCTGAGCCTGAAAAGCTGCCTACATACACTTTGTAAGGAATCAAGCCAATGAGTAGTTCTTAAAAGAGAAAATCCAAGAGTTCTAATGGAGGTGAAGGTGATTTTATAGAGGCATGGAGCTAGCAGCTAGCGAGGGCAGGACAGCTGGCAGAGAGCAGGGCAGCTGGCAGACTGTGAGCTTGCAGGGCTGAAAGTCCATGGCGGACAGAGAGTCCTAGAGGACTCGGAGAGCCCCCGACGGGCAGAGAGTCCTAGCGGACTCAGAGAGCCCACGACGGGTAGAGAGTCCTAGCGGACTCGGAGCGCCAACTGAGGTCGGACTTAGAGGAACTTTGTTGTCAAGCTGTGTTGAAGGATGGCGAGCCGGAGGGGCGAGCAGGTCGGGCCCCCAGTGCTTAGTATTGAGCTAGTTGTTAGCTGCTTTATTCCCATTGTACTGGCAAACGATGAGGATCGTGATAGCGTGAGGCGGAGTTGGCCGAGGACCCTGTTCACTACTGGGCTTATGTTGATTTTGGTATATCAATGGCCCTCTACTCCTTGAGCTCTTCACTGTACAGGTGAGAATCATGGAGTGAAGTTGTAGGTGACTTGTTGTGTCGTTTTGCCGAGACGGCTGTTTGTAGAGCGATAGAAGATTCTACTAGGTGCGAGTAAAAATATGATGCCTAGCTGGAGTCGGGCTTATAGAAGACGCTCGAGGGCGAGCTCTAAATATGATGCCGAGCTGGAGTCGGGCTTATAGAAGAAGCTCGAGGGCGAGCTCCAAATATGATGCCGAGCAGGAGTCGGGCTTATAGTGCCGATAATGCTTTATCGGGCTTGAATCAGTGTTTGTATCGCGTAGCGAATTACCGATTGTATGCTGTGCATTGTAGCGAACAGGCTTAGATGCCGATAACGCTCTATCGGGCTTAAAGTGCCATGCATAAAGCGACGGGCTTAGAGCTTGCCGAGAGAAGTCGGACTTAGAGCTTGCCGGCTGAGGTCGGACTTAGAGCTTGTCGACAGAAGTCGGACTTAGAGCTTGCCGATAGAAGTCGGACTTAGATCTTGCCGAGAGGAGCACTCAACATAGGCGGTGCCGGCCGGTGAAGCCTCAACCCAGAATCCGACGGAGCTCAGGCGATGTAACCCCACATGGTCTCAAACAACACAAGTAGAGGCAATCCCCTTTATACGTAAAAGCTGAGTCGACAAAACACATACGCCAACCTGGAAGTTATGAAGGACTCGTATGCGAGTTTTGAAGATGACGTTGAAGGTGTTCCTTCAAGCCAAGTTGAGTTGGTTCTGACGGAAAGAGGGGTAACGATCCGTAAAACCAGTGATCTTTGCACCGAGTTTGCTGCTAAGATGCTGAAAACGATGATTTCTAGATTGTACAACCAAGAGAATCAATGCTTTTGTTGATTTTGAAGTTGAAGATGGAGGAAATACCTCGCCAGCGACGCCTTGAAAACAGATTTCACGGTGGTGCGGACTACCGGAGTAGGCTTTTCGTTCCCGGTAACGGAGCCAACTGATATTGTCAAAAATATCAGGTTTGCGGTATATGGATTTCGACGTGGATATCTAGCTGATTGTGTGTGATTTCTCCGGTGAGAGGCGGTGGAGCTCAAGTAAAAGATGGAGCTTTTGATTATGAGTTGAGCCTGAAAGGCTGCCTAACCCTTTGTAAGGAGCCAATGCGTAGTTCTTAAAGGAGAAAATCCGAGAGTTCTAATGGAGGTGAAGGTGATATTTATAGAGGCATGGAGCTGGCAGCTGGCGAGGGCAGGACAGCTGGCAGAGAGCAGGGCAGCTGGCAGACTGTGAGCTTGCAGGGCTGAAAGTCCTTGGCGGACTCGGAGAGCCCACGACGGGCAGAGAGTCCTAGACTGAGGTCGGACTTAGAGGAACTTCGTTGTCAAGCTGTGTTGAAGGATGGCGTGCCGGAGGGGCGAGTAGGTCGGCTAACGATGAGGATCGTGATAGCGTGAGGTGGAGCTGGCCGAGGACCATGTCCGCTACTGAGCTTATGATGATTTTGGTTTATCACGTTCTATCTTCTCTTCCCATAAAATAGCCATTCAACGGCCCGTATGACAACAAAAAAAAAACTATTTATGAGTAATGTGAATGATTCCGTTACGTAATGTGAATTATGTGAATGATTTTGTTATGTAACAATAAAATGAGCGTGAAAAGACAGAGTATATAATATTACATAATAATGTAGCTAAGATAATAGTGAGGTACCATCTATAATCTTAATGGTGACTAAACAAAATTAAAATTTTATAATACAGCACGAAAAGTGAGTTTACTTAAATAAATACTACTACTATTAATATTTAATTGTGCAATGCAAGTAGATGTTAGCTGCAAACATAGTACTTATAACAACCACACACATGTGACGTGACTTTTCAAGGTACTAATTTCTGGTTGACAGATTTTTTATACTAGTAGTTCTACTTAGCTTAAAACATTAAATAATCATTTTTTTCTAAAATGTCAAACTTACCCTTGTTGTTGTGCTTAATATCACAACAGGTGAATATGATAAGGTTGATGGCCGATGGGGTAAAAAAGGAGATTCATCATCTTAAATTAAAAATTAAATAAAAACATCAAATACAGAGCACTGGGAGCACAGCTTCAAATAATAGGGGACATGAGCCAAATGAATGATATAGTTTTTTTCTTTTCTTTTCTTATAGAAATAGTTGGAACCACATTTTTATTTTGATTTTCATTTAAAATACATATTGAACTTCATAGAATCATCATGCATAACAAAACTTGAATGTACTCTCACAAAGAAAAAAGAAAAAAGAAAAAAAAAACCTTCATGTGAAAGTGAGAATCTTTTTAAACCTAAAATATATTCCGGCCAAATAAGTCAGAAAAATAAATCTAATTAAAGGTTTTTCTAGACATAATTCCTCTCAATGAGTATACTTGAAGCTTTTAAACATTTTTTTTAAGCGTGACTATTCTGGATGTACAATGCAATTTCGGTATGACGATGGAATGCAATGGGATAGATGGTAGAGGGCTGCCTGCGCCCAAAAGCGATGATTTACTTGTCCAGAAATAGACAATTCTATTAATTAACGTTCGCAAAACATGCTGCTAGAACATCCACACCCAAGAAGTCATAGTAAGTAAAGACAAAGCATGTCGCGCTAGTAGCTGCACGGGTACATTACCAATACGGCGAACAAAAGAGAAAGTAATAAAATCGAAACTAGGAAGTAGAGCTAAGCAGCCCCTCGAAATGAAATTAGGATCGAGCGTTTACCGAAAACCAATTGGTTGTAATACTATATTTCCTTATATCCTCCGCCCTCAAGTGTGGGCCTATAACAAGCGGGTATAAAGTCTAATTGGGGAAACAATGTTGGAAGCCCATGACCTCCCGCTACACAAGCGAGCGACGCGTTAAAACGCGCTTTATTTCACACTTTTAACGCACTCACCGCAAACCCGCACTGCAAATGCAAGCGCTGCGCCTCTACCAGTGCCAAATAGATACCTCGAAGCTCCATTTACTCTGGACGGCCTCCCCCATCAAAGGGGTAACCTACGGAGTGCAAGACTGCCCCTACCGAATCACGAAAGACAAGCCCAATACCTGCTTGATCCGCCCTCACCGCTGCATCAATGTTGCATTTCACTACCTCCCAGGCAGCCGAGCCCAAGAATCCGCCAAATGCTGGGGCATCCCTTGCACTCGGTAGGCTACTAAAATTAAATCAACAAAATCAATAAATAAAAAAATAATAATTTATTTTTCAAAAAAAAAAAAAAAAATCTAAAAGGAAAAATTGAAGGGAAAAAAAAAAAACCATTTAACGTTTTTGTCATTTAGAGGTTTGGTTTCCATAGTAATTAAGTGCAACCGGAGTGTTTTAAGTTGCAAGTTGAAGTGTAGCTAGTCAACTAGAAAGAAAGGAAAAAAAAAAGTATCCCCACATTTTGTGGCACATCCATATTCATAGTTTAAATATGTTGATCAATTAATTGATCTTATATTTTTATTTAAATCAAAGATATTTCATCCATTACTACTTAGGTGAGACATTTATCAAAATCACATGTATTAAAGAAGTAATTTAATATTTGAATTTTAACAATAAATCGGGTAAAATATTCCCTAGACCGTAGATATAATAATCAATGTAATCTTATCCTTAACCTCTCATGTAATAATAAATAACGCCAGAAGATGAAATATGAAAATAAATGTTGTTTTGAAAATAAATTTGATTCGGTTAAATAGTAAAAATATTTTTAACAAACCAGTTCAGTTAAATACAAACGGAATTAGAGTATTATTATGTTTTCTCAAAAAAAAAAAAAAAAAAAAAAAAAAAAAGAGTATTATTATGTTATAAACAAGTTTAAATGATGAGTGTGAGAGGAATATGATGCAATTTATTAAGCGTAATAATAATTTTCATGTGTAATTAAAGCACTGCCTAACATATTGACCAAAATAATTAAAGATACATAAAAAATGGATATATCTATCTATAGTATACATACTATAGACACTTACCAACCTTCTATGCGTATAGCTTTCCGCCTTATACTTTGTTATAATGAAACATCAATAAAACAATATTTCCGGCATTTGTGCTCATTCTCATTAATTATCTCCTCTTCATCTTCTTCTTCTTTATTTTTTATTTTTTTTTTTAATATAAATTTCGCATCTATAAAAAAATCTTAGCACATTGTGTTGCATTTCAACTATATATTTCACATAGAATGTTGATAATTTTTTATACTTGATTTTGGCCAGAATACATCAAATATACCATTTTTTTTCCGAAGGGCCTAAAACAATATTTTTTACCCTAAGTCCAAATTTTTTGGTTATCCTTTTTACGAATGATCTAAAACAATATTTGACCCCGAGTCTAAATTTGGACAATGACGCCCATATATCAAAAATGTATGGCAAAACATAGTAAAACGTAGAAAAACAAACAAACCATGCGGTGCACAGCCAATCATAACACAATATCATAAAACTAATCCACTACGTGTAACGCCCCGTTCCCGGACACCGAGTCCTTATCCGGAAATCGAAACGTTCGGCACGCATAATATTAAATAAATAATATTACACGTAAGCCTCTACTACGTCGTATCAAATAAAAGCAAACGGAAGCTAAAAGACTCGGGTAATTTTTTTTCAAATAGCCAATAATAGAAATAAAGAACTAAAGAGGAAATGTAATATTATTACATCCGAAACGAAACCAACGAATCCAAAATGTACGAATCCCAAAGTACTAGAAGTAACTACAGAATCCGATAATAATCCAAGTCTATGACATAAATGTAAATAATTAGATAATAAACAAGGTCTTCAAGTCCGGCGTCCTCAAACGTCGTCATCAAAGTCCTCCTCGAACTCTTCATTTACCTGTTCGTCTTCTCTCCCCCAAACACATAAATAAACATGCATTTGAGGTAAGTACATTGTACAAAGTAAGAGGTAGAAGCTACAATACAATTAAGGTTATTATTTAAGATGTTATCTTAGTGAGACCGACTCAATTTAGGGTTCATTCCATGCCCATCGACACGTCATGACTAAACGTTTCTAGCTTAGCTTATATTTGTTACATCATTACTCAAGGACACAATGCAAGGTGAAAATTCCACCACGAGATATACTTGCCAACTACGGTGATTAGCACCGGTAGTCCCGGGATCTCCCCGGTATGCATATACGTTCGATGGATTTCCTCCACTACCCTTCAGCCTTTTGAGCCAGTAGCGTTGTCCACCTTTTATGAACGTATCACATCGCCGATTTGAATCAGTGTCTAACCAAGAATAGATGACGTTTTAGCTTTTACTACACTTATGTAATTATTAATGTGAATTAACTAGTCACCTAAGTGTTTTCAGAATAATACTCACCTTATCAGCTCTACTCCCTCACTTAGACAACTAGACATCGCATCCTATCAATTACACAGACATTGATGAACCATAGTTCATCAAAGCACAAGCCCTTTCATGCCCTTCCGACGGATCCGAACTTCAACTCCCTTTTAGAGTACATTCGGTGTTTTAACTGAAGGAATCAGAAACTCAATCGGGGCTTGCTCATATTTAATTAATGTTAACATATCAGGATTTAGGGTTTAAAACAATGAAAACACAATTATGAAGCCAAAAACCAAGCTAAAATGCTAGAATAGTAAAAACAAGGTAAAACAGGCCAGACGCCCGTTTGAAACCCTATGGACGCCCGTCCGTAATCAAACGCCCGAACACTAAACCCCAGACGCCCGTCCGCCAAAAACAGCTACATCCTGATTCAAAAATCTGACCTCAAACGCCCGTCTGCCCTGTGCAAACGCCCGTTTGAGCTACTAGGGTCTCGGACGCCCGTCTGCCTAATGCAGACGCCCGTCCGCCTAATGCAGACGCCCGTCCGCCTGGGTTTTTCCCAAAACGCTAAAACCTTCACAACTCGATTTATGAATCATTTCTAACCTAATTAACATCAATTTCAACTCAGTAAAACGTAGAAAACATATCTAAACGTCTATGATCCTTTGATCAACGAAAAAGCACGTCTTTCTTGCATCTACGCGACATAAATCTTGATCTAAACCTCAATAACAATAATTAGAATTGTAGGAAGAACCTCTTACCTTTTAAGCAGCTAAATCCAAGTCCAAACTCAGAAAAACAGCAGCTAAAACCGTCCCTTTTCTGCAGAAAACATGTGTGATAAATCCAAACTTAGATTAGATTCAATCACACGCTTCTAAACGACAAAAACTACGAATTGCTGAGTTTGAATCCATCAAACTCGAAGAAGAACAAAGCTAGGGTTTAATCATACCTTATCAAGGCTTCAACTTTTTGATGTCACAACGTTGCTCTCTTCACAACGATTCCGGTGCTCGACTCTGATCTGAAACCGTCAAGGATTGAATTAACAACTGATGAAAATTCCACCAGCCCTATTCTCTTGCTCACACACGCAGAGAGTGAACTTGGAGGTGGAAAATCTGATTAAAACTTTAAGAGGCTGATTAGGTTGATTTTCCCTTAAATCGGAAAAAACCCCATAATTACCTAATTTCAATGTTTTTCCTTAATCACCCTTATTAAATCAGATTTTCTTCCTTAAATATATACATTTATATATCTCGAAATTATGTATATAATTATCCAAATTATTAACTCCGAATAAAAGGAACCGAACCCAATATTCCGTTTTCGAAAAATGACACGTCTGCCCTTTCCCGAAAATCGGAATATTACATTCTTCCCCCCTTAAAGGAGTTTCGTCCTCGAAACTTTGAACATACCTGGTAAGTCCATAAAATCTGGAAACTCGCTGATCATATCGTCCTCAACTTCCCATGTAGCTTCATCCGGTGAATGATTGTTCCATTACACCAGAACCAAAGGTATCAACCATCTCTTAATCATCTTTTCTTTCCGGTCCAAAATTCTGATCGGTGCCTCATCATACGAAAGATTATCTTGGAGAATCTCCGGATCAACAGTAGCCTCAACATCCGTCTTGTTCAAACACTTCTTCAACATCGAGACATGAAACACATTGTGGACTCTTGACATGGATTCCGGTAACTTAAGCTTATATGCCAACGGTCCAACTCTTTCCAGAATCTCAAAAGGTCCAACGTACCTAGGGCTTAGCTTTCCCTTTTGTCCAAAACGTTTCACTCCCTTCATTGGTGAAGCTCGTAGGTAAACTCTTTCACCAACTTCAAACTCAAGAGGTCTCCTTCTAACATCTGCCCAGCTTTTCTGCCTATCTTGAGCCGCCTTCAGATTCTTCTTAACCAACTGAACTCTTTCTTTAGCTTGCTCAACCAATTCCGGCCCGGTGATTTGTCTTTCCCCGACTTCATCCCAAAACATCGGTGTTCTACATCTTCTTCCGTACAACGCTTCAAACGGTGGCATGCCTATACTTGCATGATAACTGTTGTTATAGGCAAACTCCGCTACCGGTTGGTAATCATCCTATGATCCGCCTACTTCCAAAACACAAGCTCTCAACATATCTTCTAGTGTTTGGTTAGTTCTCTCAGATTGTCCATCTTTCTGAGGATGAAAGGCCGTACTCAAATCCAACTTTGTCCCGAAAGCTGCTTGTAAACTCTTCCAAAAGCGACTGACGAACCTCGGATCACGATCCAAGACTATCGAGATAGGTACTCCGTGTAACTTCACTATATTATCCAAGTATAGTGTCGTCATATTCTTCAAGGGCATATCAACCTTATACGGTAAGAAATGAGCGGACTTGGTCAATCGGTCCACGATCACCCATACCGCATCACTACCGCCTCTCGTCTTAGGTAAACCGGTGATAAAATCCATCGTGATCTTATCCCATTTCCATTCCGGGATATACAAAGGCTTTAGCATTCCTCCTGGCCTTCTATGTTCCGCCTTAACCTTCTGGCAAGTATCACACTCTGCAACGAACTTGGCTATCTCCAGTTTCATCGAGGGCCACCAAAACCTTTCCTTCAAGTCTCTGTACATTTTAGTAGCTCCCGGATGAACTACAAAAGCAATCCTATATGCCTCTTCCATGACTCTCTGTCTTAAATCACCAACATTAGGCACACACAAACGATCCTGGTACCAAAGATTCCCATTCTTATCTAACACATAGCCAACCGTAGGCTTTTCTCTTGCAACTCGCTTCAAGTCAACCAAAACTGGGTCTTCATCTTGCTTCTCCCGAATATCATCCATCAATTCAGACCTTGCTAACAACGGTGCCACAAACTTCCGGTCTTCAATCTGATCAAAGCTTCGGATTCTCAGCCCATCTAATCTTTCTGCCATTTCTTCAACACTTGAAACCGCAAACACTGGTTTTCTGCTCAAAGCATCTGCTACCACATTTTCTTTACCCGGATGATACTGAATCTCTAGGTCATAATCCTTTACGAACTCCAGCCATCTCCTTTGTCTCATATTCAGATTCTCTTGGGTAAAGAAATACTTCAAGCTCTTGTGATTAGTGAAGATCCTGGCCTTAACTGTTGAAATAGTGTCCTAAACCCAATCGGGTTGGACCGGATCCGACCGGGTCGGATCATTTATACTATTTCTTTATGTTTATACATATATTAAATGGCTTTTATGTTGTCATATATCTGTTCTTTTAAAGAACCAATTATGAATTGTTATATGATAACGTCCTTAGTATTAAACTGTGATAGAGAAACCATGATAGGCGATTATGGTTGATGAGATCTCTAATCATTTTAATAAGTTTGATACTTAAATGTCTCTAGGTGATGTACTATCAAACGGGGCATTGATAGTATGAACGAGCTAGCACGTATTAGATGTCTTCTCGTCTTTAGGGCGGGGATAGATCTCGTCTATCGAAGTGTAGAGACACTTGGACGTACGTGGACGTGTATTAGAGAATGCGTACGTTAGGCGACCCACTTACACGGATAAGTGTCACACTATGTGGCGGTTGTGTAATTATCCTTAGGACCGGAGTCTTCATGGCATCACGGTGTGGATTGTCATTCTTTGACACTATTGAGGTTTCCCAGCCACGGGGCGATCATGCGGTAGTGATTGGGTATGATGCGAAGCATGCGGAGTATGCATGATTGGTCGTCCGGGAATCGTGTATCCTATGATTGGGATCGAATATCCGAAATGGCCTTCTTATGAGGAATGTCTTACTCTCGTGAATCTTTGCAAAGTGGGAGTAAACGAGTTACTTCGAGAGAGCTTGATATCCAGATTATAAGATACGGTCGTTGATGTTTTGACACTCGACTAACGACCGTATGGATATTATTACGGCGATAGGATTGTAAGTTACACGGTAATCGTTTCACATGAAAGGTAGTAGTCATTGCATTTGACTCTTCCGATGATTGGGGGTCACGGTGTGTTGCTAGACGCTATCCCGTGATCGTTAGGCATGAAGGGCATTTTCGTAATTTGCACTTTGTGTCTACGGCCAACATATTCGGAAGCCTATCGGGTCACACACATAAGAACATCTAGCCGGATTAAAATGTGGTTATAGATGATAACCAAATAAGAAAAATTTATCTCGAAACTATAAAGGTTATAGTGGTAAATTAATATGGTGGTATTTATTTATTATGAATAAATTAAATTCAAGATATTAATAGTATTATATTAATTAAAGAATATTCCGGAAGCCAATTTGTTGGTCAAAGGGGCGCCACAATTAATGTGTATAAGATACACTTGGATTGTGCAATTTAATTAATAGTATTACCAAATATTAATATAAGATATTGATATATATGTATATATCTAAATTACATGCGGCTGAATATTTGTGTGCATGTCACACGTGAATGTCAAGTTGGCATGTTTGAATATTTGGATATTAATAGATTTATTTGTGTTATATATATATGTGATATATACACATGTGTAAATTGATTTATGGTAATAAAATAAAGATAGTCAATATAAGATTTTGACAATATCTTGGGAATATTCAATATAAGATATTGACAATATCCTAGATTTATTTGATATGAGATATTATAATAAATGAGATAAATCAATCAAATATATTTTCCTTATTTTATTGGGAAAATGTTTTCTTCTCCTCCACTCTAGAAGATGGCGCCACCTACACTATAAATAAGAGGTGGGTGTCAAGCTCTTTTGTACATCACAATTCCAAGAACTAATAGTTCTTGTGTAAAATAGAGAGCATCATATGGAGAGTTGGAGAGAGGGGAAAAAGGCCGGTCTAGCAACCGGAGTTTTCCAATAGCAATCCATGATGGGATTCCGGCGGGCTGTTCGTGTGGACTAGCGGTAGAGGCCGAACACTTGGGCGGCTCTATGCAGAACTACTCTCCTTAGACGGTCAAAGCGTCGATCTTTTAGATCAACCAAGGTAACCACCGTCTTTATCTTATTTGTTTATTGCTTAAACGAAGTCGATCTTGGGTAAAAAGAAATCAAATTTTTGAATTCCGCTGCGTTCCCGCGTAGATTTCCTAACAGTGGTAGTAGAGCGAGCTTCGAGCTTAAGCAATAAGCATGTTAAATTGCGTAGTTAATTTTATCGTTTAAATCACGTAATTAAAAGATGAAAGATTTTTGATTCGCAAATCGATACACGAAAGAAAAAGAAAAAAAAAAAGGGGCGGCTTTTGGGGTGCTCGGCCGATCGGCGGCGGCACCCCCACCGGAAATTGCGCCGGCGGCGGCGGCTCCCCCTTGGGGCGATCGACGTCGGCTGGTGCATCTTTTGGTGGATCCCTAAATTTTGTTTTGTGTATTTTGTGTTTCAATATTGTTCATAGTTGTGATTGGTAATTCCTCCTTTGTTTAGTTGTGTAATGTGACTAACCAATAGTTCAAATAGTTTGAGCCATTGGGATGCCACATGGCATTAAAATAATAATGGCCTTTCCAAAATTTGTTTGGAATAGGCCTGGCCATTTCCAAATATTTGATTTGGGAAAAGGCGCTAGGCTGTGCGCCACTTCCAAAATTTTGATTTTGGAAAGTGGCGAGCCTAAACCAAAATTATTTGGTCTTTCCAAATATTTGATTTGGAATAGGCTTAGGCGCTTTTCAAATATTTGATTTATAAAGGCTGGCTTGCAGCCACTTCCAAAATTTTGATTTTGGAAAGTGGCGAAGCTAAGCCAAATTTGGTTTAGGAAACCAAATGCGCATCCCTTTTGATTACGAATCAAAAGGAAAGAAACAAAAGAGAAATAATTTTAATTTTGATTTATTTTGGAATAGTTCTAATTAATTAAAATTAAAATTAAATCGGTTTAAAATTAATCGTTAATTTTATTTCGATTAAAATCATTTAATTAATTAAATGTTAATTAGTTAATTGATTGGATAAAATTATTTAATAGATTAAATGTTAATTGATTAATTAAGACGCGAGTAGTTAAATTTTAATTTTATCTTTTTCATAAGATTTTATTGTATGGATTAGATATAGTAGATATAATATGATTATGGACCCCGATTGATCATGGACTCGACCGATAGGATAGATGTGAATGATTTAATTTTTCTGTTGGTTTAAAAAAAATTGTCCTAGGCCGTTATGAAGAACGTGACCTAGTTTATTTTCTGCATTTATCCCATTCCCGTTGACTCCCCCCGTGTGCGGCGGGTGTATTTATTTTATTAGATAGAATTAAATGTAACAAGAATGGAGCAGAAGATGGAGACCAAAGAGAAGAAAATAAAGATCCCATTAGAGATAGCGCATTAAAGATCCTATTGGCGGTTGCAGCTACCCTTAGATTGTGACCCGCGGTTTCGTCAGTTTGTATTCGAAACCGCACCTAGGAAAAGTCCATGATCATACCGGTTACTTTACGCATTTATTTATTTTGTGCTTGTATTTATTTTATATGATACGATAGATGCATGACTAGGCACGATCTAGATAAATGTGTAGGACGTATGTCTATAGAGATAGATATACTTGATGAGACCGTAGTTAAATTAATTAAGTGAATTAATTTAAATTACTCTCACAACAAAAATCGAGTTAAAATATGTCTCCCAATATTATAGTGACGGTGAAGAGCCCTTGTTCGGATCCAACTGATCGGCCCACGTCGGGAGTTGACCTACCACGGGTATATTGTCATTATCGAGATATGATCGTTATGAGATCTCATGAATACTTGGGTTACGACTCGACTAAGAATCTTGCGGTGATTGGCCCACGTCAGGACCGTCTGATTTTAGAGACATAAGGTTGACTACCACATAGACAATGTGAATTGTCAAGGAGTTGACTAGTCAAACCACTGGAAGTCGCGTTAGACGCGATTGGTAAGAAGTACCTACCCGTCGAAATTGACCCGGTCGATCGGCCCACGCCGGGGATCGAGTCAACTAGATAGGATTCCAGCCACTAAAGGATTTTGAAAAAAATTCTTGAAAGTCAATAGGTAGTAGTTGACTAGTGGGAGCAAAATCATAATTCCAAAGACCATATTTGATTTTGCGTGTATAGACAACAACACTCTTTTATCTTCATTTTTTTAATGTTGTAGTTTTTAGCAAACTTTTATATTTTATGTTTTTCTCGATTAGTAAAACCAAATTATGACTGTTTGAGAAACGTTCTCAAGAATGGTTAAGTAATTTTAATCCTTTTAAAATAAGCAATGACACGAGCAATCCCGTTGTAGTAGTTAGAGACAATGAGACTACATATTTGATGCAGTACTCCAAGACTTTAATTATTAATGAAAGGCGGAAGCTCATGACATTGGATACGATCCAATATGATCATTCAGTCATATGATGACAATTAATTCAAACGTTGGATAAGAATGACCACATCTAATTTTGGAAATGTTGTTTTCAAAATTGTAAGAGTTAAGTATCGACTTAATTCTATCATTGCTTAAAAGTTAATTAAATAGTCAATGTTTTGAATACGATTCAAAAGGATAAATAAACTATTTAATAAACTTTAGATTTTCTTTATGAAAGGAAATCAACGACATAGCTTTTGTGATCTTTCTTAATTCTTATGAAGACTACACTAAGAAACATTTACAAGTGCTTGAAGGATTAAAATGAAAGTTAGGGCATGTGCTTAAATAGAGAACTTATTGAAGTTTCTATTCTAGGCAAGTGTGTTGAGATGAATCTATCTAAGTTCAAAGTCGACTCTAAGATATATGATATCTTACGAGTGTGATTAAATTAGAAAGATTAAATACAGATATGGAAGGTGAAGCAAACGTTGTAACACTTACCACATTCTGGATCTAGTAAACTGATAAGGGAACTAAATAAATGTTATTATGTTCCGGTTCTTATGAAGAACATACTTTCAGTTATTTGTTAGGATTTAGTAGACATATTCAATTGTAAAGAATAAATGTTATTCCGATAAAGTTGGAAGGTCACCGAATCTAACATACTAGATTGATGTCACTATATAGTTGATATATGTGATGAGATCTCAACTAAATATTTGTATGGCTGTTATCCTTGATATTTGTAGTTGTTCTAGATGTCGATTCTCTGGAAGAGAAGCGTGTAATTAAACGTCATTCTGATGATGTTGAACCATATGATTATGAATCACGTGGGTAATACGTATCTTATCTAAAGATGACTAAAATACCCTTTTATGAAAAGGGTCGTAAAAATCTAGAAAATTGTCTAAAGCCTAAACATACCGATGTTTGTTGGCTTGTGACAATTAATGCCACAAATAATTGTTTGTTAATCTCTACGACTATTTTTAGAAATAGTCAAGTGTACTCAGTGAAGTGCATAATTCGGAAAGCCCGAAAAGTTCGAGCCAGTACGAATATGAGATTGATGAGCTACTTAGGAATTAATTTTCAATTGGATTGAAGTAAATGATACCTGAAGGGTGTTTCAGAAGTCGTCTGAAAAGGAATAAGATTCTCCCTTGAAGGATACCATCTTTGGGATACGCAATTAGATTATGTTCCCAAAATGGAAATAACACTTTATATGATAAAGGTATGACGCAAGCCATGCGAAGTATCCCTTACCCGTTTCGGGATAGTGCCATTATACTTAACCTAGTTCCAAAGAATAAAGGTTGAATAAATTCCATATTAGATATGGAAGAAGATAATGTCGAATCTATCTTAACCGATGATTTGAAGTTGTCATAGGCAAAGTCAGAAAAGCTTGGAGCCTAGTACGACATATGCAACTTTGTGGAATATCTTAGCTAGCATGCTAGATATTATTTACTTGTCCGTGGAGCAAAATGTTTGTCTCCAAACATGCTGTCTTCTAGAGGAAGTGTTTCTTCCAAAAGAAACAGTGGGAGTGAATAAGATCTCAAAAGAGTTTGAGAACCACAAAGATATATTCAACCAATGGAACGTGAGCAGACGCCACACGTCGATGATCACTGCTCAGTGCACACAAAAGTTCTGTAAGTCTGTGGATAACCTCAAGCCTGAAAAGGCTGCTGGTACGTTCATCTTGAAGAATGAATATCTCACGACTCATGAAGGAATGTTTGAAAGGCAAGATTGAGAGATATGGCTAGGAGCCATAAAATCTGAATTAGATTCCATCAGTGACAACCAGGTTATGAACCTAGTCTGTCTTACCTAAAGGGAATGTCCCCGTAAGGCTGAGCCCAGTTCTATTCAGATAATACTTGTTATAACTTCGTATCATGGCTATATGATAGTGTTGAAGATGTTGGGCAAACAGCTCGATGTTCATAGACAATAACATGATATGTGAGCCCACGAGATCCATTTATGGACTCAAACAAGTTTCTCTAAAATGATTTCTTTGTTTGATAATCAAAGGAGTTTGATTTAGTCAAAAGAAGGATATGCCCAATATGCAAGATGGATAATGGGAGTGTGTTACGTTTATTGAGTAAGGTATTGGATATCTCTCTCGAGAATTATCACCCCATGTCACAGTCAATTAATGTTTGGTAGTTCAAGGTCTTTATGAAAGCACTTGGATTAGCAGTCCTTATTTTAGAAATAAGAATCTATAGTGATAGATTTAACTGCTGTTAAATTATAGTTTACCTATATAGATGTTAAGGGCTAATTTGTAGTGTTTTTAAGGATATATTTTATATCAATATTCCCCATATATGGATGTTTATCATAGAATTTGAGCTATATATTCAAATATTGAGTGAATGGTGATTTAAAGAGTTAAATATGAAAACGTATCAATTTATACGATTATTTGATTGTTTTATATGGTTTTGGATATTGTTACGTTTTTGTGGTGTTTGGATGCAATGTAGATACATGTTTTTGACTTGGAAGAGGATAAAGATGGAGATAAAGCTTGGAATGAAGCATTCAAGCAGCCGGACTTCCGACGCAGTTCTTGATATGATATACACTGATTTGACTCTCGACCTCAAGAGAAGAGTTGTAGTGTTTGAAGAGAGGATTCTACAGGATTTTGAATCACTTCATTCCGACTTACGAGGCCCGAGATATGAGCGTTACAAGTTTGGATAATGATATTGTGGTAGTGGAAAATCCCGAAAAATACTCGTAATACGACGGGCTAGTCAAAAATGCATTTTCTGAAGAAGAGTCCTTAATGAAAGTTGTAGAGTTTTCCGAGGGCTTAATTATGACGTTCGGATCATAATTTTTGGAGGTCTACAACTCAAGATATGAATTTTAGAAATCTCTACCTAAATTAGGATTATCAGCCGCATGCAATTTCCTAAATACATTGATACAGCCGACATTAGCATACAGCCGCCTCTCTTTATTCCCTATAAATATATGCATGTATTCAAACCCTATTTTCATATTATTACAATTATTCAAGCAGCCGCAATTTACCACAAAGAAGCGGCGGCAACTTGAGGTTTCAAGGCCGGTCACCCGAGCCTTGTGCTCGGGTGATCCGGGGTTAGATTAGATGTAGTTTTTTCCGTTTATTTCGTTGTTGATCCGTGGAGTTCATCCAATGTACCAAAACTATGTGAGTTTAATCTTTTAATTTATTCAATCCTTTTTATTTTTATGATCTTTAATTTATTTTGTATTTTTCTATGATTCATGATGCTATTATGTGAACTTATATCGAGAGATTAGTTTGCTATTGATGTTTACAACATACGGAAGTTGCGTAGGCTAGATCACCATAGAAAGATAGGATTTTTAATCATTAATGATGACAAGTTAATCGATTAATCATCTAGGTTGTTAGATTCTAAAATACGAGAGTTAACTTGAATCTACACCTTCGTTTTGTATGGAATATTGGTCTCAACATTCGGAAGATGAGAGATCGATAAATTGGATTTACTAAGGAATTAGGAATCCATAGCTTGAGAATACGGATTCACTAAGAGATTAGGGATTTGTGTCTCGTGTAAAGGTGAAACCACAATTTGAATTGAAATCATGAGATGAACTAGGATTGAGATCCCTTGGTTTGTGCATTGTTTGATCCCATGTATCCTTAGTTTAGGTTTTTATTATTTGTTCTAGCTTAGATTTATTTTAGTTGTTCTTTGAGTTTTTATGTTTAATCTTTCGTTTATTTGTTTTCTTGAGTAACAATTGAGAGGATTAATAAAATTAGATTCAACATCCCAATTCCTGTGGATCGACCCCGTACTTACCCTACTATGCTATCAACTACCCGATATTTGGTCGGTTAGGAGTTAGTTTGCATGTTAAGTATAGGTTTATAAATTTTCTTTTGTTTTTATGATGCAAAATCCTCCCAACAAAAGTGGCGCCGTTGCCGGGGAATAGGTGTCATGTTGAATCTGATCTTGTTAGTTCTCGATTTTGTTACGTTTTATTTTTGTTTTTAATAAAAGTAGCGTATACCAAGTTGAGAGTTTTTATTTTGCCGTGTTTCGATGACCGTAGGGTTAAGAATGTGCAAAAGTTTTTTACTCAACTTGTTTTACGTGAAGTTTATATGTTTATGTGTTACCTAGTCTAACCCCTGTGCTTAATTTGATAAGGTTTCTTGTCTTTGTGATACGTGTTCTTGTGTTGTGTTCATAAGTATTTAGGGTTTTGCTGTGTTTTTCCCGCTTCCGTGCATTCTTGTTGTATGGACGAGCGTACGTTTCGTTGGACGCCCGTCCGGTTCTTCATCTCCGTGTGAACGAGCGTTGGGAAGTATTGGACGCTCGTCCGTTCAAATATTTTCAATCCCGTTCGATTTAGAGGACCGGACGAGCGTCTATACTTTCGAACGCCCGTCCGTCGGTCGAACGCACGTCCGGGTTCTAAATTTCTTGATTTTATTTTCAATGCTTTTATTTGATGTGGATTTTTCATTCGAGCTTCGTGGCTAATTGATTTTTACATAGATGCCACGAACTTATATGTTTTTACCTTTCCATCTATGAATCCATGTTAGATAATTGATCAATTCCTTATATATGATTCATCTAGGCATGTTATAGTATTTGTCGGTTCTCGTAAGCTATAACTCGTTCTTATGGTTAATTAGTAGCTAATGTCGGTTCCCGTATGCTACATACCGCTCCGATGAATCTTTTAAGCTTTTAAGACTTACGTGCTTCCTTTGTTTTTATATTTCATGTGGGTAGCTACTGTCGGTTTTCCGTATGCTACGTCCTTTCTCCATATGAGTTATACTGTTTAGATAGATGATTGTTGGTTTCCATAAGTCTATCACTTTCGATAAGTCTTAAGGCGCGTCGGCACTAGTGGCAAGACCTTGTCGTTTATCGTAACTTTGTCATTATGTGGTAGACGTTTATATATATGTCGTGTTGCATATAGTGGGCTAGTGTTCTTTCTTTTATTTTATTTTCTTTTTGCATATCATTTAAATGCATTTCATTTAGGTGCATTTCATTTAGTTGCATTGTTTTTCTATTTTTCCTTTTATTTTTCTTAAGTGTGGTCACTGTCGGTTTTCGTAATACCACCTAGTTTATTTTTCTTTTTGAGTGTAGTTAGCTGTCGGTTTCCGTAATACTACCTCGTTTTTATTTTATTTTTAGGATTTTTCACGTAGATTGCATTGTAATGCATTTTCATATAGTTGCACCTAGCCCTACTATTTTGTAATATTCCATGTATATGTCCATCTTTATATGAGCTTAATCTAAAAATTCTCTAGACTTCCTTTCCCGTGCTTTATATGTTATCTTCCCCCTATCCCCGAGGTATTTCATGTTTGTCAAGTGTGCGGGGTATTTGCATTAGCTATTGTGAGTTTTCGGATGATATCGGTTTTCCGGTGGATGGTCCACGCCTACCGAGTTCGTCGGGAATTTTTGGATTTGGTTCGAAACACTTCCAGAATAGCTCCCTTTCGGCATACAATCAGCTAAGTTTTCTTTTTCTTTTTCATTCTGCACAACTTGAGGACAAGTTGCAATTTAAGTGTGGGGGAGGGGATGGTTTATGTGTATCTACTTTCATTTGCTCATATTAGTTATAATTTTCTATGAAAAGTGCAAAATTTTCAAAATTTTGTTTCGTCCCGAGTAACATTTCAATTGCATGCTAGTTTTACCGAGTGAGGTCGATTTGCTGAATACTAGCTTGTCATGATTTTGACTATATCTCGTGTCAGGTTATGTGGATTCTTGATAGTATGTTTATGTTTTGTTTTACTCGAGGACGAGCAAAAGGTTAAGTGTGGGGGTGTTGTTAAGGGCTAATTTGTAGTGTTTTTAAGGATATATTTTATATCAATATTCCCCATATATGGATGTTTATCATAGAATTTGAGCTATATATTCAAATATTGAGTGAATGGTGATTTAAAGAGTTAAATATGAAAACGTATCAATTTATACGATTATTTGATTGTTTTATATGGTTTTGGATATTGTTACGTTTTTGTGGTGTTTGGATGCAATGTAGATACATGTTTTTGACTTGGAAGAGGATAAAGATGGAGATAAAGCTTGGAATGAAGCATTCAAGCAGCCGGACTTCCGACGCAGTTCTTGATATGATATACACTGATTTGACTCTCGACCTCAAGAGAAGAGTTGTAGTGTTTGAAGAGAGGATTCTACAGGATTTTGAATCACTTCATTCCGACTTACGAGGCCCGAGATATGAGCGTTACAAGTTTGGATAATGATATTGTGGTAGTGGAAAATCCCGAAAAATACTCGTAATACGACGGGCTAGTCAAAAATGCATTTTCTGAAGAAGAGTCCTTAATGAAAGTTGTAGAGTTTTCCGAGGGCTTAATTATGACGTTCGGATCATAATTTTTGGAGGTCTACAACTCAAGATATGAATTTTAGAAATCTCCTACCTAAATTAGGATTATCAGCCGCATGCAATTTCCTAAATACATTGATACGGCCGACATTAGCATACAGCCGCCTCTCTTTATTCCCTATAAATATATGCATGTATTCAAACCCTATTTTCATATTATTACAATTATTCAAGCGACCGCAATTTACCACAAAGAAGCGGCGGCAACTTGAGGTTTCAAGGCCGGTCACCCGAGCCTTGTGCTCGGGTGATCCGGGGTTAGATTAGATGTAGTTTTTTCCGTTTATTTCGTTGTTGATCCGTGGAGTTCATCCAATGTACCAAAACTATGTGAGTTTAATCTTTTAATTTATTCAATCCTTTTTATTTTTATGATCTTTAATTTATTTTGTATTTTTCTATGATTCATGATGCTATTATGTGAACTTATATCGAGAGATTAGTTTGCTATTGATGTTTACAACATACGGAAGTTGCGTAGGCTAGATCACCATAGAAAGATAGGATTTTTAATCATTAATGATGACAAGTTAATCGATTAATCATCTAGGTTGTTAGATTCTAAAATACGAGAGTTAACTTGAATCTACACCTTCGTTTTGTATGGAATATTGGTCTCAACATTCGGAAGATGAGAGATCGATAAATTGGATTTACTAAGGAATTAGGAATCCATAGCTTGAGAATACAGATTCACTAAGAGATTAGGGATTTGTGTCTCGTGTAAAGGTGAAACCACAATTTGAATTGAAATCATGAGATGAACTAGGATTGAGATCCCTTGGTTTGTGCATTGTTTGATCCCATGTATCCTTAGTTTAGGTTTTTATTATTTGTTCTAGCTTAGATTTATTTTAGTTGTTCTTTGAGTTTTTATGTTTAATCTTTCGTTTATTTGTTTTCTTGAGTAACAATTGAGAGGATTAATAAAATTAGATTCAACATCCCAATTCCCTGTGGATCGACCCTGTACTTACCCTACTATGCTATCAACTACCCGATATTTGGTCGGTTAGGAGTTAGTTTGCATGTTAAGTATAGGTTTATAAATTTTCTTTTGTTTTTATGATGCAAAATCCTCCCAACAATAGATGTGATGCTAAAAGGAGTTTAGCATAGATCGCAAGATCTATCTGTGTTAGGACGTTGGTCCTAAAGATGAGGTGAAAGATGATGATGCTTATGGAAGGTTTCCTTCGCTACTGCGATATGAACCATCTTATAGGAGATGCCGGATGTTCATAGTCCATGAATAGTCATGAGAAAGTATGAAAGTAAATCTGGTGAATGTCGAGAATATCCTTAAAACAAGTTAAGGAAGAATTCCTAGTTTATTGAAACTTGGAAATAAATAAATATAGTTATACAGACGTATATCCTGAGTCTTATGAAGGCGAGTGGGAGCTACAGTCTGGGTTTGCGATCACTTTGATTAAGTGATACGGTGAAATTTGGAAATGTTCTAGCATATGGGTCACTGTAAATTCTACAAGTAGGCCAAAACACAGTAGTGCCTTAGAGGCGCAGCGGGAGCAGTACATGGATCTAGAAGGTTCATTCTTGAACCTTGTACGGTTCTTCCACCATTTCTATATAGCTGATATAGTAAGTGGATTCATTGCTTAAAGCAAGGACTAGGGTCTCGTCAGAGATTCGTGTGTGTGTTGAGGCGGTTCCTTTGACTTGGTCATTTGGAACATGATATGAAGATAGTCTGAGTCCCCACGGATAGCGATCCGTTTATGGCTAGAGGTTTGGTTGCGAGTATTGCATGAGATTCTTGTGTTTCAACTTGGTCTTGTGTGTGCGAGTGATTGGTTTTAGGCCAAGTGGGAGATTGTTGAAATAGTGTCCTAAACCCAATCGGGTTGGACCGGATCCGACCGGGTCGGATCATTTATACTATTTCTTTATGTTTATACATATATTAAATGGCTTTTATGTTGTCATATATCTGTTCTTTTAAAGAACCAATTATGAATTGTTATATGATAACGTCCTTAGTATTAAACTGTGATAGAGAAACCATGATAGGCGATTATGGTTGATGAGATCTCTAATTATTTTAATAAGTTTGATACTTAAATGTCTCTAGGCTGATGTACTATCAAACGGGGCATTGATAGTATGAACGAGCTAGCACGTATTAGATGTCTTCTGTCTTTAGGGCAGGGATAGATCTCGTCTTTCGAAGTGTAGAGACACTTGGACTGTACGTGGACGTGTATTAGAGAATGCGTATGTTAGACTGACCCACTTACACGGATAAGTGTCACACTATGTGGCGGTTGTGTAATTATCCTTAGGACCGGAGTCTTCATGGCATCACGGTGTGGATTGTCATGCTTTGACACTATTGAGGTTTCCCCTAGCCACGGGGCGATCATGCGGTAGTGATTGGGTATGATACTGAAGCATGCGGAGTATACATGATTGGTCGTCCGGGAATCGTGTATCCTATGATTGGGATCGAATATCCGAAATGGCCTTCTTATGAGGAATGTCTTACTCTCGTGAATCTTTGCAAAGTGGGAGTAAACGAGTTACTTCGAGAGAGCTTGATATCTAGATTATAAGATACGGTCGTTGATGTTTTGACACTCGACTAACGACCGTATGGATATTATTACAGCGATAGGATTGTAAGTTACACGGTAAGCTGTTTCACATGAAAGGTAGTAGTCATTGCATTTGACTCTTCCGATGATTGGGGGTCACGGTGTGTTGCTTTAGACGCTATCCCGTGATCGTTAGGCATGAAGGGCATTTTCGTAATTTGCACTTTGTGTCTACGGCCAACATATTCGGAAGCCTATCGGGTCACACACATAAGAACATCTAGCCGGATTAAAATGTGGTTATAGATGATAACCAAATAAGGAAAGTTTATCTCGAAACTATAAAGGTTATAGTGGTAAATTAATATGGTGGTATTTATTTATTATGAATAAATTAAATTCAAGATATTAATAGTATTATATTAATTAAAGAATATTCCGGAAGCCAATTTGTTGGTCAAAGGGGCGCCACAATTAATGTGTATAAGATACACTTGGATTGTGCAATTTAATTAATAGTATTACCAAATATTAATATAAGATATTGACATATATGTATATATCTAAATTACATGCGGCTGAATATTTGTGTGCATGTCACACGTGAATGTCAAGTTGGCATGTTTGAATATTTGGATATTAATAGATTTATTTGTGTTATATATATATGTGATATATACGCGTGTAAATTGATTTATGATAATAAAATAAAGATAGTCAATATAAGATTTTGACAATATCTTGCGAATATTCAATATAAGATATTGACAATATCCTAGATTTATTTGATATGAGATATTATAATAAATGAGATAAATCAATCAATTATATTTTCCTTATTTTATTGGGAAAATGTTTTCTTCTCCTCCACTCTAGAAGATGGCGCCACCTACACTATAAATAAGAGGTGGGTGTCAAGCTCTTTTGTACATCACAATTCCAAGAACTAATAGTTCTTGTGTAAAATAGAGAGCATCATATAGAGAGTTGGAGAGAGGGAAAAAGGCCGGTCTAGCAACCGGAGTTTTCCAATAGCAATCCATGATGGGATTCCGGCGGGTTGTTCGTGTGGACTAGCGGTAGAGGCCGAACACTTGGGCGGCTCTATGCAGAACTACTCTCCTTAGACGGTCAAAGCGTCGATCTTTTAGATCAACCAAGGTAACCACCGTCTTTAGCTTATATGTTTATTGCTTAAACGAAGTCGATCTTGGGTAAAAGGAAATCAAAATTTTGAATTCCGCTGCGTTCTCGCGTAGATTTCCTAACATTAACTCCATACAAATAGTGCCTCCAAATCTTCAAGGCAAACACAACTCCTGCTAACTCCAAGTCGTGGGTTGGGTAATTCTTCTCATGCACCTTCAACTGTCTAGATGCATTAGCAATTACCTTCCCTCCCTGCATCAACACACAACCCAAACCTTGTCCCGAAGCATCCGTTTAAACATCATAATTATCAAAGATCTCCGGAACTGTCAAAACTGGGGCTGTAGTCAACCTCTTTTTCAACGTCTGAAAAGCATCTTCACGCTCACTGGTCCACTCGAACTTCGCATCCTTTTGAGTGAGCCGGGTAAGTGGTGTATCTATCTTTGAGAAGTCTTGTACAAACTTCCTATAATAGCCAACCAAACCGAGAAAACTTCTAACCTCTGAAACGGTTGTCGGTCTGGACCACTTCTCAACTGCTTCAATCTTCGCCGGATCAACCTTAATGCCATCTCCAGAAATGACATGACCCAAGAAACTCACTTGATCTAACCAGAAGTCACACTTTGATAACTTAGCATACAACTGGTCCCTCTTTAAAGTATCCAACACTATCCTTAAGTGTTCTTCATGTTCTTTCTCATCCTTAGAGTACACCAAAATATCGTCTATGAACACAATCACAAACTTATCCAGGTATGGCATGAAAACACGCTGCATTAAATCCATAAATGCAGATGGGTCATTAGTGAGTCCAAAAGGCATGACTAAGAACTCATAATATCCATACCTCGTACTAAAAGCCGTCTTCGGTATATCTGCTACCTTGATCTTCAACTGATGATAACCTGATCTAAGATCAATCTTGGAAAACACTCTCTTGCCTTGCAACTGGTTAAACAAATCATCAATCCTTGGCAAAGGGTACTTATTCTTGATGGTAAGATTGTTCAGCGCTTTGTAGTCTATGCACATCCTCATGCTACCATCTTTCTTCTAAACAAACCACACTGGGGCTCCCCAAGGCAAAGTACTAGGCTGAATTATATTCCTCTCAAGCATATCCTTAAGCTGTGCTTTCAACTCCTTCAATTCAGCCGGTGCCATCCTATAGGGTGCCTTAGCAACTGGCGCTGCTCCGGGTATCAACTTAATCTCAAATTCAATCTCTCTATCAGGCATGTTTCCCGGTAACTCTTCTGGAAACACTTCCGGATATTCCCTGACTACAGGGGTTTCCTCTAACTTAGGCTTCACTTGTTCCACATCCACTGCGTACAACAAGTAGCCTTCACAACCTTTATGACAAGCTCTTATAGCCTTAACCGCTGAAATTATAGGGTGACGCTTCTTACTGGGCTTATAAACATTCCCCTGATAAGTCTTATCTGATTTTCCCTGTATCTTAAAGGTCACTCTCTTTTCTCTACAATCCAAATGGAGAAAATTCTCGGATAGCCAATATATTCCAAGAATCACATCAAAATCTGAAAAGTCTAAAACCGTAAAGTCACTCTTGCAACGATATGTTCCAACTCGAACATCTACTTGCGGCATCAACTTGGTTACCTTAGTCACTCTTCCTAAAGGTGTTGTTATCTCCAAAGTGTTTCTTAAAGGTTCCAATGGTAAGTTAAGCTTCTTAGATACCTTAGCTGACACAAAAGTATTAGACGCTCCAGTATCAAACAATGTCGTGACCACTAAGTTATCTAACATTATTGTACCTAGAATGTGAATTCATTTATTTAAACACAAATACAACATGATTTAAATCGTGCTATAGAAGTACTCAAATAAATTACAATAACCCAAAGGTACCTGAAATAACATTGTCATCTGGTTCAGTCATCTCAGCATCCACTGCAAACACTCGAACTGGGCGACTTGGGCCGCCTTTCCCATTTCCTTGTCTCGGAATATTAGAACTCCCCTTGGTTAGACACACCTTGGCAAAGTGCCCTAAATCTCCGCAGTAGTAGCAGCCGCCTGAACTAGCCTTACATTCACCTGAGTGGTTCCTGTTGCACTTAGAGCATAAAGGTGCTCCGGTTGGAGGTTTACTCGCTGCAGGGGCTGTTGTCTTCTTGAAATTTTGTTGCGGTGCTCCCCGGCTATTACCTTGACTCGTGCCAAAACTCCTCTTGTTCCCAATAACCACTTTGTGGCCTTCTTCCGAAGGTCTCAACCTCTAAGGCCTTATTCAACATTTCGGCCATATTCTTAGCTGTAAAACCCAACATACCTGACTGTATCTGATAGGCTAAGCCTTCCTTGTACAGGGCCATCTTTCTTCCTTATGCTTTCATCAGCTCAGGGTAGAATCTCCCCAACTCGTTAAACTTGTTGGTGTAATGTGATACTGTTGAAATAGTGTCCTAAACCCAATCGGGTTGGACCGGATCCGACCGGGTCGGATCATTCCTACTATTTCTTTATGTTTATACATATATTAAATGGATTTTATGTTGTCATATATATGTTCTTTTAAAGAACCAATTATGAATTGTTATATGATAGCGTCCTTAGAATTAAACTGTGATAGAGAAACCATGATAGGCGATTATGGTTGATGAGATCTCTAATCACTTTAATAAGTTTGATACTTAAATGTCTCTAGGCTGATGTACTATTAAACAGGACATTGATAGTATAAACAGACTAGCACGTATTAGATGTCTTCTGCCTTTAAGGGCAGAGATAGATCTCGTCTATCGAATTGTAGAGACACTTGGACTGTACGTGGACGTGTATTAGAGAATGCGTACGTTGGACTGACCCACTTACACGGATAAGTGTCACACTATGTGACAGTTGTGTAATTATCCTTTTGACCGGAGTCTTCATGGCATCACGGTGTGGATTGTCATACTTTGACACTATTGAGGTTTCCCCTAGCCACGGGGCGATCATGCGGTAGTGATTGAGTATGATCCTGAAGCATGCGGAGTATACATGATTAGTCGTCCGGGAATCGCGTATCCTATGATTGGGATCGAATATCCAAAATGGACTTCTTATAAGGAATGTCTAGCTCTCGTGAATCCTTGCAAAGTGGGAGTAAATGAGTTACTTCGAGAGAGCATGATATCCAGATTATAAGATACGGTCGTTGATGTTTTGACACTCGACTAACGACCGTATGGATATTATTACAGCGATAGGATTGTAAGTTACACGGTAACTATTTCACATGAAAGGTAGTAGTCATTGCATTTGACTCTTCCGATGATTGGGGGTCACGGTGTGTTGCTAGACGCTATCCCGTGATCGTTAGGCATGAAGGGCATTTTCGTAATTTGCACTTTGTGTCTACGGCCAACATATTCGGAAGCCTATCGGGTCACACACATAAGAACATCTAGCCGGATTAAAATGTGGTTATAGATGATAACCAAATAAGGAAAGTTTATCTCGAGACTATAAAGGTTATAGTGGTAAATTAATATGGTGGTATTTATTTATTATGAATGAATAAAATACAAGATATTAATTATATTAATTAAAGAATATTCCGGAAGCCAATTTGTTGGTCAAAGGGGCACCACATTTAATGCACTTGGATTGTGCGATTTAATTAATAGTATTACCAAATATTAATATAAGATATTAATATATATATATATATATATATATATATATATATATATATATATATATATATATATATATATATATATATATATATATATATATATATCCAACTTGTGTGCGTGTGTGCATGTTGGTGATGCATGCGCATATTTGTGGAATATATAGTAATAGATTTTTATATGTGTAATATATATGTGATATATACACATATGTAAATTGATTTATGGTAATAAAATAAAGATAGTCAATATTAGATATTGACAATATCTTGGGAATATTCAATATAAGATATTGACAATATCCTAGATTTATTTAATATGAGATATTATAATAAATGAGATAAATCAATCAATTATATTTTCCTTATTTTATTGGGAAAATGTTTTCTTCTCCTCCACTCTAGAAGATGGCGCCACCTACACTATAAATAAGAGGTGGGTGTCAAGCTCTTTTATACAACACAATTCCAAGAACTAATAGTTCTTGAGTAAAATTAGAGAGCATCCTATAGAGAGTTGGAGAGAGGGGAAAAGGGCCGGTCTAGCAACCGGAGTTTTCCAATAGCAATCCATGATGGCATTCCGGCGGGCAGTTCGTGTGGACTATCGGTAGAGGCCGAACACTTGGGCGGCTCTATGCAGAACTACTCTCCTTAGACGGTCAAAGCGTCGATCTTTTAGATCAACCAAGGTAATCATCGTCTACTACTTGTTTGTTTATTGCTTAAACGAAGTCGATCTTGGGACGATAGGAAATAAATTTTTGAATTCCGCTGCGTTCCCGCGTAGATTTCCTAACAGATACTGTCATGTAATTACCTTGCTTAAGCTTTAGAAACTGACTTGCCATGTCTGTCTGCACTGTTTCTGGAAAATACTCATTATAAAACATGGCCTTAAAAAGCTTTCCCAGTCTGTCACTTTCCCATTGCTACTCTGTATAGCGTCAATCCAAGCTTCAGCTGCCCCTAAAAGGAAACTAACAGCTAACTGGGCCATCTCTGATTCAGGAATATGTATATTCCTGCAAGCCTTCTCGAAGCCTCTTAACCATTCTTCAGCCTTTGAATGCTCGACATTCCTAAAGAAGTCTTGAACTCTGTTTCTTCTCAACCTCGTATTCCAGTCAATTGGTGGTGCTTGCTCGAAAACCGGCCTAATTGGTGGGGCTGGCGAATAAACTGGAGGGTATCCAAAAGGTATCTCTTGCTGCTGGTACTGGTGTTGGTGGAAACCGTAGGGTGGGTAACCAAAGCCTTGATGATGGTCAAAACGGGGTGAAGGTGGTACAGTAGGTCGAGGAGTGTGACCCACTGGAGGAGGGTAAAATGTCTGATGCTGCTGATGATGGAAAACTGGTGGCGAGGGGTGGCTCACCGGTGGAGGGTAAACACTCACTGGAGGTGGATAAATACTAGTTGCTGGGGGTACGTAGACTGGTGGAATGTCTCCCACTACAGTGACTCGTATAGGTGCTGTTAACGGTGATTTTTATGGTTTATATGACTTTATTTCGTAACAATTTCCTTCGTGTTTTACTAATTTTTATAGAAAATTAAGTGTTTAAATGAAATATTGAAAGAATGGGTGTGGAAGATATTAAAATGCAAAATCGAGCTATTTACGTGATTTTATGAGTATTTTTCTATCAATATATATGGTTCTACATTTTGCATGCTTCTATCACCTTGTAGGTACATTTATACGGCATGGAAGGAGTTAAAATGATGTTTAATTGAAGATTAAATGGAAGGAAGAAGAAGCAAATCAATTCAGGGAAGAGAGATTTTACCTGGACGAGCGTTCAAAAATGCATGGGACGGGCGTCTTGTCCAGCTCGGCTCGACTCGAAGAAATTTACTTAAAGTGAACGAGCGTCCAACCAATCAGATTTGCGTTCAGAAGATCAGAAGGGATAGACTTGGAATTATCTTTATTTCTATTTTATTAGGGTTTAAGCTTTTCTAATAATTACCTTAAGTCGGCTAGAACAAGTATAAAAGGAGCAGGCATTCGACAGAACAACAGAGAACTTACCTGGAGACGAACACAGCACAGAAACCGAGAAGCCGACCACTCGGTCGACCGAGCCATTTTTTTTTTATTTATTTATTTATTTTGTTTGTTCGATCTGGAGATGAGCTGAGCAAGTCCTGAACAAGCATGTGAAACCGATCGTGCAGCGTTTTGATTTCGAATCTTGGATGTTTTGTGAGTTTTATTAAAGCTTGTATCTTTATTATGCTTTTATATTGATTATGCAATTATATCGATGGATTGTTGCTTATTGATGTTTAACGTTGATGAGAATCGTTGTTAGACCTAGATCACCGTAGTAAAGATTAGATTTTTAACCTTGAAATAACGAGAGTTGCTAGGTTAAATTTCTAGGTTGCTAGATTGAGAAATCTTACACCTTTGTTACGGAAGCGTTAATGTTTAAGATCGAGAGATGAGAGATTAATAGGCGAATTATCTACGAGAGTAGGAATTCATACCTTTGATAGGTGAACCACATCTTTATTAAAGCTTCACTAAACGACCTAGGGTAGAAATTGAGAGTTGCGAGATAGGTGGATCATTGCTTGTTCCCCGTTAGAATTAATTGAAATTATCTTGTGCCTTGTTCATCGTTGTGATCTTTGAATTTTATTTTCGTTTATTTAGGTTTCGCAACTATATTTCCTGGCTTTGGACTGACAATCCTCTGTCCAGTTTATCTTTTCGTTCTATTATATTAGGTTTAATAATAATAGTATCAACTTAGGAAAATTAATGAACTAGATACCCCGATTCCCTGTGATCGACTCCGGTATTAATCGATGTACTACGATCCCTACACTTGGGGAATACCGGATTTATAAATATTTATTACTTGTTGTTTTGTTAGATAAAATCCGTGACAAGTTTTTGGTGCTTCTCCTGGATCTCCATAGATGTAGTTATACCTCGGTGGAGGGTAGCTCACTGGTGGCGGTACTAAACCCGCTGGAACATCACTTATCAATGAAAACTGAACCGAACTTCCCACATGCCATTGTGGGCGTTGCTCCTGATGAGGTCGCGGTGACAAGCCCCGCTGAGATCGTGGTGTAGGGGTTGCAGTATGAGGGGGTGGAGTGGGGCTCGGATGTGGTGAAGGATTCTGCCTCACAAAACCGCCCCTAACAACTGGTGTAGGACTCTCTCGTCGAACTCCTGACGCTTCAGCACCCGCTCCAGTTCTCGTGAACACCATCCCGATGATCAAAGAAAACTAGAACGTTACTAACAGATCTAAAGGAAACTTATCTTAAAAGAAGGGAAGCCTAAAAAACGCTTTTCTCTGATACCAACTGTAACGCCCCGTTCCCGGACACCGAGTCCTTATCCGGAAATCGAAACGTTCGGCACGCATAATATTAAATAAATAATATTACACGTAAGCCTCTACTACGTCGTATCAAATAAAAGCAAACGGAAGCTAAAAGACTCGGGTAAATTTTTTTCAAATAGCCAAGAATAGAAATAAAGAACTAAAGAGGAAATGTAATATTATAACATCTGAAACGAAACCAACGAATCCAAAATGTACGAATCCCAAAGTACTAGAAGTAACTACAGAATCCGATAATAATCCAAGTCTATGACATAAATGTAAATAATTAGATAATAAACAAGGTCTTCAAGTCCGTCGTCATCAAAGTCTTCCTCGAACTCTTCATTTACTTGTTCGTCTTCTCTCCCCCAAACACATAAATAAACATGCATTTGAGGTAAGTACATTGTACAAAGTAAGTGGTAGAAGCTACAATACAATTAAGGTTATTATTTAAGATGTTATCTTAGTGAGACCGACTCAATTTAGGGTTCATTCCATGCCCATCGACACGTCATGACTAAACATTTCTAGCTTAGCTTATATTTGTTACATCATTACTCAAGGACACAATGCATGGTGAAAATTCCAACTACGGTGATTAGCACCGGTAGTCCCGGGATCTCCCCGGTATGCATATACGTTCGATGGATTTCCTCCACTACCCTTCAGCCTTTTGAGCCAGTAGCATTGTCCACCTTTTATAAACGTATCACATCGCCGATTTGAATCAGTGTCTAACCAAGAATAGATGACGTTTTAACTTTTACTACACTTATGTAATTATTAATGTGAATAACTAGTCAGCTAAGTGTTTTCAGAATAATACTCATCTTATCAGCTCTATTCGCTCACTTAGACAACTAGACATCGCATCCTATCAATTACACAGACATTGATGAACCCTAGTTCATCAAAGCACAAGCCCTTCCATGCCCTTCCGACGGATCCAAACTTCAACTCCCTTTAAGAGTACATTCGGTGTTTTAACTGAACGAATCAGAAACTCAATTGGGGCTTGCTCATATTTAATTAATGTTAACATATCAGGATTTAGGGTTTAAAACAATGAAAACACGATTATGAAGCTAAAAACCATGCTAAAATGCTAGAATAGTAAAAACAAGGTAAAACAGGCCAGACGCCCGTTTGAAACCCTATGGACGCCCGTCCGTAATCAAACGCCCGTCCACTAAACCCCAGACGCCCGTCCGCCAAAAACGACTACATCTGAATCAAAAATCGATCTCGAACACCCGTCCGCGCCGTGCGGCGCCCGTTTGAGCTACTAGGGGTCTCGGACGCCCGTCGCCCATGCGCACGCCCGTCCGCCCGGGTTTTTCCCAAAACGCTAAAACCTTCACAACTCGATTTCTGAATCGTTTCTAACCTAATTAACATCCATTTCAACTCAGTAAAACGTAGAAAACATATCTAAACGTCTATGATCCTTTGATCAACGAAAAATCACGTCTTTCTTGCATCTACGCGGCATAAATCTTGATCTAAACCTCAATAACAATAATTAGAATTGTAGGAAGAGCCTCTTACCTTTTAAGCATCTAAATCCAAGTCCAAACTCAGAAAAACAGCAGCTAAAACCGTCCCTTTTCTGCAGAAAACATGTGTGATAAATCCAAACTTAGATTAGATTCAATCACACGCTTCTAAACGACAAAAACTACGAATTGCTGAGTTTTAATCCATCAAACTCGAAGAAGAACAAAGCTAGGGTTTAATCATACCTTATCAAGGCTTCAACTTTTTGATGTCTCAACGTTGCTCTCTTCACAACGATTCCGGTGCTCGACTCTGATCTGAAAACCGTCAAGGATTGAATTAACAACTGATGAAAATTCCTCCAGCCCTATTCCCTTGCTCACACACGCAGAGAGTGAACTTGGAGGTGGAAAATCTGATTAAAACTTTAAGGAGCTGATTAGGTTGATTTTCCCTTAAATAGGAAAAAAATCCCATAATTACCTAATTTCAATGTTTTTCCTTAATCGCCCTTATTAAATCAGATTTTCTTCCTTAAATATATACATTTGTATATCTCGAAATTATGTATATAATTATCCAAATTATTAACTCCGAATAAAAGGAACCGAACCCAATATTTCGTTTTCATAAAATGACACGTCTGCCTTTTCCCGAAAATCGAAATATTACACTACGTCTCGTGATATTTTGAGATAATTTATCGCATTCATCATATCAATTTATAATGTCATTAGCATTTTTCTTTTTCTTATAACAATGGAAAAGAAAAGGAACCAAATCCCACGACTATTCCTTGTGGTGCTGGTTATTCCTAACTAATCCCTAAAGAACGTATAATTGTTGTCGAAAAGGTTTATCCAATTATACACATCATCATGTTTTCTTAGTCTCCCGGGCCTCTTCATTATTCATAATGCACATTCTTACTATATAAAATACAATATAATAACAGAAATACATGTCATTGCAACATTCTTATCATTTTTTATTCTATAAGAAATCCTCAACCATGCCTTCCCCTTCCCCTTCCCCTTCCCCCTACCCCGACCTACTCCATCCTAGTCCTAATACAAGAAAAAGGTTGAGCCACAATCCGAAAGGCACATATAACAAATTGTGTTCACTAATTTATATATGAAATTTTTTTTATATACCAAAAAAAAAAAAAAATGGGTGGATGCTAGGCACTCCTTGGTTTTGTCCCTACGGAAGGCTTTCTCTCACAGCCCCGTTCATAAAGCTTCGTGAGACGTGAATGATGTAAATCGAATATTATGCTTCAGTGGTCAAGTCTACAAATTAAAGGCTAAGACAAAGTTATCACCACAATACATTCCTTCTTTTACCAGTTATGCCCCTAACGTAATAAATTGGGCATTGTTAATAACACCACACCCAATATACTCGGGCACCACACATGTGTAAAATTCAACTTTTTAGGGGTCAAAATGTGTTATTTCGACTCCTATGAAGAAATTGAAACAATTCGATCATGTTCTTCATATAAACATGAAGAACACTCAAGAACAATTTTGAAATGAATAAAAGCAGGAAAAGTAAAAACAGAAAAATTAAACTTGCAATTTTATTGATTCTCAAAAGTTGAGTTTACATACATGTATCTACTAGTATATATAGGTATATGGACTAGCTTGAGTACATAGAAAGCGGTTACAACTAACTTAATTAGCTACAACCACTTCCAACCGTTTTCGGTTGAAAGTGTTTGATAAAATGCCTAAGAGAAATCTTCACTTCGTTGTTCTTCTTGCTTGTTGTTTCGTTGTTGTTGTTTAACTTGTTCGTTGTCGTGTCTATATTACTCATTTCACCCCCCCTCAAGACGGACTAGGAAGGGAGAAAATGTTGGAAATGGACAGCTTACTCAATATGTGTTTGAAGATAGGGCCATCTAATGGTTTTGTTAGAATATCTGCAAGTTGATTAGTTGTGGAAACAGATAGGAGTTTGACTAGTCCGGATCGAACCTTTTCTCTTACCACATGACAGTCAATTTCTATATGCTTTGTCCTCTCATGAAAAACTGGATTGTGAGCTATGTGTATAGCACTTTCATTATCACAGAACATAGGAATTGGTGTAGACATTGAAACCTGTAAATCCTGAAGAATGTATAACAGCCACTGTAATTCACATACCCCTAGTGCCATTGCTCTGTATTCAACTTCTGATGAACTTCTACTGACAGTAGGTTGTTTCTTGGACTTCCAAGAAACAAGGGCAGATCCCATAAACATACAATACCCTGTTATTGACCTCCTAGTATCATGACATCCTCCCCAATCAGAGTCAGTAAAAGCCGTTAATTTGAGATCATTTGTACTAGGAAAGAAAAGACCTTGGTTTGTCTTTGCTTTAATGTACCTTAAGAGTACGTTAGCGACTTGTAGATGATTTGTAGTAGGAGCAGCTAAAAACTGGCTTAATTGATGGACAGCAAAAGAAATATCTGGTCTTGAAATGGTGAGATATAGTAGCTTTCCAACCAGGCTTCTATACATTGTGTTGTCTGGTAACAACTCAGAATCACCATTGTGTAGATGTGCTTTACTTTGCATAGGTGTTTTGGCAGGTTTACAGCCTGCAAAACCATACTCTTGCAATAGATTCATTGCATACTTTCTTTGGCAGACAGAAATACCCTTGTGTGATCTTGCTACTTCTAGGCCTAGGAAATACTTGAGTTCTCCCAGATCTTTTATTTGAAACAGATCATGTAAGTAGGATTTGAGTTCAGTGATCAGATTCATGTCATTGCTAGCTAGAACAATATCATCAACATAGACTAAAGCTGTAATGAATGAAGCATCAGTTTGTTTGGTAAATAAACTGTAGTCATGTCTGGATTGCTTGTATCCCAGATTCTTCAAAGCTTCTGTTAATTTGCAATTCCATTGCCTACTTTCCTGCTTGAGTCCATAAAGGGACTTGATAAGTTTGCAAACTTTCCCTTTTGGAGCTTCAAAACCTTGTGGAAGCCTCATATAAACCTCTTCTGTTAAATCACCATGCAAAAATGCATTGTTGACATCAAGTTGATGTAAGTATTAACCTTTTGCAGCTGCTATAGCAAGTAATACTCTGACTATGTTCATTTTTGCTACTGGGGAAAAGGTTTCCTCATAATCTATGCCATATGTTTGTGTATATCCTTTAGCAACTAACCTTGCTTTGTATCTTTCAATTGAACCATCAGCCTTATATTTGACCTTGTATACCCATTTACAGCCTATTGGCTTCTTTCCTGGAGGTAAATCAACAATCTGCCATGTATTTGTACTGACTAATGCATCTATCTCCTTTTGCATAGCCTCTTGCCATTCTTTGTGTTGTATAGCTTGATTATATGTTGAAGGTTCTGTTACTTTATCTACTGCCATGACAAATGACTTGTAGCTGTCTGAAATATTATGAAGATTGGTAGCAGAACTCAAAGGATGAGGAGTTGTATGAGTTGCCTGATTGCAAATGTATTCTTGTAGGAATGAAGGAGGTTTTTTTGTCTCTACTAGATCTCCTGACATTGGCTTGCTGTTGCTGATGATGAGGGCTTGAAGGTGCAGAAGAATCTTCTTGAGATTGTAAATTATCATCTGCTGAGCCCTGTCTGGAATCACCTGCTGAAGCCTGTCTGGAATCATCTTCTGGACTTTCATCAGCATGAGTTATTACTGGAGGTGCAGAATTTTGAGAAAAGAAATAGTCATTAGACATAGATGGTATAGGAAAGGACCATGTGGTCTGTGACTGTGTATTCTGTAGATGAATATATGGAAAATGATGTTCATGAAATACAACATTTCTGGAAACAAACACTTCCTGTGTAGACACATCTATCAGTGTGTATCCTTTTTGATGATCAGCATGTCCTAGATTAGCACATGTCCTTGCCCTGGCATCAAATTTAGTTCTGGCAACAGGTAATGTAGATGAAAAAACCAAACGACCAAACACCCTTAACATCATAATCAGGTTGTCTATTGTGAAGAATAAGAAAAGGGCTTTTGTTTTCAATAATGGGAGAAGGTAACATGTTGATGAGTTTGACTGCATGTAGAACACAATATCCCCACAAATTAATAGGCAATCCAGACTGAAATTTAAGAGCTCTAGCAACATTCATGATATGTTGATGTTTCCTCTCCACAACACCATTTTGTTGTGGAGTATCAACACAACTTGTTCTTGAATAATGCCTTTGGCATTGTAAAACTCATAATATTTAAACTCTTGACCATTATCAGATCTAATGGTCTTGATGGACTTTTGAAAGTGAGTAAACACATACTGATAGAATGCAGAAATGACATTCCTTACTTCATCTTTAGATCTCAAAAGGTATATCCAAGTATATCTACTAAAATCATCAACTATTGTTAAAAAATATGACTGACCATGGATTGTTTGGTGTCTATAGAGACCCCAAATATCCATGTGTACTAAATCAAATATAGATTCAACAACAGAACTACTCAAAAGAAAAGGCAACTTCTTCTGTTTTGCAAGAGGACACACATAACAAACAGAACCTTTTGGTTTTTGAATCTTATTACATGTACTATGCAAAAATTGAATTCTACTACTAGACAAATGTCCTAGTCTATAGTGCCATAACATGTCATCTTCTATTTTGTTGGATAAAGGAGACTGAGAACAAGTAGTAGACAACACAGTGGAAGCAGAACAATCAGCATGCCGTACATATAGTCCTTTGTCTTTCTTAGCTGATCCAATCATCTTCCCACTGGACTTGTCCTGCATTAAACATTTGTCAGAAACAAAAGTGATAGAAACATTTGAGTTATTAGTCAATCTAGTAATAGATATTAGATTGTACTTGAATCCTGGTACACATAAACAGGAGACAGAATTAGACTATCATTTAATCTAACTTTTCCTATAAAAGTGATAGGAATATGTTCACCATTAGGCAATGTGACATATAAGCCTTTAACATGTTGTTTAGCAAAACACAAGTTACTATCAAAGACAATATGGTCTGTGGCACCTGAATCCACAATCCAACAATGAGTAGACAGACCTTGAGTCTCAGTAAGATCTGGTTTGAAGTTTGTAGTGAATGCAGTGACTTGGTTCACCATAGGTTGAATTGGATACCTTTTATTCCCCTCCATGAGTTTCATTAACTGTGCTACTTGATCTTGTAGATGACTTATTTGATTTTGCTGATCTGGATTTGTGACAGAATCTTGTATGAAATCCTGACCACCCTCTTGATTAACCATATTTACTCTTGGTTTTGGCTTCCAACCTGGTGGAAAACCATGCTTCTTGTAGCACTTATCAACAGTGTGACCATTATATCCACAAAAAGAACATTCTACTTTCTTGTTGCTGTTATTTACTCTGTTATTTCCTGAATTTGCAGTCTGGCCTTGATATCTTTGTTGACTAGCAGCTGGTTGATAGCCTGTCATGTTCTGATTTTGCACTTGATTAACAAAAGCTATGGCATCTGACCCTTGTGGATGACCTAATGCATATTCTACTTGTCTTTCAAATTTGATAGCCATGGCAAATGCCTGTTTTAGACTAGGAAAAGGAGTCATCAAATAAGCTGTGATCCGACGGTGCAAAAGCTCGTCATTGAGACCTTTCATGAATCTGATAACATGATCAGCTTCTATGAAACTAACCATTTTAGCACTGATATTACAAGCACAAAGATGGCCACAATCACAATGAGGAACAGGTTTCAAAACTTTTATCTCATCCCACTTGGTTTTAAGCTTTGTAAAATAAGTTGTAACTGACATTGAACCCTGTTTAATCAGATTTACTTCTTCAACCAAATCTGACACCCTGAAATAATCTATATTTGAAAATCTGTCTTCCAATTCTAACCACATATCTCTAGAAAATCTAATCCACATAACACTTTAAGCTATATCAAGAATAACAGATTTGATAATCCAAGTAAGGACAGTGGTATTACATTGGCTCCAAATTCTATACATCTCACCACTCATGTCAGGTTTCTTGATCGTTCCATCAATGAATCCTAATTTGTTTTTAGTTTCCAACATCATAGTCATAGATCGAGCCCAGGAATGATAATTTCTAGCATCAAGAGGTGGGGAAACCAAGGGAATCGAAGGATTTTCACTAGGATGAATATAAAACTGACTGGAGGTACTTACCACAAGTCCAGTACCTTCAAGACTTGCACCATCAGTCCTCTGACTTGTTGTTGATTGATTTGCCATAACAAGAACAGAATAAAATCGACAAGAAATGTAGCAGAACGCTCTCAAGCTTCTGGAAACAAGAAGAACTCCAGGCAGAATACTCTCAAGATTCTGGAAATCTGGAACAATCTTCAAAAAAAACTCAGAAATGATTTGCGATTCTCTCAAGAATCACTTGCAAAGCTGCACGAACGGAAGTTATTGCTCTGATACCATGAAGAAATTGAAACAATTCGATCATGTTCTTCATATAAACATGAAGAACACTCAAGAACAATTTTGAAATGAATAAAAGTGGGAAAAGTAAAAACAGAAAAATTAAACTTGCAATTTTATTGATTCTCAAAAGTTGAGTTTACATACATGTATCTACTAGTATATATAGGTATATGGACTAGCTTGAGTACATAGAAAGCGGTTATAACTAACTTAATTAGCTACAACCACTTCCAACCGTTTTCGGTTGAAAGTGTTTGATAAAATGCCTAAAAGAAATCTTCACTTCAGTTGTTGCTGCTGCTTGCTGTTTCTGTTGTTGCTGCTGCTTGTTGTTGATGTGTCTATATTACTCATTTCATCCTAAAAAATCGAATTTTACACAAGTGTGGTGTCCGAGTATATTGGATGTGGTATCATTAGCAATGCCCAATAAATTTCCTCAACTATGCCCCCATCTCAAAACTAACCACCACCCCCCTCCCCCCCACCCCCCTACACACACTACACCATCACAATCCCTATCCTACTCCACACCAGGCCACCAACCCATAAAAAAACAATAAAGAGGAGAAATACATGGTTTTCATGCTTTAATGGTAAGAAGAAGAAGAAAAAAAAGGTGGCTAGGCGTCACTCACATTTCGTGAATGAAAAGCAACGACGCACACTGTCCATTTACTTGTTACTTTTGTTCATCAACTTGTACATTTCATCCATACCGTAATACCACACACACACTCTGACAGTTCCAATAATTCCAAAGAATCAATTCTTTCAATTTTTTCCATTACAAATATACTACAAATCCCAAAGATTTGAATCAACTTTTATCCTTATGTATCAAGAACAAAATTTTTTTTTTTTTTTTTTGGGGTCTTAAGATCAAGTAAATGATGATATCATGAAATTACTAAAACAACTACGACATAAAAACTTTTGTCTTTTATCTCAGTAATGGCAATCCACTAAAGCAGAGGAGGCAGTAGCTTGAAACTGGAACTTCAAATCCCGGTGATCGTCTTCCGGCGCCGGCAGGTTTAGATCCAACTGAAAAACCCTTCTGGGCTTCTCTGTATCAACAGCAATGTTTGTATTACTAATAACTTTAGCAGCATTTGCAGAATTTCTATGGCGTCTCATGTGACCACCCAAAGCTTGCCCTGATGAAAACTCTGACCCACAAAAAGAACACTCGTGAATCTTAGCCTGCTGGTTTCCAACTGTAACTTTCTGGGATAATTTAATTGTGAATTCTGGGCTAATATTATCATCACTGAGCTTTTTGAACTTTCCACCAATTTCCTCTTCTTCTTCTTCTTCAAGATTTTGGCTTGAAGTTGTAAAGATTGCTTTTTTATCTTCTTGTACAGTGATTTTGGGCCTTTTGTGACTTGCCCTGTGCCCACCAAGTGCTTGAAATGATGGGAAATTTCTGTTACATGTTTTGCACTCATACACAAACAACCCACCCTTCATTTCTGTTCTTGAATCATCAGAAACCACTTCATTGAATCTCTTTTTGGCCAATTTCACTTCCTCTTGTCTTATGCAACCACCACTTTGTGCTAAATACATCAAGCAATTAGCCATAATTTCATCTTCAATTGTGGACTCAGTTGTTTCATTGCTATGATCATCATCACTACACATAGTAAAAGATGGAGGAGCATTAGAAATCAAGCCACTACTTCCTTCACCACTAACCGTAACCGACCGGCTGACCGGAGAAGGTGGCCGTGGGCGCTTAGTACGGTGGCCTTTGATGATGATCATGTGATCGTTGCAACCGGAGAAATCATCCATTGAATCAAATTCCATTTGGAGGAGTAAAGTAGAAGAAAGTTTTGGAGAGAAATTTAAATGGAAAAAAAATGGAAAGAAGATGGAGGGGGAGTAAGTAACTGAGAAAGTTAAGTAAAGAGTGGAAAAGGGGAGAGAATAGAGAGATGGAGTGACAGTGTGGAGTATTGTTTGTTTGGTATATATATATATAGTGAATGCAAAGGAAGTGTGTTTGGAGTCAAAACCAACCCTCCCTGTCCCTGAACAGCTTTCTGGTACACCTTATACCCACCAATCTCACTTGAGTTTCCAACTTAAAAGTGGTGTTTCTCTATTTATATATATACATCCATATTATTATATAATGCACCCACGTCAAATATTCTTATTCAAATTATTATGAATTATTCTTCTCAAAAAAAAAATCATTATGAATTATTGATTATATACTGTGAAGAAAAAAAAAAGAATAATATGATGCATCAAACTCACTTTACAAACTCTTATGGCATGTTTGTTTCGCAGAATTAGAATGAAGTTAAATCAAGTGAATAGAATAAAATAGAACAAGATTAATTCATTTTATTACTGCGTTTGAAACGTAAAAAAAATTTGAATGAATGAAATTCAATAATATGTGACACGCCTAGTGATGGGTAAGGCATGGTGGAGGAGTAAGGTAGGGTAGGGTACGTGGTGGAGTAGTGTGGAAGGGGTAGGGTTAGGCAATGTGGTAGGTGTGGGCAGTGGCAGATCCAGAAAATGTTTCCAGTTGGGTCATTGGACTGTTAAACTACATTTTTTATTCAAAAATTTGTTACAGTGGAATCATCGGAGCCTAATATTTTTTACCACCAAAACGATACTTTTTTTTTTCTTTTTTTTTAGCCCCTCAAAAAACAAAAAAAAAACGATATTTTTTAACATTAAAACTATATCATTATAATACTTAAAAAAAATTCCGGATCTCAGTGGGGTCACGTGACCCCACCTTGATACACATACATCCGCCACTAGGTGGGGTGCTACCCCACCACCCACCTTACTCCACCACCTCCCCTACACTACTCATCCTTCCTTACCTAACACTCACCACACCGCGCCTTACATCTTTACCTACCCTATCTCACCACCCATCCGATTCTACCTTACCGCACCACCATACCCTACCCTACTACGTCCACCCTACCATACTTAAACTTACACCACCACCTACCCAACCCTACCTCACCCATCTTACCCTTGCCTAAACCTGACCCCACCCCACTCACCCTCTTACCCACCCATGTTACCCCATAACTTCACCTCACCCACCTCACCTTACTCTACAACCCTATCCCACCACACCTCTCCTCACCCTTCAACACCTACGCCTTACCACCCTACCTCTTCACCTACCCTACCCTACATCACCACCTCAATCATCCCCTCCTTACCCTACCTACCACCCCAACCCTACCTCATCCATGCATCCACTTTAGTATATTCCCACCCTACCATACCACCTATTGTGTCATGCCTCTTTTCACCACCTATCCTTCTCTGCCCTTCCCCACCACCTGACTTTACCCTACCTTACCCCACCCTACCACTCACCCACATTTGCTTACCAAACCCGACCTACCTAATCTTACCCACCTTGCCTTACCCATCACACATCATCGTCGCCACAACTTCTCGTAACCAACCACCCCACCATCCTTACCCTTACCATTACTCTCCCTGCTATCACCACTCACCTCGCCACCTACACCACTACCACAAGCCAACATCCACTACCTGTCTCATCGGTATCATCTAACACACATTATCACCCACCGTGTTACATATTATGTCATGTTGAATCCCGTTAATTATGTTTTATTGTGTTAAATGAAAGAGTAAGATTGCGTTGTTTTATTATATCACGTATCAAACGCAGGGGCGGATGTACCTTTTGTTAAGGGGGACCATTCGCCCCTCTCGGATCCGAAAAATACACTATTATGTATGTTATGTATTTTTTTTTGCCCCCCCTAAAAATTTACGGTCGCCTATAGTATCGTCCCCTCTCACCCGGAATCATGCGTCCGCCCCTGATCAAACGGGGACATAGGCCACGATGTCGAAATTGTGTGTTTGGATGTTGCATTATTCCTCACTTCAAAGGCATCTTACTACTTTAAGAAATATGCTACGCTTGCTTCCACTCTCAGTCTAGCTTATAGTTTGATGGTAGCTTTCTTTACTTAAAGTAGGTTGAGAGTAGGTTCATGAGTATATACCTTACTTTTTACATACATTATCAAAATAGCAACCATCTTCTATGTAGAATTGTAGATCTAATGATCATGTTGACGCCTATTAATTAATATGTAATCATTGATCAATCAATATCAGTTTATAGGCTTAATCACTGGCCTTTTACTTTCTTTAACGCTCATATGGTTTATGTACGATAAAAAAAATTTGGTACCCAATGATGTAATCTCTAATTCTTTCTTTCGTCAACACTCTTGTAGTGTTTGAAAACTAAAGAGAGGGAGAGGGAGAGGGAGAGGGAGAGAGAGAGAGAGAGAGAGAGAGAGAGAGAGAGAGAGAGAGTGTGTGTGTGTGTGTGTGTGTGTTTGCAGAAAATTCGAAACCCCCCCCCCCCCTCCCCCCTCCCCAGATAGATGAAGAAGACTCATAAAGAAACTCAAAAAACACAATGTTGTTTGGTTTCCCTACCAAAAGTACACACATGTTTGCAGACAATTCGAAACTCCCCCAGATAGATGAAGAAGATTCATAAAGAAACTCAGAAACACAATATTGTTAAGCTTCACTACCAAAGGTACATACATAATAAATAACCTTTTTTATTTTTTATACCACTGCTGCTTCTTTATTTTCAAAGAATCTGAAGACATTATCCATAAACATAGGGGTATCCTCAAATATTCCTCTCCAACAAGTAGATACAACACATCAAACACAAGATTCCCAAATGCTCTCTCTCTCTCTTCCTTCATACATCTGCAACAAACAATACACTCTAAAACGCAACTTTGGAACATGTAATAACTTGCCTCTGCTTTACTGGTCTCTGAAATATTGCCTCATATCGGAGTCAAACCAACAACACCTGCATGTCGTGATGGATAACAAACCAGTCATTTCAACCAGCAAAACATCAGCAAAATGACCCAGCTGCAGGTCATTTGTTTAGTAACTGGATTTTCTGTTTAAAACACAAAACCATGCCATATCCAACTCCTAAATAATCCAGCAGTATCACTTTCACTCTTCAGGTGCAAAATGATTCTATATGCATCTTCAGTAAAATTATGGGGTAAACAAACTAATTTGTCATGTTAAATTATTGAGCTATGATATATTTTTAGCCAGCTATGAAACTATACACAGAGGTACCTTCTAATTCTAATACCATACAACTATTGTACATGTAATATAAAGACTAAAAAATCACTATATTTGCAAAACATCGTTTTTCGAAGAGGAAACAGATGAATACTTCCCCATTTCTAGATCAGGCAAGTAAAGAGGGCGACAGCCAGGTTTAGCAATTATAAACCACAAAGATCTTATGATAAATGTGAAGGTACTCATGTGCAGAAGAAGGCTTTACATGATGTTGATCCCATTTTTTAGCAATAGATTCACGGAGGTGCAAATAAATACTAGAATTATGTATCACCGTTGCATAAATGTCTATGCTCAAAGAAAGAGGAAGATAGAGTAACTAGTAAGCCAATGGCAAATAGACATCCTCTTCACACCCATAAATATTATACTTTCATTCTTTTTGTGCAACCTTAGTTTACCATCAATTCATTCTAAAGTATACTGATGGTTAACCCTCTAGAGAGCACCTCCTTGCACATCAACCTCCTACTGTAACAAGTTAATATCAATAAACTGAGTCAAATCTGTATGCATTATTAGACTGAGATCTTGAGCAAGATTCAACTAAACTTTATTAGCGAGAAAACTTCCCTTCCAACTAAGACATGCAGCAAAATGTACACACACTCGCAAAGCATCAGAGTAAGGGATATTCAGCATACCGCAAGCCAATCTTCCACCAGCATTGCCAGTAGTGAGACTTAGTTCATGACCACCTGAAATAAAGAATCACAGAATCCAAGTTAAAATCTAAATGACAGTAGAATACCAAGTATGTAAACACTTGCAATTGCTTGATCCATACACCTGAGAATTATTATTATAAACCAAATCTAGTCCAAAGCACATGTAAACAGTATACCTAAAACTAGCCAGAACCAATGACTTACCCTTTCCAAGATCATCCTCAAGCTCGTGAACCACAAAAGCTCTCCCAACAACAGAGTGTGGACCAGTCAGAGATATCTGCACATTGAAGGCAAATAAGGGGAAACTCATGGTTAAAACCTAGCCAAAAGAAAAAGGTACACCATCGTAGCTGCATAAATTAAAAGAGTACAACCTGACTGTCCACAATTGTTGCCTCAGCCACACCTACAAAGCATCACAGTAAGGCACATGAAACCATATACTTCCCAACTAAATACGCAACTTCAAACAAGTTATCACTATCTACTGAATTGAAAAAAAAGATCAATATTGAGTTCACTAAAAGTACCCTCGGCATTAGCAACTATGTTTCCCAGGTCACCCGCATGGCGTATTTCATCTCCAGGAGCTCCATGTGTCAATCCCTTGGGATTAAAATGTGCCCCTAGATACAAGAACCGAACGACAATGTCACAAAGTCATAAGACTCATAACATCCTCAAATCACATTGACATAGTTAACAAAAAAACTAGACAGACAAAGCAATAAGCTCAAAGAAGCAACATCAAAATCAAACCTGTTGAAATACACCCATTGGTTGTATCACCATATTCATGCTATCATAGACCGAAAACACAAAACCATATCAGAAACCTTTTTGCACTCAACGCCTAACATAAGAAATGAGCAAAAACAATTCCCAAACAAGAAATATTGTTATAAAAACTCACCAAATGAAACCCGTGTTTCCCAGGAGCAAGCCCAGCCACTCGAACACTCACAGTCGTCGGACCTTCAAATTCAAACCCACGAAGTAAATTAGCAAATTCATAAAACTAAAATTACTTTATGCGAAGTCAGCTATTGATTCGGCATAAATTTTCAAATCAAAATGAGCTACTATCATCTATTATAACGAGTAAACCAATCACTTCCAGCATAATTGACATCAGGGGAGTTTCTAGCCTACAATAATTCTAAATGTTGACCATAGATTATGTGAGTAATGCATCATCTCAATGATATGACGGTCAAATGCAAAGTTGTACTGATTGTGTGACAAAAGAAATGCACAAAATAACAATGACAATGATAATAATTATAATTGAAGACATTAAGGGGAGAGGGATTAAGACCTTCGTCATCCTGGGTGAGGGTGACAACGCCTTCAACACTGGAGCTTCCTTTAAGGACAGCGACGGCTTTTTTGGTAGCGGCAACAACAGTAAGGGGTTTAGGGGTAGAAGCAGCAAGAGCTGATGATAGAGATTGAAATTGGGTGGTGTATTTAACAGAAACGCCGTGAAATGAGGAGTGAAGAGGCAAAGAGATAGAAGAGGAATTGAAGGTAAGAGGAGAGAAGAGGGTTTGGTGGTGGACGGCGGCTGCAGTAGCGGCGGCGTTGATGGAGAGGATAGTATGCGCTGCCATTGCTGCGAATGCTGCTTGCATCAGATAAGGGGTGGTCGGTGAGTGTGAGGTCAACTGATATGTTATGCTGCTTAAGTTGCAGGATATTCCGTCACTCCCTGATTTGAGAATATCTAGGGAGTTCATCGGTAGACGTTACGTTGAAAGAGCTCTTGGCTAGGTCATACTATTGAGTAAGAGTCACATTATGTATGCACGATACAGCTCAAACTCCGAATTAATCGGACCAGTGGGTTACGAATACCGGAGGCTTTAAGCAAAAAGAAATATATATTATTAATTTATTATGAGCATCGATATTCTCCAAATCTTCGATACATTTTATCAGTAAATGAAAAAACATATAAAACGACAACGTTGCTTTTAGGTAATTTACGTATTTTATCCTCATATGTATTAGATGATATCTTTTCACTATTATTATAGCAATGCAAGCACGAATACATACGATGGGATTCAAAACATCATTAGACACCTCCAACTAGGCGAAGACTTTCCTTTTCAGGGGAAATTCTTACATAGAGACTTCCTTACAGAGTGAAACTGTGTGGTCCATATGATGTCACGTAAGCAACTCCCTACAAGGGAGTCCCTACTATAGAATGACCCATTTTTCAGACTTGCTTGAGCTAGATAGAATCCATAAGCCTATGATACATGTGAAAGTGGCAAAGTGCTCTATGTAAAAGCAAATACTAAAGCATGGTAAAAAAATAGAGATTAACCTAGATACCATATATTCCTTCTAGCATCTTGGAAAAACTACTGATGATCATTCCTTATGAGTTTCGAAGAACACCCATGACGATATATGGGTCCACTGGGTCGGATTATTCATAATTGGGCAAGGCCCAGTACAGAAGTTAGACAATAAAGATAAACGGGCCGGCAAGGTAGGACAGCACCATGCGCTGACCGGATTGGCCTTCTGGACAGAATAGTCAGAGGAGCACCACGTCCAATAACATCCAGAGATAACCGACGATAACTTCCCACTATGTAAGGAAGAGAATCACGATCTACAGCTATAAAAGGAACACTCTGAACTACGAGGGGGACTTGATTCCAATTTAATACCTGAATTGGATACGTAGGCAGCACTCTCAAAAGAGTTCACTCCAACTTCATACACAAATCCAATGGTTCTTGTATTATTTCCTAACTTGAATCATTCAATTACCCGATTACAATTTTGAGCAACATCAACCCACAACTGTCACATTTGCCCGGCGGTGGCTACAAGCGGGGAGGTGAAATTATATGATGCATTGATTGTTATCCGAAATAGTTTATTAGCTTTGAATTAATTTTTCTTTTTTGTTTTTTATTATGTTATAGATTGAAATCAAATCAAACCCTTTTACTTGTATCAAAACGATATTTTCTAAAAAACATGACTTCTATATGCCAGGAGATTTAGCTAACAACATTATAGATATTATAGATTTAAGTTTCATGTTCCTGAGCCATCTTTTTACTGACAACTAATAGGAAAGAAAATCTTTCTCCTCGTTTTTTTATATTAAAGATGGCGATCAATCTTGTTCAAACAAAGTGGAAAGAGCAATATTTTACGTCAGATAATCCGGCAATTTTTTTTTTCATGATCAAACATCTACCTTCCAAGTTAACGAAAGATTTATCGCTCAACCAAGTAGCTTGACTCTGTTGGAGATATATGAGGATAAAAGGAAAAATGTTTGATAACATTTTAAAATGATTTTTTGAATCATTTTTGTAACCACTTTGAGAGCCGGTTTCGGTATAACTCTTATATAGATTATCAAGAGTTAGTGATGACTTTGGAAGCTACGTAAGACGTAGTTGAAAATAAGGTTTTGAATCATTCAATTCGGATGTCGGGTGAATGAGAAATTAAGGCTTAAAGTAGGTAGATGAAAAGGTGTGAAAAGGAAGTTGAAAAGACAAACTTCTTAATCCCACATTGGGAAATGTGCTAATATTTCCTCAATATTTAAGTGGTGGAAGTTTTGTTGTTGGTATAATCTCTTAGAAAGGGAGAGAACTCTGAGTGGTTTTAGTGGGCTGAGTGTTTACTAAAAATGCCACATGCGCGCGCGCCGCCTGTGCCTGTGCCATTGCCCTTGGGCTTGGGCTTTGGGGAATGGGCCTTCTGGGCCTGAGGCAGTATTATATTTTTTGGACAAAGTTTATCTAGATATTATCCAAGTCCAATAAATGCAGTTTCAGCCTGATGGTTTAGTTGCCATCAATTCACACACTTCAAGGCTGCTCCTTCCTCCTATATATAGGGTCCTCTCTTGCAATGGGAAGGTACTGAAGCACAACACAAAAATCACTTAAACACTTGCATTTTAGTTGAAGAGATTCTGAAGCACCAAGAGTTCGTTGAGTTCGTGTTCGAAGTACCTCAATTCCCGAACGTGTAATTGGGTTATCCCGGGAGACAAGTGCTAAATCGTGGGTACCGCCGGAGCATAATCGTCTTAAGGACGAGAGATTAGCTCGTCCCTGTTACATATCCTTGTTGTTCTCTTTTCTGTTTTTTCCTTTCTGTTTGTTCGTCAGTCCAGATTATAATAAATTGTTCTTCATCTTTTCTGTTCTTAATTTTTATTTTCGCATTGTAATACTTCGGGTATAACAGACTCAAGTGGTACATGACTTGGGAATGCCTTGGGAAATCGTTGTTTCGGTTCTCCTCTGAGGCGCCATGTTAAAAGAGCTCTTGGTCAGACCTTACCCCCGAGTAAGAATCCGTCTCTGCAGGCACGACCCGACCGAATTCCTGAGTAGTCGGACCAATATGGTTACAGTTGGAAAATGCAAGAAGAGAACTTTAGGATTTCATTATCATTAACATTAGTACCAATACAATGCTCAGCAGCCTTCTGGCTTATATCTTAGACAGTTTGCAGCAAATCCAAGACTAGATTTGTTGTGGATAAAATCTAATAACAAACTAATTAACAGCTATTGGATAAAATCTAATAACAAATGGACAGCTATGATGTTGTCACAGCAACACATTACTTTAACTTAACATCCCCCTTCAAACTCAATGGTGGTGAAACTACATTGAGTTTGCTCCTAAAACTCTGAAACTGTGTGATGGTCAAGGGCTTAGTCAAACAATCAGCAATCTGATCTGTTGAAGGAATATAACTCATATTCAGTTTTTTGCTCAAAATTTCATTTCTCACAAAATGAATATCTATTTCTATATGCTTGGTCCTGGCATGATACACAGGATTCTGAGCTTGAAAAGATGCACTGGTGTTATCACACCAAACAGTAGGTACACCAGCAGATCTGGTCTTCAATTCAGACAGGAGAGAGGAAATCCACTTGATTTCTACTGTAACATTAGCTAAAGCCCTGTATTCTGACTCTGTGCTTGACCTTGAAACCACATCCTGTTTTTTGAACTCCAGGACACAAGAGAATCTACAAGAAACACACAATAGCCACCCACTGACTTCCTATCAAGTGTAGATACCCCCCAGTCATCATCAGAAAATCCAGTAAGATTAAGACAGGCAACATGTTTGAAATGGAGGCCAAGATGTAGGGAACCAATAACATATCTTAATAATCTTTTCACTGCTTTCCAGTGTTCAAGGTGAGGTGCCTGCATAAATTGACTGAGATAATTTACAGCAAAGGTCAGATCAGGTCTAGTACAAGTTAAGTATGTTGGCCGTATCCCATCCATCTTATTGGTTAAGATAAAAATGCATATTAGTATGCAATATTCAACGAGAGGTTTCCTACCCAACCCCTCACGGAATAATTCTCTCAATCTTCGGATATAGAGAAAATGGGATAAATTCTCTTTTGGATAGAGAATGTCATATTATTAAAAGTCAATTGTAATCGAATCATGGATTCGAGTATTGATAGAAGTAGAGTGCATCCTCAAGTATCTTTAGAGAACGAGGAATCATATGCTTATGTATTCGGGTACAAACCTGAGTATTGTTGACTAAACTGATTCTGTTTTTTGTCGGATTAAGGATGATCGTGAATCGATCTCAGGCTCAGTGTTTACTCATTGTGATGGAGCTATAGTCTGGAGCAATCCAGCACTGCCAATTTGACTATGTTAGTCGAATACATAGCAGCTTTCGGAGTAGCTAAGAAGGCAGTGTGGCTTGAGAAGTTCTTTGTTGGATCGGGAAGTGATTCCAGGTCTCGATGAGCCAATATCAATTTACTGTGAAAACAGTTGAGAGGTAGCTCATGCAAATGATCTTCACAGGCACAAAAGGTCAAAAGCATATTGAGATAAAGTACCACCTGGTCAGACAGATTGTGCAAAGAGGCGACGTTTCGGTCCTAAAGAACACCTCGAGCCGACAACTTAGCTGATCAGATTACCAAGTCGTGTGGCATCTAATGTCACTGATAAGCGCTTGGCGGGTATGAAATTGGGAGATATGTCCCATCTGCTTTAGAGCAAGTGGGAGAATGTTGTGGATAGAAAGAATAAGGGTGTGGTGCTCTAAAAATAATCATTGCTTGTCTTTACGGGCAAGTGGGAGATTGTTAGATATAGTGTGCCCGAAAGACAATTGTTGATTTTCCTTACGGGCAAGTGGGAGATTGTTGGAAGCAGCACCCGAAAGACAATTTATGTAATTGTTTTTATATTTAATAAATGACAGATTTATTCTCATCTTATTATTTGCTTTGTGCTTATATTTAATACACTATTAAAAACCCTAAGTCGTATCATATGTAGCCATATAACTTAATGTGTGTCGCACGCGAGGATTAAGTCTATGGTGATACACTTGAAATGTTAGTCTGTGGTGAACTTAATCTAAGTATGGGGTCTATTGATTAAACCACCATTAATGCGCCCATAACACTTTATGGTGTGACCGTCTTATCCGGACCGTCGATATTGGTTATCTAAGTGGGGCATTTATATATAATGTAGTCATATAGGACTGGACCGATTTAATCTGCGTTTCTAATATAATTCCGTGATTGAGAAATCTTATTAAATCACAAGATGATCGTATATGGATTAACCTTAATCCTGAAGTGATTACAGACTCCTACTTGTTTCAGAATAGGGTTTGATGTGTTCGTTAATGATCGCTAAGAGGTGCAGTCTGAATCACTTTCACGTTGGCACTATTCTGGAATGAGTGTGTCTCACATATATAGAATTCATTCCTTCATGCGGGAAGTAGAAAGACAATCCCCTTATTTATTAATCCTAGAAACCGATCGATCCCGGGAGTTCGTATTGGTTATGAACTAATTGATCACTAGTGGGTTAATGGTAAATAAGGATAAGATGTTTTGAAGAGGGTTTACGGAAATAATCCCGCTTCTTTACGGATAGACTAGGAGGGTTAGTTTGTAAGTAATGATTATATCAATGGACACTTATCGACTCGACTCGACATTTTGAGAATAACTTATATCTATAATCGATAGAGTTCAGTTTCGGATTTATGGTGGCGTAATTCCAGAATTAGTAAGTTGAGTAGAAATATTCTGTTCGATGAATATTTTATTTTGTTTATTGTAGCTACTGGTTATAGGTCCATGGTCTCCGGGTTAGCTCCTAACACGCGAGTGTTGTCTCGTTTTATGGAACCTCGAGAATAAATTAAATAGTTAGTCTATTTAATTAATATGCAATATTATTTATTTGATAAATAATATGTAAAATAGAAAAGAAATTTTCTATTAAATTTAATGACTAAATGGCGCCACACTTCGTGGATAAATTAGGAGAAGAAATTTTCCTAGATTATCTCATATGTGTAAATAATTAATTATCTATTTGTTGGATAATTAATAGAAAAATAAGAGATTGATTTTTTGAAAATTATCTCTTATCTTTTGGCAAATATATTTTCCTTATGGGAATAGGTAATTGTGGTGTGAAAATGATAACTCTCTTGACTAGTTATTTTTCTATATAAAGAGAGTTCCTCCAAGCACAAAAGACACATATAATTGCGCCACTTAGCAAATAAAGGAGAGAAAAATTAGTTTATTGTTCTAGTCATTAAGAGAAGAAAACCCTATGGTTTTTCTTGTGCATATTCGAGGAGGTTCTACAGCGAGGATCGACGTCCACCAGTCGTCGCTAGGAGATACAATCCGGAAGACTGCGGCTTCTCCCTTGGTCGATTGCTTCTATCTCCGGTTGGGTAAATCTACTAACTTTCTTGTAGTTATTAATTAATCATGTGAATCGAATCGTAGAAAAATCGCATGCGAATTTATTCGTAGCTTCCGATGTGCATGATCGAGCATCTCGATCGGTGCTGTGAATCAGATCTGACGATCCAATTATGGATCGGATCCGGATTCGGGTTTCTGTATATCCAGCAAAGTATTGTAGACCACCAATAGCATTTCTATATAAGGTCACATTTTGAAAAGGTTCCCCATGTTGATCTTCAAGTTTCTTGCCAGGGACTATAGGAGTGGGACAAGATTCAAGAGAATCACACCCAACCTGGATAAGAATTGCTTTGCATACTGAGTTTGATTTAAGTACAAGCCAGATGAATCTCTGACCACCTGCATTCCCAAAAAGTGTGACACAGGTCCAAGGTTCTTTTATGCAAACTTAGAATCCAGCATGTTGATGAACTTAGTAATGTGCTGGGGGGAATTTCCAGTGACAAGAATATCATCCACATATACCAACACATTAAGATGCAGCTTGGGGGTCCTAAGAATGAATAGAGAATTATCACATACAGATTGTTTGAAGGACCACATTAACAACTGAGATCTAAGAGCTTCAAACCATGCTCTAGGGGCTTGTTTAAAACCATAGAGGGCTTTCTTGAGCTAGCACACATAATAAGGCCTAGCAGGATCCACATAACCTTCTTTTTGGGCCATGTAGATAGGTTCTTTGAGAGGGCCATTTAGAAATGCATTATTGATGTCAACTTGATTTATAGGCCGGTTAAGTGTGACAGCAAGAGACAAAACAACTCGAATTGTTGGAGCTTTTGCTACAGGACTAAAAGTCTCTGTAAAATCAACCCTATAGGTTTGACTGAACCCCTTAGCCACCGACCTAGCTTTATGTTTTAGATCTGAACCATCACTCTTAAGTTTCAACTTGTACACCCATCTACTACCCATTACTGCTTGGGTGTTTGAGGGAGGAACTAAAGTCCGGGTATCATTTTTTGCAAGTGCTTGATACTTCTCCTCCATGGAATGTCTCCATTCTGTACTGGACAGTGCCTCTGAAACACTTGAAGGTTCAGAATGATGAGCAGCTACAGTAAACACTTTAGGTTTAAAGATGCCCTTTTTGGCTCTAGTTATCATATGATGATTATTTACAAGTGGGGGATTAGATGGTGTAGGAGTTGGAATAGTGGTTGGATGAGATGGTGTGGTTGGTGGTGTGGTTGGACTGGATGGTATGGCAGGACTCTGACTGGATGGTATGACAGGACTATGTGGTGTGAGTGGACCCTGGGATGTTTTTGGACTGGAAGATGTAGATTTCCTTGAAGGAGAATACTGTGGTGTGGACATAGGTGCAGCAGAATGATCTGGTGAATGTGCATGTGGTGAAGCAACAAAAGAAGACTGAGTGGGTGAGTGTATAGACACTGTAATAGGAGAAACATGGGGTACCTGAAAAACTGAAGTGTCTACATTGGATGATGAATTATCCTCCATCTGAGAGTGCCAAGAAGGTAACATAAACTGATTTTCTAATTCTGGTGTAATGATGACAGACTTATGAGGCCTTTGTAAAAAACCATGAGCAAAAGGAAAATTTGATTCATCAAAAATCACATCTTTGGTGATATAAATTCTGCCACTTTCATCCAGACACTGATACCCTTTATGGATGGGACTTAAACCAAGATTAACACATCTCTTAGAATGAAATTGAAACTTAGTGGTTTGAAATGGCCTCAGATGAGGATAACAAGCATAGCCAAAGATCATAAATAACTTATAGTTAGGCTTAGTGTGGTAAAGACATTCATGTGGAGAAGAATTTTTCAAAACAGGTGTAGGTAGACTGTTGATAATCAACACAGCCTGTTGAAAACCGTGCCACAAAAAACTCAAGGGCATAAATGCTTGAGCTAAGAGAGTGAGACCTAATTCAACCACATGCCTATGCTTTCTTTCTGCCCTTCCATGCTGAGCATGAGCATGTGGACAAGGGTGCCTAAACATGATGCCTTGATCCTTAAGATGGGACTCAATACTCCTATATTCACCTCCCCAATCAGACTGAATACATTTAATAGTGGTTGAAAATTGATTTTCTACCATTTTCTGGAACTGTTTAATAATGTCATAAACTTCTGATTTCTGTTCTAAAGGGTAAAGCCAAGTATATCTAGTATGATCATCAAGAAAATGCACATAGTAGGAATAATCATTAGTTGATTTAACAGGAGATGGACCCAGACATTAGTATGCACAAGATCAAACATATGATTAGCATGAGAATCAGATAAAACATAAGGTAAAGCATGAGATTTCCCAAACCGACAAGCTTCACAAAAAACAAGACTTCCATTTAAGGAAACATTACATAACTGCAGAATTTGGTTCAAGGTCTTTTGAGAATGATGCCCTAGCCTTCCATGCCATACATTAGGATCTTTATTAAAGCTAACAAGCTGAACTTTACTAGATTCAGAACTGGACTTAGACTCAGCAAGAGAAACAAACTTGACAGGAGAAGAGGCATTATGTTTGGAGTAAAGGGAGTTCAAAGCACTCTCAGTTGGATGAACCATCTTGTACAGACCACCCTCCAGTGTTCCTGTGAGAAGAGGCATCCCTGTTTTCTTGGCCTTCACAATACAAGAAGAATCATTAAACTCAATAATCACATCATTATCATTAGTAAGTTTGGAAACACTAAGAAGATTCTTAGTAATAGAAGGAACATGTAACATAGACTGAAGTTTAAGAGTCTTTTGTGGTGCACAATGGTTAGTGTGGACTGTCCAACATTGTGAATACTAAGTTTCTCACCATTACTTACTCCAAGTGTGTCAGAACCAGCATATCCTGCACTGAGATGAAGATTATTCAGATCACCAGTGATATGATTTGTTGCTCCACTATCCATATACCATGAAGAGTCTGCAACAGATTGTGGAGAGGCTATATAGGCAGATGGTTGTCTAGAATTGCCTATATTACCAGTAGGTCTTGATGTGTTAGTGTTGCTGTTGTTTACACCATTGAAGCTCATATCAAACCTATACCAACACTCAACAACAGTATGTTCATTTTTGCCACAAAGCTGACACACACTTCTATTATTTAGGTTGGATCTGCCTCCTCTACCACCACCTCTAGATCGACCTCATTTAGAGCCACCTCGACCTCTACTTGAATTCTGAGACTGAGGCCTTACATCAGTAGAATTTGACCCCCTAGGATGCATTTGAGCTAAGTTGAGGGACAGATTTGATTCTGTAGCATTAGGATTAAATCTAGCAACCAGTCTCATGAGTAAGAAGTTGGGACTGGACCTCCTGCCAACTCAAACTTCCAACCCTAGTGGTAAGATTCACAATAACAGATTCATAATCCATGCCTTCAAGAACAGCTAGTATAAGTTCAGATTTCAAAAAAGGATAACCTGCTGCTATCAATTTATCAGAGTATGACTTCATAAGAGCTAGATAATCAGCCATGGACCGGTTTCCTTTCTCAGTTCTTGTAAGGCCAGTATTGTATTCCAACATTCGTGCTTCTGACTGAGTGTTAAACAGACACTCCAAAGTTATCCAAACTCCATGAGATGAATTGCAACCAATTACTTCAGATAAGGCCTGTTCTGTCATAGAACTAAGTAGCCATCCCATGAGCAGTTGATCAGTCGAGTTCCATTGATCAATGGCAGCAGCAAGTTGAAGATTAGATCCTGACCTAGAAAACATGGTGGGTTTGGGTATAGTTTCAAAGAGAAAACCCTCAAGTTTATAGCTTTTCACAATAGGAAGAACTGTATACTTCCAAAGATAGTGATCACGGGTAAGTTTTACAGTGGATGTAGATCTGAGAATAGAAGTTGAATCACTGGTATGCAAGGAGAGAAACAAACTCTGTGGAGACGGTGAGGTTACTGTGGCATTTGGGGTAGAAGCAGACATAGACGACAGTGGGGGTAATTTAGTAGAAAGAAAGTTAGGATAAACACCTGCACCAGAGTAGATCGGAGGTCCAAAAGTGGGAAATGATGGAAAAATAGATGCTGGCCATGAATTAGCTGAAGAAAAACCAGAGCTACCATATAAACTTGAACTCAAAAAGCTTGAACTTGCTGTTGAAATGGTGACATTGGTTGTCACCGGAGCTGCGCTTTGAGTAGTAGATGTCACCGGAGTTGTGCTCTTTGTAGTCACAACATCTCCGGTCGTCACGGCGGCGGAGGAGGCGGCTGACGCCATAACAGCTCCGATACCAAGTTGGAAAATACAGGAAGAGAACTTTAGGATTTCATTATCATTAACATTAGTACCAATACAATGCTCAGCAGCCTTCTGGCTTATATCTCAGACAGATTTCAGCAAATCCAAGACTAGATTTGCTGTGGATAAAATCTAATAACAAACTGACTAATAGCCATTGGATCATCTAACAAATGGACATCTATGATGTTGCCACATCAGCACATTACTTTAACTTAAGAGTTAGGGATACTAGGGCTTTAAGAAAAGAAAAAAAAAATCATCGCTATCTTGAATGCTTTAGGAATGATTTTTTTTTTTTTTTTGTAGAAAAGGAAAGAAATACTTTAAATTTTAGAAAAGGAAAAAAATGACAGGTGTTTAACATGAAAATAAAGAATATGTAATTGTCAATAAATAGAGGGGTTTAATGTTTAAAAAAAGAAGAAGAGGGTTTTAATGTTTTATTGAGGTTGGATTTTTAAATCAAGATATCGATGAACTTTTACGTATTACTAATTTTTACGCATTTATAATACACTGTTTCCGGTGACAGTGAACAGTCACTGCGCCATAGGATTTCACCTACCCGCCTTTAGCTAGTTGAGTATCGGCACCGCCCGGCAACCGCAGGTATTTTCCGGCTACTACTCTACTCTAACTCTACCCTGCTGTGTTGCTGCGGAGGTAGCAGCAGCAGCAGCAGCAGCATACTTTATTCACTATAAAACTTGAATCATAATCATTTGATCTCGACGTAAATTCAAGAGAAAACCCAGCAAGCAGCTTCTTGAATGGACTCCCAAAATCGCAATCCCCAGTTAATGAGAGTTCTCACACGGCCACCCCAATCTCCACCACTTTCCCCATCCGAACCTTCTCAACCGCCATCTCAGCAGCAACCCTCTCAAAGCGGCGTCGTTGTGGTGGGTTTCGTAGGCAAACGCCATGGCGACGTAACCCAAGTCATTAACCGGATAATTGACGACAATGTGTTCGGGTCGGGTAATTTGGATACCCCTTTTCGAATTGAGAAGAAAGATGTTGTGAATGAGGAGATTGAGGAGTGGTTTAAGTGTCGGAGTATTAGCTATTATTTTGAAGGGGAAAAGGGTATTCTGTATTTGCAGTTTTCTTCCATTTCTTGTCCTGCAATGGACGGGATTTTGAATTCTGAAACGGGGCTTGATTCCGCAATAGAGGACCAGGAATTGGGGGATCTTCAAGGACTGCTTTTTATATTCTGTGTGAGCATTTTTCTGGTTTCTTATTTTCTTCATACATACGTTTTACTGTTCAGTTCTTTATTAGAAATCCTTGTTATGTATGCTTATCTATCGAGTTTTGCAATGAATACAGAAATGAAGGGAAATGTAAGGACATTGGCTGGAAAGCCAATATTTGTTGCACAATTTAAACAATGCTCATATCTCATCATTCTGGCATTCCATTGATTTTAGGGGTCAGCTTCTGTTGGTTATAGGTAGTCAGGTTTTGTTCTGAATTTTCGTGTGTTCTGTTTATTCTCAATGGATTCTGTCAGGACAATGATAATCGAGTGGAAGCATGACAAGTGAAAAAATGTGCTAGCATCACTGTATACTAGTGAAACGTGTTTCTGAAATGCAGGAAGTAATATGTGATTCGGGGTTGTCTGAAGATGATATGGTTTGTATGATGTGGGTATTTTGAAACGCTTAAATTGTGTGATTTTGTTGGGAAATTTTGAGTGTTTTTGGGATATTAGTTATTTGTGGAATTATAAAAGGATATGTTGATAGAAATAGAAAAGATGAACTTTTATTATTGATAGAAAAACTTGCATTACAATGAGAGGTCTACACTGTTTTAAATAGGAAATATGGCTGCCTAGAGACTTGACTAACTAAGACTCCTTGATTTTAGGAATCATAATCAGCCTCAAACTATTTAAGGAAAGTCTGATGTAGGCCTCTTTAACCCTAATTAACCACTAAAAGACATAAACACCCTTGGTTCTCAACAGGATATGGAGTTGAAAAGGGTTGACCATACGGTAATGATGTCAAATAGATAAGATACTTGATTTCCTAATGAAAAATGCAAAAACAAGTGACAGATGCATGGGATCTCGTTGATTAGACATTGTGGCTTATAGGAGATTTTAGAATTTCAAAATGGGGCTCTTTCTGTGGTTATCCATCGTACCTCTTATTCTCATACTATAAGGCCAGTTCACATGCCAATGGAGGAGCGGCAAATAGTAAGGAAGATGTGGGCAAGATAAGTAATCAGTGGAGGTTTAAACACCTTTGATCGCACTTCGCAGTGTAATTCGCTATAGAAGAGGCTTGATGCCTAAGAATTAAGAACAGGAAATCCTGCCTTTTGAATAAATCATCTCTGTAACTCCTTTTGTTCCATTAGGTGTGTTTACCATGCGATTTTTGTGTATTTGGTGTGTTTACCATGAACTCACAAAAATAGGCACACTCCAATTAATGCCTGTTTTCAATTACAATTCTACATGTGGCTTTCCTGTCCGTTATATAAAGGAATTGAAAATCCTGATCATTATTGGAGACAAGAAAGTTACTGTTTTTAGGTGATAATTTTTCCATAAATCACCTTGTGAAGTACAGTTGCCTACCATTGTTGATTTTATTTTATTTTTACTTTTTGAAATCTGTTTCTTTTAGGATGTCCTCTTGTTTGGATACATTATTGGTTGAGTGTTGAACTCCTTATCTCGTCCATTGCTCGATTGGCCTCCTTCCCCTCCCTTTGCTTATTCTACTATATTTAGCTGTGCAGGTTTGCCATGTTGTACTTTATGTACAAGAAGGATCACGCTTTGACCCTCAGATCTTTAAAAAGTTCAGAGTATTGCAGGCTGCTAAACACACCCTGTCTCCCTTTGTGAAATCAACTACAAACAGTCCTGCTTTATCGTCCTCAAGAACATCAGCATTAGCAGGGCCATCTAGTAATCTGTCTCCAAACAGAAGCCATGGAATGTTGAACCGTAGTGCTTCAGCGGTTACTTTGATGTCGGGTTTAGGTTTGCACTCCTCTTTGTTGCCAGGACAGTGTACTCCTGTTATTTTATTCATTTTTCTTGATGATTTCACTGATTCCAATCCTAGTTCTGGTATCAGGGAGCAATCGGAGGCTTCCTCTTTAAATCATTCATCAAGTTCAAACAATATTGTTAGACCAAGCTTGCCTTCAAAAGCATCATCTTCAGTCGTCGTACTGGTACGACCTATGGGTAAACCTGAAGGTGGGTTTAGAAAGAAACTGCAGTCGACGTTAGAGTCTCAAATTCGTTTTTCAATTAAGAAATGCCGAATACTTTCAAGCTCCGAAAACAGTCATGCTGGGACAAGAAGTGGGAGTATTGCAAGTTCAACACCTCTCTTCTTGCTTGATGCATCAAAGGTAGTAGCTCTTCTAAGTGTAGTCTCAAATCAGAAAGGTGAATCTCTTCGCTTTGTCACCAGCCTTCTGGATGATGTTCTGGATGGGAAGGCAACTTCTGACTCACTATTGCTGGAAAGCAATAGCCAGACTGCAAATAAAGAAGACATTTTGTCGGTGAAAGAGTTCATATTTCGGCAATCTGATATTTTAAGAGGCAGAGGAACAATGGTCTCAAGTGCAAGCAGCGGCTCAGCTGCTGGTGTCGGCATGGTGGCTGTTGCAGCAGCGGCAGCAGCTGCTTCTGCTGCTTCTAGAAAACAAATTAGTTCTCCTGATCTCCCAAGTTTGGAAACCTGGTTGTCTTCTAGTCAACCTATCCTCTTTGACATTCTTTCAGTAAAACTTAGGTCAGTAAGTGTAAGTGAAATTAGCGGAACATCGAATCTGCAGAATGCTGTTGTCCCCCATGTTGGTGGAAATCCAAAAGTTACAAATTCTGTAGAAACCGCAGTATCTCTATTGGAGAGCGGCAGAGGGCTTAACTCCAAGTTCTCTATTTTGTGGTGCGAGAAAGCTCTTCCTAGTGCGAAGGAGATATATTTGAAAGACTTGCCTCCTTGCTATCCAACTTCATTGCATAAGGCTCATCTGGAGAGGGCTTTGTTAGCCTTTGAGTCCATGGTCAAAGGACCTGCTGTGCCACTCTATATGAAAAGGCTAGATGATGAATGTATGTCAATCTGGAATTCTGGTAGACAGTTATGTGATGCGGTTAGCTTGACAGGAAAGCCATGCATGCATAAACGGCATGATCTTGAAACTGATGTTTTTTCTTCAATTAACGAGACAGCATCACATTGCAGCGGATATGTCTTCCTTCATGCTTGTGTTTGTGGGCGTTCAAGACGACTTCGGCCTGATCCCTTTGATTTTGAAACAGCGAATGTTTCATTTAATTATTTTGCAGAATGTGACGATCATCTTTCGGCCGTACAGCTACCACAAAGTAGTGTTAAAGGGCATTTGTGTTGGAGTTTGATACGTATTGGGGGAGCAAAATACTATAATCCTGCAAAAGGTCTTCTCCAAAGTGGCTTCTCTAGAACTGAGAAGTTCCTTTGGACTTGGACTCTTTCCCTGGGTACCAACAGGAATGAAGTTGCACCTTTGATGCACCCGAATCAAATTACGTCCGGCAAAAAGGATGAAGCGTTGACTGCTAAAGACATGAAGGCACAAATTTCGCCCCAAGAAACCCTGACCGAAGTTGGTATGCAAAGAAAAGTCTCCACAAATAATGTCAAAACTGATGGCCCAGCTATCGCTTCTGGTAGAGTTATCTCAAAAACAATTATGAGAAAACCTTTTTCCGAGGTTGTTGCTGGATCAACGGGAGCAAGTGCCACATTTCCTCCTCTCCAAACAAGAAGGCTTTTAACAGGTGCAGAAAAGGCTATTAAGCATCAGAGCACAAACGAAATTGAGGCTGAGAAGATAAAGGCACCTGCCAATCATCATGTGCATACAAAAGCTCCAGAACCGTTTGCTGTGTATAAATCATCAAATGGCAGTGCGATCAATCTCAATGATGGTCCAGATGGTGACCCATTTCTGCAAATAGGTAGCAATGTAGTTCCTGTAAATATCAACAATGAAGAAATGTTAAATGGATGTACTTCTCCGAAGAAAGTTATGCTATACATTGGATTTGAGCATGAGTGTCCCCATGGCCACAGATTTATATTAAGTCCTGATCATCTAGATTCTCTGGGTCCTCTTTACACTCTGCCTGAAGAAACTACCGAGTTATTATTTGTTGATGATTCAGACATCAGAGTTGAAGATTTATCCAAACTCAGTAAGAATGAAGTCCGCTCTACTGGTCGCAGGGAGGCAAATGGAAACAATATTAGTGATCTTCACAAAGCTAATAAAACAAATGGGCCTAAAGGTAGATATGCCATTAGAAATGCAGACACAGATTACCCTGTACAAATCTCCACTCCTTTAAAGGAGCAAACTCATGTTGCTCAAGTGGCTTCTCCTATGTTAAACGTCGAAGCTGATCTTGGATCCATTTGTTTAGACGATGGCGGGCATGCCTTCAATACGTTGAATCGAAATCTACCAATTTACATGAACTGTCCACACTGCATGGACTCAAAGAAGAAGGGCTATACACAGGAAATTAAGTATGCAGGCACAGTTTCACAGCTGCAGAGAATTTTCTTGGTATGAAATTAACATATTCAATGTTCTCTAGTTGTGGACCTTGTGGTTGTAGATTGTTTTGTTAGCCTCCACGTGTCTGATATTACTTTTGACCAGTTTTTATGATTATGCCGGTGATATCGTACCTGGGTTTTGGCCTGATTTATGCTTTAATGTTGACTGATTTTTGAAAGTTTTATTAAGATTCTTGTCCATGAATTGATTTAGGAATGTCCTTATAACTAACATATATTTTGTTAGATTCCGCTACATTCTGTTTTTGCTAGTGCAAGATATGAGGCAAGTTCATGCCATAAAAGCACGATACACATTGGATTTTAGCTGGTCAGGAATATTCTTTTGAAACCTGAAGAACTGCAAAGGGTTAGGATTTACGTTTTGAATTTCTGTCCTATCTTGATACATATTCCCTCAACCCATCTTTTCTTTCCACTTCAATACTTTCTTGGTCCAATTTGCCTTCTTGTTATGTGGCTGCAGAGAACCAAATCAACCGCAGACGATTATGGTTGATTTTGAAGAACACCTAGTACCACTCTTCTGTCAACATTCTCTCCCCCTTTCCCTATTAGGTAGCCCGTATAGGTGCTGTCAAGGAGGATATTTGAGGTCTTTTTGTCTACTCTTCTGCTATTGAATGTCGCAATTTAACTTCATATTGGACACTTTCTATTTATATTGTGCATCCTTTTCGTTTCATGCTTCGGTGTATTAATTAATACTTTCAACATGCAGGTCACACCCCCTTTCCCTGTCGTCTTAGCAACATGCCCTGTGGTGCAATTTCAGGTATCCTGCAATTTCTTGTAATAGACTAATATATTGATTTTGCTTATCATGTTTCTTGCATGTATCCCTTTCGACATAGATGAACCGTCCACCTAGTTGCTTGAACTAGATTTGAGTCTTAAAAGTTGTATACAATTTCTATTACTTAATGGTACTTTTTGTTTGAAGTTATTCCCAAACTCTGTCTTAGGTGATGTATGCGTTATATGGATCTTGGATTGCATCTTAAGCTTGTATTTGATATTGTTCCCCTTGCTGAAGTTGCATTTGCGAATGAAATAAACATAGTTCTCCTTGTAGGAATCATATCGTCGAGACCATCCCTTTTAAATCATGGCAATAAGTCTCTTTTTCCTTGTCCATTTTAGTTGAGCATATAGTGTGAGGTCATCTTGTGGAATTGCTGTTTCCTTCATGATATGATATACTTTGGAAGTTGAAGCAGTATTTCTGATGCTTATGATCCGAACGATGTCAAAAGACTAGCTGACTTTTCCAACTATAATAGAGTGATGTTTAAATTGTTTGTGTAGGTGATTCGTTAATGTGATGCGAGGGGGAAAAATATTCCTACATCCCAACAAAAGTACACTTGGCTTATAGGAGATCAAGAAACTTGCAACATAGGGGGGAAACAGTTTTAAGTAAATGTCCTTGTTAGGTTGGTCCTTTGGTGAAGATATCGCCTACACCGAAGCTTGGATTTGACATAGGATAGGTTGATGCTCCCATTAGTAACTTTTTCTCGTGATGAAGTGCCTATCAATCTCAATGTGTTTAGTTCTATCATGCGTGAACTCGGGTTATTTGATATTTCAATTGCGGCCATACCATACCTTCACCGTATAAACACATAGGTTTTGAGACTTGAATTTTTAGTTCGACATGATTTTCTCGAATCCACAAAAGTTCACGGATGCCTAAGGCAATTGCTCTATATTCTCGCTTCTGCCGAACTTCTTGCCACTACGATTGTTTCTTGCTTCTCCAAGAGACAAGGTTGCCAAAAACATAGATACACCACCCGTAAAGTAGATTTTCCGTCCGTAGTAGAGCCACCCAATCGCATCTACATAGCCTTCAATTCTTGTGTTTCCTTGTGCCCTAAAAATGACTCCCTTTCCTGGACATCCTTTTAGGAATCTCAGCAACCTTAGGGCAGCATTATAGTGAATTACCTTCGGAGAATGCATGAACTGACTAAGTTGACTTACAGCAAAGGATATATCTGGTCTGGTATGAGATAGGTAAATCAGTCTTCCCACAAGTCTTTGAAACTTTTCAAGATCATAATCTCCACCATCTTCATCTTTTCCAAATTTAACAGTACTGTCCACAGGGGTGTCAGCAGGTTTGCATCCTAATAACCCATAATCAGAGAGCAAATCCATAGTATATTTCCTTTGGGTTAGTAAGATACCATTGGATGATCTTGCAACCTCTATTCCCAAGAAATATTTCAGAGGACCAAGATCTTTCACATCAAATTGTTGTTGCAGGAAGTGTTTTAGGTGAGCAATCTCAGATTCTGAACTTCCAGTGATGACAATGTCATCCACATATACTATGAGAATGGTAAGACCCCCCTGCTCAGGATGTTTGTAGAACATAGTGTGGTCCCCATGCCCCTGAGTATACTTTGCAAGTTTCATGGCTTTAGTGAATCTGTTAAACCATGCCCTAGGGGACTGTTTTAGTCCATAGATGGATTTATTCAGTTTTAGGACATGATTGGGTTTGGATACAAAGCCTGGAGGGTACTGCATATACACTTCTTCTTTTAGTTCCCCATTAAGGAAGGCATTCTTGATGTCAAGCTGATGAAGAGGCCAATTTCTTGTAGCAGCAATGGATATTAGAAGTCTGACTGAGTTGAGCTTGGCTACTGGGGCAAAAGTCTCATTGTAATCAATCCCCATAGACTGAGTGAATCCCTTGGCCACCAGTCTGGCTTTGTACCCGTTTTTGTGCCATCCGGATTGTGTTTGATATTAAACGACCACCTACACCCTACTTTGGTTTGACCCTTTAGGTGTAGGTATACGATCCCACGTGTGATTTTTATCTAAAGCATTCAACTCTTCCATGACGTACCGCTTCCATCTAGGGTGATTTAGGGCCTGATGGATGGTTTTAGGTGTTTGAGAAGAATCTAAGTTTGTCAAAAAAGTCCTATGTTGACTAGACACTTTCCCATAAGACACATATCTATCAATAGGATGTTTGGTACACTCCCTGGTACTTTTCCTTAAGGCAATAGGTAAGTCAGGAGTAGTTTCAGGGTTGGTCTCAGATTCCAAAGGAATGATAGGTCCAGGAGACTGAATTGTTCTGATTTTCTTTTGTCTGGTGTAGATGATAGGAGTTGGCATAGGAGGGTTAGGAGGCTCCTCCTCAATAGGAGTAGGTGTAGGGGAGTCAGATGACTCCTCCTCAAGAGTAAGACTGGATGAAGCAACAAGAGTTTCTGGTGTAGGAATGCTAGAGGGACCAAAGTCAGGTATGGGAAGTGTGGTGGTACTTTGCAGAAACAGATAAGGTTCAATATTGTGACCCTGTTTGGTTTGGTAGAAGGGTTGGCCCTCAAAGAAGGTGACATCATAAGACACATAGAATCTGTGTGTGTTGGGATCAAAGCATTTATACCCCTTTTGAGTGGCTGAGTAACCTACAAAGATGGTTTTGATTGCCCTAGGATCCAGTTTGTTTTTTGTTGGTGAATGATTATGCACAAAGGCTGTGCATCCGAAAATTTTTAAAGGTAGAGAGGTAACAAGGTTGGAGTCAGGGAAGGTGGAGTGAAGAACATCAATGGGAGTTTTGAATTTTAGGATCCTGGATGGCATTCTGTTTATTAAAAAAGTGGCAGTAAGGACAGCCTCACCCCAATAGAAGTTTGGGACATTGTAGGTATAGAGGATGGTTCTAGCAACCTCCGAAAGATGTCTCGTTCTTTCTTTCTCGCTACCCCATTCGTTGGGGTGTGTTGGTACAAGAGGTTTGATGAATTATACCTTTTTTAGTAACAAATGGGTTCGGGCAAGTGTTTAGATACTCTTCCATTATCGGATCTTAGAATTTGGATTTTGGTTTGAAATTGTGTTTCAATCATGTTGTAGAAGTTTTCAAACGTACTTGGGACTTCGATTTATGTTTCATGAGGTATACCCAAGTTAGTCTAGTATGATCATCAATGAAGGATACAAACCAGGGTTTGTGAGTTAGGTTAGTAGTTCTAGATGGGCCCCAAACATCAGAATGAATGAGCATAAAAGGCTTAGATATCTTGTAAGGAATGGACTTAAAAACATTTCTGGTTTGTTTTCCAAAGATACAATGTTCACATTTCAAATTTTCAATACAAACATCGAAAAATAAAGAGGGTACATCCTTTTTAGGTAGGGAAAGTTGGGATGACCTAATCAAAATGTAAAGACATTATCCTATTACATTTAGAATCCAAACTAACGAAAGACCACTTCCACTCTTAAGGCCGTTCTTATGGATGTAATAAAGGCCATCTTCCTTCCTAGCACCGCCAATCTTCATCCGAGACTCCCGATCCCGAAACTCACAAAGTGAGTTGAGTAAAACTTAGCAACACATTTTCTATCCTTACAAAACCGATCGACGAGAAAAGGTTACAATCAAGCTTAGGAACATATAGAACGAGTTTAGGGTGAGGTTTGGTAGGATTCTAACGGACCCTAGACCAACCACCTTAGAAGCGATTGCCATCGGCAATAGTAACATAGTGAGTCTTATTACTATTATTGAAAGATTGGAACGAGAGAGTAATCACCGTCATGTGGCTAGATGCCCCGAGTCCACAATCCAAGTTGGACTCTTACTTTGTGCGATAGCTCCGGTGGAGGGTACAACAAGCGAGCATCCTTTTGTCAAACAACATGTTTAGTGCCTCCATCTGCTCTTTTGAAAAACCACAAGACTGCTCAGTAGCACAGTAAGCCTTCTTTTGCTCACCCCAGTTGCCCTCTGACTTGTTCTTTTGGTTTGTCATGAAATGTGGGGGTTTTCCATGGAGATTCCAGCAGTGATCCCTGATATGTCCCTTCTTCTTGCAGTAATCACAAGTAAGAGAGGGCCTTTGATCATTCCTCTTGTTTTGCCCCTTGTTGTATCCAGCATTGGCAGATTCAATGTTGGACACTGTCAATGCTGAGTGTTCTCCTCCTGGGGTGTACATAGGAGCAGGCAGAGGGGTAGGAAGAAGACCTCCATTCATTACTCCCTTCCTGCTTTCCTCCTTTCTAATAGCAATATATGCTTCTTGTACAGTGGGAAAGGTAGTCTGGGCAAGAGCTCTTTCTCTTGCAGCCTCATAGATAGGATTGAGACCACTTAGGAAGTCAAACACCCTTTCTTGCTGCATCAGTTTGTAATATAAAGAAGAATCAGCAGTGCATGACCATTGCACCTGAGTAAGTTGGTCATATTCCTGCCAGAGTTTGTTGAGGTTGTTGAAGTACTTGGTGACGTCTTGTCCTCCCTGCTTAGTATCTTTCGGATGTTTCTCAAGCCAAATGCTTGGGCAAAGTTACCCTGTCCGAGAAGGTTTTAGCAACCTCTTTCCGCATTTCATGGGCGATTTAGCAAATAGATGAACTTGGCCTATCTCATCAACCATTGAATTGATAAGCCAAGACATGACAACATAATCCAATAGGTTGGTTTGTAAAATATAGAATAATCAAATAAGGATTACCTATGACATACCTTGTATGCCATCAAAGTGACTTTACCCAAAACAAGAGGCTTAGCATACCTTTTGATGTTTATGACTTGCAATCGAACAATGTAAGGCATTCTTTTTTTTTGTTTTTCTTCAACTACATGTTTCTTCTCGCTACGCTGAAAAAAAATTGGGGCGTTTGGGTCAGCAAGCCAATTGAGAATCGACTTGGATGGGATTAAGTAATCTTACCGGGCAAGCGGTTGAATGATTTATTTATCATGTGTTGCTTTTCTGATCTGGTATTTATATTTGCCTAATTCTCAGGAATCTTGTCTTCCTCCAACAATTCCAGCTAAGGAAAAGAAGCTGCAGTTTAGCCTTGGTAGTCCGGTGATTTTGCCTTCAGCAAGCTTCCTCTCAATTAGGCTTCCATTTATTTATGGTGTGCAATTAGAGGAAGGGAATTTACATCCTCTTACATACTTTGAAAATCAACCGGAGTTAACGGCATGGATTACCAAAGGCTCCGTGTTGCAGGTTATGTCTGCTGGAAGCAATCCCAAAAAAGGGTCTTTCTATTAGCCAAAATTGTTGTGTGCTGCTCTACGTTTGAGGGGCTAATTGATTGGTAGCTTCTTTCCATGTTGTCCGGTATGGTGTGTGATAGTTTTGAAAGACACAAGAGCGGCTGCCTTACAAATTGCTTTTCTTTCCTTATTCCATGAATGACCGTTGTATCGATTCTTCTTGAGGTAACATCGAACGTTTTAGCTTTACAGAGCTTGCCATCATTAGATTGCTCTGAAACTTTAGGATGATTCCATTTGTTGCTAATGCTTAAGGAGAATTTGATAATAACAAGTGAATTCTTCTTGCCTCCTTTAAAAACCAAACATATTGTGGTTAGTGCAAAAAAGATTTTCAGAAACTTCCATTTCAAACGTAACACTTGTGAGATCCTTTTCTGATTTCCAGAATGCTTACTCCATTGATTACTCGTAGTGCATTGAATACTGTGCTTTATCTTGACAGGATTCCAATTGGGATTTAATCCTCAGTGATTAAGATGTAGGTGCATACTAGTAATTATTATATGTCATAGTTACATGAAGTTGAAAACGTCAAATCGATCATCTGTTCTACAAAGCCTGGACTTGGCTGTTATGAGCTAGCTAGAGCACTTGCGTTAGTGTCACTTAATACATTCTCTAATTTACAGACATAAACATCACTTTCCATTATTTTACAAGATTCTCTAATTTATAGACCCAAACATTACCGCGTCTCTTCATTTGATAGAATCTATATTCACAGTGAAATTATCCACCTCACATAATTTGAATAGAGATTCTGTAATTTAGAGATTTATTTGTTTATTAAGATTTTGCTGCAGATGATTTTCAGTGGATATGGAATATGGGGGGTTGGAACTCCATTTTACAGAGATTTTCACTTGTTATATCTTGTGGGTTGCTGTTTGTATCATCTGTTTTGGAAAATTAGTTGAATTCCTTGTATTTGTTGTCCTCTGCTTATTACGTAGAATTCATTTATTTTTCAAGCCATATTCTTTTTGAAATATATTGTGAAAAAAGAGAGATTGGTGATAGATGATGATATTGACTAAACAAAGATTGTCTTTTCAGCAATATATGCCGAATGAGGAAATGAGTATTATGACAAAGGAGGACTTGGCAGTGTCGCGTTGCATTGAATTGAATTGAATTGTTGGTTGGTTGGTATACGTATTATTGGTGTATGAGAGCAGGCTAATTCAGTGCATCATGATTAGGTATGCACCACCTTTTTAATACATTTTCATGAATTTAACGACCATATGATTTTCCTGATTTCCTTAAATGTGTGACCATTTTTTTTTGAAAGGATGGTGGTGCTGGATGGTTGACTACTTCATTGTGCTTCTTCTGTATGGAATGGAACACAGTTTTCGCTGTGTAAATATATCGCGATCTCAGCATCCGATCCGAGGTAATTAAGAAACGAAAGAGAAAAGCATTGAGTAAAAAAGTTGGATTAAATGATGAATAGACATGAAGATAATGTACCCTTTTTTTTTTTTTTCAAGTAATGACATCGTTACATGAATAATTGTATTGTTGGATCATAAAATATCTGGTTTTGGGTATTTTTGGTTACGTGAACAAATAGTTATAGCATCATCCAATCCATCAATGCCAAACCCATTTATTTAGCAAAGGAAACGTGTCATTGTGTTAATGGAGAACCAAAAGATAGATTTTTGCGTGGATAAAATTTTGGATCATTATAATAATTAGTGAATGACGTGGAACCTTGTCATTTAGCAGCTCCATTCACTATTTGTCTTAATACAGTTTGAACAGGAGAAGAAAACTCTTACGAGACGTTTGGATAGATCAAATAGAATGACTATATTAGAATGGAATGAATATGTTGGAATGTAATGGAATGGACTTGATTCTATTACCACGTTTGATGCACGCTCGAATGGAATGTCCGATACTAAGGAAGATGGCCGGTGACGGGTGATGGGTGTTGACGGCAGCGAGATATGAGAGGTGATTACGTTGTGTGGTGGCGGAAGCGGGTAGTGACATTGTGTCATTGACAGGTGATGGCGGTGGGTGGTGATCGTGGTGGCGGGGCGGCGGATGCTCTGACGGTGGTGAGTTGTGATCGTGGTTATGCATTCCATTCCATCCGATTTTTTGATGGAATGAAAATGACCAAATTTCATTTCTTTTTATCCAAACACGTCAAAATGATGGAATAGAATGAAGAAAACATTCCATTCCATTCTATTCTTGCAATACAAACACGCCATTATGGTACGTTTGTTAGGACATAATGGAATGATTTTTCATTCCATTCCAATGTTTGTTTATGATTACGAGGGAAATTGAATGAAATGAAATTTTATTCCAATGGAATGAAAATTGTCCATTTTCATTCATTCAAAAAATGGATGGAATGTGATGGAAGAAAATAAAAATCGACAAAACACGTTGGTGATTGGATAAGAGTGGGGTGGGCGGTAGGGTAGGTTAGGGTAGGTGATGAAGTAGGATAGGTAGGGTAGGGTAGGGTAGGCGGTAGGGTAGAGTAGGTGGTGGGGTAAGGTAGGTAAGATGCGTAAGGTACGCATAGGGTGAAAAAAAGGGTAGGATAGGGTGGGTGGGTCAGGGTGGAGTGGGCAAGGGTGGTTGGTTGGTAGGATAGGATGGTAGGTAAGGTTGGGTGGGTAGAGATGTAGAGTGCATGGGGTGTGGGTAGGGCTACCCCACCCCCACAACTTCCACCATATCCTACCTTTTATTCAATTTTTTCACATTTCAAACGCAGTAATGAAATGAATTTACTCCATTCCATTCTATTCCTATTACTCTATTTCATTCATGCGTAACAAACATTCCATTAGGTAACCAAATAAGCTTAAATTAAAAATTTTACTATTGGTATTTTTTTTCAATCCTTTTTATGCACTAACAAAATTAATATGAAAATCTTTACCCTTACCGACAATTCTTAATATGGATAAGTATTGAAGAATTTTTTTGGGCGGCTTCTATCGGCACCATTTTTATTATTATTTTTCATTTACTTGAATACACCACAAATCACTTAATAAACCACATAAATATTATAACATTCAAACAATTATATTTTAGTCTCTAAACAATTACACTTTAGTCCACGATTAATGTAAATACGAATTCCCCCTTTTTTCTGCAATCCAAACACCCAACCCTTTCCCTCCAGCCGTCCTCTCCTCATCCCCCGGCTGCTCTCTTCCACCACCTCTACAACTGCCCTTCTTCCTCCCCTCCCCACCTTCCGGCCGTCCCATTCTCCCCTTGAAAACAGCAACCCTTCCTCCTCCACCCTCCCCACCCTGCTGCAAAATGGCAGCTCCCCCCTTCTACCAAGCCACCACGCCGCCGGAGAAAAGATTGAAAAAAAAACAACCTGCAACCACCTTCTCCACCAAACCCATCATCTTCTAAACACTACATCTCCACCCTAATCCATGAAATCAACAAAAAAATAAAAATAACTAAATAAAATCGATGCGAGAGGGATGACGACGGGGAGAGTTGAGTTACTAGCGGGTTTGGGGGTGGGTTTTAGACAATGGGGAGGGATGACTACGGGGAAGGGGATTAATTCAACTGCGAGGTTGGGGGGAAATTCCAGCTGCACGGGAGAGGGGGTGGGGGAAAAAGAGGAGCAGGGTGAAAGAGGAGCAGGGTTTGGTGGTTGGAAGAGATGAAAGTGGAGGCGGCGGTTTTGGGAAGGAGGAGGTGCCGGTGGCTCTTTTTGGGTGAAAGAGAAGAAGGGTTTGAGTTAGTTTGTTTCATTTTGAAGGACTCAATTGTATTTTTAAAATTGTGGTATAAAAAGTAGTTGTAGTTAAAAAATATTAAAATATTCTTATGGTGTCAAAAGTAATTTAAAGTGTGCCAGAAGTTAATGTGGTGCGAAAGTAAAACTGTGCTGTCGATAGAAACCGCTTTTTTTTTTGTGCAGTGGTCGTTTTCTATATCCAACCACGTGCAATCAACTATCAGGGCTTTTTATACTTTATTTATTATTGTGAATCTTCTAAATTATGATCTCTTAATCTCATCTAATATCCTCTGGATATGACCTAGTGGTAAGTGGTTGGGGTGGTGTAATGCCACGTTGGACTGAAAGCCGATGTGTGGGGGTTCGAGTCCCGTAAAGGGCCGGCCCCTTTCGGTAAGCGGAAAAAAAACAAGCCTCTTTCCCGAGCTGCTAGGTTCCTGATTAACCTTTCCTCGTACTCCTGTGGGATCGAGGCCAATGAGACCCTTCCGGTTAGGGTTTAACCGTTTTTTCTTAATCTCATCTAATAATGAATAATATAATAATATATCATGTGAGTTATTGTGTCATAGCAGTTCTCTTCTACCATTACATGCTTGTTATTTTCTAGTCAACGTATCATGAATTATATATAAATTTTAGTACAATACATTATACTATCCATATTCAAACTAATATATATACACACTTCATTCGTCTTAAAATTTAAGTCGTTTTTTTTTTTTTTCTTAAGAGAGATCATTTTATTACCAATCCTCAAATTTAAGTCGTTTTTGAAATTGTATCACTATGTAAATTATTTTATATTATAAATATATTATTTATTTACTATTTTCTCTACCTCATTTCTAATTTATATCAATTCAATAATTTTTACATTACTTTATAAGTATTCATTAATAATAGTCAATGAATTAATTACACATCTGACTTAAAATTTTATGATACTCAACAATTTCTTTTATAAAAATAACTAAAATGACTTATATACTTTTGATCTCATTTTAATTGTCCCACTTTGACACTATGCACACGGTTTAAGTGCATTAAAAGTGTAGGAATGAATTAATTTAAAGATGGTTATTAAGAGAAAAGGAAAATAAATAAAAAAAAATTATAAGGCTTAACTATAATAATTTAAGTTAAACAAAGGTTTTCCTCAGCAAAAGAAAAAAAAATTTTCCACAAAGGTCATGGTCATTATCAAACTCATGTTATGATTATGCTGATTATTATTAGATTCAATCATGTTAAGGAATATTTTGAAAAGGAATATAATAAGTAAGCTAAAAATCGGCAACCTTATCGTTTTATTACATCCAATCCAATAATTAAAAAGAAAGAAAGCCGATGATGATGGGTTTCTCTTTCCCGCCGTATAAATACACGGGTGCTCCACAGGCTCACTTTATTCCCGCTGTCCGAGTAATTTGTTGAGCCGACCGTTAATATCGCTCTATTCATTTCATTTCATTAACTCTCAATTATCTCTTCCAGGTACCTCACAATTTGCTATGCAAAAAAACATCTCTTTTTATTCAACTTTTATCCCATCAATATTGACATGCATTTATCAGACGAGGGAGAAAACACCCAGTTCAATATGAACGTTTATCAGCAATTTAGTTATTTAGTTGCATTCATTTATGTATTTATTTAAAAAAAATTAGATGTACAATCTTTTTGATGGACTTGTTGTTTTGATATATATTTTTTTTTTTAATTTTTTTATTTGGGTGTTGCGTATAGAAATAGTAAGATTGGTCAAGGTTGAGGAGATGGGCAGTGAACTTGAGCCTAAATCTTCAGTTCATGGAGCAGAATTTTTCGAAGATGCGAATTCGGATTCCGCCTGCTCCGGAAACTATGAGTATTTCTCCTTTCTTTTTGTCAATGTCTTTTTTGTGTTTATCATTATTATTATCATTCTTAGTTTCAATGTTGTTGCTGTTATTATGCTACTTGAGGAATTTTCTTTCTTTTCCAGAACACAAATCGCCGTAGGATAGTTGTACGAAGCGACATGAATCATATCATTAGTCTCTTTCACTAAGTATGGGTGACTCAACAGGGGAAAATGAAATGAAATGAAATGATATGATGCATGTCATTTGGTACAACAATGCTACAACAGTTTTAACATAAAATCTCTCTGAAAGGATTACACCACAAGGATTTTCGTTACGTTGTCTTCATTTTCACTTCTTTGCTTTGAATTTTTGTTCTTTTTCTGAATACTTTGTGTTCGAGAGGAAACTGGAATCATTATTCAATAATTAACTCTTTTTGGGGGGTGTATGTATTTTAGATGCGTACATTACAAGAGGAAATGCAAGATCAGGGCTCCGTGTTGTGATGAGATTTTTGATTGCAGGCATTGCCATAATGAAGCTAAGGTCTTTACTCTATGCCCCCTTGCCTCTTTTTTGTGCTGAATTTGCATTTTTAATTGTTTTCATGTCATTATTTTAGAGTAGTTATTGATTTTTCATTTCTTTTTTAGAATTCTCTGGAGATTGATCCCTTTTTAAGGCATGATCTTCCTCGGCATGAAGTTAAATCGGTAAGCTTAATGAACATATTTTGGCACTTTCTTTTGAATTATTGGTATATACTATACAACAATGTCTGTTGTACTCAGAAGAATGATAGTGTATTAGGTACATGTATAACTCCATGAGTAAAATAGACAAATATCACTATCGTAATTGCAACCAGAAATCCCCAGCGAATCTGAGCACTACATAAGTAGTAGTATAAAACTAGCAATTCGTGTCAACAACGTTAGTTGCTCATAATTAAAGTGATTGAGTACTTCTTAAACGATGAAAATTTGAATCGAATGTATTGGCATATCTATTATAGAACTTTTGCCTCTTTTGGCATGATTTGCAGGTGATATGTTCCAAGTGCGGTGCAGAACAAGATGTAAGTAAAGGCAAAATTTTCATTTGACAATCTATGATTAGTAGAGTGTTAAATACTAATTACTTTTGGTTTTTATACTTGTAGGTTCAACAGAACTGCCAAAATTGTGGGGTTTGTATGGGCAAGTATTTCTGCGAAAAGTGCAAATTCTTCGATGACGATGTAAATCTTCCTTTATAATGAATGCTTTAATGTTTAATGTTTAATGTTTGGAATTAAAATATGATGTCTTGCACTTTCTTGATATAGGTAGCAAAACAGCAATACCATTGTGAGGAATGTGGAATATGCAGGTACCATTTTTTGAATCCTTGTCATAGAGAACATTTGGTTTTCTTTTTCCTGTTATTGTTTGTGAGAAATAGTAGAGTCTTGGCATGGCTGCAAATCGAATTTCGTGTCACGTGTTATATCCTGATAGAACCGGTATATCGTGTAATAAATGTGACTGTCTATGCAGAACTGGTGGCAAAGAGAACTTCTTTCACTGTAATAAATGTGGTATAACAATTTTTACTTTTTTGCATTTAAACATTAACCATAGCTAGTTAATCCAAGCTCTTAACGTCGATGTAATCGTTGTATAGGATGTTGCTACTCGAAGTCGATTAAGGATTCGCATCATTGCATTGATAGGGCAATGCACCATAATTGTCCAGTTTGCTTTGAGGTAGGTCCCTACTGCTTAAAAAAAACTTCAATAATCAGAAAGAAACTTACATTTCATTAGATAGTTTTGGCTTGAAGTATTATTTTGCCTTGTCTTTCTCAATTAATTTGCTCTGTTTCTTCTTATTTCAAATGGTCAGTTCTTGTTTGATTCAGTGAAGGACATCACTGTCCTACAATGTGGGCATACTATGCATGTACACTGTGTGAAAGAGATGGAGCTTCGGAACAGGTAAGAAAATTTTAACTAGTTTGCTTTTCGAAACATATATATATATATATATATATATATATATATATATATATATATATATATATATATATATATATATATACTCTAAAACATGGAAAATAGTTATTTTGAGTCTAACTTTGCAATTATGAACTCTCTTAAATGATTACTTAAATCACTTTGTAGGTTCACATGCCCTGTTTGCTCAAAATCCATTTGTGATTTGTCAAATGTATGGGAAAAGCTTGATCAAGAAGTAAGCTATCCAACACTTTATTTTATTTATTTTCATGTAAATGAAACTAAAAACTTGATTAATTTACTTTCAATATTTGAATTACAGATAGCTTCAACACCAATGCCAGAGTGGTACAAGAACAAGATGGTGAGGATTTATGATTTATCCGTATGCACCAACAATTCGATATAGATTGATATACAGATTAATTTACAGTTATGCACTCAATTATTATTATGATAGGTGTGGATCCTGTGTAATGACTGTGGGGAGAAAACAGAAGTGAATTTCCACATATTGGCACACAAATGCTTAAGATGCATGTCATATAACACCAGACAGATTCAAGGGATTGAAGCACCATCAGCCAGGAACAGAGTAGCTGAGATAGTAAGATGACTTGTCAATCAAGCAAGTTCGGTTATTGCACGGTGCCGCCATTGGTTTCAGAACCGCTCGTAGAACATCAAATCATACTTGTTCATTCAATAAGTCTTTTTATTTTAAGGGGAATGTTAAAGTATCCCACATTGGGAACTTGTGATAGTGTAAACCACCATATTAAGATATGGACTTCCCTCACCTCATAACCTAGGTTTTGGGGATGAGGCCCCTCCTCTTATATGGGCTTGGGCCTATGTTTTCCACATGGTATCAGAGAAGGATTAGGAGATCCTAATCGTGTTTTTCGTTCCTTTCTATTTTGATTTTGCTTAATTGTTCTTCGTCGAAGGTTCGTCGTTCTGATTCAGATCGAGAATGGCGAATGACCGACATATGCGAATTGCTATAGAAATTGAAACATCTAGCCCCTTCTATCTTCATCCTAGCGAGAATCCAGCTCTCGCTTTAGTAGATCCACCTTTGGAAGGAAGGAATTTCCATTCCTGGAGCAGAGCAATGCGAATGGCATTGGTTATGAAAAACAAGTTAGGTTTTGTCAATGGAACAATTCCAAAGCATGTTGATGATGAAAGGATGATGAATCGCTGGGAGCAATGCGATGCGACTGTTATGGCATGGATAACAAAATCGGTTTCACCAGCTATAAAGAGGAGCATAATCTGGATGAACAGCTCCAAGGATATTTGGGATGATCTTCGTCGCAGGTACTCCAATATGGATGCATTTCGGCTATCAGATCTGTTAGAAGAAATTAATCAAATAAGGCAAGGTAATCAAACCATCACTGAATATTTTGCAAGGCTAAAAACTGTTTGGGATGAAATTATGATCCTCAAACCCATTCCTAGTTGTACCTGTGTTGTGAAGTGTACCTGCAACGTGATTCCAACCTTTGTTAAATATTTGGAGTCTGAATACGTGATAAGATTCGCAAAAGGCCTAAGTGAAGCTTTTACACCTGTGAGATCTCAAATTTTGTTGATGAAGCCTCTTCCTGACATTGCTGAAGCATTTGCCATGAGCATTCAATTCGAAAGACAACTTGAGTATTTTGCTACTCACCTGCAGAACACACAGCCAGCTATTTTTGCAAATAGGTCCAATGCAGAGTTCAACAATAACAGAGGTTTGTCTAAGTGGGAAGGAGGTCAGAAAGTTGGACCTTACAAGAAGGTTCAATGCAGCTACTGTGGGTACAATGGACACACTATTGAGGATTGTTACAAAAAGAATGGATTCCCCCCGGATGGAAACCAAAGAAGAGAGTCAATCTTGCAGAAAGAGATGATAATATCAAGGGAAATGAGGTACATCAAGCTGCTGACCATGACAAGTCCTATGAGGGTGGCCTAGGGCTCACTGTACAGCAGTTTCAGAAACTTTCAAGACATCTGGACCAGATGAATTTAGATGAGAAATCAGAGAGGGATCACTTGGTGAATCAGACCGGTGTCATGGCAGCCAACTTCACACAGAATGATACAGAGGTGCAAGGTAAAGGTAACAACTCCTGGATCATAGATTCAGGAGCAACAGACCATGTTGCATGCTCCATTGATATGTTTGAACACATTAGTAGAGTAAATGGGGTCACAGTGAGTCTGCCTAATGGTGTAGCTGTTAATGTGTCACATATTGGGACAGTGAGAATAAGTGAAAATCTGGTACTGGATAGGGTCTTGTGTGTGCCTGATTTCCAATGCAATTTGATTTCATTAAGCAAATTAACTGCTGATACACAATTATCTGTTTTGTTTGTGGATGGCATATGCTCTGTGCAGGACAGAAGATTGGTATAGCTAAAAAGGAAAGGGACTATATGTACTGGAAGTAGGGATATACAGCAAAACAGGAGGCATTGCAGCTATGAAGTTTTGTCATAATACAAGAGCAATTCTCAAGGTAGCTCCTAATAAAGATCTACTATGGCATCTAAGGCTGGGCCATATGTCTCAACACAGGATGGGTATTTTGAAACAGAAGCATGAGGAAGTAGTATTACCTCATAATGAGAGTATTTGCTATGTCCGTCCCCACGCTCGGATGAAGCGTTTATCATTTCCTTTAAGTATAAATACCGTAGCATCATGTTTTGATTTAGTACATATGGACTTGTGGGGTCCGTATAGACATTCAACGGTGTATGGTCATCACTACTTCATGACAATAGTAGACGATTTTAGTCGTTACACGTGGTATCAGAGACACCCCATTATTGTGCAAGTGTTGGGCCTCTTTGTTGGCTTTGAGAGTGCCCAGGCCCACACTTGAGGGGGCGTGTTAAAGTATCCCACATTAGGAACTTGTGATAGTGTAAACCACCATATTAAGAGATGGACTTCCCTCACCTCATAACCTAGGTTTTGAGGATGAGGCCCCTCCTCTTATATGAGCTTGGGCCTATGTTTTCCACAAGGAAAATGTTTAAAATCGTGGGATGATTTTTGTTTTTGAAAATAAGGGTTCATCATATCGTTCTTGAATCCTATTGAACGTTGAACACCGGCATAGTGCAATAATTGAACTGCAATGTATATATAAAGGAATGGAATTATAATGTAATTACTTACATGATGATCCATGTATTGATTTTAACAAAGATTAATGATTTTCAGACACTTAATTTTTTCTGGTTCTTGATTTAGAAGCTTTAACAAATTAAAACAAATCAGCAACAGAAAATACCCTTAGAAAGGAAAAATCATCATTGAAATCATCACTGTGGATACTTTTTACACACTTTTGGACTTAAGTGGGAAACATGTGATGGTGAAGGCTGTATTGACTTGGGAAAAAAAAGTAGAGAATCCCTTTTTTGTTGAGTCAACAACAATAAATTAAATAAAAAAAAGGTCTCCCAATTCTCAAGATGGTGGACTCTTCCATTTCTATTGCAGGAATCCTATGTCCCTTGATTGCTGTGACTACATTGTTTGTTTATGTCATAACATGTTTTCTCTCAAACTCATGTGTCATAAAGTTTGCATAATTAATATTTTAGATGTCCAACAACAAATTCTGCTGCAATTAAATTTTGAATGAATTTGCAAGCAATACCCAAAGAACATCTCATTTATTTCCATAAATAAATAAGCCAAAGGGCTTTTTGCAGGAAAACTACTTCCTACCTTAACCTTAATCCCAAAAATGATCTGACCAACAACATATACATACATATATAACATACACAAAATACAAGCGCATAAATTCGCATCTTGCCTCTGCAGCATCCCATGGTACATGACAGTAGTACAATGCTCATCAAAACTAACGCTTGCAAATGTGTGATCGAGAAGGGTATGGTTTATGACAGAGCGCGATGAACAGCAATGAGTCAAACGTCTAATGAGAGATTACAGATGACTTTCTGTCATCATCTGGAAATGCTTCTGATTGTATTATAACCCGAGCTCCTGAAGCAAGCCTGTTGATTAAAACAACACAAATTCAATAAGCCATGATCCCATAACAATAATCTCACTCACATGATATAAAGTGCATTGGAATAAAGGCTTAACTTTCTTCGATTTTGATCACGTTTTCTTTTTCATCTTTGGGGGATTCACTAGAGTTTGCATATCTCTTGCTTCCACCATTTGACGCGCAAGAAGTAGTGATTCTTGAAGTTTCCACTCCATCAGACGACGATACTCTAGGACCATCTGAAACAGATCTCTGAGATTCACTTTTTGGTTGTTGCTTTATCAATGAAACCTTGATTGATCGCGGGATGCATTTGGAATTTGTTGTGTTCCTATCTTCATCATCCTCTTCCTCTATCTCATTTTGCTTCTTGGTTCTGCACCTTCCAACAATTTCAATACAAAATTCAACAAAAAGGTCTTTATAAGCAAATGAATTTGGCCTGGAGTAAGTTCTAAAGACAAACCTGTCGGCATTATAAGACGAAGATCGTTTTAAAGTACGGATTCCTTCGTCTTTTAGAATACTTGTCTCCACCAAACTCCCACTGAAATACTCCTTGTCTTCAAGTCTCACGCCCATGTGCCTAGGGTTTTCAGACATGCTATCTATCTCACCCAACAGGAAAGATGAGGAGAAGAATGGGGAAGGAAATCTTGAACTCGTAAAACTTGGTTTGTAAGTTGGGATGAGGTTAAAGCTACGGTCTTTAACAGAGAATGACCCACACGAGAACAGTTGCAATAGCATATTCGAAGCCTTGAATTTCGACATGGATGATGGCCTGAACTCCTCCTCTTCCAGAATTCTAAAGTTATTGAACTTGCTTGCATCGGCTCGGATAAGAGATTCTAAGGTATCTGTCCTAGCTCCTGATGATGTTGCACTTGAAGAAGTTGGTGGAGGTGATGAGACTGAAACCTGACTAATCTCGGAATTGTCTTTTACTTTCGAAAGCTGGTTCTCACGAGTGGGATTGCTCTCATGTTCGGATGACACGTCATCAGTTGAAACGCCTCGTGTACATGTCTCTCGAGTTCTACTGCTACCATTCTCATCTGTCTGAGTGGCAGCATCAGTTTGACCCTCACTCTTGTAAACCTTGTACTCTGTCAAACTCATCATGTTACAGATAGAGGAAGAATTCTTTCCTTCACTAGATTCAGGGGATACGGAAGACGAGCCGCCACGGTACTGAATAGTTGGAGATAGCTCTTCCTCTTGAGAATTCTTTGTAGTCCTATCATTCAAGCTAGAAGAAGATGAAGTATCATCTTGGCATCTAGAAGCAGGAGGTTCTGGTAATGATTTCAGTTTCGGCATTCGAATATTTGCATTAGGACTAAAGGGACCTAGGGAAATAAGAAATAAAAGATATAAAGATCACACCTTTGCAACAAACCTATGTATAATCCAGCTCAAAGTCATGATTATGAAAAGAAATTAACAATACCCATAATTTAAATAAATAAATACCTGGACTAGAATCTTCAAAGAGCTCAGAACCTTTAAGAACATACTCATTTCCATGTGCAGGAAGAATTACATCATCCTCACATAAATCATGCCATACAAAACCATTCTTATAGCTTCTGCACAACAATATAAAATTTATCATAACAAGTGATTATATGAACCATTAAAGGCATTTACAAATACAATTAACAGCATAGAGATAAATCTAAAGTCCACTCACCTCTTGCAAGACCAGGAGTACATGGAAGCCATGCCTCTGCCTCTCAAAACATTAAGCCTCTCAATCACATCTTCAATTCAAAAGAAAAACACAACCCTCAATAAAATAATTTAATAAATAATTCAAATGAATGAGACAATTATGGAGTTAATAGCAGCATTTTTTCACCTCTAAGATAGAGATGGCCATCAGGTGAAGAAAGGGAACTTCAATGAAATGAGGATGCTCCAGCTGCCTATTTCTACAGAGATAGTAAACCACTGCTACTTTTCCTCCATTGTTATTATTCTGCTGCTGATTTCGAATCTTCTGATGGTACTTGGGCGATTTCTCAGTCCAAACTTTAGCTCTCTCCGGGCTTAACCCACTACCGCCAGGTTGCTTATAATTATTGTACTTCTTCACTATAGCTTTAGCCTCCATCTCAGAAAACCCAATTCAAAATTCTCTTAAATATTCCAAAAGATTGCTACTTTCTTCACTTTCCTTCAAATGAAGAGATAAGCCAACTCAATTCTCTCAAGGCAATAGCTTAGAAGACTAAAAGATCGCTACTTTTGTCACTTTTTCTTCAAATCAAGAAAGCAATACAAATCATAAATAACCTGAAATGGAAAAACCATCCTTTGCCCACTTCCAAGAAGAAAGGAATTATAAATCCCAAATGAACATCATAATGCAATTATTACACAATAATATAGCAACATACATTAATGCTAGAAACGAAATGCTACTGAAAAAAGATGCAACAGGGAATAGGGAAAGTGAGAGGATTGACTGTTGATGCTGTGCTGCAAGTGGGAAAGAGAATGAAAAAAAAATGCCAACCGGGGAGGCAGGGAATACGGAAAATGAAATTTGAAATTCAGAGGTTTCGGGCAGTAAATGTAAATAAAGAGCAAGGAGTGAGGCTAGGGAGGCAAGAGAAATCATTGGACATAGTACACCGGTGGCAGCGTTTTGTTTTTTTCAAATGGTGTCCACCAAGGGAAGTTATTGTGTGGTGAGGAAATTTAAAGTGAAGTGACGGGTGAAACGATCAGAACCACACAGTTTAAATACATAATAATGGTGTGTGGTGTGTGGTGTGTGGTATGCCCACGGTGTCCCCACACCGTGTGAAGACACCATACAATAACCTCCCGTCCACCTCCTCCATCCTAATTGATCTAAATCGATAAATTTGTTTTAATGATTCTATCTTTTTAGGATTATATTTTTTTTATAATTGAAATTATTCTGACAAAATTCGTGTCGAAAAACGATTATTATGTTGATCAAATTGAGTCATATGTTTTTTTCCAGATGTTAAGCGCATGTTTTTCATACTTCATACCCGATCTAACTAAAATATTATGCCTAAAATTTGGTCAAGATCAACGAGCATGTAAAACAAATATATTTATACAAATTGTAAAATAATAAAAAGCTGTTGAAGTGGTAAAAAGGTAGTATTAAATATTGTAATGAATGATTTATTATTTGTTTAAAATGATTTATATTTTAGGATGGAAAATGCAGTATGTATCATTCAATCTGTTGTGGGGTTTTAAACGAAAAGTGGGGTGACAAATGAAAGTAGAGGAAGAAGAAGAAGGTAATATATCCAGCAAATGAAAGGGACTATAGAGATATTGCAACTCCAAATATCTGTAGCTAGCCTGCCACACCAATCCTGGACCATATAAACCGAAACCGACCCGACCCGACTCAAACTCGGCCCTAATTTCTATGTTAAAATATGAGCTTGTTTGATGCAGAATGCTGTACAACATGTGTTATATCTTTGTTTAATTCCACACACACACACACAAAAGTTCAAACAAGTTAAATATTTTGAGCATGAAATAAGGTATAGTGGATGTAGGATATGAAAATAAATTCACGGTAGGTCTATAAAACCCTAGAATCTTGATAATTCTTCAATTTCCTCATCATTTTATCTTTATAAAAATAAAAAAAAAATCCTTATGATATATACTACTAGGGTGGTTCTAACACGGAGACTCTAATATGGAGAGTGGCCGTGTGTGCGATACATCTGATATCACCACAAAGTTTCATTCTCAGTAATGAACCGTGTCCCATATTATATATACGCGACTTGGGTGACTCCCTATGTTGGAGTCTTTAAGGTAGAATTGCCCTATATACTAGGAAGGGAATTTAGCAATTGTGTGGTTTTGCTTTTGCCTCTTTCAGAAAAGCAGTCTACTTTGCAACAATTCTTCAGTCGGAAATACAGGAGAATTTTGAAAGTGGCTTTTCAATTTTTTTTAGTATTTCTTTTTTCCAGAACTTTTCACCTTATTTGGTGGTGGTGATTAATTTCTTCTTCTTCTTTTTTCCAAAGTGAAAGAACAATATTATTAATTGGAATAAAACAACAATTAGAAAAGACTACAACTCGATTATCTTTTTTGAGAAAACAAAAGAATATATAATCAAACCAGAAGAAAAAGAAAGAAAAAAAACGCCACTGAATGACTAGCAACATTACCGCCCGCTCGGCGCTTGATGACGACCCTCAAACATATTAGTAATTTGTTAGAGAGGATGTATCCGATAATAGCGAAATTATCCAAAAGCCTTTCATTATTAATTTCATCAAAGAGTTGACAATTAATATTCTGAAAGAACGCTCCCCATGCTTCATCAATTCATCGCCGCCTATTCTCATTTGTAATAAACCTGCAGGCTGCAGGCTGCAGGCTGCAGGCTGCAGGCTCCAAATCCATATTTTTCTTTGATGAATTAATTATTCCAAGAGGCGTCTACGTACCAAGCAAGAGCGAGAAGAGGTAAAACAATCTTCGCGATAATATAACATGAGTAGTTTGAATGAGCAATATCTTAAAATTAATGTTAAAAAAAGTTATTCATATGTCATGTTTGTTAATTGTTGTACAAAGGCTTAAAAAAACTTACTCCTACTATTATAGAATGGGGTAGTAGACTATCTATTGTCTATTTATGGAATATTGGAATCCCACCGGTAAAATGTAAATATTCTAACTCCACACTAATTTTACTTTAAACATTTTTTTTTTCTCCATCATATAGAAACTCTTTTTAACTTATTAAAATTACAATTTCAATGCTGTCCCGCCTGTCCGGCCGCTTTTGATGGAGCAAACTATATTCATAGTACATATATTAATGCATTTTTTTCTGATCAAGAGGGGCTGTTTGCCCCCCTTAGTTGTAGTATGTATGAATGACGATTTTAAACTAAAAATATGATATCTTAAACATATAAAAATTAACCAATTATCCAAATAAATAAATAAAAAGGTTGGGTGCAGTAAGAGCACTCACATCCGTGTCTCTTCACAGATTCTCTATTTTACAGACTCAAATACCATTTTTTCCAGTTTTACAGAATCTCTGCAAATGGTCAACTACATCGCATCTCTACTTACAGATTCTGCATCCAAGACAACTATATCAGAATCTCTATTTACAGATTCTCGATTAATTTTCTTAACCAGTATCATTGAGTTGGTGTAATTTTTATAGTAGTAATTTTTATAATAGTGTGATTGGATAAAAATTTAAAGCAAATTTTATCTCGGGTTCAAATTTTTATTGTTATAGAGTAATGCCCTTCTAACTTTATTGCAATTTAAAGTTTTTTAATCATATTTTAATTTTGCTATGCGATCCTGTATTTTTTTTGTTCTTTGAATTAAGAAAAAAATGAGAAAATGAGTAAAAAGAAAAGAAAAGATAGGCAGCAGAATGAGTAAAAATAAAAGAAAAGAAACGCTGCAGACAGAGGTTGGAAAAGAGAGGTAAGAGAGAGCAGGCAAGGATCTGGAGATTTATCTAATATTGCTGGAGATATACAGCACTCACCCAAGAATCTGTCATGTACAGATTTATTTTACACACACTGATGTGAGTCTATTTATAATGAATCTTAAGTGTTTAGATCTGTAAAATACAGATTTATCATCATTTACAGATTCTACTACGAGTGCTCTAAAAGTCTCCCCCGCATAAAAATGTTAAAGATCACTGCATCAATAACTCATTGCTACTTAGAAATTGTTATAAAAGTGAGTCACTCATCTTACATTCCCTGAGTGCCAAATTATTGATTTTTTTTTTTTCCTTTTTTTTTTAATCTTATAATAAGTAAATATATTTTAAATTAATGCATTTATATCATACCCAATATTTAATGCATTTTTTTCTCAAAAAAAAAATATTTAATGCATTTTAAATTTTTTGTATCACCTCCGTCCCATAAAAAATGTCCATTTTTTATGGTACACATAGATTGAAAAAATAATTAATATGTTGTATTTTAAGTAGTGATGAACATATATACCTATCAATATAATAAATGGTTTTTTGGAATATTAAATAAATATATAAACATTTTTTTTGTCTTAATAAATATATAAACATTAGTATATGTATGTTTGGAAAATACGTATTAAATTATATATTGATTTACTAAATAAACACTTTTTATGCGACAGTTCATTTTAAAAAATAAACATCTTTTATGGGACGAATGTAGTATATACTATAACCAAAATGAAGTGAAAGGTTACTTTTGACCGAATTCTTTAAAAATTGGATCATTAAATAATTTTTTTTAATATATGTTAAAGCTTAAAAATAATTTAAATATATGTACGTACAGTTCAAATAATGCTGACCGGTTGGAATTTGAAATTTTCATTTGGCATCTTCGTGTGTGTGTGGAGGTTTTATGGGATTTGAAAATTGAAATCTTAATTTGGCTTATTCACGTCGTGTGGATGCATTTGTTTGTGCTTTTTTATTTTATTTTATTTTTTTGACAATTAATGTGTTTCTGATTGAAATTTAATGATATTGCTTTGTTGTTTTCTGCACTTTTTGTATTACTATATGTGTCTGCTTTACCGAGTACTGCAATCGATGGGGAGTAATTGGACCATAGTCTGTAGTTTGTGTTTAAGTCAAGCTGCAAAAGTTAAAAAGTCAAACGTGGTTTTGTTGGAATGAAATATCGGTAAGAGAAATGAGTTAAGACTCTCTCAAGTATTTGATGAAACAAGTGTTATCTCAAGTAGTAATCTAACCGTATATTTAAAATGTGAAAATGATCTAAACATAGATTTTTTTTTTTAAAACAATGTCGTTTTGATGATAATGTGTAATAACAATTGTACTCGAGAGAAATGATATTTTTAAAATAAAATTTACAATATATTTTTACATCATTGATTATGATATGAAGACTATTAATTTTTATAGATCAATGTTTTAAAAAAAAATCTCTGAGTCTCATGAAACTCAATTGTTAAAAAGTGTGTTGTTTATTTTTGTTAGTAGGATTTTTGGTTACACCAATTCTAACACGGAAAATTCTCTATAGAGATTCTGAGTAATTTATCATTCTATTGTAATGCCCATGTCCCCAATAACTAGTCATTATCAGGAGAAAAAAAGTACGACATGTGATATTTAGAGTAAACATTAAATCCTACATAAGTCTTGTATTATATTAGAGTAATTACAAAACGTGCGGAATAAAAGAAATAAACAAGAGACTCGGGAAAACAGACCTTTAAATCTTCCATTAACCCTTTCTCCAAAAAAAAAAAAAAAAAAAAAAAAAAAAAACTTCCATTAACCCATTAAAAAAATTCTTCCATTAACTAACCAACCACCCAATTACAAATGTGGTCAAAACTAGAATCATAAATATGTGCTAATATTTATTACAACTCAACCGGATTAAAATGTTAACTGCTCCAACGCAAAGAACTCCATTCCTAACGCTCTCCGTGCACATCATTCAACAAGTCTTTGACCTGCATATCCAACGCACTGACCGAATGCTCGGTGATGAGAAAGAAGATTAAAAGAAGGATTCATATTTGTCGGATGCCGGAATACATGATATGAATCTATTTCGTCCAATTTACAAAACAATTAAAAGCATAGTTTGACAAATACATAAAACATCTTTAAGAACATAATTTGAAACACAAAAAAAATCCTCTTTAAAAATACACTGAACAATGTATAAAAAAAGATGTCTATCAACTACGTCAGTTCATCTTGCATGTCTTTGTTTATTTAATCAATTACTTACTTAACATATGCACGTTCTTGGCATGTTCATGTCTTGACTTTCGTATTCATATTTCGTTACATAGCAATAATCACTAAACTTGAGAGCACGGTGTGTAACCCGGCTAATATGACTAATCATACCTCCAACTTCGGACTTGGGGACCCAATGTACTTCGTACAATTCGTCATCTTAAGAACGAAATGGCTAATACAGCTAGTCATACCTCCGACATAGGACTTTTAATACCCATGGTACTCCGTATAGTACATTGCAAGGCAACTAACTAAACCTTATCTTAACACAAGTAGAAGCTCATAAAACACTAAATTTAGGTTAAGTTCCATATTTTATCATGCGTGAGCATACAAAAACCGTAACAATACCAAACTCCCAACCTATCTTCACTGATGGCCGTTTTATATAGTAACCAACTTTGACCGGCAGAGTACCGAGTCGGTTGTAATATAAACTGGCAAGCAAGGTCGTATCCCTCAGGGACACGAGTTAAGTACCTCGGCTAGCTTCATCTCGAGTTTAGATCGACAGCCTTTCAATTTGTTTAACATAGAACAAAACTAACTCTCGTCACCTTTATCAAACTAATTCACTATAACTACCACGGTTCTATCACACTACGAGGTTTAAACGATTAAAAGAGATAGCCGAGAAATGTTCCGAATGCTTACTCTCGAACCCTAGCTCATTCCCGGGAGAACTTGGACTACTAACCTTGATTGACATTGATTGGAGGATGTCATCTCCTAATTCCGAACCTAGGCGCCAATTTCAACAACCTAGCTTCCTATATCGAGTTCAACAGTCCGCAACCCGGATTTAACTGACTCGATACGGTCTACGCTCGAATGAGACGCTTGTCAACAACAATATAAACCTTACACACGAAACCGAATCTAAACACTTAGTCGGTTTTACACGGAAATCCTAAAACCCCTTTTCCCGCACCCTCTCGCAAAATACATATGTAAAGAGAATACGTAAAATACGATTATTAAGTCGCGAATTCAACAATCGTCATTAGGCATAAGTTTTAGGACAACAATCAATGTCAAAACGAACTACAACACATCACAAATTCTCCCAAAATCCGAACTACGGCTCGATTTTAACATTCATTGCATAACTCGGCTATAGGGAAATTAGCTAATCATTCTATCCATGAAAACACTATCAAACAAGTTAAGCATAAGTAATTGAGCTAGAAATGAAGATTAGAAATACCTCTTATTGATGAAAATAACCGAAAATCAACGAAACAGAAAACCGTCTTCAGATCCGTACAGTATACAACGATCAATAAACGATTTGTACTTGAAGTTAATCCAAAAACATGAAATCCAAGTTCATAAAACTTATCTAGGTCTGAAAAACGAACTAAAGAAGTGCTGAAGATAAACTAAGTATGCATGATGTTTTAACTATCCACTAAGTGGAGAGTTTTTATAGGTACCCACAGGCGGGCGCCTGTCAGAAATTTTCCTTCACAAAATGTAACAGCAACATTCTGAGCCAAAAGCCGTATTACAGGCGGGCGCTTAAGGTGACAGGCGGCCGCCTGTCATATTTTTCCACAAAAAAGACTTGATTTCTTGATCCCGAAGCTCCGGTTTACACTCCACGACATTCTCGAGCACCTAAGACCTGAAAATGGATCAAAAACATACCAAATATAACCCCCACGGGACTTTGGGGTGACTGAGAATGACCGAAAGTGTACAAAATTACCGGAATAACCCCGTTAATCACGAAATAAATAACTAGATCTCGGGATCCACAAAATACATAACCTATATCAAAACTACGCCGATTACTCCCGGAAATAACCTAAATGAGTCGTTATGAGGTACAAAATGTATATAAAAACTGAGTCAAATTGACTCTTATCATTCACTACTCGTGTAAAACAATTTATAGAAAGCATTCTGAAAACTGAATAAAGCTTTGTAAACATAGCTTATGTCACACAACAAACTTGAAACCAGTTATGGAGTTCATCCCGTGCGCTTTCCTGGATGAAGGGCCTGGAAAGCGGCCAAAACTTGCCCTCAGAGCCACTTTCTACCCCAACAAATACCCGGGAACACATAACCAGTCCAGTTTCGTGCAGTTTAACATAGAACAATATTCAAAAGATCTTAAAAGCATAATCTTTATAACCGAAAATGATTCGTTTGATAAGAAGAACTCATTACCTTAAACACGAGCCGAACTACGAATCGAACATCAAACAACTACCAAACTGACACGAATCTACAACTAACAACAAATCTAACAACGACTGTCCTTCGAATCTTACCTAATTATAATGAAAGCCAAGAACTACTACGAAAGATTTGATCTTACCTTCAAACGATGAATTTAAGCCTGAAACTGGTGGTGGAATCGAAACTGCTTCAATATCACTCTTGTGACCTACCAAACGAATCCAAAAAATCCAGCCTAAGCTCCCAGCGACTAAGTATGGGGCGCTTTCCTGGGTGACGGGCCAGGAAAGCGACTGAGCTTTTAGTGAAAAATTGAAAAACGCAAATTCTGTGAAGTCTATGGAATCTAGATGTTGTTATACGATTTTATGTGTCTAGTGTTAGGAAATCTACGCGGGAACGCAGCGGAATTCAAAATTTATTTCCTTTAACCAGGATCGACTTTGTTTTAGCAACAAACATAACAAGTTAGTAGACGGTGGTAACCTTGCTTGATCTAAAAGATCGACGCTTTGACCGTCTGAGGAGAGTAGTGGTGCATGGAGCCGCCCAAGCGTTCGGCCTCTACCGCTAGTCCACACGAACAACCCGCCGGAATCCACCATTGGATTGCTACTAGAAAAACTCGGTTGCTAGACCGACATTTTCTCTCTCTCTCAAATCCCTCTTTAAGAAGCTCTCTATTTTTTACAAGAACCTGTTAGTATCTTGGAATTGTGAAGTCCAAAAGAGCTAGCCAACCCCTTTCTTATATAAGTGTTGGGACGCCCCTCATGTCTCCCAATATGATTGGGATTAGTTTCCTAGTAGATTGAGGAGAAAGAAAACATTTTCCTAATATTTAATTAATCAACACAAATATCTTGTATTATATTTATTCATAATAAATAAATATCACCATATTAATTTATCACTATAACACTTTATAGTCGAGATAAACTTTCCTTATTTGGTTATCACTATAACCGCATTTTAATCCGGCTAGATGTTCTTATGTGTGTGACCTAATAGGCTTCCGAATATGTTGGCCGTAGGCACAAAGTGTAATTACGAAAATGCCCTTCATACCTAATGATCACGGGATAGCGTCTAGCAACACATCGTGACCCCCAATCATCGAAAGAGTCAAATGCAAAGACTACTACCTTTCATGTGATACAGTTACCGTGTAAATAGAATCATATCGCTGTAATAATATTCATACAATCGTATCTTGAGTGTCAGTACCATAACGATCGTATCTTATAATCTGGATATCATGCTCTCTCGGAATAACACATTTACTCCCACTTTGCAAAGATTCTTGAGAGCTAGACATTCCTTATAAGAATGTCATTTCGGATATTCACTCCTTCACATATGGTACGCGATTCCCGGACGACCAAACATGTATACTCCGCATGCTTCAGTATCACACCCAAGCACTACCGTATGATTGCCCCGTGGCTAGGGGAAACCTCAATAGTGTCAAAGCATGACAATCCACACCGTGATGCCATGAAGACTCCGGTCTCAGGATAATTACACAACTTCCACATACTGCGACACTTAATAAAGTAAGTGCGTCAATCTAACGTACGCATTCTCTAATACACGTCCACGTATAGTCCAAGTGTCTCTACACTTCGATAGACGAGATCTATCACTGCCCTTAAAGACATAAGACATCTAATACGTGTTAGCCTGTTTGTACTATCAATGTCCTGTTTAATAGTATATAAGCCTAGAGACATTTAAGTATCAAACTTATTAAAGTGATTAGAGATCTCATCAACCATAATCGCTTATCATTGTTTCTCTATCACAGTTTAATACTAAAGACGTTATCATATAACAATTCATAATTGGTTCTTTAAAAGAACAAATATATGACAACAGAAAAGTCATTTATTATATATGTATAATCATAAAGAAATAGTAGAAATGATCTGATCCGGTCGGATCCGGTCCAACCCGATTGGATTTAGGACACTATTTCAACATTTAGGTCTGTTTTAAGATGACTTGGAGGTCAATAAAAGCTTAATTAACCTTAAAACACTTGAAAAAAGTAAACCTAATCCTAAAAAGATGAAAATACCCTTAAATTATAATTGAAAAGAAGTTGGGTTTCTCATCTATATCTCTAATTAGGTTACGTATGGCATATATTCTGCATTCTTAAAACATTTTATTAAAACATATATTTTGCATGTCGCAAAGTGAGAAGGTATTTTTATATTAAAAAAGTGGTGGTGAATCACATTCAAGGAAATACTACAGTCCAGTCAGTAGAAGAAAACTGGACGGTCCAGTTAACCGTTAGATCAATATTAAAATAATAGCAACTGTTGGATTAATTTAATGCACGGTAGCTTATTGTGTACCATAAAAAATATTGTAACCTGTCTAACAGGTGACCGGTCGTCCTTTAAAAAAAAATAAAAAAAAATCATTCAGCGAGAGAGAAGTTGGAGAGGGAGCAAAAAGAGAGAAAAGAAAAAGCCAGATAAAGAGAGGAAAGCAAAACAAGAGGCCATTCGTCAAAGGGAGGGGAGGCGATCGAAGCTGCTCAGCGGGCCCGACGAATCCTTGCCGCCGAAGCGGAAGCTAAGGTAGTTCATTTTTATTATTATTATTGTGTTGTTCATCGATATGTCACTGGGTCTTTCATTGTTTCTGTCTGATTGAATATCTGCTTTTCCGATCTTGGTTATTTTTGTGCAAATTGTTGAATTTCGTTCTGGGAGCTAGTTTAAAGTTTTAATTAGATTTTTTTGTTTCCTTTGCTTGGAGCTAGCTGTTAATGGTTGAATTGTTAAAGTTCATTTCTTTTGGCTAAAACTGTTGGAACAAATTTGAAATTTGTATTACAAGAAGAATTCTGTAGCAAAATGTCTTATTTAATTCGTTTCCGTAGTTCCCTATTACCCTTTTTTGTTTCACTGATTGGAGAATGCTAGATGATTATCTGCTTTTTCTCGTAGCTAGTAGTTATCTTCTATTAAGATTTTGGTACGTGAAAACAAAATTCTAGCTTGGAGGGTCATGTTTTGTGGGTTGAGAGAGTTCAGTGTTCTTTCTAGGCTAGAGTTATGAATTTCTTAAGTAATATTTGGAAAATGGAATCAGATGCTACCTAGCATTCTATATGTGCAGGGTTTGAGAAGAGCTTGAACTTTGCTTCTAATATGTGAAGCTTTGCATAGTTTCTTGTTCATGGTTTGTGTTCAGAGCTAACCTATGACCTTAAGTCACATGCTTAAACTTTAGTAGTTGAATAAGGCCCCCTTTACTTGGTTATTAATTCGTAGGCTGACCCTGAACTGGAAGCTATCCGGCAAAGAAGAATGGAGGAGCAAATGGGTAGACAGGGTGCTGTTGCTGTAAGTATCTCCCATTAATAAATTAAGCTCTGTATTGAATTCTTTTTATTAAGTTTTGCTAATTCTGAGCAATGAAAAATAGGGAAATCATCAAAATGTAGACCAGCAGAAAGACCAGGAAGATGCTAAGAGGTGGATATCAGACTTTATCGGCTTTCTTTTCACTTCCTTAGTCATCGTGTTAGCTATCTCGGTATTATATATGTGGAAAATTGATACACATGATATATGTATGTTTTGATTTTAACAGGGAGGCTGATGAACGAAGGCAAATGATGCTTAGCCAAATCCTTAGTCCTGAGGCACGAGAAAGACGTAGTTTCTGTGATTAAGAGTCCAGTTATTTCTTTGGTTATCATAGATTGGTATCTAGATACTGAAACTTGTTGTAAAAAAGATAAACTATTAGTCATTTGATTATAGTGATGTTGTTAATGATTTGGCTTTATCAATGTTAAATTCATGTATTCTGTTTGAATCTTCACGTGAAATGCCCTTGTCTCTTCTACAAACATATGGACCATCTATTATTAAATTTGACCTTTTCTCAATGTCAACAGAGCCTGATGGAAGAGTTAATGGATTGACTTCAACAAGACTCTTTGAACACAAAAGAAAGCCTTTGACAATCAAGATGCTCATGATTATTAGATGTGCTTTGAGTGACAAGATTTGAATAAGGTATAACGTTTGTAGCAACTATTGTATATCAAGTGGATGAGTGTGATGCATATAACTCGCTTATGCACACCCCTCTTATGTGAGGTGGATAAAAACGGTTTCATTGTATACATCCACCGGTTTCTTCACAAAAACAGTTTCTTAATGCATGATACTACTACAAGATGGTGGGAAGTGATATGAACAAATTCTGTAAAGACTTCTTATGGCCATTATATTATGTGCTTTTGTCATTTCATATTGAAAGATGCTCAATGAAATTCTTCCAAACTTATTGCCTATACCTTCAGTCACTTTGACATATGGATTTAACAAGGAAATGTAACTATGGTCAAGTTTTGTTTTCTTTTTCTTTTGTAAATGATGATAATTTAGGGCGGGTGTGGACCCCACTCAAATTTCCAGCAAGTTACTAATATATCCCTCTAATAATATTAAAACTATGTATGTATATATTTTTAGACAATTTTTTTGTGTAATTATCTATTTAGTTCAACTGGTTAAAAGCTTTACTAAACACCGTAAGGTTACTGGTTCGAATCTAGGGTGTTGCATTCTTTTTTCACCTTTTTTATTAATCTGGCCCCAATCTTGGGTGTTGCATGTTTTTTTCACTTTTTTTATTAATCTGGCCCACTGGAAAATTTTCCTGGTCCGATGGTTGAAAAGAAACTAGAGAATAATCAAATATGAAGATGGAAAAGTTAAAAAAAAAATTTGGTGACTTAAATTTACAATGATCTTTGATAGATGTACACACATGCTACGGGGGAAATACTTATGTGTTCTTTTCATACGTGTGGAGATACCATGTGGAGCAATCATAACCACACATCACTTCACCTCAAAATACACCTCTCACGCAAGTATTTACCCCCCTCACACAAGTATTTACCACTTTGTGGGGATGGTTGAAAAATGAAGCAAGAGTAATGTAGTATTAATTGAAAATGGTACGAAGTGAAGTGTCTAGGGTTTAGTGAAATAAATGGGCGACTTATTTGGCTTAACATAAGGTGAAATTATTATATGGCGACTTATTTGACCTAATAACTCGCCTAACCCGAAATTTTTTTAAGGTTACTACACTTTTGTGACGGGTGACCTCACTGAAATATTTTTCTAGATTCGCCAATGGTACGCAGGTAATAATTGGAATCGCTATGGCTCAAGTAGCATCACTAGGCTTAAGTTCGATCTGGAATATATAATATATTGATATATGTATGTATGGTTGCTTTTTTATCCGTAATTAAACCGGTCAACAATCCGCATTAATCCAAAGCTGTCAATTGATCGAATTTTCTCTATTATTGTGTAAAGTTTAACCGGTTCTTAGCTATTTAGGGTTAAACTTTAGTAGCTATTTGACTCATTCTAAGCTCATTTACAAGCTCTATTTTTCCGTTCTAGGTCTCAAAGGGGAGAAAATTTGGCTGTGGTTATTTTTTCATCTAGGATTTGTTTGGTTTGAATAAATGATTCTCTCGTTACTTGTAAAATAATTATTATAATGAACGAAGTATAAGGGCTTAGTAAATGATAAAAATAGTCGTCAAATCGTTGTGACAGTTTAAAAAAAAATTGAATGTATTTGACCAAAAGGATAGATTAGCGGCACAATGAATAACCTTTAATGATTTGATTTTCAATTCAACATGAAATAGGTATTTCATAAAGCCCTAAATCCTAATAAATTGAAGTATTATCCAAAAATCATGAACCGTGAACGTGATAGTTCAATGATAAGTGATCGTCATGCATAAACTAAAAATTTATACATTTTTAAACGTCTAGTGAATTTCAAAAATGCAATTCATTGCATCTGTAATAACTCCGAAACAACTCATGTGTATACTGATGATAAGTGAATTTGGGATTAATGATTTCCATGCATGTATGCCTTCGCATCTCTGATTCGCACGCACGTTAGCAAAGAAATGACCCCTAAGGTAAGCTTCTGCCCATTTACTACGTGCGTTGTACAGTTCTTCAACATACTTCACATTAGTTGGTTGTGTCTTATCAACTAGGGCCCGCCACGCCCGTTCAAACTCATTTATAGTTTGCACTTCTGTCATGCATTTATTGAAACCGTCTCTAAATTCCAACGAGTTCACATTGATTTTTACATTACCTTGTAAATGCCAGCTACAAAGCCTATGGCGGGCATCCGGAACAGCTAATTCTATTGCCTTTCGCATGGAAAGATCACCGTCAGTTACCACTGAAAAAGGCTTCTTCCCATCCATACATTCAAACAAAGTTTCTAATACCCAAACATATGTATCTGTAGTCTCATCCGACAATAGAGCACAGGCAAACACGGTAGTCATGTAATGATTATTGATACCCACTAACATGACTAATGGTTTTCTATAAGCATTGGTTTTATATGTAGTGTCAAATACTAAGACATCGCCGAAGCAATTGTAATCTGTTCGGGACCTTGAATCCGCCCAAAATAACCTACACAACCGTTGCTCCTCATCCACGTCATATTTATAAAAGAACAATGGATCGTCTTCTTTCTTCGCAGACAAATATCCCAAAGCTCCCTCCGCATCCCCATCCTTAATTTCTGCGCATCTCTCGGCATACAAATGGTTGTATAAGTCTTTCAAAGTGAACCCAACCTTGTCATAGCCACCGGCTTGGTGTGCAAACAATTTCATTATATCACTAGTTCGCCACCCCACTTCATGCATAGTGCGTGCTTGAGCTATATCACTACCTTTTACACTCCTATGAGAACGAAGGAAAGAAACACTACACGAGTCTGCCATTTCATGATTGTGTTCCTTAACGAAATCAGTCACTACAAATTTTCCTAACCCTTCATCTAACCTAACCCGGAAAGCTGCTTCACAACCAACTCGCGTCAATGGACGTGGTTCTCTCACACGATCCTCCGACTCCGAATTTCTCTCCCTACGAAACCCTTGCCTATGACAAACAAACTTTCTCATTTTTATAGTTCCATCTGTGTCACGGAAAACATCTTCCTTTCTTATAGAAAACTTAACACACCTTGCGTATAGGTTATAAAATAGTTCAGCGTCTTCAATAGAATTGAATTGCATCTCGAGGACTTTATCAACATCCACATCATCAACACACAAACCTTCTAATTCTGATACTTTAGAAGTTTCAGATTCTTCTACCTCCATCACTTTGTATTCCATCATATCACGAGATACTGTATAATAATTTAAACAAAAAAAGGACCACTTAAAAAACACAACATGCATTCCTTACTTCACTGGTTTAAACTACATAGAGTCACAGAGATCATCATTCACTAAATATATGGGCGGGTGTTTTCACAAATGGAACACAAAAAATTGGATAGCAAAATGGAAAAATAGCAAAACAGCACAACAGTACTTATAAAGTAAACTCATGCACCGTTAAATCAATATTAAACGAATGATAACTGTTATTGTGTTCCATACCAACTGCAATTAAACATCTTGTGACATCTAATTTTTCCAAGCTAAAATCTTTCAACACGCGACTGGCATCTGTCAGATTTTTCAATGGGATCACTTTTGCTGTCCTTGGCAAATTGGGCAGTTCTTTCATTTACAAAATCCTAACAACAAACTAAATATGGTTTTAATTTTTTAATATTATTTTGGTTCCTAGTCCCATCATGTGCTTCTTCATACATGGATCGGTAAATAAGTAAAAAGATGCAGTACCGTCGGGCCATCTATTTGAGATACAGATTCAAAGGTGCAAGCCTAATAAAATTCATCAAGGTCAACACATGCAATTTGGAAAGGCACCAGGTAACCGGCATTGGCAAAAAGTAACTAATATATGTGTGAGTATATATTGAATTCAAACGTACATTCCAAACAAGCAGTAAATCAGTGTAAACTCAAAAAACCAAAACTATAAAAACACCACCATGGCAATGATATCATCGGTAAAGGAAGGAAGAACATAGAACCGATTTTATACTTCCAAGAAAAGTCACCTTAGCGAAAAGATACAAGCTAAACAGAGGTAGAATCGTAGAGTCAAATGATTCAGCACATACACGGATCGGTATTATGATCCAATCAGAAAGTAAAGTAATCATAAGAGGCTAAACAAATAGAAATCAAGTTATCATCAAACACGACTGCAGAAAACTGACTTCAATCACCAATTATCAATTCCAACAACAAGGCATTATCCAAATCAGATCGAGGAAACAAAATTAGTTCAGTATCGTTTAAGAAATTCGAGAACAGATTTGGATTATCACCTGATAAGTATTATCGAACTTATCATACATAAAACGAGTGATAATACTTGTTTTTCCGAAACAATCTAATAGTGGATTTTGCGGAGTGATCATTCGTCTACTCTCATTCTCAAACTGGTCCAAGGATAATTGCCTGACCATTCCCCCAGCCTCCCAAAAGTTTCGTTTGCAACGACAACCTGAAGAACTTAAACTTAAATAAATTCCTCAATAATCACTACCTAATCCCCCGAGACAGGGTCATCAATTTAGCAAATGAGATTGAGAAAAACCAATCAGCCGAGGAAGACATACAGCTCTAGAGCGAAGGCAAAGAATATATGAAGAAACGAGCAAACGATTCAAATTGCAGAATTAAGACCAGTTATGGATTCTTTTAGCTCTGAACTTAACCTAATTGTGAGAATTCATGCAAGTATAACTGAAGGAGCAGATTGCGAGCAAGTTATGAAGAATATGAAAGAAACGAGCAAATGATTTAAATTGCGGAATCAAAACCAGTAATCGATTCTTTTAGCTCTGAACTTTACCTAATTGTGACAATTCATGAAGGTAAAACTGAACGAGCAGAAATCGAGCAAGTTACGAAGAATATACGAAATAAACGAGCAAAAATTCAAGAACGCAGAATTAAAACCTGAACGAGCAGAGAGTATTTGAATGAAATCCGGCAACAATCTTCGTGGGGAATCCTCCCTATGACACTTTGATGAAAGACAATCCTAAAGCTGTAAGATGGTGCCGATAAGGCGCCCTAGTATGTGGTGATTGACGGCCGGAATGGAGGATTGACGGCAGGAGCAGAAAAGAGACCAGCGGCGGGGTAGACATGGCTGGCGTTTTGCTTATAGGGCAAACTGGAAGAATTACGTACAGCAACCTTAGCCTCTTAGGTGAATGTGTTTTTACCGGTTTAGCAGGTTAAAAAGACTGATTTAGTGTGTTATTGTGCATGTTAATTATGGTGTACTAAAAATATGATCCAACGTACATCATTATGTATATAGTTTTTCAACGGCAGAGATTAAAAAACTGGACCATTAACCAACTGGACTGTAGCCACTCTCTCACATTCACCCTAATGTCAGACAAAATTCCTCTAGCAAAACGGAAACTTAGAGAAGAATGTATGTTTAAAATGTTGAAAACGTTAGAAAGTACTCTCTCCGTTTTTTTATATATTACATTTTAGAAATTTTTATTTATTTATCTGTCATTTTATATCTTCAATTCATTATTTATTTATTTTTTTTCCTTTACCAATAAAGTATTTACATCTCCAATAAAAAAATATACATTTTCAATACTAAAAACCTCTTTACCAACAAAGTATTTATAATTTCAATAAAAAAAATACATTTCCAATACTATATTTTAGACATATTAATTACTGATTAGTCGGATATATCAGGTTTGCGGTAACAGTTATACTGTGAGAATATATGGCAGTTTATGTATGATTTCTCAAGTGAGAAGGTGGTGGTTATCAAGAACAAGGTCGTCGGACTGATGCTTATGAATAGGAACACAAGAGAGTCGATAAATTGACAGAGTAGCTCTGTATATATTAGTTTTTGGATTTTTTTCTATTACAATGTTCACCCATATATATAGGCAAATGATAAGTCGGTTTATCCTAAGCATGACAAGACATCTAAAAGCATATAATTAGGTGTAATTATACATAAGTTGACCGGACAGCTGTCAGGATAAGATGGCGGACAACGGACTTGATAGTAGGTCGGACTTATATCTTCCTTTGTCTTGTTGTCATCAGCTCCAAGTTTAGCCAGCCTGATAACATGGGTAGCCTCCACTGTGTCCGGGGTGTCGGAGTGGAGATGTGTCCGGCTTATTGACTGCGGACAAGCGAGATGGAGGCCAATGATTTGTTGTTGGGCTAGGAATCAGGCCCAATCTAGATGCTCGGGTTCCAATCCGGATCGGGTATATCAATTACTTTCTTAATCTGTGTGATTCTTCTCTCTGCGACATATAAAGAAAAACGGAGGGAGTATTCTGTTTTTTCGGTATTGCTTTTAAAAGTATACAATTTAGTTGTGTTAAAACCAAATTCAGGCTTTGTGTACGTATAAATCGAGAAATTCTTATCCAAGAAGTATTCGCGAGGAGAGTCCCGTACATCAAGTTTCCTACCAAAATAGCAGTGTCTGCAACAAAATTCAAATCCGAGCTTCTTTTTAAGTGAAAAGCCTTTAATAGTTGGCTACTACTTAGTTCTGTTATCTTCTTATTTTATTTAATTTAATTACTAGTGTAAGTATTTGAGGAAAGCACTTAAAAGAGAAAGTGGTATTCTGTATTTTAGCGGCCCAAATTATATGTTGAGTAGTAATTGAGATAAATAAGACTTTAACCACAATATATAAAAACTTGTTATGATATTACGTACCTTCGACATTTTAAAAATCGATCGATTGTATACCTAAAAAATAAAATAAAACGATACATCCGGATTAAGGGCTACAGTAATTACCATTGGGCCAATGACTTTTTGGTAATGTATAATCTAAAATCAATTTTTAAAAGCATTTCAGCTTTACAAAATTTGATTATATACTTTAAAATCATTTTTGAATCATATCTATTATATGTTGTGACATGATAAATTTGTTGGGGTGCACCTAACAATTTCAGACATCTTTTAGCTCGACATGCTTTGTTAGTTTTGACTCGGACATCTTGGGGCACTTCGCCCCGGATGACGTTTTGGCCGCCTGCTTGACGGATATTCTTTAATAAAAGTTTTTTTCCCCTCAAAAAACCAATTCCTATAAACAAATTATTCCAGAGAAATTAGAGCCTCTACTAAATTTCAGCAAAATATATGACATCACATTTAGTGTAGAGATGATTATAATGGTTTCACTTCATGTCCAAAAAAAATAAAATTAAATACTAGTATTAGATTAACAACAGGAGAAGACAACAAAAAAAAATTATAAAAGAAAAGAGAAGTAGTATATCCTAGTTGGAACGAGGAAACATGAGATGTAACCATGAAAAAACAAGTTGCCCTTAAGCTATCCATACTAGGAGACACAAACTCCAGGACCTCCTTTCAAAGAAAAAAAAAATCCAGGACCAGGGGGGGGGGGGGGGGGGGGGTACAAAGCTTATTCCATGCAATAGCGAAATAAAGTAAAAATAAAACTATATGACGCATGTCACTCGATACAATCTTCCTATAATACTCGTACCATAAATTTGATTTGCCTTTTTCCTTCTGTCTTCTGTATCTTTGGGCATTAGCCTTGAAATACCAAACAAATAATTATCAGACAGCTGAAGGGCGAAAAACAAGGTTATATATCTCAATCACACACATAAAGCTGTAACACACAGATGATGAAGAGATACAGAAGAATGTCATCATGATCATACATACACACCAAAAAAAAAGCTCAATCAATCATTTCTTCTCATCTTGATATTCAGAGGGGTTTCTTTGTAGGATTGAACCTTTTCAGCAGCTTTGCGGATCGGTCTACCAATGGAACTTCTTTCTGTCTGCCTACTTTCCAATCCAAAACCATCTTTTTCAAGTCTGTTAAAATGCGTTGATTCCGCTGGTGAGAAATCGGTGACCTCTATTTCCAACAACTTTCCTATGGTTTCAGTCTGATGTTGGGTTCTGGAATTAGTTGATTGCCTTCTCATGCAACGCCTGTTATGCATATATTACATAAATATATATCATATTACATTCCACTACTGCAGCTTAAGTGATTCGAGAAAACATCACGTCACATTAAGGTAAAGATGCAAGTTTGAAAACACGGAATGGATCGTTTACAGAGATAACACCAAAGGCAGGTTCTGAAGAATTAGGAAATTCACTAAGTCAATTTTAAGTACGATTTGTTTCACTAAAGTTAGAGTTAACCTTTTGTTTTCTGCTGCTTGCTGGGTCGAAATTGCTTGACTGAGAGCTGCAAATGATCCACAATAACCAATTTTAACACCTAAAAGGATCATGCCATTCAAAATATACTGTGAGCAATAAATATTTAGCGTTTACATCGACTTCTTGGTAAACCATGGCATCTGGAGTGGTTAGTCGTCGATTTGCCATTCTCATCTTCTGCTTTCATATCTGCAGGTATTACTACCTCCACCTTCTGCCCCGAATTAAATGAAAAGCGAGAAAGTAGATTATAATAACGACGAGTAGGGAAAAAAACATAAGCTAAATAAATCCATTCCATATACTTTAATATTGTAAGCAAAAGATCACATGGAACAGAGTTGCTACTTGCTAGAAAAGGTTCATAATGATCTAACTAATGCCTCCACAGGTGAAATTTTAACATCTATCAATGGGACATACAAAACTTGTTATAAGCTTATGATATACACAATTCTTTTCCAAAAGGACTGGTAGATGAGCCACTGGCCGTAGATTAGCAAGACGTTTTTCTAGCCCCCTCAAAAAAAAGTCACAGTAAAGAGAATGACGATACTGATGTTGTACCTGCTAACTGCCAAGTATAGTCTTATAATAAAAGCCCATGACAAGCGTTATGGCTACAAATTCATGCTGAAGTTCTAATTAAGATGAAATACTCAAGACAAGAAGAAACTTTCGATAGTAGCACTATATTACCCATTTCAATGAAGATATATAAATATAGTATGAATTCAAGGAATGTCAAAACAGTAACAGAAGGGGGAACAGCCAAAAAGAACAACTTTGAGCATCCCAAAACGATGATGCATAATTTCATGGTCCTTTGTACATGTCATGTTGTTTTCTCAGATCTTCAACAAATTGACATATCAATTTCTTAACAAAGACACAAACTTCCCCTTCAAAAAAAAAAAAAAAAAAAAAAAAAAAAGCCACAAACTTCACTTATCATTGAAGCCTTAGCATATGTTTCTTAAACATATTGATATGCACAATACAAATCCTACGTCTCAACTGATTTGGGTTCTTTCCCTAGGAAAAAAAAAACAAAATAGAATTGTTTTATACTATCAAATTAAGCAAAATGAAAAACTATATTGGCTTCAGAGTGCAATGTTTACCTTAACAACATCATTTTTTGCTTTAAGCAGTGCCTCCTTGCAGTAAAGCTCATGCTGCAGCGACTTCAACTATGAACAACATTCGTTAAGTGACAGAGACAAAACTATCAAACAATTTAATATTTCAAACAAGTTCGAAATCCCGTTACATTTTTTGCCCCATTGGTACCATCAAGTAGAAATACTTACCTTCATTTTACCAATATTAAGTTCCTGCAAACGTCATAATACAAATTTCAACTATCAAAAAAGCTATAGTATATATATATATATATTAGAATCCGATTAGAATGACAAAAGAAACACTTACAACCATCATCTGACTATTTACTTTAGCAAGATTCCAATTTTGCAACTGAAGTTTCTGAAGATTGATTCTATTTGTTTGAAGCTCAGTTCCCTTCATGTCTATGATTTTACTGCAGTCACATTTCAGAAATATAAATTCCTGAACAAAAGAAAGTAAACAATGCACAAAAAAGAAAAGATACATTGTTATTTGGATATTACTTCTTATCCTGAATCAGTTTGACAAGAGCCAAATTTTCCTGCTTCAAACATCCAAAATCAATAATAAGACTTCAAAATCAAATACAAATTAATAGGGAAAAAGAGGAAATTAAAAAGAAAAAATGTTACCTTGATTAGATTATCCACAAGATCCTTATCAGGAGAAGAATCTGGAGGGACACTCTTGACAATTGCAGGAGAGTTGTGTTGTGGCAAAGAATTCGTAATATCTGAAAATCTCTTCTTAATACTACCAAAAGTAGATCTTTTCGCCATATAATCCCCTTTCATTATATCAATTACCCAAAAACCTAACCAAATGCTTAATTTATAGTGCTCTTCTACTCATAATAAACCCTAAATTCAGGAACCCAGATGATAAATCCAAGAAATTAACCCAATAATTGACAAACCCAGAAATTTTTGAAGTTTACATCAAGCAAAGAAGGCAAATTTCCAGAGGGTTTGTAAGAAATTTCGTCTACGGAATGCCTTCTAGCCCTAGGAGGAGCGTGTGGTGTATATGTGAGAATAGAAGAACAAAGTGAATTCAAAGCGAAAATTTCTTGAACACACTTGTCACTAAAGGAAGACCCTTTCAATCTCTGTATTTGAATTTTTTTTCTCTTTCTCAGAGCATAAAGATTGGGGAATCTACACGTTTTCTTTGGAGAAGGGATGAGAAAATCGAAGGAAAAGCTAAAGGGGGGAAAGTGAAAGAGATTAAATACGAGGTTCGGATGTCTAACGGCTACCCCAAGTTGGGGTTTTTTTTTTTTTTTTTCCTTCCTAACGGGGTTCGAACACTGGTCTCCATGCCAAGTAATAGTCTAGCTCATCATTAAACCGATGCACCTTGTGTGGCTACCCTAAGTTTGATTACAGAGTTTAAAATAAATAAATAAATCTCAGGAGAGGACCGTGAGGGACGATCCAGAAATCGTCTCCTTCTAGTTTAGGGTTCTTACTCTTAGTGATAGCCTGGAGAAACTCTCAGAATATGAAGATTAAAACGAGGGGATTTGTTTAGGGATGATTTAGACTGCACTTGAGATGTTGTTTTCTCAAGCTGCCTATGTATCCAACTGTTGAAATTGGAATCAAATCTTCGTAGTTCCTTAGGGATAGTTTATATAGAGAGGCTTATGCCCTAGGGTTTGATGCAGCGTGTTGGTGATTGACACTGATTAACGTATTCCCCAAGGAAAAGGATTGTGATTCATTAATCTACTTAATTATAGGAGATAATTATGGCAATCAAATATTTGTATTAGTGATAAGGGCTTGAGCCATTATGGCTCAAGGTTACCTACTCGGTACACGCGTGGAGAGTAAGGATAGGCACGGGCTCTGACCGGATCGAGCCATATTGAGGGAGCTGACCTATGGGAGTCGGGGACGATGGCCAGGCTCCCACCACTGCAGGTCTGAGAACTTGTGCAGGGTGTCTGACCACCCGAGGTTTGGTCCAAGGTTCCCAGATTTATGAGGTTGAAGATATTCGATCTAATGGAGGGTCGGATACGAGCCCAGGGATTGGAAGTTATGAGGCGGATAGCCGAGCCCCCTAGGCCTGTTACCAGGAAGTCAAATATGGTTTCTCTCTATACCAAGTGCTGAATCACTAAAAAGGTGCAACATGGACACGCCCATTTTCTGGCAGCATCATAAGCCCCCTAGATCCAGCCGACCCCGGGGTGGTCGGTTTGGATCTACCGAGGTGGTGGTTCGGCACGGATGCTCTAGAATGCGAGTTTTAAAGTTAGGTTGGGGAAATGCCAGGTGGCGAGGCTAGTTATGACGCATTATAGCTATTTTGAGAAACGAGGCGTCGTTTCCTACTTAGCGTAAGTTGAGGCCGTTTTTCGAGGTAAGTGGGGGGGGTTTACCTACTGGTCCTATTAAAGGTCATTCCACTTGTAGTTACGTTTTCTTGTTATCATTTGGTAATTATCCTTATTACATCCCTTTTTCTCCCTTTCTACGCCTGTTCCTATATGTCTGATTTATCTGAGGGGGAGCCACTTACTCCTAGGACAGAAGCAGCAATCAGGGAGTCATGGACCAGGTCTGTGATCTTCGAAGAGATTTCTTGGGTTCCTCCTCAACCATTATCCGTTGCTTCTTCCCTGGCGCCGTCGTCAGGTACTTTCGATCCTTTCTTCAGGTATAAGATTCAAAAGGCTACTCAGGACATTATGGGGAGCCACGGGTTATCCTCAGCTTTAACGCAAAGCAGCGTGGAGTACATCTGTCGGGTGTACGGAATAAATCGTGAAGAATTCGCTCCTTTGCTTCCCGCGGAGCCTCGTCCCTTCGCCTCACATCCTCCGGAGGGGTACTTCGCCGTTTACGAGGCCCAGTTGAAAGCGGGTTTAAGGCTACCTTTATGTCTTGCGTTGGTGGCAGTACTGCGGCACTACAGATTAGGTGCAGCTCAGTTAGCTCCTTCGGGAGTAAGGACCGTAATAGGTTTCGTTGTACTCTGCCGCGTAGCCGATGTGCAGTTCTCCGTGGGCCTTTTTCGATCTTTCTATCGTTTAACCCAGAGTCCGGGGCCGAGAGGGTGGTACCATTTCACTCACCGATCGGGGGTTCATGAGATGATGCTTGAGGGCCCCAAGTATAGCACGTGGTGAGGGCGCTTCTTTTTTATTCGAGACCGTGGGGATTCTAAGCTGGGCGTTGGAACACAAGTACCTTGCAAAAGGACGAGTGCCCACGGCTTCCGGACTTTACTAAGGTGGATGCCATTCGGAATGCCGGGGTTGTTTTGAGATTGCGCGAGCTGACGTTCGAGCTGATCGTCGCGGCACGGCTGGATGACGCGGGGCCTGATCCTTATCATCCTCTGGATGATGTCTGTCGCGAATTGGGAAAGGTCTGTTTCTATTTCATACACCGTATGGTGCCGGTATGTAACTTGTTTTCTCTCTTACAGTGTGGACTTTGGCCGGTCTCTTGGCCCCGGATCCTGGAGTAGGAGCGGGGCCTTCACCTACCCGGATGATCGAGACTACCGCTCCTGAAGGTCGGCGTTCGCCTACAAGGGTAGTGGGGTCGCTTGTTGGTCCCCATGCGGCTAACCTATTGGCTGAGCTGGAGGATGACGTGCTGGAGGATTTTCCTCGTCCAAAGAATGTGGACATTCCTACCGTGGTGGTGGACGATGGAGGGAATATGGAGGAGGACGAAGACGGGGATGAGGAGCCTGAGACTCCTCTAGTACGCCGATCCTCTCGCTCTAGGTCGGAAGATGTGTGTTAAGAGGAGAGAGGGGAAAAGAGATGTCGAGCCGTTACAGGGTTGGGCTCGGAAGATTGTGGTGATGGTGGGTCGGGGGTTCGTCATGAGGAGGTCAGGGCCGATCTCTTCGTCTTGCCTCCTGCGGCCGACGAGACACAGGATTTTTCTCAGATGTCCATCATGAAGCTGACCGAAGCGGGCTTTTCGGCCATGAAACGGGTAATTTTACTTGTCACGTATCTAGTACCTATCTTGTCTGAGCCATATTGACTATATGTTGTGCTTGTTCAGGGGTCAATTATAGGTGAAGAGATCTTCCGCCGTCTGGCACGCTCGGCTGCCGCTCAGCAGAAGAGGACTCTTGATCTGAAGTTAAAAGATGACCGAATAAAAGAACTTGAAGAGCGCTTGCGGATACAAGCAGAACAGACCAAAGATTTAAGGTCCGAGTACAAAGTTCGCCTTCAATAGTTTATGAACGAACACTTAGAGAGAGAAGCCGAGCTAGAGGTCATGTTTCAAGGCTTCGGGGAGAGCTTTCGTCCGCCGATGCGGCTGTTCGAGCTTTCCCTACTCGTCTCCAGGAGGTTTCCGACCAAGCTGTTAGCTATTATAAATCTTCTCCTCGCCTGGTCGAATCTTTGAAACGGTTGCGGAGTCCTGTCGTGAGGGCTAGTTATACACGGGGAGTGGACGATTGTCGAGTCCATCACCCAAACCTTACGATCGACAATTTGGCTCACCCCTTCCTGTACGCTCCTGACGCCGAATCAGAATATTCTGTTCGGGTGAAAGAGTTTCAAGTAGGGGTGGATCTTGAAACGAAGTATCCTCTATGAATAACTTCTAACCATTGATAGTAGATGTTGTAATTTATGATCGTCAAGTGTTTAATGAAAAACTTTTGGTTTAATTGTTTAGTTGCTCTGTTTTTGTTTGTTCTTTTGTTTCTTTGTATGGTAATATGTTGTATGGTAATATGGTAGCCCCCTAATACGGCATGCCTATGATTATTAAGGGATGTCGTACTAGAATAGTTTGAAAATTGATTGCGCAATCGGTTTGTGTCGAAATAGTATGGACAAGGTCAGCTCGGACTGACGACTTGCCTGAAAAGGGCGGGCGAGCAGGGCCAGGCTAGTGCTGACTTCTTAACGAGCAAGGCCAGATCAGACTGGCGTCTTGCGGAACGGGTCGTGTCAGGCTGGTGCTACTTCTAGACGGACAAGGCCAGATCGGACTGGCGGCTTGTCTAAAAGAGATCACCAATCTGTAACAAGATGTTATATTGACAATAATGATAGCAATTTTATTCAAGAATAACATGGAGAAAAAACAGAACATAAATAACAACTAGGTAGAAGCCGATTACAGGGCACTTGTCATGGATAGAACCTTCATAGGTTGTTGGCATGCCAGCTCCTGGGGATGGTTTTCCCCCGAGAGTCTGCCAACTGATACGCTCCTTTTCCATGCACTTTTACCACTTTGTATGGTCCCTCCCAGTTCGGGTCTAGCTTGCCTTCAGGACCTTGTTTGCTAACTTCATTCTTCCGGAGGACCAGATCTCCCTCCCTGAAGTATGAGTGCTTCACCTTGCTATCGTAGTATTGAGAGATTCTTTGTTTATATCTTGCCATTCGGATAAATGCTATTTCCCTATTTTCTTATAGGTCGTCATTGACGTGTCTGAGTTCTGCTTCCATATCTATTTTTTGTGAAGCTCAAGCCTTGGTGAGGGTAGCCCGATCTCAGCGGGTATGATGGACTCACTTCCATAAGTCAGGGAGAAGGGTGTTTCTCCTGTAGCTGAGTTTGGGGTCGTTCGGTATGCCCATAGGATGTTCGGCAGATGCTCTACCCAACATTCTCCTTCCTCTTCAAGCCTCTTCTTTAGGCCGACTTTGATCTGTCGATTAGATTGTTCGACCTGTCCGTTGGCTTGCGGATAGCCCGCTGAGGTAAAATGTTGAGAAATTCCCAACTCTGCGCACCAGGATCGGACACCTCTATCTTCTAACTGCGTTCCATTGTCCGATATCAAAGCCTTCAGAATTCCATAACTACAGACAACATTCTTCCAGATAAACTTTTGAATGACCTTCGCAGTGATCGTGGTGAGGGGTTCAGCTTCCGCCCACTTGGTGAAGTAGTCCACGGCTACTACCAGAAATCGGAAATTACCCGGTGCCCGAGGTAGGGGTCCGACCAGGTCGACCCCCCATTGGTCGAATGGCCAGGCTGCGACCAGGGGTGTCATCTGTTGTGAGGCTAGATGAGATATGTTGCTATGTACTTGGCATGATTTACATCCTCGGACGAGGACTTCGGCATCTTGCTACATGGTCGGCCAGATGTAGCCGAAAAGTCTGCATTTACGTGTTAACGTTCGGGCCCCCAGATGGTTTCCACAAATTCCTAAATGAATTTCGCGGAGTAGGTAGTTCCCTTCATCCTCCGTTGCGCATCTGAGCCAAGGTGCGACAAAGGATTTCTTGTAAAGTATATTGTCGAAAAGCGAGTATCTTGCGGCTCGAAATTTCATCCTTCTTGCTGAAGTTTTGTCCTCCGGTAATATTTCATCGCGGAGGTAGGATACTATGGGGTCCATCCAGGTATCTTTCTGGGTGATGGGCTGAACTCATTGGGCGTCGCAGCTTCTTTCCTGCAGCAATTCTACCAGCACCTTCTTGCTAGGCGTAAAGTTAGATGCTAACTTGGAAAGGGCGTCGGCCCGCCGGTTCTGAGATCGGGGGACTTGCTCGATAAGCACGGAGCGGAAAGCTTTAAGTCGGGCGTTGGCTATGGCTAAATATTTCTTCATAGGCTCTTCCTTGGCCTCATACTCTCCCTTCACATGATTGACTATTAATTGGGAATCGTTGTATACTTGCAAGTTCCTTGCTCCCAATTTAGCAGCTAAAGTGAGACCGGTGATCAGAGCTTCATATTCGGCCTCGTTGTTGGTGGCCGGGAATCCGAACCGAAGCGCATATGGAAATTCTTCACCATTTGGGCTGATGAGCAAGAGGCCCGCGCCGGCTCCGCCTTTGTTAGAGGCCCCGTCGACGTATAACGTCCAATACTCGATCTCGACTTTTGACTGATTTTGCTCAATAATGATGGTTGTCTCCTCGGCAAGAAAGTCTGCTAACACTTGTGCTTTGACTGCTGTTCGGGGGCGGAAATCAAGGTCATACTCAGCTAGTTCTACTACCTATTTTGCCAAACGTCCTGACGTTTCTAGTCGGGATAAGATCTGCCGAAGAGGCTGGTCGGTAATCACAGTTATTGGGTATGCCTGGAAGTAAGGTCTTAGCTTTCGGGAAGCGTGCACTAGGGCTAGTGCTAGCTTTTCGGCATCGGAGTATCTGATCTCTGGGCCACGAAGAGCTTTGCTAACATAAAAGATCGGTTTTTGGTTACTACCTTGCTCTTTGACGAGGACTGCACTGATGGCTTCGCCGCACACTGCCAGGTAGATGAATAGGACATCCCCCGGTTGTGGTGATGTCAACGTGGGTAGTTCGGTCAAATACGTTTTTAAATTTTCGAAGGCATGTTGGCAGTTTTCATCCCACTTGAACGGGTTAGCTTGCTTTAGGATCTTGAAAAAAGGGGGGCTCGCTGAGCCGACTTGGACAGGAAACGCCCGAGTGCGGCCATCCTTCCTGTTAACCTCTACACCTCTTTGAGGCTTCTTGGTGTCGGCATAGTTCTCAGTGCGTCAACTTTGTCTGGGTTGGCTCTGATACCTTCATGTGATATCATATAACCCAAGAACTTTCCGGTCCTAACTCTGAACGTACATTTCTTGGGATTAAGCTTCATTTGTGAGGCTTTGAGTACCTCAAAAACTTCTCTTACGTCTGCCAAATATTGCTCCAGGGACTTGCTCTTGATCAACAGGTCATCCACGTATACCTCCATACACTTTCCTATCTGATCCTTAAATATTTTATAGACAGCCCTTTGGTAGGTCGCTCCAACATTTTTGAGGCCGAATGGCATGGTCCTGTAACAATATGTGCCAAACTCGGTGATGAACGAGTTTTTTTCAGCATCACGGGGATCCATAATGATCTGATGGTACCCTATGTATGCATCCAGAAAACCGAATACTCCAAAGCTTATGGTCGAATCCACCGTTCGATCGATGTGGGCCAGGGGATAACAATCCTTCGGGTAAACTTGGTTGAGGTCGGTAAAGTCTACGCACATACTCCAGCTGCTGTCTGGTTTCTTTACTAGGACAGGGTTCGCCAACCACTTGGGGTAGCTCACCTCCCGAATGATATTGGCTTGAAGTAGCTTAGTTACCTCCTTCTGTACGGCGTCTATCCGTTCTTGGGCGAAGTGTCTCTTTTTCTGTCGGACAGGCTTCCGAGCCAGGTCAGCGTTTAGCTGATGCATGGCCAAATTTGGGGATAATCCTGGCATCTCCTCCGTCGTCCAGGCGAACGTATCCTTGAATTCCTTTAGTAAGGCTATTAGTTGTTCCTTGTGCGAGTTGGGGATCCATACTCCCACCTCGATGGTTCGGTCATCTCAGCCTTCCCACAGACAAACTGCTTCCGTTTTGTCATCCGAAGACCAGGTTTCCTCGCGTTCGGGCAGGAGTTCTTCAATTGGAACCGTTGCAGTTCTGATGTCCCCGTCTATTTCAGAAGTAACGCAACTTCTTACCTGACCCATGTCGCCTATGACCTCCACGGGGTCTCCATTGGCTAAAAATCTTAGGCTATTGTGCACGAGTGACACGACGGCTCGTAAGTCGATCAACGGAAGGCTTTCTAACACTATATTGTAAGGGGACGGAGCCTTAACCACCACATACTCAACTAGAAGAGCTCGGCCTAGCGGAGGCCGACCGAAGGCGGTTGAGAGAACGATGGTACCATCAGGATATACAGGTGAATCGGCAAAGCCGAACAAGGGAGTAGTTGCTGGGGTTAATTCAAAGCTATTCAAACGCATTAGAAGTAAGGTAGAGTGGTACATGATACTAACCGCACTTCCGGTGTCAATGCAGATGCGCTTTACCAGATTTTGCTCTACCATGGCTTCGATAACAAGGCCACTGTTGTTGGCTTCCATAGGAATGGGATCTGCGACGTTGTACACCACCTCCTTAAGAAATCTCCGCTTTTACCAGGGTATTGGGGTTCCCGAGTATTGATCACCTTTTCGTGTTGAGGCACGGCTGCCATATTCTCCGGAGATAGTATTCACGCTCTTCGTCTTCAGGCAGGTTCTACAGACGAGTTATTCACTAGCAAGAAGAGGCCCTCCTTCTAGCGCCAATTGATGATCCAGAAATCGTCTCCTTCTAGTTTAGGGTTCTTACTCTTAGTGATAGCCTGGAGAAACTCTCAGAATATGAAGATTAAAACGAGGGGATTTGTTTAGGGATGATTTAGACTGCACTTGAGATGTTGTTTTCTCAAGCTGCCTACGTATCCAACTGTTGAAATTGGAATCAAGTCTTCGTAGTTCCTTAGGGATAGTTTATATAGAGAGGCTTATGCCCTAGGGTTTGATGCAGCATGTTGGTGATTGACACTGATTAACGTATTCCCCAAGGAAAAGGATTGTGATTCATTAATCTACTTAATTATAGGAGATAATTATGGCAATCAAATATTTGTATTAGTGATAAGGGCTTGAGCCATTATGGCTCAAGGTTATCTACTCGGTACACGCGTGGAGAGTATGGATAGGCACGGGCTCTGACCGGATCGAGCCAGATTGAGGGAGCTGACCTATGGGAGTCGGGGACGATGGCCAGGCTCCCACCACTGCAGGTCTGAGAACTTGTGCAGGGTGTCTGACCACCCGAGGTTCGGTCCAAGGTTCCCAGATTTATGAGGCTGAAGATATTCGATCTAATGGAGGGTCGGATACGAGCCCAGGGATTGGAAGTTATGAGGCGGATAGCCGAGCCCCCTGGGCCTGTTACCAGGAAGTCAAATATGGTTTCTCTCTATACCAAGTGCTGAATCACTAAAAAAGTGTCACATGGACACGCCCATTTTCTGGACGGATCAGTGAGGTTATGTTATCAATGAAAACGATAAATACACCGAAAAAGCGCACACAACACACACAAAACACACCACCACCACCACCACCAACCACCCAACCCCCCTCCCTGAAAAAATGTTTTTGTGTCCAGGCTTTATGTTACATTTTTTTTCTTTCTAAAACGAGTGTGAGTGAAAATTTCTGGGATACAGTCGGGAGGGAAAACCTTTCTCTCATACACTTGATCATCATATGCATTTTCACACGCAAACCAAAAAAAAAAAAAAAAAAAAAACCAATCTTGTTGTTAAAACTTGCAAATACTCCTCCTGTGTGCACAAGAGGGGATTCAGGTCCCAATCGAGAGTGGGGAAAGATACATTGCTTTGATGTTTTTCACGGCTGTGATCATGCGGAGGGGTTATTGGTGATTTTTTTATTTTTTTTAACAACGATCTTTATTATTTATTCCTCTTATTGGGGAATTTTCAGCCAAAACTAAAACACACCCCGAAACAAGCGTTTGCGCATGAATTGTGTAATTGTAATTTCGTTCTCGTAATAAAAAGACACCTTATAATTTCAATCACTTTCTTTTAATTTTTCAAAAAGTGTTTCTAATGTCTTTTTTTTTTTTGAGAAACAAAGTGTTTCTAATGTCTAAAAAAAAATAAAAATTAATCGTTCAAGCTTTGAAATTTTAACATATGCATTTTTCAAATTTTTTTACATCAGGGACCGATCTAAAGATGAATTTTGTCAAAGGCAAGCAAGTAATACATATATATTTTATAAACTTGTGAGCATTTGCAATTAAGATCTGTAGAAGATGCTAATCCAATCAGGTCGCATGATATGAATTACTCCATGCAACTTATTTGCAATATTTCATACAATGTTTTTCATGACATTTTTCCCTGCATTCGCTCACAGCTCTGCTCAATTGAGCCAACAAATTCCTCTCGTTTTGCACACATGAGAAAGGGTAATGGTGAATCAAAGAAACAAATTTACTAAACAAAATATTCTTTATTGTTCGTTCTTACAAAATCAATATTAAATGGTACAACATGATCACCAACTTTGCACGATTGTTAGAGTGACAGGAAGCATTTAGCGAAAATCAAAATAATCTTCGGGAGCATAAATCGAAGATAGTGACCAAGTTAATATCCCACAATCCCAATAAACGAAAGACAACACCCTGACCTTGCCCCTATACAGGCAGACATCTTCAAAGTACATACAACTGGGAGAATATGAACAACAGCATCAAGTACCTCATTACTGGCTGAAAGCTCCTTGGAGAAGATATGATGCTTTACTACGGACCTGCAAACCCGAACATCACCTAGAATTAGAGGGCTGTCTAATAACGTGAAATGATAGAAGAAGCACTGCATCGTGCCACCACAATTTTGTAGACCACTGATGACGGGTGTGACGACTTATGTTTGACCACCCATGTAGTCAGTCAATCGGTCTACAAATGTGTGGGTGTGATGAAACAATAATTATCCATTTAATACGATAGAAAGGAAAATAGAAGCAATTTTAACCTTCGCAGCAAAAGGTCTAAAATCCGTGTTGGTAATTTGGCTGGAACAGTTACGCAGGAAATGTTTCATCCCATCCATCACTCCTTCGTCTTCCACCACTGAACCATGAACAATCCAATTCTCCACCAGGCACAAGTATATATACATGTTGAATAGCTCACAGTCCTTGTCTTTCATGTTTATTGCGGTTAGCCATTTCAAGACTTCATGTTCCCCAGATACCTCCATGCTCGACTATTCCCAAGTTTTTTTTTTTTTTTTTTCAAAAGGAAAAGGATTATCATGTTATGGAAGACAAATATTGGAAATTGACGACAACCATAGGTCCATAACTAATAAGAAGCTCCAAAAAGAAGACAGCACGAAAAAGGGAAAGAAAAAATTTAGGGGAAAGAAAAAATTTAGGGGAAAGGATGGAGACATTAACCTACCTTCTCAGCTATAATTGCAAGGAGAAACTGAAAAGACACTGCACTCCTTAGGCACTTGCTACGTGCATCGACTCCTGAAATGCACTCTATTATTCTCAAGTAATTTACGCCTGCAGGCAGTCTTCCAAAAAAGAAATTGAATTAGACGGTTCCATTCAAGACATGTTGAAGTTTGAAAATTTTCAGGAAAACAATTAACATAAGCACAAGTATATACTTTAGGATCCCGGTAAAGCTGCTCTTCATAACAAAAACAAATGGTTCAGCTAAAAGCTGATTGCTGCATGTGTTATCACTAATTATAGTCCATGCTCGTATACTAAAATATGTCTCTGATGTCAGAAGTATGAATTTCTGGAAGTCACTGTTTGATACCACAAAAGAACAGGAACTGGGATTTTCTGCCACTTTATCCGATCAAAAAAAACTATAAATGCAATAATAAGCTAAATAATGGATCTTGGAAAAAAAATGACACATTTGTCCATGAAAAAGCAATTTACATATTTTTTTTTATTTTAAATTAAGCTCCAAGCAAATGCTTTCCAGTATTTACAAATTAAAACGAAAATATAAATTGTGTTAAAAGAGATATAAAATGCTGGAACACAGTAGACCAATGAAATCATACTTTGTCAGCATCGTTACGATTTGGTTTGCTAGATTTACACCATGATTTGAAACTGTTGAATAGAGAATATAATAGTTTAAGAAGAATGCTTTTAATAGTAGCTAAACTGCTCCCCAACCCCCCCCCCCCCACACACACCCCTGATAAGTTTAAAATATATCATAGGGAAACGATAAAGATGGCTTGATTAAGCCTTTGCTAGTCTACTGCGTTCTGCCTGTTTTCATTAGCTAGCTTGTTAAAGATCCATGGTAACAAAAGATTGATGAACTCAATCAAGAAGACACACCTATGAAGAAAGAACCATATATATGAAGAAAAATGAAAAAATTACCAAGGAAGACAAAGGGTTTGGCTAAATAGCCGCACAAAGATTCGAACAATGGAACTCACAACTACATTACACTACACTGATGTTTATATTCCAACTTGTTTTTTACAAGGTCCACTAATGTGTGATTACTGTCAAATAGAATGCCAAGCTGCGATTCTCAAACGTATTATGTTTTAATATTTGTCACTAACCTGCTAGCAAGTGTTTTGGCTATTCTTGGAAGACATACAGTCCACTCATCATCCGAAAAGAAAGTGATGGCTGCAACCAAGCATTGATGTAATGATACATAAAGGCCTACGAGTTGTCGATCCAAGAACATAGACATGATAATATTAATCAACTCTTCTACATCTAAAGCAGAGAACGTTTGCCGCATACACCTACAAGTAGAAGAGCAGTTAAATCAGCAAAAGAATTAAAAACACGTGAGATCAAGCTTACTACATCATTAAAGGAACTTCAAAAGCTACAAGACCTCATTTGACAACAAAGATCGGTAAATTTGATCCAGCTTCTAATGTTTTGTGGTGGTACGGGAGCCTTTGAGTCTGAGATAAAGGTTGCCGAAATCAATCAAGGACACTAATGCCAAAATGATAAAAGATACGGTATGGCAATAGAGTGTAAAGAGTGATTTGAATTATCAACAAAATTCATCCACCGAAAAGCATGCTACCTGTAGAAACCTTAAAATCAGAGGATATTTTGGTAACTGCATCTGATTGAAAGCCATATATCTCAAGAGCTTTCTTTACATCTAAGAAGCAGGGTAACCACTCGATTATTATGCAAGATGGATCAGCCTGATATTGAAGACAATGAATCGCTTATAACCTGCTTTCTGCAACTAACAACATTTCAAAAATCCAAGATTGTTTAACGAACCTCGTATTTTGATAGAATATCAGACCAAAAGATAGATGCGGATGTTCTCAAAACTTCCTTCGATGAATACAACACTGCAATGGGAAGCCGTAGATGGTTACAAAGAAAAAACCACAATAACAGACTGAAGGATTTCAAAAAGCATTGAACTTACACAGATCCAACGTCCATTTTGCAATAGATGCCTCCACTCGACCAGATAAATATACCAAATTTAAGAGCCACCCTCTTCTCAATAATCCTTGAAAAAAAATTTCACCTGTTACATCATATAACACAACAAAATTTCCAGAATCAGTGCCTATGCCAGGTTAAAGACAGTCTCTACAATGCTACATTGCAATGGAATTGCATGTGGAGATATATGTTGCAAAAAGCATCTGAAATTAATCCAAAGCAAAATAACAAAAAAAAAAGAGTAAAATTTACATGCACCACCTTTCTCGATATCAATTTCAATGTAAGAATTGAGTTCGTGGTCTTTAAAAGATCTCAACAGCGCACAACTTTCTGTTTCCGGAAATCCCAGAAGGGGCCATGTGTTCTGCAAGTCCAAAATGGAAAAGAAATACAACATGGCTATTCAGGACGATAATATCACAAAAATCCAAGCCATAAAGCACTAAGCATCTAAGTTGAACAATGAATCCAACCTGATCTCCAAAAACTCGGAAACCCCACAAGGGCATCTCATCATCGCCTTGTACTTTACCCATCTACAAAACAATTTTTTAAGTTGAACGTCAGTTCAATAAAGCAGTCCAACCAATGGTTTTACCACTTGACTTCTTCAAGGCGAAAGTCATCATCCCAACATACAATAAAAACATTCATAAGCTTTACAATTTAACGCCGTCATTAACAAAAGACAACAACTGTATGAGCAACAACTTGAAGGGAAGCCTTCTTTTCAGAAGAAAAATTCAGTTTCAACCTCCACAGGAAAATCAGAATGGCCGATATAAAGAAGATACCAAAAAAAGTACAGCAATGTTCGTTTAAACTTAAGCCTAAAATCGAAAGTCTTAATCGATTAACCGTTGGTAAAAACTGAAGTCTGAAATCTTAATTGATTAAGTATCTAAATGATTTAAGTGTTGAATTCATAATGATGATGCCTCAATCTGAATTCTGAAATTGATTTAAGCAAGTAAAGGAAATATAATATGGGTGGATAACAAATTTTTTATACTAATGCATGTTGAAGATAAGATTAATGATGCTTGATGACTAGGCTAGTAGTGACACTTGTGAAGTGTGTGGAGGTGACATGTGTCCAATGTAATCTAGCCTAGATTCTAGAGTCATGAGTTTGTTAGATGTTGTTATTACTTAAAGGATGTACTAAACATTATTCTATCCATGAATGTATTCTATCCTTTTCTTTGAAATCTAAGTTGGTATCAGAGAAATCCGGTGGCCATGTCCACCCCACCCTCGGATTCCGGTGGGTCTTCTGATCCTGCCTCCACTGCAACTGTGACTACCACTGCAAATGTTGCTACACCACCTGTTATACCTCCTTCCTCTATTCCTTTTGGATCCCTTACAGCGCCAAATGTTTCCATTTTCACTCCACCACAGCTCAATGCCTCAATTCCACCACCGCCGCCGCATTTACTTACTACTCTCCCTGAGTTTCTCCGTTCTGCTGCATCTCCGTCCCTTTTTAACTCCAGCTCCACCACTCACATTCCGTTTGGAGGAACTCTCACCCAAAGCTCCACAGTGAAACTAGATCGCAAAAACTATTTGCTCTGGAAGTATTCTGTTCTTCCAATCGTTCGTGGGTACAAACTCGATGGTTTTCTTTTTGGCACCAAGAAGCCTCCACCACAGGTGCTTATGAGCTCTACCGGCCTTGGATTCATTCCGAATCCAGCATTTGATGAATGGACTACTACTGATCAGCTTCTCTTGGCTGGTTGTTGGGTTCATGACTGAGCAGGCCCTTCAAGAAGTCGTCGGTTGCTCCACCTCTAATGAAGTCTGGTTGACTCTTGAAACTCTGTTTAATAGTCAGGCCCAAGCTCGTCTCCTTGAATTTAAAGATGCACTGACTAAGACGGAAAAGGGGCCAAATCCATGGCGGATTATCTTGCCACCATGAAAGGGTTTTCGATTCCTTAGCAAACTTTGGGATTTCCGCTTCCGACTTCCGAACTTGTCCCGTCGTTCTTGGTGGACTTCCTAGGGAGTATGAGTCGGTGGTGGTCAACATTACTTCCGAGTCACCTCTCTCACCCGGCCCGAGGTTCAATCACAATTACTCACCCACGAGCGGCTGATTTCCAGGTATAACAGCTCTACACACATTGATCTGGTTAATCCTTCTGCCAATGCTGCTTTTGCTCAACCTGGTATGGGTAGAAATGGTTCTAGACCTCAATCTTCTAATCGAGGCCGCAATCCTGGGACTACTAGAGGTAGAGGAAGGGGCAGAACAGGTGGTGGTAGGTCTAACAATGCTGCTCAGTCGAATTCTGTTCAGTCTGGTTCTAGACCTGTTTGCCAAATTTGTATGAAGACTGGGCATGTTGCTTCTGAGTGCTGGCATAGGTTTGAGACAGACTATGTTCCAGCATCTCCCCAGAATTCACACACCAAGCAAGCTTCTGCCTATCTTGCTACACCAGAATCTGTTGCTGATCCTAGCTGGTACCTTGACAGTGGTGCTAGTCATCATGTCACTTCTGATATGAACAACCTGAGTTTGAGGTCACCATATGAAGGCTCTGATGCATTGGTGGTTGGGAATGGTGAGAGACTTTGCATTGCACACACTGGTTCTAGTCATCTTTTCCTACCTGCTACTAATCTTACTCTTTATCTTGCTAATGTTTTACATGTCCCTAAGATAGCCAAGAATTTGCTTAGTATTTCTCAACTTATTCATCATAATTCTGTTATTGTTGAGTTCACTGATACCTGCTGTTTTGTTAAGGACAAACACACCAAGACCACTCTTCTGGAAGGACATCTTAGAGAAGGACTGTATCAGATTCATACACCCACTGTCATAGGTCCATCCCAGGGCTCTCTTCACTCCAAATGCTCTGTTCTTCTGTCTGCTTCACCAGCTCAGTCTCCTAGCATAGGATCTATTTTGCATTTACCTAAAGATGTAGAACTTTGGCATAGAAGACTAGGCCATCCATCTGTAAAAGTTCTACATCATGTTTTCAAACTTTGTAATCTTCCTATTAATGAAACTTTACCTTTTTGTGAAGCCTGCCAGTTTGGAAAGTTGCATTCAATCCCTTATACTAATTCTGTTTCTTTGTCTACACAAATTTCGAGTTGATCCATTCTGATCTCTGGGGTCCTTCTCCTATAAGATCAGTTAATGGTTATCTCTATTACATTGTGTTTGTTGATGATTTTAGTAGATTCTCTTGGATATTTCCCTTAAAACAAAAATCTAATGCTTTTCAAACATTTGTTAACTTCAAAACTCTTGTTGAAAATCAATTTGATCTCAAGATTAAAGTCTTTCAGTCTGACTGGGGTGGAGAGTTTAGGAGTTTTCAATCTTATCTTGACCAGTCTGGTATTCATTTTAGGCACCCTTGTCCTCACACACATGCCCAAAATGGCAAGGTTGAAAGAAAACACAGGCATATCACTGAAACTGGCCTTACTTTACTTGCACAGGCTGGCCTTCCCCTTAAATTCTGGTGGCACAGCTTTCAACATGCTGTTCATCTTATCAATGTCCTACCTACTCCTGTTTTGCATCATGACTCACCATTCAAGGCTCTCTTCAAAAAACACCCTGATTATCTCCAAATTAGAACTTTTGGTTGTGCCTGTTACCCTCTTCTTAGACCTTATCACACTAAAAAATTCCAATACCATACCTCCAGATGCACCTATCTAGGTCTCAGTCCTAACCATAAAGGTCATGTTTGTGTGGATAACTCTGGTAGAATATATGTCACTAGGGACATCTCCTTTGATGAACACACCTTTCTTTTCAAGTCCAGTACATCTCCAAATCCTGATCTTCATGCTCCTGTGCCTGACACATCTGTCCTCTCAATTCTTCCTACTCCTCAATCCTCCAAACCAGTAGGAGTCACTGACTTTCCTGATCACACTTCCTCTCCTGGCATCTCCCCCTCAAATCCTGTGTTGAACTCTCCCTATAATAGGAGTCCATCATCTCATAACAGGAGTCCTTCACCTAGTCCACCTCATCCCTCTAGTCCCATACCAACTCCAGGGTCCCCTCTTATTGGTCCTACCAATTCTCCCACAGATTCAAGTCCTACAAATTCCATCCATACTTCACCTCCAAGTAGTCCTCCATCAGCTCCTCTTCCTCCTCCTCCCATACCTTCTCACTCTATGCAAACTAGGTCCAAGAGTGGGATTGTTAAACCCAAACATTACCTCAATCTTGCAGCACAAGTCTCTCACCCTCCGAACCAAAGCAAGTGTGTCGAGGCTCGTCGATGTTCGTTGGACTCAGGCCATGAAGGAGGAATTTAAAGCTTTGTGTGATAACCACACTTGGACACTTGTACCCCCACATCCCTCACAAAATCTTGTTGGTAATAGGTGGATATTCAAACTTAAACTTAAGCCTGATGGCAGTATTCTCAAGCATAAGGCTAGGCTTGTTGCCAAGGGGTATCTTCAGCAGCCAGGGGTTGATTATGCTGAAACTTTTAGTCCAGTGGCAAAATCCTCTACTATCAGGGTTATTCTGGGGTTAGCAGTCCCTCTTAACTGGTCCATTCAACAAGTTGACATCAACAATGCCTTCTTGAATGGCATCCTACATGAGTCAGTGTTTATGCCACAGCCTGAGGGTTTCAAAGAACCCTCCAAACCTCACTATGTTTGCAAACTACAGAAGGCACTATATGGTTTAAAACAGGCACCTAGAGCCTGGTTTGAAGAATTGAGCACTCAGCTTCTAAAATGGGGTTTTATCCAGTCCACTTCTGATAATTCTTTATTTATTTTTCATTCAAAAGATGTGCTGTTATATGTGTTAGTGTATGTGGATGATTTCTTGATCACAGGTAACTCTCCTACAGTGATTACACGGTTCATTCATCAATTGAATTCCAGATTTCCTCTAAAAGACCTGGGCAATCTCACTCACTTTCTGGGAATGGAAGTATATAGGGACAACAAAGAGCTTGTTCTGTCCCAACAACAGTATGCAACACAGTTGCTTCACAGACTTGGTTTGGCTAATGTTAAGGGATGTCCCAGTCCTATGGTGTCTGGAAAAATATTGACCCCTGATGATGGAAATCCCTTGTCTAAAGCAGATGCCCTACTGTATAGAAGTGCTGTGGGAGGCTTGCAGTATCTAACTTTCACTAGGCCAGACCTGGCTTTTTCTGTCAATACCTTAAGCCAATTTATGCACTGTCCTACAAATGTGCATTGGGATGCTCTCAAAAGACTACTGCGTTATGTTAAAGGTACCATTAAGTATGGTCTTCATTTTCCAGCCACAGGATCCATATATCTTCAAGGCTTTTCTGATGCTGACTGGGGGTGCAATCCATTTGATAGAAGGTCTGTCTCAGGCTACTGTGTGTACATTGGATCATCTTTGGTGTCCTGGTCATCTAAGAAGCAGTCAGTAGTTGCTCGATCAAGTACTGAAAGTGAATATCGAGCCCTTGCTCACTTAGCAGCTGAAATGCTATGGCTGCAATCCCTGCTCAAGGAGTTCTGCACATCAAGGTGCCTGCTGTTCCTGTGTTGCACTGTGATAATATTGGTGCTGAGTCCCTGGCCAAGAATCCTGTGTTTCATTCCAGAACCAAACACATAGACATAGATGTTCACTTCATTCGACATCATGTTCTAGCTCAACACATTTCTGTCACACATGTTCCTTCAGCTCTACAGATTGCAGACTGTCTCACAAAACCTGTAACAGGGTCTCAATTCAGCTACACCAGGAGCAAACTCAATGTAGCTGCTACACCATTTCGTTTGAGGGGGGCTGTTGAAGATAAGATTAATGATGCTTGATGACTAGGCTAGTAGTGACACTTGTGTAGTGTGTGGAGGTGACATGTGTCCAATGTAATCTAGCCTAGATTCTAGAGTCATGAGTTTGTTAGATGTTGTTATTACTTAAAGGATGTACTAAACATTATTCTATCCATGAATGTATTCTATCCTTTTCTGTGAAATCTAAGTATGCATACACAAGATAATGTTTTAATAAATCTAATACATAGAAAACATAAAAGGTCGCCAATGGCGTAAACAAACAGATATCTAAAACCTTCCTAATGCTTATACTATGGACAGTGAGCGACAGAACACAGTCACTAAAACTAAATCAACGCATTTAACAACCGAAAAAACAATGTTAAAAAACAGAGAAATGGAAGAAAGTTTACTCCTTCTTGGATTATAGAAATGGCTTTGTTGAAAGTTGTTTCAGGGGCATCCTCACGTACGTCATCGTCGGAATCATACTTTTCCTGAACCTGGACCTTTTTGGCTTCCGCCTTAGCAAGTTTATCCTTCTCTGCTTGTAATTCATCTATAAGGTCGTCCAACCCAATAGTTTTGGCATTTTTCCTGACAACCATAACAAAAGAACGAATTTAAGAAAAATTAAGAGAAAAACCAACAATATTAAATAGCAATTGAAAAGAAAAGGGAGGAGGTTACTTTCTCTTGTTGGTAACAGAAGAAATTATTCTGGGATCTTCGAATTCGAAGTCTGAAAAATCATCAAAATCGTCCATATGCTTCGTTTTTTTTTTGTCAATCGAGTGGAGAAGAAACTAAGAAAAAATAGGAGCGGGAAAACAGTACAATTGTCAATTGACGACTTCACTTCTTTATTTCTCTCTCAGTAATTATGGAGCGCACTTTATTCTGCATTTTAGGTTTTGTTGCGCGAAAGAAATAAAATAAGGATTTTTTTTTTTTTTGAAAGGTAAAATAAGGATAATTAAACGGTAGATTTTTTTAGGGGTGAATAAAATAACCGAAAACCAAATCAACCGGTTGAGTCAAATCGGTCCAAATCAAAAAAACGTAAATCATGGTTTTTTTGTTGATTTGTGTATAGAAAAAATCAAACCGTAAAAATAATTTAGTTTTGGTTTTATAACATAAAAACTGACCAAACCGGGTATATATATATATATATATATATATATATATATATATATATATATATATATATATATATATATATATATATGTGTGTGTGTGTGTGTGTGTGTCCGTGTGTTTTAATATTTACATGTGTGTGCGTGTGTGTATGTATGCATATGTCTATATATATCACTATTGATTATGTGGGTCTTTAATAAAAGTGTTCTCACAATGCACCCACAAAAAGTCAGTTATAATGTATTACACGGGTAGAGTGATGCACGAGTAGATTAGGTGTGGTGTAAATAAAATCCCCATAATCATCACTACATGTAAATAAGTAATATCTCAGACCATTATCTATTAATACTTCAATCAACTACCTCACACACGTAGATTTTGGCCCAGTCTAATAGGACCTATGACAGGATGAGACAAAATAGTTTACATTGCTTTATATGATCAGCCTAATTGCAATGTGTGACAATATCATGTTGTGTGTATGTGTATATACACACCGTACGCACACACACACACACACACACACATATATGTACATGGAAAGAATAGAGAAGACAAAAAAACCCGAAACCAAGCCGATCCAAACTGGACCGAATAAAATGGTTTTACCTAGTTATGGTTTGATTTTAGTTTGTGAATTTAAAACCCGTAAAAATTGTTTGGTTTTAAAAGTAGTATAAAATCGAAAAACCAGACCATGTGCACCCCTACTTAGAGCAACTCCAAAGGTGCTTGACCCGGCACCATTGCACCATTTTGGTGTAATGGTGTTACTCCAACGATTCAACTTTTTTCTCCATTTCACCAAATCACTTTCTTTTTACACCAAAGTTGGTGTCGGGTCGACCTGACACCATTTTACCACTTCCCCTTTTTACTTTTTTTCTTTAATTTACTCGATGCTTTTGTTGTGTTTTTTTATTTTATTTTGTGTAGTTTAATTTAATTATCATGTAATAAATGTGTATAAAATATTTATTGTGTATCATTAATTATATTAAATTACATTACTTGATATTTTATCCTAATTAATTCATTCGTTTTATTTTTATTATCTAAGTTGTTTGTTTTCGGTAGTATTATATGTTTGTATTTCCTTAATATATATATAAATGTTTGTATTTCGGTAATATTTTTGATAAAAAAAAGAGATTAATATAGAATATTCATTTTGATGTAAAATTTGGTATATAATTGTTTGAGAAAAATGGTGCAGTTTTACACCATTTTAGTGTTTTGGTGTAAAATTATAAGAAACCCCTTGGAGATGCCCTTAGAGTTTTACACCATTTTAGTGTTTTGGTGTAAAAATATGGGAAACCCCTTGGAGATGCCCTTAGAGGCAAAGCCAACTTGTCTGACATTCATTCACCGTATGTTTGTTCTGTACTTTCTGATAGTTTGCTTTGGAATTACAGGCTAGAACATCCCTATACTCAAAGGTTACAACTTTTAAAGAGAAACGATGTACATGATATTGTTCTTCCTTTACATGATGAATGTCACGTTTGTCTATTAGCCAAACAAAAGAGAATGAGTTTTTTACATAGCATTACTGTATAACTCATAATGTATTTGATTTGTTTCACATTGATATATGGGGACTTAATATACATTGTACTCATAATGGTGAAGTTATTTTATGTCTATTGTGGATGATTTTAGTAGGTATCTATGGGTATTTTTAATGAAAACAAAACTGAAGCTAGAGATCTTGTTAAACAATTATGTAAATGGGTTCTTACTCACAATGGTAGGAATACTATAACTATCAAATCTAATAATGGTACAAAATTCTAGCTGAAACAATTTTATGCAGAAAAAGGCATTACGCATGAAACCTCATGCACACGCACCACAAAAAAATGGTGTGGTTGAAAGAAAACATCAACACCTTTCGGCCACTACAAGAGCACTTAGGTTTCATGCTAACATATCTATGATATATTGGGGGGTTTTGTCTGTAACATGTTGCTTAATTAAGAAATTAAAGTTAAATGAGATGTTTGACCTTTAAGTTAGACACGACTAAGTTTGATCCAAATTATGATATTTTTTCTTCAACGAAACGAAATCAACCCATTCAGAAAATTGTAATCCACACATACAAATGGTGAGACTCAATCATGTGACCTCTTGATCACGATGCCTCAACTTAACCATTGAGGTAAGCTTTATTGGCAATCCAAATTATGACAAGCTTAGGGTTGCACATGCGTCTTCTCTAGTTAAGGAGTGCATTTTAAAAAATTCACATAAAAATTGATTTTTCATATGAATCTACATTTTATTGTTAATCCTATATTTGATTGAAGCAGCAGGCCTGGGTCTCTACCTTATAAATCGTTCGCGATTAAAAATTAAACAAATAAAAAAGCCTTCTCATCCTCTCCAAATGACATATTCACAACGGTATCCAACGGAGACGAAACGAAAGAACTTGTCGAGTTAAAAAAGCGTGCGCGGCATGTGTTGTCCAAAGTTTAGGGAGGAGATCAGAGAGGTAGCCTATATAAGTGGTTGTTGAATATTCTAGAAGTGGAGGAGGCGGCAACACAAGGAAAAGAGAATCCGATCTTTGAAGATAATGGTTTTGCGTCCACGAATACTTGTATTCTTGTATTGTGGACGTTATGGACTTTTTGTTGTCGGTGGTATCCGAGACTATTTGTCTTCATTAAATAGCTATCTTGTGGTACATTTGAAACGTGGGATGAAATTGATTACTTAATAAAAAAAGAGTTTCCATTTCTCATAGTTAACCAAGCCCATATATCGGACGATGACTTTCAACGAAAATGCTATTACTTGGTCTACTCGTGTTAGTAGCTAGCCTGACGTCTTGGACTCCTCTGGATGTTGGGTGTGTGAAAGGAAATTTTGATGCCTCCTTAAGGAATAACACCCTTGCGGTGAGAAGCTTTTCAGGGGTCATGATGCTGTCTTGAAATCCTATTCGTTTTTCTTTGGTCATGGTTACAATCTGATGGGAGAGAAACTTTAGCGCTATATCATTGTACCACTTTTTTCGCTTACTCATATGGTTATCAACATGTGATTTTTGAAGGAGATTCCTTAAGAATTTTCAAATAACGGTATCGCATGACGATTTTTAAGGTCGTCCACGTACCCCTTTGATCAACATAGCTCCATCTCTACCTAATGGTTAATCATAAAATGTTAATCAATCAAGTATTTATGTTGTCATAAAAATGTAAATTTAAAGGTGAAAAGTTAGTAAGTTACTATAAAAGTTAAAGGTTAACCAGAAGATAATAGAAAAAAATGGATACTACCAATGATTTTTTTTTTTTTTTTTGTTTTGAACATACGAATTTTTTTATTAGAGAGCATGTGAAAGTAGATAATACCAATGATTTATTTATTTATTTACATTTATTTATATATGGACCAGGCAGCCATCGGGGTTAAAATGGGAATGTCAATGAATAAAACAAAAACCTCCGTGGCAAAAAATACTGGTTTCCTTATGTTAAGAGGCTTGCTAATGGACTGGCCCATTTGCTTAGTAAGTTCGGCCTTTCTCCTGGCTTCTCTTCGTAATTGGGGATCCAATATAAGTTTGTTTCTTCTCAAAAAAGTTTCTGCAGATTATGATGATACAATATAAGTTTGTTTGTTTCTTCTCAAAAAAGAAAGAAAAAAAATTATATAACCCGTTTCTCAAGAAAAAAAGTTTTATATAACTCTGGTGATACAAGGCGCCACAAAACCCTTTGTGTATATAAGGAAAAAGAAAAAAAAAGACATAAAAAACTAAAACTTGGAAAAAGGAAAAAAGATGGATGGTATAGCATCGGCGGAAGAGCGATTAGTGAGCGAAAGATTGAGGCAAAAGTTGAATGAAGTTAACACAGCTGCTCAATCCCAGCTTTCCTCTGTCCAGGACCATGTCAATTTCACTTTGCAGGTTATCCATATTCTTTTTTTGTTTTTGTTTTTGTTTTTTTTTTGTTTTCTTTATATTATACGCAGTAGAACATTACTTTCTTTTTTTCTTATTACCTTTTTTTGTTTTGTTGTTGTTGAATAGAGGTTAAAGTAGATTTCTTTCTGTTGTTTTAATTATTGTATTTGGGGATTTTGGGCAGCAAGCGTATTTTAGGTGCGCATACGAATGCTTTGATAGGAGTAAGAAGCAAGATGAGATAAATAACTGTGTGGAGCATTGCAGCGTTCCTGTTCTTCAGGCCCAGAATCTTGTCGAGTCTGAGATGGCTAAATTTCAGGTTTTTTTTCCTTTCCATCTCCCTCTTTAGATGTATGTAAGAACTAAGAAGAGGAAAATTTCCAATTCATTCCTTTTTTTTTTTTTTTTTTTTTTTGGTTTCAGAATATATGTGTATGTATATAAAGCTGTAAGGGGAAGTCAGAAGTGAATTACTGGTTGATTTGTTTGGAGACTGCTTGCTTGTTCTGTTAGTCTTTGGAATTGCCGTTTCTTTTTTGGGTACTTCAAAGCTTTGATGCAGTTGAAATTTGATGCAATGAATGGGTGTGTCTATGCACATATTTCCATTGAAATACATTTACAAATATATAATTCTTCCTTAGATGTTAAGTATCTGAATCTAGGTCAGGGGCGGAACTACTAAGGGGCCAGGGGCGGAATTGGTATCTCTTAGTCTACGGGGGATTTTTACTATTGTCTCCACACATGGAGACAACACGTTATTAATATTTTAATGTAGGTAATACTTCCCCATAATCCAATCCAACAACTACCTTTTTGTTTGTATTGTTGCAGTTTCTCGCTTTTTAGAACAAATTTTACTAAAGATTAGCCCCCCCGGACAAGAATCTTGCGTCTGCCCTTGATCTAGGAAATGAATGGTCAAGGGATGTAGCCTATATTTTAATGTTGTTAGGGTGTGCACACACACATCTACACACGCTCAGACTCGATCTCGTTTCTTAAAAAAAAACTATTTTCTGTTCAATCAGATTAGTGTGCAATGAGATGGCTGATTCTTAAGTTGGAATTACTCCATCATATCTTGTTAGTAGTTGTTTTGCAGATAATTGTTGGTGCTTGCTGTAATTTGGTATTATCAGTATCTAAATAATAGAGCCACATATGCCTGCCCGCATTTAGTTGGTACAAATCCCAACCTGGATTTGCAAGCAATGTAAAACAAACTCTTACAGAATCAAGCTGTTCATGAAAGCTTTGTAAGTGGGTGGTGAGGTTCTTGTAGGAGATGAAGCTATATATATATATATTGGAATTTTAGTACAAACTCCTTGATCCTTTTTGTTAGTGCTATAAGTCGAAGATCATCTTGGACCTGACCTTCTTGTTTCAATTTAATCTAGGTACTGATTCATTGTTTCACGTGCACTCACTGAATCCTAATCTTGATTACAATGTTGATCGGAATTTTGGATGTGTTCAAGGTTTTACTTATGAGCTGAAATGATGTCTCCTTGAATAAACATGTATATAATGACAACTCTCAAGTGCATCCTATTTGTAGAATTTAGGGAATGAAGAAAGAATAATATTATTGTTATTTAGAACTGAGGCAACACCTCCTTTTTATAGTTACAAGGAAGCCTTACTTTCCTCAATTATAAGAACCTAGCACGGAATTTTACTAAGCCGCCTATTAGTACAAAGAAACCCTAACTTTCATATGGTAGAAAAGGAGACAAAGAGGTTTGACTCGTCATATCATGATATCGTGTTGAATGACTAACTTTCATAGTCTTAAGTGGTTTGCAGAAGCGAGTAGTTTATATATTTAAACAAAACACAACACAACACATTTTTGAAACAATATTTGTTCAAATTGAGTAGGGGGCATGAAGTGAAAACCAAGTAATAACGTGAAAACGAAGGGTTTGTTTACCTGATAATATAAATGATAAAAAAACGACTACCCTAATAACAGGACAATATTGCTAGTATCTTGTAGAGTTGTTCAACATCTCATCTGGTTATGTTGTTTTTGTATCTAAAAAATTGGTCGGATTGTTCAGGAACGACTGAACAGAGCCTTGATGGTCTGCCAAGACAAATTTGAAGCATCTAAACTCCAGCAGAACAGAAGCGATTCAACGAGGGATTTGGAGTCGTGTGTTGACCAGACAGTACAGGAGAGCATCAGGACATTGCCACCTCTCGTTGAAAGATTGAAGAATGCCCTCTCAGTTCGCCAGTAAATTGGGAAATCGCATTCTTTTTCTTTTTTTGTTTTTGTTTTTTTTATTGGTATTACAAAGGACATAAGAGGAACATCTGATATTCATTGATCGGTATCAATTGATTGAGCTTGGTGTTTGATGTTGGACCCATGGGTTTGTAAAACAATATGATTTTGCGGATTTGAAATTCGTTTTTACCAAGCTAACCCTATTTCTTGTTCTTGTTCTTGGGTAACTAGAATGCGCTAAGCTTATTGCACATGATTTGCTAAACTGATTTAACTTTTACTACATGCTTTTTGTTCCTAGATATAGATATAGGCCGAGTATTTTAATTGGAATATTCTTTTGTTAGTAATCTTAAATTAGACATCCCTTACATTAATACCCTTTGGTGACATCCCTTACAATATTAAAACCCTTTGGATGTTGTTTGGTTGGATAAGCATTATTACTGCTAATTATGAATTGAAACCGTCGGTTACATAAATACTTTCAAATCATCGTCAAAACATCATTTCCAAACTGCTAAAATGATCCCTTCAATAGAAAAAGAAAAAACAATTAAAAAAAACACAATTATTTAGTCAAAACACGGGCGACAACCATCGAACTAATTGTTCCCCATCTACAAACACGTCCCCATATTCGTCGTTTGCGTAAGCATGCCGATTTCGTTGAATTATTTGGCTCCTAACGATGCAACGAACAAATTAAAATCTTTGTAACAAATCAACCGAACAAGTAACGATGTCACGAACAAATAACAATATTCGCAAGAAATCATCCGAACAAGTAACGTTCTTCATAGTAAAACACTTCTAAACAATCTCACATCATTCCGCAGGCACTAATATATTTTAGAATATGTCTAATATGTGTATTGAGCTTTTCTAAGAGAAAGATTGGGAGTCATTAATGGCACCACAACAAATTTACTTGGGGCACCACATCAAGGTTTAAAAATATATATAAACTGTTGTACTTTTAAGACCAATGACAGATTTAGTGGCTCTCGAAAGATTTGGACTTCATTTTCACAATTTTGATACATTTTCTTGTAAGTGTATCCTTTTCTTCTAAGTGTATCATATTTCAACGTTTAAGTAATTACCTAGCGATGAATGTTGTTCATTTAGAACAAGTGACATAATCACATTAAGATTAGTCATCAATCTTACCGGAGAATTGTGAAATCCAAATAGCAAAAGGCAAAGGCGCTAAGTCCATCCATTATTAAAAAAAAGTAAAATTCTAAAATATTATTCAAATATTAAAAAAAATCTAGAACAATTTTTATAAAAAAATTTCTGTACTCCACATAAAATACCTTAAAAATAATTACACGATGAGTACTATATCACCCTTATATATAGAGGCTTTTCCTCATTCGCAAATTTAAGAAAAGGTGGCTAAACGGAAAAAAAAAATTGGGTATCGAAGAAATGAACTTCGCTTTTTTGGGAAAACTTGGTTGGGAGTTACTTACCGATGACGCTTCTCCGTGGGTATCTCTATTGGTTGAAAAATATGGAAGTCCCTTTGCAAATCCTAAAGCAGGGGCCTCCTCTTTGTGGCGTAGCATTTGCCAAGCCGCCAAAATTTTCCAGCCGGCCTTCGAGGTAAATAATAATGACATCAAGTGGGCTCCCTCTGATGATGAAAAATTCACCGTTCATAGTGGATATATGCACCAGTTGGAGAATCAGAATGCTTTTGTCACTTCCTCCGATTGGACTCGTATTTGGAGCCTTAAAGGACCGATGAGACACAACTTTATTCTTTGGCAACTAGGTCAGGACTGTCTGCTTGTTAACAACTTTCTTGCGCATAGACACATCTCCAGTTCCTCCATCTGTCAGCTTTGTCATGAATGTGAAGAGACTCCACTCCATGCTATCCGTGATTGTAAGTGGTCCCGAAGCATTTGGAAGAAAATCCTTCCTCCCCTTCAATGGCATGACTTCTTTTCAAATGCAAATGCTCATGATTGGGTCATTGGAAACTTGAGACCCACGTCTACACCCTCTGCAACGGCAAAATAGTGGCCGTATTTGTTTCGCGAATTAGCTTGTGGTATTTGGTTTTGGAGAAACAAACTCATACACTCCTCAGACATTGTCCATCCGCCTACTCACGTGTTCCTATCGACATCGAGTAAGCGCTCTAGAGATTTAAGGCTTACTTGGGTCATTGAAATAGACTAGATTTGTAAAATTCTCGTACCACTTGTGGACTGTTTATCCCATTTTCATTAAAAAATCTTTTTAGAAGGAAAAAAAAAAGGTATTTTCTTTCGAACTAAAATTTATGTGCTTTCTAATTTATGTGAAAAAGAAAAGAAAAAAAGTCTGTAGGATGATAATCCTATTCCTCATTCACAGATTTAAGAAAACTTGGCTGATCGGAGTCAACGTTCCTCAACCACCACTTTCCGATGATGGGTTTTCGGAGTGAATGTATGTTTAATCTTTTAAATCATTGCTGGTTTGTTTTGTTACATGTTTTGGTTAGATATACTTTTGGCTTCTTTCCTGTTTTTGTTAGATCTATTTTTTGTTTGTCCATTTTTTTTTTTCCCGCCATGAATGTATATTTAATCATCCTTCAAAAAATGTATATTTAATCTAATCATTGCTCGATTGATTTGTATTTTCTTGTAAACTAGATCTCATTATACTTAGCTTTGTTCATGTTTTTGGTTAGACCTTTTTTTTTTTCATATAAAAAGTTCTTCAAGGAATGATTTAAAGTCGAGCATTTTGTAGATTACCTTTTATTTTTATTTTTATGGTAGACATGTATTTGGTTAATGGAATTGACTATGTAGAAGTTTGTGTCTTAAAGCATCAATTTTTTTTACGGAACGAAAGAAATTTTATTAAAACAATAGAATTATAATCGGACAATCGTCGGAACAACACCAAACAATCGTCGGACCACCACCAGTCCTACTACTCGACAAACCAACACTAAAGAAATAAAAGAAGATTGGGAGAACCCCAATATGACCAAATACCGTCTCACTAAAGAGAAACTGATTTGGTAAAAAACGAAAATGGAAACAATCCAATATATGACGGACGTCCATAACCAACTCGCATGACAACCACCACCACCACCCAGTAGCAACCGTAACGACCTACAAGCCCGATGAGTAGTTGAGTACCAAAGCCACCCGGGATCTACAAACGTACCACAAAAACATAAAAAGAAACAACTATAATTAAACTTCCAACGCCAACATCACCAAAAAGGAAAGTAAGAACCGCTTTATCACCCCTACCAACAACCCAGAACGGCGGCGAGGGGGAGAAAAGTCCAAAATCCAGCGACAAAGGCTCAGCAGACAGAATAGACGACAAAACTACACAAATCTATCCTCCACAGAAAGCACCGGCGTCCACAGCCTGAAACCGACCTCTATTGTAAAAGTCCGGCGGACCACCATGAAAATATCGCCTCTGGCCGGCGAACCGTTCTTCAAATCGAAGAGAATCTCCAAAACCAAAATCTGCCTAGAGAGCCTCCAAAACGTGAAGTTGCAAAGAAGAAGGCGGTCACCGGTCAAAACCGTCGCCACCATGGCCGAAAATCCAAAAGAGATGGCTCCAGATCTGCAATTATTAAAGAGGAAAGAAGACAGAACAAACAGAAAATTACATGAAAGAGAAAAAAATAACATCATGGATCTAAAAAGGTCAGCCGGCGCCAAGAAAAAAAGGGGGACAAGGAGGAAGAACCGAGGGATAATTCTAGAGAGTGGGGAGAGGAGAAGTTAAGAGAGAGAGTGGCATGGGGAGGTTTTTTTGCATGATATATGGATATGGTCTTTTTTTTTTTTTTTGAGGGAACAAACATATTATTACAATATCCGCCAAACAAGCGGCTAAAACATCACCAGGGGGTAAAGCACCTCAAGACGTCCTAGAAGTAACATACAAAGCATGTCGAGCTAGAAGATGCACTGAGACATTCCCCACACGCAGAATAAATAAGAAAGAAACTGATAGGAAACTAGGAACTATGTCCAGACAGTCACGCAACAAACAGCCTTGCGCCGTAAGGTCCTCCACAGGTCGTCGAAGGCGCGAAACACACGTCAAGCAGTCACTCTCCACCTTCAATCTCTGGATCCTCAAATTCCTCGCTTCCTCCAGGGCCAAATAGATAGCCTTAAGCTCCAAGTACTCCACCGGGTCCCCAGGATCAAAATGGTACGCAAAGGTGTGTAGAAGTGCTCCATGGGAATCCCGGAAAATAACTCCAACACCCACTCCGATCTCAGTAACCGAAGCATCAACATTGCCCTTGATCACCCCATCTTCCGGCTTCACCCATTTATCCGGCAGGTGTTGGGCCAAGGCATGCGCTTTGTAGGACTCCATAGCCTCCAAATACTCAGCCGAAGCTGCCAAAGATCGTGCACAAACCGATGAAACATAAACAGCTTGGTCATCGAACACTGCAGAACAACGCGCCTTCCAGATCCCCACATAAGCCACACAAATCGCGCGGTATCCTGCCGCCCTGCCCCTCTAACAACCTCAAAAAGAAATCCTCAAAGGTGGCCGAAACGAAGATGCACAAGAACCCCAGAAAATGGTGACAACTGCGAGACTCTGTCCGCCATCTCACAATCAAAAAGGACATGCCGCATCGTTTCTAATGTTTCACCGCATTCCAAACAAACACCATCCCCCACATTCCGCCTGTTCAGCCCCTGGCCTATAGCGAGACAATCACAGAGGCAGCGCCACAAGAAATGCTGAATACGTGGTTGCATGCACCGGAAGCTGTCAACAACTCCTCCAAACCTTATTTTCCCCGGCCGAAGTAGTCGGCCCGGCCACAGCGGTTGGCCGAAACAGGGACAAGGCCAGAAAGTACCCTGAACAATCAGTATAAACTCCCCGCGGTCATAGTGTCAAATCCGCCGATCCGGATGTATCCCTGGGGCAATGGTAGTCTCCAGAATAGCATCAGACTCCCATGGCCGAAACAATTGCTGAACCCGTTGCACATCCCACACCCTAGAGTTGGGAACCATTAGGTCCGAAACCTTAGATTCCGTTGGAAGCTCGTGCCCTGCAAATGGAATACGGAACGAAGGCTGCCGACTAGTCCAGACATCATGAAAAATGAAGACCGACTCTCCGTGGAAATGGTCTTAAAGCATCATTTGTTTCTGGTGTGACTGATTTTTCTTACTATATATCTCTTTTCTTAATTACTAAACATATCTCTTACATAATCAGGGAACAAGTTTTGACATTTAAGTCATGCTTCGGAATTTTCAAATTACGTATCAAACACAATTTAATTCCCCCGTATAAAGATGTGTATGCAGCTAAAGCTCTTGGTGTGGTGTGGATTAAATGAGAGTGAATCATGGTATTAACAGATTATTCTTTCATTTACCTTAAAAGTCCTGCTTCAAAGGATAATTGATAAATTAATAAATGAAACATTTGTAACAAGGCGATGGCCTCGTCAGCAAGAGGGGAACAAGGTGTGGAACAACTTGAGCGACTTCGGAGAAAATATGAAAATGCATGTCCCTTGTTGACAACAAGTAGGGCATCAATGTGTTGTACAAGTTGAACGAATCTCTATGCATCGAGGGTTTTATAAACATCAGGATGTCCAAGCAGGCAATGGAACAAGTTGTGCGACTAATTAAGTCATTCATCCGCAAATTCTGTTGTAAATAGCAAATGTTATGGCAATATGGAGTCAAACAAACTGACTAACCCTAAGGTAATCAGAAGTAGTGTTGCAATTGGCAGGGGCAACATGCAGTCAAACACCACAACTTTTAAGAAAACCGAAAGCCTTTAGATGGCGAAAAGTAACTCAAACAAAGGGGCAAGGTTCAACAAATTAGAATAAATACAAGGTACGGTATGAACAACGTACGGTGGAAACAATATATCGATTCACTTTCTACTGCTATCAGATTTTACCAATCGATGAAGTGATATATCTCAAGAGAAAAATGGACAACAAAGTGCTGCCTCCCGATGGGATTGTGAAAGTCGATATCTATAAAGTCCATCCAAAGCTTCTTACAGGTTAGTCTTGTCAGTTTTAACCTCACTGTTAGTCTTCCTACCGATGAAGTGATATATCTCAAATATCTCAACAACAAAAAAAAATGGACGAAAAAGTGCTAGATTTTGGAGGTCGATATCTATAAATTTCATCCAAAGGTTCTTATATCAGTTTTAAACTTGCAAGTTTTAAGTTACTAATTACCTAGGAATGAAGAGAGATAAAAAGAGAAGGATGCTATAAGTTTTGCTAATTATTATTTGTTTTGTTTTTTTGGGTGTGGTTGCAGATATATATAAGCGGACAGCGCTGCATTACAGTGATCAATGGTACTTCGGCTAAATTATAATTTTGGTCCTCTAACTAGACACGTTTTTCGATTTTGGTCCTGATTTTTCTTCGGCGACAATTTTAGTCCTGTATGTGGTTTTTTTTTACAAAAATAGTCCTCAACGCCGGAAAGACCACTTACAGGACTAAATTTGTCACCGGAAAGACCACTTACATGACTAAAATTGTCGCCGGAAAAGACCAATTTTAGTCCTGTAAGTGGTCTTTCCGGCGTTCAGGACTATTTTTGCAAAAAAAGACTACTTACATGACTAAAATTGTCGCCGGAGAAAAACCAGGACCAAAATTGAAAAAGTGTTTAATTAGAGGACCAAAATTGTAATTTAGCTTCACTAAGTTGGTAAACCGGTGCCCAAAAGGCGACCAAATAGAAAAGTTAAAGAGGATATTGGAAGCTTTCTGTGTGATAAAAAGATATCCAAAACCACTAACTTACTTTACTGGAATCAATATAGTGTTGGAGTTTCATGAGGGCGGTTAAAACAAAATCTGGCATCCTTCCTTCACCCCATCATGCTAGTGGATTTAAAGATCAGAAGATTGTTAATTGAGAGGCAAAGTTTGTTTGTTAGATCTATGTTTATCTTCCTTAGCTATCTCTACTCTTGTTGTCATGTTTCATTCTACAGTGCAAGATTACGATGGATTTCATCACCGGTTTACCAAGGACAAGAGGTGGGCATGACGCGATTTGGGTAATTGTGGATAGACTGACTAAGTCCGCCCATTTCTTACCGTATAAGGTTGATATGCCTTTGAAGAAGATGACGACACTATACTTGGATAATATAGTGAAGTTACACGGAGTTCCTATCTCCATAGTCTCGGATCGAGATAGTCGATTCGTCAGTCGGTTTTGGAAGAGTTTACAAGAAGCCTTTGGAACCAAGTTGGATTTGAGTACGGCCTTTCATCCTCAGACAGATGGACAATCTGAGAGGACCATCCAAACACTTGAGGACATGCTAAGGGCTTGTGTTTTGGAAGTAGGTGGATCATGGGATGATTACATACCGGTAGCAGAGTTTGCCTACAATAACAGTTATCATGCAAGTATAGGCATGCCGCCGTTTGAAGCGTTGTATGGAAGAAGATGTAGAACGCCGCTGTTTTGGGATGAAGTCGGGGAAAGACAGATTACAGGGCCGGAAATGGTTGAACAAGCTAAGGAAATGGTTCAGTTATAATTGGTTAAGAAGAATCTGAAGGCAGCACAGGACATGCAGAAAAGTTGGGCTGACGTTAGAAGAAGACCTCTTGAGTTTGAAGTCGGTGATAGAGTGTATCTACGAGCTTCGCCGATGAAGGGAGTGAAACGCTTTGGACAAAAGGAAAAGCTAAGTCCAAGGTATGTTGGACCATTTGAAATTCTGGAAAGGATTGGACCGTTGGCTTACAAGCTTAAGTTACCGGAATCGATGTCAAGGGTCTATAGTGTGTTTCACGTTTCAATGTTGAAGAAGTGTCTGACGAGGAATGATGTTGAAACTACAATTGATCCGGAGATTTTACAAGACAATCTTGCTTATGACGAGAGACCGATCAGGATTTTGGACAGGAAGGAAAGGATGATTAAGAGACGGATGATCCCATTAGTTTTGGTTCAGTGGAGCAATCATTCACCCGAGGAGGCAACTTGGGAAGTTGAAGATGATATGATCGGTGAATTCCAAGAGTTCGTGGATTTACCAGGTATGTTCTAGTTTCGAGGACGAAACTCCTTTTAAGGGGGGAGGAATGTAATATTCCGATTTTCAGGAAAGGGCAGACGTGTCATTTTGCGAAAACGAAATATTCTTATTTCTTGTCTTTTATGGGAGTTAAGTATTTAATATTTATATATATATATATATATATATATATATATATATATATATATATATATATATATATATATATATATATATATATATATATATATATATAAGGGAAATCGATTATTTGTTAATTAAAGGACAATTAAGGAAAAAGGGATTTATGGGAAATTGGTATTTAAGGAAAAATCAACACACAATAATCCCATAACCTAGACTAAATCAGAAAATTCAGTTTCATACCTCTTCTCTGCGCAACTTTGAGAGGAGAAAGGGGCTAGAGGAGTTCTTCAATTAACTGAAGCAAAGCTTGACCGTTTGCAGATCAGAGTAGAGAATTGTAACCGTTGTAAGGAGCACATCATTTGGATATCAGTGGGAAGGAAGTGCAGCAGTTTTCTGAGGCTTTTGAATTTGGTTGTGGCTGCAATTAGGTAAGAAACTCTTCCTATGATCTCGGTTATGATTCGTAAAGTTTAGATTATGTTTTTGAGACGTGTAGATGCTAGTAAAAGATGTGTTTTTCGTTGATCAAGGATCCTATGTAATCTTGGGATGATTAGATATGTTTTCTACGTTTTATTGTGTTGAAAACGAGGTTAATTAGGTTAGAAACGATTCAGAAATCGAGTTGCGAAGATTTTAGCATTTTGGGAAAAACCCAGGCGGACGGGCGTCTGCAATAGGCGGACGGACGTTCGCAACCCTAGTAGCTCAGACGGGCGTTTGCATAAGGCAGACGGGCGTCTGAGGTGAGATTTTTGATTCAGGATGTAGCTGTTTTTGCGGACGGGCGTTTGGGGTTTAGTGGACGGGCGTCTGATTACGGACGGGCGTCCATAGGGTTTCAAACGGGCGCTGGCCTGTTTTACCTTGTTTTTATGGTTGTATCATTCTAGTTTGGTTTCGGGTTTTATAATCATATTATTATTGTTTTAAACCCTTATTTATGATATGGTATCATTGGTTAACATAAGCAAGCCTGAATTGAGCTTTTGATTCGTTCAGTTAAAACACCGAATGTACTCTTAAAGGGAGTTGAAGTTCGGATCCGTCGGAAGAGCATGATAGGTTTGTGCTTTGATGAATTAGCATTCATCAATGTCTGTGTAATGGCTCGGCATTGTTGATGTCTAGTGGTCTAGAAAGAGAGTAGTAAATGTGAGGGAGATTAATTGAAAACACATAGGTGGTTAGTTAATCATTCTAATAAAATTACATACTTGACAAGTAAAAGATTAAACAACATGTCTCTCTTGGATAGGCACCAGTCTATATCGCGATGTGTGTGCTACCTCTGAAGGTGGACGAACTCCGTAGGTCAAAAAAACCCTAAGTACGGAGGGACCCCACTGAGGTGTGCGTACTATCGGAGCCTACCTATTCTAGCCTCCGTGGATATTGGTGTGATCCACTAATATGTTGCCAAGAGTGTCCCAGAAGTGGATACACGTAGTGCCCTTGAGTGCGGTTGTAACATAGATAAGTTAAGTAGAAACGTTTAGTCAATTCATGTTGATGGACATGAGATGAACCCTAAACTGAGTCGGTCAAACATAAACAACTAAACCTTTAAATATATTTTCTTTATAAATTGTAATTGTTACCATAGCTTCTCTTTCTTATTAAGTACGTTCTACTTACCTCAAATGCATGTTTTCTATGTGTTTGGGGGTGAGAAGACGAACATGTCGATAATGTTTACGAGGAGGAGTTCGATGATGACGTTTGAAGACGCCTCATTGAAGACTTTACTTTTATTATTTTGTTATTCTTCGTTAGACAAATGTTAGGCTTTTGTCTTTCGAGACTCAGTAATATCGTTACGTTTCTTTTGGGAATATCGTATATTTCTTTCGGATTATCGTATTTTTCTTGAATGAAATAAGTTACAATTCCACCTTTAGATGTTGTTTCTATTCTTGGATGATTGGAAATTTTTATACCCGAGTCTTTTCTTTCGTTTCTTTGTTTTTGATACGACGTTGTAGATGCTTACGTATGAAATGAATTTATTTTTATTTTGTATGTGCCGAACGTTCCTTTTCTGGATAAAGATTCGGTGTCCGGAAACGAGACGTTACACCAGATGCCCCATTTGTTCTTATTCTTAACTAACTACTAATTATTGTCGTTTGGTTGGCTGAACAACATTTGTGAGGAAAATGTAAAAATAGCAACACGACCCATGAAAATAAAATCGGGTGAAAATGACAATTTTGTGTGCTTTTTCGAAAACGACCTTATTAATTGTTTTTTTAATATTTTTTTTAAAGAAATAACTATTGACAAATCGTCGATGAAGCCTATCTCAACTAGCTAAAGCTGAGCTCCTGAGATCAGGAGATCTTGGGTTCAAATTCTGAGGTTGATCTTAGTTTCAAATCCATCTGGAATTAATAATTTGTGAGTCATACAGCATAGCGCACATTATGTAGTGTGTTTATTCACTATTGTGGTTGTAAAAAGTTGTGGTGTTCTTCCTTTCATTTGTAATATATAAAAGAAACTACTGGCAAATCATGAATAACTAGATTTGGGGAAGTTTTTACCTAGTATCTCTATATATATCGAAATGGCAGAAAAAATGATCTGGAACACACAATTTGAATCTAATTTAAAAATAGATGGTCCCTTGCACATAAATGTCTTCACACCGTGCGGAGACACCATCTAAAAACCTCACAAGTGGGTGAAGTCCACCCTACCCCCTGTAGTTGGCGGAAAGAAGACGCAATTTTGGCTATTTTTCAGTTCCGGTGATAGAGCTTAGTCAATTAATCTTCGTTTTAAGAGGCAAAAGAGATCCAAAAATGGAAAAAATGATGAATATGATAAAGCCAAAGCCTAACCCTCAACAGCTATTAAGGGATTGGCAACGTCGGCTCCGCCAAGAGTGCCGGAGTATTGAACGCCAAATACGAGGTGAACTTTCCGATTATTTTTTTTGGATCGGATTCATCTATTGGAAACTTTTTTTTTCTAGAGGTTTATTTATTTATTTTCTAAAATTGTTGTCCTTCTTCGCTCTTGGTGATTTAGATATTCAGAGAGAAGAGAAGAATGTGCAGAAAGCAATTAAAGAAGCTGCCAAGAGAAACGATATGGGTTCTGCTAAGGTAGTTTGAATTATCTCTCATATACTTTTTTATTTTATTTTATCAATACGCTGAACTGAAGTAATTCAGATTTAGTCATTTCTGTGTCATAGGCTTTTGCTTTTGTATCACGACACAATATATTCCTGGAAGCTAATCCATTGCTGCGCTACAAAGCTTGCTTGCTTGCTTGATCTAGCTAATTGTGGTCATCATTTCATGGAATTCATAGAACGTGCCTTTGTTAGAAAGATTACTTAATCTTTGACGTACTTGTTTGAGATTTTGTAAGTGTAGTTTTATTAGGTGATCTATCTTGGCCATCTTCAATTTTTTTACTGTTGGACGCTTGAATGAAAAACAAAGAACTTTGGTTGATTAGCTTACTTTGCTAGAATTTTCAACTTGCTGTGTTCAGTCCACCATTCCCCTCCCCATATGGTAGGTATAGTAAAGAGCTGAGTTAGTTTCTGCGACTGGAATGACTGCTTTGTCAGGAGTCAGTTTGATGTGATTTCTGTACTAAGGATTGCTATGGAGCTTTGCTTTGGCATTCATAGTACTTGATTTTGGATGCTGTTTCTCTTAAGATCAAACCCCCAACTCAAAAAAGATTGTGATTTTAGACGTAGAATGTACATAACTGATGTACTACTAGAGCCCCTCTTGTATATAAATAAATAACCACCAAAAGACCAAATGAATTGGTTCATGCTGTTTATATCCTTCACAAATGATGACATTTTTTGGGCATGTGTGTGTGCACGTTGATTCAATTGTTAGCACTCTTGCAACATTGACTTCCTCAGCTGCATACAAGATTACTTTATTGACATCTGTTATGCCGCCTGCTGTTGAGTGGTCCAATTCGCTATACTCTTATGCACTTCTGCCACCAAATATGGAATCCAGCATGATATTTTGTCCTGTATTTTTATCCATGACATAACTTTTTCATGAAATCTTATTTGAGGTCATCTTAAAAGTCTTGTGGCATGTGTGATCAGCTATATGGAAAAAAGATTCTTAATCTGTGAATATTATGGACTTCAGATGGTCAATGGCGTGATTAGTTTAGTGCTCAAAATTGGTTGGAATTTTTGCATATGATGTTTGTCGCATTCTTTCTATCATCACCAGTAGATTTTGTAATATATCTATTAAAGGCTTTATCAGGTAATCCGTGATCATGATTCTTTTTTTTCTCGTCTCAGTCACTTGCTAAAGAACTTGTGATGTCTAAAAAAAGCGTGCAGCGCCTCTACGAGAACAAGGCTCAGTTGAATTCGATATCAATGCACCTCGGCGAAAGTGTTGGTAAGACTTATTCATTTGCTAGTTTGTGCTTCATCTTACATGTTGTCTCTAACTGTGATAGAAGTCTTTGCATGCTAGACTAGAGCTGCACATGGTCTCTATATTTAAATGGAATATGTTGATAGCTTGGGTGGTCCTCAAACAATGATTTTGTTCTTAAGCTAGTTGTTGTGGGGGAACCACTCTTCTTCAAAGCAGAGGGAATGCTTGTATGAACTGTTATTTTTGCATGGTGAAAATTAATGTTAGGTGTGAAAAGAAGAGGAATAATCACATCAGAAAGTTGTGAAGCTTCAGGATACGATAGCAGGAGGAGATTTAAGTTTAAATCATTTTTTCCTTTTGTTATTTGGCTTTTCTGAACAAGTCCAGGACCTTTTTTCTTCTTATTTTCTTGTTTTGAATTCTCGTATATTTGGTACAGAAATTAATTCGTTCAAATGACTCGATTACATGATTCAGTTGTTGAGCTAAATTTTGTAGAGATGCTACATTTAACAGGTATAGACTGGCAAGATGTAGCTTCATTGAATTGTTTTGATTTCTGTAACTAATTCTAAGTTGGGAAAGAAGGCTGACCCAACTACTCACATTGCTTTCATATTGTATTCTACCGTGAAGTTCTGAAGATATTTGTGGAAACTGCTACTCGTGTGAAATGATACCTCACCATTTGGTGATGTAAGGTTTGAAACAAAGAAGTGCTGGCTTCGGATGTGAAATGGAAAAATTGAAGCATTATCTGTTTTAGACTCCGATCCTAAATCATTCAACTGTGAATATATTATGTGGATTGCATTTTAGTAGCATGCAAGACAAATATGCATACATGTTTTCCCTTAAAGATTTTGTACTAGGTGTTTTCAAGTTTTGTTTTTATTATGTTATCTAGATGCCTTCATCCGCTTGCTCCTCCATCTTGTACTAGTTTTGAGAGACAAATATCCTAACATCCCACAATTACTAAGAAGATCCTTACGAAATACCTTTACTCAACCCTTGCCACTTTCATACCTAAAACATATTTAAGGTATCCAAGGCTTCTATGAGTTCTATCTCAAATTCAGTCTTTAAAAACTCTGAGAGAATTTTTATCTCAACTTCATCATCACCAGTAATTATTATATCGTCAACATACACAATCAGTATGGTAATTCCCCCTCCATTTTTATGCTTATAGAATGCAGTATAATCAGCTTGCCCTTGAGAGGACCCTCCCCTTTTCATAGCCCTTGAGAACTTTTCAAACCAAGCTCTAGGCTACATGTTTTTTCTCAATGTTGTGTTCAATTCTTTGAGCTGCCCATTCATAACGACATTTTTTACACCCATTTGATGTAAAGGTCAATTCTTTAGGGCAGCCAAAGATAACAACATTCTTAAATCTATTCTTAAGGTTTGGGTGTAACCCTCGGCAACCAAACAGGCCTCAACAGTCCCATCAGGTTTGTGTTTAATAGAGATAAACCATTTACACCTAATATCTTTGGGGGCAGTAACAGCTTCTCATGTTTTATTATCATGTATGGCTTTTAGTTCATCCAGAACTGCTTGCTTCCAGTTCTGATCCCTAAGAGCCTGTTGGATATTTTTTGGTGTTGTCATGGTTATAACATAGGACTTATTTGTAGTACATAAAGTATCATATGAGGCAAATCCATTAATGGGATGCTAAGTGCTTGATCTTTTACCTTTCCTTAGAGCAATAGGCAAATCAGTTTACTGTTCTCCACCTGTTTTTCCTTATTTTTCTGCACTAGGTTCATTTTCCTGTTCCTTATTTTCATTTGATACAATGTTTAAAGGTTAAGTGGAACCCAATCCTAGGACCTCTCTTGTTTCTCTGAGTATAAACCACCACATCTTTTTCTTGGTGAGTTTTACTTCTTTCAGTAGGATCATAATCAGTATGTCTTGGCTCTAAGTTGATATCTGGAATAGCAGGCAAAGTTTCCTCAACTTCCCGAAAATCACGAGATTGATCATAGATACTTGCTCCTTCATTATAAAAGGGTTGATATTCATAAAAGGTGACGTCAAAAGAAACAAACAGACGCCTATTAATAGGTTCAAAACACTTGACACCCCCCACCCCCCAACCCCCCCACCCCCCTTTTTTTTTTTGTGTGTGTGTGTGTGTGCAGGTGAGTGCCCAATAAACAGAGTCATTGTGGCCCTTGTGCCCAGTTTATTTCTGCTCTTAGAGTGCACATGAATGAAAGCAATGCACCCAAACACTTTAAGGGAATAGTAGTAACAAGTTGTGAGTTAGGATAAAAAGAAGTAAAACCTTTAATAGGGTTCTTGTAATCGAGTACTCGAGAGGGCATTCTGTTAATTAGGAATGCTGTAGTAAGTACTGCTCCCCCAGTAGTACTTTGGCATATTTGTAGTAAAAAAGAGAGCCCTAGCAACCTAAATTAAATGTCGGCTCTCCTTTCAGCTATCCCATTTCGCTGTGGGTGTTGGTACAGGAAGTTTGATGCATAATTCATTTTTATGTTAAGTAGGAACCTAGCGTAGATGTAATATACTCCCGCCCGTTATCAGATCTAAGGACTTTTAATCTTGTTTAAAACTGTGTTTCTACGATTAATTTTATTTTTTCCCAACATTGCATCAGATTTGTTCTTCATAAGATAAACCCAACACAAGCGTTTGTGATAATCTCTGAAGGTCACAAACCACCTATTGTTAGTGAGGTTTGGGAATTTAGATGGTCCCCAAACATCTTTGTGGACAAATGCAAAGGGAGAGGAGCCTTTATAAGGTTTAGATTTAAAAGAACTTCTCGACTGCCTTGCCAATTCTCGGATTTCACATTGAAAATCACTAGGCTTTTTCTTAGAAAACTTAACAGGATTTTTTTTTGTTGTAAATAAGCAAAACTAGGGTACCCTAAACAATAGTGCCAAAGTTCTAATTCTTCATCCTTGAGGGAAACCTTATCACTTCGGATCTTCTTGGAAGAGGTATAGCCCATCAATCTCATTAGCACTGTCAAATTTCCTCTTGGATTCAATCTCCTGAATTCACAGTGAGAATGGAAGAATTTAGCTATGCAATTGTTATTTTTTGTGAATTTTGCTTATGGAGTATAACTTACATGCCAAGTTGGGAATATGTAGGACAAATTCCAGACTAAAAGTCTTAGTAATCTGGACTGTTCCTCTCCCTGTTACAGTAGAGAAAGTTCCTTTTGCAACACGAACCTTGTGTTGACCAGATGAAGGAATATAAGATGAAAAAAAGAGTAAAGTTGCCTGTCATGTGTCAAGGAATCTTTACCTCCCTGGGCATCAACGACAGTATCGAGTTTAGATGATCCATTTTGTTTCCCAAATAAGTGATTAAGAACGTCAAGTTGTTCCTTTGTGAAGAGTGTATTTTGAGTAGAGGATGAGTGGGCCTGCTTTTGATCATAGGAGGAATTTTTTCTTTGGTTGTGGCTTTTCCATGGGTAGCCCAACAATTATCTCTTGTGTGTCCCTTTCTTTTGCAGCGGTCACGCCAATAAATATCTTTCTAATCACCTTTACTTTGGTTTATTCTTTTGCTGATTTCCAGTCATATAGCCATTTCAGTCTGATGAAGTGAGAGCACACTGTTCCCCAGTTGGGGTTGGGAGTATACCCCCATAACCCCTCACCCACTTTCCTACTTTCTGATCAAAGGCCTCCTAGATGGATGGAAGAGGAACTCGTGAAATAATTTGTTCCCTAGCAGCATCATAGACTGGATTCAATCCCCCAAAGGAATTCAAAGACCCTCTCCCTTTTCACTAGTTTCTGAAATCGTTTGGCATCACTTGGGCACTCTCATTCAACTAGCTGAAAGTTGATCATATTCAAACCAACGCCTTTTCATGGGATTAAATTATTTCGTGACTTCTACGGATCCTTGTCTCGTGTCCCTCAGATTGGATTTCACCCCAAAATCTTGGGCAAAATTTCCTTGATCTGAATAAGTGGCATGAATCACATCCCATATATCCTTCGCTGTAGGATAAAACAGATGTACTTGACTAATCTCTTGCTCCATAGAGTTAATGATCCAGGTCTTGATCGTTGCATTCTCAGTTTACCGTGTGTAGTAAGCTTCAGATCATTTGAATCAGGGGTCTTCACTGAGCCCGTAATATATCCTATCTTACCACGACCAGTATTGTACATTTGAACTGATTGAGCCCACTGGATGAAATTATTTCCATTTTGAGAGTAGTGTTTTCTTTCCCAGACAAAGGACGAGAGACGAGAGTCTGGCCAGACGTGACCATTGTGCTTGACAGTGGGTCCGACATGATTTAGAAGAGAGAAATTTGAACGGTAGAAAGAGCTTGAACGTGTTTTTCACAGCTTTGATACCATAAAAAATAAAGACGGAAGAGTGTATAGAAGAGTATTTCTTCTGATTTTGGATGATGGAGAGTACGAGGTATTTAAAGAAAGGTGAAATACTTTCACCTTCCCAACTGCCCAAATATAAAAACCAACGGGCAGTAGCTAAAAAACCAAGACAGTCAACAGACTGTTACAACGGTAAAAGGACTTAAAAAACTTAAGAAAATAAAATCAACTTTGCTATTTTCCTACAGTTGTAATTACTTTTGTTTTTTCAAAAGGACAATACAGTGTGTCAAATTTTGTCCTAGCAAGTCTGTGCACACCTAGAGCCGAAAAGAGAGATTGGTTGCATCCATTTTTATTTCTCTTGTGAAGATGATCTGGTATCATATAGGAGATGCTATTTTGTTTTTTGCATATTTACAATAAAACCAATGCTAACAGCACTAAGAACATTCGCATTAAGCACACTTTCATTAGTGTCTCTTAAATGATTATGTTTTCGTACATACTCTAATGCCACTTTTCTTCACTTTACAAAATCTCAATTCCCAGTGAAAGGCATCAAAATTCTATAGCGCATAATTTGTATTGAGATTATGTATTCTGTGCTCCACAAGTAGCACATAATTTATATATTCTGTAATTTACCTATCTGAAAAGGGATTATACTACATATGTGTTTTGGTGGATTTGAATATTTTTTTTTTAACAGATTTACCTTGTTTTAGAGAGACTAATGAAAGTGCTCTAACACAACTCCCTGAATTACACGTAAAAAATACACAACGTTCCAGCTTAGTTTAGTTAAAGGTGGATGTTGGGCTTTCACGTGATTTTCAATAAATAAATGCTAATAGTTTTTGGTTTACCGTGTCCACTAGAGAATTCTGTGTAATTAATTATCCATCTAAATTTCATTTTCAAGCTTTCAAAACAGATTAAATGACTTTAGTTAGTATTGCCATCGCGAATTGCATACCCTTGAGGTGTTTATCTGAAGGTGCTATATATCTTGTTGTGCGAATAGTAGTTTGTTTTCTGTCTCCCTTTGTGTTATGTTGGAAAATGTAATTAAAAGAAAATGAATATTCTCCATAACTTTTGATTGACATTCTATTTAGACTAGAGTCTATATTTATGCATATTATATTTGCAGCCATTGCTCGTACGGTAGGACATCTGTCAAAGAGTGCTGAAGTAATGAAGCTTGTCAATAATCTCATGAAGGCCCCTGAGGTGGCACTAACAATGCAAGAGTTTAGTAAAGAAATGACCAAGGTAACATTTTTCTCTTATCAACCTTCGGATCCTTAGTGTCACTTAAGGATATGTCTACTCTGAAACTTAAAATGTTTTCTCTTTGATTTTATTGTGCATATTACTACGTCCTTTTCAAATAACGATTGTTTTGGAGGTCTTCATAGAAAGTGACCATAAAGTTGAAAAATACCCGTCGACATTAATGGGATTGTTATGAAGTATGAACATGCATCGGGTGGATAATAAATCGTGGATATGATGAGGACATTTTTTTTTATAAACTCTTTTGGTATACTAAAACCCTAAAGTGTAAAAACAGTTATTGAGCGATGGCGGAGGTGCTAATTAAATAGTTACATGATACATTTGATTGATATCACACCTTTTGTGATTCAAAAGGGATTACTCGAGTAGAACATATTTAATAGAAAAAAGTTGAGTATATTATAGTTTTGGTGTATATGTATTATTTTCATATTGATTTTAATTTCCTAATTCACCTCCTTTTAGAGTAGAAAGTAGGATGTCTCCATGTTAATAATGTAAGGAAAAGTAGGATGTCTCCATCATTGATTTTTTACCTTTTGAGTCAATTTTTGCCACTTGTCACTTGGTTGAAACATGTTATATATTCAATGTTTGTTGTTGTTGGACATGTGACACTTTGGACTGTACATGTTAAAAAAATGCATAGACGAGGGGTTAAAATGCAAAAATGGAACATTTGAGAAACTGCGAATTTTGTGTAACAAAAGGGATCAAAATCGTCATTATCCCTAATGATGTATAACATTGATATTTTCTGAGAATTCACATGTGGTAGAAGCTGATTAAAAAGGGTGTTGTTTCAGGCTGGTGTGATAGAAGAGATGGTAAATGATGCTGTAGACGATGCACTTGATACAGAAGACATGGAAGAAGAGATCGAAGAAGAAGTGGACAAGGTTTTAACCGCAATCGCTGGTGAGACCGCCGCACAGCTTCCAGAAGCAGCTAGGAAGGATAAATTGAAGCAAACTGCACAGGCGGCAGAAGAGGTATGGCGGAGATACTTTTAACATCTGAGCCGCGTTTTATTTTGCTAATATACTACTATAGAATAAGAAGGTAAAGTATATCTTTTCTTTTCCGGTGAAATTCAGGAGGAAGAAGCTGAAGATGATGAAAATATAGAAGAAATGAGAGCTCGCCTTGCGAAAGTTCGATCATAAACCGATACGGTTTGCAATTTATTGCCAATGAGTTCCATTATAATTATGATTTTTAAGGTGGGCGGGGCTGTCTGTCTTATTGAGGTGAAATTCTGATGCACAGCGTTCACGATGCGGATAACGATGTAAAGGGACATGAGGATTTACGTGTATTTTTGTGTATTAATGCACGTAAAAGTTTCTACGCCTTTGCGTGCTTTTACGTGATGTGTTGTCTGTTTTGTGGATCGCTCTGTATGAGGAATTCTTCTTGTTGAGATGCAGAATGTTGTTGGTGAAAATAACCCCCTTATTCTAATTTGCTTAGGATAGCTTGTAAAATAGTATAAAAATGACTTTGTTTATAAGTGTATGAAATATGACGTCTTTTTTTTGGCCTTTAAAAATGATGATAATCCTTGAGCTAATGTACACAGTACATTTAATTGGGAATCCAATGAGATATTTTGCCTAACTTACATGTGAAAATCTCAGCACAATGTCTCGTCAGACATGAATTTTCGGATATTATATAGTCTAGAACTGGAAAAAACCATTTGTTTATCATGTAAATTAGTTATTTGGATCTATTATTCTGTATTGTTGGGGGATGTGAAACCATCTCATTACACATTTATAAGCAAAATCTCTGATCAAAATATAAAATTTCACATATGCATTTTTTTGAATGTATATAGGCGACTTCTATCGACATTACATTAATGTTCGGCACACTTTATATTGTTTTTGAGATCATAAGGATATTTTTATTATTATTTTACCACAAGCACCATAAAAATAATAACACAATTACTTATTATACTACAATTTTTGAAAAATACAATTAAGTCCTCCATTATTTGAAATCCTTCTTCTCTTTCACCTAAAAAGTGAAAGAGCCATCACTTCCTCACCTTCTACCCCTAATTATCTTCCACCTCATCCTTCCCAAAAATTGTCGCCGCCGCCGCCTTCATCTCTTCCAATTTCCAAACACCAAACCCTACTCTTTCACCTTAGCCACAAACCCTACTCCTCTTTCACCCTAGCCACAAACCAAACCACTTTTTGGAGTCGATGAATATTTATTTATATTATAAAAGAATTTACCTGATTAAAAACCGAAACCATCTATTTTGGGAGCCCCAGACACAGGTCTCTTGGGCCTGGGCTTAAGGCCTATGGCCGGCCTTGCAGGGAAATAATAATATAAAAACTTAAATCATTCAATCCATAGTAAAAAAATATTGTTACTCAGATCTCTCCGGAAAACATAATCTATTTACACTACTTATAATGTATATAAAACATATTCTATATATAAATTATATGTTTTTTAAATTTTTTTTTTTTTTTTTTTAGAACACTACCAAATTTATTAAATCGCATCCGCCAAACAGACGGTAATAACATCAGTCGGAGGCTCAACACCCCAATGAACTCTACCCTGAGCCAACAAAGCATGTCTCGCCAGTAAATGCGCAGGGACATTCCCCGTACGCCGAATAAAAGTAAAAGAAACGGAATGAAAAAGACTACGCCTAGAGAGGCAATTCTGCGCAAGGCATCCAAGAGCCGAAATATCCTCAACATGCCGATTGAGCCGTTGGACACATGCCAAACAATCACTTTCCACTACCAAAGTTAGAAATCCCAGCGACGCAGCCTCCATCAAAGCCAAATCAACCGCTGCCATCTCCATAAATTCCACTGCCGCACCTGGATCAAAATGATATGAAAAAGCCACCTGAACCGCACCCTGGTGGTCACGAAACAACACACCAACCCCTGCCCCATGATCGGTAACCGTCGCATCTACATTGCATTTGATCACTCCCTCGACCGGTCTCGTCCATTCATCCACATAGTGCTGCCGGGGCTGTAACACTCGAAAGGCTGTCACCGCTTCGACGTACTCCCTAGCCGCAACCGAAGACTGCTCGCAGATTGCCCCTACCCTCACCGCCTGACCATCAAAAACAGCCGAACAACGAGCTTTCCAAATGCTCCATAGCAGCCAGACAAATTGGGCTACCTGACCTACCCCAACCTCCTCCACCATGCATCCGAAGAAAGAGCTCCCCAAAGGAAGAGGAGTCAAGGCGCCCTAACACCTGACCAAAAGGGGATTCCCTCCAGACCCGAACCGCCAACTCGCACTGAAACAAAGTGTGTTTGAGAGTCTCTACCGATCCCCCACATGCCAGGCAAAGTCCATCCCCCATCTGCCGACGCAGCAATCCTTGGCCAATAGCTAAACAATCATGCAGGCACCGCCACAAGAAATGATGAATACATGGCTGCACTGGGAGGGCCCAACACAACTGCCACACCTTATCCCTCCCCGCAGAAGTGGATGGCCGCGCCGCCGAGAGTGAAGGCCGGTACAATGTAAGAGCTAGATAGTACCCAGACCTCACTGTATATACTCCCTTTCGGTCATAATGCCATATCCGCCTATCCGAATGAGAGCCTGGGGCAACCGTAGTTGCCAGAATCGCATCACTTTCCCATGGTCGGAATAAACCCCTAACTCGATTAACATCCCAACTTCGTGTATTGGGGAGAAAGAGCTCTGAAACCTTTGCTGTGACAACCAACCCATGCCCAGCAAATGGTATTCGAAACGACGGGGCCTGCTCCGTCCAAGCATCCATAAAAATGAACACCGATTCCCCATCACCTACACGCCATCGCATCCCGCTGACCATTAAATCCCTCCCTTCCATGATACTACGCCACAAAAAAGAAGGTCGGGCACCCAAACGAGCCCCTAAGAAAGTGCCATCGCCATAGTACTTCGCCCGTAAGACTTGTGCAGCAAGGGATACTGGAGTGACCATGAGCCGCCAAGCCTGCTTAGCTAGCAAGGCTAGATTAAAGCACTCCAAATCCCGGAACCCCAACCCTCCCAGATTCTTGGGGAGGCAGCAGGTCTCCCAACTTTTCCAATGCACCTTCTTTCTATTATCTGTGTCACCCCAAAAAAACCCTCTGATTGCCTTCTCAATTTCCCGAATCAGCGTAATAGGCACCCTGAAGCATTGCATAATGAAAGTGGGAATAGCCTGCATGACCGATTTGATAAAAACCTCCTTCCCCGCCGGAAATAGCAACTTGTCCTTCCAGCCTGACAGCTTCTTCCAGATTTTATCCTTAAGATATCCAAAAATCTGACGTTTATTCCGGCCTGTGAGATACGGCATGCCCAAATACTTCCCCGATCCATCTCCAAGGGGAATCTGCAGCCAATCTGAAATCTGCTCTCGCCGCTCCAGCGGAATTATGTCCGCAAAATACAAGCTTGACTTATGGAAATTAATTGCCTGACCCGAAAGCGATCCGTACCTATCAAACAGCTCCAAAAGCGTCTCTACTGCCCCATCCAAAACCTCGAAAAAGAGCATACAGTCATCCGCAAAAAGTAGATGTGAGACAGAGACCTCTGACTCTCTCCCAAAAGTGATGCCACGCAGCGCACCCCGACTGACATAATCATTTAATAAAGTTGTAAACCCTTCCGCGCAGATAATGAACAGAAAAGGCGACAAGGGGTCCCCTTGCCGAATCCCACGTGTTGGAATAATCCTCCTGCTCGGCCGCCCGTTAATTAGAACCTGGTAAGATGCAGTGGAGACGCACCGACGAACGAGACTCACAAATGACGGCGGAAACCCTATACGCTCCATCACTCCCCAAAGGTACCTCCACTCAACCCTATCAAAAGCTTTTGCCATATCTAGCTTCAGGGCCGCATGGTTATGGCATCCATGCGCACCTGACTTCAAGGAATGGAAAGCCTCAAAAGCAATAATCGCATTGTCAGTAATCAAGCGGCCCGAAACAAAAGCACTATGATTCCCAGAGATAACATCGTTGATAACCCCTTTTAGCCTATTCACCACCACCCGCGAGATCAATTTATAAAGCGAGTTGCACAATGAGATCGGACGCAGATCCGTCATGACCGTGGGTGTGGCGACCTTCGGAATAAGCGAGATGTACGTTTCATTCATCCGTCCCAACTCCACCCCATCATTCAAGACCCCTAACACGACCTTAAGAATGTCTTCATCCACAATACCCCAACACTTTTGCAAGAAGACAACGTGCATCCCATCCGGCCCCGGTGACTTCCGCCCTGGAAGCTGTTTCAACGCAGCTAGGACCTCTTCACGTGTAAACACCGCTGCCAGAGCCTGCCGCTGACTAACACCCAACTCCTGAAACTGCAGCCCTTCCAAATCAATATCAGCCCCATTTGAAGAATAAATCTCCCGAAAGTAACTAATACATTTAACATCGGAAAATTTTATGTATATAAAAAAATAATGATTAAATGTGTTAATAAAAATATTTTATAAAAACTGATTCAATTCTCTAATTAATTATTTACGATTTTCTCTCTAGCTATAGGTTCTAACTTCTAAGGTAACGGGCCTTCGGAAAATTCTACCAAAATTTAGAAAAAAGTGTTTTATATTCTTATACATATATCACTATATATATATATATTTTTTTGAGGGGTATATATCACTATATTCTGATTGGAATGATTAAATACAGTCCTAAATGAGAAATAATCGAAGTCTTGACCGTATCAGCGTATCACCATTTTTCTTGTCACAATGAAGAATGCAACTTACTTACTATCTATGTTGTTATCTCTCTTTCTCTCTCTCTATATGTATATATATAAACGGAAAATATCTTTCGTATTTAATCTCTATACATACCAATGAAAATGCGAGTTGATATTAAAATCATTTCATATATACCTAAAATACAAAAGCGCGGGTTGGTCGAAATGATAACCCGAAAAAATCATTTGAATCTAACCTCCACATACTTGATCATACGTACAAAAAAAAAATAAAAAACGGGTGGGCAAAAATTATACCCGTCAAGGAAATGCATGTAGCGTATCGTTTTTTTATTATCAAAAAATAAAAATAAAATACAAATGCATATACACAAGCAATGTTTATATTATCCTCAAAAGAAAAAAAATTGTTACACAACACAACATATCAATCTTCTCAACAGAAAGTAAATAAGAATCTTACTATTATGAATTAATGCAAACTAACTTACTATTCATGTGTTATATAAATGGAAACTATAAAGCATATTTAATTAACCGCCACATATACCTACAAAAACAGGGGTTGATAAAATGATAATTTGAATTGAATCGTCGCATATACTTACACATACGTGGGACGCATATACCTAAAAAACGCTAGTTGATAAAAATGATAATTTGAATTGAATTGCCGCATACACTTACACATACGCGGGATGCATATACCGAAAAAACGAGAGTTGAAAATAATAATAATTTAAACTGAATTGTCGCGTATGTTCGCATATACTTACACATACGTGCGGGTTGAAAAAAATATCAAATGTCAAAGGGATGCATGTACGTATCGATTATTTGTATTCTATAGATATATTTACGAGCAACATTTATATCATACCTCTTCAAAAAAAAAAAAAAAAAAAAACATTTATATTATACCTAAAAGAAGAAACAATTTTTACACACAACATATTAATTAAATTCTCAATTGAAATGTACAAAAAGCTTGATGGCAACTCTAATTACAAATGCTTAACTGCTTACCAAAATTTAATTACTAATTAAATTACTATGTATGTGGACATATTCGGTGCACATATAATTTTCCATTTCAATATATATTGCCATTTTTATTAAAAGTGCGTGTATTTTGAAACAATTTAAGATCTCATGTACCTATAAATATGAGAAGGGATATGTCATTACAATTACAAATCATATACTATCTATCTAAACTCAAAAAGTAATAAAATATAAACAAAATAATGAATCCCTCTGCCAACTCCTCAAGCATGCAGCAGCCTTCAATCCAATCACCCAACCAATTGCAGCTTACAAAAACCAAGAGCGCCAAATCCGACCGCCACCTGAAGGTTGACGGCCGTGACAGGAGGATCCGGTTGCCGGCCAGCTGTGCTAAGCGTCTGTTTGATCTCAACAAAAAGCTTAACCACAAGACCCCCGGCCAAACGGTGGAATGGCTGATGAATCGATCAAGTTCCACCATTGATGATGTTCTGAAGTCAAAGAACACACCAAATGCCGCCACCGCAGAAGCACCAGCACCAGCACCAGCACCAGCACCACCAACGGCGGTGATGATCAATCCGACTGATCAAAGTGCAATGGTGGTGAAGCATGCAAATGCTGCTGCAACAACGGTGGTCAACTTTGTTAATCCTCACCTACAAGATCAGTTGATGGCTTATCAACATCAGTATCCGATGGGGACATATCGGTTGTCACAGTTGATGCAGGTGCCTATGGCACCGCGCCACCTGCTGTTGCTGCTGCAGCTGCTAATACCATGTATTTCAATACAATTAACGTTGGGTTTTCAGGGTTTCAAGGTGGTGGTTTTGCAGGTAATCATGGAATAAGCGGCGGCGTTTTTGCTGCGGTGAGGGATAGTAGGGTAATCATGGAGCAATCCTCATCATCAAGGGGGGTTTCTAGTACTACTGTTCAAAATGAGACGGAGATTTCTGGTGATGACGACGAGGACAACATTGATCAATTTCTTCGTGATGATGATGCTTAATTAGCAGTTGCTTTTATTTATTTTGGCACAACCAATTTAACGAATCACATAAAAATCAATGTTGCTGGTTATGTAAAATTGGTTGTATCATAAATAACATAGGATACGGGGCGTTTTCTTTTTTATTTTTGCTTAATTTTGAAAAACTTTGGATGTTTGTCTTATGGATACATTACCGTTTAATTTGCATCTTGCTTAGTGTTATTGAATAATTAATTGGTAAGGGTTTTGTTCACAAAAATATTTTGGTATGGGTTTAGTTTTGTCATTTCTCAAAAACAAATTTGTGGATTTCTACCCGGTTGACTTTAATTTAAATAAATGTGTTATACGTTCTTTTAATATTATTTTATTTTACTGTCAAAAATATATTTTTATTTTATTAATCACTGCATTTTTATAATTGAATTATTCTTCTCATCATCAAGGGCGATTTTGACTTTTGTACAAGTCAAAATGACTAGAGTGACCCCTAAAAATAAAAATGACGTACTAGAGTGAGACAAAATTCAGATGAAAATGATTATAAAATGTTAGGCGTCTCCGATTTCTATCACTGCACTATCTCGTGTTTGCATTTCTTTTTGTTCCAATTTCATTAAATAAGAAGTACCACTTTCGTCTCAAAATGTAAGTTTGTTTCGGTGGTTATGTGTCATTAATTTTGATTAAAAAACTAAAATTGTTTTTGACCGTTATTAATGCAAAAAATGTTGAAAAGTTGGTATGATTATAATAAATGAGAGGTAAAAGAAGAAAAATGTATTATATGCTTCATTGGTTATCTAAATGAATTTACATTTTTGGACGAGGATTGTAACCTCCGGGAAAAAAAAACAAGGTGGGTAGATATTAGTCGCCAAAAAAAAAGTTTGTATATGGAGTGTTATGTAAATCGAGTTTATGTCTCGATTAACACAAAAGCTTCATCGTAAATCGAATGTTATGTCTCGGTAATTTAGTTTGTATATGTTCAGTTCATCATAACTAATTAGTATCGACTTTTATAGGCCGTTAAAAAGGCAGACTAGAATGGCATGAAGTCGGTGGTAAAAGTATTAAGGGTGGTTGTGGTGGATTTTGAGATGGTGAGGCTAACATGGTGTGGAGGTAATGGGGAAGAAAGTGATGGCATGCATTTATCTTGGGCAATGTTAATGGCACCAAACCCAATATACTCGGACACCACACCTGTGCAAAATTTGACTTTTTAGAGGTCGAAATAACACATTTCAACTTTTCGGGAGTTGAAATAACATATTTCGACTTCTAAAAAGTCGAATTTTACACAGGTGTGGTGCCCGAGTATATTGGATGTGCTGTCATTAACAATGCCCATTTATCTTTTGTGGTGGGGTGAAAGAGGGTTATGGTTTGACGGTAGTGGAAGAGATAACGGCGGTATCGGTTTTGGAAGAGAAGAGGTAAAAGATATTCAGGGTTTAGAAGTTGGAAGGAGGAGGAGGTGGTGATGGTGGTTGTTTGGGTGAGAGAGAAGTAGGGTTTGAGTTATGTTCTTGAACTTATGTGTTGTTTTTTTAAATGCTGGACTAAAATATGTGTTTTTGAGAAATGATCATGTTTTTAGTGGTTGTGGTGTGAAAAGGATTTCGGTGGTGCTAATAGAAGTCACGTGGAAAAATTGAGTTGAAAATTTGTCCAAAATGTAAATATTAATTAGGCCAAAGCCTAAGTCTGACCAACCGGCGATGGTGGCACATTCGTATGTGAATAATCAATACATATCTAAGTCTTTCCTATGCATAAAAATGATCATACCGGCTCTTTTGACACTTTCCTAAAATGTAGAACTAAAGGACACTTCCCAAAAATGATCATACCACTTCAGCGGCGGAGGCGGCACACGCGTATGTGAATAATCAATACATATCTTGGTCTTTCCTATGCACAAAAATGATCATACCGGCCTTTCGACACTTCCCTAAAATGTAGAACAAAAAGATACTTCCCAGAAATAATCATACTACTTCGGCGGCGGCGGCACACGCGTATGTGAAAAGTCAATACATATCTAGGTCTTTCCTATGCACAAAAATGATCATACCCTTTCGACACTTTCCTAAAATGTAGAACTAAAGGACACTTCCCAAAAATGATCATACTTCTTTGGCGGCGGCGGCGGCACACGTGTACATGAATAATCAATACATATCTAAGTCTTTTCTATGCAAAAAAATGATCATACCCTTTCGACACTTTCATAAAATGTAGAACTAAATGACACTTCCCAAAAAATGATCATACCTCTTCGGCGGCGCCGGCATACGCATATGTGAATAATCATTACATAACTAAGTCTTTCATTTGCAGAAAAATGACCCTTTCGACACTTTCATAAAATGTAGAACTAAAGTCACTTCCCAAAAATGATCATACCTTTTCGGCGGCGGCGGCGGCGGCAGCATACGCGTACGTGGATGATCAATACACATCTTAGTCTTTCCCATGCACAAATTAACATGATCATACCTGTTCGACACTTTCCTAAAATGTAGAACTAAAGGACACTCCCCAAAAATGATCATACTTCTTTGCCGCCGCCGGCGGCATACGCGTATGTGAATAATCAATATATATCGATCTAAGTCTTTTCTATACTAAAAAATGATCATACCCCCCTTCAGACACTTTCCAAAAATGTAGAACTAAAGGACACTTTAAAAAATGATCATACCCCTTCGGCGGCGGCACACACATATGTGATTAATCAATACATATCTAAGTCTTTTCTTTGCACAAAAAATATCATACCTCTTCGGATGCTTTCCTAAAATGTAGAACTAAAGGTCACTTCCTATAAATGATCATACCCCTTCGTCGTTCGGCGGTGGAGGCGTATATATACGTGAATAATCAATACATATCTAAGTCTAGCCCATTGACAAGAATGATCATACCCCTTAGGACATTTCCCAAAAATGAAAACTTGCATCTTAAATGTAGAACTAAAGGATGTAATCTTAGCGATATGGGATATGACCAGAGTTGGGGAGTAGATCCTCTGCTGTACTGCCTGTACATGATATATACAACACATGCTGTGATAATGAGAATAAAGATAGAAAGGTAACTTCACATCCAAAATTTAGAAAAATAAAAACTAAAAAAAAAAAATTAAAGTCTGATATTTATGAAGCACAACAGATACAACACAATTTGGGCACAACATGTGATCCAAATTCTCAGAGTTGGTACCCTTTCAACTCTTCTTCATCATACATTTCTTCTAATTTTAGACATTAATCATTCGTTCACCCAATATTTAAATCGAATGGTTCAAAAGTATATCATCAACTACTATTTGAGTAGTGTTTAATGAAATACAACTCGATAATTCATACCGAAATTAATTAATGTTGAAGTGGACCGTTCGCCACCGTAAATAAAGTCATTTAAGAGCTATTTTCTCTCGACACTTATAAGGGCAAACTAGCATTAATAATCATGGCTTTAATCATTAAGAATCATGATAAGATCAAAACAAGAGATTAAGGATCATTCAAGTCTAATGACCTAAATAGTCAAGTATAGGAAAAATTGGACACATGTATGAAAGAGGCTTTATGAGACATTACACGAGTGATTCTTCTCCCCCCACGGCCCATCTTAGTCAACATCCATCAACACCCGGCTATACACATTGTTAATAGTATTATGTAATTTGATAATCATGTTATATTGTCAGTTAAATTATAATATTATAAAGTTTTTATTTAATCGATTATTAGACGAGATTATGTATATATACTCCCTCTTTTTCAATTTAACTGTCGTATTTGTTAAAAATTAAAAATAAATTCTTTTTTCTTTAAGCCGCTATCGTTTGTTTCGGATAAGTCAAGTCCCTTTCCGTTCGCTCAAACGTTCAGAGTTGTTCTATTTATTATCGTTTTTTTTCAAAGACTATTTTCTAATTATATTTTGTCTTTACTTTATTAACGAAGAAAAGATTGAAAATAACATTACGTTAATTATATTTAAAAATATTATTATTATTTTGATGTTAAGTAAAAGTATTAACTACTTTTTTTTAATATGTATTTTTGACAATTCACACATATATATTTTACGTATAGTTATCCGATACCTAAGCTACCCACCGTTTTGACACGTGTCACTTCGCTCCATTTACAGCCCGCCTATAAATATCTCACTCCCCGTTTTCCAGATATTCTCATTGAACCTCTACTTCAACCGACCTACAGTTACATCTCCATACTCGTATATGTATTCTTTTTTTCTTTTTTTTATTTTTTTTTAGGTTCCACTTTCTTATGGTCCTGTTTTATGCAAATCATCTTGTCTTGGTTGATTGGTTGTGATTCTTGGTGTGGTGATCGGGTGTGTAGATGGTATCGGACGCGAGCAAGAAGAGAGAGGCGCAGAAGAAAGCGGCGGCGGCAGCTAAGAGAGGTGGAAAGTCGGCGGGATCATCTAAGGCGGTTTCCAAGCCAGTGGTTAAGGATGTCTCGGTTGAGAATGGAAGCGCTGATGATTTGGCTGATGGAGTCGGAGCTATCCAGATATCGGATCGGACTTGCACCGGGGTTCTGTGCTCACATCCTCTATCCAGGGACATTCGGGTGGGTTTAATTTGAATTTAGGGTGTATTATTCAGCATGATGATATTTATCTGTCTGATTTTGTTGTGTTTTCTCTTCTACGAATTGCACTTGGATCTCTGTATTACTCAGGTTATTAATCTTCACGTTTTAAGCTTCTTCCACAATCATATTAGTTCTAATGCAATTAAGTTGGTGTTTTTGAGTTCTACTGTGTGAATAAACATCATGCACTCGGTCTAGTCGGTAGATTATTTTGGGTGATTCGCGAAATCTCTAATATCTATGAAATCTCTAATATATATGCCGAACTAGATCACCAGAAAAGAGAAGTAAAATGATTTGTAAACTTAAGTTTTGCAATCTAGCTGTTCATGAGATTAGTGATTTTAATAATAATTTTTCTTGTCTGCCTTTATTCCTATCTCGTCATCTGTTCTTAATTAAGTATGGCTTCCAATATTGTCTCTGATATCATGATTAATTTGCTCCCCAGAATACTAATGATTAAAAGGTCTGTGCAAAATTGATTCCAGTAGTTGGAAACAAAACTGATATTAGATGATGCATCATGTGCATGTTCCTTTTTCACATTTCTAATGGAACATAAAATTTTCTTCACCAGCAGTCCTGTTCTAGATACTGGAAGTTATGGTCGGATATCAGGGTCTAGTTGTTGTCATGAGATGTCTAAAAGCCTAGTAATAATTAGCGTCGGTCCATGTGCCTACTACACATGCCCTGTCACTGTCATTTTGTTTGTGTACGTGTGTGCACGCGCAGTATTGCGCAACAATTGTGAAGTGCAACATGCGACTAGAAATTTATCACTTAAATATCCAAAAATTGAGCAAGTCTGATGTGGCATGTTTCTTTACTTGTCCTGATCAACATGTCAGCCTCTTAGTATTTGATTTGACACTACCATGATACTCTTAAATTGTAATATGACGAGTAATGTCATGTCACAATAAACTATGTAATAGTTACTGTATAAGTGTAATGACATTTAGTGGGAGTTGTGATTATTTGGTAAATCAAGAATGCATGACACTGTTGTAATTTGTAATTTACATTCCAACAAAGGAATCAATTACTTTGAATTCATCCAAGTAGTTGTGCTTGAAACGGTCAGCAGTAATGGCTAGACGTGATCAGATGACCCTATTTGCTATCTCCATTTCATGACCTTGTGTGACAATCCGTGATTCACCATAAATCCATGATCAAGAAAACCTTGCTTCAAAGACCATTTTTTGTAATTTAGGTTTACTGAAACTCTGTGATTGGCTTATGACAGATACGAGGACGTTAGGCTGTAAGTAATAGGTTGGCTTCTTAAGTTTTAGCCATTTTTCAGTGATCACATGTTAAGATCTTATTTCATTTTGCGGTACACTTCTTTACGTTATGCTCATGCTCTCTCACCTATTGAATCAATTTAGTAATTATTTTCCACTTTGATTGTTGATCTCATGGTTTTATGACAGATCCCATAAATGGGAGATGAAGTCCGGATCTTTTATTGTTTGATTTTCACTTTGACTGTTAGATGGACTGATTGTGGTTGGATTTTTTTTATTGACCATTCCCCTCTTTTTGTCAGGAGTTGTTGTTTTTTGTTTTGTTGGAACTTAGTAAGTGACATCAGAAGGCAATTCATGCTTTCTTTGTGTATGGAATTCGTTCGATTTGCACCATATGATGCATGACAGAGGGCATTCATGAAAAACGATCCATATATCTGCTAGGATTGAGTCTTTTCCGCTGTTTCTGTTATTGTGTCTGGTTGTTTGAGGAGTAAAAGTATTCCTTACATTATTTACATAATTCCTAGTCTGGTCAGTGATCAGGAAAGTGTGCATTGCGATTGCGATTTTTTGCTTTATAATAAAATAGTGCCCCAATTTTATTGCATTTGATGAAACTTTTAAGTTTCTTGAATTTGATGCTACTGCATGTGTGCTGGTAATTATTGGATTGTGTTGGAATAAGAAAAAATGTGATGTGCTGTATTAATGAGGATGACTTGGTTGCCATTCTGATCCAGATAGAGTCTCTATCACTTACTTTCCATGGGCACGACCTGATAGTTGATTCAGAACTGGAACTAAATTATGGCAGGTCTGTACATCACTACGCACTTTTTATTTATTTGATTCGCTTCTAGTTTGAAAGTGCAATTGTGGGCAAGTATCACGTGTCTGTTTCAGACGTTATGGTTTGCTTGGTTTAAATGGATGTGGAAAATCTACTCTTCTAGCTGCAATAGGATGCCGGGAACTTCCGATTCCAGAGCACATGGATATTTATCACCTCAGCAGGGAGATTGAAGCTTCTGATACGTCTTCACTTGAAGCTGTGATAAGCTGTGATGAAGAGAGATTGAAATTGGAGAAAGAAGTTGAAGCCTTGGCCGCCCAGGTATAGTGGATCTGAATTGACATTGGAGCCTTGAAATATTCTCTTAGAAGTAATATTCCATACCCCGATTCTTGATCGCGAGCGCACTATCAACTTACTGCTATATTGATTATTGAATGTTAGGAGGATGGTGGTGGAGAACAGCTTGATCGCATTTATGAAAGACTGGAAGCAATGGACGCATCAACAGCTGAGAAGCGTGCTGCAGAGATCCTGTATGGTCTTGGTTTTAACAAGAAAATGCAAGAGAAGAAAACCCGTGATTTTTCTGGTGGCTGGAGAATGAGGATTGCTTTAGCAAGAGCTCTATTTATGAACCCTACCATACTATTGCTCGATGAACCCACAAATCATCTAGGTAAGTAACTACAGCTAGTAATAGGCCTCTCTCATATGATGTACATCTGATTGTTGTTTCCTTGGATTAGTAGCAATCGGATAGTCTTTATTTTAGTATAATAAATGCTAGAATTCAACTCCGTTTGCCTAGCTTAAGTCTTCTGCCAAGTCTTTTCTTATGTTAAGTCTTGTATTTACCGTTGGTTTACTTTACTAATGGTGTTAGCTTTCTTTTCTCTTCCTAGGAGCTGAAGGGTTTGTTCCCGTTAGCCATCCCTTCCTAGCCGTTAGTTTTTGTTCTTTTAAAATTTAGATATCCTGTAGCTGCTCACCCTTCAGACTAAGAAAAATATTACATTTCTTATTCAAAATTTTAGGATAAAGAACATTATTCAAGGAGTTGACATCTTCGAATGCTTTCGTTTAACAGTTCATGATTTTGAAAACAGTTTATAGTGGTACCATGGAAAAGCGGTGGTGTGTGCGTAGTGCATGGGTGGTATATTGTGATGAATTATCGTGCACCACTCTTTATCAATCTTATTACGAAATGGATGTATGTGTATACGATATGAGTGTAAGACTAAATTTAGAACCATCTCTGTTTCTCAGCATTGCATATCCCTAATATTCTTCTATGTGATTCTAATTGCAGATTTAGAGGCTTGTGTGTGGTTAGAGGAGACATTGAAGAAATTTGACAGGATATTGGTTGTCGTCTCACACTCCCAAGATTTTCTGAACGGTGTTTGCACTAACATCATCCATATGCAAAACAAGAAGCTCAAGCTCTATACAGGTAATTATGACCAGTATGTGCAGACTCGTGCTGAACTTGAAGAAAACCAGATGAAACAGTACAGGTGGGAACAAGAACAGATTGCTTCAATGAAGGAGTACATTGCTCGATTTGGACACGGTTCGGCTAAGCTAGCTCGTCAGGCACAAAGCAAAGAGAAAACATTGGCCAAGATGGAGCGAGGTGGGCTTACCGAGAAGGTGGTGAGAGACAAGATTCTGGTTTTTCGTTTTCCTGACGTTGGCAAGCTTCCCCCTCCTGTTCTTCAGTTTGTTGAAGTTTCATTTGGCTACACGCCTGAAAACCTGATCTACAAGCATCTTGATTTTGGTGTTGACCTGGACTCAAGGATAGCGTTGGTGGGTCCTAATGGTGCCGGTAAGAGCACACTCTTGAAATTAATGACAGGGGATTTAGTCCCACTCGATGGTATGGTCCGGAGGCACAACCACTTGAGGATTGCGCAGTTCCATCAGCACTTAGCTGAGAAACTTGACCTGGAGTTGTCAGCACTTGAGTACATGATAAAAGAATACCCTGGAAACGAAGAAGAACGAATGCGGGCTGCGATTGGTAGGTTCGGGCTCACCGGTAAAGCTCAAGTGATGCCCATGAAGAATCTGTCTGATGGACAAAGAAGCAGGGTGATCTTTGCTTGGTTAGCCTGGAGACAGCCCCACCTGCTGTTATTGGACGAGCCAACTAACCATTTAGATATTGAGACGATCGATTCGCTTGCAGATGCACTAAATGAATGGGATGGTGGCATGGTACTTGTTAGCCATGACTTTAGGCTCATTAACCAAGTAGCTCATGAGATATGGGTGTGTGAAAATTTGACCGTAAGTCGCTGGAAAGGAGACATCATGGGCTTCAAGGAGCATTTGAGGCAAAAGGCAGGCTTATCTGATTAAAAAAGATTTGTATATACCCTCCCACCCTCTCCCCCTCCCCGTCCCCCTCCCCCTCCCCTCCCCTGGTATTGTGTTCTTTTATGTGTGATGAGCTCTACGCTGTGGCCGCAATATAGAGGATTATGATGAAACCCATGAATTAGAGGTGTGATTACTTCTAAATTAAATCACGCTCTTAAGCAATATAATTATCGACTGGTAATTGCTTTTAAAAGTAAACCTTAAGTAGGGTATGGTATTCATTGGCTGCAACTAGTGTTTTACTGAAAAAGAAGAGAAGACATAAAAGAGTCATTTATTTCAGTGTCGATTGATTGATTCTGGGGCCCCAACCTGATTGCTAATCTGAATAGATGGATGGTTTTTAACCCGGTATAAAGTTACACTGTTGCGTAAGGATTAGTAGAAAGCACGACGGTACAGGTGCTGATGACTGTGTTACAAAAATCAGGCTTGTGTGTGTGTGTGTGTATGTACACACACACACACCAAGGAGCAGGATCTGAGCCTAACACAGCTAAAGCTCAAGATGCAGTCAACTCTCGTGTTAATGGCCCAACTAGGGAAGCACGTACTACTTTTGTGGCAATGGATGATTGCCCAAAATTAATAAGACAACCTACAATCAAGAATCCTTGGTGCAAAATGCGATATCCCTTACCCACAAGACCCCTACAATCAAGAATGACGTAAGTTATTGTTACAATCACTTAGACACAACGAGCGACACAGCCTACTTTTAAACACCTTGACTATGATGGTAATGTCTATGCGTTACTATTTGTACGATTTGTATTGATCAAAGTCTGGCACACACATTTAGATTTTAATTAGATTTCATAATATATGAAAATTTTGCTTCATGCATGATAGTATTTTCAACCTCTTTATTTATTTACATGTGGGTGTTTACACTAATAAATCTTTGTCTCACAATCAACTTTTAATTAGCAGTTCGATTTCAACATTGACGACGACGGCCGCTCCTTCAAGAAAATGATTATAAAATAGATCCCTGCTCTAGATCGACTTCTCTAGATCGACTTGTGATCTTCAAGCAACCATTGATACAATTGCCTCCATGTTATAGAATATCTAGTGTCCAATTAATCTCATCTCAATCAATAATAATAATAAAAAAAGGTCTCTAGCTACAATACACGGTAACATTGCAAGATCATCTTGCGAGACAAACAAGTAAATGCACGTAGATCAAGATTAAGCTAAAGGTTGAATTAATGAGTTTAATTACACACAAAAAGCCATTTGGGATGGGACTCGAGATCTCGATCATCACACTCGACGAGTTAGCAAAACGACGATGCGGCACTTGTGGGGGGGCTTAAGATCGGGACTCTTTGGGATGGGGTCTCGATCATCAACTCTTAGCAAGACTAATTAAGACGGTGAATTATTATTAGAAATATTCGATGCATTTGATGAAATTCAAAAATTCGTGACATGTGATTTCTGTGTTCGATCGTGTCGTTTGTTGGGCTTTGACCGGGTGATTTAAATTGAAAATTGAAAGATGATTAACTAATTAAATTGATGAAGTTGATTGACATCCATTGTTTTATTACAGATATATATTTTTAAAATATAGCTTTTAAGTATGTAAACTAGTGATTACTGTTATTTAAATTATATTTTATAATTTGCCGGGCTCCTTAATTAATAAAGAAAGGAGTAACACTCCTTCCCAATTAGGCTCCTTATATTGCTTTTGGAGCCGCAGGGGAGCCTTCTTCCTTTATCAATTGAATACGTAGGTGCTGGAATTCCAATTCTTCCAGTTTTTCATTCTTTTTATATTTTAATTTTTATATCGTGACTCTTAGCTTCCGTTTGTTTTGGGTTTGAGTTTATTTTATATCACTTCACTAATCATTGCTTACAATTTCTCTCACAAATCATTTCTTTAATTACAAATAAAAAAATATCAAACCATCTCTCACCATTTAATTTTATTTACTTTATTATTTTTTTACCATTATTTTATTCATTATTCTAATTTATTTCAATTTCTCTCACCAATTATTTCTTTATCCACATAAATTTCAAAAAAACATTTTAACTTTCTAATCACCACTTCAATCATTTTTATCATATTTTATTATCCACTAGTAAACTAAACCAAACTCAAAGCAAACGGAGTCTATTTTCAAAAAGCGAGTAATTAAAGAGAAAAGTTTTGGTGCATCGATGATTTGACGGGTATACCATGTGGAACGATGAGATGCATCCAACTCATCCACTTTCATACAATAGAATGTGTGTAGGTGTGAGAGCACTTGCAGTAGATACTGTAAATGATTCAAAAACTGTAAAATATAGATTCTGTAAAAAAAATTTCTTTTACATCTACTGAATTTATCCAGATCCTGTAAATTTTCTTTTATATTTACCGTATTATGTATAATAGAGAATCAAATGCAATTCATCTTAAATAGGGAGTCAGTAAACTAGAAAAATGTGTATTTAAAACGGTAAAGTATAGTATTTATGTAGAGAATCTGATGTAAGTGCTCAGAGGTGGATGTATCACATCTATCCACTTGGTACAATTCCTCAATAATTGTTGCGCAATAACTGTTCTCGTAAGTTACTGTTACAATCACTTAGACACAACGAGCGACACAACCACATTTTACACCTTGACGATGATATTGGTAATGTCTATGCATTACTATTTGTACGATTTGTATTGATCGAAAGTCTGGCACACATTTAGATTTTAATTACATTTCATAATATATAAAAATCTTGCTTCATGCATGATAGTATTTTCAACATCTTTATATATTTACATGTGGGTGATTTACACTAATAAATCTTTGTCTCACAATCAACTGTTAATTTACTTGTAAAGAAAGCTTTTAGCAGTTCGATTTCTACATTGACGACGACGGCCGCTGCTTCAAGAAAAATAAGTACGATTATAAAATAGATCCCTGCTCTAGATCGGCTTGTGATCTTCAAGCAACCATTGATACAATTGGCTCCATGTTATGGAATATCTAGAGTCCAATTAATCTCATCTCAATCAATAAAAAAATGTCTCCAGCTGCAATACACGGTAACATTAATGCAAAGATCATCTTGCGAGACAAACAAGTAAATGCACGTACCCAAAACTTAAGCTAAGAATTGGATTAATGAGTTTAATTAAGCACGAAAAGCCATTTCGGGTGAGGTCTCGATCATCAACCCTTAACAAGACTAATTAAGACGGGGAATTATATATAGAAATATTCGATGTGTTTGATGAAATTCAAAAATTCGTGAGATGTGATTACTGTGTTCGATCGTGTCGTTTGTTGGGCTTTGACCGGGTGATTTAAATTGAAAATTGAAAGATGATTACCTAATTCAATTGATAAATTTGATTGACATCCATTGTTTTATTATATATATACCCGTGCTATGCACGGAGATAACTCAACTTAAAATAAAACAAACCCAATGCATGATCATACGATAAAATGAAATTAAAGTAATTAACTTGCAACATTTCAATCATTAAATGATGTCAAAGAAGATAATTAATTAATAATGATGTTCATGATTTACAATTTAACACCTCATTTAGTTATTGAGGTAAAACTTTTTTCATTTCTTATTCGTATTTGTCTATTAATGGTACTACATAATTGGAAAATCAAATTTTGTAATTAGTCTAAACTGTAATTAATGTAATTGGAGAGAGAGGTTATTTATTAGGAAAATCAAAATTTCAAAAATCAAATTTTGTAATTAATGTGGATTGTAAGTAGTGTAAGCGGAGAGAGGGGTTATTTGTTAGAAATCAAATTTTGTAATCACGGCATGTTTGAATGTTTTTGATATTTTTCATGTATTTTATATTTTTCTATTAATTACGATTGATTCTGTGTTTATTCAACTATTATATACTATAAGACCATTATCCGGAGGAATCAAAAAAGCATTTTTTCCGTAAATATTCTGATGGATTATTTATTATTGTAATCATTTGCAATACGCCTTAATTTAATTATTTTGAGGGAATAAAATTTTCATTTAATACCGTGTATTGTAATGAATAAAAAACAACTTTCTTATTTTGTAAATAGTGTGAATGTAGAGAGATGTTAATTATTAGAAAAATCAAAATTTTAAAAGTCAATTTTTTAATTAATAGTGTGATTGGAGAGAGGGTTATTTATTGCAAAAGCAACTTATGTAAATAGGGCATGTTCAAATTTTTTTTTGGATATTTTTCGTATTCTTATATTATTTATGATTTTGATTATGTTTTTATTCAACTATCGTATACTATAAATATCATTATCCCGAGAAATCTAATTTTTTTCTTTTTCCGTAAATATTATGTTGTACAGTATTACACCACATTTACAACCTTTTCATTTATTATTCGTATTTGTCTATTAATAGTTCTACATAATTAGAAAATCAATTTATTTTTTGAAAATCAAATTTAGAAAGTCAAAATTTGTAATTACTGTGAACTTTTTTTTTCTTTTCGTATTTCTCTGTTAATTAGGGCATGTTCAAATTATTTGGACAATTTTCATATTTTTCGTATTCTTCTATTATTTATGATTGATTATGTTCTTATTCAACTATTGTATACTATATATATCATTATCCCGAGAAATCCAAAAATTATCTTTTTCGTAAATATTCTATTGTACAGTATTGCACCGCATTTACAACTTTTTTTCATTTCTGATTCGTATTTGTCTATTAATGGTTCTACATAATTAGAAAATAAAATTTAGAAAGCCAAATTTTATAATTATTGTGAAGTGTAATTAGTGTGATTTTTTTCTTCGTATTTCTCTATTAATTATTATTGATTCTGTTTTTATTCAACTATTGTATACTATAAAAAAAACATTTTTATTCATTAAATATTCTGATGAATTATTATTAGGAAAATCAAAATTTCAAAAGTCAAATTTGGTAATTAGTGTGAATTATATTTAGTGTGAACTGTAATTAGTGTGATTGAAGAGATGGGTTAATTACTAGGAAAATCAAAATTTAAAAAATCAAATTTGGTAATTAACCGTGTGATTGGAGATGGAGGTTACTTATTGAAAAAGCAAATTATGTAATTAGGGCATGTTCAAATTTTTGGATATTTTTCATATTTTTATCTATGATTGATTATGTTCTTATTCAACTATTGTATACTATAAATATCATTATCCCGAGAAATCTAAAAACTTTGTTTTTCCGTAAATATTCTATTGTACAGTATTACACCGCATTTACAAATTTTTCATTTCTGATTCGTATTTGTCTATTAATGCACTACAAAAAAAACACTGTATTGCTACACTAGTTTTTGCCACACATACAAAAAGGTGTGGCTAATAGCACTTGATTAGACTATTTTGCCACGCTCATGTGGCTAAAACTAAGTATATAGCAACACTTTTTTTATTGTGTGACAAACAATAGTGTAGCAAAAAACTGTTTTCTTGTAATGATGGTTCTACATAATTAGAAAATCAAATTTAGAAAGTCAAATTTTGTAATTATTGTGAACTGTAATTAGTGTGATTTTTTTTTTGTATTTCTCTATTAATTATGATTGATTCTGTTTTTATTCAACTATTGTATACTATAAAAAAACCTTTTTATTGATTAAATATTCCGATTATTTATTTATTATGAAAATCAAAATAAATACTTGTTCTGTTTATTTTGATGCAGAACAAGTATTGAACGCCTTCAACTTTGGGTTGAAAGAAAAAAATTATGGGATTTTTTGCTTGGTTCCTTGCTATCTCGTTACATGGGATTGCAGGCGTTAGCCCTGCTTCTAAGTATGGTGAGAGTCAACTTTACTATGTTTTGGTGCATGTTTTAACCCCGTTTATGACACTCTTGGCTTGTTTTGGGTGGTTTTAGACCGATTATAGGGTAAAATCGCTTTGAGCACTTACTTAGAGGTAATCCATCAAATTGATGGAAAATCTTATCATTTTACGGTGTTTTGGCCCTATTCGAGCCCTATTTATCTTGCGGGATTATGCTTGGTATATTGTGCTATGGAAATGCAGGAAATAGGTGACTCGTAAGCCCGGAAGATGAGGTATGAGACTTAGAATGGCGAAACCGAAGTCCGGGGATGGAAACGGATCAAAGGTGGTTGGTGCTTTTACCATTTGTTCACTTTATCTGCAATTTTCTCCCAGATACATGCATTTTCTGGACTTGTGGTCTTCATGAAAGTTTAGATAATTGAATGAGCTTTCCAACGCATTTTGAATCACTCAAATCGGAGCTCTACGCGCAAAGATATTTTTAGATTACTGAAGGTGTATCTGTCCAGGAATTTTGGCGCGCGCCGAAGACTTTGGGGGGCGCCAAGTTGGAACAGAGAGCTCCCAGAATCACAGAACCAGTTTTGGGGCGCGCCAAAGGCTTTGGGGCGCGCCAAAATCACTTTTTCTGCACATTTTTGGGCGCTTATAAATAGATTTTTCACCCCCATTTCATAAGAACTCATACCTAGACTTAATTAGGACACCCTTAGGTCAATTTTCTTCCCTTTTCTCCCTTAGATTAGCTCTTCTTCCACTATTTCCCTTAGAGTAAACACAATTTAGCATAGATTATCTCCTCCTTGTTGGTGTTTTTGAAGTCTTCTTCCCCAAGTGACAATGGGTTTGGATGAAGATTGATTCAAATTCAATTTCTTGCGTTTTTGGTAATTAATGTCATTCCTCTTTCTCTTTTATGGCTTTAATCTTCTCTTTGATTGTTATTTCATGTTTTACTATGAGTAGCTAAACTTTTAATAGCCAAATTATGTGAAGATTGAAGAAATCACCCTCTAATTGATGAAATTGGGAATGGATAGTGTTTAATTGTTGTTATATTGACGAATTCATGTCTTAAAACTTGTTCTTAATGCTTGAATTAGCTTGTACACCTAGTTCATGAACTCACACACCACTTTTATAAATGTATGTTGCGAAGGGGTGTGGGAAAAGGGGTTTTAAGATCGTTATTTACAATTGACTGAGTTGTTTAGATCAATTGGGTAACGAGGTTTGTCGGTGTAAATCGAGCGGCTCTAGTTCTTAATCTTGTTTCGGTCAGTTAAATCCTTAAAGGCGGACTGTTGAACCGGGTAAAGGGTACTAGGTTGTTGCATGGCGTCTAGTACTATCTTAGGAGTTTGCACCCATGAACGAGTCGATATAAGCATTAGGATGGTTGGTTGGTAGTTTCCATTCCCAAATAATCGATTATAAGGGCGAAAGTATTCAATTGGATCGTGATTTGGCTATGTCTCTATCTCTCTTTATCTCTAGTTAAATATCGTTTTAGCATAATCAAAACTTGAACAAACTTGGTTAGCCTAAACTAAGTATGAGAATGACTTTGGTATTCGATTGATTCCTCGTGGGATACGACCTTGCTCTCCACTATAGTGCTTCCGACCCGGTACTCTGCCGGTTAAGGTTGGTCGTTACTATTTTGGTCATCAAAGTACAATACTGGGAGTGGCATTGTTGCATACAAACTGAATGTTCATTTGGTTCTTCATGGGTCGTATGATGATCTGGGATGGTTAAAGACTGTGGATCAGTATTATTACACTACATCAAACAACAGCTGCATTCAGGTCTCAACCTTTCTTTGTGTTTCAGGTTGCTTTACTTTATTTTCTGTAATTCATTATTATATTTGAAATAGGGTGATGTTTCAGTTGAACTCTATAATCTGAAGATTCTTGATGCAGGATGCATGTGCGGAAATGTAAGGGTTTCAATTGTCAATTCCTCCTATTTTTCTACTGGTGATTTGCTATGAAAGGTTCTGTCATTTATGTCATTTAAATCTATCGTGTGCAACATATATATTTCTCTATTGTTTCCCATTAATAAATAACTTTTACTTTTGAATTCTTTCTTTGTGGTAATTTGATGTATAGATGTATATCATTTTGATGTACAAAATTGTTACTGATGTATACATGTATAGCTTTGTGATGTCTTTGATAGGGTTTTTTAAGTATTATTTTTGTGAAATGTGTGGTTCGTACTTCGTGTCTACCTATTTCCTATGAATAAATTGTTAGATATAGTGCTCGAAAAACAATTATATGATTATTTTAGGACATAATTAATAATTCATCTTATTATATACATGTATGCTTATAATTAAGACACTACTGAAAACCCTAAATACCTCGTTTATGTAATCACATAACTCAGTATATGGCTATACACAAGAGGATTGAGTTAGTGAGATGTACTTAAAATTAACTTAGTCCGTAGCGTTTATTAATTTGAATACGGGTCTCATGATTAATTTGCTATTAATGCGCCTAGAACACTTTAGGTGTGATAGTCTTATCCGGACTGTCGGTAATAGGGTACCTAGTGGGGCATTTATATATGATGATAATCATATATATAGGGCTGGACCGATTTGATTTGAGTTCTCGATATAATTCTGTGATCGAGAAGTCTTATCGAATCACAAGATGATCATATATGGATTAATATCAATCCTGAGGTGATCACAGACAACTGCTTAGACTATGATAGAGTTTGATGTGTTAGTAAGGATCACTTCGTAGTATGTGGTCCAACACTTCTCGTTGGCTCTATTTTAGGATGAGTGAGTAGTCTGTGCTATCACAGATATGTAATCCATTCCTTCCCTCGGGAAGTAGACAGACAATTCCCTTATTTGTTAATCCTAGAAACTGATCGATCCCGGGAGTTCATATTATATTAGTTATGAACTAATTGATCACTAGGGGTTACTGGTAAATAAGGATAAGAGGTTTCAAGAAGGGTTTACGGAGATATCCCGAATCGAAACGAACAGTCTATGGAGGATTTATCCGTATGTAATGATTATATCAGTGGACACCTTATCAACTCATAGTTGAGTACAAGTTATCTATATTCTGCAAAGTTCAGTTTCGGGTTTATGGTGGTGTAATCACGGAATTAATAGATTGAATATTATTGTTCGGTCTGACGGATAATATTATTTAATTTATTGTAGCTACTGAATATGGGTCCATAGTCCCCGACGTGGCTCCTAACATAGCATATGTTTTCTCGTCGTTTCACCTCAATTATAATTAAATAGTCGGATTGGACTATTTAATTGATATGTGGATTAATTGTTTAGTTGGATTAGATGATTAAATACATGGAAAAGATTTTTTTCGTGGACTCGGCCCAAATATGTGTAAAAATGCGTGTGGCCTATTTTTAATAGGGTTGGGGCGTATTTTTTTTTTATAATTTAATTAGAGAGAAATTAGTTTTCTTGGATAATTATTTAATATATGATTTAATCATTTATTTGTTAAATGATAAATCATGGAATATTGGATAATATATTTATACAAATTTGTTTGGGATATATATTATATTTATCTTATATTTAAATTAAGGATTAATTTAATTTATCTTTTAATTATTAATCCTTGGAGGACAAGGATTACTGTCTGAAGATGTTTAAATCGTCACGGGTGTCCTTGCGGTGTATTGACGGTGGATATCTGGCTGTATTTTAGGTGTGGTGTTACTCCGGCGGGTGGTGTTATGGAGGAATGAGAGTGGACAGGGCCTTGGCTTGCAAGTATAGTGTGTATTTCATATATTTCATCCTCCCTTTAGTTTACAATGACCACCCCTTTTATAGAGGTGGGTAACTTAGGGAATAAGTAATCTATTAGATATTTTACTAATAGCTAGGTTTAACTTAGATACTAAGCAAGACGAAATATCTAAGATACAAGTGGGGAAAAGATCCGGATCAATCGGCGGCCATATCTCCGAGGTCGCAAGGAGCAAGCCTTCTCCGGCCTCACCCCCCGGCGACCCTTCTTGACCTCGCCCGGACGAGATTCCCGTGATCCGTTGCACTTGCCTGGGACCGCAAATGCCTTGGTCGCGGCGAGGTGAGACACAGTGGCCGCCCCTTTTGCGATCTCTCTTGTCATACCGGAGGGTGGCCGCAGTGGGTTGCCTCTCACTGTTGAGGTGGTGGAATTATTTATACCCATCAATGGCCCCCTACTCCGTGCTTTAATGATATTCCCTGAGGATATGAAGGATGGAGTAATTATCAACACCTTTTATGACCTCATCGTCGGATGCGACTTGTACACTTAGGGCCGTGTTTTTAAAGCAAGCGACCTCAAAGTAACTCTGGGCCTATTTTGCGACCTTGTCGTCTGATGCGACTTGTTCTCTAAGGGCCGTGCTTTCAAAGCAAGCGACCTCAAAGTAACTCTGGGCCTGTTTTGCGACCTTGTCGTCTGATGCGACTTGTTCTCTAAGGGCCGTGCTTTCAAAGCAAGCGACCTCAAAGTAACTCGGGCTCGTTTTGCGACCTTGTCGTCCGATGCGACTTGTTCTCTAAGGGCCGTGCTTTCAAAGCAAGCGACCTCAAAGTAACTCTGGGCCTATTTTGCGACCTTGTCGTCCGATGCGACTTGTTCTCTAAGGGCCGTGCTTTCAAAGCAAGCGACCTCAAAGTAACTCGGTCAGTTTTTGCGACCTTGTCGTCTGATGCGACTTGTTCTCTAAGGGCCGTGCTTTCAAAGCAAGCGACCTCAAAGTAACTCTGGGCCTGTTTTTGCGACCTTGTCGTCTGATGCGACTTGTTCTCTAAGGGCCGTGCTTTCAAAGCAAGCGACCTCAAAGTAACTCTGGGCCTCTTTTGCGACCTTGTCGTCCGATGCGACTTGTTCTCTAAGGGCCGTGCTTTCAAAGCAAGCGACCTCAAAGTAACTTTGGGCCTCGTTTTTGTGACCTTGTCGTCCGATGCGACTTGTTCTCTAAGGGCCGTGCTTTCAAAGCAAGCGACCTCAAAGTAACTTTGGGCCTCGTTTTTGCGGGGCGAGGCCGTCAATCGTGGCCGACGTCGGTCCCCTCTGGTTTCCTCTCGCGGAATGATGCGGCCGTTTCAAAGAATCGCCAGGTAGTTGTACGTGGGTACCGACGGGACGCCTTTTCGTATTTCGAAACCGACAACTGCCGCCCTAATCTGAACCGTTGGATGAAGCGTTCCCAACCGTACGATCGTGGCCCCCTTGCCTATATAAAGCTTTCGCTTCTCACCCTTCACACTTTTAGCGTTCCTTATTTTCTCCGTTGTTTGTTGATTTAGAATTCTCAAGTTTTTTGCGTAGCTTTGAAGGTTCAACGGCGTTCCCGCGGTGGTTCTAGGATTTCACGGCGGTTCTTTTGAAGATTCCGGCCACCTCCTTGAGTATTTCCCGCTTTTACGCGGTTTTCCAATCTTTCTCGCAAATCGGTAAGAAATCCTTTCGTTAACTCGTTTACTCATCCATCCCCGCCTTGTTTTTCCATACATATCAATTTTGTCATTCTTTTTGCCACGGAGATGCAACATTGCCTTGTTTCCGATTAATAATGGGGGTTTTTCCCGGGGAGAGATTATAGCTTTCCCGGGAAAATTGGGGTTTCACCCGCTCCCCGCTATCCTCTCGTAATTTTATTTGCGATCTCTCTTGCAAAAACGGAGGAGGCGGTATTGAAGTGGGTGCGATCACCTTCCCGGGCTAATTTATTATTATACCAGTCCGAAAGCTCCACCTTTTTCCTCCCTTGTTTTTGCAGGATGTCGGGGAATGATCATTCCGCGATGATTCTCGCGGAAAGGGAGATTTACGATTATGCCGAGGATGACCCCATATTATCTCGCGGCCTCGCTGGCGATCTACCGGACGAGGTTGAAGTGGAAAGTACTCGCGCGTATATTGGCGAGATTACCGCCGATGAGGTCGCTACTATGGATGCCGACCCTTTTGAGTTGGAGGCCTTTGTCTCTCGCTAGAAATCCGCCGCGTAGAGTGAGCCTTAAGGAGAAGGCGCGGGCTCAAAAGTCCCCAACCGTTCACGGGGCCGAAAAGATCGCGTCCCCGGCCGAAGGACAACCGCGGTCCCGAGTACTAGCGGCGCTCCCGACCACGACGAAGCTTATGTTCGTGACGCCGCAGCTCATGAGTTAATGGGGTCCAAAGTGAGGATGAAAATGCCGAATTGCCTCGGAAGGATATCCGGAGGCCTCGCGGAAGCGAAGAAGAGGAAAATTGCGAGCCAAACCATGACAAGCAGGTGAGGCCGCCGCGGCCGATACCCACCGAAGAGCTCTCGTCCTAACAATCCCGAAGCTATGCGAGAGTTTGGGATCGTGACGGCGTACGAGAAGGACGTTGACAAGAAATGGTCCCGACCGTGCAAGAGCAACCGATCTCAACAGACCATTAATAGCATATTCGGAATTGACACCGTGTGTATCGGTTTTCTTTTTTCGATTATAAGAAAGAGTCCGATAAATTTAAACCCGGGGACCATAAGGATTATGTAAGTGCGCGTCGCTCCGAGGACACCCTTATCCTCCACTTCCATCATTTGTATGCGGGTCTGAGACCGCCTTTCGATCCTTTCTTTGTGAAGATCTGCAAGGAGATGCAGGCGCTTCCCTCTAATTTTGCCGTCGGGGCTATTATCCAGTTGATGGCCTTCACCGTTATGTGCCGGATTCTGAAGATCGAGCCGACGTTAACTTTACTGGGGCAATTTTATTCCTTCAGTGGGACGTCTATTCCTGGACAAGTCTCTCTGAGGGCGAAGACTCCCCGCCTACTATTCCCGCTTCCTAATAAGTTTCACAAATGGGGGCAGCGGGTACTGGAAGTCGAGTCGAAGGTAGGTTGGCCTTTTCCTAGGGCAAAAGTCCGCGGAGGCAAATCCACGCTTTTAATCCTTGACCCCCCTGTGAGTGAGCGGCGCTACGTAAAGGGGCTGATGACGTTAATTCAGTCTACGGGCCGGCGCCATCTCGGAGAAATGTTTCCTGGGTTGAACTTCTTGATCTGGCCGAGCCTTTTGTATGTATGGCGGGCCTAGTGGGCAGGGGGAATGCCGCGCCCTTGGTACAAATGGGTCCTGAGGGCTGCGATCCGGACTGGATTGGGGGTTGTCATATCAACAAATGTTTCCCCTCTGAGTGTCCGGAATGTGGGGGCGATCCTATACTTAGGCCACTTTGTAACTTTCTTTGTCCCCTTGTATTTATTTGTAAATGCTCATTTTGTTTTGCTGGGCTCTAAACCGCTTTCTTTTTGTAGGTATGGATCCAAATGCTCGCAGGGCTCACCGAAACAAGCTTAATGCGGAGGCAGACAAGGCAGGCAATGCTCGACAGGAGGCTCTGAAGAAAGCTCTAGGGAGAGTGCCCCGATCTGTGGACGCCTCGATTGTCGAAGAGACACCTAACCCGGAGGCTGCGACATCATCTGCCCTTGTTGCGAGCCCAGGTCAGGCTGGTGCCTCGAAAAAGACTCATCCCCCTGCTAAAGAGTCGCACGGCGTAAAGCGACCTCAAACAGAGAAGGCGGAGGATGATCGCCTACCCAAACGGTCCGCTCCCAGTCCCGTATGTCTTGAAGATGTTGAAATTCCGGTGGAGAAGAGCGCGCCCTCTGAGACACTGCCACCAAAAGCTTTGCCTCGAGGCTATTCTGGGAAAGAGGCCCTCTGGTTGGATCCGAGCTTCACCCAGGGTCTCGACCTGTCCAAAGCTCGCCAGATTGGCGAAGCAATCGCCGATGTGATTCCTCTAGGGCCACTTCCCTATGACTGTCCTGATACTGTTCAAGTGGAGATTGGCCGGGGCATATTAGCCCGCTTTGCGGCTCAAGACAACTCTCCGCCTCGAAATGAGATTGCCGAAATTAGAGATCTCGGCTGGCCGGTTTACCAAAAGCTTTGCCTCGAGGCTATTCTCGGGAAAGAGGCCCTCTCGGTTGGATCCGAGCTTCACCCGTGGGTCTCGACCTCGTCCAAAGCTCGCCGTCATTGGCGAAGCAATCGCCGATGTGATTCCTCTGTGGCCACTTCCCTATGACCGTCCCGATACCGTCTTGTTCAAGTGGAGATTGGCCGGGGCATATTAGCCCGCTTTGCGGCTCAAGACAACTCTCCGCCTCAAGATGAGATTGCTCTTGAAATTAGAGATCTCGGGGCCGCCCGCTTGGGCTTGTCGCTTCTCTCGGTAAGACCGCTTTTTTTTTTTTTTTTTTTTTTTTTTTTTTTTTTTGCTAACTCGTCTTTTGTTTTCGACAGCTCGGTGCTCGTTTAAACAGGGTACTTGAGGCCGCTGAGAGGGGCGAGGCAGAGGTGAGGAAAGTGACGGCGCAGCTGGGAGCGACTGATAAGGCGAGGGTTACTGCCGAAAAGAAAGCTAAGCATGCGGCTGGCGAGGTGGAGAAGATGAAAGCAATCATGGAGGAGCACTCTAAATTGGATGCTGAGATCAATGAGAAAGTTGCATCTTTGACAAAGGATTATGCGGGGGTGCAGGAGGAGATCGCCACGTTGAGGGGTAAGCTTGCTGCGGCGGAGACGGCTGCCAAGGAGGCTGCTGAGAAAGCTATTGAGGAAGCTGCGAAGAAAACGGCTGAGGCTGTCGAGGAGGCCAAGTCTGGGGCCGTCGCCGCCTACAAGAATTCGGATGACTTCTTCGACCTTATGGAGCATAGCTTTGACCAGGGCTTTAGTCACCTAGCTCGCTGTATCTGGGCTGATCGCGGCAGGGAGCACATTACTCTGGAAGATATGCTGCGGTGGGTGAACACGCACCAAGGTCATCCCGATTTAGTGGTCTTTCACCCGGAAATCCCTTATGCAAGCGAGCTTGTTACCTCGATACGTACCGAACAAACCTTAAACGTGGCGAGCCCGTTTGGGATCCCGCTCCCGTTAATCCCGTAAACTTTGAGATATTGAAGAAGCCGCCGCCCTCTGAGCAAGGCGACGAGTTTATCAGCACCCCGCCTACCCCTCATGCTCTCTAGATTTCTTGGATTTTTCTGCGAGCCCCTTGAAAATTTGATTTGTAACTTTGACTATTTATTTTTGTGATTTGACTGAATCTTGAGTTGTAATATCTTGACAATTTACTTTCTGCATTTTTCAATTTATAAAACTTGGTTTTGCCTGTCCCTGATTCGATCTGGCGGCCTTTCGCGAGGCTGCGACAGGTTATTTTATTTTCTCTGTGTGCTGTCCTCTTGATTCGTGCGAGGTTGTTCAATAATTTGGCGGCGTCAAGTAGTCATGAAGCGTCGTCGTCTCATTCTAACCATAGTCGCTATGCGACGCTAATTTTTCAAAGTTTCAGCGGCCCTATTGAGAGCATTGCTTTGCCAGAAAACAGAGCCTCTCAGAGCAGCCTTTGACTGTCATTAAAGCAGAGTTATGACCCCTAATGACTAGGCGTCAGTTGTAACTGTAGCCATAAATTTCGGTCTCTTCATGGTCTGGCGCTTCTGTTGCCTTGGTTTTCGGGCGCTTGCATATCCGGCCCTAGGATCCAGTTAATCCCAACCGTCGATTATGTCCCTTCTCTGGTATAAAAGGGGGTTACTTTGGGACTCACTCTACCTCTTGCCTCATACTGAATTTGCTTTCTTTCTTCCTCAATCGTTCATTATCCTCTGACTCTATGTCTCATCCAGGGGAAAGCAGCCGGGTTCGGATATGGAAAGCTCGTCCTATCCGGGATGTTTCCCCCTTTTTCGCCACTGCCTCCCCCTTAGCCAAAGATTATTTCTGGGATTATTTTAAGTGGCGTGATATCATGAGGGAGAGGGGCTTAAATGAACAACGAATAGAAGACGGCTCCATGCTGCGCGTTCGGCTTTCTGGCTGGTGGGAATTTATTGCTAAGCCTCGGGCAGCGGATAATGTTACCATGATACGGGAATTTTATTCCGTGTTGTCTGAGGTGGCCTCTGGCGGGACAGTGAGTAGCATTTCTCTCCGGGGTGTCCCCGTTATCTTTACTCCGGAGAGAATTAACCAAGTTTTTAACATACCCGCTATAAATCCCTTCTCCCATTATGAGATCGCCCGGGACCTTGCGGATGAGGAAAATAGGCGATTCGTCTGGTATTGCAATGTGCGAGCTGTTCCCCGAGCATCGCCGGGTTTGGTCTTTGGAAGTGACTGCGTCCGACCTCTCTCGCAGCGACCGTGAGTGGAAGAAGTTTATAAATTCCCGCGCTCTTGTCTTTGCCGATGCTGATGTTGTTAGTGAGAGCGAAGCGCTCCTTCTGCACGCCATTCGCGACCATCGAGTGGATATAGACTGGGGAGTGTTGATCCATCGCGAGGCACTAAGATATGCGTGCTCGGTGGGTCAAGCTTGCCGAGGCACGTGTCGCCGCATGCCTTTCGCGTCGCCGATAACCAAATTATGCGGTGGCGCCGGTGGTTCCCTTCCATACTCTCGACCGATATGTTTGAAAAAACTTATCCGGTGGAGCCCTTTGCAAGCGTGGTGTCGTTTTTGGATCTCCACACATGTGATCGGAGGAAGATAACCATCCCGCAGCTTGATGGAAGTTTGTCCAGGCTTGATCGATATGTTTGAAAAAACTTTTCTTCTTTTTTTCTTTTTTTTTTTTTTTTTTTTTTTTTTTTTGACGATGACGAAAGGACAAGAATGTAAATACAATTTGGAAAAACAAACTTTATTTGAATTGGCTTGTTACATATAGTATTTTTTCGCATTGTCCGCATGCCATGGCCTATTATACTCGCGGCCCTCCTTGTCACTTAGCATGTACGTCCCCTTTTTGATAACTCGCGAAATCCGTAGGGGCCTCCCGCTTTTCCGATAGCTTTCCTTTTTTCGCTTCATGGCCCGTGGCTTGTCTTTTTTGTAGAACGTAATCCCCGACGGCGAAGTGATGATTACGAATACGTTTGTCGTGATGACGTTTTGCCGCCCGTTTATAATTGACTAGACGATCGTATGCCCGGATGCGCCGTTCCTCTACTAGATCAAGCTCGAGTTTACGCGCCGCCGTATTATTGACCTCGCCGTAAAAAACGACCCTAGGGCTTGGTAAGGCCATTTCCACAGCGCCATAGCCTCGCATCCATATGTTAAAGCAAAAGGAGTTTCCCTCATTGTGATTTTTCGCGACGTCCCGAGTGCCCATGAGCCGCCGGAAGGTGATCCGGCCGCGGCCCGCTTTCTCACCCAGGCTCTTCTTTAACACACTTAGGACCCGTTTGTTGGCATTTTCGGCTTGCCCATTTCCTTGCGGGTAGCACACGGATGATTGCCAATGTTTAACATTGTTCTCTTCACAAAATCTGTCGAACTCGTCTCTGAATTGAGGTCCGTGATCGGAAACCATCACTCTCGGAACACCAAATCTTGTCCATATTTGATCGAGCAAAAAGTATGTTATGTCCTTGGTATTGGTTTTTACCAAGGCCTTAGCCTCGACCCATTTAGTAAAATAATCCACCGCGACGACCACGTATTCGCAACCTGAGCGACCCTTCTTCAAAGGTCCGATGAGGTCGATCGCCCACATGTCGAAAGGCCAGCGCCTACCACTATGCTTTGTTCGACCGAGGGTAGCCTCGGGGATATTTGCGAACCTCTGGCAAGTGTCACATGCTTGGGTATGAGATTTGGCGTCTTCTGCTAATTTGGGCCAATAATATCCGGCTAGAAGTACCTTTTGTGCAAGTGTTCGATTGGAGGGATGGCCGCCGCACATTCCCTCATGTAGTTCTGTTAGAATTCCCGTTACCTCCTCAGGTCGTACGCATCGCAGAAGGGGTTTCGAGAATGAATGACGGTAAAGCACATCGTCCATAATCATATACCTTGCGGCCCTTTTTACTAAGGCCTTAGCTTTGCAAGGATCGCTGGGAAGCTCCCCTAACTCAATATAAGACTTCATGATGTCGACCCAACAAGTGTTACTGGGTTGGAAATCCATGATCTCGACCTGGGAGATGGCGGGCTCCGATAGGTGCTCGACCATGATGCTGGGATCGCACGACGCGTCTTTGCTGGTTAATTTGGATAAGTAGTCTGCCCTATGATTGTCCTCTCGAGGGATGTTTTTGAATTGACAATATGCGAAGCTGCTTTCGAGTCTTTTGACGAGGTTAATATACCTCTGTAAAATTTCGCAATGAATGCCAAAGGACCCATTGATTTGATTCACCACCAACTGTGAGTCGCAAAATACTTGTATATTTTCGACTTTCATGGCTTTGGCGAGTTTCAACCCAGCAATGACGGCCTCGTATTCTCGCCCGGTTATTAGAGGCGGTGAAATCGAATCTCGCAGCCTCGCTCAATTTCTTCCGATGTGCCCGGCTCTAACAGGATTATTCCCGCGCCACACCCTTTGTGATTAGCGGCGCCATCGACGTAGCCGCCAACGGTGACTTGGCCCGATAGGCTCGTCCTCTGTGGTGACCTTATCCCGGTCGCATTCGGAGCGTACCCTGCTCTTTCACCTCTTCGTTGAAGCTTGTTTCTCGCTATGAAATCCGGGAGAGCCCGGGCCTTTATAGCCTTCCGAGGCTCATATTGGATATCGAACTCGCAAGCTCGATGGCCCATCGGAGCGCCGACCGGACAGTCCGGTTTGTGAAGAACCCGTCTTAGCGATGCATTTGATAAGACTACGATGGTGTGCGATGAAAAGTAAGCCCTTAATTTGCGGGCGCTATAACAACACAATAAGCCAACTTTTCTATATTAAAATAACGACTTTCAACGGGGCTTAGAGCTTTGGAAACATAAAAAACTCGGCTTCTCGCGAGCCTTCCTCCTCTTTTACAAGTGCTGCGGCTACGGCCCTATCTGGGGCTGCCAAATACAAAAACAAAATATCCCCGAGCCTCGGGCCGGTTAACAACGGCGGTCTTGATAAGTATTCTTTGAGGTCTTTAAATGCCCGGGAGCATTCCGCCGTCCAAGAGAAGGTACCACCCCTTTCGTAATTTTGAAGAAAGGCGTACTTCTTTCTCGCGGATTTCGAGACAAACCTACCCGTAGCCGTGATTCGCCTTTAAGCCGCTGTACTTCTTTAATATTGGTGGGCTCGCTCATGTTGACCAGGGCCTCGATTTTCTCGGGATTTGCCTCGATCCCCCTTTGACTTACCATAAAGCCCATAAATTTTCCTGCCTGGACCCCAAAAGTACATTTCGTAGGGTTTAGTTTCATTGAGTGGCCCCTTACATTGGCGAAGGTTTCGCGAAGGTCCACCAGGTGACCCTGGCGACTTGACTTTACGACCATATCATCAATGTAGGCTTCCATGTTTCTGCCTATTTGTGTGCTGAAAACTCGGTTCACCATTCTCTGATACGTCGAACCTGCGTTCTTTAGGCCGAAAGGCATCATCTCATAGTAATAGAGTCCACCTGCGGCCCTGAAGGCCGTCATTTCCTTGTCTTCATCTGCCATTTTGACTTGGTGATAACCGGAATATGCGTCCAGAAAACTCAGTGTCTCGAATCCGGCGATCCCGTCGACCATTTTGTCAATCCGGGGCAGTGCATAAGGGTCTTTGGGGCAAGCTTTGTTCGTGTCCGTGAAGTCGACACACATCCGCCACTTGCCGTTGTGTTTCTTTACCATCACTACGTTTGCCGGCCATGTGGGATATTGGAGCTCCTTGATAATGCCTCGCCGCTAGAAGTTTTTTGACTTCGCCTTTTATTGCGATCTCTTTTTCCAGAGAGAACTGGCGTGCTCTTTGCTGTATTGGTCTGAAGTTGGGGTCGGCATTTAGATAATGCAAAGCGACCTCTGACCCAACGCCCCTCATATCTGTTACTTCCCATGCAAAGGCGCTCAAGTTGTCTTTTAGAAGCCCGATCAATTCTTCCCTCTCTTCCTCGGTGGTCCTCGATCCTATTTTTATCTTTTGATCGGGATATTTGTCGTTTATTATAACCTCGATCAACTCGTCCTCGGCAAAGGAAGTCGGGCTCGTCCCGAACTTGCAATGTTTCCACCTCTACTGCCTTCTCCGGGATTTCTTTCATCATAGCAATCTGATCCGTAGCCGTGTTAAAACCATCCAGTCGGGGTCGCTTAGAATCGACCCTGTTTTTGGTCACATAGTCGAGGAAAGCTCCAGGTCGGCTGATGGCGACCCCAACCTCTTCCCCTACGTGAAATTTGACCCTTTGGTGGGGAACGGACGCCACCATTTGAAATTTTTTCATGGCCGGGATCCCCAAGATAATGTTGTAGTATGAGGGAAGATCAATAACTAAAAATGTGATTATCTCGCTTCGCATGGCTCATAGTCGCCCACGGTGACGTTGAGGTCGACCGTTCCCTTGACCCGCACGGTGTCGTTGGTAAAGCCCTCGAGCACCCCGAGGTAAGGTTTCAACTTAGCTTCTCCAAATCCGATCCGTTTTAAACGGTCGAAATAGATGACGTCGCGACCACCCCGTGTCGATCATCACTCCGCTGACTCCATGTTTGTCGTTTATTCCGATTTTGAGAACAAGGGGTACCTCCATGGGGCCCTCGCTTGTGGCCAATTCGCTTTTAGTGAACATGATTCCCTTCTCATTTTCCCCCAATACCACCTGCTTTTCAAAACCGCGCGCATTGATCTGGTGTATCTGAGATTTCAGCCGACTGTTGCTGGGGATATCCCCATGGATAACTTGGACCTCTTTCTGATAGACGCGGGGGGGGGGGGGGGGGGGGGGGGGGGGGGCGACCTTGACTGGTACCAGTATTCCCATCTCGCTTATACTTAGTCGCTGGTCCCTCGCGGATTAACCTTTCTATTTCTCGCCTTAACGTGAAACATTCATCTGTGATGTGACAATGATCCTTGTGATAGTCACAGTACTTGGACTTGTCACGACCGTCGGGATCGCCCCTAATAGGTTTGGGCTTGTCAAAGTGCTCGCGGATTTCGAACAATATTTGAGATGCTTCGGTGTTGAGCGGGGTAAAATTGTCCTCGCTGAATTTATAAGGCCTTTTTACCTCGCGCTCGTGACTAGCCCCTCGCCCTTTTTCCTTCTTTTTCTCCTCAGTGCGCTCCTCTTTTTGTGAAGGCTGCTCTGCTTTTGGCTTTGCCCTGCCCAAGGACGGCGCTTCGCTGACTCCCATCATTCGAGCCCTTTCCAACATTTCCCTGAGACCCGCTTTAGGGGGCCGTAGGTTGAACTCAGTTTTCATTGGACCCTTGGCGATCCCTGTGAGGAAACATGTGACAACTGCATCATCCGGAATGTTTCTTGTTTGATCGTATATTCTGATGAAACGTTCGTAATACTCTTTTGGGAGTCAACTTTACGTGACTCCGGTGCATTAATTACCCCCGCTTATCACACTTTCAAGCACAATTTTGGGTAAATTAGACCATTTTCGGGGTGATATCGTGAGCTTATGGCACGGGGAACGAATCCGTCACTTTGATGAATTCATACCCCTTTTTGTTATTATTAACCCCATTCCCGAGCACTTTTACCCTCCGGAATTGTTTGGATGTTTGTGGTTGTTTATGACATTGAAGGGTATTGGTGTCTCGAGGACCCGGAAGATGACAATTTGTGGTGAAAAAGCATAACCGAGGCAAGACGAGGGTCAAAAAGGGAGAAAAGTGAAGACTGGGGAAACAGGGGTTCAAACGCGCGTTTGAACCCTCCAAACGCACGTTCCACACACCAAACGCGCGTTTGAATCCCTAAACGCGCGTTCCGTGTTCGCATTTGGTTCGTAGTTGAAGCCCTCTAAACGCACGTTTGGAAACCAGGCCAACCGCGCGTTCCAAGATCCTAAACGCGCGTTTGAACCTTCCTAAACGCGCGTTCCGTATGAAGAACAACAAGCCCCGCCCGTAAATTATGTGTAACGCACGTTTCAGCCCAAGCGAAACGCGCGTTTGAAGATGCCAAACGCCCGTTCCAACCCTCTAAACGCGCGTTTGGACCATTTTTGCAAAGCAGATTTTCCCTTCACCTATAAATACCCCCTTAGACATTTTCTTAGATATCAAGCTTTTCTTAGCAACACTCTACCCATCTTTTGCTCGAATTTTGTAATAGCTTAGAATACTCTCTCTTAGTGTAAATCAACAATATCTTAGCATAATCTTTCCATTTCTTAGCTTAGATTTTCATTCCAAACACTAAGAGACCACCTTTTAATTACTTCTCTATTTTGTACTTTTTGGATCTAATCTCGAATTTCGCAATTTTATGGTATATCTCTCTTCTCTTTTACTTGTTATGGCTCTTATTTACCGTTTTATGCATGTTTTGATTAATATAATGTGTAGCTAAACATCTTCATAGCCAAATCATGTGAAATTTAGTGAAATCACCCTTTGGGTGATGAAATTGGGAGTGGGTAGTGCTTTTTATTGTTGTTCCTTGCGTATTTCACGTCTTAGAACTCGTTATAACGGATTTGGGCTAGATTGATCACCTAGGTCAAAAATCACACACATCACTCTCGAGAGTTGTTCGTAGAGAGTGGTGTGGGAAAAGTGGTTCTAGATCGCATCAGTAGTGCGAGGCTACTCGTTTTCAACGTTTACACGGCTCTTGTGCATGATTGTCTTGTGGAGGAATCTCTCTTAGGATAGGTTAGTTGACTTGACATAAGGTGTCGGGGAAGAGTTGTTCGACCTTAGCACCGGGATTAGAGCACGTACCCGTGAAATTGAATGCAAGAGTTCGTCGTTATTGCACACTCCCGGTTTTGTCTTTCCTTTGGGTGATATTAGCTATTTTGATCATGGTTCGGCTATGTCTCTTTAATTATCTTTAAAACCGAGTAGTTTAATCTTCTTTCTCTCTTTTTATCTTTAGACTCGTTAGTTAGATTCATTTAGTGCCGTTGTAGTAAACAAAACCTTAAGAACTTTGATCACTTAGACTAAGCATTACGTTCACTTTGGTACTTGCAAGCACGATTCCTTTGGGTTCGACCTCGGACTCCCGTAGCTTTACTCGCAATCGACCCGGTCCACTGCCGGTTAGAGAGCTTGTTTAATCACCGTTGTCTTGAGTATTTTATGAATTTGTTTGGTGAAAATAACGCTCATCAAAATGGCGCCGTTGCCGGGGAGTTGTGTGCTATTTGTGATATCTTGTAAGTGAACCGAAGGCTTGGGCCTAGGTTCTATTTTACTGTTTTCTTGTTGTTTGCTTTTTGTAGTGCATGACCCGGAGGTCTCAAACACCACTCGAACCTTACATAGACGGGATTGAAGCTTACGCAAGGCGTAGAAAACAACGGCTAGAGGTCGTCAAGTAGAGAGTTGATTCCGGTCATAGAAGAGGATAGTTTGGGTGAGTCGGGAGAAGGATCCGACATGGCACAACAAGGTGGACAAGGTTTGGAAGGAAATTTGGTGAATAATAATGGAATCCCGCTTCCAAACCCGCCTCTTGTCAACAACAATGCACAAGGAGACGGGAATGGACAAGGACACAACGTTGTGAATGCGAATGGGCCTATTCCTCGAATGTTCAACATGAGGCCCAAGGGAATCAAATGGATCCCGCTCTTATGCAACAGCTCAATGCATGGATGTTGAATCGCTTTCAACAAAATCGAACCAAGCTCACAATCAAGGTGCAAACGCGATGCCAAATTGGTTTAACGGTCAACAAGAGCAAAACCAAGGTGGTTTGACTTGTAGAGATTTTGTGCTAGCTCCTACGGCAAACACGGGGCATAGTCCAATCCGAATGCCACCGGTAGCCGCCAACAACTTGGAATTGAATAGGAACATCATACATTTGTTGGGAGACAATGCTATATTCAAGGGAACCGCTTTAGAAAATCCTCACTTATTCATTGATCACTTTCTCCAAATAGTAAACTCGACAAAGATCAATGGAGTGAGTGATGAGGCGCTCAAACTTATGCTTTTCCCGTTCGCCTTGAAAGAGCAAGCTAAGAGGTGGTATGATTCGTTGCCTAATGACTCTTTACACACATGGGAAGAAGTGGTAAAGACTTTTCTCGCTCAAATATTACCCCCGTCGAAGACCATGGATATGAAAGAAGCTATCATGTCATTCAATGCATATGAAGGAGAAGAGCTTCATGAGTCATGGGATCGGTTTAAGGCTTTGTTGAGGAGTGCCCGGGGCACGGATTGAGATCGTACGAGGTAGTTCATGCTTTCTTCCGGGGTTTGGATCAAGTTCATCAAAGTACGTTACATGCTTCGTGTAATGGAGATATTATGAGTATGGTACCCGAAGTGGCTATGAACCAAATTGAGAAGATTTCCGAGACTTCGAGGCAATATATATCTTCGAGTAGAAAGGGGACAAGAAGTAAGAAGCCCGGTTTGGTTGAAGTTAAAGAAGTTGAAGCAAGCGATCAATATCATGCTCAAGTACAAGCGATGGAGCAACAAGCTTAGGGAGATTGCAAAAGGAGAATGAGAGTGCTAAGCTTTGCCAAATTTGTAGTGGATCACACTCGGCAAAGGATTGTAGGATGACGACCAAAGCTCAAAATATGGCTTATCCTCAATCCTCGACTCAAGGGCAAGCTAGTACCCCATCTCAAGATAGCATGAATGAGTTGGCTAAGCGGATGATGAGTATTTGTTCTATGGAGCAATGGAATACGGGGTCCCAATATCAAAATCGCCGCAAAGCCCCTATCAAGGCCAATATATGGGGGAACAACAAGGTGGGCAACCGTATGAAGAATCCCAAGATGTGAACTATGTGGGACAAGGTCAAGGAGGGAACTATGGAAATCAAGGTGATGGTTCTTGGAGGAATAACAACAATCAAGGTTGGAACCGGAATCAAAACCAAGGACTAAACCAAGGTTATAGACAAGGCCAAAATCAAAGCCAATCTTCACAAGTGGCATGTCTATCAACCTCCACACCAAAGGCAACAAGGAGGGTATAATCAACAGTGGTTCTACCAATCATCAAAACCCTCCTCCTTTGGCTCCTATACCTCAAAAGAGTTCAACCGATGTCATCTTGGAACAAATGAACAAAAACTTTGCGGAGATAAAGAAGGACATGGTTGAGATGAACTACAAACACGGGTCCGCCATAAAAAATCTCGAGACACAATTTGGTCAAGTGGTGGAACATGTTCGCTTGAAGGGCGGTTTACCGAGTAACACCGAAAAAAATCCGAGAAGTGTGAACGCCATCTTAACTCGAAGTGGTAAAGTGTTGAGAACTAATGGAGAGAAGAAAGTCTTGTGGGAGGACAAGGCTAGAAAAACTTCCATGAGACCGAAGCGGGAGCTATGGATGGTGATATAGATGGGATTGAAGATGATGAAGATCATGGGGAGTATGTCAAGAAGAAGGAAGTAGAAAGGAAAGAAGCTCAAGCTGGGGAGATTATGTGGTCATCGATGTGAAAGATGAGGAACCAACTAGAAGAGAAGGGAAAGAACCAATGAAAGAGCCGTCTTCCCCACGCACCAAAGGTAAGAAAGGTATGATCCCTCCTCCTTCTAAAGATTTTGATTTGAGTACTCTCCCTTATCCCCCTAGAATCATAGACAAAGTTGCTTGAATAAGGCACAAACTCGATTCATTGAGATTTTGCGAAAAATTGACTTGAACATTCCTTTTCGAGGCACTTGCAAACATGCCCTCGTATTGTAAGTTTTTAAAAGAGTTGCTAACTAAAAAGGGTAAGATGCAAGAAGTTGTGTGTTTGAATGAAGAGTGTTCCGCTATTTTTAATGGAAAATCTAAGATTCCCCCGAAAGTTAGAGACAAGGGTAGTTTCACTATTCCGGTTACTATTGGTTCAACTCATTTTCCTAGTGTTCTATGTGATTTGGGGGCTAGTGTAAGCCTAATGCCCCGTGCTATATATGAGAGTCTTGACCTAGAGAGTTGGAGCCAACCGGGATGACCCTTCAAATGGCGGATAGGTCTATTCGGGAGCCTATGGGAGTGATAGAGGATGTCATAGTGAAAGTGGATAAGTTTGCCTTCCCGGTAGATTTTGTTGTACTAGACATGGAGATGGATTCCAAAACACCTTTGTTGTTAGGACGTCCCTTTTTAAATACCGGGAGGACTTTGATAGATGTTGCGAGCGGTGAGATAATATTGAGAGTCGGAGATGAAAAAGTCGCGGTCAATGTCTATAAAGCCATGAAACATCCTAAGGAGAGCACCGAGGACTCGTTTTTCTATTGATGCTATATATCCTTGCGTTTTGGAACATGTTGACATGCAGTATATAAAGACGAATCCGATGAATGCATGGAAAAAGTGAGTATGGAAACCGATGAAGAAGAAGAATTGGAAGAGGAAGCAAAAGAGCTCGAAGAGACGGCTTTCGTGGGTGAGAGGTGGACCGAGAAGATTGATCTTGGGCTTGAAGGAGAGCTAGAAAAGCCATCAATTGAGGATCCTCCGAAAGATTTGAAAATGAAGCCGCTTCCACCTCATTTGAAGTATGTTTTTCTTGAAAATGATGATTTACTTCCTTTGATTATTTCTTCTACACTAACGGCTTTGCAGGAAGATGAGTTAGTGAGGATGCTTAAGAAGCATAAGCGTGCTTTCGGGTGGAAGATGTGCGATCTTAAGGGTATTAGTCCCACCATTTGCCAACACAAGATTATTCTCGGGAAGATGGAGCAAAGCCGGTAAGGCAACCCCAAAGAAGACTCAATCCCCACCTCCAAGAGGTTGTGAGGAAGGATGTGGTCACAATGTTGAAGCTAGGGATTATCTACGCCATCTCGGATAGCAAGTGGGTGAGTCCCACCCAAGTGGTGCCGAAGAAGGGAGGTATGACCGTGGAGATCAATGACAAAGGAGAGGAGGTGCCTAAACGTTTGGTAAGTGGTCATAGAATTTGCATTGATTATCGTAAGCTAAATGACCAAACCCGTAAAGATCATTTCCCCTCCCTTTTATTGATCAAATGTTGGAGAGATTGAGTGGCCATGCCTTTTATTGTTTCCTTGATGAGTTTAATGGGTATTACCAAATACATGTGGCTTTAGAGGACCAAGAAAAGACTACCTACACTTGTCCCTATGGTACCTTTGCCTTCCGTAGGATGCCTTTTGGGTTGTGTAATGCACCCGCGACATTCCAACGGTGCATGGTCGCCATATTTGCGGATATGATAGAAAAGTTTTTAAGTCTTTATGGATGATTTTAGCGTGTTTGGTGATTCCTTTGAACAATGTCTAGATAATCTTGAAAAGGTGTTGGGTAGATGTGAGGAGACAAACTTGGTGCTTAATTGGGAGAAGTGTCATTTGATGGTTACAGAGGGGATAGTCTTAGGGCATAAGATATCTAGTAAAGGTATGAGGTAGATAAGGCTAAGGTTGAAGCGATAGCTAAGCTTCCTATGCCCACCAACCTAAAGACTCTTAGGGGTTTTCTAGGCCACGTGGGGTTTTATCGTAGGTTCATCAAGGATTTCTCGAAAATAGCCCGTCCTCTTACTCTTCTCCTTGGAAAAGACGTCCCGTTTGATTTTGACAAAGCTTGTGTTGAAGCATTTTCGATGCTCAAGCAACCGCTAGTATCCGCTCCCATCTTAGTTGCCCCGAAATGGGATCAAGAATTTGAGCTCATGTGTGATGCGAGTGACACCGCGGTTGGTGCGGTACTCGGTCAAAAAATCGACAAAATCTTCAAGCCTATTGCTTATGCAAGTCACACCTTGAATTCGGCCCAACGAACTACACCACCACCGAAAAAGAGCTTTTAGCGGTCGTCTTTGCGTTTGATAAGTTTCGGTCTCATCTCGTAGGTTCTCGGGTAGTTGTCCACACGGATCATGCCGCTTTGCGTTATCTCTTTGCCAAGCAAGATGCCAAGCCCCGCCTCTTGAGGTGGATCTTGCTCTTGCAAGAGTTTGATTTAGAGATCCGTGATAGAAAGGTTGCGAGAATGTCGTAGCCGACCACTTAAGTCGTATGGAGCTTAGTGAGGAGTTGGTTAAAGCACAAACCGAGATAAATGACTCTTTCCCTCACGAGCAACTGTATGCACTTGACACCCTTCTTCCGGCTAAGAGAGGCAACTTTCTAAAAGTCGGTAAGGAAGGTAGTCCTTGGTTTGCTCCTTTTGTCAACTACCACGAGTGCGGTTTCGTAGACCCCGACCTTGACTCGAACCAAAGGCGTAAATTCCTTAGTGAGGTGGGTAAGTATGTGTGGGAAGATCCTTGTCTTTATAGGTTGTGTTCGGATGGTATTCTGAGGAGGTGCATCCCATAAAGTGAGATTTTGAGTGCTCTTTCGTTTTGTCACGACAAAGAGGCCGGAGGCCACTTCTCGGGGCAAAGAACCGCTTTGAAAGTATTGCAAAGTGGGCTATATTGGCCCACTCTATTTCGAGACGCACATGCTTATGTGAAATCTTGCGATGCTTGTCAAAGATCCGGTCGTATATCTAGAAGGAGTGAGATGCCTCGTGCCGATCATAGTGTGTGAGATTTTTGACGTGTGGGGCATTGATTTCACGGGCCCCTATCCCTCTTCGTGTGGTAACAAGTACATTCTAGTCGCGTGTGATTATGTGTCCAAATGGGTCGAAGCCTTAGCCTCACCCACCAATGATAGGAATGTTGTTATCCGTTTTCTTAGAAAGAACATCTTTTGTAGGTTTGGGGTGCCTCGTGCTATAATCAAGATAACGGAAGCCATTTTGCTAACAAGCCGTTTGATAAACTTTTAGAGAAGTATGGAGTGAAACACAAGTTAGGTACCGCTTACCATCCCCAAACGAGTGGTCAAGTCGAAGTCACGAATAGGGGTATTAAGCGTATCTTAGAGAGGACGGTAGACACGAATGTCAAGAGTTGGTCTTTGAAGTTAGATGATGCCTTGTGGGCCCATAGGACAGCCTTTAAGACACCTCTGGGCATGTCACCTTACATGATAGTCTATGGTAAATCTTGTCATCTTCCCGTAGAGATCGAACACAAGGCTTATTGGGCCATCAAAATGCTTAACCTCGATGATACCTTAATTGGTGAGAAGCGTACGGCCCAATTAAATGAATTAGATGAGTTCCGCCTATGTGCTTATGACCTTTCCACAAAGTATAAAGAAAAGACTAAGTTACTCCATGATAAGTTGATTAAACCTCGTGTTTTCAATGAGGGTGACGAAGTCTTATTCTACAATACTCGTTTGCATCTCTTCCAAGGGAAGTTGAAGTCTGTGTGGTCCGGTCCCTATGTTGTGTCAAAAGTCTATCCGTCCGGTGCTATCGAAATCACCCATCCTAAGTTTGGCACGTTCACCACTAATGGCTTGCGGTTGAAAAGGTATGAGCGGTTGCCCTACGATGAAGCACTAGAAATAGTGCATCTTGAAGATCCCGTACCTTGTGATGAATCTTGTAAGTCTTGTCATGGACTTTAAACCTTGACTCGTATAATTCTAAATCCATCTTTCTATCTTTCTACCCTTTCTCGCCTTGTGCCAACGGTATAACTTTGAAAAAGTTGGCACCGTTTAATCCATCTTGTCGAGCCAACGACGTAAAACAAAGGCGCTTGGGGAGGCAACCCACCATTTCGTAGTTTGTTGAGTTAGTTTGGTGTTTCTAGAGGTCTCGGGGTGGTTAGAATCAAGTGTGGGGTAGAAATCTTGAGTTTTCCTAGTTTCGGTCCAAACGCCCGTTTACCCCTTTCAAACGCGCGTTTGCGCTTTTTTCTCCCCAAACGCGCGTTTAGAACCATTTCAAACGCGCGTTTGGAGCCTCAACTCTCCGATCGTGAATTCCCTTCCCAAACGCACGTTTCACTCCGTCAAACGCGCGTTTGGACATGCGAAACGCGCGTTCCACTCATTCCAAACGCGCGTTTGGACTCATCTTCTTTAAATACCTCGCCTCCAAACCGGCGTTTCAAAAATCGGATTTTCTCAACCCTAAACGTCCGGCACCGCGTTTCAACCCCCTTTCACTCGAAATTCTTCATTTCTCACCCGTTTTTGGCGATTTAAAGCCCATTCAACACCTCTCAATCTCTTCTTTTGATTTCAACAAGCCATTCCAACAACAAATCACCTTTATCCTCGATTTGATCGACATTTTTGGCGATTTTTCACCGAAGTCGAATTTGCTCATTTTCGACGTTTCGAGGCTCGTTCTTCACCCCAAATCATTCCTATCATCTCTCTTAAGCATAGAACAGTATATTTCGGCTTTACGTTTAAATTTCGGTTGTGGTTAGTTTTTGGCCTATTTTTGGTTTAACGCCCTTTCTCGTTATTTATTGTTTATTGATTCAATATCCCGTTTTTGTTTGTTTTGTTTGTTGTGTTGATCGATGGTGAATGGTGTGGCTTGTGTGGGGTGTTTTGTTGTGAATGGTTGGTTTGTTTGAAATCCCGGTTGGACGATAACCGGGTCGGTTTTGATTGTAACTTGATTGTTTGGTGTTGTTCGGTTGGTGTTCATAGAATGAGGGAAACTAAACGAAAGGAAACCGAGGGTAAAGGTAAGGGCAAGCAACCAATGACTAGGCAAGCCCCCAAAAAACAGAAAACCCTAGTTTATCCTAGGGTACCTACGAGTGGTATTCGGATTGGTGGTGCAACAGAGAGTAGAAACCCTCGAGCAATTAGGCCGGCGGGACAAGCTGAGGGATGAAACATCCGACGAAGATTTTGAGCCGGATACCGAGGGAGGAATACGAGTAGTGATAGTGGGGAGGCCACGGACCTTGAGAGCGATGTGCCCTTGGCACATTTGCAAGCCAAAACTGCTAGACTAGTGCTCCACCACCTCCTCGCAGTGCCCCTCCACGAGTGCTCCCGAGCAAGGCCCTCCTCTAGCTCCCCTCCCGAGGATATTATCCCTTTCGAGCCGCGTTTCAACTCACCGGTTGCCTACTCTAACTATCATGATTATATCGCCGGGAAAAACATGTGTTATGAGAGGGGGCTAGACCTCAAAACCGTGCCTAAAGAGTTCATCGAAGACTTAATGAAGAGAGGGTGGAATAATCTAATTTATGAACCTGAGGGGCATCTGAATTTGTCAATAGTCCGGGAATGGTATGCAAATTTCAGTGTGGCTAATCTGGAATCCGGGTTTATCAGAGTTAGAGGGGTTAATGTTCCGTGGTCGGTCGTGGCTATCAATGATTATTATCGGATACCGGCTTTCGAGGGGCAGGATTATTTAGGTTGGTTTGCGGCGAGGTCACATTGGAATACTACTGAGAATCCAGATCCATTAGAGGAGATGAGGAAAGCAATCAACCCCGACTTACCGTGGATTTCAAAGGAAGCAATGCAAGAAGTCGGTTGGTGACGACGACTTGGCCGATATTTGGAAAGTAAAAGCTAAGTTTTCTCAAAACCGTCTACTACCGAAGGACAACATCACGCACTTCCACATTAAGGATTTGCAACTGTTGTATGCTCTACACTATGATCTGAAGGTAGACGTTGGGAAAACCATCTTTGAGGAATTTAGAGAAAACCAAAAGGTTAAGCGTCGGATGATTATGTGCCCCTACCTCATCTTTGGTTTGTGCAAGGGAGCGTTGGTAAAGGAGTATCCTGATGATCGATTCGAGGAAGAAGAATCCGCTCCGTGGTACCGAGGCCGTTTAACGCCCGCACTGCTTCTAACCCTCCTAGGCCCACCCCTCGACCCATTCACACCGTCCTCCGCCCTACCACCTCCACTACCTCCACCACCCTACCCATACCTCCTCCTATCATTTCCTCCACTACTACCACTACTATACCCCCCACCTCCTCCCTCTACTACCGGACCTTCCACCACACCTTCACCTCTACCTTCTACATCCTCTACCGGGGGCCGTGGCTTAGTGAGAGGCGGGGGCTTCGATTGCACACAAACAGAGAGACCGGATGGATAGTCCGAGGGTGACACCGAACGGCATTGTGGAAAATCGGCGGGTATTGGCTCGGGGAGAGGCGTGGAGCTTCCCGAGTTGGATCTAGATATTGCACCGTTTCGATACCGCGTAGATTTGAGGAGGATTTGCAGCGGATTATAGAGGAGTCATTCGTAGAGGAGCCGGACGAGGGGTTTGATGATCTTGATTTGGATGATCTGATGGGCACAGTTGCAGCTGGGACAGAGGCAGTGAGGACAGGTGTTGCAGGATCTACACAGACTGAGAGTGCAGCTGCTGTGGTTGCACCAACATCAGGCACACCGGATCCCACCACTGACGTACAGGGACAAGGAGCAGACTAGCATGTTTTTCATGCAATTCTTACTGTATTTACTTACTAGTCTGTCTCTTTTATACTTTGACATTTTACCTACCTTTGACGTTCTTTCATCATACTTTGGACACATTTCACTTTGGCATGCACGTGCACTTATTTTTGAGCCCCTGAGGCCTGCTTGACCGTGTATGTTTTCCTTTTTATTGACTGATACTGTGGGATGACAAGGATGTTTTTATTAGCTTATATTTAATGCATGGATGTTCTGTACTTTATTTTGATTCGATTGTATCCTTCCATTGCATATCCCGTATCCCCCCTCGTTATGCTTTGATCTCATCACTGTGGCTTAGATTCGTTATTTTATGCACCCGCTTACCCTATTGCTTGCTTTTTAGCACGCGGATTATGTCCCGTGCATGCGCTGTCTTTGTTTCTGTTGATCTCGCTTTAGGTTTCGGGATGGATTCACACGAGGCTATCACGAGTTTCGAGTCACGGTTGCGCCTTTCTGCCGGGTCTTTTGGTCAAACAGCTAAGTCTTTTACGGCCCTTATCTCTCACACACTGAGGACAGTGTTTCGTTTAAGTGTGGGGTGGGGGACTTAGCCGTTTTATTGTTTTTATTGTTGAATGTGCATTATTTGTGGTATACTTAGCTTATGATCGGGCTTGAGTCGATTCTTGGGTGATTTTAAAATTTTTTCAAGGGTTCCCGACACTGTGTTGTTTGTGCTATGTCTTTATTCGAGTGGCGCCCACCTTAGTAGGGCCCCGAACGTGTGCACTTCGGTTTGATTTTATCTTGAGAATAGAGTTTATTAATTTCACGTGAAGCTACACTTTGTGCACAATTTGATTACTACCACCTCTCATGTCACTGGTCTCGAGACGAAATAAAAAGAGTTACCTAAGTAGGACACGGGATGACGGTCATGGCGTCTCTTTGACCCTACCATAGCCAAATAAGCCTAATCTCCAACATTAGACCTTCGTAGCCCCTCTCAGCCTTGATAGAATGGTCTGACCACCATTCGTTTTATAGCCGTTTTGTTACGTAGTCAGAAACCTACCCTGAGCTTAATTTTTGGTCACATTCCCTTCATTCATACCCTACGAGTGGACCTAGTCTTTTGTTAGGCCACACTTGCTAAGGCAAGTGTGGGGTGGGGGAAATGATGTTTTCTTGTATGGAGCTATAAGGAGAAGAGGAGCTCATTTGGGCTTAGTGTTTGGGTTTTGCCCAAAAAGAAAAGAAAAATCTGTCCTTTCTTCTTTCCTTTTTTTAAAAAAAAAAAAAAAAAAAAAAAAAAAAAAAGAAGAGAACTCGATCAATCAAAGTTCAAAATAAATTAGAAAGTTCTCAAATGAATAAGAGTTTGGAGTTTATAAAATAAAGGGTTGGAATCAAAGTAATGAGCTCAAAGTTATACGTATGATGTTGGAGTTGGGATAGTGAGATAGGTGCTAATGTATTCGACCTCGCCTTATGAAACTTGAAACATAGTTGAATTAGGCAATGAGTTCGGGTATGTCAGTATCCTATGGTTCCCAAAGTTTTATAATAATCAAAAGGAGTTTGGATGGTTTGTATGGTAGAGATAAGGTGGTACACTTGTTGATTAGGTTCACTCGTACTTCTTTTTCTCCAGCTTCCCAAAATATCCTTTTCGATTAACCGGAATTACCCTAGCCTAACATTATAACCCTTCAAGTCCTACCCGATTGTGTCCAAACTTAGTAGCCTTGATTTGTGGAGAGGATGGTTGATATGAGACGGTTGGTAGACTTTTCGGCCGGGATTCAAGCCCGACAATCTTTTTGAACACTTGAATGTAGCTCGGCACCACACACACTCTATTCTTTTGATAACGTTGTACCGGTGTGTGTATGTTCGTTCGTCTTACTTCGTGGTTACCTCGAGGGTAAGGATAGGAGCACCTACGTCACAATGTTGAATCCCTTGGTTTGTTTTAAAACGCCCAGGTTACTCGAGGGCGAGCAAAGGCTACGTGTGGGGTGGTTGATGGGAGTCAACTTTACGTGACTCCGGTGCATTAATTACCCCCGCTTATCACACTTTCAGCACAATTTTGGGTAAATTAGACCATTTTCGGGGTGATATCGTGAGCTTATGGCACGGGGAACGAATCCGTCACTTTGATGAATTCATACCCCTTTTTGTTATTATTAACCCCATTCCCGAGCACTTTTACCCTCCGGAATTGTTTGGATGTTTGTGGTTGTTTATGACATTGAAGGGTATTGGTGTCTCGAGGACCCGGAAGATGACAATTTGTGGTGAAAAAGCATAACCGAGGCAAGACGAGGGTCAAAAAGGGAGAAAAGTGAAGACTGGGGGAAACAGGGGTTCAAACGCGCGTTTGAACCCTCCAAACGCACGTTCCACACACCAAACGCGCGTTTGAATCCCTAAACGCGCGTTCCGTGTTCGCATTTGGTTCAGAGTTGAAGCCCTCTAAACGCACGTTTGGAAACCAGGCCAACCGCGCGTTCCAAGATCCTAAACGCGCGTTTGAACCTTCCTAAACGCGCGTTCCGTATGAAGAACAACAAGCCCCCGCCCGTAAATTATGTGTAACGCACGTTTCGCCCAAGCGAAACGCGCGTTTGAAGATGCCAAACGCCCGTTCCAACCCTCTAAACGCGCGTTTGGACCATTTTTGCGCAGATTTTCCCTTCACCTATAAATACCCCCTTAGACATTTTCTTAGATATGAAGCTTTTCTTAGCAACACTCTACCCATCTTTTGCTCGAATTTTGTAATAGCTTAGAATACTCTCTCTTAGTGTAAATCAACAATATCTTAGCATAATCTTTCCATTTCTTAGCTTAGATTTTCATTCCAAACACTAAGAGACCACCTTTTAATTACTTCTCTATTTTGTACTTTTTGGATCTAATCTCGAATTTCGCGATTTTATGGTATATCTCTCTTCTCTTTTACTTGTTATGGCTCTTATTTACTCGTTTTATGCATGTTTTGATTAATATAATGTGTAGCTAAACATCTTCATAGCCAAATCATGTGAAATTTAGTGAAATCACCCTTTGGGTGATGAAATTGGGAGTGGGTAGTGCTTTTTATTGTTGTTCCTTGCGTATTTCACGTCTTAGAACTCGTTATAACGGATTTGGGCTAGATTGATCACCTAGGTCAAAAATCACACACATCACTCTTGAGAGTTGTTCGAGAGAGGGGGTGTGGGAAAAGGGTTCTAGGATCGCATTGTAGTGCGAGGCTACTCGTTTTCAACGTTTACACGGCTCTTGTGCATGATTGTCTTGTGGAGGAATCTCTCTTAGGATAGGTTAGTTGACTTGACATAAGGTGTTGGGGAAGAGTTGTTCGACCTTAGCACCGGGATTAGGAGCACGTACCCGTGAAATTGAATGCAAGAGTTCGTCGTTATTGCACACTCCCGGTTTTGTCTTTCCTTTGGGTGATATTAGCTATTTTGATCATGGTTCGGCTATGTCTCTTTAATTATCTTTAAAACCGAGTAGTTTAATCTTCTTTCTCTCTTTTTATCTTTAGACTCGTTAGTTAGATTCATTTAGTGCCGTTGTAGTAAACAAAACCTTAAGAACTTTGATCACTTAGACTAAGCATTACGTTCACTTTGGTACTTGCAAGCACGATTCCTTTGGGTTCGACCTCGGACTCCCCGTAGCTTTACTCGCAATCGACCCGGTCCACTGCCGGTTAGAGAGCTTGTTTAATCACCGTTGTCTTGAGTATTTTATGAATTTGTTTGGTGAAAATAACGCTCATCAAGGTCCTCTATAGTTTTCTTTGGCCTACTCGCCGATTCAAATTCTCTGACGAATTTCTCGGAGAGATCCTCCCAGCCTTTTACTGAGCCACGGGGAAGTCCACGTATCCAAGAGGCGGCCCTATCCTGCATGCTTCCGACTAAGGCGATGCACCAGGCGGATTTATTTTGGGTCGCCAGGGTGATGCGACCTTGGAAAGCGGTGAGCCAGTCGTTTGGGCAAGAATTTCCATTGTAGTAATTATAGCTGGGGTAGCTAACCTTTTCGTGACTGGTAGGCAATGTTTCTGTAATTCTCTTGGCAAGTACGTCAATTCCTGAGATCGGGGCGGCCCTCTCGGCTGGCCTCGACTTTTTCAATTCGGCGAGCTCACTTTTCATTATTTCCATTTGCTCTGCCAAGACGGGGTCAAAACTGGGCCGCAACAGTCCCTGTGTATTCGTCTTTTCCGGCCTGCGCTCTGACTCCCGACAGTCTTGCGACTCCTCCCGACGAGCTCTTTTCTCACGTATGATTATGCGGGCGTCCGGTGGGTCCCTATCTTGGGGGGGAAATCTCTCCTCGGGAAGGTTGAGACGACTTGGGGCCGAGGCCTTGTCCTTCTCACCTAACCTTTTGAAGGCCGAACCTTTTTCGTGTGACTTTTCCCTCTGATGATCGCGATCTGGGAGAACCGAGGTCTGCACAACGTCTTTCCTAGGTCCTTTGCGACCTGATGAACGCACGCTTTCCTCTATCTCGATCCCGCGAGTCTGGCTTTGCCGACCTCTATTCACGGCCGCGGGGAGCGATTTCATTTCTGGAGGATTTGGGGGTCGTACCGACATTGGAGTTTGGCCCTTAGCCACTAGACGGGAATTAGCTAGGTACATAGTTTCCGCATACCTCGCGTATTCCCTTATTTCCACAACCTCCGGATCCTCCCGGAGATCCGGCTCGCCCGGGAGTTGACCTCTCGGCTTTGCCGCGATCGAGATGATCCTCTCGATTTTCCTATCCAAAGTCGCTACGACCTCTTTTGACTTAGCCTTCTGATTTATCAAATTTCGGGCATCGCTAGGGGCCAAAACTCCCCTTTGTGATCCTTCCCCACCCGCTTGCGTAATCTCTTGTGTCTCTATCGCGGCGTCAGCTTGTATATGTGTTTGTACAACGCCTCTCGCAGGAGTTTGGGGGTCCAGTTGTCCTTTGCTTCCCGCCATAGGTTGACTATTTGTGATTAGATTTCGCCTTGGGTCGGACTTCCTGGCAACCTGATGTGATCTTTAGATGATGGAGTCGGTCAGATGGACCGCCGTTTTCGGATTGTATGTAGTTTTTATGAACTGATGAAGCTTTTTCTTCCCGGTAACGGAGCCAACTGAAGATGTTTAAATCGTCACGGGTGTCCTTGCGGTGTATTGACGGTGGATATCTGGCTGTATTTTAGGTGTGGTGTTACTCCGGCGGGTGGTGTTATGGAGGAATGAGAGTGGACAGGGCCTTGGCTTGCATGTATAGTGTGTATTTCATATATTTCATCCTCCCTTTAGTTTACAATGACCACCCCTTTTATAGAGGTGGGTAACTTAGGGAATAAGTAATCTATTAGATATTTTACTAATAGCTAGGTTTAACTTAGATACTAAGCAAGACGAAATATCTAAGATACAAGTGGGGAAAAGATCTGGATCAATCGGCGGCCATCTCTCTGAGGTCGCAAGGAGCAAGCCTTCTCCGGCCTCACCCCCCGGCGACCCTTCTTGACCTGCCTGGATGAGATTCCCAGGATCTGTTGCACTTGCCTGGGACCGCAAATGCCTTGGTCGCGGCGAGGTGAGACACAGTGGCCGCCCCTTTTGCGATCTCTCTTGTCATACCGGAGGGTGGCCGCAGTGGGTTGCCTCTCACTGTTGAGGTGGTGGAATTATTTATACCCATCACTGTCCTATATAAAGAGAGTTTTCCCAAGCCTAAATGACACACATATTTTTCGACATACATGAGTGTTGGAAGCTTAGAATTTTCGGCTTCAACATTAGGGTTTCGAGTTGGGATAATCCTCGGGATTATTCTGGTAGCATATCGAGGAGGTCCGGCGGCTTGAAACATGTTAAGGCCATATTTATATGATTATTAAGGGTTTATTTCATTATTATTTTCCCCACATTTGTGTAATTTACATGAGAATTAAGGGTTTAAGTGTAATTATTAGGTAAATGTCATTTTAATATGGTTATTTGCAAAATTGGTTATTTTAAGTGTTTAATTGATTTAATTATGATTATTTGGATTTCATTACATTTTGCAATGTTCATTTATATTTTAGGAGACTTAATTTCGAGATGATCAATCAAAGATATGGGAAAATAAAAGAGATAAGGAAAGAAATCAATCAAGATAAAGATGGAAATATCAAGGAATCCGTTCTGCATCAATCCAGACGAGCGTCCATGCAGCGTCCAATATGGACGGGCGTCTTGTAATTCGGACGAGCATCTAGAGAAGAAAAGTTGAACAGAGAGTTTGGACGGAATCTGGACGAGCGTCTTGATAGCGTCTAAGGCATCTTGAACGGGCGTCCATATAAGTGAACGAGCGTCTGAATCTCCGTCCAAAGAAATGAACGAGCGTCCACCAAAGAAGACGGGCGTCCGCCGCCGACTTTCAGCAAACCGCCTCTTATTCCTATAAATACAGCAGCAGCCCCAACCCTAAGAGAATACTTTTTTACGAGCCGCACTACACATAAAAAAAGCCGCGCCCTGAGAGTTCACCGCATCTTCCCTTCATGAAGATGAGTCCCTCCATCCAATGATCACCAACATGATTGTTGGCTAAACGCATAGCAAGAACAACCGGAGGATATCACATCAACGTCATCACAACCATGATTTGTTAGTTTATCTTTAGTTATGATTTTGAATACGCTTGTTTTATTTATCGTTTGAATCCCGATTTAATCGTTGCGAGTTTTATTAGATAGGAATGTCAATGGAACTCTATGTGTTTGAATTTTTATGGAAATATAGTTCAACAATACTTTATCTTTCAATCGATACAATTGATGATGTTTTGAGGAATCATATATCGTTAGTTGGGTATTACAATTTGGGAACGAATTGTTGATCTTGTGATAAATGTTATTTGTTTTTCTTGGAAAAGTAAACAAACCCTAGAAATTGATCTAAAGGAATTTAGTCGGTTTCGCGATTGATCATACCAATAAAACTGTATTCGGATCATAAACTGGTTGTATGATTATTATGTGATTGAATCTTGGCCGTTCCATTGTCTTCTTTATTATCTCGTTAATCAAAATCGTTCTTAATTGCCCTAGTTTAAGTTTAGTTTTTAGAACCCTAGTTCCTGCAACTTTTCTGCCTGTTTTCTGGTTTCGATCGTACCCAGACGCTCGTTCATTTAATTGAACGTTCGTCCATTGCTTTCTAATTTCAGACGCTCGTTCACTATAGTGAACGTTCGTCTAACCTTCCTGTCTTTCTGTTTTTTCTGCTTATTTTTAGTTGCTGTTTTATTTTCTTTCCTTTAGTTTTTAGTTTATTTCTTAGGTTTAGTTTATAGTTAGATTAATCTTAGTTTTAAGTAATTAGTGACATAACCAACTTAGGAGTTATACCTCAATCTGATAACTATACGATTCCCTTAGGACGACTCGGCAACACCTTATACTACGTACCTTATACTTGGGGTGTTCCGATAATATAAATTTAAAACACGTTTTTAACGAACAAGTTTTTGGCGCCGTTGCCGGGGAATCGGTAACGGTTGTCAGATTCTTCGTAGGTATAGTTTCTCTAGTTAGTAACTTTCTTAGGTTTTAGATTAGTTTTGTTTTCCTTAGTCTCGCTTGTTTATCTTCTCGTTTCCCCGTTGTTTTTCTGCTCTGATCCTCGTTTTTCAGCTTTTGAACGAACGTCCAATCATACAGACGCCCGTTCATTCTGAGAAAAATTCCCTTTTTATCTGTTTAACTGATCGAACGAGCGTCTGGCCTCTCCAAACGCTCGTTTGTTTAGTAAATACGCCTCTGAACTGCTTTTAGTACACCAGACGAGCGTCTATTGAACCAGACGCCCGTCCGGGAACTTCCCTAGACAAACGCTCGTTCACGATTCTGAACGCCCGTCCGTCTATCTTTCTTGTTCTTCTCCTTTCTTCTCTTAGCTTGTATTCCAAGGTTAACTCTTCGTCAACCCGACTTTTAGTCGTTGTTGACCTCTCTCGTTGTCCTCCCGGTTTATGCAAACCGAAGCAAGAAGGGACCTCTCCTCTTTGATCCGAACCGGAACGGTCCATCCTAAGAAGAAGGCTTTTTCCCGATCTAGACATCATGGTCGACCAAGTTCAAAATCCGAATCTAGTTCCTCCTAATCCAGCCCTCCCAAATCAAAATCCGGACCCTCAAGCTCAAATTTCGAATCAGCTCCTTCAACAAATACAGTTGTTACAACAACAACAGAATCAGCAAGCAGGGCTACAAAACCAATTGCAACAACTCCATCAAGCCCAGCAAGCCCAGCTAAATCAAGACCCCTATGCCCCTTATCTTAACCAAGACTTCCCGGAGGGCATAGACCTATTCGACCTCCGGATATGGGGCAAGTACATTTCGATCCGAAGAATGGAGTGGTTGGACCGGTCCAAAATAGCTCTTTTCATGGCAATCGCTCAAGAAGATCCTCATGACTTCTTGTCCACTTTTGTTCAAATTTGCGAAGAAGGCCATTATCCGGGTGTTGATTCTGAGATTGTTAAGCTGAAACTTTTCCCGTTTGCTTTAAAAGGTGAAGCAAACAGATGGTTCAAATCCTTACCCCATCACTCTCTCCATACCTGGGTCGATGTTAAAAGAGCCTTCGCTCCGAAATTCGTTTCACCCGGAACGATAATGGGCCTTAAACGTGATATAGCTAATTTTGAGCAATTAGAAGGAGAAAGCGTAGGAAAGGCCTGGGAAAGGTTGAATTTGTTAATGAGGAAATGCCCTAACCATGGATACACTCGACATGAGCTCCTAGAATTATTCTATCGGGTGTTACTCAACCCAATAGAGATTATCTAGATTCCACAAACTCATGGATCTTTTCTCTCGGCGGAGGAGATGATGCCGCCTATAGGGTAGCCGAAACAATTGCCAAGAACAACATGTGGTCAACCTCTAGGAAGACCCATGTTGAGGAAGATAAGAGGAAATCTGTTGCAAGCGATCCCGTGACACGTATGTTGGTTGCTCAAGTGGAAATGATAAACCAACGATGGCTAATTTACAAATGCAAAGAACGAAGGGATCGGCGGATGTGAGTCTTCCGGGAACGCAGCGAGCAATGAGAACGGAGATGAAGTAAATGCGATAGGCAACCAGAATCAAACTTTTCGTAATTTCAATCAAAATTCTGGTCAATCAAGCTATAATCCAAACCGTAACTTTTCTGGAAATCCGCGAAACAGTTATTATACGCCACCTAGCGCATCCAATTCCAACCAGTCCTTCAACTCCAACAATCAAAGGCCCCAAGGCAATTGGGCTCAAACACAAAATCCACAGCCCAACTCTATCTCTCAAAAGAAATTCGATGAGCTAGTAGATATGGTGCAAGCACTAGCCACCGGTCAAAAGGCGATAGAGAGACAGTTGGCCGGATGGCCGATCAACAAGCAAGCGAGGCCCCAAGGAAGACGCCGAGTTACACGATAAAAATCCTAAGGCGAAGTAAGTGCACGTAATGCCATCACACCGCGGTGGAATTATGGACAAGAGGAGGAGTTGAATGCGGTTACACTTAGAAGCGGAAAGAGAGTTGGACCCGAGAAGCCGTCGGGAAACGAGTAGCCCCTCCCCGACGCCATGAGTTCGGGAGGGGATAAGCGACAGACAAATACCGAAGAAAGCGCCGGTGAGCGAGAGCCGAATGATAATGATTCCTCGGGGGAAAGTGATGAGGATGTTGAAAAGAGTAGTCGATGGCCGAACCCCGACTAAAAAGAAAGTGAAAAGTTTGTCGATGGAAGGATAAGGAGGATGAAGCCATTAAAAATCAAATTCCAATCAATCATCCGAAAACCCTTCCTTATCCAAAGAAAGAAAAATGAGAATACTTTGAACTCGATAAAACTTACGATGGAGTGAGGAAGTCGCTTAGAGAAACCATGGTGACTATGCCTCTTGCCGAAGTGTTAACGAGATGCCTAAATGCTCCAAGTTTCTTAAGGACGCCTGTGGAAGTAAGAAGAAGCTGAAAGGAATGGCAGATGAAGTGTTAAACGAAGAATGCTCGGCAATTTCTCAAAGCATTGCAATAAAACGTGGTGACCCCGGACGACCTTCAATCTCTTGCATGATCGAAGGCCGCACGTTCCACAATGTCTTATGCGACTCGGTGCCTCTCGTTAATGTGATGCCTTTGAACATCCGCAAAAGTCTCGGGTTGGACAAAAGGCTAAGGGAGCGCCCCGTCTCTCTTCGCCAGGTGGACAAATCTAGCCGTTTAGCGACCGGTTGCGTTAACAATGTCCTTACCCATGTTAAACAATTGGTGTTTCCAACCGACCGGGTTATATTGGACTACCAATCGACAAGGAAATGCCCCCGATCCTAGGCCGGCCTTTCTTGGACACCTCTCGCGCCACCATTGACTTCCACACCGGCCAAATTACCTTGAGAATAGGAGACACTTCCATTTCCATCGAGCAAGGTAAAAGTTCGAAGAATCCCCAATTCGGGGAATTTCATTCATTGAAGCAATTTATGGGGATGAATCGACCACGATGAAGAGCTCGCAGACAGGAGCCCCGGATGTCATAAATCACGAAGAAGAAGAAAACAACTGTTCAAGAGCCGTAGTCACCGTAGAGTCGTCTCAACAACTTGCGCATACCGAGCCTATAAGTGAACGAAAATTTGGGACATTCCGGGATGAGCGGTGGTGATCTCGAAGGAGCTCAATCGAAGCGGACTTTAACCTTGCCGAAGAGGAAATTTTAATGGGAAGTCGGGATGAAATCGAATTCGGAGAGAAGCTACCCATTGGGAGTTGGATGATTGGGAGCGACTTGCCGATGAACTTGAAGAAGAAGAGCTTAAGAAGGTGATTGCACATCGCAAAGAAGAAACGGAAGTGGACAGGGAGATTCCTTTTGATGACGTGATTCAATACCTTTCTGGGATTACTCCCCAGGAAGATGAGGTGTTTTTCAGTCAACCGGTCCAAACTCAAATAGAAAAAGGTGGTCCGTTAAAATCTAGCATCGAGCAACCACCTGTTGACTTAGAGTTGAAACCACTTCCGCAGCATCTAAAATACATCTTTCTTAAAGACAGTGATAAGTTGCCCCTAATCATCTCGTCTAAACTCGAGCCTGAGCAAGAGGCAAAATTGATCAAAGTGCTGGAGAAACATATCCTCGCGTTCGGATGGCAGGTGGGCGATATCAGAGGAATCAGCCCATATGTATGCATGCATAAGATCCGAACGGAGGAAGGAGCGAAAAGGTCGACAACCGCAAAGAAGGCCGAATCCGCATATGCAGGAGGTTGTCAAAAAGGAGATCATCAAATGGCTTGATATGGGGATTATTTATGCCATCGCCGACAAAGGTGAGTGGGTTAGCCCTACTCAAGTTGTGCCAAAGAAGGGGGGGTATTACCGTAGAAAAAAATGAAAAAGGGGAGGAAATTGCTTTACGCCTTGTGATCGGTTATAGGGTCCGCATTGATTATCGTAGATTGAACGAAGTCACCGCAAAAGATCATTTCCCCTTACCCTTCATTGACCAAATAATTGAAAGACCGAGTGGTCACAAATATTATTGTTTTCTCGATGGATATTCGGGTACTTCCGGATAGCCATCGATCCTAATGACCAGGAAAAGACCACGTTTACGTGTCCATCCGGTACTTTTGCTTTTCGCGTAGAATGCCATTCGGCCTATGCAATGCACCCGCGACTTTTCAACGGTGCATGTTAGCCATTTTTGACGGACTTGTAGAGCAATGCATGGAGGTCTTTATGGATGACTTCTCGCCTATGGCGACAGCTTTGATGAGATCTTAAGGAATCTAGATATGGTACTCCAACGATGTGTTGAGAAAAATTTGGTGCTTAACTCGGGAGAAATGCCATTTTCTAGTTGACGAAGGGATTGTTTTGGGACACAAGTTGTCCAAAGGTGAAGGTATTCAGTGGATAGGGCTAAAGTAGAGGCCATTGAGAAAATGTCATATCCAAAGACAAGCTTAAGGAGGTACGAGGATTCCCGGGACATGTAGGCTTCTATCGGCGTTTTATTAAAGATTTTTCGACTATAGCAAAGCCGCTATCCAACCCGCCGAAAGAGGAAGTAGAGTTCGTGTTTGATGATGCGTGTAAGGAAGCTTTCAAATGCTTAAAGGATAAGTTAACCAGTGCCCCCATTTTGATCGCGCCCGACTGGACTAAACCTTTCGAACTCATGTGTGATGCCTCTAACTACGCTATAGGCGCGGTTCTAGGGCAAAGAATTGACAAAAAGTTCGTACCAATCTACTATGCGAGCCGAACTTTGAACCCAAATTTCGTTGTAACTACACTACTACAGAGAAAGAATTCCTAGCGGTCGTTTTTGCTATGGATAAGTTTCGAAGTTACCTTCTTGGGTCTCGAGTTGTGGTTTGGACGATCATGCGATTACGCTACCTCATGGAAAAAGCGTACGCCAAACCAAGGTTACCGAGATGGATTCGATACTACGGGAATTTGACCTTGAAATTAAGGATAAGAAAGGTAGCGAAAATGTTGTAGCTGATCACTTATCTCGCTTAGTGAACGTGGGTGACGAAAACACTAAGGAAATAGGCATTGACTTTCCAACTGAGCAATTAATGAGGCTAGAGAATGTGAGGCCATGGTATGCTGATTACGTCAATTACTTAGCGACTGGACATCTAGAAGAGATGACGTATCAGGAAAAGAAGAAGTTTTTCAGTGACTTGAAGTATCTCGTATGGGAGGATCCACATTTGTTTAAAGTCCGCAAAGACGGGTTGCTTAGAAGGTGTGTTCCGGAACATGAACAACGGATATCTTAGAGCAATGTCACAGTGGCCCTGCTGGTGGACACTACGGAGCACCAAAGACTGTTGCGAAAATCCTTCAAGCTGGATTTTACTGGCCTACTCTGTTCAAAGACGCTGAAGCCTTTTGCAAAGGTTGTGATAGATGCCAAAGAGTAGGGAGGCTCAGTAATAGGATGGAGATGCCTTTGAGGCCTATTTTGGAATGTGAAGTCTTCGACGTGTGGGGCATCGATTTCATGGGACCTTTCCCATCATCGTGCGGTAATAAATATATCCTAGTCTCGCGTTGACTATGTTTCCAAGTGGGTAGAGGCTATAGCCACCCAAACCAATGATCACAAAGTTGTAAAGAAATTCTTGCAAAAGAATATCTTTACTAGATTTGGTCGTCCTGTAGCCCTTATCGCTGATGAAGGTTCGCACTTCGTAATGCACCACTAGATAAAATTCTTGAAAGATATGGTGTCAAGCATAAGATTGGTACACCATACCACCCCCAAACCAAAGGGCCAAGTCGAAGTAAGCAACGAAGTCTAAAGCGGATTTTGGAGAAAACGGTGAATTCGAATAGATCCAACTCGGAGTCCGAAATTGGACGACGCACTCGGGCTTATCGTACGCGTTCAAGACCCCTATGGGTACGTCGCCCTTTCAAATGGTTTACGGCAAGGCGTGCCATCTACCGCCGAGCCGGAGCACAAAGCTTATCGGGCTATTAAATACTTGAACTTCGATAGCCGCCTCGTGGCGAGAAAAGATTACCGCAACCGCACGAGCTCGATGAATTCGGACTCGGGGCCTACGAGAACGCAAACCGAGCAAGGAAAGAACGAAAGCGCTCCATGATGCTAAAATAAAGGACAGAGATTTCAAGGTAGGAGAGATGGCTTTACTTTACAACACCGATTACATCCGTTTGCCGGCAAGCTTAAGTCCGTATGGTCCGGACCCTTTGAAATTGTCGAAGTTCATCCGGGAGGAGCGATTTCCTTGAAGGGGTACAAATGGTCAACCTTTTAAAGTAAACGGTCACAGATTGAAAAAGTATTTTGGCCAACCTTATGAAGTACCTGAGGTCATATACTTTCAAAAGTTGGTTGACGTGCCTGATGTGCTGAATTGTGATGAGATTCCATCCGATTTCTTTGCTTCGAATGATGACATTCTTACCCTTAAAGAAGCTTCTACCACGATTCCTGCACCTATCATTGCGCTGGTGCCACATGTAGAAGAAGTTGAGACAAAGACGCAAGTCAGTGCTGTCTGGAGAACCAAGTTAAAAAACTTGGTAGGGCATTTCACTTGTGGAGGTTGTGGTCAAACCTCGGTCCTTCACTCTGATTCTGATGATGAGGTGGCCGCATTTAAGCCAAAGTGGCCCGACCCGGGTTGACTTTGAAGAGTATGTCAAGCTAATGACATAAAAAGAGCGCTTCTAGGAGGCAACCTAGCTTTGTTTCTTTTCTCTTTAAGTAAGCTATTTCTGTTTCAGTTGTAGGAGTAGTACCTTGGTTGTTTGAGTGAGATGTTGTGTTCCTACGAGTTGTTGAATGTTTCGTTTATGTTTATTCATATACCCCTTGTACCCCGAGATTATATGTATGTCGAGTGCTGCAGATACCTTAGAGCAGGTTCGAGCTATTCTATCCAATGTTGTCAATTCGAGTTGCAGTGGTACATTCATGCTACGGCCTGACCTCTGCTAACTTTCATCCGACAACCACTGTTGAAACCAGCTAAGTTTTCTTTTTTTTTTCTTTTATTTTGCACATTCTGCGGACATAATGTGATTTAAGTGTGGGGGGTGTCTGGGTATGTTTTTATGCTATATCTGTGAAATATGAGTGAATTTTTAAATTTCGTCGAAATTTAAATTTTTTTTTTTTTTTTTTTGTGAGTCTCGAGCATATGATTGAAACTGCAATGCTTGCTCGTTGTAGTCTTCTAACGATGATAGTATGTGACTTAGTGAGATAATTATAGCGTGTCTTTACTTTTATGGAGATAGTATTCGTTTTTCACGTTCACGAGAGCCATTGATTTTGAAACAAGATTTTTGAACTATATCCTTTCATTATTTTGATGATTTATCTTAGGAAGGCCGTATAGTGACACCTTAGTTAGACCATGTCTTGTGAATATCATAAAGTTTGAATGTGATAAGTGAGATGTAACTTATGTCTTGAAAAAATGAATAAGTAGTGAATCATAATAAATACGTTTGTCGGAAGTCAGGTTTATGATTTGGGTGAGGTAGGGTGTACCACGTATGTCCTATTCCACTATGATGACCAAAAGCTCACGATAGTCAGTTTATAGCTACCTGATGATTTGAGTAGGTAGGGGATTATCACGAAATGTCCTACTCTACTATGACGGGTAAGAGCTTATTCTGATATGCGTTAAATTTGAAAATTTTGGAAATGATGGATAAGAATAGAGTGAAGTCTTTGTTATCATGGATCTTATACCCAGTAGAACCGCATGATATGCTGTAGGGATTATCCTACTGAGTGTGTGGGAAGGCTTTGAGTGGAGCTATTACTGTTTGTACCTAGGATAGTCATTGGAATTTTTGAGAGGATATTTCTTTGAAAGGCTTGTTAGATTGAGAATGGCTTGTCACACTTACACCGAATCTATCTCTGTGATGGTATCATTTGCTATAGTTGTTGTATCTTTTGTTACGTGAGTTAGAGATCTATGTGGATTATTTATAAAGTTGAGCTATAGTTTTGATTGTTTTGTCCGAGGACGTACAAAAAGTTAAGTGTGGGGGAGTTGTTAAGGCCATATTTATATGATTATTAAGGGTTTATTTCATTATTATTTTCCCCACATTTGCGTAATTTACATGAGAATTAAGGGTTTAAGTGTAATTATTAGGTAAATGTCATTTTAATATGGTTATTTGCAAAATTGGTTATTTTAAGTGTTTAATTGATTTAATTATGATTATTTGGATTTCATTACATTTTGCAATGTTCATTTATATTTTAGGAGACTTAATTTCGAGATGATCAATCAAAGATATGGGAAAATAAAAGAGATAAGGAAAGAAATCAATCAAGATAAAGATGGAAATATCAAGGAATCCGTTCTGCATCAATCCGGACGAGCGTCCATGCAGGCGTCCAATATGGACGGGCGTCTTGTAATTCGGACGAGCGTCTAGAGAAGAAAAGTTGAACGAGAGAGTTTGGACGGAATCGGACGAGCGTCTTGATAGCGTCTAAGGCATCTTGAACGGGCGTCCATATAAGTGAACGAGCGTCCGAATCTCCGTCCAAAGAAATGAACGAGCGTCCACCAAAGAAGACGGGCGTCCGCCGCCGACTTTCAAAGAAACCGCCTCTTATTCCTATAAATACAAAGCGGCAGCCCCCAACCCTAAGAGAATACTTTTTTACGAGCCGCACTACACATAAAAAAAGCTGCGCCCTAGAGAGTTCAAATTTCCGCATCTTCCCTTCATGAAGATGAGTCCCTCCAGATCAATGATCACCAACATGATTGTTGGCTAAACGCATAGCAGTGGAACAACCGGAGGATATCACATCAACGTCATCACAACCATGATTTGTTAGTTTATCTTTAGTTATGATTTTGAATACGCTTGTTTTATTTATCGTTTGAATCCCGATTTAATCGTTGCGAGTTTTATTAGATAGGAATGTCAATGGAACTCTATGTGTTTGAATTTTTATGGAAATATAGTTCAACAATACTTTATCTTTCAATCGATACAATTGATGATGTTTTGAGGAATCATATATCGTTAGTTGGGTATTACAATTTGGGAACGAATTGTTGATCTTGTGATGAATGTTATTTGTTTTTCTTGGAAAAGTAAACAAACCCTAGAAATTGATCTAAAGGAATTTAGTCGGTTTCACGATTGATCATACCAATAAAACTGTATTCGGATCATAAACTCGGTTGTATGATTATTATGTGATTGAATCTTGGTCGTTCCATTGTCTTCTCTTTATTATCTCGTTAATCAAAATCGTTCTTAATTGCCCTAGTTTAAGTTTAGTTTTTAGAACCCTAGTTCCCGCAACTTTTCCGCCCGTTTTCTTCGTTTCGATCGTACCCGTACGCTCGTTCATTTAATTGAACGTTCGTCCATTGCTTTCTAATTTCGTACGCTCGTTCACTATAGTGAACGTTCGTCTAACCTTCCCCGTCTTTCTCGTTTTTTCTTATTTTTAGTTGTTTGTTTTATTTTCTTTCCTTTAGTTTTTAGTTTATTTCTTAGGTTTAGTTTATAGTTAGATTAATCTTAGTTTTAAGTAATTAGTGACATAACCAACTTAGGAGTTATACCTCAATCTGATAACTATACGATTCCCTTAGGACGACTCGGCAACACCTTATACTACGTACCTTATACTTGGGGTGTTCCGATAATATAAATTTAAAACACGTTTTTAACGAACAAAACACCATCCACCTGGTGGTGCTTGGAGACACACGTTGGAAGACTTTGGCTTCTCAACTAGGCTCTCAACCAGCTCGGATTGGATTGACCTTTTGTTCTTGAGTTTTGCACCATAAAAAGGTTGGTAATCTAACCCCCTCGTAGGTTAGATCTATTATTTTATGTGCTTTGATTGTTTAGATCTAGATCTTTGTTTTTCCGCTACGTAATCGGGTTGATCCATGATCCATCCGACGATATTACATCCTACATAAATAATATTCACGACTTCATCTAATTAATAAGTATGCAATCTTGGATTTCATGTTGTACTAAGTTCTTGGATTATGATCATTCTCCTGTCGTGTAAGCTCTATGCAAGCAGTGGGTTTGGTTTCAGACCTTTGTGATTGTGGCTGTTGCTAGCTTTTCACCTTCATTTTTGCCAGGGCTATATTTTATAGGCTGTCATGAGTAATTTTGTTTCTGCCTCTGTTTCTTAATCAAGCAAATTGCTATATGACCTGTATCTTGGCAGGGAAAACCTAGATGCCCTGTGAGATGATTGATGCTGAAATTTCCTCTTCTTCTTGCATGCAACCAGGTTCTGCAACCATGGCTATGTCTAACACTTTTTGCTAGATTGAGCAATTGAGCTGAGCCTGTTTATCTCTAATGCAAGTGTTAAATTATCATTTAACTGTGATACCACTCAAACTTCATCCTCATTTAACTGAATTGGAGTAGCAGCATGATTAATTATAGTATACGGTCATGCTGTGATACCACTCTTCATGATCTCTCCCTTTTTTCTAGGCTGTGAAGACATTGTCAGAGCAAATGACACTGTTTGATTGATATCCAAAAGATTATTCATGACTTTTTGCATAAATAATGTTAAAATCCTTTTGGTTAAATTTCCCATTGGCAGAGAGGACAAGTGATGCATCCATACAAGGTGTTTATTAAATTTCCATAGGCAGTGTTGTTCGTGTCAGAGTCAAGTGAAAAACATGATCCGGAAGATAGTAAAAAGTGTGCTAAAGGATTTTGGGAGAAGAAGTTTTCTGCACTTCAATGTTGTCTATAGACATGGTAATGTGTATCATCCTATGAACTGCGATTAGGGCAAAATCTTATTTGCCTTTGAGTATGTATCATCTAAGTAGTTATAGTAATATCCTTTTGGTTGTTTATTATGATTATGTGCAGGCAGGATCATTTCTGTTTCCAATAGCAATAACATTATTCTATACACAACTTGGTGCAATGGGTTCTTCTCTCCAATCAAATGCTCATCTCGGAATCTCGATGTATTTGGGGTTAGTTCATCAACCACCTTTTCTCTTTCATTTCTAGATGATTCTTGACCTTTCCATTATATCACACAAGCCTAGGCATTATGAAATGTACGTAGCTATTATTCAATTGTATTATGGTTGGTTGTTTTTTTGCAAAAACCCTTCTGGGCCTAAATTTATATATATGTGGGTTTGCATCAGTGCCTGATGCTTTGTCGTCTTTGTTTATCAACGTTTTTCTGGTTATTATTGGCTGAAATTCGTTTGTATCATCACTATTCTTTTCCATTCATGGTATATAGTAACTATCGTATAAGTTGCCTAAATTATTTGGGGTTGATACATTTCGGCATTATGTAGGAAAGTAGAAATCTGAAGGCACCTGGATTTATCATTTTAAGCCTTTATGTATGTCATATAATCCATACATGGTGTGATCTAAGTGTGATTTTCTATTGGTAATGGCCTTTGGTGCACAACATTCAGTTTGCTGCCATAGCGGTGATGCGTTGGACATGAAAATGATTTCTAAGTTTGCTCATCTACAAATTGAAAGTTTCTTTCCGTTTTCTTATTTCAGTTATTTATTTTGTTGGTGGTTGTGTTATTTTTATTTTTTATTTTTTAGGTTCTTTGAGGCCATGTGAGTGGATGGACTATATACGGAGGTTCCTCGAAACCGCTACAATGTGGTGGTGGATGTGAAGGAGGCAAGATGCAGACCATAAGTGAGGATCTACCACTACCACCAACAACATCGACAATAGGGTACTTATTTCTAAACTGCTAAATTAATAGAGAACTCAAGTCAGTCATTTTGCGTCTGAATTGTTAGAATTATCTACATCTTTTTATCTAATGAGTTGGGGTGCGAGAATTGAGATGCATGTATGCTTTGATTGCTTTGACTAAAGTTCAGTATTTCCCTTTTTGAGCGTAGATTTTGAGATTAAAATACAATTGTTCACTTTTTCGGGTAATATATAGTGTATGTGTTTAAAGTATTTCACTCAGTTTCCATTGTCAATTTTCATAGGAAATTCTAATTAGAGAATGTGTAATCAATGTCCCTACTTTGATTATCCATTGAAACATCGTCTGCCAAAATATGCTATACAACCCTTCAAAAAAAAATGCTATACAATGATGTTTGAAGCCGCAACATGATTCTATGGTTAACGTTGTTCTTTTGTTTCATTAGAAGTGTATGCGTCATTGTCTATACTTACTTTGGTTAGACCTCTATGCTGAACTCTGATTTTGTTTCTGATATTGAAGGCCCTATGTTCACAGTTTGAATGGCGTGCAATCGGGGTTCAACAGAGGCGTAGGTGGGTCAACTCTGAAATCCACCCACCAGAGCCTTATATCATGTTGGTCAAGAGGCCCCTCAACTACCAGCAACAGCAGGAAAGTCGGGCCCAACAACATATGGTTACGAAATGTATCGCATTTTGTTTTACTTCTCCCGGTGTTTGACTCTATTTCTAGACCTCAATAGGTTATTCATTATCTTTATATGAAACCTACTATGTTTTTTATTTAAAAAAAAAATAATGGCATCGAAGCTGGCAGAGAAAGATTCATGGAGAATAAACCAAAAGAGGAGATAAGAAGATAAATGCGGCAGACACTCATCGTTCCAAGTATTTTCTCCATCGTTTTCAAGGTTTTATTTTCTCCATCGTTCTTAAACAGTGTGATTCAATCGTTTGTGTTGTAACTGAAAATTCTTTGGTGTTGAATATGGTAGTTCATACTTCATACCCTTAAATGGACATGATGAAGTTGACTGAATTTAGAACCTATAGTTATAATCTTTTTATGGTCATCCTGAAAAAAAGTTAATGAGAGGTAGAAGAAAATTGAATATAACATGGATGTCTGCCTCCATCTAAGGCTTCATTTATCCTTTGTTTTATCGTGGTGTGCGTCATGTTGCATGACGGAAACAGAACCCCTTATATATACATGTTCTCCAAGCTCATAGATTGCGATAACACATTGTTGGAGTATAAAATAGAACCATAAATTTCAAGAGTGCATGACACTTTTGAGGAATTAATTGTCTCAATATCCTAGGTGTTCTTTTTTTCCTTCTATGATTCTCCTTTGTATGTTTGATTTCTTATAATTTTTGCCCTAATGCCGGAATTTTACAAATTTCCAAATTTTGCTTTTCCATTCGGATGGTCAACTTAATGTGAGTAAAGACACCTTTTGTATTGTATCTTAATGTTTTCTTTGATTTGTTTGCTCATAATATATAATTACTACATTTTTTGTGTTATAAAATTGATGGAAATAACTTCAGATGCAAGAAATAGAAACAGATGCAATCAAACGTAAATAATCAAAGGAGATAACAGAAAACAAGAAGAACACAGATTTAACGTGGAAAACCCCCTCTCAAAGTGAAAGAGATAAAAAACCACGGGCAGAAAAGAGATATTTATTATTATGCACTGAGTTTCAGATTTCACACACACAGACAATGTGACAACAACTGTATTTATAGGTACAAATCCCTAAACCCTAGCCGCAAGGAATCTTTGTCTGATACGCCATAAATACCCCTACATGTGTCCTCTTTTTAATGACACTGTATAGCTGTCACATAACAGAATTAGCAGATGTGGGACCCTGCTGTATTCCAGTACTCAGCAACCTTTCACCCTACTGACAGAAGCCTCAGTAGACTCCACCCTACTGACGCACAGAATTGAATGCACTTCTCAGCTGTCCATCACACAGCTGAGTCTTCAGATTGGTTCCACCAAATGTAGAGTTTAAGTCACTTTACTGACATTTTGAATGTGTATGACAGATTACTCACCTGATTTGTTCTCCCTATTAATATTGCTTGAAAGTGTATAATAGAGCATGATGTCAACACATTTGAAAGCTTTTATGATGATCATGTTTGGGCAGTTCTGGGAGTTATGAAGTCAAGCAAGGGCTTATCCACTCTGTCAAGCTTTTGGCTCCATCCATTTTGGTTGAATGGAAGTTTTGTTTAGTTTTTTGGTGCTGAAGTGAAAGTTATTTTCTGCTACTTTCATCAGAACTCTTCCCATTTACATTTTTAATGCAGTGATTTCGTATGATTGGTTTGTTTAATGTAGGTTTTCATGTTGTTCATTTGGATATTTACCCCATCATATTATTTTCTGGGAAGCATGGAAGTTTTTAGGTAGACCGTTGACTGCTGATAGCTGGAGTGTGCACTTTATTAGTGTGTTCATTTTTTTTCCAAACACATCATTCCCGTGCATTATGCACGGGTTTCATACTAGTTTTTCTATATTACGCAATAATTATGAATGATTCTGATTTTAATCAATTAGTATTTTATACTATATTACGCAATAATTTTAAAAAAAATAACACTAATTCCCTCAAAATGCTATTTCCCAAGATCCATCTAGATTGAAAAAAATCCGGCTATTTAAAAAATAAGAGAAAAATTATATTTAAAAAAAATCTGCCTATCTATATTTAAAAAATTAACAAAAATATTCATATCATTATCTGACAAAGTGTGTCGTATATTTTATTCTATCCGCCTAAAACATTCGGCTAAAAATATGCAGCTATAAAACATTCCGATACAATCATAAAAAATTACAAAAAAAATATGAATATATGTGTCTCACTATTTAAAAAAATTAAAAAAAAATATCAATATCTACTTAAACATGTAATATTTTTTCCTTTTAATTTTTTTAGAAGAAGGTTGTTTTTTTTTCTAAAGTCTTATTCATGTACAAATAAAATTAAAATAGAAAGTCAAAAAATCTTACCTCACAGGAGCTAATATTCTGCACAAAGCAACCACAAATAAAAGAGGATGACACGAATCAAGTGGATGATTAAACTACAAATAAACAAAAGGACATTAAAATGCAAATGTATGACAATATATTACATTAGAATGTCATTGGATGAATCAAGTGAGATGAATAGGTGAATGAAATGTGATGGATGTGTGATTGAGCATTATAAGCAAATTAGGCATTTTTTTCCTTCCTTTTTTTGAGAAGAAGGTAGGTTTTTTTAAGTCTTATTCATGCACAAACAAAATTACAATAGAAAGTCGATAATTCTTACTTCGCACGGAGCTAAATTTCTGACGAATCAAGTGGATGAAGTAGCTACAAATAAAGAAAGAAGGACAAAAAAATGCAGAAGGATGAATCAAATGAGATGAATAATTGAATCGAATAAAGCAAAATAGGCGTTTTTCTTTTCTTTTTTAAGTCAATGGGACGAATCAAGTGCACGAATAAACTACAAAAAGGATATTAAAATGCAAATGGATGGATGAGATGAATAAGTGAATCGAATGTGATGAATATGATATGAAAAAAAAATTAGACAATATTTGAAAACTCTTCAAACTTATTGTAATGCTATCTATTAATTTTTTTTATTTAAGATTGATATTTGTTTCCGGCGTAAAAAATAGACAACACAAATGTCCAAAATTTATACTGATGCAAATAATTGTGGTCATATTTATACTTTTAGCATTACACGGGAGAACGTATATTTTATAAGAATTTTTTTTTGAAGGATGAAAAGAAGATTTTATTGGCATGTTTGTTACGCAGGAATGGAATTGCATGGAATAAAATAATAGGAACGAAATGATGTGTAACGGATTAAATTAATTCTATTACTGCGTTTGGAATATGCAAGATTGGAATGAAACAAATTATTTAAAAGATGATACATTGATTGATGAGTAGTAGAGAATTAACGTTGGTTAGAGTAGGATATGGTATGGTTAATAATGTAGTATATGGGCGAAGGGGTGGGGTAGCCCTACACCATACCCCATTGCACCTACCTTTCCCACCGCTACCATAGCCTTCCCACCACCTTATCCTACCCTACCCTATATCACCAAATCTTACACTCGACATCTTACCTACCTTACCCATTACCTATTCTACTCCACTATCACCCACCCCTACCCTAACCTATCCTACCTTACCCATCATACCACCTTCTCTACCCTACCCACCACCCCACCGTACCCTACCTACCACCCTACTATACCCTACCCACCACCCAACCCTACCCGACCCACCATTCCACCTTACCCTATCTTACCCACCACACCACCCTACCTTACGTTACTCACTACCCCCAACATATCCTACCCTACTCTACCATACCCTACCTTACTAACCTTACCTTACCCACCACCCTACCATACCCTAACCACCACCCCCCATACCATACCTTACCCACCACCCCACATTATTCAAATACGCTTCCTACCTACCTTAGCATCAAATGAGGGCTAATTCGTAGGGGATGACATAATCTAATAATCTCTCGTATTAATTGGCATATTTGAATTTAGTTATTTTCTGAAATGTAATTTAATTTCTGAATATTTTGTATCAATGGAGGACTCATTTGTACGTAATGATTTTTTTCTTAACATATTTAAATTTATTTATGTTCCATATAATTAATTTAAAATAGTTTTAGAAGATTATTTTCTTTTGGAATATTTGAAATTGATTTTTTTTAAATGTAATTTAATGTAAGAATATTTCATTGAATGACATATTTATTTAATCTAAAAACATTTCGCATTACACCGCAAACATTTGTATTAAGTTATTCTTGAAATTTTAATTGATTGTATGAATATTTATCATTAAATGGAGTGACTATTTTGCAGGGAATGACTTTGATGTAAGAATATTTCGAATTAATTAGCTAATTTGAGTATATTTATTTTTTAAATAATTTAATGTAAAAATATTTGACATTAAATGAGGTGGCTAATTTGCAGGAGATGACCTAATCTACTAATATCTCGTATTAAATGGCTTCTTTGATACTCCCTCCGTTTTTTTAACTATCTTATTTGGAGAAAAAATAATTGATCATGTTCATCCAAAAAATTACTAATCTTAAGCTAAAAAGTGACCAGATTCATCTAAAAAATGACAGTTATTTTTTCTTTAAATGTTCCAGTTAAAAAGAGGAGGGAGTATTAGTTTTTATTTCAAAATGTAACATAATAGGGTATCTAATTTGTATGGAAGACATTAATGTAATAATATTTCATATTAATTGGTAAATTTGAATATAATTATTTAAAAACGTAATGAACGAAGTTGCAAATTTTCTAATCTAAGAGGAGGAAGAGATTAGTAAGGCACTTTTCTTAAAATATCGTTTGAGAGACCAACAGATACATAAGCCTCAAGGAATATTAACACTAAATCATTATAAATAAATAAATAAAAAACAGATAATAAATACTCTACTTTTCTTACTACACAAAATTGAAAATACTGCTTTTGGAGCATGCTTTCAGAATTTTTTTGTCTTTGGATTGAGCTCATGTTATTCAATCAATATACATTGTGTAAACATATTTTTATTTAATTATAGGAAATCAACAACTTCCTGATAACTTGATAACCGGCTTGATATATAACTAACCATAAAGGTAATGGTATACGATATGTTCCACACATTATTCTCACTGAATGTCATACGATGATACTGCAACCCAATCCCACATTCAATCTGAAAAAACGTCGATTCGCTTTTATTTAGGAGAGTAGAAAACAATGGTATTCAAGCCTAAAAAATGAAAATTAAATATTAAATATCATTCTAATATAATGCTGCTTATGTGCATAGCAATTAGTCATTTTCCACACAATCATAAAATTTCCCCATTTGCCGAATCCAAAAAGCCACACAAAGACACTAAAATGTTAAAGCAGGAAAAAATAAGAATGAAATTGAACGAAAGATATATTTAAATGATGTATATTTTTCTCGAATTAATGATGTACAGAAACTCTAACAAATTGAAAAAGATTAGTGAGAAAATATTGACATATTTTGCATAAACTCTAATCTTACGATTAATAGCTGCGAAGGAATGAGAAAAAGAAAAAAAAAAAAGATCAATATCCATCAGATCTCATAATCAGCAAGTTAAGAAGATTAATCATTGATCTCGGAGTCATCAAGTTAAAGCTGATCAACAGCTTATAAAATTGAGAGAAATAAATCCTAACCCCTCATTTACAAAAACAAAAAACAAAATAAAATTGAGGGTGGGGCTGCTAATAAAAAACAAAATAAAAAAATAGTCATCACAATATAAATTTTATCACTGACCCAACAAATGCCAAAATATATGGTCAGGTTCGACCTTGCTCGGTGCTAATCTTGTATACATGTTTTATATGGCGCCTGTCTAAAAACGAAAAAGGAAAATATATGAAATCAAAATAAAACATGTAGAAAAAATATTGAACCGGTAATATGTTTGTAACTCATTATCACGTACTGTTTAAGGCTATGACATACAACTCCTCAAACACAATATGTTAGCACTTTTTTAGGATGGAAGGCGATAATGACATTAATTTTTTTAAGCACGTAATTAATGACAATTTAAAATTGTTTTTTTCCTCAAAAAAAATTTTTAAGCACGTTTTTTTCAAGATGGAAGGTGATAATGGCGAGTAATTTGCGGGAGGGAGTTATATATTATATATAGATATATATATATATATAGAGAGAACACTAACTTTTAACTATGTAAACTAGTGATTACTGTTATTTTAATTATATTTTATAATTAGCTGGGGTCCTTAATTAATAAAGAAAGGAGTAACACTCCTTCCAAATTAGGCTCCTTATATTGCTTTTGGAGCCGCTGGGGAGTCTTCTTCCTTTATCAATTGAATACGTAGGTGCTGGAATTCCAATTTTTTTCAGTTTTTCATTCATTTTATATTTTTATTTATTGTGACGTACTGTTAGTTTATTTTCAAAAAAAAAGAGTAATTAAAACTTTGTTAGATATCTCTAAAACTTTTTTTTTGTCGCTGACTATTTTAAGAATTTGTTTTTTTTTGTTTTGTTTTGGGAAGTAAGTATTTGTTTATTCTATGGTTTAGTATATTTTATTGGTATGATTGTTTCGTAAAATTGAATAGTTCAATTCAGAGTTATACAATGAGGTATGTCATTATTACACAGCTCGCAACCAAATGATGGTTATGACATGTAGTAGTAGGTAAGGATACACATTATTGCATAAAAATATATAAAGTAAAAGTTGCCGGCTTAGAAGAATTATTATTTTGCATGTTTTCCTATTGTTTTACAAAGGAAAAAAAGGGAAAATATCAGCAACTGGTGCATATTTTCAGATATTGCGAGAAAAATAATTAATTTTGTAACTATATATATATACATTCAAAATCTGTATTTGAATTCCCACAACTCCCTAAACGTATAGAATCAAATTCCTTTTCTAGAAGGCCAAGATTGTCCATGCATGATTGTTTAGAGTTTGTTTCACACGTACTTGACCAGGATATGGACAAGTCAGCATGGTTCCTAATGGTTCTCTTTTCCTCCATTATGTTCGTACATTGCCACGACGACGAGAGCAACACAGCCACAAACTTTAGTAGGAGGAAAGGTAAACAATTTTTAGAAATTATGATCATTAAATGGTGGAAGTAGTAAATTGATTAATTAAATCCTACATCATGTTATATAGTATACATACATGTCAAATATGATTTATTATCCAAATGATCTATTGAAGGGCATTTGTTCTTGTCTTACAATCATATATATATTTTTAATTACTTGTAGAGAAAGCAATTAGCAGTTCGATTTCGACAGTACTACTGAAGACCACTTCAAGAAAAATTAAGTATGGGTTCAGTATAGATCCCTGCTCTAAAATCGTCTTGTGATCTTCAATCAGTCTTTGATACCTGCCTAGAAGGTTTTCGTGGTGTATACAGATGTTCATTACAGCCTGTGGATTCTGTTTGGCGCGATTTACATACCATCAAGAAAACTAAAGTTGTTGTTTACGGTGTATACGGGGACACGAGACACGGGGATGTTTTTAAAAAATATAGGACACGGACACGGGGTCAAAATGTAAATATTAAAAATATAAGGACCAAAATGTAAATAAAAAAATATGGAGTAAAATGTAAAAAAATACAAAATTAAATCAACTATCAAACGTCCCATTCCCAGGATAGTTTCCATAATAACAAAGTTATATAAATATGGCTACGATTTTACATACCATCAAGAAAACTAAAGTTGTTGGAAGCTCGAAACCTTGTGGATGAAGATTATTGCAATGTGTTCACTTGTGATCCTACAATAGAAAATGATTGCCCAGCTGGGTGTAACTATTGTACTGCTGTCAAATGTGCTAAATTAGTGTATTAGCTAATACTGTAATGCAGTCAAAATGTCAAATGTGCTATAATTTGGATGGAGAATGAAAAATATGCTACTAATTATACATGCAGTAGAATTTAATATGCGTAAAAAGTCGAATTTTGAGTTAAAAAAAATTGTTCTTCTAAGTTAATTTGGTCTTAAATTTGTATCGTAATGATCTTTAACATTACTTAAGCGACAACCATAGTCTACTGTACGTTAATCTAGTCACTACATAATTTATCACAATTGATTATGATGGTTAATATCAATCAATTAATAAGTCATACACAATAACTAATTATGATACAATTATAATGATAAATGTATGGTTCAATGTGTAAAAACCAAATACTTCAAATAAAATTAGATACATAATATTAAACTATCTTCACAAATTAGGGGCCCTTAAAAGTTACATTTTGGGGAGGTCCAAGGTCATGGCCTTACCGACGTATCCCAAGGGACGGTCCTGGTGGTAGGTTCAGATGGATCGATCTCATGATTGATTTGGTTTGGATGGAGGAAGGGGTGAGGGTGGTTTCCTGCTCATCTGATGGAGGATGGTCAAGAGTGACCACGTACAGTTCTAGGATTGGCGGTAGGTTCCAGTTGATTGATGAGCGTATATATCTATGGTTTATTATGTGTTTAATTTATACCCTTTATGTCGGTAGATGCTCTGTTCCGATGTTGGTTTAGATGTTTTCCATGACTTACGTAATCGACGGAAGATTGATAAAAGATTTCAAGAATCTAGAATTTTATTTTTGAAAGATCGGATAAAAGAGAATTCAAGAATCTAGAATTTAAGTTTTTGCACTAGTTGGAATCCACGCCAACTAAAGAGTTGTAAGAGAAGAAACGATTCATCAAAATAATGAGTCACCAATATCGAAGGCACTCGCTAAGAGGGTTCGCGGCATAGCGCCTAAAAGAAGCCATTTTTTCTCTCCTATTCACGAACTTGTACGATGCCACATTGCCATGCCAACTAAATAGTAAAATTCTAAGCTTAAACTAGGTTGGAGTTATGAAGCTTAAATCCATACACTTCGGGGGGTGGATAGGAATGGAAACTGGGATCAAGGGAAAAATAAATGAATCAATTGGGGGTCCATATCATCTGAAAACTTTTCCTGTTCCATTAGCATAGCTAAATTTGAATAGGATGACTCGGTGTCAGGTTACAAAATCCAACATCAGAGTATAATTGCAGAAATTAAAACAACTCGGGATTTAGTACAAGTCTAGGGGTAGAATAGGAAAAAAACCAAATGTCGAAATCACAACAACATTTATAGTTTGAGAGTACAACGATAATCCACAAATCCAAAAGGTTACACACACTTATCCACATAAAGTTATACAACTAAGGAACAAGATGGTTGTTACAATACATAGTCGAGTTTAGATAAAAGTAGCATAAAAAAAAGATCAGTCCGATCATCACGTGATCACTCCTCGAAGTACTCGAAAACCTCCTCAAAACCTGCATCACCTTCTCGGGGTAGGAACATACAAATAGGGGTAAGTACAAACGTACTTAGTAGGAAGCAGAAGCATTGAATCCAACAACAACAACATATATATTCAATGGAATCATAGCACGAAAGATCAATAGCGAGTATGTAACAACCGAGTCACATATGTTCAACATCTCACTTCCCTCTACTAGCCCGGCTAGTAAATCTCAACAAGGCAAGGTTATGTGTTGCATAAAAGTCCAAGGGCACTTTGCATGGTGAGAATGCACCACGACATATTCAACCCCTCATATGGCATGATCCCGGATCAAGTGGAGTCTGACTCCCGGTTGCAAAAAGGAAATGTGCCTCACCAAGGGCTAGTATGCTTTATCTTTTAGACTCTCAAATACGTATTTAAGCGTTTAAACTAATCACCTAAGTTCATTGCACATAAAAAGGCTTCTATGGACTACTAGACCTTAGACAACTCTATGTTACGCTACCTAGCACGTGTCATAGAAATACGGGATTCTAATCCAATATCCACGAGGCTAAGGTATAAGGTTTCCAATGATCCCGAGTTTCTCCTCGCAGAGGGTCTCCACAAGGTGCTGAGCCAAATCCACTAGAAACCGAACCCATAACTTCGCCATACAACAAGTACGGTGTTGCCATTCCGGAACAACACCTCGTAAGGCCAAACACTTTGTGTTCCAATGCTCCTGTAAGTAACGGTGCATATCCAAAGCCACTAGAACACTCACATTTAACTTTACAACACTCCACAAAAGGTATTTACACTAAAGCATGCTCAAAAGGAGTCAAAAACATGATTTTGGACATTCTGGACCATAGGCCTACGCCTATAAATCCATAGGCGTGAGACTATGGGTACTGGGAGCTCCCTGAACTCTCTGTATCTATAGGCCATCGCCTGTCTTCACCATAGGCCGCGGCCTATGGCCCTGTTCAGCCAAGAAAACTACAGCTTTTCTAAGGGCATTTCTAAGGGAATCTCACACATGCCTCACTCAAAACACATCCAAAACCTTCCTAAAATATGTCTAAACATAATATATATGTTCTAAAACATGAATTAAAGATTACAACAAGATTTAAGGCTCCAATGCAAGGCAAAACATCCTACACATGCAAAGACTCTAAATTCTTCTACCAAGTCCTAGAACATGATTTCCAAGGTTTAAAACATGGTGTAAAGTCTATAATCAAGATATAAGGTCTATGATACATATTTCAACATCTATAACAAGAATTAACACAAGATGGATTCAACGGGAACATTCTCCTACCTCAAAGCACTTCAAGTTAAAGCTCCAAAATCTTCAAGCCAAACTTGAATTCAAGCTCTTAGTTTGAAAAAAAACCAAGAGCTCTAAGCCTCTTCTTCAATGTCTACAACATGATAATATTCTAGAGAATTACTATAACATCTAAATACTTAAATAACCAAGAGCACCAAAAGCTTAGGAATTGGATGGATGAGTTTCTTAAACAAACCCAAAACGAGAGTTTCTTGAACCAAGATGTTGTCTTCCTCTTGTTGCTCTTCTTGAGGTGAGCAATCTACAATCCAAAGGAGAAGATAATGAAATCCTTAATGAGAACCTTCTTACAACTCTTCTCCCAATTTCTCTCTTAATTCTCTTTTCAAAGTTTTGCCAAGAAGATGATGAAATGGTGTATCATTATGCAAGAGGTGGTGAGATGGTGTTTGATGAATTTTTTTGTAAGAGTTCTTGTGGATGAAATGTGTAGAGAAAGTGAAATGTTAGCAAGAGGTGGAGTGTTTGTGCTAGTGGAGTGTGTAGAGATTTTCTCTTAGGTGGAGGTGGAGTGTTTGATGGAAGGGGTGAGGTGTGATGATTTGATAATATGGTGCATGGTGGAAGTTTATGGGGTGTGGTGAGGTGGAAGCTATAGATGTAGGTTTGATGGGTGGGGGTGTGAGGTGTTACAAGAGGTGGCAAGTATGAGGTGTAAGGATGATGATAATGAAACTTGATGTGTGTTAAAGATAAAACAATGTGTTATATTAATTAATTCAATTGTGATATAATCTTGTAATATAACACTTAAAAATAACTTATTTATTTGGGAAAAATACGATACTCGATAAATACCCAAAAAATGACATAAATGCCCTTTCGTGAATTTACGGGGTATCACAATGACACTAACTATTTCGATCGACCATCTTTAACGGTATAAATAATCTGGTAAAAGGGTCAGCGAGTTTTATTTTCGACTCAAGTAAAAGTGTGTTCTTTTTCTTATCGGTTAATTATTTTCAATACAGTACTTATATAGCTTCACAATTGTTATTTCTATGAGTTCTTTTATTCTATTTATATATGTAACTAAAGAACGCATATTAATAATGATAAGTCATCTAGTTAAATGCATACATTTGAGTTTTATCTTGTGTAAAATACATCTTCTATTTTGTCAAGTTATTACTTTTACAAAATTCTTTATTGGTATAATTTTGTCATTTTTCCTTTAAATAAAATCGTTAGTTTCTTTCTATATCATAAAAGATCGCTATTTCAAAATCATTTCATTATTATTATTTTGTTATTTAACATGACATTGGGTGCATGTGTTGCAAGTAGTAGTTTCCATTGACCGCATAAAAATAATATTTATCTATATACTTTTGTGAACTTACATAGGTAACGTATTTGCTTGAAAGAAACGTTTTGTTATGTATCGTGGTTTTAATATGCCTATCATAAGGCTTTATTTTGATATGCATCGATCACCCCAATGGCCATGAAAGATAAAAATATTCAAGTCTTGTTCCTGTTTGCTTGATTGCATTGCGTGTGCAGTGCAAGACTCTAAGTGAGTTGAGTTGAGATTTTTGCACCGCATCACGGTTAGTCACCGGTCTCGGGGCCTCTTGACCTTGGCTCGTCGACAGTCCTAGACTGATGGTACAAAAGATCCCCCGATGTTCCATGTGCATGGCCGGGAAAGCAAGAGCCGACGGCTATGTCATGGTTCGAAGGGCAGTGGGGTTGGCTAGAGCTTTGGGAGGTTCACTGGGCAAAAGTCTGAATCCTTTCCCTGACAATCGGCCGGAGTTGTTAGGCAAGAGCTTGCTTGCTTGCTTGTGAAGTGCGGTAGTGGAACACGCTGGAGTTGGGTTGGTAATGCCTTATCAATTAAGCCAAGTCGATGTCAAGCAATTAGTAGACTTAAATTCATGAAATTATTTAACTTTTAAATTTTGAAAATATCATATTTTTGGTCATGTACCTACTATTATACGCAGGGTAAGGAATAAAGGTCTTCCGTTGTAACTTTAACGGTTTTATACAACTATTTTCATATATAAAAGTTCACGACACGCACTAGAACTCACTGGCTATTTTTTTTAGCTCACACGTTTGTGAAATTTCTTTCTTAGGTATGGAAGAAAGACACAAGAGTGGTGAGGTAAGTGGGGTAACCTTGGAGGCTGTTCTGGGAGAGGGAGTTGATGAAGAGTTCAGTGTTGACATGGCAGCTTAGTTTTCAAGTTTTGGTTTTAGCTTGCTTTAAATTTTGGAATGGTTAGATGTAATAAAGAGTAAACGATGTTCTTTTCTTCTGGATTTGTTGACGTTTGAATAAAGTACTAGTTCCCTCAGTGTTTTCTTTTGGTGTTTTAATGCTTGGTGACGATGCTGGATCTCGTCTATGAATAAATCCGGGCCGATTACCTTTGTGATAATGACCTTAAGCCCTATGAACCCTAAACTTTCTTTTATGGGGATGTGTTTTTGATGTATTTTAGACTGAGCTCGTGAGTTATTTCTCCTGAGTTGCCTACGTATCCAATAGCTTAATTGGAATCAATTCTTTCGTAGTTCCTTAGGGTTGTTTATATAGGAGATGTCTCATCCCTTCCTTGTCCTGCAAGGAATCACATTTATTATTAATAATATTTCCCTAAGGATATACACGTATAAATCCCTATGATTTAGGGATTATTATGGACATATTTAATGTCGAGATCACAGTCTTTATGACTAAGGATTCTGTCCTCATTTATCTCTAGTTTCCCATCGTGTGGAATAACAGCCGGGGTTGCTCTGAGCGTCCTGCGCTGAGCCCCCAAGGCCACTATGGCCGAATTGGGCAGCTCATCTTCATCAAGCCATAGCCGACCTGCGGTGGCTGGAGGAGGAGCGTATGCCAATCTCCCACTTGGGGTTAGGGACCTACCCTGGTATGTCTTGGCCCTTAATACCCTTCATTTAGGGGTTAGTCATTTATTACCTACCCTCAAAGGATGACACGTGGCGTAGTTCGGGTCGGCTATCATCATAAGCCCCCCAGATCTGATCTTGCTTTTAGTTGGTCAAATCTGCATTATTTGGCGGTTTGGCCGACTTATCCGACCTCGTGTTTTGAATTCATTAGTTGCCAGTTGGCAGCCTATTAAGTAGGTCATAATTGCTTCTTTGGGAATCGAGGCGTTTTTCCCTCTTTCCCATAACTGACGTCGTCTACACGTCCTGGAGGGGTTATAACCCCTATCTTTTCAGATTAACCTTTTCCACTTCTTCTTTTTGACTATTAAAACGGAGATTCAGGCATTTCTTCAAGAGTCCTCAGCGGTATACAAGTAAGCATTTTTCTTCTCTGGTTTCTGAGCTTCTTCTTCTTCTCCCAGTTAATGAGGGATATGACTGCATCTAGTACTTCACTTGAAAAGGAATTTGAGTCCCAATCCGATTCTGAGTAAGTAGTTTCTCAATTTAGAGCTCAAATAGATACCCCTGCCTTTAACCTTGTTTTGGATCGTGGTGAAATTGAGCAGTTCGCTGTGGATCCACAGCCTGCCAATCCATCTAGGCCCCATTCCTCTTTCAGATTTACTTAATTGAATTAGAGTATTAGAGCCCATATGATGGCTAGGTCAGCGGTAGGCTGTTTTGGGGTTAATTCCAAACTTACACATGATGATATCCTGCAGAACTGTAACCGGTATAGTATCGATATGGACCTACTCTCCCCGTCTACATGGGGGTGTAACCAGTATAGTTTTTGGAATTACCACCAACTTCCGGCTGACGTATGCCCCACTAAGGTTAATGAGCGATTACTGAACGACATCGCCGGATCGGACATCCATCTGGACTTCGAAGAGTGGCCCCCTGAACTAATCGAGGCGGCTCATCTGGCCGACTCTGGGCCTGAGCCTTATCTGAGGTTTACTCAAGAGGAGTATGACAACCGTAGAAATTCATTCTTGCTTTCATAACCTTAAGTCTTTTTTGTGTATTGTTTACTGCTTTTGAGATTTTCTCTGTTTGAATATACCGTTGTTCTTCTTTATCTTTTCAGTGGCCGACTTTGCAACAATTTTTGATAAAGCATTCGAGGAGGAGGCTGTGCCTGAGCAAAATGCATAAGTTGTAAACCCAGATGCTCCTGGGGCTGGTGGCGAGTTGGAGCCTGAGCCGGTCAATCCGGACACCAACATTGGGGATCCTCGTACTGAGGAGGGACTGGAACAGGATGAACTGGCTGCTCCCACGCAGCGCACCGACCAGTAGGACGATAGTAACACATCATAAACTATTAAGACAAATGGTTTCCGTATTTAGATAAATGATTCTTCAGCATCTATTAATTAGTGCATATATCCTAGAGATACGATCTGAAGACTAGCTAAGGGTGATTCCTATCTCCCAGTCTAAGAACACTATCTCAAAGGAAAAATGACTAAGTAAACTTTCAATTGGGAAAGGGTAATGGAGCTAAAGAAGTATCATATCTTGTTCATATTGACCTTCAGGGCCTTATGAATGATACAAGCTAGTGGGAGCTTTTGAGTAATAGATATTTTGTCTAATGACTACTCGAAACGCCGATTAGTTTGTGTAAATATTTGGAGGAATCTTTGATATTACCAGAGAAACGAGTATTCCATGCTCAGATATAGGCTATAGCATAGTTTCGGCACTGATGCTCAGCCTGCCTCCGAGTGAAACGATTTCACTGAAAGGACAGACCATGTATTGCCTTGTATAGTCATTGATATGTTACGATACACTGCTTAACTCAATTAAGATATTGATTGCAAAATAACGGTTTACAATATTATGTAATACCGAGAAGTCTACCTAGAAGATGCTTATGAATTTGTGGATAAAGAGTGAAGTGCATTTACTCCACTTCCGCAAATAGAGGCATTTAGCACTAGTGCTTGAAGGTAGGACTAGAGATTTTACATACACGTTCAGATGGTGACTGTTCGTGAAATATCTTAATGCAATGAGTAATGGTTGGTTATAAGATTCTTAAGATCGGATCGTGACGGTTACACTGTTACACCATTTCTAAAAGAATGTTTAAATAACAACCTTAGACCTTGAAGTACAGTTACTCAAGGAGTTACTATCTGATTTAATCAGACCACATCCAACATTGGTTGTTAGGGATAACATTGATAAATACTACTGAACCAGATCAGAATGTCAATCCACCCAAATGCAGTGGGAGTATGGTTTAACCATTGACCCGCTGTGATTATGCAGACTTTACAGTCTGCAGGGGGTGATTGGTAACCTTTGGTCTTTTGGAAGGACTGTATAGGATTCTGATAAAATTAGGTCAGTTTAAAGCCTTAAACCAGTAAATGGAGTTTTGGTACTCCAGTTCTGTTCATACTCTTGTAGAACCACCTGAGTGTCTCAGGCCCAGTGGGAGTAATTGGATCTATATGAAAAAGAGTCGAATGAATGGGAAAGTTTAACTTTCTAAGCAAAGCCAAGTGGTCTTGGGGGTAATTCCCTGAGAAGTAGATAGTTCAATAAGGGTGATGCCCTGAACTCTCTCACCATTCAGCCTTGCTTGACTCTATAAAAAGCAGAAAGATTATTAGGGGTGATGCCCTGAAACTTTTTTGCCCAACAATGGAGCTTAGATTCATTCGGAACAGAAGGGTTTTAGCTTAAATCCAATGGCAGATTGACTGCCTATGCTTATATCCATTGGTGGATTAAAGAAAACCTCTAGGTCATTAAAAGTCACATGTTTGAAATGTATGGGCTTGACCAGAATATTGATGAGTCTTTTCTAGACCAGAGAATCAATATTGGTAAAGTAGTAGACGTTAGTGTTTATAAAGATTACACTGCAACGGCTTGGAACAACTTGAGTGTGTTATCTGAAGTCAAGAACTGACGAGCCAAAGCTTCTCTGAATCAGAGAAGTGGACTATATTCTTAGAATCGATTCGGTCGAATCCATGAAAACAAGTTGTTGGCCGTATCCCATCCATCTTATTGGTTAAGATGATATAATGCATTTTCGAATGCTAGATTCAACGAGAGGTTTCCTACCCAACCCTTCACGGAATAATTCTCTCAATCTTCGGATATAGAGAAAATGGGATAGTTTCTCTTTTGGATAGAGAAGTCAGAATATAAAGTCATATGAAAGTCGAATCATGGATTCGAACATTGAGTAGCAGTATAGTGCATCCTCGAGTATCTTTAGAGAATGAGGAATCTTATGCTTGTGTATTCGGGTGCAAACCTGAGTGTTGTTGACTATATTGATTCTGATTATTAGTCGGATTAAGGATGATCGTGAATCGATCTCAGGCTCAGTGTTTACTCATTGTGATGGAGCTACAGTCTGGAGCAATCCAGCACTGCCAATTTGACTCTGTTAGTCAAATACATAGCAGCTTTCGAGCAGCTAAAGAGGTAGTGTGGCTTGAGAAGTTCTTTTTTGGATCGGGAAGTGATTCCAGGTCTCGATGAGCTGATACCATTTTACTGTGAAAACAGTTGAGAGGTAGCTCATGCAAAGTATCTTCGCAATCATAAGAGGTCAGAAGCATATTGAAAGTAAGTACCACCTGGTCAGACAGATCGTGCAGAGAGGCGACGTTACGGTCCTAAAGATCGCCTCAAAACCGACAACCTAGCTGATCAGTTTACCAAGTCGAGTGGTATCTAATGTCACTGATAAGCGCTTGGTAGGTATGAAATTGAGAGATATGTCTCATATGCTTTAGATCAAGTGGGAGAATGTCATGGATAGAAAGAATAAGGGTGTGGTGCTCTAAAAACAATTGTTGCTTATCTTTACGGGCAAGTGGGAGATTGCTAGATGTAGAGTGCCCGAAAAGCAATTGTTGCTTGTCCTTACGGGCAAGTGGGAGATTATTGGAAGTAGCACCCGAAAGACAATTTATATAATTTTTATAATTAATAAATGACAGATTTATTCTCATCTTATTATTTGTTTCGTGCTTATATTTAATACACTACTGAAAACCCTAAGTGGTATCATATGTAGCCATATAACTTAGTGTGTGACGCACGCGAGGATTAAGTTTATGGTGATACACTTGAAATGTTAGTCCGTGGTGAAGTTAATCAAAGTATATGGTCTATTGATTAAACCACCATTAATGCGCCCAGAACACTTTATGGTGTGACCGTCTTATCCGGACCGTCGACATTGGTTGTCTAAGTAGGGCATTTATATATGTTGAGAGTCATATAGGACTGGACCGATTTAATCTGAGTTTCTCATATAATTCCGTGATTGAGAAATCTTATTAAATCACAAGGTGATCATATACGGATTAACCTTAATCCTGAAGTGATTGCATACTCCTACTTGTTTCAGGATAGGGTTTGATGTGTTCGTTAAGGATCGCTAAGAGGCGCGGTCCGAATCACTTTAACGTTGGCACTGTTCTGGAATGAGTGAGAAATGTTTGTCTCACAGATATGGAATTCATTCCTTCCTGCGGGAAGTAGAAAGACAATCCCCTTATTTGTTAATCCTAGAAACTGATCGATCCACGGAGTTCGTATTGGTTATGAACTAATTGATCACTAGTGGGTAATGGTAAATAAGGATAAGATGTATTGAAGAAGGTTTACGAAAATAATCCCGCTTCATTACAGATAGTCTATGGAGGGTTAGTTTATATGTAATGATTATATCAATGGATACTTATCAACTCGACTCGACGTTTTGAGAATAAGTTATATCTATAATCGATAGAGTTCAGTTTTGGATTTATGGTGGCGTAATTTCAGAATTAATGAGTTGAGTAGAAATATTCTGTTCGATGAATATTTTATTCAATTTATTGTAGCTACTGGTTATAGGTCCATGGTCCCCGGGTTGTCTCCTAACACGCGAGTGTTTTCTCGTTTTATGGAACCTCGAGAATAAATTAAATAGTTGGTCTATTTAATGAATATGCAATATTATTTATTTGGTAAATAATATGTAAAATAGACATTTTCTATTAAATTTAATGATGTAATTGGCGCCACATTTGAGGATAAATTAGGAGAAGAAATTTTCCTAGATTATCTCATATGTGTAATTAAATAATTATCTATTTGTTGGACAATTAATGGAAAAATAATAGATTGATTTTTTGGGAATTATCTCTTATCTTTTGGCAAATATCTTTTCCTTATGGGAATAGGTAATTGTGGTGTGAAAAAAATAACTCTCTTGACTAGTTATTTTCCTATATAAAGAGAGTTCCTCCTAACACAATACACACACATAATTGCGCCGCTTATCAAATAAAAGGAGGGAAAAATTAGTTTCTCGTTCTAGTCATTAAGAAAAGAAAAACCTAGGGTTTTTCTTGGGCATATTCGAGGAGGTTCTACGGCGAGGATCGACGTCCACCAGTCGTCGCTAGGAGATACAATCCGGAAGATCACGGCTTCTCCCTTGGTCGATTGTCTATTTCTTCCTTTCTGTTGAGGTAAATCTTCAACCTTCTCATAGTTAGATTAATTACTTATGTAGATCATATCGTGGTATAATCGCATGCAAATTTATTCGTAGCTTCCGCTGTGCATGATCGAGTGTCTCGATCGGTGCTGTGAATCAGATCTGACGATCCAATTATGGATTGGATCCGGATTTGGGTTTTCGTATATCCAACAGATGTACGTTTCCATGTTCGGTGTGAGCACTAGATTCCACGAACTCCGCCTTTTTGTGGGCATCTTGACGGGGATCTGTTTTTGAAACCTCTGGTGGGTCCCTTCCTTTGAGGGTTTCGTCCAGTATGGCCTTAATGGTGATATTGTCTAAATTCTTCAAGGCTTCGACCAACGCTTGGTTGGCTGGGTCTTGAAGGGCCGGATTAGGCTGATGAATTTGGCCTTCAGTGACGTTTGCCCCTTTCTGAGTGGTTGTAGCCTGGACGTCTCCCTGGCTTGTTGCAGCCGTTCCAGCCTGTTGTGTCGGATCTGCAAGATCCATCGTTTTCTTGCCAGTGTTCTTGGCCATTGTTGATTACTAGGATTCTAGGATTTCTATATCAATTTATCAGAAAGAAACCCTCCTTCTAGCGCCAATTGACGTTGCTGGATCTCGTCTATGAATAAATCCGGGCCGATTACCTTTGTGATAATGACCTTAAGCCCTACGAACCCTAAATCATCTTTTATGAGGATGTGTTTTTGATGTATTTTAGACTGAGCTTGTGAGTTATTTCTTCCAAGTTTCCTACGTATCCAATAGCTTAATTGGAATCAAGTCTTTCGTAGTTCCTTAGGGTTGTTTATATAGGAGATGTCTCATCCCTCTTTCTTTTCCTGCAAGGAATCACATTTATTATTACTAGAACCAGACACTTCTTACGGGAAGGCCCTTTCAGATATTCACTCCTACTCTTAGGGTATGTGATTCCCAGACGACCTAACATGTATACTCCGCATTCTTCGGTATCATATCCAATCACTACTACATGATTGCCCTATGGTTAGGGGAAACCTCAATAGTGTCAAAGCATGACAATCCACACCGTGATGCCATGTAGACTCCGATCCTAAGGATAATTACACAACCGTCACATAATGTGACACTTAACAGTGTAAGTGGGTCAGTCTAACGTACACATTCTCTAATACACGTCCACGTACAGTCCAAGTGTCTATACACTTCAATAGACGAGATCTATCCCTGCCTTTAAAGACATAAGACATCTAATACGTGCTAGTCTGTACGTACTATCAATGCCTTGTTTAATAGTACATCAGCCTAGAGACATTTAAGTATCAAACTTATTAAAGTGATTAGAGATCTCATCAACCATAATCGCCTATCATGGTTTCTCTATCACATTTTAATACTAAGGACGCTATCATATAACAATTCATAATTGGTTCTTTAAAAAGAACAAATATACGACAACAGAAAAGCCATTTATTATATATGTATAATCATAAAGAAATAGTAGAAATGATCCGACCCGGTCGGATCCGGTCCAACCCGATTGGGTTTAGGACACTATTTCAACAATCTCCCACTTGGCCTAAAACCAATCACTCGTACACACAAGACCAAGTTGAAACACAAGAATCTCATGCAATACTCGCAATCCGCCCTAGCCATGAACGGATCACTATCCATGGGGACTCAGACTATCTTCATATCATGCTCCAAATGACCAAGTCAAAAAGAACGGCCTCAACACACATGAATCTCTGATGAGACCCTGGTCCCTGCTCCAAGCAATGAATCCACAACTATATCAGCTATATAGTAAATGTGGAACAACCAAGAAAGGTTCAGGAATGAACCTTCTAGATCCATGTACTGCTTCCGTTGTGTCTCTAAGGCGTGTACTGTGTTTTGACATAGTTGTAGAATTTACAGTGATCTTCAGCTAAGAACATTCCCGGCCCACTGCTTCATTTAATCAAAATGACTGCAAACTTAGACTGAAGCTCCCACTCGCCTTCATAAGACTCTGGGTTCATATCTGTATATCTATGTTTATCCAATTCCAAGTTTCGATAAACTAGGAAACCATCCTTAACTTGTTTAAGGATATTCTCGACATTCACCAGATTTACTTTCATTCTTGCTCATGACTCTTCATGGACTATGAACATATGGCATCATTTTTCACCTTATCTTTAGGACTAACGTCCTAACATAGATAGATCTTGAGAACACCTGCTAGCAGTATCTCCTGTCGCGATCTACGCTAAATTCTTTTAGCATCACATCTATATAGGTAAACTATAATCTAACAGCTGTTAAATCTATCACTATAGATTCATATTTCAAAAAAAAAAAAGAACTGCTAATCCAAGTGCTTTCGTAATGACCTTGAACTACCAAACATTAATTGACTGTGACATGGGGTGATAATTCCCGTGAGAGATATCCAATACCTTGCTAAAAAATCATAGCACACTCCCACTATCCATCTTGCACATTGGGCATATCCCTTCTTTTGACTAAATCAAACTCCTTTGATTATCAAACAAAGAAATTGTCTAGAGAAACTTGTTTGAGTCCATAAATAGATCTCATGGGCTAACATATCTTGTTATCGTCTATGAACATCGAGTTGTTTGCCCAATGTCTTCAACACTATCATATAGCCATGATACGAAGTTATAACAAGCATAGTTTGAATAGAACTGGGCTCAGCTGGCAGCATAAAGATAATTACAAGGTTTAGACCTCGTACTCTTCAGCCGTCACTATAGCCTTAAGGTAATCACATTACTATCCATGTCAGCCTATCAGGGACATTCCCTCTAGGTAAGACAGACTAGTTTCACAACCTGGTTGTCACTAATGGAATCTAATTCAGATATTATGACTCCTGGCCATATCTCTCAATCTTGCCTCTCAAACATTCCTTCATAAGTCGTGAGATATTCATTATTCAAGATGAACACATCATCAGCCTTCTCAGGCCACAGACTTATAGAACATTTGTGTGAACTGGGCAGTGTTGTACACCTCATCACTATGTGGCTTCTTCTCACGTTCCTATGGTTGAATATCTCCTTACGGCTCTCAAACTCTTTTGAGATCTCACTTTACTCCCACTGTTTCTTTGGAAGAAACACTTCCTCTAGAAGACAACATGTTTGGAGACAAACACTTTTTGCTCCGCGGGCAAGTAAATGATATCTAGCGTACTTGCTAAGATATTCCACAAAGTCGCATATGTCGTACTAGGCTCCTAGCCTTTCTGACTTTGCATATGATAACTTCAAATCATCGGTTAAGATAGATTCGACATTATCCCATTCCATATCTAATATGGAATTTATTCAACCTTATTCTTTGGAACTTGGTTAAGTATGTGTTTTGATTAAGGGCACTATCCCAAAACGTGTAAGGGATATTTCGTATGGCTTACTTCACACCTTTATCGTATAAAATGTTGTTTCCATTTTAGAAACACAATATAATTGCGTATCCAAGAATGGTATCCTCAAAGGGGAATCTTATTCCTTTTCAGAAAACTTCTGAAACACCCTCCAATTATTAATTGCTTCAATCCAATTGAAGATTAATTCATAAGTTTTATTTATCTCATATTCGTACTAGCTCAAACTTTTCAGGCTTTCAGAATTGTCGTACTTCAATAAGTATATTCAACTATTTCTAAAATAGTCCAAGAGAGAGACAAACGATTATTTATGGTATAAATTGTCATAAGCCAACAAACATCAATATGTTCAGGCTCTAGTCAATTTTCTAGATTTTGTAACCATTTTCATAAAAGGGTATTTTAGTCCCTTTTGGATAAGATATGTATAGCCCACAAGATTCATGATCATATGGTTCAACATCATCAGAATGACGTTTGATTACACGCTTCTCCTCCATAGAGACTATGTGTAGAACAACCACAAACATTAAGGATAACAGCCATATAAATGTTTAGTTGAGATCTCATCACTCATATCGACTATATGGTGACACTAATCTAGCATGTTAGATTCAATGACTGTTCAACCTTATCGGAATAACATTTATTCCTTATAATTGAATATGTTTACTAAATCCTAACAAGTAACTGAAAGTCGTGTTCTTCATAAGAACCAGAATATAATAACATTTATTTAGTTCCCTTATCAGTTTACTAGATTCAGAATATGGTAAGTGTTTCAACGTTTGCTTCACCTTCCAACTCTGTGTTTAATCTCTATGATTTAATCACACTTGTAGGATATCATATATTCGAGTGTTGAATTAAACTTAGATAGATTTATCTCAACTTACTTGCTTAGGGTAGAGACTTCGATAAGTTCTCTTACTCAAGCACTTGCCCTAACTTTCCATTTTAATCCTTTAAGTACTTGTAAATATTTCTTAATTTGGTCTTCATAAGACTTAAGAAAAATCACAAGAGTTGTGCCTTCAATTTTCTTCCATAAAGAAAATCCAACGTTTGTTAAATAGTTTATTTAACATTTTGAATCATATTCAAAACATGAACTATTTAATTTACTTTCAAGCAATGATTAAAAAATTAAGTCGATACTTAAATCTTACAATTTTGAAAACAACCTTTCTAAAATTCGACGTGGTCATCCTTATCCAATCCATCTAATGTTTGAATAACCATCATCGTATGATGGAGTGACCCATTGGATATCGTTATGTCCAATACGTGAGCTTCCGTTAATAATTAAAGTTTTAGAGGACTCCATCAAATATATAGCCTCCTTGTCTTCAACTACGAAAACGCGATTGCTTGTGTCATTGCTTATTTTAAAAGGATTAAAATCACTTAACCAATTTGAGAACGTTTCTCAAAAGGTAACAATCATTATTTGGTTTTTACTAATCGAGAATAAAAACATAAATAAAATTTGCTAAAACCACAACATAAAATAAAGATAAAAGAGTGTTGTTTATTATACATGAAAAATCAAAGATGGTCTTTGGGATTATGTTTTTGCTCCCACTAGTCAACTACTCCCAATTGACTTTCAAGAATTTTCCAAAATCCTTTAGTGGCTGGAATCCTATCTAGTTGACTCGATCCCCGACGTGGGCTGATCGACCGGGTCAATTTCGACGGGTAGGTACGTCTTACCAATCACGTCCAACGCGATTTCCACTTTGACTAGTCAACTCTTTGACAATTCACATCGTCTATGTGATAGTCAACCTCATGTCTCTAAAATCAGACGGTCCTGACGTGGGCCAATCACCGCAAGATTCTTAGTCGAGTCGTAACCCAAGTATTCATGAGATCTCATAACGATCATATCTCGATAATGACGATATACCCGAGGTAGGTCAACTCCTGACGTGGGCCGATCAGTTGGATCCAAACAAGTGCTCTTCACCGTCACTATAATATTGGGAGACATATTATGACTCGATTTTTGTTGTGGGAGTAATTTTAAATTAATTCACTTAATTAATTTTATTTAATTACGGTTTCATCTATTACGTACATATTACTACAATATCATATAAAATAAAACATACACAACATTCCGCGTACAATATAACAGGTATGATCATAGACTTTTCCTAGGTACGGTTTCGAATACAAACTGACGAAACCGCGGGCCACAACTAAGGGTAGCCACAACCACCAATGGATCTTTGACATGCACCATCTCCATGGATATTTTACTTTTCTCTTTTTCTTTGGATCTTCGTCTTTGTATTCAATGCATCATTACATAAAATCTAAATATTAAATTTTACACCCGCCGCACACGGGGGGAGCTAACGGGATTGGGATAATGCAAAAAATAAAACCAGGTCACGTTCTTCATAACGTCCTAGGACAACAATAAAAAAACTAATAGAAATAAATCATTCACATCTATCATATTGGTCGAGTCCATGATCAATCGGGGTCCATATAATCATATTATATCTACTATCTAATCCATACAATCAACATCTTATGAAAAAGATAAAATTAAATTTTAACTACTTGCGTCATATAGCATCCAATCAATTAATTAATAAACATTTAATTAATTAATAGCTTTAATCGAAATAATATTAACCATTAATAATAAATCGAATTTTCAATTTTCTAATTTAAAACAATTACAAATAAAATTAAAATCAAGTGGGTCTCTTTTGTTTCTTTACTTTTGATTCTTAATCAAAAGGATGCCTTTGGTTTGGTCCAAACCAAATTTAAAGGCATCCTGAGCCTTTTCCAAAAATCAAATATTTTTAGAGAAGGCCTAGGTCCTTAGGTCTTTTTCAAAATCAAATATTTTGGAAGAGGCCTAGGCCTATTCCAAAAATTTGAAATAGCCTAGATTTGGTTCACAACCAAATCATATTTCTTCCCACCAAATTGGAAGATGCCACATGGCTTCCGAAAGGCCAAACTATTTGAGCCATTGGTTAGTCACATGACATCAACTAAACAAAAGAAAATTACCAACCATGGACCATATTGAATCATTAAAGATACACAAAACAAAATTAAAGGGGAAAGGGGGACAGCTCGGCCGACAGCCGCCGGCTGCCCGAAAGCCGCCGGCTGCCCGAAAGCCGCCGCCGATCATCTTCCTCTTTTTTTTTTTCTTTCTGTGCACTAATTACGAATCAATATCATACATGATTTAATCTATCGGATCTAAATTACTACGCAATAAAAGATGCTTATTGCTTAAGCTCGAAGACCGCTCCGATACCACTGTTAGGAAATCAATCGAGTAGCGCAGCAGAATTTAAAAAAATTGATTTCCCGATCCAGGATCGTCTTCGTTTAAACCATAAACATACAAGAGAGGGGACGGTACTTTTACCTTGGTTGATCTAAAATATCGACGCTTTGACCGTCCGGTAGGAGTAGATGTGCGAGCCGTCCAAGCGTCCGACCTCTACCAGTTATCCACACGAGCACCTCGCCGGAATCCCGCCAAAGATTGCTATTAGAAAAACCCAACTGCTAGGTCGGCCTTTTCTCTCTCTATAATCTCTCTCTAAGAAGCTCTCTTATTTTTCACAAGAACAATTAGCTCTTGGAATTATGGTGTACTATACAAGAGCTTGGCAACCCCTTGCTTATATAGACATATGGGGCGCCCCTTGTATTCCCAAAATCCTTGGGGAACAATTCTTGAGTAGAGTGGAGAGAAAGAAAACATTTTCCTAATAAAATAAGGAAAATCCCTTAGATTGATTTATCTCATTTAATTTAATATCTTATATTAAATATTTCCAAGATATTGTCAATATCTAATATTGACTATCTTTATCTTATTACCATAAATCTATTTATCCAAAATCAATTAATATCCAATATTAATATTATGATAATCTTATTAATTAAATTGCACAATTCAAATGTATCCTATACAAAAGATGACAGCACATTATTTGCCAATTCAAGTGGCCACACACACACACACACACACACACACACACACACACACACACACACACACACACACATATATATATATATAATTAATATCTAGTATTATATTTATTCACAATAAATAAATACCACCATATTAATTTACCATTATAACCGTTATAGTATTAGATAAACTTTCTTTATTTGGTCATGAACTATAACCACATTTTAATCCGACTCGATGTTCATATGTGTGTGGCCCGATAGGCTTCCGAATATGTTGGCCGTAGACATAAGGCGCAATTACAAAAATGCCCTTTACCTCTAACGATCATGGATAGCGTCTAGCAACACGTCCATGATCCCCAATCATCGGAAGAGTCAATACACAATGACTACTACCTTTCATGTGCTTGGTTAGCGTGTAAATAGAATTCTATCACTGTAATAATATCCATACGGTCTTACGTCGAGTGTCAAGCATTGACGACCGTATCTTATAATCTGGATATCATGCTCTCTCGAAACAACACATTTACTTCCACTTTGCAAAGATTCACGAGAGTAAGACATTCCTTATAAGAAGGCCATTTCAGATATTCACCTCTACTATTAGGGTACGGAATTCCCAGACGACCAAACATGTATACTCCGTATGCTTCAGTATCATACCCGATCACTACCGCATGATCGCCCTATGGTTAGGGGAAACCTCAATAGTGTCAAAGCATGACAATCCACACCGTGATGCCATGAAGACTCCGGTCCTAAGGATAATTACACAATCGTCACATAGTGTAAGTGGGTCAGTCTAATGTACGCATTCTCTAATACACGTCTACGTACAGTCCAAGTGTCTCTACACTTCGATAGACGAGATCTATCCCTGCCTTTCAAGACAGAAGACATCTAATATGTTCTAGTATGTACGTACTATCAATGACCTGTTTAATAGTACATCAGCCTAGAGACATTTAAGTATCAAACTTATTAAAGTGATTAGAGATCTCATCAACCATAATCGTCTATCATGGTTTCTCTATCACAGTTTAATACTAAGGACGCTATCATATAACAATTCAAAATTGGTTATTTAAAAAGAACAAATACATGACAACAGAAAAGCCATTTATTATATATGTATAATCATAAAGAAATAGTAGAAATGATCCGACACGGTCGGATCCGGTCCAACCCGATTGAGTTTAGGACACTATTTCAACACTCTTCACCATTAAATAGGCTATCATTAATTTTGCGGGATACGAGGTGCTTTCCCTCTTCCCCATAACTGACGTTGTTTACCCGTCTAGATGGGGGTTATCACCTGTCCTTTCATATCAGAATTTCCCACTTCTCCACCTTTGCTATTAAATCGAACAGTTCATTCCTCTCAAGATTTTGCATTTTCTCAAGTAAGCATCTCTTGTCTTCTCTAAGTTCCGAGTTCTTCTTCTTTTCTGTTCTATTTTTCCCAGTTAATGAGGGTGAGCACTGCGTCTAGTAGTTCAATTAAGAAAGAATTTGAATCCCAATTTGAGTCCGAGGTAGAAATTCTTCAACCTAGGGCTCCAATTGATATTCCTGCCCTTAACACAATCCCTGCTCGTTGTAATTTTGAGAAGTTCGTCGTAGATCCACAGCCTGCTAATCCATCTAGGCCCCGTTCTTCTTTCAGATTTACTTTTTTGAATCAAAGCCTTAGAGCCCATATGACGGCTAGGTCAGCAGTTGGCTGTTTCGGTGTTAGGTCGAAACTTACACAGTATGACATCTTGCGAATTTGTAATCAATACCATATCGATTTGGACCAATACGCCCCCCAACTGCCTGAGGGTGTAAACATGTATGCTCATCAGCCCCTCTGTGTACAATAAGCAGTTTGCATGTGGACTTAGGGTCCCATTCTGCCCGGCCTTCCTGGTCGTTCTGGGGCACTACCTCTGCTCAGATCGCCCCTAATAGAGTTAGGGTGATTATCGGCTTCACGATCTTTTGTAGACTGATGGATACGGAGTTCACCGTAGACCTGTTTAGGACGTTTTACCAACACAAGAAAGTTAGAAATCACAACGGGTGGTATTATTTCCCACGCTGTACAGACCACCGGAGGGGCATCCCTATCTTGTCTAAAGGGAAACCTCTATACATGAGTGGAAGAATCATTTCTTCCTTATCCGTCATGGCGGACACCCTGAGCTAAGCGGCTGGAATTACTTTCAACTTTCAGCCAATGTGTGCCCCACTGGGGTTGACGAAGGTTTGTTGGAAAATATTGCTCTGTCGGGCATCTCTTTGGATCACGAACAGTGGCCTCCCGAGCTGATCGAGGCAGCTCACCTAGCCAACTCTGGACCTGAGCCTTACCCAAGAGGAGTATAATAACTTTAGGGGTTTATTTGAGCTTTAACTTTGCATATTTTTGTTGCTTTTGTGTTTCTATTTTCTCATACTGAATTAATGTATTTTTCCCTTTTTCAGTGGCCGACTATGCTGACGTTTTCTAGCAGGCATTTGAGGGGGAAGTTGTGCCTCAGCACAACGAACAGGTTCTGAACCCAGAGGCTCATAGGGATGGTGATGAACCGGAGCCTAATCTGGTCAATGCGGAGATCAATCCTGAGGATCCTCACACTGAAAGAGTTCTTCAGCAAGATGAGATGACAGCTGCTGATCAGCGTATTGATGAACATGATGATAGCCTGATCATCGTGGATGGTTCTGAGTCCGCTGTGGGAGGAAGGTAGCTTCAAGTGCATGATGCACACTCCAAGTAATAAAATACTCGATACCTAAATAACCAACTAGCAAGAGAACTAGGTTCAATCGTAGTATAGCTAGATGGAGTCGAGGTCGATCCCACAGAGACTCGGCTTAAACAAGTACAACGTTATTAAACTAAAAATAGATTGAAGGCGGTCTCCGACCAACAATAACGTAAAAATAAAGGTTGATACGATAGAAAACACAAAGACTAACAATACGACACAAGACACTAAACACTTATTTTTATGGTTTTATAAGACTCTACCAAACGGTATTGATTACGCTAGTAGTAATTACTCCCCCATATATGTATATCTAAGCCGAGACAGAAAAGACATTAAGGTTGATTATATTTTGGCTACGGGAGTCATCCCCTAAACTGGATCTAATTCATGAACGGATAGAAGATCCTTATGCTTAATTACGAATCCTTCCTTGGACAGGATATAACATCATATAACAAGCAGGCTATACCAAACTAGGGATGCCGATCTAAAATCGTCACCTCGTTTAGGCAACCACCGTGGACGGGTTGGCACACCTCCTAAATGATCGGCTAACTAATGTCCTATTTAACATGGCAATTTTCACAATATATCATATTAATTTACGAGAACGATGTAACAAATTGGCCAGATATATTACATGTTTATATGAAAGACAGAAACCACGACGTAGCTGATGACGGAAAAATTCACTGTTATTTTTATAACTTTTCACCCCGTTTCTGATATCATTTTGAGCACTTTTGTATCATTTCGAGTCTTTAATTCCTAAATTTCATAAAAATATATAAGTCATGAATATTTTATAAAATATCATGTTTTTATGTGTTTTTATTAGTTTTTGTACCGGTTTAGTAACCGGAGTGTCGTGTCGGATTTACGTTTGGTATTTTGGTGGTTTATTGCAGAATTATAGGTTGACCAAAATCCCGAGTAATGACACATTTTGAGGCCTAAAAGAGGTATTTTTTGGGGATATAAGAGTGTGCCACTAACTTAAGTGGTCAAGTGGCTCAGTGGTTAGTGGTACCACTAACAAATTATATCTTCGACGAACAAATGGCTCATTAAAACGGCATTTTCTGAAGAAGTGTCCTTAATGAAAGTTGTAGATATTTGAAAGAGCTTTCCAACGCATTTTGAATCACGTCAATCGGACTTCTACAACTCAAGTATCATTAAGTCAAGTGGTCAAGTGGCTAATCGATTTGATTAAGTGGTAATCGAAAAACGTCTTCGACAAACGAATGGCTCATCAAAACGACATTATCTGAAGAATAGTCCTTCATGAAAGTTGTATATTTTCCCGAGAGCTTTCCGATGCCGCTTGAATCATGTCATTTGGAGATCTAGAACTCAAGATATGAATTTTTAAAGTTTTATTCCAAAATATATAATTTATATCCGAAACTCGGGAATTAGGGGGGTTGAATGTCATCATTAGGACCGGACTGGTCCGGCCCTTACCCGGACTGGTCCGGCCCCTGGACTTTTCCTATATAAGCACATTCAGAGAGCAAGCGAAAGGGTACACCATTATATATATACATAGCGTATATATATATATATATATATATATATATATATCTATCTTTCTTATTTTCTTTAGTTTTTAGGTTGTAAATAAGGCCTTATGCCGAAATAAATTTAGTAATATTAGTATCGTTGTAATGCTCGGGGAATTATCGAAGTTCGGTGTTCTTTGAAATAGTTGTAATATCGAAGTTTTGATATCGCCGTTATAATAGTAAGCTTGTTTTTTTTATCGTTTTCTTCATTGTTGTTTCTTTCATTTTTGTTTCTTTTATATATCTATCTACACATATATATCTATATATATATATTTATACGCATACATATATATATATATATTTTATATATATATTTATCTACTTATATATATATATATATATATATATATATATATATATATATATATATATATATATATATATATATATATATATATATATATATATATCTATGTATCTATATATATATTTATAGATCTATATATTTATATCTATATATATACTTATGTATTTATATAAATCTATATATTTATATATATATATTAACTATATGTGTAGCTAAATATATACATAGCCGAATTATGTGAAATTTGGTGAAATCAACCCTCGGAAGATGAAATAAGGGGTGTGTAGTGCTTTTTGTTGTATCTTGCACTTTTCACGTCTTAAAACTTGTTATAATGGATTTGGACTAGATTAGCTATCTAGGTCAAAGATCACACATATCACTCTTGAGAGTTGTTCGAGAGAGAGTGGTGTGGGAAAATGGTTCTAAGATCACGGCGTAGACCCGGCTTAGTTGTTAAGCCCGGGCCCAAAGTGAGGTTACTCGTTTTTTTTACGTTTAAGCGCTCTAGTGCACAACATGACTTGTTAGTGAATCTTCTAAAGGGAAGGGTAGTTAACATGGCATAAGGTGTTAGGAGAGAGTTGTTCGGACCTTAGCACCGGGATTAGGAGTCTGCACCCGTGAGATTGAATGCGAGAGTTCGTTTGCACATTCCCGGTTTTGTCTATCCTTGGGGTTGAAACTAATCATTTGGATCATGGTTTGGCTATGCTTTTTAATCTTATTAGTTAAACTTTACTTTTTGCATTAGTATAATATCTCTCCACCTAAACTTTGATCGCCTAGACTAAGACACACGTTCGCTTTGGTACTCACAACCACATTTCCCTTGGGATCGACCTCGTACTCCCGTAGCTATCCTAACAATCGACCCGGTACTCGCTTGGTTAGAGAGTTGGTTTACCCACGGTTACGAGTCCTTTATAAATTGTATTTTTGAAGGGGTAAATTAAGCTCATCAGTAGCCAAATTCGTTCACAGAAAATTACTAGAATCTTGATGGCTAGATCTAACCATATAGACCGTGGTAGATTTAGACCGGTGACTCTAGAATTTGCTCGTAAAACGCCTTCGTACGGCTTAGATCTACATGAATATGGGTTTGTTAATTAACTACATCATGAAATCAATACACAAACGACTACTCCATAACGAAATAAAATAGATCTACGAATAAAAACAACATATTTGGATAGACATTACCCTCGTAGACGGAGGGTCCTCCGATCCTTCAATGCAATCTCTAATCGATGAACCCATCGCCTCCGTGATGAAGAAACATAATATAAAATAAGAATAACTATATTGATAAACTAAAAGTATTGTAATATTGCGTTTCTAGAGTGTCTCCAGAGAGTTTAAATGAAATTCGTACAACTCTATTTATAGGTGTTCAAGCTGATTTAAAGATATATTTCAAAATATCAAAACAATTAGAGATAACTCCCGGCCGATCTTTGGATAAAGGCAATTTTCGCCTCCCTTTATTCGTCCCCCATCGGCGCCAACTCTTCGGATTGGCTCGCCGGCTCTTGTCATGCCTTACTCCTCTTTTCGTGCTTATCCGATCTTTATCTTCAATGCATCCGGATTTGCTTGGATTTATCTTGTAATTTAATTTGTCCATTTGTAATTATCCTCCAAAAATTATCTCAATCTACAAAATAAATATTTATCCCAAAGTAAATCATATTTAAATAATAAAAACGGATAAATACCAAATTATATTTTATAAATCACATAACATTAAATAATAAATATAAACATATGATTTAATATAAAATATATATTATAAATCTTGATTTAAGGACAATGTTGATGACATTTATGGGTATAATTTGACCGTCATCAACTACCCCCCACTTAGACTTTAATCGTCCCGAACAAAGCATAAATAAGTCATTCCCCAAGACAACATTTTTCATGGTCAAATCATACTTGCACAAGAAACTTGAGTCAACCCATACCACTCATGCTCATAAGGTACCCATTATTCACTACTCGCTATGAATCGAAGTGATGTGTGCATGTGCATTAAGTTTTATATATTCGTGGCAAGATTAAAGTTTATGCCAACTTCGCAATCTTAACCTACCAACATCAGCATTCTCACTCCTTAAGGCTCGCAATGGGTAAAGACATGGTGCAATAAGCAAGAGCGTCATCCATAAGGCTTTTGGACTCAGAGACCGAGAAAATACTCAAAGTCTCTTAAAAATTTGAATTTCTTCATATTTTCATAATTTCAAGCTTTAACACTTCTCAAGAAAGAAACTTGCTCTAAAGGTAAAGTATGCATTGCAAGAATACCTCTCTCATGGATTAGTGGAAGCATTGAATATTACCACAAGCGTGGGGCTACTTTGGTAATGTTACTACAAGCCCAGTGTTTAACGCTTTGTTAAAACACAGATAATTCTCAAGCTTATTACTCCGCTTTGATGGCTAGAAGATAAGAATACATCAACAGATAAATATTGACACTAAGTCTGCATAACCAATCATCTACGCAATGTACACATAATTCTTCTTAGTTATCATAATTTTTGCGGTATTCGTCGATTCAAATTGAGTAATCAAATAATAAATAACTACTCGCAACAGTTGGCATGAATATCCTTAAGTTTACATTCACATAAGTATAAAATGATCACGTACTCATGCAACTTGGTTCATTTCCTATAAATTCCAGGTTTAAGAACTCACAATTCTAAGGGTACGAGATACTTAATTTGGCATTTGTTCAATTTTTTTCAATTTTCACCGTTTCATTCAATTTTCAATTATAACACATCATAGCTAAGTCTCCCACCCCCCACTTAAACTTGGCATTGTCCCCAATGTCAAAGAAAAAGGAGAATTTAAGAAATAGACTTAGCTCTGGAAACGGCTCTCAAGTAGATGCAGAATATAGTAGTAGTCCAAGCACGTCGTGGAAAAGCAAACGAAAACCTGTTTAAGCAAACCAAACAAAAACTCCACAAAACCGTTAATAACATGTCAATGGAAGTTATAAAATAACATGGAGGTAATTAGATATAGAATATCCAAAAACAAATTAAGCCACTTTATTTCATACAACCAATGACAAGGAAAACCAAAGAGTTAAAACTACAAAACTCACATGGTGGCTATCAAGGAAAAAACCTCGTTTATTCCGAACTTAGAATCGGAACATGGCGAGATGAAAAAAACCTTAACAGTCTCATGCTACTTTATTCAAACAAAACAAAAACAAAAGATAGTTTTTAAGAAATTGTTTTGAGGTTATAGTCGTCAACTCGACTCAGTTCCACGATGATCTAGTTGTAATTAGGATTTCCTAGAGTAAGTACTTCTTCCTCTCTATCAAATTGATTCCCAAGGTAATGCTTTACTCGGTGGCCATTCACCACAAAAGTCTTTCGATCATCCAAGTGACTTACCTCTACAGCTCCGGAAGGAAATACTTTACTCACTTTATAAGGACCAAACCATCTTGATTTTAGCTTTCCCGGGAAAAGTTTCAAGCATGAATTGTAAACAAGAACCATATCACCCACTTTAAAGGTTCGGTCAAGGATCTTTTTATCATGAAATCTCTTAGTGCGCTGTTTATAGATCCGAGCATTCTCGTAAGCTTCAATGCGAAACTCTTCTAGGCGAGTTAATTCCAACAATCTCTTTTCTCCGGCTAAACTTTCATCTAAATTCAACATACGAGTAGCCCATAAGGCACGGTGCTCAAGTTCAACCGGTAGATGACACGCTTTCCCAAAAACAATCTGGTACGTAGACATACCTATGGAAGTCTTATACGCTGTCCGATAAGGCCATAAAGCGTCATCTAACTTCAATGACCAATCTTTCCTTGTTGGGTTCACAGTTTTTTCTAGGATGCGCTTAATCTCTCGGTTTGTGACCTCAACTTGACCACTTGTTTGAGGATGATAAGCGGTAGCTAACTTATGTCTCACCCCGTACTTGGACATTAACTTCTCAAACGGCTTATTACATAAATGGCTCCCATTATCACTAATGATGGCACGAGGGATTCCAAACCACGTGAAGATGTTTTTCTTTAAAAACCATAGTACAACCTTTGCATCATTTGTAGGTGAAGCAATAGCCTCAACCCATTTAGACACATAGTCGACCGCCACCAAAATATAGCGGTTTGAAACAGACGAAGTGAAAGGTCCCACAAAATCAATTCCCCATACATCAAAGAGTTCTGGTTCCATGATACTCCTCAGTGGCATTTCATATCTCTTCAAGATATTGCCCGTCATTTGGCATGAATGACAGGATCTAGCATATTCGTGTGCAGTTTTGTAAAGATTTGGCCAGTAGAAACCACATTGGAGAACTTTAGTAGCAGTCTTGTCCCCTCCATAGTGTCCTCCCGCTTCATAAGTATGGCAATGTTTAAGTATATCGAGGAATTCACTCTCAGGAACACATCTTCTAAAGATGTTGTCTGAGCAACGATTAAAAAGATAGGGTTCATCCCGGTAATAGTGTTTAAGGTCCGCAAATAACTTCTTCTCTTGCTGCTGGTTCAAGTCTGGTGGTAAATATCTCCCGGATAAATAATTCACATAATCTTTAAACCATGGTTGTTGCTTCTCAGCCTTAACAACCTCACTTCGCGAAGATATTTCGGCGTAATCACTATTCCCTAAAATGGTAGAGATTGAGGATAATTGCTCATTGGGGGGCTTTTCTAAGCAAGGTGTGAATGCCTCATCGGGCTCTTTCTCATCATCCCTAACATCTTCTATATTTTCCTCATTCTTTGGGATTGGTGGAGTAAGCTCCTTTTCACTTCTAATCATTATCGCATTCACATCCCTAGGGTTCCTATCAGTGTTGCTTGGAAATCCCCCAGGAGGTCTAGTTGACAGTTGTTCAGCTAATTGTCCTATTTGATGAGAGAGATTATGGACTAAGGCTTCTTGGTTGGTGACTTTGGCATCATTATTTTGACAGTATTGGTGAAATTTTGTAGCCAAGTCAGTAATGGAATTTGCTAATTGATTCACAGTGTCAGACATTGTGTTACTCATCTTTTCAAGTGCAACTTACCAACCGTAAGTTTGAGCTTGCTGAGGTACATAAGTGTTGTGTGGTTTTACCCTTTCATTCGGATCACTCCATCGGAATTCAGGTTGGTCATGATTTGGTTTGTAACCGTCATAGTGATTACCCTGTCTCCCAATGTAATTGGCTTCTTTAGTACCCGCATTCTCTAATGGCCTAGTCGTTTCCGTCCCTTTTCCAGTCTCTACTCGTTGAATCCTCTCATGCATACCATCCACCTTATCATTTATGAGCAATAGTGTATGCAAGATCTTATGCCATACATCCTCCTCAAATAAATTATCGGCCATCTTCACAGTTGCTATTTCACTACCTCCCCATTGGCTATTCATTGGTATTTGCTCCATCTTTCCTTGTGCCTCCTTAGGAGATAAAAGAACAAATGCTCCATTGCTGGAGGCATCTACTCTTATCTTCTCCGTATCTCTCAATCCATAGTAAAAGGTTTGCATTAAAAGCCATAGAGGGATATCATGATTAGGGAACTTTCTCATGGACTCCTTAAAATGTTCCCAAGCTTGATCAAAATTCTCCCCAGGTTGCTGCTTGAACCCTAAGATATCTTGGCGCAACTTAAAGGTCCTTCCTATAGGGAAGTACTTATTCATGAACTTTTGTAGCAGTTCTTCCCAGGTCGTGATTGATCTAGCCTCTAAAGATAAAAGTCATTGCTTAGCTTTATCTTTCAAAGTGAAAGGGAAAAGTTTCAGCTTAATGTTATCCTCAGGAACCAGTTCTGGCTTCACGGTACCAACGATCTCTAATAAATTCATCACGTGAATGCCAGGATCTTCATTCAGGTTACCATGAAAAGTGGAATAGTTTGCCACCATTTGAATGACATTAGGTTTCGGGTGATAAACTTCAGTAGCATTTTCAGGCACTACGATAGCAGGGATGAATTGTTCAATGGTAGGCGTTGCATAGCTTTGCAAAGTACGCCTTTCCCACGCAGCCACAACTTGGTTAACAAAATTTGCATTATTAAAAATAATTTTCATTTACCTGGTTGGCCTCATTCAGTAATCCTTCCATGTCTAAGTCAGATTGATCGGACTGTTGTGTTCTTTCAGATTTTCCTCGCCTTGCTTTTCGATTGGATCCTCAAAAATCCGGGCAGATCTTTCTTATTATTATTATTAATTTTTTTTGCAAGACAAAACAACAATAAACAATTAAAATACGCCAAGGCTACTGCCTTTGGCAAGACTCAAAAATAGACAAAAATAAAAATAACAAAAACAATTAAAAACTTTAAAGGCTAATCCTTTAACTAGACTCAATAAATAAAAACTAAACTAAAACAGACTCTAAAAATACGAAAAATACAAAAACACGAAGCATAAACTGTGTAAAATAAAACGAACGAAACGCGCCGAAAAAGCGGGCGGCTCCCGCCGCCGCTCGCTGCCGCGCGCCGAGCTCGCTTGATTCTGGGAATCTACCCAGATTTGTTTTACGACTCTTACAGGTTAATTCTATGTTATAAAAACTAATTAAACATACACTATTTACACTATTTACGAATCTACTTTTAACAAAATAAGCTATATTTAATTTAATGACACGAGTCCCCGGCAACGGCGCCAAAAACTTGATGCACGGTCCAAGTAATAAAATACTCGATACCTAAATAACCAACTAGCAAGAGAACTAGGTTCAATTGTAGTATAGCTAGATGGAGTCGAGGTCGATCCCACAGAGACTCGGCTTAAACAAGTACAACGTTATTAAACTAAAAATAGATTGAAGGCGGTCTCCGACCAACAATAACGTAAAAATAAAGGTTGACACGATAGAAAACACAAAGACTAACAATACGACACAAGACACTAAACACTTATTTTTATGGTTTTATAAGACTCTACCAAACGGTATTGATTACGCTAGTAGTAATTACTCCCCCATATATGTATATCTAAGGCGAGACAGAAAAGACATTAAGGTTGATTATATTTTGGCTACGGGAGTCATCCCCTAAACTGGATCTAATTCGTGAACGGATAGAAGATCCTTATGCTTAATTACGAATCCTTCCTTGGACAGGATAGAACTTCATATAACAAGCAGGCTATACCAAACTAGGGATGCCGATCTAAAATCGTCACCTCGTTTAGGCAACCACCGTGGACGGGTTGGCACACCTCCTAAACGATCGGCTAACTAATGTCCTATTTAACATGGCAATTTTCACAATATATCATATTAATTTACGAGAACGATGTAACAAATTGGCCAGATCTATTACATGTTTATATGAAAGACAGAAAGCACGACGTAGCCGAAGTCGTTCACAGAAAATTACTAGAATCTTGATGGCTAGCTAGATCTAACCATATAGACCGTGGTAGATTTAGACCGGTGACTCTAGAATTTGCTTGTAAAACGCCTTCGTACGGCTTAGATCTACATGAATATGGGTTTGTTAATTAAATACATCATGAAATCAATACACAAACGACTACTCCATAACGAAATAAAATAGATCTACGAATAAAAACAACATATTTGGATAGACATTACCCTCGTAGACGGAGGGTCCTCCGATCCTTCAATGCAATCTCTAATCGATGAACCCACCGCCTCCGTGATGAAGAAACATAATATAAAATAAGAATAACTATATTGATAAACTAAAAGTATTGTAATATTGCGTTTCTAGAGTGTCTCCGAGAGTTTAAATGAAATTCGTACATGCTCTATTTATAGGTGTTCAAGCCGATTTAAAGATATATTTCAAAATATCAAAACAATTAGAGATAACTCCCGGCCGATCTTTGGATAAAGGCAATTTTCGCCTCCCTTTATTCGTCCCCCATCGGCGCCAACTCTTCGGATTGGCTCGCCGGCTCTTGTCATGCCTTACTCCTCTTTTCGTGCTTATCCGATCTTTATCTTCAATGCATCCGGATTTGCTTGGATTTATCTTGTAATTTAATTTGTCCATTTGTAATTATCCTCCAAAAATTATCTCAATCTACAAAATAAATATTTATCCCAAAGTAAATCATATTTAAATAATAAAAACGGATAAATACCAAATTAGATTTTATAAATCACATAACATTAAATAATAAATATAAACATATGATTTAATATAAAATATATATTATAAATCTTGATTTAAGGACAATGTTGATGACATTTATGGGTATAATTTGACCGTCATCAGTGCAACCCCGGTCTGGGCGGAAGAGGTGCAAGCCTAATCGGGGTGATCAGGACGTGTTTGAGGGGAGTTCCATTCCCCAAGATGAGTGTATGTCGGATCTTCCGGACAAGGATCTGGCTGCTGTGGTGAGCTTTTTTTTGCCTTATTCTTTACTTCTTTCATGTATAACTACCTTTCAATGATACTTACTCCTGTGTGCCATTTTCAGGTTATCAAGGCTGGGAAGGAAGTCTTGAATAGACTTAACGAATTTTCTTCTCAGAAGGCTTCTCTTGAAAAATGGAATGCTGACCTCTCAGCCAGCCGTAACAAGCACAAGGACGAGTCTCTATCCAAGGATGTCTAGATCGCTGATCTGGAAAAGATTATGCATGCTCAGCAAGCTGAGTTGAATGAGCTACGAACTGCTGGTGCTGCACGGGAGGAGGCCTTGGCCAAACTCCAAGCTGATTATGAGGGACTTGAGGCCACGATACCTGCACGGATCGCCCAAGCCATCCATGACTACAAGAGCTCTGCTCACTTCACTGAGGCCTTAAAGGTTTTACTTGGCCCAATTCTAAGTCATGGGTACACCATGGGTGTGGAACAGGCCAATGAGCAGTGTCCTCGGCTGGTCATCGAGAGCCTTCAACATGAGGGCCTCCGTAAGCCTGGCGGTAATAAGCTTTATGAAGCTAGGCTCAAGGAGTTTCAGGCTGGTGAAGATCTGGCCGGGAAGTATGCTCGCAGACTTGCCGCTCAGGAAACCGGTATATCTTCAGCTTAGCCATCTCAAGAGGACCCCGCTGCTGACTCTTAGGCATAGGCCTTTATATTTTGAAAATTTTGTAATAACTTCCAACTTAACATTTTTCTGTTCTTGACAGTTTGTGCCTTTTAGGCACTTGTTTTGTAATCACTTTTCCTCTTCTGGAATTTGCAACTTTGTTATTTTCAGTATGATTTTTTATCTTCATAATTTTCATAACTTAGGGTCCTTTGCCCCATGAAGTATATCACTTACAAGTTTTGCTTTAAAGTGATGTTCTTTGGTGTCAGTTCTGATCGTCTGTCCTGCAGACTTAGAGAGTTTGATTATTTCAAAATTTCTGAGTATCTCAGTTCTGATCGTCTTTATCGCACTTAGTTTCATCTAAATTTTATGAGTGCTTTGTATCTCAGTTCTTATGATACGTTTAGATCGTCTGTCCTGTAGACTGTTAGAGTTTGTCATTTGCAAACTTTGTCTGGGTCTGACCTGCGCCTCAGTTCGTATGGGTCTGTCCTGCACACTAATTAAGTTTGTCCTATGCAAAATTTTTCTGAGTCCTACATGCGGCTCAGTTCGTATGGTCTATACCGCAGACTACTTGAGTTTGTCCTTTGCAAACTTTTTCTTGAGACCGACCTGCGGCTCAGTTCGTATGGGTCTGTCCTGCAGACTAATTGAGTTTGTCCTATGCAAAATTTTTTTGAGTCCGACCTGCGGCTCAGTTCGTATGGTCTGTCCTGCAGACTAATTGAGTTTGTCATTTGCAAACTCAATCGATCATGTGACATACACAATGCACATGTGCAAAATAAACATTTATTTAATAACTGATGTTTGAATACATTTTATTGAGACAAAAACTTTAAAAAGTAAAGCATAAGTAAAGTCATGAACCTATCCTAGACATAGAACTTTCTTAGGTTGACTGCATTCCAGCTGCGTGGTACGGTCCTGCCGCTCGCATCAGCCAGCTGATATGCTCATTTCCCATGTACTTTGACCACTCTGTACGGGCCTTCCCAGTTTCGGTCAAGTTTTCCTTGAGGCCCTTTTTTGCTGACCTCTTTTTCGGAGTACCAGATCTCCCTCTTTAAAGTACGAGTGTTTAACCCGGGAATTATAATACTGAGATATACGCTGTTTATACTTGGCCATCCTGATGACGGCCACATTCCGAGCCTCTTCCAGGTCATCCTTTGAGTGCCTGAGCTCGGTTAACTACTGATCTTCAGAGTAGAGCTTTGTTCGGGGTGATGGTAGATTGATCTCAGCCGGAATTACCGCTTTACACCCGTATGCTAAGATGAACGGAGTTTCTCCTATGGCCGAGCTTGGAGTTTTTCGGTAGGCCCATAAGATGTTGGGCAAATGCTCGGTCCAACGCTCTTCTTCTTCTTCTAGGCGTTTCTTTAGCCCATTTTTAATCTGTATGTTGGTCTGTTCAACCTGCCAATTAGCTTGTGGATGACCAACAGAGGTGAAGTGTTGAGTTATATGCAGTTCGGCGCACCATTCTCTGACAATTTTATCTTCAAATTGAGTTCCATTTTCTGAAATTAGAGTCTTTGGTATTCCATACCTGCACACTATGTTCTTCCATAGAACTTTCTGTATCTGCTTCCCTGTTATGGTAGTCAGCGGTTCGGCTTCGACCCACTTGGTTAAATAATCCACTGCTACTATTAGAAATCGGACATTTCCGGGAGCTCTGGGGAGTGGTCTCACTAGATATACCCCCCCACTGATCAAAAGGCCATGGTGAAACCACTAGAACCATCTCGTGAGATGGTTGATATGAAAGATTATCGTGCACCTGGCATGATTTTCACTTATTCACTAACTCTTTAGTGTCTTCCAACATTGTCGGCCAATAGTAGCCGAACAACCTGCAATTCCTTGCTAAGGTCCGAGCTCCTGGGTGATTCCCACAAATTCCTAAGTGTATCTCTCTGAGAAGGTAGTTCCCTTCTTCACTTGTTACACATCTAAGCCATGGTGCAATATACGACCTGCGATAAAGCACGTTTTCGAACAGTGAATATCTAGTCGCTAAGAGTTTCATCTTCCGAGCCTGAACCCTGTCTTGAGGTAAGATGTTATCTCTGAGATAGGACACTATTGGGTCCATCCAAGTACTAGCCTGCCTGATTGGTTGAACAATTTTCTGATCATAACTCCATTCTCTGAGGAGTTCTATTAGCACTTTTTTCTCTAACACGAAGTTTGACACCAACTTTGACAAGGCATCTGCTTGTCTGTTCTTTGTTCAGTGTATTTGGTCAACCTGGACCTGTTGAAATTTTTCCAACAGAGCTTGAGCCACTGTTAAATATTTCTTCATGGGCTCCTCTTTAGCCTCATACTCTCCATTTATATGGTTTACAAGGAGCTGTGAATCGCTGTAAGCTTGCAGACTATCTGCCCCTAGCTTGTTTGCCAACTTGAGCCCTGTATATAGGGCTTCATACTCAGCTTCGTTGTTGGTGGCTTGAAAATCAAACCTCAAAGCGTAGGGGAATTCTTCCCCTTTTAGACTGACGAGCATGAGACCTGCCCCTGCTCCCTCTTTGCTCGTTGCTCCATCAACATATAAGTTCCATTTATTTTCTTCCTGTTTCGGCTGATCGCACTCTAGGCGAACAGTTATACCTTCATCTAGGAAGTCCGCCAAAGCCTGTGCTTTGGTGGCAGTTTGGGGACGAAAATCAATGTCATACTCTGCCATCTCGACGGCCCACTTCGCTAACCTTCCTGAGGTTTTTGGTCATCCTAAGATCTGCGGTAAGGGCTGATCGGCGATCACTATAATCGGATGTGCCTGGAAGTAGGGTCTTAACTTCCTTGAGGCATGCACTAAGGCCAATGATAACTTTTCTGCATTTGAATATCTGACCTATGGTCTGTGAAGTGCTTTGCTTACAAAGAAAACCGGTATATGTTGTCCGTCTTGCTCTTTAACCAGAACTTCGCTCAGCGCTTCTTCACATACTACCAAATAGACGTACAAGGGTTCTCCTACCTGAGGAGCCGTTAATGTGGGCAGTTCGGCCAAGCACGATTTGAGCTCTTCAAAGGCCTTTTGACTTTCATCGTCCCACTGAAAATGACTTGCTCTTCTCAAAATTTTGAAAAATGGCAAGGCACGTTGTGCCGATCTGGATAGAAACTTGTTCAAAGCTGCTATTCGTCCCGTTACCGCTGTACTTCTATGATGTTTTTCGGCGGGGACATCGTCTTCAGTGCATCAATCTTATCTGGATTTGCTCTAATTCCGTCTTTGGATATCATGTACCCTAGGAATTTTCCCGATATGACCCCAAACGTGCATTTCTTGAGGTTAAGTTTCCTCTGAGTTTTTCTCAGAACCTCAAACACTTCTCTGACATCTTTCAAATATTGATCAAGAGACCTGCTCTTGATCAAGAGGTCGTCTACATACACCTCCATACATCTCCTGATCTGTTCGGCAAAAATCGTATTTACAGCCCTTTGGTACGTCGCTCCGGCGTTCTTCAGGCCAAAGGGCATAGTGACGTAGCAGTACGTCCCAAACTCCGTTATGAAGGCAGTTTTCTCTGCATCTTGAGGATCCATTACGATCTGATGATATCCTTTGTATGCATCTAGGAATGCAAACACTTCAAACTCCACTGTTGATTCCATTAGACGATCAATCTTGGGTAAGGCATAACAATCTTTTGGACATGCTTTGTTGAGATCAGTGAAGTCAATGAACATCCTCCAACTCCCATCTGGCTTTTTGACTAATACTGGGTTTGCTAGCCATTCTGGATATACAACCTCCTTGATTATGTTGGCCTGCAACAACTTTGTCACCTCCTGCTTAATTGTAGAGATGCGCTCTGAGGTGAAGTGCATTTTCTTTTGATGAACAGGCTTTCTGTTCGGATCTATGTTCAACCTATGAACTGCCAACTCTGGAGATAATCCTGGCATGTCATCTGCTTTCCATGCGAACACGTCTCTGAATTCTTTTAGGAGGTTTATCAGAGATTTCTTGTATGAGACCGGAATCCATTCCCCCATACTAACTGTTGAGTCTGACTGTTCGTCCCATAGGCGAATAGCCTCCGTTTGATCTTCAGATGACCAGTTCTCTTCATCTTCAGGAAGTAATTCTTCGATGCTCACTTGCTGGACCATCATCTTCCCGTTTACTGTTACGGTGTAACAGCTCCTGGCTGTTTCCACATCGCCCTTGATTTCCACCGAACCTTCCCCAGTGGGGAACTTCATACTAACATGAGCTGGTGAAATTACCGCTCGGAGATCAATAAGTGCTGGTCTTCCCATAATCATATTGTAAGCTGATGACGCCTTTACCACCATATAGTACACCATCAGGGTCCTGCCCTTGGTTCCTTCTCCAAAAGTAGTAAGGAGTTTGATCACACCAAGTGGATGAACTGGGGGTCCAGCGAAGCCGAACAAAGAAGCTGAAATAGGAGTTAGATCGGCGTCTCTCAACTTCATTGCTCTAAACACGTTGTAATAGAGGACGTTCACGGCACTGCCAGTGTCTAAACATATTCGCTTTGTCCGATTCTTACTGATCACCGCTTCTATTACGAACCCTTCATTATTGATTACCAAGGGTAGAGAATCCTTTGGACCATAGGTCACCTCCTCAGACATTCTTTGACTTTTATTCGATTCGGATGGAGCAGCAGACCTGCCACTGCTTGGGCCTTCAGTTCCGCCTGGGTTGTACGGCCCCTCTGAGATCGTGATGATCGTGTTTACAGGGCGATTGTCCACTTAACCATCGGGATCTGGTGAGTGATCTCTTCATCTTCGATATTCATCTCTGTTATCTTTATCGTTGTTATTTCGACATTTGAACTCACGTCGTCCACGCGGTTCAGCCTGGTGAGACCGATCTACGACCTCATCAAACCTGGTTCGGCCTAGTGAGATCGATGTCTCTGATCAGATCTCTGCAGTGTTCTGAGTCATGACCCACATCTTGGTGATACTTGCAAAATTTGTTCGGGTCTATCTTTTCTCTGGGCCCTCTCATTGGTGGTGGGACCCTAGCTATGCCTTTTCTTTCCATGATCGCGAGAACCTGCTCGCGAGATCTGTTCAAAGGAACAAATTCTCTGTCCTGCAGAGCTCTTTTCTTCCCTAGCCGATCTGAGATTGGTGCAGTTACCCGATCCCAAACCGGCTTTCTTTTCTTGTCTGACTTATCTTCAGACCTGTTTTTTTTCCTGCACCTCTTTCCATCTCTCTTTTTAATCGATTTGCTTTTTCTCCCTACCAATGTTTGTAGCCACGTCCAGATATTTTTCCATTGTCTGAGGGAGTTTGCTGTTCAGCTTGGCATGTAGCCGTCCCTCTCGCAGACCAGCCACGAAAGAGGCGACCAGCAATCGATCATCTGCGTCCCGGACCTGTGCAGATTCTTCATTGAAGCATTTTATAAAGTGCAATACGGACGCATCATACTTTTGCTTCAAAGTTAACAGGTGAGTCTGATTTCTCTGGAACGGACGAGCTGTGATGAAGGCATGGACGAGCTTCCGAGTTAAAGTCTCAAAGTCGGAGATCGACCTGGGCGGAATCTTGTTGAACCACTAATTGGCCCTTCCTGATAGCAGTGCAGGGAAGGCTTTGCACTTCATCTTATCTGAGGCGTTGTACAAATTCATATGTGAGATGTACTGATGCATGTGATCATAAGGATCCTTGGATCCATCATAAGAATCAATCTTAGGAATTTTAAACTCCGCTGGTCGGGGGTAGTTGTCGATGTACTCGGTGAAGGGCGACGCACAAAGTAGTTCGTCTCTTATCGTCTTTCGAGCAGAGCGTCCAGTTCGACCTTAGCCGTATCGTTAGGTTGACTCATATTTTCATGCTCAGTGCGATCACTTGACTCCACGATCTCTGGCTTTTTGGGGGCCGGTGGATGTAGATTGGTTTCTGAAACCTCAGGGGGATCCCTTCCTTTGAGGGTTTCATCCAAGATCGCCTTAATAGTGATATTATCTAAATTCTTCAAGGCCTCAACCAACGCTTGGTTGGCCGGGTTTTGAAGGGCCGTATTAGGCTGATCATTAGTAATGTTTGCTTTTTTCTGAGCAGTTGTATCCTAGGCTTCTCCTTGGGCGGTTGAAGCTATTCCACCCTGTTGAGTCAGATCCGTTGGATCTGCCGTCTTTTTACCTTGGTTCTTTGGCGGCATGGTTGCTAACATGAATTCTGGGATTGTTTGTGGTCGTTTATCAGAAAGAGACCCTCATTCTAGCGCCAATTGACGTGTTGTTATTCAATCCGGGTCAATTACCTTTGAGATAAAGATCCTAAACCCCAAGAACCCTAAATTGTATAAGATAGGGGTGGGTGTTTTGTGTATTTTAGACTGAGCTCTCGAGTTATTTCTCTTGAGTTGCCTACGTATCCAATAGTTGAATTGGAATCAAGTCTTTCGTAGTTCCTAAGGGTTGTTTATATAAGTGATGTCTCATCCCCTTTCCTTGTCCTGCAAGGAATCACATTCATTGCTATTACTATTATCAATTATTTCCCTAACGATAAACACGCCTAAATCCCCATGATTTAGGGATAATTATGGATATATCTAATGTCAAGACTACAGTCTTTATGACTTAGGATTCTTTCCTTAATTGTATTCAGTTATCCCCCACGGGGAATAACAGCCGGGTTGGTCTGAGCGTCCTGCGTTCAGCCCTCAAGGCCGCTATGGCCGAGCCGGACAGCTCCTCTTCACCAGGCGTTAGCCGACCTGCGGTGGCTGGAGGAGGAGTTTCTACCGATCTCCCACGTGGGGTAAGAGACCTGCCCTTAAGTATGTTTCTGAGGCTCCTGGCCCTTTTACCCTATGTTTAGGAATTAATTATTTCTTACACGTTGACGATGCTGGATTTTGTCATGTATAATTTCGGGTCAATTTAATCTAGGGATCGAATCAAGGGTGATTTTAGGGGTGATTTTAGACTGAGCCGGAGAATCTCTCTCAGGTTGCCTACGTATTCTGTAATTGTCTAGGAATCAAGTCACACATAGTTCCTGGAAGTGTATATTTATAGGGAGTTCACTACCCTAACCCTAAACCATGTCGGTTTGGGTAAAATACAGTGTTAGCTCTTTGGGCTTTTACCAGCTTATATGGGCTTTACCCACTTATGCAAGTAACCACATGGATAATGGGCCTGCGTGTTTAGAGTGGACTTTGTCCGCACCCCGAGCTTTCCGACTTGCGGTATCGAGATGGGCCCATCGTCTCGGTTCTCTGATCACGTCGGTTGTCGATGTCTCAACTCGTAACTCGACCCTTGGGCTATCACTTATTCTCGTTTCAGGAGGACTATCTCGTGACGCCACGTGGAGGTGCGATATTCGGTATCGTCACACGTCCTTATAGGACGACATGTGACATAATTCGGGTCGTCTATCATCATTGACCATGGATCGTCAAGTTAGATTTGGTCCAGACCAGGATAAAATTTGTGTTAAACAAATGTATCGGTTAACAAGAAATGAAAGGGTGGTTTTTATAACAACCTGCTTTGTAACGGCACAAATGGCTAAAGGGATGAAAGGACAACTATTAGTATGTTTTTTTTCCTTTTTGTTTTTTGTACTACGATCATTTTACTTCAATCTGGACACAAATACTATATTGTATTTTGCAAAAATTTCTTTAATCCTTTGTACTTAAACCACTTACTTCAGTATGCTATAATATTTTTTCTACAAGATTGTTCATATCTCCGAAGTCCAAAAAGATGAATGGATTCTCTATGTTTGGGATGGAACCGTACTCCAGCACTGCCCATTGAGACAAGGTGGGTTGTTTTTCCCCTATATTATGTTTCGCTGGAATACTTCTACATAGCCTTGCATTTTGGTTACTTATGACGAATTTGTCACGTGTTTTGTTTTCTTTTTGACTGTTTTGAGCTTTAATTTGTGTCATATTTTATTGGTTACTATAATGGGTTGGCTGGGTCGTCTTCTTAAACAGCTAAATACATTAAACAACTTGGTTCATGGTTTGATCTACTGTTTCACCGGTTTTTTGATGACCGGGTCGGTGCATGTTTTATATATATGAATTACAGAATCACATATTTGTTGCAGGCTAGAGGATGAGATGCAAAATCCACTCCCACTAAGCTTGGAACCATCTCATTTGCCAAGGGATACATTCTGCGGCTTTCCATCTGTTGGTACCGTCTTAAGGATGAGAATCGATCAAGGCAATGAAAAGCTGGGTATTATCAATGTCCTCAAAGCTGGAAAATGGATTAAATTTTGTAATTTGATGTGCGAAGTGCGTGCAACAATGCGTTTTAATTATTTTTGTTATGACATTTTTCAAACACATTTCTTACAAGAATCTTCTGGCGGTATTGTTTGAATCAAAATTACACGACTTGGAAAGATAAATCCCTTCATATTAGTGTTGGGTGGGGGATCAACATCTTCATTATCACCATGCATTTAACAAATCTTGAACAAAATTATTTAATAAGAAATCTAATCATGAACATGTTTATATGCTTATGTTGTCTTCTTTGTGATGTTTCACTTAATGTATTTTTTTAATTAATCAAACAACCTACAACTTCTTTTTCTGGGGTCACTCTTCAACTTTTGATGGCTTCCATTTTGCATAACATTATTCTATGATTTGTTTGAGAAAAAAAAATCTGTGCATTTATTCAATTTTGTTTGAAAATCAGTGATGGAAAGTAGAAGGGCACTTTGATCATTAGTTGATTGAATGGAGGATGCTATAATGTGTCTTATGTGGGCTGCAATTTGCTTCTTGCCGATTCATGGCTGAACCATTTCATCACGTGCACGATTTGAAGACTGGTCCTGAGCACTCTTCTTTGTCATTTACTTTTGATATTACACAGGATAGACTTCTGTTGTGTGCTGCATTTTCTTTTGTTTCTGCTTTTGGGACATCCGTGTCATATTCTCTTTCGGTGTTGTTTACCCTTAGTTTGAGATGTATAGCGTGACTCATGTGTTCTTAAATCAATATATGCTATAGGTGGCTCATGGGATTGATTTTGATAATATCTTTGATACACACCTAAAGATAACATTCAGCAGGGGATATGGTGGCACAAGATATGGTGGAAACGTTGTGCTGTATCAACAAATTGTGGTAATGTTCCTCTTTTTTTTAGGTTTTCAACTAATTCATACAAGGGGTGAAGGGAGGGGTGATGGGGTCTAAGAACTTTTGATCTTTGTTAATGAAAACTAGATTAAAGATTTGTTCAAGCCAGTGAAATTATTCCTAAGAAAAATCAGTGAATTTGAGAAATGACTTAGTTTCATCGGCCCGTAAGTATGTTTTTTTAATCATTTTCCAAATTTGCTATTATTCTTTTTTGATTTTTATAAGAATGTTTGATATGAATCGGAGGATGGGGAATGTTTTCTTTTTCCACTTCAAAGACACTACTAAAACAGGTCCAAAGATAACCCAGTAAAGCTGGAGATTGTGAAGCAGAAATCCTTTTAATTTTTTCAGGTAATGCCTCTTCCAATTTCAGATTTTTGATAGATTCCCATTCTTTAATTCAATTTGTGAATCTGAACTTAAATAACACATAGCTACGTATTGTGTATTGTTGTTGCAAGTGACTGTCTATATTTTAATCATCGTTCTATTTGGTGCCCCAGTAAAATTCCTTAAGATTTAAAAAAAAAATTGTAGGTCATGGTTGTTTTCTTTTCCTTCATTCCGTGTTTGATTTTTTTTTTTTTCAAACATAAGATTAAATGTGTCCTCCAAGGTTGTTTTGTTTTCTTTAATTCGATATGTTTGATTTTTTGGTTTGTTATTGTCTTATCACAAGAACTTACAGATTCAAATTGGATTTACAATTTTTGTAGTTTAGATCAACAAAAAGGGTGCTCATTGAAGTGATGGTGTGCTCACACTCCTCTAAAAAAAATGAAAAACTGCTTATTGAAGTGATGGTTACAATTTAGAACTCAGGACTGGCTAAAATTACGGAAATACCATGGCAACCGGCAAATAGGGCCAGCATCGTTATGGAGTCCCCGGGACGGACGACGTGAGTGAGAGTCTAGACCATAGCGGCTTTAGAGACTTCTCTCGGCTTTAACCGCGACGAAAACGTTCTCCGACTCCGAGAGGCTTTCCTTTCTGCTGTGCTTAGTTTACCCATAACCATCAGCGGCAAGGTAACAAAAATATGCATTTATCTTAATCACAATGTTCTTAAAGGTTGGAGAGCCATTTAAAATGGTTGGTATTAGCATTAGCACTCCCTTAGGTGCTAAGGGTAGAAAGGCAAGTATTTCTTGCAATGTAGATTGATTAATGCATTTGTTTTTGCTTTTTAGTCTAAAAATGTTTTCATCTAACTTTTATACATAATGTTTCCGACTTTCCCATTGCTTTAGGAATATGATTTTTTTTCCAAAACTGCACATATTTGGTGTGATATTGCCGAATTCTTTGGTGGCTGGGTTTATATACCTTTGGTTACTCACTTTGAAGAATGGAATTAAAACAATATTACATGTATTCATATTGAATTCAAATATGCTTCTGTTTGAAAAGTGTAAAAATGAGTAATCTCTTTGCTTTTTAACACAACAATACTCTTTTGTTTAAACCTTTTAGGATTACAGTTTGATTTTTCGGATTTTCTTTTGCTTTTGCTTTCCTTTTTAAGTCTACGAATTTATGAACCAATAATCTAAATTGGTCTTACCTATCTGGCACTTGAGGAGGAGGATTTTATTCGTTTGAATCGAAGGTCATCGACCATCAGACGGGGATATCTAGGGGAAATTGATTTCGGACTTCCAAGGATGAGTAGTCGATGAGAGATGCAATTGAGGAAATGAATGTGAAGCTCATTCGGTGGTGGCGGTGGGTTCTATGTTGGACGATGGATTATATGTTGTTGAGTCAATTACTCTTTTCGACGTAATCGGCTACTGATGTTTGTTCATGCTTTATTTCTCAAGGCTTAGGATGGAGTAATTGACTTATGCTTTAGTTGTTGATTTGGTAGAGATTAACATTAGAGCATTGTGTGATTTATTCAACTTTGATCTCATTCCAAACTATTTTATCTTGAGAGTTGCTTAAGTTGGAGTTGTTGCTAGACTCAATTCGGCTTTACATATAATTTTTTTTCTATATGACCCATTTTGTTCATTCTTAGCCTATGATCTTTTTTCTGAGGCTTTTTATGATAAGCTTCATATTTGTTTATTTATTTTAGGGGTATAAGCTTAATATTTAGAATATAGATTATATTACTCTCCTACGATGACCATTCGAATTCTAATACTTAATGTATCACATACTTTTTATTTTGGTTTCACTTAAATTTCTCAAAGTTTGTTATGCACAATGTTGTGGCACTATCATTAGTCAATACTTAATGTATCACATATTTTTCCATGCATTACCTACACCTGTATTAAAAAAATAAATTGACTTGAAATTCTTATTTACTATTTATTTTCAGTGTTTACATTCCTTCGTGCATCGCACGGGTTTCCTACTAGTAATTGTATATTGGTTTTTAATGGAGTAGAGAGCGATGAGATTTTGCCAATTCTCTTGGTGTGTTGCAAGTCAAAAAAAAAATTTCAAGTCAAAATTATTTTTTTATAGTATAGTATAAAAAAACATTTTTTTTCTAGAAAGTATAAATAGCATTTTAATTCCCAATTTTGTAAAGAAAAAAAATGATGTAATAAAAACAGAACGGGTGTTGGTCCCTTGAAAAGGCTTTAGTTAAGTTTAGAGGGGGGGGGGGGGGGGTGAATAAACTTAACACTTAAAACTTTGGAGTTAACAAATTCTGCAACTTCGGCGGCCTGCTTGATACTTCGATGTCTGCGAGACCTCGCAGCTAACTCGATAAACGAGTGGTCTGCGACGGTTCGATTGCTTGAATTTGTGCGTGGAATAATATCAAAATTAAGCCTTGTTACTTGTTGTTAAATATGTTACCAAGTATTAGATACTCGGTAGTGTATGTGTGTGATTTCGGTTGTTAGATTCGGCGGGTTGATATGAATAATGACTAAGTGCGTAAAGTAAATGCGGTAAGTAAGTAGAGAGATTTTATAGTGGTTCCGGTGATGTAATCCTGTCGGTCCACTCTTCTCCCGTGATGTTGGAGGAAATTCACTAGTGATCTTTGAGTTATCTCGTTACAAAGAATCCTAGGTTGCTTGTCCTTCACCAATAACTATGGCTTCACAAACCGAAAATCGGGAACGGTAGGATTGCTGCTCCCGAGTCTTCCACTTTGGTCCTTGAAGGGTAGGATTGCCTCTTCACCGGCTCCACCACAAACCAACGAGTCTTTCACACCCAACGGATGCTTCACTTGTCTTCGTGATTCTTTATAAGATAAAGAATGAATCAAATAAATGATTCAGTTGCAGCAGCTTGATTAGGATGATGTAATCAGCAGCTTGCAGTCTTCAAGTGTATATGCTTGATGCAGCTTGAACACAGAAATCACTTGAAGAAAAATAACTAGATCAGCAGCCTTAAGCTCAGTAAGTTCAGCAGGGTGTTTTTCAGCTCAGTATTGTCACTTAAAGTTTATCCCAAAATTCATCATCTCTTTTTCTGAGTTGAAAGTCTTCTATTTATAGGTAGGAATGCATGTGACTTGTATTTGAAATTCAAATGTGACCGTTCCTTGTATTTGTCCCATCTGCACTGCATTCTGTCACTATTCATAGGACTGACACTGTCAGAATTCCTTTTTGACAAGTGCGATCCGTCCACCCTTTGACTTGTATCCAATGGATAAAAATATGGATCATCCCAACGTCTTTTTAATCTCAGCCTTTGATTTGCTTGATAAGTCAGAAGTAGTTGGCTGTTCTTATCCATGTAACTTTTCAATAATCTTGAATTAATCGAGGTATATATCAGCAGGTTTACTAGTCTGCTGTATAACCAATCAGTCTGCTGAACATCATATTTTTGTCTGTAAAATATAATGCAGCTGATTCCTTTTATCCAACTTTTATTTGTGAAGTTAGATTACATCATTTTAAATATAACTAAGTTCCAAACATCATCCAACTTGTGGAACTTAGACCTTCTACACAAGGCATATGTAATCAGTTTAGGTCATCACAGACTTGCCTAAAATCTGATTCCATATCCTTGACTTTAATTACTAAGTTTGATCCCTTAGCCTTCATTTACTGAGTTTGAACCCTCAGCCTTCAGTCTTCAGTCTTCAGCAGGTTCCTGACAAGTCTAATGACCTATCTACCCTACTGACCTAGACCAGTCTGCTGATAACAATCAGCAGCCCTTTACAGTGCTTGTTTGATTAAACCTATTTATGAATCAAACTCTAATAAACCTATACATTTTATCTAGACATCTTTTTGCCTTTGCACTATAACGACTAGTATGGCACTCATCATCAAAACTAAGAAATAAGTCTAACAATTTCCCCCTTTTGGTGATGATGCCACTACCCTCACCTAATCGGCAAAGCAAAAAGATAAAAACACAAACGAGAACAAATTCGATCAATTCTCATTATAAATAATTGTTCACAGTTATTACAATCTAGCATCAGCAAGGATAAAATGATGATAAGTAGCTGATCTATTGTCTCTTCTCTCTTTCTTGTCTAGCCTTCTCAGCTTGCTCTTGATAGGCTCTAATTTCTTCTATCATGTCCCTCATCCATTCATTCTCAATAAGTGTGAAATCAATATAAGAGTTGACTTGTTTCCACCAATTCCATGCTTCAGGCAGGACAAGATTGATCTGATTCACCCTGAAGCCAAACTTCATATACAGCTCCTTAAATTCATTCAGTGAATCTTTTGCTTTTGTAATAGGCAACACCCTATCACCTCTGCCACTTCTTCCACCTCTCGCCTCCTCGTAATTTGACCTTAAGGCTCGACTCTTGCCTCCCAAAATTTCAAACTCAAGAAAGAGTTAAGGCCTTCATGAAATCCCATATCATGGTAAGGTCTCCTTCGTTATAAAATTCTTTCTTGTATTGTGACGGAGATCATCGGTGAGTTGAACTCGCCAGTGCGGGTCTCCTAAAAGCATTTGTATCATCAATCCATCTTTTCGTGCAAAGAGTCTTGCGGCCTCCTTTCTTTGCGATCCGTCTTCCCTCTTCCCCCTTAGTGACATCATCAACAAAACGGGAGATGAGGCCATGAATACCCTCCCGTGATACAATCACTCTATGCAATTGGCCTTCCATGGTTCCGGTTCTAGTATCAATGGTAGTGATCCTAGATTGCAATGTCTCCTCCGGTCTGTTGATCCTTTCGGTGAGTTTGGGATCGGGCATAGCGAGTTGTTGTGCGACGAGCGGAGCTCGGCGGGTTTAGGAGCTTCACAAGCTTGTCAAGTTTCTCATGTATAGAAAGAAGTTGGTCTTTTAGAGACTTATCTTTGGCTTTATTTCCAACTTTGATACCCCGACATCTAGTATCAAATCATTCATAGCATTTTGAGTAGATGCAAAGTTTGAAGCAAGCGTATCGATAGATTGTCTCGTTATCATTTACCATCTTCATCGCTTCTTCAAATCTCTGTTCTTACTGTCCAATTGAGTTCTTAACTGTTGCATGTCATTTCTTACGCTTCTTAACTCATTGACAACTTCAATTGGCACTCCACTAGTCATTCTACTATCGGTAGGTCCATCGATAGGCTCCTCAACTCTATATTGTGCCCGTTGTCTACTGATGACCATTGCTTTACTCAAATCTCTCCCAGCAGGGGGAGGTCCTTCCTCAACCATTTCACCAAGAATGTCTTCCATGACTGGATCTTGTGCAGGTTCCTCAGCAACTTCTTCCTGTCCAAAAATTTGAAATTCTTCATCACTGTAGTCATAATCCAACAGCTGTTCTTCTTGATTAACACCAGCAGCCTGCTGATTATCCTTCCCTACAGTGGTCTTGGCTTCAGAAGGCTCCACTACAGCAGCCTCATTAACTACAGGGGTTTCCTCCAAACCCAAAGTTTGTTCCAACTTTGTGTCCGAGTCTTGTTTGTACCCCGCAAAGAACTCCGTACCTCCTCTTCAATTTCCCGTGGATTAAAGATATTGGTATTATCCACTTGAAAACCTTCTCGCATGACCAATCTTGTGCAGGATGATGGCAGTTTTAGTAAGAGTGCCTTCAATGTCAAATCCATCTTGATATTCAATGGATTCCTCAGAACTAGCACTTGGTTCACTAAAGTCACTGACTTTTTCTTGATCCAAATCAACAATCTGTTCATCTTCAGGTTGTCCAGCGGGCTTTACAACATGAAATTTAGAGATTCATCAACTAGCCTACCATCACTCAATGTAATTCCCTCATTGATCAATGCTTCTAGATCATCCATGGTGAGATCTTGTAGATCCTCATCCATTTCTTCAGTCTGCTGACCCTTAGCAGATCTACCAGCATCAGTGGACTGTTGTGCAGGTGGATCATTTATCAAAGCAGTCCCACTAGATTCTCCTGGTCCTGAGGGAAAATCTCCCCGAGTCGATGATGAGGAAGAATCATCATCACCATCTCTTGGATCTCCGAACTTAATACCCTCCTCCTTCGTTGCTCATCAAACAGATCCATCAGTCTTGATTGCAGCAAGGTTGTATCAATCATATCCAGCAGGTTTTCCACTCCCAACTTGTCAAAAACCCATTCTTCAAAGTCTGTCATTGGTTGAGCAGCTGGTTTTTGTCTTTTGTAGAACCCAAACTTCCACTGGAAGTAATCAGCAATTTGCTGAAGTTTGGGATCCACAAACTCTTCAGTTTTCTTGCTCTTTTTCACATGCCTTTCAAATGGCATAAAAGAACTCCTGGGAGCAGCTCCAGTAGCTTGTTGATCTCCAAAGGTTCCAACAAGCAGATTCATGGTATCTTCTACAGATGTTAGAAAGTCAGCAGGTTGCTGTGATTGTACATTTGTACCTACTACTTCCATCCGTATCACACTTGGTTCCCCGACTTACATGCTCATCGGCGGGTTAGCGACGATCGCTCTTCCCCCGAACTATTGCCACATTTGCGGGGTCTTCAACCAAGTCTCCAATCACCTCTTCAACCACCACGGCGGGTTCGGGTTCGGTGGTTTGCTTGTGGTTCTTCGGTGGATACTACGGCGGGCTCGGGGTCGGTAGTCCGTCGTACATCCTCTACAGTTGCTCAAAAACAACTGTTCGGCATCGGTAGACTTGATAACTTCTTCATTTGAGGAGTCACCGATAACAACCGGTGGAATAATAGTTAAGGGCTCGGCCTCGACACCTCTTCTTCTTCTACCGACACCTCTTCTTGGACTTTTTGTTTTTCCAAGATTCTTAATTCTTTTCCTTTGCCATATTTCTTCTTTTTGGCAACCTCCTTCATTCTCTTGGATAGGGGTTCATCATCATCATCATCATCAGTAGATTTTCTCTTTCTACTATCTTCTTTCTGTTGTTTTGTCAGAATTTCAACAACAGTTCTTCTTGCAGCTACAGCAGGGTCAGTAACCTCCACTTGACCCTCAGCAGACTCAGCAGTCTGTGCTGTTTCCTTTCTTGTTCTCTTTGATTTCAAGAGTTCAGTAATCTTTCTAACATCAGCACTTTTTCTCTTTCCGGCGAGCTTTCTTTGATGCGGCGGGTTTGATGGATATCTTCTTAGTTTGCCGAACTCCGCTCACCACCGACATCACCGTCATCTCCATCATCATTATCACCAAGATGCTCTCCAAAGCAACCTCTTCATCATCATCAAGTCCGGGAATTGTATAATCAATCTCCTTTTTGTATCCGGACCGATTTATGTCAACCGGTTCAAGATCGGGAACCTCCGGATGATTCGGCGGGGTCCGAACCATCAAACCTAGGGGTAAGGCCTTTGATTTTCTTTTCTTTAATTTGTCCTCCTTGGCTACTTTCTTCATATAATGAATGAAATAACCACCCCAATCAAATTTCATGCTTCGCAAATGATAATCATCGGCTCTATCTTGGGTCCCGATAGAGTATCCATACCGCCAACTAGCCCAAGTATGTTCTTTGCAATGAGCTTGCTCGACAGATCGTATTCATTACCAATATTTTTGCGGTTGATGCCTGGTATTGATTTGATAGTTGCTTCGTCTTGATCGATCTACAAAAGCTATCTTGTCCAATCCCATAGCTTCGGGATTGACCGAACCATCAACAACTTCTTCAAAACCAAACACTTCTCTCAAAGCGGATTGGAGGAGATTACAAGCTCCTCACCATTCACAATGGTTTTGAATGCTTCAGCTTCCTTCTTCTATAACAATATTCTTCCGAAAATCAATAACATTGGTGTATGATATTGTTTCTAATCGATGTTGAGTTTGTTCTCCGGCCCGCAAACCTTCGTATTCTTCGACCTATATTAATAGCCGGTTCCGTTTTGTTTGCATCAACAACATAGCCTCTTACACTTTGGCTTGATTCGATTTGAACCTCAATCCTTTCCGCCATTGAAATAAGAAAAAGATGAAGAAAGATTTCTCTCAAATCTGTGTTCACACGTTGTAGATATTGCAGAGATAAAGCAGAAATTGCAAGTGGTGAATCTGCTATGTAACAGTCTGATTATATAGACAGTGGGTAGTTGAAACTGTCACGGTGCGTACATTGAGGTAACCACGATTAAATTTGATTAAATGCGTCTTGACACGTGGTCCATTACTCCTCCATAACGTTTGTAACCGTTGGATGGTTTAACTCGTGGTAATAATGGATAAAATAAATATCCCGTCAAACTCGCTTTTTGACCTAAATAACTTTGACCGAGTAAAGTTCCATTCGACAGGTATCACTCGGCGGGGTGGGCTCGAATATCTGGCGATAAAGTGCTTCGACGGCCTGGCCGACGAAGTGACTCTGCTCGATCCTTGTTTTCTCCTTGTTTTGTTCAATTGATAACACAAGATGAAGTTTAATACCAATGACCGATCCGTCAAGTGAGCTCACCCAACATGACAAAGACCAATCCCCTTGGCAACCTCATTTGCTCAATTGTTCAAACATAAGTACATGGAATTGTTGATACCAATGACTAATCGCTAAGTGAGCTCACCCAACATAGCAAAGACTAATCCCCTTGGTGAATTCCAAGACACCGCCGATTATCGATCAATCTTTATAATTCCAAGTTCGCTTCTTAATTTAGCAAATCTTTCACCGTCAAGTGGTTTAGTGAAAATATCGCAAGTTGATCTTCGGTAGGAATGTATAGAACCACCACATCTTTCTTTTCAACATGATCTCTTATAAAATGATGTCTCACATCAATGTGCTTGGTTCTTGAATGCAAAACAGATTTTCGTGATTGCAATTGCACTTGTGTTGTCACACATGATTGGAATTTCCCTTTCTTCAATTCCATAATCCCTTAATTGTTGTCTTAGCCAAAGTACTTGTGCACGGCGGCTTCCGGCGGCAATGTATTCGGCTTCGGCGGTGGAAGTTGAGATAGAATTTCGTTTCTTGCTAAACCAGGAGACCGATCTATTTCCCATTAACGACGGGTCCCCGAGGTGCTTTTTCTATCAATTTTGCATCCAAAGATAATCGAATCCGAGTAGGATATTACTTTGAAGCTTCCTTCCTTGGAATACCATATTCCTACTCCCAAGGTCTCTTTAAGATACTTGAGAGTTCTCTTAACCGCACCTAAATGACTTTCTTTAGGTTTAGACCGAAATCTTGCACAAACACCTACAAGAAAGGATATATCGGTCCGCGGCGGTGAGGTACAAAGGATCGCCTATCATCCTTCGTATAAGGTCCGATCAACATCTTTGCCTTCTTTATCTTCATCTAATCGATGTTTGTACTCATAGGAGTTGAATTCTTAGTGCTATTTTCCATACCAAACTTCTTCAAAGAACTCCTTGGTATACTTGGTTTGATGAATGAAGATTCCATCCTTTGTCCGTTTAACTTGCAATCCCAAGAAGTAATTCATTTCTCCCATCATACTCATTTGGAATTTGCTCTTCATTAGATTTGCAAACTTTTCACAAAGTAAATCATTCTCGAACCAAAAATTATGTCATCCACATAAATTTGTACCAGGCGAAGTCTTTCCCCTTCACCGATTCTGAAAAGTGTCTTGTCAATGGTCCCTTTTGTAAAACCATTGTCCACCAAGAATTGAGATAAAGTCTCATACCATGCTCTTGGTGCTTGTTTCAATCCATAAAGTGCTTTGTTGAGTCTATACACTTTATCTTCTTGATCTTTAACTTCAAATCCAGGAGGTTGCTGAACATACACTTCCTCCTCTAGGATCCCATTCAAAAATGCACTCTTGACATCCATTTGATATACTTTGAAGTTCTTATATGCAGCATGTGCTAGAAATAATCTGATAGCTTCCAATCTTGCAACAGGTGCATAAGTTTCATCAAAATCTATTCCTTCTGCTTGAGAATAGCCTTTTGCAACTAGTCTGGCCTTATTTCTCACAATGGTACCTGATTCATCAAGTTTATTTCTCGTATACCCACTTAGTACCAATGATATTTGCATGACTTGGCCTTTCAACTAGTGTCCAAACTTGATTTCTTTCAAATTCATTTAATTCTTCTTGCATAGCAATTATCCAATCTGGATCCGAAATTGCTTCTTCAACAACTTTAGGTTCCATTTGAGATAGAAAACGAGGTAAACATAGCTTCCGGTTGTCTTCTAGTCCTCACACCTTGCCGTACATTGCCAATAACTTGTTCAGCAGGGTGATTCCTTAACCATTGTGGATTTTGGTTATTTTGATTTTCAGGAATATCATCTTCAGTAGGGTCTGCTGTAGTTTCTTCTACAGGGGGGTCAGCAAATCCTTGAACTGCTTCAGTTGTTGCATCAGTAATATTGTCAGCAGGGTGTTCAGCAGGGCCAGTATCAGAAACTTTTAAGTCATTGAATCTTTCCAAAACTTCCACACAATCTGGATCAGTGACTTGTTGATTCTTAGCCGGTTCATGATCTTCATCTTCCATTCCAGTAAATTTAGGTTCATCAAACACAACATGGATTGTTTCTTCATGTTTTAGTGACCTCTTGTTCAGTACCACTTCGAATGCTCGCGACCGAAGAATATCCTAAGAAAATTCCTTCATCTGATTTTGGTTGGAATGTTTTCAAATGAACTTTATGATTTAGAATAAAACATTTGCTTCCAAATGGGTGAAAATAGGATATATTAGGTATCCTTCCATTCCGGACCTCATAGGGTGTCTTCAAGCGGCTTCTTGTTTACCGATGTTCTATTTTGTGTATAGCATGCGTATTTACTTGCTTCACCCAATATCTTTCGTAGTAGCAATGCTTCACAAATCATTGTTCTTCCCGCTTCCTTTAATGTCCTCGTTTCTTCTTTCAAAGAACCCCATTTTGCCGAGGTGTACCAAAGACAGCCACGACAAGTTGATGTAGTACACCATTACGTTCACAATATTCTCTTATAACTTTGTTGAGAAATTCGGTACCACGATCGATCTTATCTTTATGATTTGTTAAACTTTTCTCATTTTGTAATCTCTTCAAAAGATTAGGCATGCTTTGGAGTGTCTCACTTTTCTTGTTCATAAATATCACCCAAGTGTATCTAGAAAAATCATCCACAACCACTAAGGTGTATTTCTTTCTGTCACACTCGTTGGAGTTATTGGTCCAAAAAGATCCATGTGCATAAGCTCCAACACTCGTTAGTTGATTGTTTAGTCTTTGACTTGAAACTTGACTTTATCTGTTTACCTTGCCGACATGCATCACGGATAGCATCCTTCTTGAATGTGATCTCGGGTAAACCAACCACTAACTTCTTCTTCACTAACCGATTAATATCATCAAAATTTAGATGATTTAACTTCTTGTGCCATAACCAATTGAGTTCGATTTGGTATGCACAATCGAGCGAGTTTCGGAACTGCGCAAGAGACCAATCCACAACATACATGTTCTCAAGTTGCCTTCTACCAAAGTACAACTTGATCACCTCTCTCACTAATGACAATACAATTGTTTTTGTCAAAAGTGACCTTGTATCCCATATCACGAAATTGTCCAAAGTGCTCGGCAAGTTGTAGTCCAGTCCCTCCACATATGCCACATTCTTGATTGTAAGTCCATTTCGATAAGTGTGCCATATCCTCTTGTATATCCAGTGTATTTTTATTGCCAAAATTCACCCTTGGACCATCTTTTGCCACAAAGTTTGTTAGACGTGCTTATTCTTTGTCATGTGTCTGGAACATCCACTGTCAAAGTACCAGACACCATACAAAACAAGGTTAATGCATTTTAGGTACCCAAACCTGTTTGGGTCCATAGTGGTCAGTGGCAAGCATGACCCTTGGTATGTTTCCATAAGGTCTTCTCCTAAATGTGTCATACTTTGGTTCATACTTTGGTTCATACATGTATTCCACACATCCATAAGTTCTAACAATAGGTTGTGTAGGAACCACATATGCTTTCGGCCTTTTGGTACATAATGCTGTTTGAAATGATTCTTGTTATTAGAAACATTTGCATAACCATAGGTGTGCTGTTCAATTAGGAAAGGCCCCGAATTATGGGGTTCGTCAGGTTTTGGGGAAAGTCTCTGCTGATTCCATTGCCTAGGTTTTACCCTAGTAGTGTGGTTATACTTCTTGTTTCTAGCATTAGATGCGGGAATATTCCAATCATTATCGAGCGGGGAACAAGCTACCTTTCCCCCGAGATAAGTATCCCTTGAATGATCAACATTTTTGGATTTAGGATACTTATCCGTGGAATATTTCTCGTTTCTTTCCCTTCGTGGTCCGGCGGACTTAGTAGCGAGTGTCTGCTATCGCCGAACTTAGAAGGCACGGCGATCTAATTTTTGATTTATTTATTTTACTAGGAGCCGTTGACTTCGAGACTTCGATTTTGCTTCCTGAGGCATTCTCATTGGGTTTTACTTGCTTCGGCAACCTTACTTGGGAGATGGATCTAGTGCGGGCACAAACTTAGGACCAAATGCGGTACTAGGTTCGGTAACCTTACCGGATCCACTCTTGTTAGATTGCTTTGAGTTCCAAATCCAAGCCCAGCTCTATCTCCATAAGCCTTTCCCGATTTGTATGCGGTATTGGAACAAGATGGTTCGAGCGGATTCGAGAGGTCGCCGGATGTTCGACGAGCTTATGCCGATTCTCGTCCAACTTCTTTTTCCTTACCATTGAGAACCCTTAATTCAGCTTTCAATCTTCCAACTTCTAACTCAAGAGCCTCTTTTTCACCTTCACAACCTCATAACCGCATTGTATTATCCTCGGTTGATTAAGGATGGCATCCAAAGTCTCATTGTTGTCGAATTTCTAGGATTTGAACCACGGGTTGATTCACAATCACTTCCAAAGCGGGAGTGTTTATAGATACGGTGTTGTATACCTCCTCGGTTTCATCCATATTGGCCATCAAAGCATAATCCTCCATATCGGCAATCGGTCTTTGTGTCATCGATTCATTTCCTTTTCGATTCCACTTCATATCCCGATTCATCTTCGGCAACCATAGCCTTCTTGCCATGTCTTCTTTGTTGACTCTTGGTCTTCGGTAGGTCCGGACAATCGAGTCTAAAATGTCCGGGCTTCTTACGGTTGAAGCAAAGATAATCGGGTTCCTTGCCTTGTTTCAACTCGGGACGGTCGGGTCGAAGTGTCCTGGTTTCTTGCAATGAAAGCATAGATAGTCATTATCTTTCTTTGGTTCTTCTTTCCTTCTTTCGGTAGGCCTCTTTGTGAAATTTCTTGTAGGGGCCTTTCCGGTCTTCATCATTCTGATTTTCTTGCTCAGTAGGGCAATTTGCTCTTGCATTTCATCTAGCATATCATCCTATCCTCCTGATGTTTCTTCATGATGTGAAGCGCCAATGCGGTGGTTTTTGGCTCTTCCTTTTCGATTTCGAGCACCAAACTTCTTGCTAAATTCATAGGCCTTAAGATCGAGAAAACAATTTGAAGGTGTCTTCTTCATGCGACTTTCTCATTTCTTCAATTGCGATCACCTTCATTTTCCAAACATCTCTTGCGGTAAAGCTTCCAAGATTTTGGTGTTTACTTCCTCTTTTGAATAACTTACACTCGGCGAGTAAGTTCATCTAAGATTGCATTGAATCGGACTCCATTTGCTCAATGGTTTCATTAGGTAGCATTTTGAACTTTTGAAACCTTTTTCGCCACACCGATTTTGTTTTTCTTTATTGCATCGGTGCCTTCACGGATTAAGTGAATCTTATCCCAAAGTTCCTTTGCGGTCTTGCAATCTTTGACTTTCATGTACATATTGCTATCCAAGGTTCGTAGATGATATCAATAGCAATGTTGTTGAGGTTTGCTCTTTTCTGTCTTCTCGCATTCTATTCTCTCTTTGGTTTAGGAATGTACTCGGTTCCGTCACCACCAGTTATTCTTGCCTTTGTAATCTCCAGGTGGTCCTTCGGTTAGTACATCCATCATCTCATCATGAGTAGTAGCAAGATATGCACCGCATTCGACGTTTATACTCATCAAATCTATCAAGAGAGCACATCAACATGGTTCTAGCATACTTGTGTGTTATCCATGATGCAAGTCTTGAAAATCGGTAACTTGAAAGAAAGTTTTAAAGAATTTTCACAAGCACAACAAGTAGGATTCCTTCGAACGGAAACCTTTGCTCCGATACCAATTGTTGGTCCCTTGAAAAGGCTTTAGTTAAGTTTAGAGGGGGTGGGGGGGTGAATAAACTTAACACTTAAAACTTTGGAGTTAACAAATTCTACAACTTCGACGGCTGTGCGATACTTCGATGTCTGCGAGACCTCGATAACCTGGCGATAAACGATAGTCTGCGACGGTTCGATTCTTTGAATTTGTGCGGCGGAATAATATCAAAATTAAGCCTTGTTACTTGTTGTTAAATATGTTACCAAGTATTAGATACTCGGTAGTGTATGTGTGTGATTTCGGTTGTTAGATTCGACGGGTTGATATGAATAATGACTAAGTGCGAAAAGTAAATGCGGTAAGTAAGTAGAGAGATTTTATAGTGGTTCCGGGTGATGTAATCTGTCGGTCCACTCTTCTCTGTGATGTTGGAGGAAATTCACTAGTGATCTTTGAGTTATACGTACAAAGAATCCTAGGTTGCTTGTCCTTCACCAATAACTATGGCTTCACAAGCGAAAGCGGGAACGGTAGGATTGCTTTGCTCTGAGTCTTCCACTTGGTCCTTGAAGGGTAGGATTGCCTCTTCACCGGCTCCACCACAAACCAACGATCTTTCACACCCAACGGATGCTTCACTTGTCTTGTGAGATTCTTTATAAGATAAAGAATGAATCAAATAAATGATTCGGTTGCGGCGACTTGATTAGGATGATGTAATGAGCAGCTTGCAGTCTTCAAGTGTATATGCTTGATGCAGCTTGAACACAGAAATCACTTGAAGAAAAATAACTAGATCGGCGGCCTTAAGCTCGGTAAGTTCGACGGGGTGTTTTTCAGCTCAGTATTGTCACTTAAAGTTTATCCCAAAATTCATCATCATTATCTTTTTGAGTTGAAAGTCTTCTATTTATAGGTAGGAATGCATGTGACTTGTATTTGAAATTCAAATGTGACCGTTCCTTGTATTTGTCCCATCCGCACCGCATTCATCACTATTCATAGGATCGACAACGTCGAAATTCCTTTTGACGGTGCGGTGCTGTCCACCCCTTGACTTGTATCCAATGGATAAAAATATGGATCATCCCAACGTCTTTTTAATCTCGGCCTTTGATTTGCTTGATAAGTCGAAGTAGTTGGTCATTCTTATCCATGTAACTTTTCAATAATCTTGAATTAATCGAGGTATATATCGAGCGGGTTTACTAGTCTGTTGTATAACCAATCGATGTCTATCGAACATCATATTTTTGTACGTAAAATATAATGCGGTGATTCCTTTTATCCAACTTTTATTTGTGAAGTTAGATTACATCATTTTAAATATAACTAAGTTCCAAACATCATCCAACTTGTGGAACTTAGACCTTCTACACAAGGCATATGTAATCAGTTTAGGTCATCACAGACTTGCCTAAAATCTGATTCCATATCCTTGACTTTAATTACTAAGTTTGATCCCTTAGCCTTCATTTACTGAGTTTGAACCCTCAGCCTTCAGTCTTCAGTCTTCAGCAGGTTCCTGACAAGTCTAATGACCTATCTACCCTACTGACCTAGACCAGTCTGCTGATAACAATCAGCAGCCCTATACAGTGCTTGTTTGATTAAACCTATTTATGAATCAAACTCTAATAAACCTATACATTTTATCTAGACATCTTTTTGCCTTTGCACTATAACAGCTAGTATGGCACTCATCATCAAAACTAAGAAATAAGTCTAACAACGGGTTTCTCTCTCCTCTCTTCCCTTTTCTTCCCCATTTTTAGGGTTTCAGAACTAAGAACATTTCATACATTTTTTTATAGTTTTAATGTCAAAATTCTTCATGGTATCAGAGAGAAATCTTCGTTGTGTGCTCGATTGTTAGCTATTGTTTCTCATTCTTCAGCTTCGTCGTTTTTTTAGATTTTTGAAGTATTTCAAGTTGCTCCTATGGCGAATCAGCAAAACGCCGAAATAAGTCCAGTTTCGAGTCCTTTTTATGTGCATCCAAATGAAAGTCCCTTGCTAATTCTAGTTCAACCAATCTTTGATGAAAACGGAAGAAATTACCACTCGTGGAGTAGATCCCCCAAGATGTCACTGATTATGAAGAACAAATTAGGGTATATAGACGGTTCGCTGCCAAAACCGCCACCAGATGATCCAAGGTTTCAGGTTTGGGAATAGTGTGACACTATGGTTACTATATGGATCCTCAATTCAATTGATAAAACGGTAGCGCAAAGTCCTCTCTTGATTAGTGGTGCACATGAGGTTTGGGAGGATCTACGAGACAGGTTTGCCAACTTAGAATCTTTTCGTTTATCTGATTTACTTGAAGAGCTCAATAACACAATGCAGAGAGGAGCTTCTGTCACTGAATACTTAACAAAGATGAAGATTCTGGTCGATGAAATCAATATTCTCAGACCTATACCTAAGTGCACCTACGTTCCAAGATGTAACTGTCAGGTGATTCCCATAGTGATTGGGTACAATGAAACAGAATACGTTATTAGGTTTTTGAGAGGTCTAGACGAAGTTTTTGAGCCAATAATGTTTCACATCCTACTGATGTCTCTTATTCAAAATATCAAAGTTGCTTTTGGCCTAGCACTCAAATTTGAAAGGAAGAAACATCATAAGCCACAAGGTCCACCGTTTGCAGATCCTGATGTGATGTTCAATAAGGCTAACATGAGTCAGAATAATCAATGAGTGCAGAATTATAATAGGAAGCCTGGTGTTGAAGCTGGAACAGGGCAAAGGAAATTTTCTGGACAGCCAGGAAATAAACCCCAGTGCACTTACTATGGGATGTTGGGACATGTGGAGGACAAATGCTACAAAAATCATGGATATCCCCCAGGATTCAAACCTAGAGGAAGAGTGAATATGGTTGACAGTTCTGCTGAACAACAGGATGTTAGTAATGATTCCTCGGTTACTCTCACTCAACAAGAGTACCAGCAGTTCAAACAATTGTTCGCTGCCAAGAAGGTTTCTAAGGAGAATGATCCACAACATTTGATCAACCAAGCCTCAATTTTGTCAGCCTCTTTTACACCATATAGTGAAATCTCTACATGTAACCTAAATACAAAGTGGATTCTAGACTCAGGTGCCACTGACCATGTAGTCTTTAATACACATTTGTATTCAAGTTGTTACTAGGTTGATAATGTTGCAGTAGGGTTGCCAAATAGGAAAAATATTCAGGTAACACACATTGGTGATGTGCAGTTAGGTCCTAATTTGAAATTAGTTGGGGTTTATGTGTGCCAGACTTCAGATACAATCTGATATCACTAAGTAAACTCACAAAGAACATAAAAATTAAAGTGTTTTTGAGTCTAATCAGTGTCATATACAGGATCAAGACAATGGGATGATTGGATCAGCTAATAAAAGAAGAGGGTTATATGTTTAGAAGCCCAAAATAAAAGAGTCTACAATGTGGCATCATTCCAGAACTTTAGTCATCTCAAAAAAGACATGATCTGGCACTACAGGATGGGACATTTATCATCACCCGGACTCAAAATGCTCATGCACAAGGATTCTCAGATAAGCATGCCTGAAGACACCATATGTCATGTATGCCCTCTAGCGACGCAAAATCATCTGTTTTTTTCCATTAAGTACATCAACTGTGAATGGTTTATTTGAATTAGTCCATGTAGATATATGGGGTCCTTCTAGGCATGACACTATTCCGGGTCACATATATTTCATTACTATTATGGATGATTGGAGTAGTTTCACTTGGTTACATTTGATGCACAATAAATCTGAAGCTAGGGATATTGTTCAAAGCTTCTGTCAATATGTGATTACACAATTTGATATGCATGTAAGGATTCTTGGGACAGGTAATGGCAAAGAGTTTGATATGCATGTAGGATTGGTGGAAAGTATGTAGTAAAGGATTGGTGGAAAGTATGCAGAAGCACCTCAGCAAAATGGATTGGTGGAAAGAAAACACCAACAATTGCTGAATGTAGGAAGGGCCTTGAAATTTCAAGCCGATTAAATGCCAATTCAATTTTGGGGGTATTTTGTAATTCATGCCACTGCTCTAATAAATAACACACCCACACCCATCTTGGATGATTCCACACCCTTTGAAAGATTGTATGGGAAGGCTCCAGATTATAGTAGATTCAAGGCCTTTGGCTGTTTGACATAAGCAATGTTCTAAAAGTCGGTAGGGGACTAGTCGGGGACTAGGCGGTTTTGGATTTTTTTAATTAATAATAATAATAATAGAATTGACAAAAACAAAAATAACAAAATATTACTAAAAACCCCTAAAAATAACGATACTACTACTCTAGTAATATTAAGTACTAACATAACATAAGTCCAAAAATTCATTTCACAAAATAAACACATAAAAACATACGTGATACGTCCAAAATAAAAATATTCAAAGTCAAGCACTCAAGTTTCAAAAAAAAAATCATAATACAGACCGCCTAGTCCGAGTTTCCCGAGTTGAGCCCGACTATCCCTCCTTGAACCCGACTTTCCCTCCTAGAGGGTGACTAGTCCCCGACTAGGGACCAACTAGAGACCAACCCGCCAAGACAGGTCCAACTAGTGTGTAATCGGGTCGGTGGAGGGCCGACTAGCGCCTAGGCGGCGCTTAGTCGGCCGACTTGGCCGACTTTTAGAACACTGGACATAAGACGCTACATTAGTACAAGGTAGATCTAAGTTTACTCCTAGAAGTATTCCATGTGTCCATCTTGGACACTCTCTAACAACAAAAGGATATCTGCTATATAACCTAGAAACCAATGATGTATTCATCATTTGAAATGTGGTTTTTTATGAGAGATGTTTTCCTTTTGAGAAGCAGTCACTGATTTGTTCTCAAACTACTGAATCACCAATGTTTTTACCTACTTCTTTTCCAGACCTGGCTGAAAATGATACACCACTTCCATTATTTTCACTAACATAGACCAAATACAACCTGATCTTCCTGAACATCATGATGCACACCCTAAGCATCAAGGCATTGTCCCTTCCCAACAACTTAGAAGGTTAGGAAGAACAAATCAGTCTTACCTCTCCAGACAGCATTACTTTGTCCCTTCCCAACAACTTGATTCAGCCCTCTCCAAACAGCATTACTTTATCACCATCCTACCAAGGATTTGTATGTCATATGAATAGAGAGATAGAGCCAACCACTTATAACCAAGCTGTCAAGAGTGTGAAATGGCAGGAAGCCATGCAAAAGGAAATAGAAGCCCTAGAGGCCAATAATACTTGGGAAGTAGTATCATTGCCACCACACAAACAGTCAATCGGGTGTAAATGGGTCTATAGGATCAAATAAAAACCAGATGGGTAGGTAGAAAGATATAAAGCAAGGTTGGTAGCCAAGGGATACAACTAGCTATATGGATTAGACTATCGGGAGACTTTTCTCCTGTAGCGAAAATGGCAACTATATGGATTCTGTTAGCTACAGCTGCTGCAAAAAATTGGCCTTTACATCAATTAGATGTAAATAACGCCTTCCTTCATAGAGATCTCCATGAAGAAGTTTATATGAAACTGCCACAAGGCTTCCAAACCTCAGTCTAAAATCATGTCGGTAATCTTACTAAGTCACTATATGGGCTCAAACAAGCAAGTCGACAATGGAATGAAAAACTTACAACAACTCTCATTAGTCAAGGGTTTTCACAGTCTAAAAGTGACTACATTCTCTTTACAAGAGGATCTGGGTCAGAGTTCATTGCATTGTTGGTGTATGTTGATGATTTAGTCTTGGCTAGTAGTAACCTACATAAGATCAACACAGTTAAAAACTACATGCACAACCAATTTCAGATCAAAGACTTGGGTCAGTTGTGGTACTTCTTGGGGATAAAGGTCACTAGAAACTCTGATGGTTTGATAATTTCACAAAGAAAGTATGCACTTAATCTATTAGTAGAAATTGATCTTCTAGCAACAAAGCCTTCCAGCATCCCTATAGATACCAAAGTTGTGCAGCATGGAGATTCTCACTTGATTTTTGACAATTCCATCTACAGAAAGATCATTGGCAAGCTACTCTACCTAACATTCACTAGACCCGACATAGTGTTTGATGTCCAACAATTAAGTCAATTTCTCGATGCCCCAACAAAAAATCACCTTCAGACAACTTATTAACTTTTGAAATACATCAAGAAAAACCCTAGTCAGGGCCTATTTTATGCTGCAAAAAATTCTTTTGCGACTTCTACCTTCACGGATTCGGACTGGGCTGGCTGTCCTGAATTCAGACGGTCCGTTACTGGGTATTGCCTCTTTCTGGGTAGCTCTTTGGTGTCTTTGAGAGCCCACAAACAAACAACGATCTTAAGAAGCTCTACTGAAAGTGACTATAGAGCAATGGCTTCCACAGTTCCAGAAGTTCAATGGATCAAATTTTTATTAGCAAATCTGCATATTCATGTTCCCCAACCAATTGCTATGTATTGTGATAATCAAAGCGCTTTGCATATTGCTACAAATCCGGTGTACCACGAGCGTACGAAGCACATCGAAATAGATTGCCACGTTGTTCGTGAAAAGGTGCAAGCTGGGTTGGTTAAACTTTTTGCCATCTCAACATTTCAGCAGTTGACAGACTGCTTTACTAAAGCCTTGGATGGTCCAAATCTACAGCGGGCACTTCACTCATTTCAAACTAAAGACCTCCCCATCCCAGCTTGAGGGAGGTGTTGCAAGTAAAATAAAATAAAATTATAGTATAGTCAAAAACATTTTACTCTAGAAATTATAAATAGCATTTTAATTCCCAATTTTGCAAAGAGAAAAAAAGATGTAATAAAAAGAGAATGGGTTTCTCTCCACTCTCTTCCCTTTTCTTCCCTATTTTTTAACGGTTTCAGAATTAAGAACATTTCATACATTTTTTTTCAGTCTTAATGTCAAAATTCTTCATGGTGTGATTGATGTTTATAAGATAGAATGGATGATTGTCGTTGATTACCGGTTAGATTGGTTGTACATCAAGAGTTGTCGGATATACAAACTTAATTGTAATAACGTTGTATTAATTTCCCGATTGTTCAATTAATATAGTTCACTAGCTCACTTGAATTTTAACTCTTGGCTCCGTCATCGTATACCGGGGCTCCACCACTAAGCCCAAAATGGTTCAAATGACCGCTTAAATAAATAAATAAATACAATATATGAATTTTTTATCCTACTTAAAAATTTTATACACCTATATATTCTAATTGACCCTCTCATCTTTTTAATATTGACTTTTGATCCGTAATCATATATGCATTTTTAAAAATTAATGCTTATAAACCGCCCTTAATTTTATGTATCCAATTAGATTTGAAATAAAAACTAATTTTATACTGCAATCGACCTTTTTTTTGTTTTATTTCTTTTTATAATAATCAATCGGCTTTGGAAGGGCACAATAATATATGACTGAACTGGCACCGAATAATGTCGGGTAAATTTTCCTTTTGGGATACAACCCAATTTTTGTTGTCTAAATGCCGGCAGTTACCACCAATCGGCAGAGATTCATTCACAGATTAATTTTGATTGTATGAGTGGATTGCTTGGTCTTATTCGTATGCTTTAGTAGTTTTCGCATAGCCTGACTGTTACTAAAAAATAAAGGCAATGATTGCTTGGTCTTCGTTAAGGAAAAATTCTTCCCTACACACTTTCACTAAGAGCCTTGATTTGAATATTATTATTATTATTATTATTATTATTATTATTATTTGATGATATAATGGCCCACTGGGCCGGGTTATTTACAATTGGGCCAGGCCCACCGCACAGTCAGATAATAATATAAGTGGCAGAGCCGGACTCGCTGATTCCGAAAGGAACGACCTCTGGACAGAACAATCAAGCAACTGCCAAAAACAGAGTCTGTAATGACATAACCGTTTATGAAAGTGGGTAGATCCCACATCGTATGGTTGACAGGATAACCGGTGATAACTCCCCATTATGGTAGGGGAGGTTATCACCACGATTTGAAAGTATAAAAGGTGAAACCTGAACTATGAGGGGGACTTGATTCCGATTCAACCATTGAATATGATACGTAGGCAGCTCTTTCAAAAGAGTTCAGTCCAAATTCATATAAAATCATACTTGTTTCTGTACTATTTTCCTAACTCGAATCATTTAATTACCCGTTTACAATTTTAAGCATCTTCATTTGGCGCTAGAAGGAGGGTCGATTCTAGTTAGTGAGTTTCTTTTATAGTAAAAATGGCGAAAAATCATGGGAAAAAGCATCAAAATCAAACGGAAGTTGAAAATCAAACCAGGGAAGAGAACCAAGAAGGAAACAATCAACAACCTGGAAATAAAACTCTAATGGAAGAAGGACAGACTAGCACTCCAAATGCTGTCAGACAGATGTTGGTGGAAAATCTGGCAAGTCTCAAAGGAGAAGAGATAAAAGCCATCTTTAAGGAGGTAGTAAAAGCCAGAAATCAGGATGCCGAAGTTTCAGAAACACCTCCTCCTCATAATACAACGAAGAGAGAAAAACATGAGGCATAGTCCAGTGGAAGGGTGGTTGTTACTCGCCCAGGTGGTGATAATGCCAAAGCAGAATTGGACGCTATTCTTAGGCCTAAGCAAGATGAGTTTAGGCTGGCGTCTCCTTTTACTGAGGACATTGATACATTTCCTTGTTCTCCAGGATTCAAGATCCCCAAGATTCAGTCATATGATGGCACTAAGGATCCATATGACCATATGCACCGGTACATACAACATATGAGCCTATACAATGCACCAGAAGAGATGAAATGTAAGGCATTTGCAACTCTACTTACAGGGAAGGCAATGGATTGGTTCAACAAGTTGAGCCTCGGGTCCACACCAGACTTCCCCACTCTGACCAGAAAATTCATGCACGCGTTTATTGTTGTAAGACCTTTCCAAAGAAACCGAACATAATTGCTAACCATCAGACAGAAAAGTAATGAAACAGTACTGCAGTTCATTAAAAGATTCAACGGAGAATCATCCCAGATAGCAGATTTGGATGATAAGTTCTTAGTGGCGTCCTTCGTGGCAGGTCTGAAAGAAGGGCGGCTACATGATATGCTAAGCAGCAAAAATCCGAGCACGATGGAAGAATGTATGGAAATTGCGTACAGACATTGTCAAGAAGAAGAGGCAAACAGGGCCAAGAGAGAGAAATCCCACAGGGATTCTAAAAAAGGAAAAATTGATGATAAATCTGACAAGAAATGAAAATCAGTTTGGGACAGGGTAACCGCTCCCATATCCGATAGGCTAGGGAATGAGGATAACCCCAGAGGAATGAGGGAGTTCAGAAAATTCAACAATGATCAGGATAGAAATAATCAGAGGAGACGTAGAGATCCGTCTCCTGATGGGCATAGAGAAAATGCCCCAATCAACACGGTGAATACGATTGTTGAAGGGCCAGCAGGTGTTGGCAAGGCTGTTCAGCAAGAAAGGAGTGGCAGCACAGAAAAAAAAGAGGAATCAAAAAAACAAAAAGTTATGGGAACTGTCCAGTACGGCCCAGAAGATGCACTACCAGCCATTGTGAGCAACGAAAGGCTGGTAGTAGAGGTGGTTATACAGAAAAACTTGGTGAAAAGAGTCTGTGTGGACACGGGCAGTGCAGTAAACGTGCTATATTATGGTGCCTTTCAAGCAATGAAGTTGACCGACTCAGAGTTGACTCCTGTCTCAACTCCTCTCTTTGGATTCACAGGACCTCATATTCATCATGTAGGAATGCTTAATTTATTAGCTTTTGGAAAAGGACCACGGAGCAGGACTCTAATGGTCAATTATGTGGTGGTCAAAGCCCCATCTGCGTACAATGTGATTTTGGGCAGACCGGCATTGATCAATCTCAGAGCTGTATTGTCCCCGGCACATAACAACATGAAGTTCCCAACCTCAAAAGGAGAAGCTACTGTTAAAGGAGATGTGGATGCTACGGAGAACTGTTATACAGCCACAATCAGTGGGAAGATCAAAGTGCAACAGGTGACAATGGAAGATCTCGTTCCAGAGGAAGAGAAAAGTTGGCAGTCTAATGATCCAGTGGATCCAGTAATGCAAGATGAAATGGACCCAGAATCCACAATCAGTGTAGGATCATGGATACCCGCTGAGCAGAAGCAAATTTTGATCAGGATATTGAAAGATTACAAAGATGTGTTTGCATGAAAAGCCAGTGACATGCCAGGACTGTCAATAGAGTTGGCTATCCACAAGCTCAACATAGACCCAACCAGAAAACCGGTGAAGCAGAAAAAGAGGTATTTCGCTCCAGAAAGGATACAGGCTATCCAGCACGAGGTAAAGAAGCTATTGCAGGCCAGCATGATTAAAGAGGTTATATATCCTGAGTGGCTATCAAATCCTGTACTAGTCAAGAAGCCAGATGGCAACTGGAGGATGTGTGTGGATTTCACAGATTTAAATAAGGCATGCCCTAAAGATAGCTACACATTCCCTAGAATTGATAGACTAGTAGATTCCACAGTTGGATATGAAATTTTTGCTTTTTTAGATGCATATAAGGGTTACCACCAGATTATGATGGATCCCGCAGACGCTGTAAAAACTGCATTTATTACTGAGTTTGGTTCCTACTACTATGTGTCTATGCCTTTTGGGTAAAAGAATGCAGGGGCTACATACCAAAGGGCAGTCAATAAGATTTTTAACCAACAGATTGGTAAATCGATGGAGGTATATGTAGATGATTTATTGATCAAGAGCAGGACTTTTGACAAATATTTGAAAGATGTTGCAGAAGTTTGTCAAGTATTGAGACAAACAAGAATGAAGTTGAATCCTAAAAATTTTACTTTTGGAGTGAGGTCAGGAAAATTTCTTGGTTATATGATATCCAAAGAAGGGGTCAGGGCCAACCCTGATAAATTGGAAGCTTTGAAGACTATGCCCGAACCGAAGAACACTAAAGAAGTCCAACGATTGACAGGAAGATTAGCAGTGCTAAATCGTTTCTTGTCAAAATCAGCGTAGAAGTCATTACCTTTCTTTAAAATTCTCAGGAAGGCCACTCCATTGGAGTGGAATGCAGAATGTCAACAAGCTTTCCAGGAATTAAAGGATCATATCAATCAGCTACCATCCCTAATTGCCCCTCAGGAAGGTGAGGTGTTATTCTTATACTTATCCTTTTTGTAATGAAGCAGTAAGTGATGTGTTGGTAAAACAACATGGTATGTTACAAAGGCCTGTGTATTTTGTGAGCAAAGCCCTACAAGGGCCTGAAATCAGGTATTCTGAGGTAGAAAAATTGGTTCTTGCCTTTGTACATGTCACAAGAAAATTAAGACCGTATTTCCAGAGTCATCTTGTGATAGTGTTTCCAAATCAACCCCTAAAGCAAATTTTGGATAAACCAGATAAGTCTGGGAGATTGGCAAAGTGGGTAGTTGAATTAGCAGGGTTTGACATTGAGTACAAACCAATAACGGCCATCAAAGCTCAAGCGTTAGCCGATTTCTTGGCAGAAGAAAAGGCATTAGCAGTGGAGCAAAAGGCTAAACAAAAAGTGGCTGAGCAGTGGCAGCTCTATGTAGACGGAGCTTCCAACAAAGAGGGAGTAGAAGCAGGAATCCAACTCATTAGCCCAAAAGGTGAAGAATTCCCATATGCTCTTCATTTCGAGTTTCAGGCCACTAACAACGAAGCAGAATACGAAGCCTTAATAACTGGATTAAACCTAGCACAGAAACTAGGTGTGCAGAACCTAAAGGTGTACACTGATTCACAGCTCGTAACTAATCATATCAAAGGAGAATATGAAGCCAAGGAAGGCCCTATGAATAAATACCTAGCGGCTGCACAGGGGAAGTTGCAAAACTCTTAATGGTGGAAGTAGAACAGATAACTAGGGCCTAAAATACTAGAGCAGATGCGTTATCTAAGCTAGGGTCCAATTTTCTGTCCAACAAGAAAGTGCTAGTTGAGCAGTTAAAGCAGAAGAGTTGTGATGCGGTTGAAGTACAACCTATAACGCAGGTAGAAACTTGGATGGATCCGATTATGATACATCTGAGGGATGGAAGACTCCCCGAAGATAAGGTACGTGCCAAAAACTGGTAAGACTCTCAGTGAGATATGCTCTGTTAAACGAGGTGCTGTACAGAAAGTCCTACGCAGCACCCTGGCTGAAGTGTGTCACCCCGGAAGATGGAGACTATGTGCTGAGGGAGATCCACCTTGGAATTTGTGGAAATCATTTGGGGGCACGAGCTCTGGCCATAAAATGTAGACTTTTTGGATATTACTGGCCACAAATGCAAGAGGATGCAGAAAAGCTGGTCAACACATGTAAGGCATGCCAGGTGCATGGTAATTTATCCTACAAAGCTGTGCAGGAGATGACACCAATTATATCACCTTGGCCTTTTGATCAATGGGGAATAGACCTAATAGGTCCTCTACCCAGAGCACAAGGAAATTTAAGGTTTCTGGTGGTGGCAGTAGAATACTTCACCAAATGGGTGGAAGCAGAGCCCTTGACCACCATCACAGCCAACCAAATTCAAAAGTTCCTGTGGAAAAATATTCTTTGCAGATATGGCATTCCTAAAGTGCTCATCTCCGATAATGGCATGTAATTTGAGGATCAAGGAGTGAGGACTTGGTGCACAAACTTAGGAATCTCTCATCACTTCACATCTGTGGCTCATCCTCAAGCCAATGTGCAGGTAGAGCAGGCTAACCGGAAAATAAAGCAAGGGTTGAAGAAAAGACTGGATCCGGAAGGATCTCATTAGGCAGATCACATTCCCAATATTTTGTGGGCATATAGAACTACCTCAAATTCCTCTAAACAAGAAACTCCATATTCCTTAGCATATGGATGCAAAGCAGTGATACCAGCAGAGATTGGGCATAAATCTCCCAGGACAGATTTATATTGTCCTGAAACGCAGGAAGCAAATATGCTGCACATTAAGGATGAGTTGGAACACAAAAGAGATGTAGCTCTGATACAGATGGGCAAGTACAAACAGAGGATTGCTCAATACTACAACTCCAAAGTTAGAGATACATATTTTAAAGAAGGTGACTTAGTTCTGAGGCGAAATGATGCCAGCAAGCAAGGTCCAACTGGAAAGCTAGACCCAAATTGGGAAGGCCCTTACAAAATTATTAAGGTACATGGAAAAGGATCTTATCAACTGGCTAATGCCTCTGCACAGACCATTCCTAGGAGCTGGAATGCTATTCACCTAAGGAAATACTATCCTTAAAATAAGCTTATTTTCTGAAATTGTTATCCATTTGAAATATGTCTTTATTAATTTTGTTTATTATATGTTTGAATATTTTAAGTTGTGTTGAAACATAGAAAACTAAAGGCAAATGCCAAAAATATACCGAGCATTGGAACTTGCAGCGCAAGGACATTTCTGGGCAGAAGACCCATCATAAAAATTTAAGTGTCGAACTTGCAGCGCAAGGACACTCTGGGCAGAAGACCCATCATAAAAATTTAAGTGTCGAACTTGTAGCGCAAGGATATTTCTGGGCAGAAGACCCATCATAAAAAATTAAAGTGTCAAACTTGCAGCGCAAGGACACTCAAGGCAGAAGACCCATTGTAAAAATCTAAATGTCAAACTTGCAATGCAAGAACATTTCTGGGTAGAACCCAATACATGAATGAACTAAGTACCAAATTTGCAGCGCAAGGATACTTTGGGCGAAATACCCAGTGGTCAATTACGGAATGCAGAGCATTCTGAGCAGAAACATACAAATCACCAATAAATAAGCTAAGGATAAATAATCTTAGCTTCTTTGCAGCGCAATAGGACATAAAGAACAGATGAACAAGCAAATATCGAGAATGCAAATTTAAAATTTCTGATGATCAAAATATCAGATACATCAAAAACAAAGATTTCATACGGCAAATTCAAATAACATCAGGAGTTGCAGAAACATCAAAGTTGATTATCAAAGTCTCAAGACGGATATATAAAATCAAGATGAAGGAGGAGCAGCAGGCTTTTTCTTGGCATATTTGCATACGATATCTCCCCCACCTTTGTATTCTTCATAGCATTTGGTGAAGATATCACCTGCCTCCTTATCATATAATTTGTGATTAGGCAGAGTGCTAATGAGAAGACCGGCGTTGATCGATCTCAGGGCAGTAATATCACCAGCACATAACAGCATGAAATTTCCAACATTTGAAGGTGAAGCTATTATTAAAGAGGATGTGGACGCTGCGAAGAATTGCTACACAGCCACAATCAGTGGAAAGATGAAGGTGCAGCAAGTGACAATGGAAGATCTTGTTCCAGATGAAGAAAATAGTTGGCATTCCAATGATCCTGTGGACTCAGTATTGCTCGATGAACTTGACCCTGAATCCACGGTCAGTGTAGGATCATGGATACCGTCTGAACAGAAGCAGATGCTAGTCAGGATTTTAAAAGACTACAAAGATGTGTTCGCATGGAAAGCCAGTGATATGCCTGGACTGTCAACAGAGTTGGTTGACCACAAGCTCAACATCGACCCAACCAGAAAACCTGTGAAGCAAAAGAAGTGATCTTTCTCCCCAGAAAGGATACGGTTTCCCCAAAGAAGTAGAGAAGCATTGCGAGCCAACATGGTTAGAGAGGTTATATATCCAGAGTGGCTAGCAAATCCGGTCCTAGTCAAGAAGCCAGATGGCAGTTGGAGAATGTGTGTGGATTTCACAGATCTAAATAAGGCATGCCCTAAAGATAGTTACACTTCCCCTAGAATTGATAGACTAGTGGATTCCACTGTTGGATATGAAATTTTTGCTTTCCTAGATGCGTATAAGTGATATCATCAGATTATGATGGATCCTGTAGATGCTGTAAAAACTGCTTTCATTACTGAATTTGGTTCCTACTACTATGTGTCTATGCCTTTTGGATTAAAGAATGCAGGGGCTACCTACCAAAGGGCAGTCAATGCCATTTTCAGCCAACAAATTGGAAAATCCATGGAGCAGGACTCTTGACCAATATTTGAAAGATGTAGCCAAAGTTTGTCAAGTGTTAAGACAGACAATAATGAAGTTGAATCCAAAAAAGTGTACCTTTGGAGTGAGATCAGGCAAATTCCTTGGTTACATGATATCCAAAGAAGGTGTCAGGGCCAACCCTGATAAATTGGAAGCTTTGAAAACTATGCCCAAACCAAAAAATATTAAAGAAGTCCAACGATTAACAGGGAGATTAGCAGCGCTAAATCGTTTCTTGTCAAAATCTACGCAGAAATCACTGCCTTTCTTCAAAATCCTCAGGAAGGCTAGCCCATTCGAGTGGGATGCAGAATGTCAACAAGCTTTTCAGAATCTAAAGGATCATATAAGTCACCTACCAACTTTAACCCCTCCTCAGGAAGGTGAGATATTATTTTTATACTTATCTTTTTGCAACGAAGCAGTAAGTGCTGTGTTGGTAAAACAACATGGTATGTTACAAAGGCCTGTATATTTTGTACGTAAAGCCCTACAAGGGCCTGAGATTAGATATTCTGAGGTGGAAAAATTAGTTCTGGCCCTGGTGCATGCCACAAGGAAGTTAAGACCATATTTCCCAAGTCATCTAGTGATAGTGTTGACAAATCAGCCCCTAAAGCAAATTTTGGACAAACCAGACAAGTCTGGGAGATTAGAAAAGTGGGTAGTTGAATTAGCAGGGTTTGACATCGAGTACAAACCAAGAACAACAATCAAAGCTCAAGCTTTAGCCGATTTCTTGCCAGAAGATAAAGCATTAGCTGTAGAGCAAAAGGCAGAGCAGAAAAAAGCTGAGAACAGTGGCAACTCTACGCAGATGGAGCTTAAAACAAAGAAGGGGCAGGAGCAGGACTCCTACTCATTAACTTTGAATTTCAAGCCATCAACAATGAAGCGGAATATGAAGCTTTGATAACTGGATTGAACCTAACACAGAAATTAGGTGTGTAGAACCTAAAAGTGTACACTGATTCACAGCTTGTAACCAATCATATCAAGGGAGAATACGAAGCTAAGGAAGGCCCCATGAAAAAATATCTTGCGGTTGCACAAAGGAAACTACAAAACTTCTTAATGGTGGAGGTGGAACAGATAACTAGGGCCCAAAATACCAGAGCAGATGCATTGGCTAAGCTAGGGTCAAATTTTCTCTCCAACAAAAATGTGTTGGTTGAACAGTTAGGTCGAAAGAGCTGTGACGAAATTGAAGTACAACCGATAACACAGGCGGAAACTTGGATGGATCCAATTGTAATGTAACTAAGAGACGGCAGGCTCCCTGAAGATACGGTACGCGCCAGAAAACTAATAAGACTCTCGGCCAGATATGCTCTGTCCAACGAGGTCCTGTACAGAAAATCTTATGCAGCACCCTAGCTAAAATGCGTCACCCCAGATGAAGGGGATTATGTGCTGAGAGAAATCCATCTCGGAATTTGTCGAAATCACTTGGGAGCAAAAGCTCTGGCCAGAAAATGTAAACTTTTTGGATATTACTGGCCAGAAATGCAAGAAGACGCAGAGAAATTAGTCAGAATTTGCAAGACATGCTAGGTGCATAGCAACTTATCACATAATCCTGTACAAGAGATGACACCAATTGTATCTCCATGGCCTTTTGATCAGTGGGGAGTAGACTTAGTGGGTCCGCTACCCAGAGCACCGGGAAATTTCAAGTTTCTGGTAGTGGCAGTAGATTACTTCACCAAATGGGTGGAAGCTGAACCTCTGACCACCATCACAGCCAACCAAATTCAGAAATTCCTATGGAGAAATATTCTATACAGATATGGTATTCCTAAAGTTCTTATCTCTGATAATGGCACACAGTTTGAGGATCAAGGAGTGCAGACCTGGTGCACAAACCTAGGAATCTCCCAACACTTTACCTCAGTGGCCCATCCTCAAGCCAATGGACAGGTAAAGCAGACCAACAGGCAAATAAAGCAAGGACTGAAGAAACGGTTGGAACAGGAAGGCTCTCATTGGGTGGATCATCTTCCAAACATCTTATGAGCATACAGAACTACCCCAAATGCTGCTACACAGGAAACTCCATATTCCTTAGCATATGGATGTGAAGCAGTAATACCGGTAGAGATTGGGCATAAATCTCCAAGGACAAAACTATATTGTCCAGAAACCCAGGAAGTTGATATGATGCACATCAAGGATGAGCTGGAACACAAAAGGGACATATCATTGATACAGATGGCAAAGTACAAGCAAAGGATCGCTCAATACAATAACTCCAAAGTAAGAGGTACGTATTTTAAAGAAGGCGATTTAGTTCTGAGGCGAAATGATGCTAGCAAGCAAGGTCCAACTGGAAAGCTAGACCCAAATTGGGAAGGTCCTTATAAAATAATCAAAGTGCATGGAAAAGGATCTTATCAATTGGCTAATGCTTCTGGACGGACGATTCCCCGAAGTTGGAACGCTATTCACTTAAGGAAATACTATCCTTAAAAGAAATTTACTTTCTGAAACTATTGTCTATTAGGAATAAAAAAATTTACTTATTTTCTGTGTTATATGTTGCATATTTTAAAATCTTATTGAAATGCAAGACATTAGAGGCAAAATTCCAAAAACATGTTGAGCATTAAAACTCACAATGCAAAAACATTCTGGAGAGATTCATTAAAAAATAAATAAATGCCAAACTTGCAGCGTAAGGGCACTCTGGGCAGAAGACCCATCGTAAAAAATAAGTGCCAAACTTGCAGCGCAAGGGCACTCTTGGCAGAAAACCCATCGTAAAGTACATGTGCCAAACTTGCAGCGCAAGGGCACTCTGGGCATGAGACCCGTCGTAAAATATATGTGCCAAACTTGCAGCGCAATGGCACTCTGGGCAGAGGACCCAGCGTAAATCTAAGTGTCAAACTTGCAGCGCAAGGCCACTCTGGTCAGCAGACCAAATATAAGAACAAAATGCAAAACTTGCAGCGCAAGGAAACTCTGAGCAGAAGATCCATTAAAAAGGATATTCTGTCCAGAAGATGCATTATATATATAAAGAAGCTAAGGACAAAAATCCTAACTTCTTTGCAGCGCAATAAGGAGACAAAGCTCTAAGACAGAAAATATCAAAACTAAAAGGCAATCTAAATGGTTAAACGATTGAAGTATTATACATCAAAAGCAAGATCAAAAAAATTATTACTTGAAAGGCTGTTTAGAAGTCATAGCAAACTACGAAGTTATCAAAGTTTCAATAACTGTTGGAAATAAAATTTATGTTTTGATGATGATTCATCGCTTAATCAGTTATTGTCACTTACCCCATTGATTAAGCGTCATAACTAGCTGTTATAGTGCAAATAAAAAAGATGTCTAGAGATTAATGTATAGGACTTTATAGAGTCTGATATTAGTATAGGATAAATCAGACAAGCGCTGTAATAGTTCCAGGCTGTGAACTGAGAAAATAAGAAACTGAGATTTAGTCAAACTGAGATTCAATGAGAAACTGAAAAGCAGAGCACACCAACATGAAAACTGAAGAAGATAAGTTAGCCGAGGGATACAAACTCAGTTGGCTTATTCAGAAGACTGAAGAACTGAGGGATCAAACTCAGTACATGAAGAACTGAGGGTCACAGACTCAGTTATAGAAGATTGAAGAACTGAGGGTTCAAACTCAGTTATGAAGACTACGTCAAGACTGTAAAGTTAGACTTCAGGCAAGATTGTGGTGACCTGAACTGACCTTATGGATCTTGTATGAATACCTAAGAATCATAAGGACAATGAATTCTTAGAAGATAATGAGTCATGGTGTACTCTGATTAAGTCAATTATAATCAGATGAAAACTGGAGTACTGATATTTGAAGAAGAGTAAAATCTCAGTTAACGCTCCAAGTCAGTCAAGAAACTGACAAGTGATAAACTCAGTATAAAGCTGATAAGGAAACTCAGTTTTATATGTCAGCCATCCAACAAACTGATAGTACATTCGAACGTTGTAAAGGAAGCGATTCTATTGGATGAAATACTGACATATCAGAACGGTCAAAAAATATAGCTGTTACAAGATTCAAGCAGGATGAACGTTGAATAAACCCCTATAAATAGACTACTTCTACAACTACAAAAAGAGAGCAGGAGGAATTAAAAAGAATCAATCTGTCAAGAAAGATAAAATTAAGGGGGAAAGCCAAGTTCAAAAGAATTCCTGCTAAATACTCTATTGCAAGATCAAGAAATTTCTTCAAGTGTTCTTAAGCATTCAAGGAACATCAAGATCACTCATTTGAAGAAATATAGAGCCGAGCATAACACTTATATCTAGAAGAAAAGCTCACACTACAACATTTTTTGCTTTTTACGACGCAAAATAAATGCCGCAAAATAGAAAATAAGCGCCGTAAAAAGTAATCCCGGCACATAAAACGGCGGTTATCTAAGTGTCGTCAAAACTGGCGTCGGCAATGTTTTGTGGCACTTTGTTGTTTTGCCGGGATGCTTCTGCGGCAATTATATGGCACATAGTCAAAGTGACACATCTTATATTTGTGGCACTTTGCTGGCGCTTTTCTAATGTGTCAGAATGTTTTATGACCGTTTTCCGGCACTTAATTAATGTGACGGACATAGCTTTGTGGCAGTTTAACGACTCTTATTTTAATTGTCACACGTAATTTGTGGCAAATTTCCTGACACTTTTTATTTAAAGGGACACATGTTTGTGGCACTATACTGGCATTCGTTAAATTTGACGTGGTTTTTTAAATGGTAATTTACCGGCACTAATTTTTATTGCCGTGAATCTCACAACATTTGTATTGCACATTGTATGGCACATATTGAAAATGTCGACATTTATATGTTTGCCGGAAAAGTATTAACAGTCTTTCTTGTGCATTTTATTAAAGTAACTGAATTGTTGCCATGCTTAAGTCAATTTATACAACTGAAGTATAAGTATTCTTACATGACATATATTTGTATTAATAATCCATATTTGAACAAAGACATAGAAGGAAATAAAATTATTCAAAATATTGAACATATAAGTTGAGGTCGAAATAAAAGGAAATGAAAACTAAACACTGAAGAACGATTGTTTTACAAGCACTCAATCCATCAATAGTTTGTAATTAACTAGAAAAACGAAAACGATGTTTAAAAGCTTAATGTGTTCAATACTCAAATGAAGCGAATATTTTCCTCCTGAAAAAGAACAAAGGTCTAGTCTTTTAACTTTCAATCCCAATAACATGAATATGCCCAGCAAAAGGTAAATTAAATGGTATGAAAAGTTGTGTAATTGATTACAAAACCATAGTAACATGTATGATATGCATGTATATTTTACCTTTTTCATACGCAACTCTTTCGTCATTTTTTTCCTCTTCATTGCTCTATTCTGCATCTATTGAGAAGAAAACAAACAATAGTTCACGACAGCACATATACAAGTCTTTTCTTGTATCAACAAAATATAATTTTATGACATATCAGCAAAAGAATGTCAAGGAATTTTATAAATAATCAAAACAAATTACAAGTGAGCTTAACATTTGAGATATAATGTGGTCATGCATTCGACTATCAAAACAAGAAATAAAATAAATTGGGAAATAAAAATCACCTTGCAATTTGATTTAATTACAACATACTTTAAAATTTTCCCAAACTCAAAATAAATCAACACAACAATTTGATGCAATTTAATCCTTAACATTTCACTACTGAAGCAACTTTAACATTATTTCTATACATATTGTAATACATCCATCACTTTACAATCTCATTGGCATAAGACTAATGGACAACTAATACATCATGTATGTTAAATGAGGGGTTACCAGTAATTTATAGAAACATATAGTGCGTTATAAAATAACAAAACTTTACCCCAACAATGAAACTAGAATAAAGCATATACAAAATTATAGAGACTAATAAAGAGGTAAAACCACCTAATCAAACCCAAAACATAAGTATGTGCATGCAAATTTTAATTGTATAAAATTATACCTCTTCACCCGCATATTTTGTTTGATATCCTTTACCTCCAACTTCAATCTAGAATGATAATAAATTAGGCAAAGACTTTATAGAATGGGTCTTGGGTACCAGGAGCTTGACTCAGAAGTACTCTTGTTGGTAGAAAAACTCCTTCATTTTTTTTGCATAGGCGATGTCATATTTCCAACCACCTAATGGACAACGCCAAGATTCAATAAATATACAAGTATGTGTTGAATGCATTAAACGTAGTCATATTGTAAAAATGGATGTTAGTACGTCTTCCAATGGTAACATGATGATAAAATGTATATGGTACTCATTATAAGAAAATTATGAAATAATCAATCACCTAATAGAATAAAAAGAAAAATGAATAAGATTCATGCAAGTCAACATTAATAGCATATACCGAAAGAAAAAAAAAAACTGAATGCACATACATGCTTGATCACTTGGGTACCAATAGGTCAACCAGAAATATCTTCGGTTGATAAACAATCAATAATTGATGGCCTTTTCAAATCATAGAAAAATGACAATTTATTTTAGCTTTTGGTCGGATGAGTATGGAAGTATTAGAGGCAAATGTCATTACCGCACACTCTATTGAATCGTATATTCATATTTAACACATTATCCAGTAAGGAAATTTCACATCAAATAAAAAAACATGAATTTGCTCACGTCCAAAAACACAAAACAAAACATGAATTTGCTCAATTTGATGTCAAGGCGGCTAAGACTAATGTTGATAGTTTCCTTTCTCGTTGCCTTTTTATCTGATTAGCTAAACTCACTTCAAAGTATAACCACAGCCATGTGAAATCAAGATATTAATTAAAGAATGCACCGGTATGTAAAAAACATGACTTGATATTGAACTTTACACCATTCTTTCATGGAGTCATAAAATGAAAAGTAGCGACTAAAAAAAGCACGTTTTGAGTGTTGAAATAGTCCCAAATCAAATAGTGCCTCCTGAATATGTATTTTGTATCCTTTGTGTGTGTATGTTTGTGGATCATTAAAACATAATCTAATAAACATATTTCTAAATTGAGAGCTGTGAATATAGCAGCCTATTATACGTATAGAGTTTTGTTTCTCAATCCTTTATTGCTTTATAGACGAGACAGATGGAAAAAAGGTTTCGTTTTAGCACAGAGAAATTTGTTTACAATATTTACAGGTAATTTTGATGTCGTAGTATTATCTAATTTTATTATCAAATCATATTTGTGAATATGGAACCTGCTACACCAAGTGTTGGCATGAAATATTAATAAAATAAAACAAAAAACAAAAAAAAACGAAGGAAAAAAAAACTGGAAATTACTGGAAATAAAACTCCCACCTTTTATCAATTCCAAACTAAATAAGAATATAAACATTTCAGTATCATTAGATGTGGTAAAACGGCAATGAATTTTTAATTTTTTTTCATGGATTCAACTTTAAATGACAAAAATATAAAGCATATTTTGTTCATATACATTGAATCAAAGATCAAATCAAATTAAACCAACAGAACTTACCTTAATGAAGGTAAAACACAATTCACCTTTGAGAATGAACGGGTTTGAGAAGGAACGGGTCTGATTTTCCAGTTATATGCAACAATTGTTGGATTTTTTTTCATAGAATCGTGCTTTGGAGGGGAGTGTGGAATGTGATAATCTCTGTATCCTGCTTTCAAGAAATTCAAAAAATACTTATTTTGTTTTCAACCAACTTGACTTATCATTTAAATGTTGTTTTTTTTTATGAGAAGAGTTTAATCCTTAATGGGAACTTGTGTTTTAAATTTTGATGGATAAAAAAAGTGGGAAAATTTGGTGGGAAAAAAGGAGCTTAAAAAAGAAAGGAAAAAAATGCTATGTGAGGTCCACGTTCTTTTTGTACTATATCTTGTCATTTTGCGTTTGAATTTTTATTTTTTTTATTATTTTTGTGAAAAAAGAACGTGTCTTCCTAAAAACATGTAGTACGTGATTTTTTTTTAATTTTTTTTAAAGCTATTTTTGTTTTTAAATCATCATTTTTTTATTTATTTCTTTATTCAACAAAATTCATGGTGTCATATTAACTTATGCTCATTTAAAAAAACAAAACCAAAAAAAAAAAAAAAAAACCAACTTATTCTTAAAAAAATATAGCTGTCTTTCTAAATCACTTACGCTTTGAAAATATTGTGATCGTAATAATATTGATAACATTAATGTTTTGTTCTTTATAAAATTATTACACTTATATTAGCAATAACGACACACACACACACACACACACACATATATATATATATACACATATATATATATATATATATATATATATATATATATATATATATATATATATATATATGTGACACATGCACACCCTCACAACAATCATTCGCGTACATCTGACCCTTGAACAGATATTCGGCGCATGGTTCAATAAATGATTGAACCGCCAATTCGAGTGTTTTGGTCGGTGCCCCAATGCTTAATTATAAATAGCGTGGTTGATGAACCAATGATTTGATACGGTTCAAGTTGAAGTTCACGTCGTTTGTCAGGATATTTTTTTGTCACACACTTGAAAATCAGTTTCTTTTATAAGTAATTAATCGAATCGAACTTGAAATAGTTTGGTGTTTGTAATCGAATTGAATTTCAATTAACATCAAGTTGGTAATTGGTCATCATATTGTAGTAAGTATTGATTATAAGTGGTTGAAATAGGATAATGTGTCAGAGGATTTATTGTAATGTCATACGTGTATTTCTGTAAAAATTCTCACATCTTTGTAACTGTATTTCAGTCTTTTTGAATTTATTTACTTTTTCCCTTATTTTAGGTTTTCTTTTCCCTCAAGACTTTGAAAACCTACTTATGGTGATAAAAGACTATAAATAGGACCCTAGGTAGCCTTAGGCATCATAAAAATCACGTTTTTGAAGTTCTGTGATCTTTTGGCTCGTTGAATCAAGAACCCTCCTCGGTTAAGCGACCCAATGGTGCAAAAGACGTGTCTTAGACAGCCCAGGACATGTCCCAGACAACCCATACGTGTTCCAGAGCATGTCCAAGATCAACCAAGACACTAAACCGAGCACTATCCTCGGTTAAGCAACCCAGTTTTGGAGTTGCTCATTTTCGATCGGTTGAGTTCGTGATTGCAGATTAGGGTGCTAGTTTGAAGAGCTTTCAAATCCAGGAGTAGTTTTGAATATCGTTTCATCTCAAGAAGGTTATAATCGTGAAACCTTAGTTTTATTCGTAGTTCTACTCTTGCATTTGTTAGAATTCGTAGTTTTAATGTTAGGGTTTTATTCGTTATTGGTAGATTCACAAGAGTTTGAAGGTTGACCGTAGTTTAATCATTGTTTGGCTTGTTTTTGTTATGTTTAGGAGGTAAGGAGTTCTTCTAATCAAAAGTATCCATTTTGGCTTTAAAGATTATGGTTTTAATATGTTTCAATATTGTTTCTGTAAATTGGCACGAAACTGGACATGTTATGTGTTTTAGGACATGATGCCGGACTAGTCTTAGGGAAGAAATTGAATCTGGGATTCACTGGCTCACTAAACCGAGGGCATCTCTCAGTTAAGCGTCCAAGAAAAAGCCTCATATTGGCTTTCTGGTTGTTTGGCTTTCTGGTTCTTCTATGAGGTCAGCAGTGCTTTCAGAAAGTCATATGGGTTCCTGGATGATTTTATGGGCTTTGTTTTCACATGCTTAGTGGAGATAGGGTTGTAGTATGATGTGGTTATGGACTTTGCATGTTTCGCATAGGTTAGACACGGATTTTAGTATGGATTTATGTGCTTTACGTGCTCTTATTTGCTTTACATGTTATCGAATTACTTAATTAGCAGGGTATTCGTTAATAAGCACGAATAGATGGCGGTCACCAACCGAAACCGTGACCAAACCATCTGTTCATCAACCAGCCGGTCACCAACAAAACCGTAAATTTTGCGGTTCAGTCAATGTTTAAGTCTTGTTGATGTTTATATCATTGAAATACATGATATATGACATTACAATAAATCATTTATCTTTTATCCCTTTTAAACACATTTACCCCCTGTAACCCATACTTACTATAATTCGATGACCAAATACAAACTTGATGTTAATTGAAATTCAATTCAATTACAAACACCAAATTGATATTATTTGTAGTTTTATTTGATTAATTATTTATACATAAACTATTTTAAGTGTGTGAAATAATACAATATTATTTGATCAATAAACTGAACCGTGATCTGAACTGTAGTTAAAACATGACCAAAGCGACTGTTCATAAAGTGGTGGATCACCTACCAAAACCGTCAAACTGGCAATTTGATCAATTTTTTTAGTATAGTTGATGTTTATATAATTAAAATACACATATGTCATTACAATAAATCTTTTACCCACTTCTCCCTTTAACCATTGTAATACTTTTTTTTAAATAAATTTATGACCAAATAACAAGTTGATGTTAATTAAGTTCCTTCGATTACAAACACAAAATTATATTATTTTAAGTTTGATTCAGTAATTAAATAATTTTTTTAGGTGTTTGAATATAAATAATATTAGTTGAACTATGACTTGAAACGTGAAACGTAACGTATCGAACCGTGACCGAATCGTCTGTTCATGAACAATGGGCCACCGACCAAAAATGTCATCAAATTGAACTTAAAATAATATCTCGAAAAACGAAAGACGTAAATAAGTATGAATTATAGGGGATAAAAATGGATAAGGGATAAAAGAGTTATTGTAATGTCATATTTGTATATTAATGATATAAACATCAACTATAATAACAAAATCGACTACAGCGCCAGTTTGCCGGTTTTGATTGGTGACCCACATGTTCATGAATGGCTGATTCATGAACCGACGGTTCCGTCACGGTTCGGTACAGTTCAGATCATGGTTCAAGTCATTAGTCAATTTATATTACATTTTTTCACAATTTTAAAAATAGTTTGTTTTATAATAACTAATCAAATCGAATCGAATTAATAATAATATCAATTTGGCTAAATTTGTATTTACCTACTTCTTTACGAGAACCGATGTTTGTATTGGGCGGTCGTATTTTTATGTTACATCATAAGTTGTAACCTTCATTTTTCTTTCAGGGGTCATATATTTTTTCCCGGAGGTGTGCGACATTCTTTATTTTATTTTATTTTAGGATAATCATTCTTTATTCGAAACATGTTAAAATAATTAGCTAAAATAAATTACTCATTTTTGTTTATTCATGATACATTGGGATCAGGGGTCAATGCGGGGCGAAATTGTTAGGCCTTGAATTTGTCAAACGAGAATAACCTAGTAACATTCTTTCTCCAATAATTCGTTGTAATATTTACTGCGAACAATGCCACGAACAAGTAGCGTCTTCGTAATAGATCATCCAAACATATAGCAATATTCGTTGTGGATCAAAGATAATAACCAACCAACCAATTACTCTAATTCGCATTAAAATAACAACAAGAAGGTGAATCAAAATGTTCCAATAGGATAAAATACAGTTTTTCTTCGACCGAAGGGTATCATAAACAAAAATACCAAAAACACATATTTATACCCAGCAATTTAATTTCTATAATAAAAATAATAATAAACCATTTTTCGTGAAGCACTGAAAACTGATCTAAAAAATTAGGTAAAACCTTTTTTTCCCTTTATACTGGTAGAACTATCTCAAATACACACGAAACTAACCATTTCGAATATTTATCCACTTTTAGGCAAGCACGTTGCTTGAGTTGACCAAGTAAAAGATATATCCAAAATATCAATGGAGAAAATCAAGGAAGTAAAAATCTTTTTTTTTTTACTAAGGAAGTGAAAAATCTTGCATTCCAAAAAAAAAAAAAAAAAAATCTTAAAATATCTACTTTGATGAATACTTTTACCATTTTAAACTATTTAATAAACTAATTATATAAAATAAAATCGTCTATGCTTTTTAATCCAAGGTGACTAAAATATTTTATTTACTAAAATACCAACATAATTATTTTGCATTAATTTTTGTTCCTTCAAAAAGAAAAGTATTTTGCATTTTATTTTCAGAAAAAATATATTGCGTATTTCTCTTATTTATTTAGATTGTTTCTCACAATTCCTATCTCACATCTCATGTTACTCTCCTCCCCATCACCATCTAATGTAAGCTTCTATTATCTTGCGTACCTAGTAAATGCTTTACATAAAATATTATTTAATAATAAATTTTATAAATAGTATTAATCGAATAATTATTTAACGTAGCTCGATTAACTAGTGAGCTACTTGCCTGTTATATTTGAAGCTCGAAACTGGCTCGTTAACTATTCAAGTTGCATGACTCGAGCTCCAACTTGAAAAAAACGAATCGAGTCAAACTTCTCTACGAATTGAGTACGGGTACCTTGGTCAACTTACAACCATAACAAAGACGAAGTCGTTTACATCACATCCGTTGAACGCACACCAGCTATAACCCCTCTTTTCATCCGTTGAACGCACATGTAAAGTTTTACGCACAAGCGTAAAACTTTATAAAGGAAAGGCCTATCGACGTGGCATACTAGAGGGGTTTTTGCAATCTTCTAACAGTATGTATATAGGATATACGAAGATATATGGTTATGATTTAATTTTGTGTGTGTGTTTAGTTTGAATTTATGATAAAATACCATGATAAGATACATACTATTTCTTATTTAGCGCATTTTGATATAGTGTTATGAAAACGCTTTATATTATTGCGAAATACAAAAAAAAAAAAAAAAAAAAAAAAAAAAAAAAAAAAAACACCCTAGCTAGTGTCTTTCTCAATACATAACAAGTGGCAATTTGAGAAATGTCGCGTATTTGGTGTCATTATGTTCAAATGCCACGACGTTGTCATAAAATTTCTGACATATATACAAAGTGTCGTAAATGTGTCGTATTTTATACAACATAACTGTAATCCGCCACAAAAAAATGCCACAAATTTGTGACATTAACATTGATTGCCGGTTAAATGTCAGAAAATCATGACACAAAAAAATATGTCGCCAAAACGCCGTACTTTTACGGCAATTTGTAACTTATGCCGGCAAATTTACAACATTTATCAAACTGCCACAAAGAAAGTGTCGCTAAAGGCCGGTTTTGTTGTAGTGTCAAATCACAATTGAATCATAGTTATTGATTCAAGTCTCAACTTTGATTTTATCAAAAGTTTAGATCGTGAAACACCAAGAAGGTGTGAAGGACGGTTGAGTGCGCCATCGGGAAGACTGTGGTTGTGATGGTGGTGAAGAGGCAATTCAACCCTCCAAGGACCGAGTGTTTCAAACAATTGAAGAGCGACAATCCTACACGTGTTCTACAAGTGTTTAGATAGTGAAGCTAGGGATTAGTCAAGGACTATCAGTTTAGAACTTTTTGTAACCGGGCCATTTCAAAGAAGTTCTAGTGGAATTTTCCTCTGCATCACAGGGGAAGAGAGGACGTACAGGATTACACCACCTGGAACCTCTATAATTCTTGTTTATTTATTTCATGCATTCATTTACTTCATTATATGTTTAATTATCTGGTTCTCGCGTTATAACCTAATCAACAAACTCGTTTGTTATCAAAAGGCTAGTTTTATCCGCTGCCGGTTGACTCAGTTTTGGTTAAGTCAGTTTGACTTAAACTCAGCTCAGTCAGCTTAACTCCACACAAGTTAAGGGACAGGAACAAAACTGAGCATCAGTTTGAGTTTGGTAAAAAATCAGTTCCTGGGGTACTTTCAGCTTTAGAAAAGTATTTTTGGTGACAAGTTTATTCACCCCCCCCCCCCCCCTCTAAACTTGTGTTAGCCTTTCCAAGGGACCAACAATTGGTATCGGAGTGGTGCTTCAGTTTTGAAGAGATCCAAAACTGAATTTAAGAGCAGCCAGTTGTTGAAGACCCCTTACTGTATCAGTTATAGAGATACTTTAGTGATTAAATGGATACATCTAGAATTAGAAATTGGCTAAATAACCCCCTGAATGACTATCTGCAAAATGTTGTTTATAATATTCAGGATCAAGTTTTTGAAAGTTTCGATACTACAAGCTCTCACACAAATCTGGAACCTCACTTCAGTTATGATGAAGATATTGACTTTAACGCATATAAAGATGAATCAAGAGGATTCCCATCCCTAAGTGATCTTTCAGAAGAAGCAGAAAAAGAATGGCTACGAGTAGCTGATTATGTAGAAGACAAATTGACTGAAAATATTGCTAAAAATCCATCCGTTGATACTGCACTACCCATGAGTTATGGAGGTGAAAGTGATGAGGAAATCATACTACTAGGAGCAGCACAGGCAAATGCTAATGAAAAAGGGAAGCAAGTTTTAATTGATGATGATTCCTCAACAGAAAGTTTACCTATCAAACATCAGGAGGTAACTGCATCTACATCCAACACTCACACTGCCATGAACAATCAAAGAAATGAAGATTTCAATGAAACCTTGGACATATTCATAAAGGAATTAGAGGCAATTCAAAAGAATTATGAGAATGTCAAAAAGGAGAAAAAGTTATTGAAAACTGAAATTTTGAGATTGAATGCTAAAATCAATCTAATCAAGGCTAATAATAGAACCAAGGTAATTCGACCAACTGATGAACTGACAGAAGTAATAAACATTACAGAACCATCAGTTGATCCAATTTCCAGTGTTCAATTCAAACCAGGAAAACCATTTGGAGATAAATCAGGTTTAGGGTTTGACAATCAGTATAATTCTAAGTTCAGACCAAGATCAGTTGCAATAAAATTTGTGACTACTCAACAGTCTGGAACTCAGAAAACTGATAAATTATTAGAACTGACAATTACTCGGCACATCCATTTGCACAAACTGATAAAACTGAAAAATCAGTTGGAAAAATACACCAAGTCAACAGATTTTCCAGTAAGACTCAGAAGGCTTGAAAAAGGAAAAACTGATCAGAGATCAGTAAGAAAAATCTTCAAGTCATATCCACTCAAAAATAAAGATCATTCATGGAATGATAAACTCAGAGGGAAAGGAAGACTATTTCCCAGTGATGAAGATTGGAATGAACCATCACATCAGTTTCACAAACTGAACAAATCAAAAACTGTTTGGACAAAACAGGAAAAGCTTCTGAAAACTGACTTTTCTCAGTCAAAATATCAAGAGAGGTATAAAGTCAAAAATAAAATTATATCATCAAAAACTAATCAGATAGGACCCAAACAGATATGGGTACCAAAAATTTCTTAATTTGTTTTGCAGGACAATATCGGTAACTGGAAACCGAAAAACTGAGTTGTATTCACAACTGAGTTTTTGAATTCAAAGATAAGGACAAGACTGAACGTGTACAGCTGGAGATACACCTCATCTACCCTACTTACTACTCTCTAGCTACAGATGTCAATAAAAGACGTGGTCCTTCTAAATCTAAACCGTTCATATTTTCCACTAATCCACCTTTTCACACATCGCAAAACATTTATGACGTTATGAGTCCCACTTAATTCATAACTACCTTTCCTACAAATTATAAATAACCCAGAATTTTCTTTTTATAATTCTTTACACTCAAATTTTGAATTTGCTTTTTCAATCATCAAAATTTCAAATTCTCAATCAGATCCAGAAAACAATGTCTTTCACTCTTGTTGAACCCGGTATGATTACATCTCTTGACCAGTATATTGCAAAATATACTGATCAAACCTTAGCCAAAACAATTGCAGCAAAAATTAAACAGATTAAAGGACTGGAGGCTGCCTTCTACGTTGATCTGAAAAGTGTATGTCTGGAAAGCATTGGAGACTTCTATGAATTTGGAAGGACAAATATAGAAGGATAAGACACACACACACCTATACCACTACTATCAATGGTAAGGAGATCAAGGTCACCGAAGATCTAATTGCAAAAATCTTTGGGTTTGACAAATCCGGAGGAACAGCAGCCATCAAGTTGACAAATCCGGAGGAAAAACTATGGAAAGATATAGCAATTGATGCAGAATCCGCAGTCTTACAAACCGGGAGCACAAGTCTACTCAAACCAGAATTCAATTTTCTTTCAAAGATGTTGGCAAATTGCATAATTGGAATTGCAGGAAACTATAGCAATCTATATGGAGCAAAGTTGGATTTACTTTATGTGATTTGGTTTGGAGAAAAATTCAATTGGCAAAGATATCTATTTGATCAATTAGTGGCTCAATCAATTGACATACCTAAGAAGAAGACCGATGTTAAGAAAGGTCGTTTCTATGACAAGAAAACTCTTGCATTAGTAGTCCAAAGAATACTCGACCATTTTGGAATCGCAAAGAGAAAAGAAACATCAGTTGCTGATGGGAAGATTGTTGTTAAGAAAGAAAAAGCCGGAAAAAGGAAAGCTGAGGGTTCAGTACGTGAACCTAAGAAGAAGAAAAGTAGGAAATCGAAGAAATCTGCAACTGGAGATGAAGTCTTGGAACAGATTGAAGAATTAAGCAAGAGAAGAAAACAATTGGAAGATTTAGAGAAAGATAAATCTAATCTTATTACTGAAACAATTGCTGAAGAATCAGCACAAACAGAAAGAACTGGAGCTATTCTTGCTGAGTCTGCCCCAACCCCAGTAATTGAAGCTTTACCCATTCAAGAACCAGTTTCACAAGAAATTGTGATGACAAAGGAAACTGAAGTTGTCAACAAGGAACAGACGGTTGAAACTCAATCATAGAAGAAAGCTGAGACTCAGGGGGAACAGACCCTGAGAGTTGAACATGTTGACGAAGATTCTGACAATGATGAAAGACTGATTGATAAAACAACATTAGAAATGCTGTCGTTACTTTCAAAATCCAGATCTACCCCCCAGAGATCTTTTTCCAGATTAGAATTTGAAGAATCTGCCAAAGGATTTTCAGCTTCTAAATCTGTGGAAAAAGGAGCCAAAGAAGATTCAAGATCAACAAAAATCATCAACTTGGATGAGCAAGTCAATGAAGAAGAACTCATTGAACCAACAGTGAAAGAAGTTCCAGTTATTGAAATGGAACTTGAACCTACTGAAAGACAAGCTACTGAAGAAATTGTAAAAGAAAATGTTGTGGAAACTGAGCCGACTATCCCAGTCTCAGGAAAAGAATCGTTAGAAATTCAAATTACTGCTGAGGGAAGAATCAGTACAACTGATCTTATGCAACCTGAAGACATTGCAAGAACTGATGTTGTGCAAACTGAAGATGTTATTCCAGAAAGTAGTCAAGAAGTCACAAGAGAATCAGGAAAGATCATCACTCAATCATCAAGAGATCATGGAGAATTAATGACAGCTGATTATGAACGATTACGCAAATATCAATCTTGGAAATTCAGTTCCATTGCAAATCAAAGGAATCAACTAGTAGAAATGGAAGCTACCAAAAAATGGGTATTTGATTTGTACAAAATTACAAGTCTATCAAAGATAATCAATACCGAAGATTTTCTAAATCAGGGATACGCATTGATAAGAAATAGCTACTGGGAAGAATCCACAGTTGGTGGAAATTTCAGGAAGAATAATGATGATGATGATTCTCAGGATGATGCTAATCTGCATAAAGGGATTCTAGCCTCTTTAAAAGAAAAGAGAACTGAACCTGATCAGACTACTGATAATGAGTCCAGTAGTTCTGATGAATCCAGTGAAAGTTCTAGTTCTAAGAATGTGTCTGATACACGACAAGAAGAAAAAGAAGGTTATAGATCTCCCACAGACAAGTCTTTGCTAGAAATAGCAAAAACAGTGGCAAAGATGGTTGGAGAAGATTCAGATGAAGAATTAAATGTTCAGTTATCACCCGGAAGAAATATTGATCAATCAAACTTGGAAGAAGTTAGAAAACAATCTGAAGAAAGAAGAAGATCGGCAGAATATAGGGAAAAATTAAAGCAAGTTGTTGTCTCACCACCAAAGCAAGCTAAATCAACTGGAATTGAGACAAACAAAGTCAATGAACAAGCGGGAAGCTCACAAGATGTTCCCACTCAGGTTGATCTCATTAAGTATTATCACAATGAGATAATCAGAATTCAAAAGGATGACAACAGCTTATTCGGAAAAGTCCTAAAATCCTTAGAAGCTAGTCAAGCTGAAAGAACCAAACTTGAAAATAAGATGGATACTGTCACTGAAAACTGCCAAAACACCTTGATTGAACTTCGGAAGACAACCATTGAGAATGACACAAGAAGAGATGAAACTCAAGATAGATGGGAAAGCATTCTCAATAATCTGGTTGATAGAATGATATTAATGGAAAATGGAATGAAGGACTCGGTTGTAGCTCAAACCATATTGGCATCAACTCAACAAAATTTGAACGCTTACATCAGAAGTCTGATTCATAAAGATGATGTCAATAAGGGGGAAAGTTTGGACATCCTAAAAGTCAATGCAACTGAGATTCCACAATTTCTTGCAAATGCTGATGATAAATTGAATGAGCTAAAGAAAGCTAGAGGAGAGTTTACTGATGAAGAAATGGAGTTAATTATCAAATACTCAAAGCCCACTGATAAAAGAGTTGGTTTGGATTCTCGTCTCTACAGTCTATTCAAAGATTTACCAGCAAGAGAAGGAGTATCAAGAGAAGAATCTTTAGAATCGTTCCTACATATGCAGAAGTTGCTCATGCACTACTTCAATAAACTCAAGAAATGGGAAGCAGATGGTATTATTGATAAGGAATCAGAGAAAATTGAAAAGGCTGAACCTGAATTTGTTCAAAATCTACTAAGAACAGCCACCAATGAAAGACTAAGGGCAACTGTTTTCACCTTCGCGGTACTCTTCAAAAGAAAATTCTTCAGGAAACATAACCTATCTGAATCATGGAACATTTGGGCAAGCATCCATGGGATTGAAAACTCAGCTACAAATGATGCTATGAGAACTGTTGTAGAAACTTATGATAATCAATTCTCTTTAACTGTTAAGTAAAAAGAAACTATCTTCTAGTCCTTTTTATTTGTGTTGTATTGTATTAACCGGCATTGTAACTCAGTTATCAAATAAATTCTCAGTTTTTCAGTTCACCTTGTCATTTACTATATTTTGTTATATCTTTTTGCATTGCTTTTAAGGAAGGTATTGACATCATCAAAAAGGGGGGAATTGTTGGAAATAAAATTTATGTTTTGATGATGATTCATCGTTTAATCAGTTATTGTTACTTACCCCATTGATGAAGCGTCATAACTAGCTGTTATAGTGCAAAGCAAAAAGATGTCTAGAGATTAATTTATAGGACTTTATAGAGTCTGATATTTATATAGGATAAATCAGACAAGAACTGTAATAGTTCCAGGCTGTGAACTAAGAAAATAAGAAACTGGGATTTAGTCAAACTGAGATTTAATGAGAAACTGAAAAGCAGAGCACACCAACATGAAAACTGAAGAAGATAAGTTCGCTGAGGGATACAAACTCAGTTGGCTTATTCAGAAGACTGAAGAACTGAGGGATCCAACTCAGTAGATGAAGAACTGAGGGTCACAGACTTAGTTATAGAAGATTGAAGAACTGAGGGTTCAAACTCAGTTATGAAGACTACGTCAAGACTGTAAAGTTAGACTTCAGGCAAGATTGTGGTGACCTGAACTGACCTTATGGATCTTGTATGAAGACCTAAGAATCATAAGGAAAATGAATTCTTAAAAGATAATGAGTCATGGTGTACTCTGATTAAGTCAATTATAATCAGATGAAAACTGGAGTACTGATATTTGAAGAAGAGTAAAATCTCAGTTAACGCTCCAAGTCAGTCAAGAAACTGACAAGTGATAAACTCAGTATAAAGCTGATAAGGAAACTCGGTTTTATATGTCAGTCATCCAACAAACTGATAGTACATTTGAACGTTTTAAAGGAAGCGATTCTATTGGATGAAATACTGACATATCAGAACGGTCAAAAAATATAGCCGTTACAAGATTCAAGCAGGATGAACGTTGAATAAACCCCTATAAATAGACTACTTCTACAAATACAAAAAGAGAGCAGGAGGAATTAAAAAGAATCAATCTAGTCAAGAAAGATAAAATTAAGGGGGAAAGCCAAAATCAAAAGAATTCCTACTAAATACTCTATTGCAAGATCAAGAAATTTCTTCAAGTGTTCTTAAGCATTCAAGGAAAATCAAGATCACTCATTTGAAGAAATACAGAGCCGAGCATAACACTTATATCTAGAAGAAAAGCTCAAATCACAATTGAATCATAGTTATTGATTCAAGTCTCAACTTTGATTTTATCAAAAGTTTAGACTGTGAAACACCAAGAAGGTGTGAAGGACGGTTGAGTGCGATCGGGAAGACCGTGGTTGTGATGAGTGGGGTGAAGAGGCAATTCAACCCTCCAAGGACCAGTGTTTCAAACAATTGAAGAGCAGCAATCCTACCTGTTCTACAAGTGTTTAGATAGTGAAGCTAGGGATTAGTCAAGGACTATCAGTTTAAAACTTTTTGTAACCGGGCCATTTCAAAGAAGTTCTAGTGGAATTTTCCTCCGCATCACAGGGGAAGAGAGGACGTACAGGATTACACCACCTGGAACCTCTATAATTCTTGTTTGTTTATTTCATGCATTCATTTACTTCATTATATGTTTAATTATCTGGTTCTCGCGTTATAACCTAATCAACAAACTGTTTGTTATCAAAAGGCTAGTTTTATCTCGCTGCCGGTTGACTCAGTTTTGGTTAAGTCAGTTTGACTTAAACTCAGCTCAGTCAGCTTAACTCCACACAAGTTAAGGGCCAGGAACAAAACTGAGCTGAGCATCAGTTTGAGTTTGGTAAAAACTCAGTTCCTGGGGTACTTTCAACTTTAGAAAAGTATTTTTGGTGACAAGTTTATTCACCCCCCCTCTAAACTTGTGTTAGCCTTTCCAAGGGACCAACAATAACAAATACATGAAATCAAGATGAAGAGGGAGCAGAAGGCTGTGCAGATTTTTTATTCGCATACATGCGAATAATATCTTCCCCACTCTTGTATTCGTCATACCGCTTTGTGAAGATTTCGCCGGCCTTCTTATTATATAACTTGTGATTAGGCAGAGTGCTAATCACTAAGCCAGCTGGTTTAGCTTCATCGACACCAAAGGTATATCCTCTGCGCAGAGCTAGAGCTAGAATGATCTGAATTTCCTCATAAGTTTGAGGAGAAGCCTTATACCCGGCAACGACTTTTTGAATGATGTTATGGGCAGGAGTTTCCTCTATCTGCCTTAAAGTTTCGTCAAAATCTGCTTTCATCTTCTTTGTTGTGGCCAGGTGCTGTTGATTCTCCTCTTTCATCTTCTTCAGCTGCTCATCTCTATGTTTTAATTGCTCCCCTTGGGTGAACAATAAACCCTCAGTTTTGGCAAGATTGGCCTTCAATTGCTCAACTTCCAGACGAGCAGCTGCCTCTAGAAGACATCAACGAATGGTTGGTTTCCTCCAAACTTGTAACTTTGGCATTGGCCTCCTCCAAACTGGCCACCTTCTGTTGCAGGGCAGAAATTTCCCCGGCCATCCCAGAAGTTTTCTTGTACAAAGACTTGCCCAGGCGGTAACACTGCAAAAGACTAAATCTTAGCAAATATATATAAAATCAAAGAAGAAGATGATAGATACTATAAGAAACTACTTACAACAAAATCCTCTGCGGACATGTCCTCAAAATCAAAAGAGGAATCACTGGCAGAAGTCCCAGATGAAGCAGGCATGTGCCTTTTCTTACTTTTTTGAGAAATAGATCTCAGTGGCATAGCAGTCAAAGCAGAAACTGGATCTGTAGGGGGAACTCCTAAGTCAGTTGATGTTGTATTCTCAGCAATGCTCGGTAATATCTGAACAGAAGGATCCAGCGCAACCTCCTTATTCTGAACAGCCTCACCAGAGTCAGCGTCTTTCTCCCCAGTTTCCTTATGAACAGAAGCCTCTCCATGCTCAGGAATGACCGATAAAGTCTGCTCAGAATCCTCTTGCATCTGCTCTGTTTCCTCCTCCTCATCAACATCAATGTTAATCAGATCGTCCACATTGGCCATTACAAAGACAAAAGACAATTAAAATATGTTCAAAAACAAGAGCAAAACATAAATACAAACGTATATTTTCTGTACTCTTCTTTGGAGAACTTCACAAAACCAATAGGACCTGCGGTGTGAAGCTGCGCAGCATTTATCAGAGCAGAACTTATGAAGTCTAAGGTTAAAGAGATCTTATTACTAGCAAGGTATTCGGCGTGAGTAGCGTCAATAAAGTCTTCTAACTTGTCTTTCATGGAAGAGGTATTCCATCAGCCAAGGTTCACCTCCGTATTGTGCTTCACAAAACAGAAGTGTTCTTGCCATTTCTTCTTGGTTTTATCTTTACCGGACAGAGGAATGATGTGACTTAATTTACCGGCTCTACAACAAAAATGGTACCAACCCCCACTACCATGTGTTAGTTTGCATTGGTAAAAATTCCTGAATAATTTTACAGAGAAGGGGGTGGTGTTCAGACGACACCAAATCATGAAACTACAAGGAATTTAACGCTGTTCGGGTGTATTTTCCCAACTCCAAGCTTATAATATCGCATTACCTCAACATAACCAGGAGGAAGAGGGAACCTAAGACCACTGTGTAGCTGACCAGCATATACTGTACAAAAACCAGGGGGCGGGTTATAAGCATACTCAGTAGACTTCGGAAGAGCAACTTCAAACGGATCAGTACGAATCTTATAAGTCTTCACTAAACCGGCCAACTCGGTTTTGGTCATTTTGCTAGACACACCATGGCAAGCCATTATGGCTTTGGTTTTATCAAATCGATTGATTTCCCTCTTCAAATGATTTAAAAAAGCAGTGTGATCTTCTGGATATTGATGGACGATTGAAGTAGGAGTAAAAATCCCGGGGGGAAGAAGATGAGAAGGCAAAAGACATAAGGGATTATCCCCAAAATTGGAAGTATTTCCTTGATCAATCAGAGAGGATGGATGATCGATGTTTATTACAGTTTCAGGACAAGGAATAGGGTTAGAAGAATTCACTTCTTCACTATCTATTGCGATCGGAATCTTTTCCGGTGATTGAAACAACTTTTCTACAGAACCGCTAGAAGCAGTATCGGCCCTCAAACTCATGAAATAGATAAGAAATTAAAAAGGAAGAATAAATAACACAGAGGCAGAAACTTACATGTAATTGCAAAAGTGCGAGTCCAAAGGTTTGAAATAAAGGAGTCGTTCGATAAAAGGTATGATTATGTGACAAGAAGTGGAAGCGACGTAAGGGTTCAATTCACAGTTATAATAATATCCGGGTGTTACTTGGCCTCGTTTCACGAAATATTAATGACGGAAGTTAAAACATCGCAGACTAGGGCGGCAGTAAAGCAGTCCACCCCAGTCTGGGGGGACTTATGATGATACATAGGCCCATCGGGTCGGATTATTCATAATTGGGCCGGGCCCGTTTTAAAGGTTAGACGATAGAGATAACGGGCTTGTCAAGACGCTGACCAGATCAAGCTTCTGGATAGAATGGTCAGAGGAGCAGGACTCCACCATGTTCTGTGCAGAAGTGTCTCTGGACAGAATAATCGGATGAGCATGACGAAGACCAAGTCAGTAGCGGCTTAACTGTCTACAAACGTGGGTAGATCCCACGTCCGATAAGGTCCAGAGGTAACCGACAATAACTCCCCACTACGTGGAGGAAGATGATCACGATCGGCAAAAATAAACTTGATTCTGATTATATACTTGAATTGGATACGTAGGCAGCTCTCTCAAAGAATTTAGTCCAAGCTTATACACAAATCTACTTGTTCTTGTATTATTTTCCTAACTTGAATCATCCAATTACTCGATTACAGATTTGAGTTACATCACCTATATATTCTAATTGACCTTCTGATCTTTTTAATATTGACTTTTGATCCGTAATCATATATGGATTTTTAAAAATTAATGCTTATAAACCGCCCTTGATTTTATGTATCCAATTAGATTTGATATAAAAACTAATTTTATACTGCAATCGATCTTTTTTCTGTTTTATTTCTTTTTATAATAATCAATCGGCTTTGGAAGGGCAATATGACTGAACTGGCACCGAATATTGTCGGGTAAATTTTCATTTTGGGATACAACCCAATTTTTGTTGTCTAAATGCCGGCAGTTACCACCAATCGGCAGAGATTCATTCATAGATTAATTTGGATTCTATGAGTCGATTGCTTGGTCTTACTCGTATGCTTTAGTAGTTTTCGCATAGCCTGACTGTTAGTAAAAAATAAAGGCAATGATTGCTCGGTCTTCGTTAAGTAAAAATTCTTCCCTACACACTTTCACTAAGAGCCTTGATTTGTACTCCCTCCGTTCCATAATATCTGTTGCACTTGCTAAAAAGATTCATTTCAAAATAACTGAGGCGGTTCGCATTTCAATGGAATATTTAATGTATTTTTCTACTTTACCCTTCATTAAATGCATATTTTTGGTACTCCAAATGTCTTTTGTATTTCAAAGGTTTTTTAAGTTGAGGGCATTATAGTATATTTCATATAAAAGTCAATGCAATAAATGGTTTCTTTAATCTTTGTGCATTTGGCAATTGCATCACTTATTTCGGAACGGAGAGAGTATTATTATTATTATTATTATTATTATTATGTGATGATATATGGGCCCACTGGGCCGGGTTATTAACAATTGGGCCAGGCCCACCGCACAGTCAGATAATAATATAAGTGGCAGAGCATGACTCTGCCAGATTCTGAGCAGAACGACCTCTGGACAGAAACAACCAAGCAACTGCCAAAAACAGAGTCTGTAATGACATAACCGTTTATGAACGTGGGTAGATCCCACATCGTATGGTTGACAGGATAACCGGTGATAACTCCCAATTATGATAGGAGAGGTTATCACCACGATCTGAAAGTATAAAAGGAGGAACCTGAACTACGATGGGGACTTGATTCCGATTCAACCATTAAATAGGATACGTAGGCAGCTCTCTCAAAAGAGTTCAGTCCAAATTCATATAAGATCATACTTGTTTCTGTACTATTTTCCTAACTTGAATCATTTAATTACCCGTTTACAATTTTAAACATCTTCATTTGGCGCTAGAAGGAGGGTCGATTCTAGTTAGTGAGTTTCTTTTGTAGTAAAAATGGCAAAAAAATCATGGGAAGAAGCATCAAAATCAAACGAAGATTGAAAATCAAACCAGGGAAGAGAACCAAGAAGGAAACAATCAACAACCTGGAAATAAAACTCTAATGGAAGAAGGACAGACTAGCACTCCAAATGCTGTCAGACAGATGTTGTTGGAAAATCTGGCAAGTCTCAAAGGAGAAGAGATAAAAGCCATCTTTGATGAGGTAGTAAAAGCCAGAAATCAGGATGCCGAAGTTTCAGAAACACCTCCTCCTCATAATACAACTAAGAGAGAAAAACATGAGGCAGTGTCCAGTGGAAAGGTGGTTGTTACTCGCCCAGGTGGTGATAATGCCAAAGCAGAATTGGACGCTATTCTTAGGCCTAAGCAAGATGAGTTTAGGCCGGTGTCTCCTTTTACTGAGGACATTGATACATTTCCTTGTCCTCCAGGATTCAAGATCCCCAAGATTCAGTCATATGATGGCACTAAGAATCCATATGACCATATGCACTAGTACATACAGCATATGAGCCTATACAATGCACCAGAAGAGATGAAATGTAGGGCATTTGCAACTCTTCTTACAGGGAAGGCAAGGGATTGGTTCAACAAGTTGAGCCCCAGGTCCACACCAGACTTCCCCACTCCGACCAGAAAATTCATGCACGCGTTTATTGTTGTAAGACCTTTCCAAAGAAACTGAACATATTTTCTAACCATCAGACAGAAAAGTGATGAAACAGTACTGCAGTTCATCAAAAGATTCAACGGAGAATCATCCCAGATAGCAAATTTGGATGATAAGTTCTTAGTGGCGTCCTTCGTGGCAGGTCTGAAAGAAGGGCGGCAACATGCTAAGCTAAGCAGCAAGAATCCGAGCACGATGGGAGAATGTCTGGAAATTGCGTACAGACATTGTCAAGGAGAAAAGGCAAACAGGGCCAAGAGAGAGAAATCCCACAGGGATTCTAAAAAGGAAAAATTGATGATAAATCTGACAAGAAAAGAAAATCAGTTTGGGACAGGGTAACCGCTCCCATATCCGATAGGCTAGGGGAAAAAGGTGCTTTGCAGGACAAAGACCTTATTCCTTTGAACCGATCCCGCGATCATGTTCTGGCGATAATGGAGAAGAAAGGAATTATCAAGACTCATCCTCCTTTGAGGGGTCCAAGAGAGAAAAGAGACCATACAATGTGGTGAAAATATCATAAAGACATTGGGCATGACTCTGAACAGTGCAGGGACCTGATCAGAGATATAGATGCGGCAACTATGGAAGGGAAGATCGATGAATGCATCGATCGATCACAAGGTGATAACCCGAGAGGAATGAGGGAGTTCAGAAAATTCAACAATGATCAGGATAGAAATAATCAGAGGAGACGTAGAGATCCGTCTCCTGATGGGCATAGGGAAAATGCCCCAATCAACACGGTGAATACGATTGTTGGAGGGCCAGCAGGCGTTGGCAAGGCTGTTCAGCAAGAAAGGAGTGGCAGCACAGAGAAAAAAGAGGAATCAAAAAAAACAAAAAGTGATAGGAACCGTCCAGTACGGCCCAGAAGATGCACTACCAGCCATTGTGAGCAACGAAAGGCTGGTAGTAGAGGCGGTTATATAGAAAAACTTGGTGAAAAGAGTCTGTGTGGACACGGGCAGTGCAGTAAACGTGCTATATTATGGTGCCTTTCAAGCAATGAAGTTGACCGACTCAGAGTTGACTCCTGTCTCAACTCCTCTCTTTGGATTCACAGGACCTCCTATTCATCATGTGGGAATGCTTAATTTATTAACAACTTTTGGAAAAGGACCACGGAGCAGGACTCTGATGGTCAATTATGTGGTGCTCAAAGCCCCATCTGCATATAATATGATTTTGGGCAGACCGGCATTGATCAATCTCAGAGTTGTAGTGTCCCCGGCACATAACAGCATGAAGTTCCCAACCTCAGAAGGAGAAGCTACTGTTAAAAGAGATGTGGATGCTGCGGAGAACTGCTATACAGCTACAATCAGTGGGAAGATCAAAGTGCAACAGGTGACAATGGAAGATCTCGTTCCAGAGGAAGAGAAAAGTTGGCAGTCTAATGATCCAGTGGAGCCAGTAATACTAGATGAAATGGACCCAGAATCCACAATCAGTGTATGATCATGGATACCCGCTGTGCAAAAGCAAATTCTGATCAGGATATTGAAAGATTACGAATATGTGTTTGCATATAAAGCTAGTGACATGCCAGGACTGTCAACAGAGTTGGCTGTCCACAAGCTCAACATAGACCCAACCAGAAAACCGGTGAAGCAGAAAAAGAGGTCTTTCGCTCTAGAAAGGATACAGGCTATCTAGCAAGAGGTGGAGAAGCTGTTGCAGGCCAGCATGATTAAAGAGGTTATATATCCTGAGTGGCTAGCAAATCCTGTACTAATCAAGAAGCCAAATGGAAGCTGGAGGATGTGTGTGGATTTCACAGATTTAAAGAAGGCATGCCCTAAAGATAGCTACACATCCCTTAGAATTGATAGACTAGTAGATTCCACAGTTGGATATGAATTTTTTTCTTTTTTAGATGCATATAAGGGTTACCACCAGATTATGATGGATACACAGACGCTGTAAAAACTGCATTTATTGCTGAATTTGGTTCCTACTACTATGTGTCTATGCCTTTTGGGTTAAACAATGCAGGGGCTACATACTAAAGGGCAGTCAATAAGATTTTTAACCAACATATTGGTAAATCGATGGAGGTATATGTAGATGATTTATTGATCAAGAGCAGGACTCTTGACAAATATTTGAAAGATGTTGCAGAAGTTTGTCAAGTATTGAGACAAACAAGAATGAAGTTGAATCCTAAAAATTTACTTTTGGAGTGAGGTTAGGCAAATTTCTTGGTTATATGATATCCAAAGAAGGGGTCAGGGCCAACCCTGATAAATTGGAAGCTTTGAAGACTATGCCCGAACCGAAGAACACTAAAGAAGTCCAACGATTGACAGGAAGATTAGCAGCGATAAATCGTTTCTTGTCAAAATCAGCGCAGAAGTCATTACCTTTCTTTAAAATTCTCAGGAAGGCCACTCCATTCGAGTGGAATACAGAATGTCAACAATATTTCCAGGAATTAAAGGATCATATCAGTCAGCTACCACCATTAACTACCCCTCAGGAAGGTGAGGTGTTATTCTTATACTTATCCTTTTGTAATGAAGCAGTAAGTGATGTGTTGGTAAAACAACATGGTATGTTAGAAAGGCCTGTGTATTTTGTGAGCAAAGCCCTACAAGGGCCTGAAATCAGGTATTCTAAGGTAGAAAAATTGGTTCTTGCCCTTGTGCATGCCACAAGAAAATTAAGACCGTATTTCCCGAGTCATCTAGTGATAGTGTGGCCAAATCAACCCCTAAAGCAAATTTTGGATAAACCAGATAAGTCTGGGAGATTGATGAAGTGGGTAGTTGAATTAGCAGGGTTTGACATTGAGTACAAACCAAGAACGGCCATCAAAGCTCAAGCGTTAGCCGATTTCTTGGCAGAAGAAAAGACATTAGAAGTGAAGCAAAAGGCATAACAGAAAGTGGCTGAGCAGTGGCAGCTCTATGTAGACGGAGCTTCCAACAAAGAGGGAGTAGGAGCAGGACTCCTACTCATTAGCCCAAAAGGTGAAGAATTCCCATATGCTCTTCATTTCAAGTTTCAGGCCACTAAGAACGAAGCAGAATACGAAGCCTTAATAACTGGATTAAACCTAGCATAGAAACTAGGTGTGCAGAACCTAAAGGTGTACACTGATTCACAACTCGTAACTAATCATATCAAAGGAGAATAGAAGCCAAGGAAGGCCCTATGAAGAAATACCTAGCGGCTGCACAGTGGAAGTTGCAAAACTTCTTAATGGTGGAAGTAGAACAAATAACTAGGGCCCAAAATACTAGAGCAGATGCGTTATCTAAGCTAGGGTCCAATTTTCAGTCCAACAAGAAAGTGCTAGTTGAGCAGTTAAAGCAATAGAGCTGTGATACGGTTGAAGTACAACCTATAACGCAGGCCAAAACTTGGATGGATCCGATTATGATATATCTGAGATATGGAAGACTCCCCGAAGATAAGGTACGTGCCAAAAACTGGTAAGACTCTCGGTGAGATATGCTCTGTTCAACGAGGTGTTGTACAGAAAATCCTACGCAACACCCTGGCTGAAGTGTGTCACCTCGGAAGATGGAGACTATGTGCTGAGAGAGATCCACCTTGGAATTTGTGGAAATCATTTGGGAGCACGAGCTCTGGCCAAAAAATGTAGACTCTTTGGATATTACTGGCCACAAATGCAAGAGGATGCAGAGAAGCTGGTCAACACATGTAAGGCATGCATGGTGCATGGTAATTTATCACACAAAGCTGTGCACGAGATGACACCAATTATATCACCTTGGCCTTTTGACCAATGGGGAATAGACCTAATAGGTCCTCTACCCAGAGCACCAAGAAATTTAAGGTTTCTGGTGATGGCAGCAGAATACTTCACCAAATGGGTGGAAGCAGAGCCCTTGACCACCATCACAGCCAACCAAATTCAAAAGTTCCTGTGGAAAAATATTCTTTGCAGATATGGCATTCCTAAAGTGCTCATCTCCGATAATGGCACGTAATTTGAGGATCAAGGAGTGAGGACTTGGTGCACAAACTTAGGAATCTCTCAACACTTCCCATCTGTGGCTCATCCTCAAGCCAATGGGTAGGTAGAGCAGACTAACCGGCAAATAAAGCAAGGGTTGAAGAAAATACTGGAGCAGGAAGGATCTCATTGGGCAGATCTAATTCCCAATATTTTGTGGGCATATAGAACTACCCCAAATGCCTCACACAAGAAATTCCATATTCCTTAGCATATGGATGCGAAGCAGTGATACCAGCAGAGATTGGGCATAAATCTCTCAGGACAGAGTTATCCTGTCCTGAAACGCAGGAAGCAAATGTGCTGCATATTAAGGATGAGTTGGAACACAAAAGATATGTAGCTCTGATATAGATGGGCAAGTACAAACAGAGGTTTGGTCAATACTACAACTCCAAAGTTAGAGGTACGTATTTTAAAGAAGGTGACTTAGTTCTGAGGTGAAATGATTCCAGCAAGCAAGGTCCAACTGGAAAGCTAGACCCAAATTTGGAAGGTCCTTACAAAATTATTAAGGTACATGGAAAAGGATCTTATCAACTGGCTAATGCCTCTGGACAGACCATTCCTAGGAGCTGGAATGCTATTCACCTAAGGAAATACTATCCTTAAAATAAGCTTATTTTATGAAATTGTTATCCATTTGAAATATGTCTTTATTAATTTTGTTTATTATATGTTTGAATATTTTAAGTTGTGTTGAAACATAGAAAACTAAAAGCAAATGTAAAAAATATACCGAGCATTGGAACTTGCAGCGCAAGGACATTTCTGGGCAGAAGACCCATCGTAAAAATTTAAGTGTCGAATTTCCAGCGCAAGGACATTTCTGGGCAGAAGACCCATCGTAAAAATTTAAGTGTCGAACTTGCAGCGCAAGGACACTCTGGGTAGAAGACCCATCGTAAAAATTTAAGTGTCGAACTTGTAGTGCAAGGATATTTCTAGGCAGAAGACCCATCATAAAAATTTAAAGTGTCAAACTTGCAGCGCAAGGATACTCTGGGCAGAAGACCCATTGTAAAAATCTGAATGTCAAACTTGCAATGCAAGAACATTTCTGGGTAGAACCCAATACATGAATGAACTGAGTACCAAATTAGCAGCGCAAGGATACTTTGGGCGAAATACCCAGTGGTCAGTTACGGAATGCAGAGCATTCTGAGCAGAAACATACAAATCACCAATAAATAAGCTAAGGATAAATAATCTTAGCTTATTTGCAGCGCAATAGGACATAAAGAACAGATGAACAAGCAAATATCGAGAATGCAAATTTAAAAGTGCTGATGATCAAAATATCAGATACATCAAAACAAAGGTTTCATAATGCAAATTCAAATAACATCAGAAGTTGCAGAAACATCAAACTTTGATTATCAAAGTCTCAAGACGGATATATAAAATCAAGATGAAGGAGGAGGAGCATGCTTTTTCTTGGCATATTTGCATACGATATCTTCCTCACCTTTGTATTCTTCATAGCGTTTGGTGAAGATATCACCTGCATTCTTATCATATAATTTGTGATTAGGCAGAGTGCTAATCACCAAATCGGCTAGCTTGGCCTCATCAACTCCCAGAGTGTACGCTCTGCGCATAGCAGGAGCCAGGATGATTTTGATCTCTTCATAAGTTTGGGGAGAAGCCTTATACTCTGAAATGATCTTTTGAACGACGTTCTGAGCAGAAGCTTTTTCCATCTGTCTCACGGTCTCATCAAACTCAGCTTTCAACTTTTTACTGCTGCAAGGTGCTGTTGATTTTCCTCGTTTATCTTCTTCAGCTGCTGATCTCTAAGTTTCAGTTGTTCGTCTTGAGTGAATAATAAATTTTCAGCCTTGGCAAGTTTGGCTTTTAATTGCTCGATCTCCTGACAAGCAGCAGTCTCTGAACACATCAATGTATAGTTGGCCTCCTTCAAACTGGTCACCTTGGCATTGGCATTCTCTAAGCTGGCCACCTTCTGCTGCAGGGCAGCAATTTCTTTGGCCATACCAGAATTTTTCTTATGCAAAGACCTGCCTAGGTGGTAGCACTGCAAAAAGATTGGAGGTCAAGGAATAAAGAACAGAGAAGAAAATAAAGGACCCAACAAGAAAACTACTTACAGAGTTGGCAAAGTCCTCAGCAGACATATCTTTAAAATTAAAAGAAAAATCACTTGCAGAGCTTCCAGATGATGTCGACATATGCCTTTTCTTGTTTCTCTGAGAAACAGACCTCAAGGGCACAGCATTCAGACCAATAGATTGATCATAGGAGGACCCTCTTCGTCAGGAAAGTCTATAGTTTTGTTTATGCTTGACAGGATCTGAGTAGAAGGTTCCACTACAGCCATGGTGTTCTGTGCAGCCACACCAGAAGAGACATATGTCTCCCCAACTACTTTCGGAGTAGAAGTCTCACCGCCTTCAGGGGCGGACGATAAAGTCCTTTCGGAATCTTCTTGCATCTGCTCAACCTCCTCTTCAACATCAACATCGATTAGATCATCCACGTTGGCCACTGCACAGAAAAAAGAGGGTTAAGTTATACCCAATAACAAGCAGAAAGTATAAGTTCAAACATTACCTTTTCTATATTCTTCCTTAGTGAACTCCACATATCCGGTAGGACCTGCGGTATGAAGCTGAGCAGCATTTATCAGGGCAGAGCTTAGGAAGTCTAATGTCAGGGAAATCTTATTATCAGCAAGGTATTGGGCAAGGGCAGAATCTATAGACTCTTCTAGCTTATCCTTCACGGATGAAGTGTTCCATCAGCCGAGGCCCACATTAGTGTTATGTCGCACAAAGAAAAAGTGTTCTTGCCACTTTTTCTTGGTTTTATCCTTACCATTTATGGTATTAATTTGCCTTAGCTTACCAGATCTACGACTGAAGTGGTACCACCACCCACTGCCAGGTATTAACTTGCACTGATAAAAGTTTCTGAATAACTTCACCGAGAAAGGGGTAGTGTGTAGACGACACCATATCATAAATCCAATCAGGAACTTAACGATGTTTGGCTGGATTTGCCCGCTACCCAGCTTATAGTGCCGTATTATCTCTATGTAACCAGGAGGAAGGGGAAATCTAAGGCCATTTCGCAGTTGGTCAGCATACACTGTGCAGAAACCTGCGGGAGGATTATACGCATATTCAGTAGCCTTGGGGAGAGCAACCTAGAAGGGATCGGTAGGAATCCTATAAGTTTTCAGTAGATGGGCTAATTTGGTTTTCGTCATCTTGCTAGAAACACCGTGGCAAGCCATTATTGCCTTTGTTTTGTCAAACCGGTTGATCTCCCTACTAAGGGTGTTAACAAAAGTAGAATGGTCTTCTGGATATTTGTATACAATTGAAGTAGGGGTAAAGATCCCAAGAGGAAGAAGATGAGAAGGGAGAAGGCACAAGGGGTTATCTCCAAATGTAGTACATGAGATCAACACAGTTAAAAACTACATGCACAACCAATTTCAGATCAAAGACTTGGGTTAGTCGTGGTACTTCTTGGGGATAAAGGTCACTAGAAACTCTGATGGTTTGATAATTTTACAAAGAAAGTATGCTCTTAATCTATTAGTAGAATTTGATCTCCTAGCAACAAAGCCTTCCAGCATCCCTATGGATACCAAAGCTGTGCAGCATGGAGATTCCCCCTTGATTTCTGACAATTCCATCTACAGAAAGATCATTGGCAAGCTACTCTACCTAACATTCACTAGACCCGACATAGTGTTTGATGTCCAACAATTAAGTCAATTTCTCGATGCCCCAACAGAAAATCACCTTCATACAACTAATTAACTTTTGAAATACATCAAGAAAAACCCTGGTCAAAGCCTATTCTATGCTGCAAAAAATTCTTTTGTGACTTCTACCTTCACGGATTCGGATTGGGCTAGCTGTCCTGAATCCAGACGGTCCGTTACTGGGTATTGCCTCTTTCTGGGTAGCTCTTTGGCGTCTTTGAGGGCCCACAAACAAACAACGGTCTTAAGAAGCTCTACTGAAAGTGACTATAGAGCAATGGCTTCCACAGTTCCAGAAGTTCAATAGATCAAATTTTTATTAGCAAATCTGCATATTCATGTTCCCCAACCAATTGCTATGTATTGTGATAATCAAAGCGCTTTGCATATTGCTACAAATCCGGCGTACCACGAGCGTACGAAGCACATCGAATAGATTGCCACGTTGTTCGTGAAAAGGTGAAAGCTGGGCTCGTGAAACTTTTTCCCATCTCTACATTTCAGCAGTTGACAGATTGCTTTACTAAAGCCTTGGATGGTCCAAATCTGCAGCGGGCACTTCACTCATTTCAAACTAAAGACCTCCCCATCCCAGCTTGAGGGGGGTGTTGCAAGTCAAAAAAAAAATTATAGTATAGTATAGTCAAAAACATTTTACTCTAGAAATTATAAATAGCATTTTAATTCCCAATTTTGTAAAGAGAAAAAAATGATGTAATAAAAAGAGAACGGGTTTCTCTCCACTCTCTTCCCTTTTCTTCCCTATTTTTTAACGGTTTCAGAATTAAGAACATTTCATACATTTTTTTTTTCAGTCTTAATGTCAAAATTCTTCATGGTGTGATTGATGTTTATAAGATAGAATGGATGATTGTCGTTGATTACCGGTTAGATTGGTTGTACATCAAGAGTTGTCAGATATACAAAATTAATTGTAATAACGTTGTATTAATTTCCCGATTGTTCAATTAATATAGTTCACTAGCTCACTTGAATTTTAACTCTTGGCTCCGTCATCGTATACCGGGGCTCCACCACTAAGCCCAAAATGGTTCAAATGACCCCCTAAATAAATAAATACAATATATGAATTTTTTATCCTACTTAAAAAATTTATACACCTATATATTCTAATTGACCCTCTGATCTTTTTAATATTGACTTTTGATCCGTAATCATTTATGGATTTTTAAAAATTAATGCTTATAAACCGCCCTTGATTTTATGTATCCAATTAGATTTGATATAAAAACTAATTTTATACTGCAATCGACCTTTTTTTGGTTTTATTTCTTTTTATAATAATCAATCGGCTTTGGAAGGGCACAATAATATATGACTGAACTGGCACCGAATAATGTCGGGTAAATTTTCCTTTTGGGATACAACCCAATTTTTGTTGTCTAAATGCCGGCAGTTACCACCAATCGGCAGAGATTCATTCACAGATTAATTTTGATTGTATGAGTGGATTGCTTGGTCTTACTCGTATGCTTTAGTAGTTTTCGCATAGCCTGACTGTTACTCAAAAATAAAGGCAATGATTGCTTGGTCTTCGTTAAGGAAAAATTCTTCCCTGCACACTTTCACTAAGAGCCTTGATTTGTACTCCCTTCGTTCCATAACATCTGATGCAGTTGCTAAAAAGATTCATTCCAAAATAACTGAAGCAGTTTGCATTTCAATGGAATATTTAATGTATTTTTTCTACTTTACTCTTCATTAAATGCATATTTTTAATACTCCAAATGTCTTTTGTATTTCAAAGGTTTTTTTAGTTGAGGGCATTATAGTATATTTCATATAAAAGTCAATACAATAAATGGTTTCTTTAATCTTTGTGCATTTGGCAATTGCATCAGTTATTTCGGAACGGAGGGATTATTATTATTATTATTATTATTATTATTATTATTATTATTATTATTATTATTATTATTATTATTATTATTATTTGATGATATATGGGCCCACTGGGCCGGGTTATTTACAATTGGGCCAGGCCCACCGCACAGTCAGATAATAATATAAGTGGCGAAGCGGGACTCGCATTCTCGAGCGAACGACCTCTGGACAGAACAAACAAGCAACTGCCAAAAACAGAGTCTGTAATGACATAACCGTTTATGAACGTGGGTAGATCCCACATCGTATGGTTGACAGGATAACCGGTGATAACTCCCCACTATGGTAGGGGAGGTTATCACCACGATCTGAAAGTATAAAAGGTGAAACCTGAACTACGATGGGGACTTGATTCCGATTCAACCATTGAATAGGATACGTAGGCAGCTCTCTCAAAAGAGTTCAGTCCAAATTCTTATAAAATCATACTTGTTTCTGTACTATTTTCCTAACTCGAATCATTTAATTACCTGTTTAAAATTTTAAACATCTTCATTTGGCGCTAGAAGGAGGGTCGATTCTAGTTAGTGAGTTTCTTTTATAGTAAAAATGGCGAAAAATCATGGGAAGAAGCATCAAAATCAAACGGAAGTTGAAAATCAAACCAGGGAAGAGAACCAAGAAGGAAACAATCAACAACCTGTAAATAAAACTCTAATGGAAGAAGGACAGACTAGCACTCCAAATGCTGTCAGACAGATGTAGGTTATGTAGGCAGCTCTCTCAAAAGAGTTCAGTCCAAATTAATAGAAAATCATACTTGTTTCTGTACTATTTTCCTAACTCGAATCATTTAATTACCCGTTTACAATTTTAAGCATCTTCATTTTATTATTATTATTATTATTATTATTATTATTATTATTATTATTATTATTATTATTATTATTATTATTATTATTATTATTATTATTTAAAGAACGTTCAAGCAATACAAATATAGTTTGAATATGATTAAAAAAAATATAAACGAATATGGTCAATTAAAAAAGATGAAATTTCAATTGGAATCGACTCTAGATCACCTGAAATGAAAATAAAACCAAATAAATTAGGCGGCTTACATTGTTACTACGTTTTTATTTCAATTGGCACTCTAACGCCCCGTTTCCGGACACCGAGTCCTTATCCGGAAAAGGAACGTTCAGCACGCATAATATTAAATAAATCTAATATTACACGTAAGCCTCTACTACGTCATATCAAACAAAAGCAAACGGAAGCAAAGACTCGGGTAATTTTTTTTCAAATAACCAAGAATAGAAACTCAATAACTAAAGAAGGAAAAATGTAATACTAATTACATCGGAAAACCAAACGAATCCAAAAGTACGAATCTCAAAAAAACTAAAAGTAAACTACAAGGTTCCAATGATAAATCAAGTCTATGAGATAAATGTAAATAAATAATCAAGGTCTTCAAGTCCGGCGTCCTCAAACATCGTCATCAAAGTCCTCCTCGTACTCCGAGTTTACCTGTTCGTCTTCTCTCCCCCAAACACATAAATAAACATACATTTGAGGTAAGTACAATGTACAAAGTAAGAAGTAGAAGCTACAATTTAATTAAGGTTATTATTAAAAGATTATCTTGGTGAGACCGACTCAATCTAGGGTTCACTTCATGCCCATCGACACGTCATTATATACGTTTCTAACTTAGCTTATCTTTGTTACATCATTACTCAAGGACACAATGCATGGTGAAATTTCACCACGAGATATACTTGCCAACTACGGTGATTAGCACTGGTAGTCCCGGGATCTCCCCGGTATGCATATACGTTCGATGGATTTCCTCCACTACCCTTCAGCCTTTTGAGCCAGTAGCGTTGTCCACCTTTTATGAGCGTATCACATCGCCGATTTGAATCAGTTCCTAACCAAGAATAAGTGACGTTTTAGCTTTTATCTACACATATGTAATTATTAATGTGAATTAACTAACCACCTAAGTGTTTTCAAAATAAACTCACCTTATCAACTCTACTCCCTCACTTAGACAGCTAGACATCACATCTTAACAATTACACAGACATTGATGAACTCTAGTTCATCAAAGCACAAGCCCTTTCATGCCCTTCCGACGGATCCGAACTTCAACTCCCTTTAAGAGTAAATTCGGTGTTTTAACTGAACGAATCAGAAGTTCAATCGAAGCTTGTTTATGTTTACTTAATGTTATTTGATCATGAAACAATGTTTCAAAACATAGCTTAAAATATCATTATACATAAATCTGGGGCAATGCGTACGCATTCCTTATGCTGAAACCTGCTGGAAACTTTCTGTTCAAGCAATGCGTTCGCATTGCGCTCAATGAGTACACATTCCAAGACCAGAACCTAAGCTGAAACTCTCTGTTTGATCGATGCGTGCGCATTCTTATGAATGCGTACGCATTCCTCAGCCAGTAAGCATCATGTACTACTCTGGATCAGCAATGCGTGCGCATTGCTCTGAATGCATATGCATTCAGCTACCAGAAGCTAAACCTGCAATCCTGTAACAGGGATGCGTGCGTATTGATGGGCAATGCGTATGCATCCTGCGCAGAAAAACCCTAAAACTTTGATTTTTCATCTCTTAACAATCTCTACTCGATTCCAAGCATATTGTACGCGAAATATAGCAGAAAAACAGTAGAAAAACATAACTTTCACAGATCCTAACTTCCCTTAATCCCTGGTCAACATCTAAGCTTAAAACTTGATACAAAACGCATCAAAACATGATCTAATCTACTCTAAACCACAATTAGATTGTAGGAAGAGCTTCTTACCTTTAGCAAGCTTATTCCTTGTCCAAGAACTCAGAAAAACAGCAGCTAAAACCGATCTTTTCTGCAGAAAAACATGTGATAAATCCAAACTTATATTTAGAGTCAATCACACGCTTCTAAACGAATAAAACTACAAATTGATGAGTTTGAATCCATCAAACTCGAAGAAGAATAGAATTAGGGCTTACACATACCTTGACAAATCTCCAACTTTCTGATTTCAAAACGTTGCTCTCTTCACAACGATTCCGGCGCTCTACTCTGATCTGAAAACCGTTAAGAATTGACTTAGCAATCGATGAAGGTCTCTTATCCCTAATCTTGCTCTCACACACGCAGAAGACAAGTTTGGGGGGTGAAAATCTGATTAAAAGATTAAGGGGCTGATTATGTTAGTTTTTCCTTAAATAGGAAAATTCCACAATTACCTAATTTAAACGATTTTCCTTAATCACCCTTTTTCTAAAATCAGATTTCCTTCCTTAATATATACATATATATCTCGCAAATATACATATAAATATCAAAATAATTAAACTCCGAATAAAAGTAACCGAACCCAATATTTCGTTTTCGCAAAATGACACGTGTGCCCTTTTCCCGAAAATCGGAATATTACAGGCACACTTACTTTAGACACTTGATGGGAGTCAACTTTACTGTACTTTGGTGTGCAGTTTAACCCCCGTTTATCACTTTATTGGCATGTTTTGGGTAGATTTAGGCCTTTTCAAGAGTAATATCGAGAGTTATACGCACGGGGAGTTAAACTGTCACATCGATAGTAAACTCCGCATTTTTAGCGATATTTACCTCATTTCCGAGCACTTTTGTCTTGCGGAATTATGCGTGGTGTTTTGTTAGTGTGTTTATTGCAGGACTTAGGTGACTCGAGGCCCGGAAGGCGATATTTTAAAGTAAAAGAGTTTATCAAGGCACAAGTGTAGCATGAAAGTGGAGGAAAATCGAGTTTGGAGTGAAATCAAGGCAAACTGGCGTTTGCCCAACCCCAAACTGGCGTTTGCCTCAAGCCTGCCTCAAACTGGCGTTTGGCCAATACAAACTAGCATTCACAGAAATAGCTGTTGGTACTCAAATTTAGAGTTTTGGACAACCGTGCGTTCAAATTACTCTCAAACTGGCATTTGGAGGGGTTCAGCCCGATTCAAAAAGCTCATATAACTCAAACGGGCGGCCAGGCATTCAAACGGGCGTTCGTCTCCTCAAGGCATGATCTCTGAACGAGCGTTCAAGTCAAGGTAAACGTTAGTTCACAGAAGATGAAACCTTAATATCATCCAGTTTTCCAGTCAAACTGGCGTTTGCCAAGATCCAAACTGGCGTTTGTGACCGACAGAAGCAGATTTTCGACCTACACTATAAATACGCAGCTCATTCAGCCCCTATTCATTCTTGGCCGACTTTAGACTTTTCCTAGGCGATTTTGGTGCGATTTTAGTGTAGTTTGATCACCCTTCACCCCTTTGAGTCCATAGATTACTCCCTTTGATTCTACACACTTGTTATAGCTTAGATTTACCTTTCAAGTTCAAAAGATTCGAATTTTGGTGCAATTATTTATTCAAATTTTCTGGATCAAATTTTCAGCAAGCTATATGGTAATGACTTCTCTCCTATTTATTGTCTTGAGTTTGATTCCAATTCTTATTTCGTTTATTTGCATAATCATGAGTAGCTAATTGCATGTGTAGTCGAATTATGTGAAAGCGAGCAAAAACCCAATGGGGGATGAGATGGGGAGTTGTGTAGTGCGTAATTGAATGTTAAACGATTAATCCACGTCCTAAAACTTATTTTAACATCTTTGAATTAGATTGATCACCTAGTTCACTGTCACACACATCGAACTTATAGATGCATTTTGCAGTGAGATATGGGATAAGGGGTTTTAGGATCGTTGCGTAGATTCGGCCTAGTTGTTAGGTCCGTTTCCAATATAAAGGTTTCATCGTTGTTCGAACAGTTATAAAGCTTAATCATGTTAGGATAATCAGTTTTCTAAAGGGAGAGTCGGTTAGCTTCACATAGGGTGGGTAGATCGAGTTGTTCAGTCTAATCGCTAGAATTAGGAGTTGGCACCCGTGGATGTCGTTAAACTACATTGGATAGGTAGGTCGGTTAAGACACGCTCCCTGTCAAGTCCTTCCTTAGGGGTAAAAGTAGCTCGTGGGATCATGGTTCGACTATACCTTTTAATACTTAGAAGTAAACTCGTCAGTATAATCTTTATTTCTGCATTAGTATAATATCCTCCCACCATATTTTGACCTGAACTAAGTTCGACGTCAGCTTTGGTACTTTGACATTACTCCCTGTGGATTCGACCTTGTGACTACTATACTCCCGTTGACCCGATACTCTGTCGGTGAAAGTTAGCGGTTAAGTATTTTGCTATCAACACTCTAAAATCACTGTTGGCACCACCATAATATTTTTATGCAACATAATGCTTGTGTCGCTGACGTTTTTTTTGATACGGGCGTCACTGGAACTGACGTTAGTTTTGAATAACAACGTCGGTGGCACTGATATTATAATTATAAATGTATCATTGGTGAAAAACATCAGACCCACTGACGTTGTTAGTGGAAAAAAAACGTCAATGACTCTGACGCGCGTATCGTGGTGCGAAAAGCAATTTGAGGGTGGTGGTGAAGTAAATAAAAAATTAAATAAAAAAATGCTAATAGTAAATTCGTGGTGTCGATAAAAGTCGGAATTAATTCATTAAGGCATTTATAATATGATCTTGTATTTAGTTTCCTTACTTAGAGTGACCCCAATGGGCACTTGTTTCTTCTCCCTGAATCTAATATTGGGAGGTGTTTAGGGTGATTTTCTATGATTTATATCGTTCTATTTCGTGACAATTTTCCTCTATACTCTAATGTTTTGCATAGAAAGTGAACGTTTATTTGATTTATTAAGCAAGCGAGGTTTGGAATGGTTTAATCGCAAAGTTGGTTGAATTATGAGATTTTATTGTTGATTTTCTATCACTTTGAAGGATTTTACACTTTGCAATGTTTTGATGTCTTGTAGATACACGAATTTGGCTTAAAAGGGGTTTAAAAGATGTTCAAGTGATTTACATGGAAGAAAAAGGATAAAGATGAAGTCAGATAAAGATAGAGATGAAAAACCGGATATGAAGTGAACTGAACGCACGTCTGAAGTTCCGTCCAGCTGAACGGGCGTTTGAAGGAATGGACGAGCGTCCAGGAAGGAACATTGGAATCAGAGTTTTAAGATTTTTGCTGAACGAGCGTCCAATTTTACATAGGACGGGCGTCTGATCATGACTCGGCCCGACTCGAAGATTTTATGCGTGCCGGACGGGCGTTCAACCCTTGGACGAGCGTCCGGCGACCGACTTAGCAAAAGCCGACTTAAAAACCTATTTATAGTCGCGTTTTTCTAGACACAATATACCCTAATTACACTTGGCGGCCACAAGAACCCTAAGGGGCGATTTTTCTGTGTTCTCCACCTTTCATAAACAACTTTTTATGTTTTTTTATTTCCTAGAAAAATCTCTCCAATTTATGTACTTCATAGAAGCTATTTCGAGTATTCAAACGATGCTTAGGGGCTAGAGCTCTTTGGAACAAGCGTTGAAGCCGTTCTATCAACAATTTGATTTCTCGTTGGATTATCTTGTGAGTTTTTAGTAAAAGTTGTATCTTTATTATGTTTTACTTGTTGTTATGCAATTTAATCGATAGATACCTTGCATGCTTGATGTTTAATGTTTGATGAAAATCGTTATTAAACCCTAGATCACCGTAATAAAGATTGGATCTTTAATCTAATTAACGAGAGTTGTTAGGTTAACTTCTAGATTGGAAATTGAGAAATTTCACACCTCGGATATAAAAGCGTTAATCTTTAGGATCGAAAGATAAAAGATTAATAAACGAATTGTCTAAGAGATTAGAAATTCATACCTACGATAGGTGAATCACGACTTTTGTTAAATCATCACTAGATAATCTGAAGAAGGAATTGAATGTTGTAGAATTGGTGGATCAATTGCTTGTTCGTTCGTTAAATTATTGATTAAAATCGTTTGAACCTGAATTGCTCAGCTAAGTTAGAACTTTTTTATTGCATGTTTAGGTTTTAGAATAGAATTACTTTAGTTAATTTCGTTCGCAATTATATTTCCTGGCTTTAGATTTCTGATCTTCTGTCCAGTTTACTTTTGTTATTTTCGTTTTTAGTTTGTTACGTGTTAATCATTTTTATTTACTTATAATTTTAGTAATAGTAGTTGTGACATCTTTAGCTTAGTTAGGTAAAAACTAGGTAAACAACCCCGATTCCCTGTGGACTCGACTCCGGTATTAACCTCTATACTACGATCCCTGCACTTGGGGTAAACCAGATTTATTTTATTACTTGTTATATTTCGTTTAACATAAAATCCGAGACAAGTTTTTGGCGCCGTTGCCGGGGACTCGGTACGGTTGTCCAGTTTTTACTAAAGTTTTCTTTTTTCTATTTTTCCAGCTGTTCTCCAAATGGGCGTCCGGAGTAATTGGACGCCCGTCCATCTAAAAAATCCAATTCGGTACCGTTTGGAGGAAATCAGACGAGCGTCTTGCTTGCCCTAAACGGCCGTCTAGTTCTTCAGGCAGACGCCCGTCCGGATAAATTGGACGCCCGTCTGTCCTCCTGTTTTTATTTTTATTTTCTTTTCATAGGTTTTAACTTTTAGTTTTTAGTTTTTAGTTTAGACAACCTGATTTTGGTTTCGGTTTATGCAAACTCGAAGTCAAAAGGGGCCACTACTATATACCCCCGACCTCGAGCGAACCATAGTCCGACCAAACGAGCGAGAAAATCCGTTCGCGGTTCTTTCGATAAGGCCGATCAAAACCGGAGGAACGTTTAGGCGAGGAGATCGAAGACATAGTCGTTATGGTCACTGAGAAGATAGACGTACGTTGGCTGACTACGCCATGCCTAGTGAAGTCAGAGTCAACCCGGCCATCGTTCTACCCGCTATAAATGCACCAACCTTCGAACTCAAACCTGGGCTCATCCAAATGATGCAACATGCATCAATCTTCCATGGTTTTCAATCTGAAAATCCTCATACTCACGTACACACACATTTTTGGAGATATGTGGTACGACTCGCATTCAAGGTGTAAGTGAGGATGCGATTAAGTTGAAGTTATTCCCGTTTTCCTTGAAAGGGGAGGCAAAAGAGTGGTATAACTCTCTGCCTGCCGAATCAATCACCACCTGGGCTGGACTCGAAAAAGAGTTTCTAAGTCAATATTTCCCACCATCCAAGACAGCCCAATGCTTAAATGAAATTTTCACCTTTTATCAAAAGGAAAACGAATCATTCTTTGACGCATGGAAGAGATTCAAAGCTCTTATTCGTAAATGCCCTCACCACGGTTTGGACTTGCAGAGGCAAGTCAACACATTTTTCAGTGGATTGACCGAGCTCACTAAGGGTATGGTCAATAGTTCTTCTAGTGGGGCATTCCTGAGGAAAACACCTGCAGAAGGGTGGGCATTATTCGAGGATATTGCCAAATATAATTATGCCCCCTCCTCGCAAGCTATCCAGGCACCTCCTCCTCCTTCTAGGATCGAGGAAGTGAATATGCAAAATCTGATCGCCATGCTGCAACAGCAGGTGGCCGCTCTTTCAATGTCCCCAAGTCCAACGAATCAGAATTCATCATTCCCGCAGAACTCTCAAGTTCTGTTTTGCGAAAATTGTTGTCAAACTGGCCATGTGGTTGGCCAGTGTCAATTTATTTCCCCTTCGACCTATCAAGTCAATGATGTCCAGAATCAGGGACAGTACAATTCAGTCACATGCCAGGCATGTGATAATGTGGGGCACACCTCTCCTTTCTGTCCTATGAATGGACAGAATGCTGAAGTTAATGCTTTCCTTGGCCAGCAAAATCAGAGATTTAACAATCAATTCTCTGGCCAAAGAAATCTTCAAAACCAGGGTTTTCATCAGAACCAAAATCTCAATCAAAATTCGAATTTTAACCAAAATCAGAATTTCAATCGAAACCCAAGTTTCAATCAGAACCTGAACACGAATTTTTCCAATACAAATCAAAGGTTCAATCAGAATTGGCCAAACAATTCAAATCCTGCGTTTCAGAATCGTCCCAGCCAAACCATCCCGCAGAACTTTCAAAACTCTCAAGGCCCCTCTCACTCTAATAATCTTGAAGCAAAACTGGAGGAGCAGAATAATAATATTCAATCCCTCCAGAGCACAATAAAGAGTCTTGAGAGGCAGATCGGGCAAATGGCTGGCCAACTAGCCTCCAGACCCTCAGAGCAGTTGCCCAGCTTTACGGAGAAAAATCCTAAGGATGGTCAGGTAGCTCAAACCGATTTGAATCATGGCCAGTGCACTGACCTAGTTCCTTCAATTCCCTATGGTAAAGAAGAGGCCAGTGCAATGAATCTCAGATCTGGTACTCAACTTAGTGGTCCCCCGAACCAGGGAAACCACTAACCCCTCCTGCCAGTGATAAGGCAGGAGGGGAAATCGAGCACCCATGTTCCCTTTTTCTGCAAGAAAGTACTCAAGTGGCTGATCCCCTGAGAAATGAAGAATCAAGTGAGAGTCAGGTGGCGGATCCCCTGACTAGTAAAAAAAGTGAGAAAGTGGTGAGGTGGAAAGATTTGGAAGATAAAGCTGTCAATTCATCCTCGAAGAAAGTCTTTTTCGAGAGTGATTTGAAGAAACTACCATTTCCACCTAGAAAGAGCAACATTTCCTTGCATGAGGACAAGAAATATGAAAAAGTGCTTAATCTTCTGAAAAATACTCAGGTTAATCTTCCATTATCGGATGTTTTGGTTGAGATGCCTAAGTACACTAAGTTCATCAAGGATGTTGTCTTTTCTAAGAAGAAGTTAGAAGGCATGGATCGGTTGATTGGTGAGGATTGCTCTGTGATAAGTTATGAAGATCTACCAATCAAGAGGGGTGACCCTGGGAAATTTGTGCTCACATTGCTGATGGGAGGCCTAGTCTTCCCAAACTCTTTATGTGACCCAGGTGCATCCATTAGTCCGATGCCACCGTACGTATGTAAACGACTTGGATTGAATGATCTTTTAGAACCCACGACCATGAACCTACAATTCGATAGATCTTCCAAGAAAGGCACGGGGATACGAAGGACGTATTAGTTCAAATTGATAGATTTACTTTTCCAGATGACTGGTATGTCCTAGACATAGAAAAGGATGAGAATGTCCCCTTGATACTTGGAAGACCTTTTCTTTCTACAGCCAGAGCCCTCATTGACTGTGATGGTGGCCAAGTGACCATACGAGTTGGTGATCAGGAAGTGAGCTACAGTGTCTCCAAATCTATTCAAAGACCCTCTGATTATCCAACCGGCTTCTCCATAGAAGATGTGTTAGATGACTTTAATGATTACATGGAAAAGCAAGTCATGGCTGTTGAGACTGAATATGAGCGATTAGTTGAAAATCTGAATGATCATGGTTGGGTGAATCTAGAACAACTAGCATCTGAGTTTGATGAAGATTCGATGAAAGGAGAAGCTTTGGAAGTGGGACCACTCAGTAAACTCAGTGATGTTGAGTTGAAAAGTGGGGAGCTTAAATCGAGTTTAGAAGAACCACATGTAGATCTGGTACTAAAGCCGTTACCTAAGCACTTGAAATATGTCTTCCTGAGAGAAGGTGACAAGCTTCCGTTAATTATCTCTGCCAAGTTATCCCGATTAGAAGAGATGAAATTGTTAAACTTTTTGAGAAAGAATGAGAAAGTCTTTGGTTGGCAAGTAAGAGACATCAGAGGGATATCCCCTGACATTTGTATGCACAAGATTAAGACTGAAGAGGGTGCAAAGTGTGTTGGACAGCCCCAGAGGAGGCTCAACCCTCATATGCAAGAAGTGGACAAAAAGGAGATTATCAAGCTTTTAGACATGGGTATTATTTACGCAATTGTTGACAGTGAATGGGTATCCCCTACTCAAGTAGTTCCTAAGAAAGGAGGGATTACTATCGAGAAGAATGAAAAGGGCGAAGAAATAGCATTGAGACTCGTGACTGGTTATAGAGTCTGTATTGACTACAGAAAACTCAATGAGGTTACGATGAAAGATCATTTCCCCCTTCCTTTCATTGACCAGATGCTTGAGCGTCTGGCAGGACATGCGTTCTACTGTTTCCTGGATGGATATTCAGGATAATTCCAGATACCCATAGATCCAGTCGACCAAGAAAGGAGCACTTTCACCTGCCCCTATGGTACATTCGCCTACAGGCGAATGCCATTTGGTCTCTGCAATGCCCCAGCTACATTCCAAAGATGTATGCTGGCTATCTTTGATAGGCTTGTTGAAAGGTGTATGGAGATATTCATGGATGATTTCTCGGTCTTCGGTCAATCCTTTGATCACTGTCTTGATAATCTTGATCAAGTTTTATCCCGCTGTGTGGAAAAGAACTTAGTCCTAAACTGGGAAAAGTGTCATTTTATGGTAGATGAGGGAATAGTTCTTGGCCACAAGATCTCAGCCAAAGGTATGGAAGTAGATAGGGCAAAAGTGGAGGCTATAGAGAAGATGAGTTTGCCTAGAAATGTGCGTGAAGTGAGAGGTTTTCTTGGACACGTCGGTTTTTATAGGAGATTCATTAAAGACTTTTCCAAGATAACCAAGCCCTTATCTACCATACTCAAAGAAGATGTTGTTTTTAATTTTGATGATAGTTGCAAGCAAGCGTTCGAGGATCTTAAAAGACAGTTGATTTCTGCACCGATTCTTATCTCTCCTGACTGGAATCTACCATTCGAGCTTATGTGTGATGCATCCAACTATGCTGTTGGTGCAGTCCTAGGACAACGAATAAAGGGAAAGTTCCAGCCAATATCTTACGCCAGTCACAAACTAAACCCTACTCAAGTGAACTATACCACAACTGAAAAGGAATTATTGGCCGTAGTCTTCGCTATGGACAAATTTTGTAGTTACTTGTTGGGTGCTGCAGTTACTATGTGGACTGATCACGCTGCTTTGCAATATCTCATGACAAAGAAAGATGTTAAACCGCACTTACTACGTTGGATACTGATCCTGCAAGAGTTTGACGTTCAGATTAAGGACAAAAAGGGCAGTGAAAACGTAGTAGCTGATCATGTTTCAAGGATGTTGAATGAGGAAGAGCAAGAACCTAACGATATAGACCTTTACTTTCCTCTTGAAAATGTTATACTTATAGACGATGGCAGCCCAGATGTTCCATGGTATTCTTCCATCGTCAACTACCTTCATTCCCAGTACTTAAATCCGGATTTTTCATATCGGAAGAAGAAGAAATTCTTCTCGACTTGAAAACATTTGTTTGGGATGAACCTTACCTCTTTAAAATTTGTAAAGACGGATTGCTAAGGAGATGTGTCCCGAATCGAGCAACGTGATATCATTGAACAATGCCACGGTGGGCCTACTGGTGGCCACTTTGGTCCCTGGAAAACCGTTGCTAAAATCTTTCAGTCCGGTTTCTATTGGCCCATGATCTTCAAGGATTCAGAAGCTTTCTGTAAAGCTTATGATAGGTGCCAACGAACCGGAGCTTTAACAAGGCGTTTTGACATGCCGTTGAAACCCATTCTAGAATGTGAAGTCTTCGATGTATGGGGGATTGATTTTATGGGCCCGTTCCCATCGTCCTGTGGAAACAAATACATCCTAGTCTGCGTTGACTATGTATAGAAATGGGTGGAGGCCCAAGCCACTTCTCGCAATGATCATAAAACGGTCATGAATTTTCTAAAGAAAAACATCTTTGTAAGATTTGGGTGCCCACGTGCCTTGATAAGCGATGAGGGAACGCACTTCTGCAACCGGCCATTAGAAAAAGTCCTTGAGAAATATGGTGTCCGGCACAAAACTGGCACACCATATCATCCTATGACAAGTGGCCAGGTTGAACGAAGCAATCAGAGCTTGAAGAAGATCCTGGAAAAAGTTGTGAACAGTCATAGAAAGGACTGGAGTCTTAAGTTGGATGATGTACTATGGGCATATCGAACTGCCTACAAAACCCCCATGGGTACATCTCCCTATCAGATGGTATATGGAAAGCCATGCCACCTGCCAGTTGAGTTGGAGCATAGAGCGTACTGGGCCACTAAGTTCTTAAACTTCGATACCAAATCATGTGGTGAACACCGACTGCAGCAGATTACATGAGTTAGATGAGTTTAGACTCCAAGCCTACGAGAGTGCCAGGATAACTAAAGATAAGATGAAACTCCTTCATGATGCCAAAATCAAGAAGCGATAATTTCAAGTTGGGGAGAAAGTTCTATTGTACAATTCCAGGTTACATATGTTCCCTGGAAAGTTGAGGACACGTTGGTCCGGCCCTTTTGAAATTCTGCAAATCATTCCTGGAGGCGTTTTAGAACTAAGAGGTCATGGTGACCACGTTCGAGTAAATGGTCAAAGGTGCAAGCATTATATCGGTCAAACCAAAGAAAAACCTTTGATTGTTCATTTCCGCGACATCCTCGGGTGTGGTATACCTGAAGTCACTAAGTTTGACGAATTTTCACCCGACTTGTTTTCTGAGGATGACGGCAGTGGTCCGTTAGAGGAAGTCATGGCTGGTAGTTGGGATATGGAAGAGTTTCACAGGGAGCAACAGCTTAAGAGACGTCTGAGGAAGAAGAAGTCTACAATGGGGAGGATTAAAAGTGTTTGGAAAGCTATCAAAAACTTGACCCCATGTGTTAGATGCTGTTTTTGCAGCCACACTACTGATCAGAGCTTACACGATGTAGTGGCTGGAAGGAAGGTTAAATGGCCTGATCCAGGCTAAAGTGAGAGATTGTCGAGCTAACGACATAAACCAAAAGCGCCACTAAGGGGCATCCTAGATATCCTTATTTGTATTAGTTATTTTTGTGTTACTCTTTTCGTTGATTTATTTGTTTAGTTTAAGTCTAATTAGGGTGATTGTTGACTCTGCTTCAGTTCAGCTTTGAGTTTTCTTGAAATGGATTACGGAGTTCTGCCGCACGAGTTCCCTTTCATTAGTAGGATCCACCTTATCACCTTAGATGACGGACCTGGAGGGACAATCATTCTGGACGTAGATTATGATATTATCACTCGCCTCAGGACTGTTACCTACGTTATCATTGTACCCCAAGATTTGGGAGGTGGAGAGTTTAATACCGAGGACCTGCAGAGTGCTTTAGGGCGACCGTATACAGTCCTCAATGATCCGATGCTGACTGACTTGTTGCTAGTGCTGCGTGCCGAACATTTCCGAGGAGTGGATGTTGCTGGAGAAGACTGGGCCCTACAGGATGAATACGATTTTCCTCCCGTGATTGACATGCTCCGTCGTCTAATCCGGATTGTGGATTGGGCTGATATTTATGATGACTAGCTTCGTTAGGTGTTTCGTCGAGCAAACGACGTTAAACAAAAGCGCTCGGTGGGAGGCAACCCACTATCATCTCGTTTTTATGTTTTTGAAGTTTTTGTTTGATCGATATGAAGCAATAAGAGTTTGAATTAAAAGTGTATGAAAAATTCTATGTTTTTGCTTACTTTTGATCTTGGAAGCCCGTCCATCATATGGGACGCCCGTCCAGAAATGTGTTTTCAGTGAACGTGCGTCCATCTTTTCTGGACGCCCGTCCCGAAAGTTCCCTCCAACGCTGTATTAGTTTGAAAAGTAGGACGGACGTCTGTTTTATCGAACGCCCGTCCAGTTCATCAGTTTTCCAGGTGGACGCTCGTCTGCTTCACTGGACGCCCGTCCACCCTGCGTCTATATATACCCCCTGCTTCCAAAATTTCAATCGAACCAGAAAAATTCAAAGTTAAAAACCGACTCTTGCCCCCCCCCCCCCCCCCCCCCCTTTGCCCTAAAATCCTTGTTTCTAAACCGTTTTGGGCGATTTAAAGCTCTACAAACACCTCTCAAACCCTCTCTTCGATTATTCAAACCAAATCCAACAACAAATAGCCATTATTCCGATTCATTGACCTAGCTCGTGCGTTTTTATTTGGAGAAAAATCCAAACTTTGGGGTCGAATTTGCATTGTTAGGGCTTCCAATTGTCATTTTCATCACCCTCTCCGTACACCTGGTAAGACTTTATCACCTTTTCTTAGTTTGATTCATGTTTTTTTTAGTTCGATTTCGGAGTATATTTTTATTTTGAATACTAGCTTATTAGTTTCTTTTCTTCTTCTTTTTTTGTTGGTGATCTGGGGTGGTGATGGTTGATGGTGGATGGTTGCATTTGGTTTTGTTATGGTTTGGTGATTGGTTGTTGAATTTTTGGGAAATCCCGTTTGGACGATAAACGGGTGGTTTTGTTTTGCATTGTGGTTTGGTGTTGTTGTCTAGATTGATAGCAATGATTCAGAAACGACATGGTAAGGGGGTAGCAAAGGAGCCCAGTAAGAAGAAAAAGGTTGTGGATCCCACCTTAGTACTTCCCACACGGGGTGTTGAGATTAGAGAACGTCTTCCTAGGGGTGCTCAAGGTCAATCTAGGGTGCCGTTGAGAGATGAATCTGAGTCCGATGCGATGATGAGGTACCCCTAGTGAGATTACATAGGGTTGAAAGGACTAAAGAGACTCCTAGGCCTACGACTGAGGAAGCACCTGAGAGACAGGAGCCTGTTAGACAGAATGTGAGACCCCCTATCCCTATTCCTTTTGCTTGGAGGTTCATTAACCCCAAGGCCCTAGACGCGTACAACAAGCACTATCTGACGAGAACCATGTTGATCCTTGAGAACCATGATTGAGAGAGCCGTTCTTGAGTCTCAAGTCGATCCTTCTTTTGTTCAGATGTTGACGGATAGAAAGTGGGGTGCACTGATGAGAACCCCTAGAACCCCTGTCAATGCTACCCTAGTTCGTGAGTTTTATGCGAACTGTTCTGAGACGGATCTGGAAACTGGGGTAGTTATGGTTCGAGGAGTTAAGGTGCCGTTTACACCGAAGGTTATAAACGAGAAATACCAGTTGGCACCTTTTGAGGGGTTGGATTATAAGGAGGCGATTAAAGCCAAGCAGGATGCGGGTGAGGATCCTTTGGAGGAGCTGAGACTGAAAGTGTGCCCGGAGGTGCCGTGGACACTTAGACCGAGAGGAGATAGGAAAGAGTTGGTTACTACCTCTTGGACGGAGGATTGGAAAGTCCAATGTCGGTTTATACAGAACAGGTTGTTGCCTAAGAACAACTTGACGCACTTTCATATTGGCGATCTTGGGATGCTCTACGCCTTGACCTTTAAGTTGAATGTTGATGTAGGACAGGCGATTTTTGATGACATAGTGATGAATCAGAAAGTCTATGCTCGATGTCTGATTTGCCCCCATTTGATTCATAGTCTATGTCGAGATGTTGCGGTTCCCGAGTACAAGACTGATCACAAACCTAAGAATCCAAGGTACTTGCAGCGGGAGAAAGTGAAATATTCTGGTCAGACTGAGACTGAGGCTGAGGCAGCACATGAGCATGGATCATCTTCCGTACCGCCTCAAGCATCTTCCCTTCCTTCTTTGTCTCCATCGGTTCGGATGCGTCTAAGTATGGATAATAGTATACGGAACTGGATGGAGGACATGAGAACGTCCCAGAACAATATCCTGACTATCTTACGTTGTATGAGTGAGGGCCATCCTCCGAGGGATCGGAGATGCTACAATGCAAGCACGATGGATTACGTTTTCTCTGACGACATCGAGCAAGCTATTGCGGATGTTCTTCATGAATCTGAGTCGTCTTCTGATGAGGAGCAAGTTGACACAGCGGGGGGACTACTACTGATACTCATTCTCCTACGGATGGAGCACCTCCTGCTGGTGATTCTTCGGCACCAGGGCAGACTTGATTTTCTGAGGCTGATTCTACGTTATATTTTTCTCCCTGGAATTTGTTTGTATTTTGATACTATGTTTTTTTCTTTCTTTACTTGATTCATATGTCTTTTCCTTGGAGCTACTGTTTGTTTCCGTTGCTCAATTTTTATTGATGAATCCTGTAAGCCATAAGGCGTATCGTTGACATTCCTGTGCTTTCTTTTATTCCGTGTTGTGTATAAATTGTCATTTGATTCGATTTCACCTTATCCTTATCTTTATCTTTCTTTTGCGATGTGATATAATCCCCGTTTTTTTTCCCCGAGATTTTCCCGTGTTTATCGAGTAGTGCAGGCATATTTTTAGCTGTTTTGTCGAGCTAGTATTCGAATCGTGCTGAAACGGATTGTCTTTGAGTTTCCGAACGTTGGTTTCTTCATGCTCCTGCCTGACCAACGGTTCGAGTGTCTATTCAAATCAGCTAAGTACTTTTTTTCTTTTTAATCCTGTACAACCTGAGGACATGTTGTCGTTTAAGTGTGGGGGAGGGGAATGGTTATGGTTATGTGTATCTTTTTGCTTATATCGTTATTCTATGCTGAAAAGAGCTGAATTTTTCAAATTTTTGTTTTGTCCCGGTTGAGCAAATGCATATTTTTGTTCGGTTTTTATAGACATTTATGCTGTATACTGTATGTTTAGTAGGTTAGATGTTTCACCCGACATACATTTCACGAGCCATATTGAATGATGAGCTAAAATATAAAGCTATACCCATTTGGATTAGTAATTTTTGATTATCTTATAAGTATCTTGTGCTTAGTGCTAATGTACGTATCGTGAGAATTATAATAGTTTGTGTTTGGAGCCGGAGTATGACATACTGTGAATATCTTAGGTTTGAATGTGATAAGTGAAACGTAACTATTGTTCTTTAAAAAGTATGTTTAAAAACAAATATGATGAATTAATCGGGTGTGTCGGAAGCTGGTCGATGATTGGAGTGAGGTAGGTCATATATCGAATGTCCTATACCACTATGATGACCAAAAGCTCACGACAGTCAGAAGAAGTTGCTTGATGATTTGAGTAAGGTAGGGTATATCTCGAATGTCCTATTCTACTATGACGAGCAATAGCTCATTCTGATGTGCGTATAAATGTGAATGATGATTGAATCAACTTACGAAAAGTGTTGGTATGAATTGATATAAGACTTAGTTATCGCATACCTTATCCCCAGTATAAACCGACAGATATGTTGTAGGGATTGTCCTCTGAGTATGTCAGAAAGGTCCTAAATGTATTCTATCATCCTTTTCGGGATATGTTACGTTTTGTAGGGTGCATGTTATGAGTATCACTTATTTCTAGTTTAAATGGGGTATTTGCTAGTTGCTTGGAAAGTTTCAAGTTTGGACTTAGTGGAAGTTTGCTATGGCTTTGCACACACACCGGGGTGAACCTCTAATTTATTGAATATGCTTTATTCTTGCTGAGATGTCTATCTTTTTCTCGAGCCTTGATCTTGTTTTGTTTCGCTCGGGACGAGCAAAAGCTAAGTGTGGGGGAGTTGTTTAGGGTGATTTTCTATGATATATATCGTTCTATTTCATGACAATTTTCCTCTATACTCTAATGTTTTGCATAGAAAGTGAACGTTTATTTGATTTATTAAACAAGCGAGGTTTGGAATGGTTTAATCGCAAAGTTGGTTGAATTATGAGATTTTATTGTTGATTTTCTATCACTTTGAAGGATTTTACACTTTGCAATGTTTTGATGTCTTGTAGATACACGAATTTGGCTTAAAAGGGGTTTAAAAGATGTTCAAGTGAGGATTTACATGGAAGAAAAAGGATAAAGATGAAGACGGATAAAGATAAAGATGAAAAACCGGATATGAAGTGAACTGAACGCACGTCTGAAGTTCCGTCCAGCTGAACGGGCGTTTGAAGGAATGGACGAGCGTAGGAAGGAACATTGGAATCAGAGTTTTAAGATTTTTGCTGAACGAGCGTCCAATTTTACATAAGACTGGCGTATGATCATGACTCGGCCCGACTCGAGGATTTTATGCGTACTGGACGGGCGTTCAACCCCTTGGACGAGCGTCCAGCAGCCGACTTAGCAAAAGCCGACTTAAAAACCTATTTATAGTCGCGTTTTTCTAGACACAATATACCCTAATTACACTTGGCGGCCACAAGAACCCTAAGGGGCGATTTTTCTGTGTTCTCCACCTTTCATAAACAACTTTTTATGTTTTTTTATTTCCTAGAAAAATCTCTCCAATTTATGTACTTCATAGAAGCTATTTCGAGTATTCAAACGATGCTTAGGGGCTAGAGCTCTTTGGAACAAGCGTTGTGAAGCCGTTCTATCAACAATTTGATTTCTCGTTGGATTATCTTGTGAGTTTTTAGTAAAAGTTGTATCTTTATTATGTTTTACTTGTTGTTATGCAATTTAATCGATAGATACCCTGCATGCTTGATGTTTAATGTTTGATGAAAATCGTTATTAAACCCTAGATCACCGTAATAAAGATTGGATCTTTAATCTAATTAACGAGAGTTGTTAGGTTAACTTCTAGATTGGAAATTGAGAAATTTCACACCTCGGATATAAAAGCGTTAATCTTTAGGATCGAAAGATAAAAGATTAATAAACGAATTGTCTAAGAGATTAGAAATTCATACCTACGATAGGTGAATCACGACTTTTGTTAAATCATCACTAGATAATCTGAAGGAGGAATTGAATGTTGTAGAATTGGTGGATCAATTGCTTGTTCGTTCGTTAAATTATTGATTAAAATCGTTTGAACCTGAATTGCTCAGCTAAGTTAGAACTTTTTTATTGCATGTTTAGGTTTTAGAATAGAATTACTTTAGTTAATTTCGTTCGCGATTATATTTCCTGGCTTTAGATTTCTGATCTTCTGTCCAGTTTACTTTTGTTATTTTCGTTTTTAGTTTGTTACGTGTTAATCATTTTTATTTACTTATAATTTTAGTAATAGTAGTTGTGACATCTTTAGGTTAGTTAGGTAAAAACTAGGTAAACAACCCCGATTCCCTGTGGACTCGACTCCGGTATTAACCTCTATACTACGATCCATGTACTTGGAGTAAACCGGATTTATTTTATTACTTGTTATATTTCGTTTAGCATAAAATCCGAGACAGGAGGACAGCCCAGCCTTATCACCACAGTGGTACCCGATCGGCTTCCCCATCCCTAAATTAAATTAAGCCCCCCTTCAAATATAGCGTCTCTGTTAATAGCAACAGTGTTGCTTTTCCTCTCTCTCTCTGTCCAGTTGCAGTTGCAGGGGTTCTATAAAAGTGTATGAATCGTTTCATTTTTCAGCAAAAAAAAAAAGGCGAGGGAATGCTTATTGGAGTATGTTGTTTTATAGGATGTTAAAAATATGAATCTGGAACGGAAAATAAGATAAGTTGGGAGTGGAATAGGGTGCACCACTAGGGTCACTCTTATTCGGGAAGTCGTCACTATCAATCACTTATTTATGCTCCTATCACTAAAAAAATGAAATTACTTATTTATGCAATTTATTTACAGTATTTAATTTTGATTCGGGGTATTACAAAGTGTAACCAAATGATGGTAATTTGGCCGGCTTAGAAAAAATAATTATTCTGCATGTTTTCTTAATTTTTACAACAGTGAAATAACGGATGTGCCACAAATCAATAATATAATAAAAAATTTTTACTTCATTGATTATGATGGACATATATCATAATCAATAGGTACTCTTATATCATCATAATAAATAGTAAATAATTTGTTATATTATTATTCGTTGTCAGATAACAGTTGTTACTTTAACTTTTTACTCTTTACAACCAAACCTCCGGCAACTAGTGTTTTAATTTCATAAATGGTGAGAAAGAAACTATTTAGTAGCTATAAATACAACGAAAATGAGGATATGAATTCCCACATCGATATATATAGTACATACAATCGATTTCCTTTTCTAAAAGACCACCAATTAAGATGGCCAAGTTAGCACGCTGCTGCTGCTGCTGCTTCTTCTTCTTCTTCATGCTTCTCTTCTTCTTCGTTTTGTTCGTACAGTGCCACCATGAAAGCAACACAGCCACAGACGAATTCAATACCGGAGGTGATTTTTTATTTTTTATTTTTCCACACACGACTTTAATTTCGAAGCGACTTTAATACCGAGGTGATTTTTTTTTTTTTCAAATACGACATTATTAATTTCGCCCACTAAAATTATTATTTGTCATAGTCATACGGAGGTGATTCATTTTTGACATATTTACTATACATTGTCCGTAAATAAAGATTAGTCCCATTTAAAAGAGATTTACTTAATTCCCCTAAAGAAAAAAACAAGATTTACTACAGGTTTTTTGTTATTAAGCTATAGTAATGTAACTATTATATATGTTGTGCGTCTTTAATGTATATAGATTAAGAGATAATTCATGTTTTCGTGATTTGTAGAAATATAAAAATCTAAAATATAATCAATTATATATATATATATATATATATATATATATATATATATATATATAAAAGAGCTTATTCTGTCTAGATGACACAGTATTGTTTTCTTTTTCTGTCTCCCAACGTCAAAAAGAGCTACGAAGAATTTCTAAAAGGTTGTCTGAAAATTCAAAAGAAAGTATGTAGATCTAAAAGAATGATCTACTATTCAAAATATACATCGCTACGGATTCGGGTATGGTTTCCAATTTAACTTTTTTTTTCATGATTTTTTATAGTATGATATAAACTTATTGAAATGATTACATCACGTAAGGTTTGGTAACACATAAATCTTACATCACTTATTTACGTGTGTCTATGTGCTTTAATAATCTCACTATAATATAATAATAATTCTCGCCTCACAATAATATTCAACTACTTTTCCCTCTGGTAGAGAAATCAATTAGCAGTTCAACTTCGACATTGACGACGAGTGTTTCAAGAACGATTAAATATCGTTTGAATGTGGATCCTTGCTCTGATTCGTACTGTGATCTTGAAGCAACAGTTGATACCTGCCTAGGTGATTGTTATTGCGGTGCACACAGATGTTCAATATGGCCTGTTAATTTGTCGTCTGGGATTGATATACCAATATCAAGAAAACTAAAGTCCGAATCTCGAAAACTTATTATTGAAGAAGAACGCTGCAATGTATACAAATGTGATCCTACACAATTTCATGATTGCCCAGATGGTGTAACTTTTGTACTGCTGTCAAATGTTCTACTCCCTATGATTGAGAATGTTTTCTGGTTGTCTGCCTTTTTCCATGCACATGTGTGCTACTTATAATAAACAAATGTGCCATTTACCCCAAAGACAAAAATCATCTTCGTATATATTTATCTGCCAGAGCCAGAGCCAGAGTCTATCTATTATGAATCGATCGTGGGAAAGTTTTTTTTTTTTAATTCCAAAACGAGGCTTTCACAAAGCCGATTGTATGAAAACGGTGTGGATGCACTGGTAAACCGGGTGGGATGCAAATAACCCTTTAAGATAATAGTTTTCATGACTCGAACATGTGACCTCAGGTCATACAACGACGGCTTTTACCTTTGCATGAGACTATTTAACACGAAAAAACAGAGGTGTCCTTACTCAATACATACAAGAACCCTTCAAAAGAAAAAAATAATAATAATTTACATACAAGAACATTGGACTCAAAAGTTGGTGCTGTATATATTAAGCATATGTTATATTTTATCTTGTGGCATTCTTTACATTTGGCTTACTCCTGCATAATCTAGCACCAAGAAAACTCCTTTTCACATGAAATTGTAATAAAGCAAACACGATTATACGGTATCCGACAGCCATGAGGACCAAAATAAGCAAGTTTTTCCACTTTGAGTTCATGTCGGGAGATATGTCGTACACGTCTCGTAGAGCTTGATAACCTGATATTGTCCTTACCTGCCCTACTGCAAACGATGTTTCTATGTACTCATTCTCCAATAGCCCCTGAAACCCAAAAAAAAGATAGAAAAATCTGATGGGAAAGCTATAATCCTTTAGGAATAACGAAAAAAAATAATAAAAAAAAGATTAACTTGCCTGAATAGAGTAGGTGTGAAAAGCAATATACGACATTGGATACATCCATACAGGCCGAGGCAAAGCACTTCGTATTCTGAAATAGCCTGCTGAAAGCATCATTATAACCTGCAATAATGCAACAAAGTAAATCATCATGAAAAATACAAAGTAATACGGCGCAAGCACAAGAAAAAGAGGAATCATGGACTTTTACGTTAATTGTGAATAATGTCAAGAAGCTCCAGAAAGATCTTTCCAAACCGAAGCAACAACCAACACTATCCCTTCATTTATGATGAGGCACACGAAGATATTCAGCACAAAGTACATCAACAAACTGAATTCATCTCGAAGCCCTACGAGGAAATAGAAGACAAGACTCGATGATATCGAGATGAGAAACAAGAACGGTATGCTCGAGAGTAGTTGTCCCATTAAGAATACGAATGTCCCGGAATGCAGATTGGCTTCTTCACAAGCATATATCTGGCATGTCACAAAGACACGGTTTTAGATTAGCAAATACATCAAAAATATCAGCAGAGATCTTTCTTGAGCTGGAAAGTATAAAGCCAAGTTTACCCTTTCTAGTTTTTTTTAAGGGATAAGGGTCTTAAAGGACACAATATGAAAGATGTCACGCAAAAATGACTATAAGAAAAGATTTTTGTCAAAGAGGACATTTCACTAGTGAAAGTGAATTTGAATTTGAAAGTGAATTACGTTGATTTTCAGCACAAAACCAACGTAATTCACTTTCAAATTCACTATTATTTTCAATTTCAGTAGTGAAATGTCCTTTTTGACAAAAATATTTTCTTATAGTCCTAAAATCCTGACATCTTTCTAAATGTGTCCTAATTGACAATTAACTATTTTTTTAAATCAGATTACGCAACCATCGGCTATACCTTAATTTCATTGAGTTGAGCAGGTACTCCAGCAATGCATAGAAGTGAATTAAACGATACAAACACGAAGATCGCTGCCACCCTTGTCTGCATTTTGGAAAAATGGAGAACAGTAAATTAGTGGATGGTAAGGAAGATTTTGAAAACATTGCAGCAAATTGGGAATAAATCGAGACAACTTTAAAGATTTCTTACTGCGACAGAAGACAGGGAATGACCCGATCCAGAAAACACAGTACCAATGCAAAGCGATAGTAGTGTGTATAAAATCAAGCGAACCCAATAATACTTCCATTCCCTCGACATAATTAACAACGATCTCCACGTTAGTATTGCGATCCGTGTTGCACTGCTTGGCTTCCCCTTACTTTTTGGAAATGTGACTTCCTGCGTGAAAAAAAAACCCAAATAAATAACCGTTGCTGGACTAAATTGACGCATGCTAGCCAAAAATGTACATTAGAAGACAAAACTCCAATGTACTACAGGGAATTTCGCTTGATAATGGCGTTTACGTCCCTATCATGTTGAAACCGAGTATAAAAGTTATTAGATGGCATCGTTATACCTTCTCAGAGAGCTTCGAGATCATAGTTTCAACTGCAACAGCATCTGTCGATGACTTGTAAGTCGATTCAAGTGTACGTATTGCTACAGCTGTGTCCATGTTCACAGTAAAATCTCCACGGTCGTCCTGTTCAATCATATAAAACAATGTAACCCTATATTAGATGAGTAAAAAATACTCGGGAAACTATTCGGATCCATAGCGGCTTTAAGCCCGTACTTTTTTGCCTTAGTCATAAATAAACTCACTGCACACCCTCAAGATAGATGACATTTATGAAAATTTTGTTGCAGATAATAGAATGCTGATGAATAAAATAAGGGGAAGAAGTCAGAGTTAAGCTTGAATGTTGGCGTGACATGTTAAAGGCGAAATGTTTCACAAAGATTGAGGAAATGGCAATGGTGTTGCTCAAAGATCCGTGTAGAGTAGTTGAGACATATATAGCTATTAAAGTGTAAGAGGACGAAAAGCAAGCGCCTGGCAAAAACAATAAAATCAAATGAAATCCTTATTTTGCAACAGGTAGGCAAAAACACGCATTGTGATATGTCGAAATTGTGGCTTATGACTTAGAAAGTACTTGTGGAATTGAAAAACCAAAAAAATATAGTATATCAAATAACAAAAGACAAACCATAACAATTAATGAGGGTTTGCATGGAAAGGAGATAGTATTGGTCTGCCTAGACCATCACTTTTCGTCCAGAAGTCACCTAAGCACGCCTTTGGAAACTAAGTATTAAAATGGAGAAACAGATCCGGTCATTTATGTGATTTGCTTTCTCTACAATTTATGGTAAGTTTACAAACAACAATAAGGCCACTTAGTGAAAGTAATGCTTGTGAGTTGTTGTCGAGTATAGATCTATACAGATGCTCATCTACTTTATGACACTCAAGTCTCAACAAAAAGAACACAATTCACATCAGCACGTTGAGAAACCAAAAGAAACCCAAGTACCTGCCAGTTTTTGCACATTTCGATGATTCTGTCAAAGTCCGTATTTATAGCACGAAGAAAGTGATCAGAAGGGCTTTGCATAATCGGGCAAGGGAATCCAGCATTCGAAAAGTGCTACACAGATCGAAAGCACAAGTTAGCTTAGAAAGAAACACAACCAAGATGACTACATGAACTTTGAACGCTATCATACGATGCACGACATGAGTCATTATTTTCATTCAAAATCACAGACTATTAGCAACTCAAACATTTCACAGAAGTCTACAACCCTCAACTCTTGTAAAAAAAACAATTATTGCACTATAATAGTATCACCAGATTTGAATATTGATAACTCAAAGCATGTGCAGCACAAAATCTTATATCCAATCCTCAAAATGAAAAGGACAAAGGACCCATAGAGTTATAGTTTCGGAAGAATCACCTGCAAACAAGCTAACGTTTCCCCAAAGAACAATGTGTTTCCATTTGAAAGGAGGCATATTCTGTCAAAAAGGCCAAACACTTCTGTACTGCTTTGATACATGGTGAAAATAAGAGTACACCCCGAACTTGCAAGCTTCTTCAAGGTAACCATCATCAAAAGGGCAGACACGCTGATAATTAAATTGAAGGGTATATCAAGTAAGAAAATAACCAGCAAATTCATGTCAACACAGAGACCCAGTATAACACAGACATACGTGAACTTGGCTCTAAACCCTAAACCCTAAACCCCAAACCCCAAACCAGCTAATATATCCATGTTTAGGGTTTAGGGTTCAAGGTTTACATGGCCAAGCCAGCTAATATCTCCCTTCTTGGAAAGGACCGAACCACTAACTTACAGACATACATGAACTTAGCTCTTTTACTGGGTCAGCATTACTAACCCTTCACGTTAACATTATAGTACATGTCGGTAAACAGTCCAGTACATATGCAGGAGAATGTTTTTGGTACAGCCTACCAAGTGAATACACTATGGATGAACATTGATGCATCCACCTTGGCACAAACATCCTACTACGGTTGCACAATAAAAAAAAATTCAAATATGCAGCCGTTCCAAACTAAAAAATATAAGATGGTTTTGATGGGGAACCTGTCAAGATGATAAAGAGGTTCGTCAATGAATAGCACATGAGGTCTTGATACAAGCTCTCTGGCAATGCTGACACGTCTTCGCTCACCATTACGAAGACCTCTCATATAGCAGTGGCCACCTATGAGTTTGTTGGCATAATCACCCAAAGACATTGAATGAATAGCATCCTCCACTGCACTGTTTTTCTGATGGAAGAAACTAGGAAGCTGGAGAAACGCCGAGTAATAGAGGAACTCGCGCACTGTCAAGGATCCAATAAGTGCTGTTTCTCTCTCAATGTAACCCTGTTAAAGTATAATGGTTAAAGACACGTCCTGATTCACATTATATAAAGAGCGGAATTTTTGGTTTGACAAACAACATTCAAGCACCAGAACTTAAAGATGGGGATAAATGGCAATTATCACAGTTTAATACTTACATAGGATCCATAAGGCAAGTGCGATTTTGACCCGTTTATAAACACTTCACCATACATTTTTGCTGAATCAGGAAGACGTCCTGAAAACACAGTCTATGTCAGATCATATTCATCAAAATATCGTCTGAAACACAACACAATTCCAATTTGAACTCATAACTGAATGCAAATGACCTGAAAGGGCTCTCAAAAGTGTGGATTTTCCGGATTTAGCAGGACCCATTATAACAGTCATCTTTCCCGGTAATGCATACCCATTCGAGTTCTTAATAACCTTATCAGAGTACTTCCTCTTGCCCTTAACGGTAACTGTTAAGTCCTTCCATGCAACAGAAGCACCTACAATCTTTCTTGTGACAACAGCACGCTCGGGAATGGGCGGCGATGTCAATGACCCACTATTAAGCTTTGAAAGGGAAGGAGAGACCTGACTAGTGGCTGCATTGATCGAGTCGCCTCCTTCATCTAGCCTAGCCTCAATATCGGTATCTTCCCAATCTGGTGAATCCTCAAATGATATGGGCTGCCTCAGAGCACCTGGTTTTCTTATGTAGAAGAAACTACTCGACGGAACCCTACTTGTTGGACTACTTGCTGAAGATGATGAAGACTTGTAATGATCCGAATGGGACTGTATCTCTTCCATTCTTCTAAAACTATCAACACTTCAGCATACCCGTGAAACCGAACAAAATCCCTTCATCCAGAACTGTCTTACCCCTTTATAGACTACACTTAGAAATTTCAACCATAAGACACTTGGAAGTTTTCAAAGACAATAACTGAAAATGCCCTATTTGCATTTTAGCATCCATTGGCATCATTCAACAACAAGCTCGATACATAAAATGGCAGATCGCGGAATAATCTTATTCCATGAAAGAAGGAAAAACACAACAAAGAGATATGTCAATGAAGAGACCAAGAAAAACAGATATTTCAAAAGGATATAGACATTTCCCAAACCACAAAGAAAGTTCAAAACTTCACAATTTCTTTATTGTTCCGGTTTAACCACAGCACACCTAAGCATCAACATGGCCCTGGACTATGCCTGAAGCTAAAAAGACACAATTTTTTCTAATACATCAAAAGAACAACTAATAACCTATTAAGTTGAATGCTACACATAAGTACAATGAAACAGCAAAAGGGCATTAGAGAACACCCATCAGTTCAGTTTAACATTTACAGGACCTTCGAATATAAATCAAATTCAAACCCCAATTAGTTCATGCTACAAACCGCTTGCAAAAAAGCGCAAAAGGAGAACATCAAGAAAGAAAAATTAACAAAAGCTTCAAATGAGGAAAATCTTTAAAAGGTTTACTTGCAGCTTAAACTGAATACAATAAGCTGAGAAAATAATCAAGAAACATAAGAACTGAGAGGAGAAAAGAAAACAGACCTGGATCTGAGTGAGAAAGAGAAAGGAGTGAACTAGTGAAGTGTAAACGACACTAAACTCAATTTGGACAAGAAAGAGAGACACGGTAGGAAGGTAATTGACTAAAATATTCAGAGTTGATGAAGATGGATTCTTGATAAATTATACTCCTATATATATTAGTATACTAGTACTCTAACATTCTCGTTCGAATAGTGATAAACATCCTACACAACACAATTAACATCATTTATTTTGTTGTGACTAATCACAATAAATCATTCATCACTTTAATCAATAGAAATAATAATTATAGTGGAAAATACACTACACAGTTGTATAGTGTACATATCATTTCCCTTTTCGTTATTATGATGTTAGGTACTCTGTTTTCCCTTTTTTTATTCTTTCCCATTCATCGAGTATTAAATGAATTTTTTTTTGCTGTTACATGTATAGTAAATTTATTTTTTGTTTTCCATGTGCCATCTTATATATTTCACTTTCATTCTTAAAAAGGAAGAATAACTGAAGAATATTATTGGCAGATTGATTGCCAAAAAGAATAAAATAACGGTTCTCCTGGACGGAAACATGAATTTTTTATTTTTTTATTTTTTATTTTTTGAAGGTTGAAACTTTTCTGTGATTTTGTTTCTGATTGCATTTAATACTTAATGTGGTTAACTATAAACATGTAAATAAAATCTAAAAACAAGTCTTTTTTAGACTTCGTTAGATAATTGTTTTCTATAAACTATAACATAAATTAAAACCAGAATCTTACATATACATAACAGGGACGGATCCAATGTACACAAGGGGATATACGGTCCCCACTCAACTTTTCGTGCGAAGTTACTAAAATATTCCTCTAATAGTATTAAAAATCATGTATGTATATTATTTCAGACAAATTCTAATGTAATCTCTTAGTTAGCTCAACTGGTTAAAATAATTACTACTTATACTTGAGGTCACTGTAATCACTCTCAACCGTACCATCAAAAAATCGTTAATTACTTCTTTTAACCGTCTTCAAGCAAAAGAGGAGCTTAAAAAGGATAATTTTCCGCAAGATCTTCAAAAGAAAAGATGAAGTAGTGATCGTGCTACCAAGTAACCCTTTGAGTTGTTGCATTGTTATAGTGCGGCCGTTCTTTGATTTCAGTGGACGAAGATTATGGTTTAGTTTGAGGGTTTTTTTTTTAATGTATTTTATATATTAATTATCTATCTCTTATCACCTTAAATTGTTGAGATAGATAGCGTTTCAACTTGATATCGAATTAGGAGGATATTGAACATCTTTATTAGCCTTGTAGTGTCATTTATATGTCTTTATATGTCTCAGTTGATCACTCACCTTTTTGATATACACATTCTTCAAGAGGCATGTTGCAGTGTTTAATATGTGAATAATCTATATCTCTAACAACTTAAGATTTTGGGAAAACATAGTAATTTAACATTTCTCCTTTGACATGGGTATGTTGAAGCGTTTAATTTATTAATCATCTACACGTCTCATTAACTTAAGCTTTCGTGAGAGACTCCTGGAGTTTCTACATTTCGATATGGTAGACGCAAAGTGGTATAGGATTATGTTGATATCCATTTTATTTTTAACATTAGTCTTTAATTGTATCCGTGTCTCGATCTACCGTGTACCACACTATATGTACACAACATTAGAATCGAGAAAATAAGATCGAACATAGTACATAGAATCATGATCGATTCTATGAAAATGAGGTAATGCACCGGTAGGTGTGAAACAACGGGTAGATCTGATGTGGTACGAATAAAAACCCTTTATTGTGGGAAGATTTATGTTACAATGGGTATTTTCAGGTTATACTAAGTGAAGAGGTAGGATTAATCCAATTCACACCTACGCACTCCTACTGTGTGAGAGAATGAATAAAAACTAATCATCACACCTCACTTAGTATAACCAGAAAATAATCCTACCACCATAACACTTGTGGCGATGAGGTTGATATTATTCTTCATAAATAAGTAATAAATAATTAACAAGTTCAGACCATTCCATCAACTCGCTTATTATGTATCTACTACTACTACATTATATGTGGAAAAGCAACTGTCAAAAATCTTACATCATAGTTCCAATTTACAGAAGGAATAATCAAATTACTCCACGAACATATATTTGGTATACACAGAATAGATTAAAACGTATAAAGAAAAAATAATTAATAACATTAACTTCAAAATCAAAGAATCTGCGTCTTTCATACAGAGTGAAAATGTATAAAATGCATTTGTTCTTCACTTGTTCCTGTTGGAAGTAGCGCCCGAAAGACAATTTCTATAATTGTTTTTTATAATTAATAAATGATAGATTTATTTTCATCTTATTATTTGCTTCGTGCTTATATATTATACACTGCTGAAACCCCCAGTTGTATCATATGTAACCATATAACTTAGTGTGTGACACACGCGAGGATTAAGTTTATGGTGTACACTTGAACTATTAGTCCGTGATGAACTTAATCAAAGTATGGGGTCTATTGATTAAACCACCACTAATGCGCCCATAACACTTTAAGGTGTGATAGTCTTATCCGGACCGTCAATATTGGTTATCTAAGTAGAGCATTTATATATGATGTAGTCATATAGGACTGGACCGATTTAATCTGCATTTCTCATATAATTCTGTGATTGAGAAATCTTATTAAATCACAAGATTTTCATATATGGATTAACCTTAATCATGAAGTGATTGTAGACGCCTGCTTGTTTCAAGATAGAGTTTGATATGTTCGTTAAGGATTGCTAAGAGGCGCGATCGATCCGAATCACTTTCACGTTGGTACTATTCTGGAATGAGTGAGGAGTGTGTGTCTCACAGACATGTAATCTATTCCTTCCTACGGGAAGTAGAAAGACGATCTCCTTAAATGTTGATCCTAGAAACTGATCGATCGGCCGAGTTCATATTGGTTATGAACTAATTGATCACTAGTGGGTTAACGGTAAATAAGGATAAGATGTAATGAAGAAATTTTACGGAAACATTCCCGCTTCGTTACGGATAGTCTATGGAGGGTTAGTCTATACGTAATGATTATATCAATGTACGCTTATTGACTCGACGCTTTGAGAATAAGTTATATCTATAATCGATAGAGTTCAGTTTCGGATTTATGGTGGCGTAAAGCCGGAATTAATAAGTTGAGTAGAAATGTTCTGTTCGATGAATATTTTATTCAATTTATTGTAGCTACTGGTTATAGGTCCATGGTCCCCGGGTTGGCTCCTAACACGCGAGTGAATTCTCGTATTTTGGAACCTCGATAATAAATTAAATAGTTAGGCTATTTAATGAATATGAGAATATTATTTATTCGGTAAATAATATGTAATATATGAAAAGACATTTTCTATTATCCTAATTGGCACACAAAATGACGCCACTTTTATTTGGTTTTAGAAAAATAAATTTTCTCCTAATTAATTATAATGTGGATAATGTAATTATTTATTTGTTACAGTAAACTCTCGATAAATGCATACCTTTGGGACCGACCAAAATTATTACTTTAACGAGTTTATTTTTTTATCGATAAATGAATAATTTATTCATTTATCAATAAATTAATATTTATTACTTTACAAAGAAATAATTAATATTATGGGGAAGGGAAGGACAAAAATAATTAATAAATGGGTCTGGAAGGACAAAAGTAACATTTTCATATTATAAAGGACAAAAATCACAATTGTTATTTTAAAATTGTTACTTCACGTGTTAATGTTACTTTGTGTTTCACAATTGTTACTTCATATTTACTCTATTCCATATTTGTTACTTCATATTTGTTACTTCATAATTGTTACTTTTGTCTTTATTAAATTACAGTTTCATTCTATTCCGATTTTTTAATAATTTTGTCCTTCTGGACAAAAATCTATTAATATTATGCATCTAGTCTGTAAAATGAAGAGAAAAATATTAATTAAAATACTTGGAAAGCTAGAAGATTATAAGAATTTTGTGCTCTTGGATTATTATCGAAATAAAAAATGAAAAGGTTCGATTCTTTATAAATAAGTACACAGTAGAACATAATTTACAACAACATATTATACGTATCTTGTTTTCCCAATGGCTTCTCATCATTTGAAAGGAGTTAAGAAAAACAGCTCTAACAGGTGAGCAAAGGAGAGCATTATGTGAGCATAAGAAAGAAAATCCTTCTTTTAGTCAAAAAGATTTGCAAGGATGGGTTCAACAAAAGTTTGATGTTTCTATTAGTCAATCAACAGTACCAAACACTCTCAAAAGGTCAGCAAACTATTTATCAAATGATATGAAAAATAGTAAAGTCAAAAGTCACAAATCTGCAAAATATCCTGAGCTAGAAAAAGTTTTGTATGAGTGGTTTTTTTAATGAAAAGAGAAGGTTAATATGTTGGGGGAAATGATCCAGGCCAAAGCAAAAGAGTTGTCGAGTGGTTTCTTAAGGGTGATTCGGGCGTTCAAGATTCCGGACGGGCGTCCGGTAGCCGACTTTCTTTGAACCGACTTTAAAATCTATATATAGGCGGCTGTTTCTCAACCCTAAAGATACCATATACTCATTATTCAAAACCCTAAACCTAGGGGCGGCTTTAGGCTGCGTTTTTCTCCTTTTTATTCCAGTTTTTATGCACTTTAGATTTAGATTAAACTAGTTACTTTTTATGCACTGGTTTCTCGCGAATGAGTTGCTGAGGATGTTCAGAAGCTAAAAGCTTCATCAAACGAGTATTGTGAAGCCATCCAACAATTGTTGATTTCGTTTTCATCAATTATACTGTGAGTTTTTATTAAAGGTTGTTTCTTATTCATGTTTATTATGTTTTAATTGCTTTTACATCGGAAGATATGCATGTGTTGATTGTTTATTGTTGATGGAAATCTTAATAAACCCTAGATCACCATGAATAAGAATAGTAACTTGAATCTATCATAACGGAAGTTAATAGGCTTCTAGTTTTATTTTCTCGTTTTGTTTATTCTTCAATGGCAAGAGAAGGTTACCCAATGTTTCATTAACGAATTACTTGTTTGTTTTGTGTTAATAAAATCCGTGACGAGTTTCTTCAATGGCAAGAGAAGGTTACCCAATGTTTCATCGAAAGAAGCCTTTCAAGCAACTATCACCGTACAGAATTACTTGCTACAACATGAACAAAATATTCCTGAAATTGTGTATGCTCTACAAAAAGTTATAGATGGGATCGAATTTGGTTTAGCCACTAAAAAGAAACAAATTACTCTAGATGCATATTTTCATAAAATATGAAGTGAAATGTGAAATTTCGAAAATATGTAAGTTTAATATATAAATTTCTAACTGGAGTTATGCATTTATTATTTTATATTTTTATTAGGCTTTACTGTATTCAATTTCTTTTTATTACTTAATGCATTTAGTGAAGTTATTACTTTAGTACACATGCCCAAGTCGGGACCGGAAGAAATTATTATCTTAGTGAGGATATTACTTTATCGGATATTCATTTATCGAGAGTTTACTGTAAATAGTTATAAATAAGAAATTAGTTTTCTTATTGGATAAATAGGAAATTTGTTTTCCTATTGGATAAAGGTTTTTTATTTTCCTAAAAAGAAAAGATAAATTTGTGTGTAAAAGATAAACTCTCAAATTTAAAAAATTTCCGAGTTTCACCCAACAAAATGGAACCAGAAAAACCAACGCCATTTTTAATAAAATAGGCGACGCCTATGTTGAAAAATAATAGAGAAATTTTGTTTTCTCGTCTTAACCATTGGGAAGAAGAAAAACTGAGTTTTTTCTTGGAGCATATTCAAGGAGGTTCGAATGCGGGATCAACGTCCATCAGTCGTCGTTTGGAGATACAATCCGGAAGATCACGCATTCTCTCCGGTTGGGGTAAATCTACTAACCATCTTGTAGATTAATTTATTATGCGAATCATATCGTGGTAAAATCGTAAACGAATTTCGATTCGTAGCTTCCGTTGTGCATGATCGAGTGTCTCGATCGGTGATGTTAATCAGATCTGACGATCCAATTATGGATCGAATCCGGATTCGGATTTCTGTATATCCAGGAGTTCCATTACTGCAAGGCCTAATAGAAGAACCATTTCCAACCAATAATTTAACTCCTTGAAAAAGAAAAGGCAAAGGAGAGACTAAACTTCTCCAAACAAAATAGCAGTTAGAGGAAAGATTTAGCATCCCAAATAGAGGGGTTGGGAAAGTACTTCCCTTTAACAACCTTATTAACTAACTAGCAAGTTAATCCTAGTCCAAAGCATCTTGCAAAGATATGCAATGTTCAAAGCTTCAAGAATTCTAAATCCAAGACAACCTAGGCCTTTACCAGAACATAGATTCTCTCATTTCTTCCAATGAATTCCTCTTCAGCTACTATATAATCATTCTTCCACCAAAATTGAGTCATCTAAAGTCGTCAGCAATAGCAACCGACATAACTTCGGAGGGGCGGACTTCTCGAACAAACACTAGAAAGACGTACCATATGTATTCTTCGGAATCTTGACGTTTTTTTTTTTTTCACGTTTTTTTTTTAATTCCGCCCCCCACCGAAAAAATTTCCCGGTCCGCCACCGCTACCATTAACACCTCAAAACATCAACAGGATAAATGAAAATTAGTCTTTTTCATGCAACCACATGAATGTCGGATCTCAAAATGTATGTATATGTACTTATATGTACACAAATGAGCCATTCTTAATGACACTTATTATGAATATAATTAGTAGCATAGGCAAGTAAGTGTACATGAAAAAAACAAGTTCCAGACAACATTTGTTTCGTTTTATACAATTGATCTGCTAACTTCCGTTTTCTCAAACCTCTGATTCCACAATTAGAGGAATTAAACATACTTCCCCTTCTCATTATTTAAATGAGAAAAACAAAATATTCAATTGACACAAAAGCAGTTGCAAGTATAGGTTAAAAACATTCATTCGCGCTCTTTATATTTGCAAAATCAGTTCCAATGAAGTTATGCAACACCAAGTAGATTTTAAACTAAAGAAGCAAATGACCTCCAATCCTTTCTCTTAGCTTAAAAAAAAAAAAAACTCGCAAGTATTAAAAGAACAAAAGAGAACAATTTCCTGGAAAAAAAAAAAAAAAAAAACACCACCATAGTTGAGATCTTATGAACATAAAACATCAACCCCACCCCCTAAAAAATATACATCCGTGATCTCAACCATTTCAAGCAAACCTTGTCATTAAAGAATTTTTACAAAAGTTGTTGTCAGATGCATACCGTTCATTCAATCACTGTGAAGGAACTCGCCATCAATGCTCCTCACCAATCTTTATTTCGCAATCAACCTGTTCTTCAACACCACAGCGTATAAGGTTGATATGACTCGCATCAATTGCTCTCATATAAAGTGCAATGGTATTAAGTTCGTAATCATTCATGAATTGACCGTAATATTTATGATATATTTTCTAGACGTAATTTCTTTTAAAACAAAAAGGAAATCAGTTGGGGTTGTTGTAATGTTTTGTAGTTCTTGCGTAATATTTTTATTTTCAGTATATGTGTCACTATTGTCTTTTAATGTTTCAATAATAATTTTGATTAATAGCGAATCATTTTCTTGTTTCTCTTTTAATTCTCTTAATTCGTTTTCGATCTCTTTAATCTGTTTTTGTAGATCGTGATTTGTAATATTATCTTTTTTATTATTATTCCTATTTAAAATTGTCGTTAAATAATAAGTAATCCTGGAAGTACTTGGTGCTAATGGCTCATGTTTAAAAGTTTCTAATAATTTTTCAAGATATTGTTGTTGTAGAGCTGGGGCATTAATTTGTTGTAATATATCAATAAAATTTTGTAGTTCTTTTGAGAGAACATTTAGCATTTTTTCATTGTTTCCTTTTGATTCAGAAGTACTTGTTAATGTATCGTCCATTTTTGTTTTTCCATTGTTATCTGTATTTTCTTCATTAGTTGTATCATTAGCAAAATCTATAAGTAAGTTTGAGATTTTGTTCATAACTACTAAATACAAAATATACACAATAAATATAAAATATACTGTAAATTAAACAATAGATTCAGATTACCTGAACAACAGAAGAAATCACCAGGATCGTTTCCCTAGCTACATCCATTGTTACTCGACTACGTCTCTGTTGTTGCCGTCTTGATGAGAAGATTCCGACATCTCTCTCCTTGCCTACAACCGTTATGTGTTGGTTTATTTCGTATGCTTTATGATGGATTAAAGCATTGTTTTTATAGGCGGAGAGAGGGCCGAAATCCGAATTGCCTCAGGGTTTAGATTTAATCTCGGCCGTCCATCAAAGCCGAGTTTTAATCAGATTAAAACTCCTTTTAAATAACCAATAATAATAAATTGCATATTTACTAGGGAAAACGAATTTCCTATAAAACCACTATTATGGGGAAGGAAATTAATCGGGCTCAATAAAAGCCACGACATAATTTTTCTTACATATACAACATATATTTTACATATTCTAATAATAACGTCGTCTTCCAGATTTAGTTCATTAAGTTTTCTTTTTAAATAATTAGTTGTATGTCCTTTTTTGTGGCATCTATAACGTTCAATGTCCTTTATCCAATTCGGTCTTGGTTTATTATATTTTTTAGTTTTGTAGAAATTATTGTTTGAGGGTTGTTTGTTTTGTTTGTTGTTTCTATATATATTCCTATTAGGTTTATAGGTTGTTTTGTTTTTATAAGTGGGTTTTTTGGAATTTCCTATGCAAGAGGATTCATGTCTCTAAAATGATTATTGTCAAATTGTTGACAAAAGGTTCCAAGTTCTAGATTAGCCTTTTTCATTTCCCATTTTATGTGTTTTTGAAGTTTGAGGTCTTGGCATATTTTCATTCTCTCTTGTTGAATAACACTAACTAGTTGTCCATATGTGTATTGATCGTATGAAATAATTTGGTTGCCTGAGTTTTCTCGAATTCTATTTATGACTTTTTCTCCTAACAAGGTTGGTAGTCCTGCTAAGAATTTTTCTTTCCAAAAAGGCTGATTGGAATCATCCCTTTCCATTAATCTTGTTAGGAAATTATTTTTGTATCATTGGAAATCATTGAGTTTTTTACAGTGTAAATTCGAGAGTAGTTCAGTGTTTCACTCTTTTAATTTTGCTGGATCTCCAAGAAAATGTATTGAGATGTTATGTATTAGAGTAGATACAGTATCACACAAACCTTTTACTTGTTTCTGTCATATATTGATAACGCCCTAAATAGTACCATTAATTATACCTTTATTTGCCCCGAATCATGCTCAAGAAGGGATAGACAGGCTCGTTATCATATGGAATATGTGTTAAATGCTATGTGTATGTTCCTAGGATCATGATTCTGCATCTATGTTATTATTCCGTAGATTTGGTACTGTTTGGTTTGTTTTATACACTTTTCAGGATGTACCAAAGTCTGGAGCAGCTAAGGATGGATCTGGACCGAGAGAAGACATTGGGCCAAGAGAATGAAGTCCAGGAAGAAATCTGCCAGAAAAAGGGATGAAGAGTTGGGCCGGTTTACCGAAGCCCAGGGTCGGTTTACCGAGAGCTTGGAGGACAAGAAACTACAGTCTGCCGCCTCTACTAGGTCGGTTAGGGTTTTATTGAGTCATAAGTCGGCTGTAACATCTATAAAAAGCCGTAGAAACTGATTGTAAGAGTATGCACCACAATACTTTGATAGATTTTATATAATTTGATGCAATAAAGTTCTTATAAGCTTTTGGTGATTTATTTTTTGGTTTCCTCCCCTCCACGCCATCTCTAGCTTGAGTAGATCAGGCTAGATCTCCATAGTTGAAGGTATGAAGCTTTGAACGTTCCTTTATGTCTTTATTATGGTAGATCTGCTTGTATTTACGTTTTTTATTTAATCTGCATTTTTAACAACCCCATAAATTACTTGAATTAATCAGAACGAAACAATGTAGATCCAGAATTAGGAAACGCCGCCCCCGGTAAACCGGCGGTTTATACCAGTTTACCGAGGCAATATTTAGAAACCCTAATCTGGAGGTTCGGCGTCAGCTACGTTGATCGACAGGTTTAATTAACAGTAGGTTAGATCTGGCCAATCTGCTTATAGTATTCATAAATTAACACGAAGGACTTGCAAGGTGAAGTGTTAGTTAGGACATTGTCTTGATGGATCCCTAGGAACGTGCTAGTCACTGTCGATAGTTTTCGGTCTCGTGCCGGCATCTCTAGCTCTTACTCCGTATGGGCTAATACAACCAACGAAGGAGGTTAGTTGCGTATAGATTGTCTGATGTCCTTACAATGGAAGTAGATAGGAGTAGGAGATGCACCCGTAGCTAAAACTGAATTAAAACGTTCGATTGATTTAAGGAAATTATGTGTGGAGTAAACATAAGGATTAACTAGACCAAGTTAGTAGGTAGGTGGGGATGGGGAAGGAATACCAAGATTATTTTATGTTTATTGTTGGTCAACGACCATATTTATTCTCTTAATTATGTTAGACTCGTTTATACTTGAATTGCGTTGTCTCTGTGGGATCGACATTGATTCGCCTTTACTATACTACGATTGACCTAGTACTCTTGCTAGTATCAAGGGACTTATACGCGCGATCAAGAGAAATAATTGTTGATATACATAGATCTATACACACACACACACACACACACACACACACACATATATATATATATATATATATATATATATATATATATATATATATATATATATATATCTATACTCATAATAAAAGTGCGATGAGGTGTTTCCCCCAAAAAATGTTTCCTACCCTCGGTGTTTCCCCCAAAAAGTGTTTCCTACCCTCGGTGTTTCCCCCAATTTTTTTCTTCCATTTTAATTTTTTTTAATGTTAATTAAATATTAATAAACAAATAAACATAATAAATCATGCAAACTCATCTCAAATCAAAAAGAAAAAGCTATGGCAATCCTATCAAAAATGAAAAAGCACGGCAATCTTTTTTTTTGGTTTTGAAAAAATCTTTTTTATTTACTAAGAAAATTTCATCTTAATCCATATTTTTAATTTAGTTTTTATTTTATAATATTAAAGTGTGTATTATACATAACTTTTTCCAGTAAATTATATTATTATATTATAGCTATTAAATATCTTATTTTATTTTTTAAACATGTCAAAATAAAAAATTACAATGACATATACATACATTAATTACTTTCCCACTCCTTTTATTTTTTAATTTAAATCTTATCTTATAGTTATTGTACTTTTAAATAATGTCAAATTTAAAATTTTAATAACATGTAATTTTATACAATTTCTAATTAGTCTATGACTATTGGCAATCATATTATAATTATTAACTAAAAAATTAAAATAAAATATGATTATATCAAATGATAGCATAAAAACATTTAATATTACTTTTTTCATGATGTGTATTTATGCTTTTAAAAACTCTCTATCTATGCAATTTACACGTGAAAATTAGAACCATCTCACATTGAAATCAACTATAGAATTAATCTAAAGGTTGAAATCGGAATGTATAGTATAATTGATCAAGTATGCGAACATTATAAGAGGCATGGAGACATTGATCGGAATGTTTTATAAGAGGCCTTAAGACTAAAATGAAGTCTATGGTGAGATTGATGAAGCCTGGAGACATTGATATTGTTATATGTCAGGAATGTATTATAATGACATTGAATGACATGCATGTACATAAAAATTTCTCTAACCCTAGCCAGTCGATCTAAGTTCCTCATTCATCACTAAGGTGAATGATAAAATACCTAACACCGACAATAAACCAATGGTGCATAGGGCAGATACTCTTATGAAGTTGCAGAAAAAGAGGGCCTTTAGGTTATGTTTCAGGTGTGATGAAAAATACATCCGTGGCCAAGTGTGCAAGCGGAAGAACATACACTTTCGAGTACCCGAGGATGATTGAGTTTTGGGAGGGATTGCAGTGTGACAGAACCAAATCACCCTATGTTAATCACAGTAGTAGATGGAAACACAGAATGGTGAGTGAATTTAAGTGTCCTAACAAGATGTGAGATTGTTCAAGTTGAGTGGTTGTGACATTGTATTAGGAAGGATTGGATGAAATTGTACAATCCTATGGTCTTTGACTTCAACCAACGAAGGTGGATTTCACTAACGAGGGAGAACAAATTAAGCAGAGAAGTTACGCATAAAATATCAACTGAAGACGATCAATTGCAAAATACTAAGAAATCGAGAAATGGGGCCTATAGACTCTTAGGGAGCCTCACTTTGATACATGAACAAACTCGTGTCCTACAAGAGTGTCATGAGGTGTTTGTAAATTCCCAATGATTTCCACTAATGAGGGGCTATGAGCATACCGTAACTTTAAATTAAAGTGTTGAACCTGTAAAACTATAAACTTATAGGTATGCTCATTGTTAGAGCACTTGCATCAGTGTCTCTGAATAGAGTCTCTACTTTACAGACTCCAACATCATTTACAGAATCTCTACACATAGTCACCTGTACCAGAATCTCTACCGTACTACAATAATAAAGTAACTGTAAACCAAAATAATTATGACATATTTACAAAAACAAATACACATATAAATAATTTATTGTCTATTATTATTATAGTGATAAATATTACCTTGTATGGATATTCAAAATATGTATAGAAGATCTTATTAATGAAATATTTGTAGAAAGCATTTTTTGTGACTCGAAATATATATATATATATATATATATATATATATATATATATATATATATATATGTTAGAAATAGCAAAAACTTGAATCGTAAAAAAAATCGGATTGCGGTAGATATAGAGTATGATGTCCAATTTTATCCGAATCATTGAATAGAGATCATGTATACGATTCGATGCAAAGACATTTTAGTTGGATCTGGAGCTGTATATACAGATTTACCACTTTTTACAGATTCTAATGCAAGTGCTCTTAGAAGGATGAAATAGAGCAGTTGGTGGGTCAAATTCTACAACGGAGGATTATACAAATAGCCTATTTTCTCCTTATGAAAAAGAAAGATGAAACTTGGAGATGTTTTGTGGATTACAAAAGGTTGAATTACTTGTTTGACAAAGATATCTACCATAGTCCCTTAATTGATGAATTGATGGACAAGTTTGAGAGTCTATGGTATTTTGTAAAATAAACTTAAGGTCTGGATTCCATCAGAACGATGAATGAGGATGATGTCCAAAAAACTGTTGTTGTGACTCGTCATGCCCAATTTGAATTCAAAGTGATGGCACATAAGTATGAATGAGATGCTGAGACCTTACTTGAGGAAGCCTGTGTTGGTATTTTTTGATGACATCTTAATCTTCGGCCCTGTCATGGATTCCCACATATAACATCTTAAAGTGCTTTTAGAAATTTTGATTAAAAACCAATACGATGCTAAATTATCCAAATGCTCTTTTGGACAAACCAAGGTGGAATACTTGGTCCATATCATGCATGAGGGTGAAGTGCATGATGGCCCAAGCTAGATTCAAGCCATGTTAGATTGGCCCCAACCCCATAATGTGATTGTACCGAGGGGTTTTTGGGTATAACATCTTTCTATAGGATATTTGTGCCTCATTATAAAATTATTGCTAAACACTTGAATGACAGTAACTCAAGAAATATGGGCTTTGCTTGTCATAGAGTGCCTCAAAAGCATACTAGAGACACAAATAGGCCATGTGCAAATCATCAGTACTTGTCTTACCATATTTTGGAATTCCATTTTGCATTGAAACATATGAATGTGGCAAATGATTAGGGGCTATTTTACAACAAAACAATAAACATGTGCTTATCTAAGCAGAGCCTTCATCTCTAAGGAGATGAGATTGTTCCTCAACGAGAAGGAACTCCTAGCGGTCCTCAAGGTAGTAACCAAATGGAAGCCATATATTCAAGGCTAGGCCTTTGTCATCGAAACTAATCAACGGAGTCTGAAGTTCATTCTGGATCCGAGGGCCACTACAACACCACATCAAAAAAGGGTGACCAAGTTACTTGGGTTGAATATCACTATTGAGTACAAAAAGAGAAGTGATAATAGCATCTGATGCCTTGTCCACGAAAAGTCATGTTGAGGGACAATTGTGTGTTGTGAGCATAGTATCACCTTCTTGGATGCAATAAATAACTTCCAGCTACAACCTAGCGGTTGAGGAAAAATTCAAGGCACTGATGATTAGTATAGCCCCAGATCCCCACTACACTTTGCACCAAGTATTCTTAAATACAAAGAGTGGATATATGTATGAGCGCCATGGAGGTTTTGAGATCCAAATTGATAGATTGCACTCAAGTCCCATATGAGGTCATTCAAGGGTCATGGCATGTTATAGCAGGATTAAGTGACTGGTACTTGTCAGTATTGCAAGACTCTATATGATAAACCTCAAGAACTACTTCAGCCACTACCAATCCCTCAAAAGCATGATCCCAACTCAACATGGATTTTACGGATGGATTGCTTAAGGCTGAAGGCAAGGAAGTCATCATGGTAGTAGTGGACATGCAGACGAAATTCAACCACTTTATTCCACATGAGTATAAGAGGCAGATAGCATCACAAAAGCATGGAATAAAGCATGAATGATACATAAATGATCAAAATAAAGATACTTTAAATTAATTTGTATGCTATTTTACTCGTACAGTTAGTTTTGTCCAAGAATAATTATAACTCAATAGTACTCATGTGACATAATTAATGATTATTTGTTTTATTAATAAATTTGACTGACAGTAAATTATTTAACAATAGCGTATGTTCAGTTGTAATTGAATGTTAGTATAAATATAAACATAATTGAAACATCACACTATTATTTGGAAACATAATACATTATTTTATAACTAAAAAAAAACTTATAATAAAAAAAAGCTTATCATATTTGAAAAAATGAAAACGTAACATGGCGACTTTGATTCGGTGCGTACGGGTAGGATAATTAAATTAATTCTACCAAGCGTAAAATTGTTCTTAACAATTGTCATTATTTAATATATATTTTTGTTTATGTATTTTTTGGCTGGATAACATATATTTATTTTATAAATTAAACGAATAATCAAGAATATATGTAATATTAAAAATAATAAATAAGTCTAACACGTGCGAAGACGTGCATTTTACTAGTTATATATATATATATATATATATATATATATATATATATATATATATATATATATATAAACCTATTACAATTGCAATATAAGACAGAAACAAGTAAAAGGTTTGTGTGTTGTTGTTGGGGGCGAGGTGGGGATGGGGGGTTTTGTAGGGTAGAACTAGAAATATGATAATTTGGGATTTACTGTACACACACATATATTGTTATTGTATATACTAACTCATTTAGGTACATACTTTTATATATATATATACTTATATAACAATTTTTATAATCACACGCAGCTTTCTCAAGCTGGGACCCACAGAGCATTGATTCATCTGCATGAAAAATGGTTTGAGTCCGAAATGAGGTTCCATGCGGATCCGGGTGTTTTTAATAACCTTAAAGTCATGTTGAATAAAGCTGCACCAAATAATAACTTGTTTGAGAGATTGATGAACTGTGTTCGGTCGGTTTATAGACTTTTATTCTAGCAAGTGGGAGTACAAGGGGCGGGTCATTGCATTCTTGTATTTTCATATGGTTTATCCAGACTGCGTCGATGAGTTGCATTTTAAGGTTGGTGAACACAGACTGAAGTTCGGAAAAAGAGAGTTTAGAATGATAATTGGGTACAGATTTGGAAATTTGAATGTAGAATTGCCTTCAACGTCAATGTGTTTTGATCCTGCTAGTCCTCTTAATAATTGCAAATCGAGTGTCACGCTTGAAAAAATTAAAGCAGCGTTTGAAATTCCGGCTGACCCTGAAGTTGTATACCGGATGGGTCTAGTGTACCTTATTTACGGCATACTAATGGGAATCGACCCGGGAATGATAATACCGAATCGTATTTTTAATATCGTCGGGGACCTACAACGTGTTGAGACTTATCCATGGGGGAGTTTCTGTTTCAGAATTTGATGTGGAATTGGCGTAAGATATTAAATACGTGGGAGTCACAGGGACCAAGAACTGATGGGAAACCGCATAAGCCACAGGTAGGAGGTTGTTTGTACGCGTTACAGTTGTGGTCTTTTCATGCCATGCCACAACTTACTACGCATGGGAATTATGCATCATTGATAAACGAACATGCTGATGATCTTCCAAGTTTGTTGAGATGGAAATGTATGAAAGGCGGGGTGTACTACAAAAAACCGGTCTCTTCCTTCGTGAGTCCATGGGTATGTACTATATTATAATTTTATCACTCTACATTATTAGCAATACTTTTTATACATTGTATCTAAAACCGTGTTTTTTTTTTCTTTTTGCAGAATGGAGTAGTCTTTGATATTATGAGAACCGCCTAAGAAAGGCGGTACGTAATTTCATTGGGATTGCCAGAGGCGGATGTTACTGCTCCACCTCATGAATTACATGTCCCTGGTCGGAGACATGTTCCCTATGGCTCCACTGTGGCTGGCCTGGTCGTGAGCGTCCAGGAGTTGATGCCCAGGATGAGCGACCATCTCGCCATGCCCATGTTGACGAACACACGAGTGCCCCGTCTACATCTGCAAACCCTCAGGGTACAACATCGTATGCTAAAAAATTCGATATAGGCGGTGGTAGTATACCTATTGTCGATGGTGTTGTGCCGTTGGAATCACTGGTGCCTGAAATCACTCGTATAGTTGACAATGCGTTAAGAGAAGTCATAACTGAGTTGATAAAAACAAAGGCCGAGTTGATTGAAACGAAGTCTAAGTTGAGTGAAACCAATGCTGAGCTGAGTGCAGTGCAGGCTGAAGTGGTACGTCTGAGAGCGGATGCGGAAACAACACCAAATTAGTCGAAGAACGACATACGCATTTCCTCAACTGTATACAACAGGCGGCGGTGCGACAAGTTCGAATTAACTCCTAAATACAAATTTAATTTCATTTATCTTGTTAACATAAATATAAATTAACACCATACCTGACCTGGAATTAACTCCAATAGGGTACACTTAGGAATCATTATCTAGCATCATCGTCCTGAGGTAGTGACTCACATCCCAACAGTACCCAAAGCACATCAGTCACCGTGAGTGAGCTATCTTCAGTTCCACAAGGCACGCTTTTAGGCCACCAACAGATGTCAGGTATGAACAGAAAGAGAGGAAGGGGGAGAGGGAACGAAAGAGAGCCTGCTCTTCAAGTAAAAAAATGGCCCTTCAATCGACTCTAAAGAAAACTGACTACTTTAAGAAAGGTAATACCCAATGGGTTCAACTTAAAAACGGCCTGAGGACGATAGGTACACACCCGGCCGGAGGACTAGCGATGATGACCTGAAAGAACTGAAAAATTGGTTGGCATCAAAAGAAGGTGATACATGTTAGGTGTAGTGCCCGAAAGACAATTATCAAATTGTTTTAGGACAGAATTAATAATTCATCTTATTATATGCATGTATGCTTATAATTAAGACACTACTGAAAACCCTAAGCACCTCGTTTATGTAATCACATAACTCAGTATATGGCTATACATAAGAAGATTGAGTTAGTGAGATGTACTTAAAATTAACTTAGTCCGTAGCGTTTATTAATCTGAGTACGGGTCTCAAGATTAATTTGCTAATAATGCGCCCAGAACACTTTACGGTGTGACGCCTTATCCGGACTGTCGGTAATAGGGTACCTAGTGGGGCATTTATATATGATGATAATCATATAAGGCTGGACCGATTTGATTTGAGTTCTCGATATAATTCCGTGATTGAGAAGTCTTATCGAATCACAAGATGATCATATATGGATTAATCTCAATCCTGAGGTGATCACAGACAACTGCTTAGACTAGGGTAGAGTTTGATGTGTTAGTAAGGATCACTTCGCAGTATGTGGTCCAACACTTCTCATTGGCTCTATTCTGTGATGAGTGAGTAGTCTGTGCTATCACAGATATGGAATCCATTCCTTCCCTCGGGAAGTAGACAGACGGTTCCCTTATTTGTTAATCCTAGAAACTGATCGATGGCACCAGTTCATATTATATTAGTTATGAACTAATTGATCACTAGGGGGTTGACGGAAAATAATGATAAGATGTTTCGAGAAGGGTTTACGGAGATATCCCGAATCGAAACGAACAGTCTATGGAGGATTTATCCTTATGTAATGATTATATCAGTGGACGCTTATCAACTCATAGTTGAGTATAAGTTATCTATATTCGGCAGAGTTCAGTTTCGGGTTTATGGTGGTGTAATCCAGGAATTAATAGATTGAATTTATTTGTTCGGTCTCACGGATAATTTTATTTAATTTATTGTAGCTACTGAATATGGGTTCATGGTCCCCGACGTGGCTCCTAATATAGCATATACGATTTCTCGTCGTTTCACCACAATTATAATTAAATAGTTGGATTGGACAATTTAATTGATATGTGGATTAATTGTTTAGTTGGACTAGATAATTAAATACATGGAAAAGAAATTTTTCGTGGACTCGGCCCAAAGTGATAAAAAATTTCGTGTGACCTAATATTTTATTAGGGTTACCGAAATTATTATGTAATTATTTATTGGGAAATTAGTTTTCTTGATAAATAATAAGACATGTGATTAAATTGTTTATTTGTTAAATGATTTAAGGAAAAGAAAATCTTTTGTATATCCTAATTAATTTGGGAATACTCTAGATTTATCTTTTTAAGGAAAATGATTAATTTGATTAATTTTGTATTAATTAAATTAATACCTTGGAGACTAGGATTTCTCTCATATATAAAGAGAGTTCTCCCAAGCCTTTTGAACATATCACTAATTTCGAAATACACAAGTGTGTGAAGCTTTGAATTTTCGGCTTTATACACTAGGGTTCGAGTTTTAGAAATCTTCGGGTTTTCTAAGGTAGCATATCGAGGAGGTCCGGCGGCGTGAAACACCATCCACCTGGTGTTGCTTGAAGACACACGTTGGAAGACTGTGGCTTCTCATCTAGCTTGGATCTTGGATTGACCTTGTTCTTGGCGTTTTGCACCATAAAAAGGTTGGTAATCTAACCCCCTCGTAGGTTAGATCTATTATTTATGTATTTTGTATTGTTTAGATCTAGATCTATACTATTCCGCTGCATAATCGGGTGGATCTTAGATCCATCCGGCGATATTACATCCAACAATACCAAGTTATTAGTAGGGGGATGAAAAGCGACGACGATTTTTTTTTGGGAAGAGAGCTTTTATTCATAAATTGGAGCAAATGTTCCAAGTGGTACAAAGTAGTAATCAAATCGAAAATAAAAATAAAGTAGCTACTCTAAGTCGATATCCCACGCTAGCCTCAAATCCTTGGAACGTTTAACTACCTTTGACAGAAACACATGAACAGGCGGGCATAAACAAAGTGGATCTGGAATTACTTTGTTCCGCCAGAACCAGATCCCATACACAATTTCGCGGAAAAGGTAAGGCCAATGTTTGCTGGTCGAACGAGACTTGGGCAGATCTTTCAAGTTATGTAAGACCCACTCGTGTGTGTCAATATGTGAGAAAAAGGCCTCTCGTTGATTAGGCAGTAAAGCCTGTTTCCAAATACTCTATGACCACCTGCAATCGCGTATGGCATGGATGGAGGTTTCCTCATGTTGTTGGCAAATGCGACAGATAGTAGAATCAGAAATGTGTCGGTGTGCCAAAAGGCTGTTCACCGGGAGTGAATTGTGGCAGAGCTTCCATAACAGAAAATTATATCTTATAGGGCCTCGAAGGCTCCAAATTCGGCCCTAATCCATCGTTCTCTGGGGCATATTACGGTCTTCGATCTGGTAGGTGTAGGCGCTATGACAGTGTATTTACTATCATCTGATGGAGCCCAAATAATATTATCATCCCTTACTTGAAAGCCTTCTTGGAGGACTGATGAGAGTCAACTTGTCTATCATTTTCTATGTAATTATACCCCGTTTATACCTCGTTTTATATGTTTTCTGAGACATTTGGTTGTATTTTGATGTATTTACACCTTGGTTATCATTTCGGGACCTAGGACGTAAAGTCCGGAAATCTCATTATTTTTCGGTGTTTTAATACATTCTCGGTCACCCTAGTGTCCTGTAGGGATTACGTGTGGTATTTGTTGTGATTTTGTACAGGACTTAGGTGTTTGAGATGTCCGGAAGGCAAGATACGAGGATTGGAACATGTGTCCGAAGCTTAAACGTTCAAACGGATCAAAACGCGGTGGTACTACAACCATACCTTCCATTGATCTGCATTTTGATCTACCTTAGAGGCATTTTCTGGGCTGGACATCTTCATGAAAGTTGTAGAAAATTTCATTATCTTTCCAACGGATTTTGAATCACTTTGGTACTCGACCAGATTCCCTGTGGGATACGACCTTGACTCACCAATTCTAGGCTACAGTTGACCCGGTACACTGCCGGTGAGATTGGACACTTGGAAAAGGCCGATCAAGGACCTTTGCTGCTTGACATATTCCATGAAATCTTAGATTACCTTGTGGATCGAGAATTCTTCGGTTGTATAATGTTTGAAGGTTATCAGTTATATTCGCAGGCAAACTCATTTAAACTTGTATTCGAATTTTTTTAACATGTATTACGGTTTTTTATTTATCGTAATATTTTGACTGAGTAATAAAATTCCATGTTCAGCACATTGGTACGTACGTGGGACTGTTGTGTGCTCGTATGGCAGCTCGCTCTGATAAGCATAAAAAATATGCGAGATAGTGTTATTCCTCATTCGCAAGTACTCTTGTGTCTGAATTAGAGAAATGGGATGGTGAGATGGATGTGGTGGTTCTAGCTGCTTTGACATTAGAAACTGCTGCATGGACCCAGAAAACAATCTGAAGAGAGTTTGAGAAAGTAAATAATACTTGAGTAAACTTCAACTTAGTTTATTCATCAAATGGAAGAAGTATAAATAGTTACAATTGATGGGAGATACTAGCTAGCTTGGGCGGCCACTAGATGGGCGGCAAGCATGCATGTAAAAAGTAAAAGTATGTCTATGACATAAAGCAACTAGAGTTTGACATATTAATTGTTTATATGTACCACAATTAATATGTCCTTTTACAACTAAAGTGTACAAATAATGTATACACGAAAATAAATAAATATTACATACTATTTGATATGTAATATTTCTACACACCCCTCAAATTTGGGTTGTATATGTTTATACGGCCAAGTTTGCTACTCGTCTGGCGAACATAAGTGGTGGAATGGCCTTGGTGAGAATATCGACATTCGTCCGTGAGGGAACATACTTGGAGTTGAATAATCTTGGCATCAATCTTCTCCTTCGGGAAGTGTCTGTCAATGTCCACATGTTTGGTTTTATCATGATGGATGGATCCTCTCGCCATGCATAATGCTGAATTATTGTCACAAAGAGAGTGTGATAGGGTCTTTGAATAAGTTTCTTGAAGTTCGGTCGGGACCCTTTTTATCCATAGAGCTTCACAAATACCCAAAACTAGTGCCCCGAGTTCGGCTTCGACATCGCTTCGAGACGATGAGGTTGTTTCTTGCTCCTCCAGGTGACAAGATTTCCCCATACATAAGAACAGTAGCCTGTAGTAGACCTTCTGTCTATGTGACAGCCAGCCCAATCAGCATCAGTGTAGACCTTGATAGATCTCTCAGCAGACTTGGTGAAATGTAGGCCTTGGCCAAGAGTGGATTTCAAGTACCTCGGTATCATGTTCATAGCATCCCAATGTTGCTCAGTAGGGCAATGCATGAACTGGCTAACCAGACTGACCGTATATGCAATATCAGGTCTTGTATGGGACGATAAATGAGTTTCCCTACAAGCCTTTGATATTGATCCTTCCCGACAAAGAATGTCACCATGCACCGGGGGTATTACTTGGGGTCTACTCGGGGATACAAAGACGGGTTTGCATCCCGATGCCGCTTTCCTTCAAGCGGGTCCAAGACATATTTCCTTTGAGAGATAGAGATACCCTGGTTGTTTCTTGCAATCTCCATACCAAGGAAGTATTTAAGATAGCCCAAATCCTTGACTTGAAAAACCTTTGCCGGTAGAGTTTTCAAATTCGGATCTCGGTAGAGTCATCACCGGTAAGGATGATATCATCCACATAGACAATAAGAATGGATCTTTTCTCGGTTTGTTGTTTTGAGAAACATGGTGTGATCCGAGCCGCATTGGTGATATCCAGCGAGCTTTAACCACGAGTAAGTTTGCCAAACCAGGCTCTGGGGACCGCTTTAGGCCATATAGAGATTTCCTCAATTTGCAAACTTTCCCTTGAGTGTGAGTGTTGGCAAAACCAGGAGGCACATTCATATAGACTTCCTCAGTAAGGTCACCATTTAGAAAGGCATTCTTGATATCCAATTGGTGGAGAGGCCGGTCAAGTTGGACGACAAGTGAGATCGATATCCCGACGGTGTTTAGTTTTGCCACGGGTGCAAAGGTCTCCTTGTAGTCAAGACCATATGTTTGAGTGAATCCCCTTGCAACCGCCTAGCTTTGTATTTGTCAATAGTACCATCGGCATTGTCCTTGATAGTGAACGACCATTTACGGTAAATTCGATCGTCTTCTTTCCATGTGGGAGAGTGGTGAGATCCCAAGTATGGTTGTCAAGGAGAGCTGTCATTTCAGTTTTAACAGCTGCCTTCCACTTGTCATGTTGGAGAGCTTCCTGTATATTCTTAGGAATAGAGTGAGAATCCAAGTCCTGTGTAAACATGGCAAAGGCAGGTGATAACTGATCATAAGATAGATAATTATGAATAGAATGATCAGTAGTGCAAGATCTCTTTCCCTTCCTGATAGCAATAGGTCTATCATCAATGTCAGCAGGCTGCTGAGAGTCTGTAGGTTGTTGAGTGTCAGTAGGCTCGGTCGGCGGCTCGGGTCGGTAGACTCGGTTCGGGAGGTTGCCGAGGATCGGTGGGCCGCCGAGAGTCGGTGGGGTCTTTGAGGTTCGGTCTGCCGAGAAGCGATGGTTCTTGAGGTCAAGAGTTTGCTGAGGGAAAGGATTTAGGTCAATTTCAATCAAGTTTCCATCAGTGACTGCCTCAGTGGACTTGCTGTAGTAGGGAGTCCTTTCAAAAAAAATTACATCCATAGAATTGTAAAATCTTTTTTCAGAAGGAGAGTAACACTTGTAACCTTTCATGTCCTTTGCATATCCTAGGAAAATGCACTTGTGAGCTTTGGGATCAAGTTTGCTTCTGTGTTGGGCATGGATATAGACAAACACAGTACAACCAAAGATTTTTGGAGGTAACTGAGAAATAAGATGAGGACAGGAGTGAGTGGTCAGCAGGGTTTGGATAGGAGTTTTGAAGCCTAACACTCTGCTGGGAAGTCTGTTGATTAAGTATGTGGCAGGTAATATAGCTTCACCCCACATATACTTTGGAACATGGGTGGTGAACATGATTGATCTAGCCATCTCCAGTAGGTGCCTGTTCTTTCTCTCAGCAACCCCATTTTGTTGAGGTGTTTCCACACAACTACTGATATGGACAATCCCCTTATTCATCAAGAAATTACTGAGGTTAGACTCATAGTATTCAAGGGCATTATCGGTCTTTAAGATCTTGATCTTAGTGTCAAATTGAGTAGAGATCATGTTGTAAAACTCTGAAAAACTGTTCCAACTTCAGATTTATCCTTCATTAAAAACAGCCATGTGTTCCTTGTATGATCATCAATGAAAGTGACAAACCACCTTTTTCTGTTATACTTTTTACTCTTGAAGGTCCCCATACATCACTATGAATTAAAGTGAAAGGTGTGGATGGTAAATAAGGAAGTTTGGTATACACAGATTTGGTAAGTTTGGCAAATTGACAAATATCACATTGAAGATCATTGATATTACATCCTTTAAATAATTCAGAATTACGGACTTTAAATAACCAAAACTTGGATGCCCTAGTCTATAATGCCATAACATGATATTGTCTATGGTTTGAGTGCGAGCTGCCGAGGCGATTCGGTCTTCGGTCTTCGTCTTCGGCGGGGTTGACCACATACAATCCGGAGCGGGGTTTAGCCCTCCCAATCACTTCCCGTGAAGAAGGGTCCCGGAAGGTGCATTGATTCTTATTAAACACAACGGTCAATTTAAATCTTTTGCAAGTCTACTTGACAAATATGAGATTGCGAGTCTAATTTTGGAACAAATAGGACATCCTTTAGGCTTATCTTATTAGTGATTTTAACATTTCCAAAACCTTTTGCATGAGAGATAGATCCATCGCCAGCTTAACTTTGTGAATTTGATGACATGGCATAAGGTGAGTTATGAGGTTTTTATTGCCGGTCATATGAGAGGAGGCCCCGAATCAACAATCCATGTTTCATTACTAATAGAAGAGTAGAATTTACCCGTACTAGCCTCGAGTAGCCGTGTCGGTAGAGGGACTACCTTCTTTTTGTTGAGTGAGGAAAGCTTTGAATGCGGCAAGAACCGAGCATTCAACTTGTTATCATGCTCCTCTTCATTTGCATGCCCGCCCGACTTTCCCCGGTAGGTTTGGAGGATTTTGGCATGCCATGTAGCTTCCGAAAAGTGTCCTTGGTGTGATTTGTGCGTTTGCGGTGCTCACAGAACAACTTTCCAGTTCGATCATTAGGCTTCCTGACAGTCTCAGTAACCTCAGCAGGCTTCCTGACAGTCAGCAGGGTAGCACTTTCAGCAGGGTTGTCAGCAGGGGACCTCAGCAGCATCACTTTTCTCCTGCTTTCCTCATGTTTGACTTCAGCAAACATGGATTTGAGATTGGGGAGAGGTTTTGTGGCAAGGATTCTTCCCCTAACATCATCAAGAGTAGGATTCAGTCCAGTAAGAAACTTGAATACTCTCTTTTTCTCAATAATGTCCTTATAAAGGGGAGCATCATTGACATCATTCCAAGGGTGAGTTTCCAACATATCTAGGTGTTGCCATGCCCTAGACAGTTGGTTGAAGTATTGAGTTACAGACATATCCCCTTGTCTGCAGTTTTGAATCTGAGCTTCAAGTTCATAAACTTCTGATGTATTGTCTTTCTTGGAGTAAAGATCCCTGGCATTATCCCAGATCTCCTTTGCAGTATCATACATCATAAAGTTCTCACTAATCTCTTTTGTAATTGATCTTGTGAGAATGGTCATGACTTGATTATTAGTAGTATCCCATGCTTCAAATCCTGGGTCATCTTCAGCAGGGGCAGGTTTAGAGCCGGACAGGTATCCCATCTTACCTTGTCCAGAGATGTACATTTTCATAGACCTTGACCACAGCAAGTAGTTGTTGCCATCAAGTCTATGATTTGTATATGAGGAAGATTCAGTGACCCCAGTCTGCTGAGGCAGCTGGGAGTCTACTGAAGAAGAAGAAATGTCAGTTACAGTAGACATTTTGGAATAACAACTGAGTTTGCAGCGGATTTCAGAACTCAGTAGGCTCCGATACCATGAAGAGAGTTTGAGAAATTAAACAATACTTGAGTAAACTTCAACTTAGTTTATTCATCAAATGGAAGAAGTATAAATAGTTACAATTGATGGGAGATACTAGCTAGTTTGGGCGGCCACTAGATGGGCGGCAAGCATGTATGTAAAAAGTAAAAGTATGTCTATGACATAAAGCAACTAGAGTTTGACATATTAATTGTTTATATGTACCACAATTAATATGTCCTTTTACAACTAAAGTGTACAAATAATGTATACACGAAAATAAATAAATATTACATACTATTTGATATGTAATATTTCCACACAATCGTTTATGCTATCTGGACGATTAACGAGCAGCATTGGGTGCTTGTGGCATGTCGACGAGGGACTGGAGAATGACGATATACGACAGCCGATACGGATTGGGTGACTTGGAACACATAAATTTGTCAAAAATAAATGGTCTCGATACATGATGTTCATGTTATCGGCCTCACCAGATTGCAGAGGATTACAAATGATGATCGATCCATCTAACACACCATTCAACATAATGCGGCTCAACGAGAATGAAGGTCCACAGACGAAGAACTGGTATGTATAACCTTATTCATATTTGTTAATTTGAACAATTCAATCATAAAATTTATGGCTTGAATATGCATGGAACACTGTGGGTTTTTCACGGTGAAGATTATGGAGTTTTTACTCATCAATAAAGCAAGCATATTTGAGCTGAGTGATGCAAGCGAACACAAGGTTCAGGGTCAAAATGGCCGTAAATCTATTTACTCGACGTATAGTTGTTTAATATGTATATAAGATATTTTGAAGTCATGTACGTTTAACATTTTGGCATGTTTTTTTTTGTATTATCTCAACTTATTGCGGTGTAATATTTATATTATATTTTTTTTAGTTTGCTTTTTAGATCGAAGCGGGTTTTTAATATAATTTCGAAGAATGTCGTTGGAGCGCCTCACAACTAGTCCCGCACCGACATCGACTATGAATCGATCAATTGTTCGTGAATCTATGCAGTTGTCTGGTCAAACGTAGTAGCGTCAGTACACCCCATAGCATCAGGGGTGCACAAATTACGTGGGGTAGATGTCGCCTTGGAGGTGGAATGGATCAATACTACTATGGTGTACGTGGAGTCCATGTGTTTTGCTATTATGTGTTCTTGTTTAAAATGGATTTGTCGTAAGTGTTTCCTTTCAATAAAAGTGTTTCCTTTCAATAAAAAAGTTGTCTATGTTTTTACATATATGAGTTCATCGAGTTACATATATGTCTATTTTCCTTTCAATAAAAATGTCCATTTTCCTTTCAATAAAAATGTTATCATTCTAAAAAAGTGGTCACAAAGCAAAAATTCGAAATATCTGTTGCACAGTGAATTAAAGATAATGGTAAAGGGGATTAAGGATGCTTTTAAAAAAAGATAATTTTTATATTAAAACAAGATAGTCACGATCATAATAATAATAAAAATATAATAATAAAACGAAACACAACCTATAAGATAATTGTTCAATGAGGAACAATTGTATGAAACGGACATCTAGTATTTCTGTGTCCGGGATTACAGCACAACGAGCAATGCCTACCGGAACCTGGGACTAACCTGTCAATAGGCATCTTGCTGGTCCTACCGCCGGGAGGCTCACCTTGAGAAGCAATCCTGAGGATCCTAGGTCGGCCCCGCCTCGCTCCCGTTGTTTGTGTTTCCCTCCTACGGTCAATCTAGGCTCGGGCGGAGGAATACGCTGGGTTCTAATTGATTCGGGAACAATCCAGTCATCCTCGACTGGAACAGGAAATATGTGTCCTTCGTAAATATGTTGGAAACATTGAGCTTTGTAGTAGTCAGAACAATAATCATACGGACTCTCGCAGCGCTAACTTATAGCAACGCAAGCATGTACGCAAGGCATCCGAAGTCCCTGAAACTCCCCGCAATAACAGCTCCATTCACGCATATTTACCCTCGCACTAGTATCAATGTCCCCGACTTGGAACTCGTCCCGGCCGATTGGCTTCAGTGTGAAGGTTCTCCTGGCATGTGAAACTTCAGTCAAGAATTTTTCGGCTTCAGGTGCTAACACGGTGCGACACGAGTACGCAGTTTCTCTCCTCTCACAATACCAACCCTGCAAATTTGCCCTGATATAGTCAAGCAAATTCATAATACTCATCTTACGCGCATCCATGATCACGTTGTTAAAACTTTCAACGTAGTTGCTTGTCATTATTGCGTAACGTGTCCCCGGAAAATGCGATCATGCCCATTTGTCAAATCCAATATTCTCCAGGTAACGCGATACTACCTTGGTTGGATCTTGATCTTGGTCTTTCATCTGCTGAAATATTATTGCGAATCACGTTTCTGAAAATGTATACGCGGCTTCCCAAAAAGTGTATGGACAATATCATGTGGTTCCGAATTTTTTATTCAGGTTCATGACTAAGTGGTGGTAGCAATAACCATGGTGGGTGTTTGGAAATACATCCCTAACAGCTCCAATGATGTCTGGCCCTCTGTCTGATACAAACACCATGTCTCTAAGTTCTCCAATTAACGACTTCACTTGAAGAATGAAATACGTCCACGCGTTGATGCTCTCTCCGTCGGTCACGGCAAACGCTAACGGAAAGAGATGGTCACCCGCGTCTACACCAATAGCTACTAACAATGTCCCATCGCATTTTGTTTTCAGATATGTACCGTCCACAAATAAGATGGGCCGACAGTACTTAAACCCCTCAATATTAGATTTCAAAGCCATGAAACAATATTTGAACCTGCCTAGTGCATCAAGCTCTATGTCTGTGATAGTTCCAGGATTTTCTTTCTCCAACATGTAAAAGTAGGCGGGTAATTTAGAATACGATAGAGTTACGTTTCCACCGATTAATTCCAAGGCTCTCTGTCTACACTGATACGCATGCTGATAATCAAGGTCCACGTTGAATACTCTTTTGACCTCAACTCTTAAATTTTTGTCGTGAAATCAAAGCCGAGTTTGATAGAGGTTCTCCCTTACGAAACAACCTATAGGTTTGGGCCTTGCTTGCCTATGATCGTTGGTTAATCGCTCCGGTCCACAAGTGTGAGTTTCAGTGTACGCGGTTATCTCGAAGTTCTTGCAACCGTCAACCATCCATTCGCATTTGTCCGAAGAAAAACATCTTAGTTTTAACTTCTCCTTGTCGGACCTTAAAAGTTTCCACATGTAATTATTTTTCAATGCGTGGTAACTCATTTTCATCTACATATCTTCCTTGTCTCGGTACTTTTTACCAATAAACAAAATTCCTGGATCATCATCCTTCTGAAACGCCCCAGCCCGTGGACACGGAGGAATTTCAGAAGACGGAAGCCAGACCCGAAATGAGCACCTCTATTGGAATTAATACTTGTTGTACTAAATGTGTGATCAGTGTCAGGTTTCTGTTCCAAAGGTGCTCTCAGATAACTCATAAACGATCCACCGATATTGAGGCCCGCTTGCATCGGTGTTGGCGTGAGGACAGTTAAACTGCTGGCTTGTTCCATGTATGTGGACATTATGACTTGTCTGGCCAACATTATTCCGAGATGTTCCAGGTTCAGTCACTGGTTCACGCCTCCTACCACTAGGTTTTTGGCTGTACGGTGTGTGCGTCGTCTGTCCAAAATTATGCCGAGACGTTCCAGCTTCATTCACTGGTTCACACACCTTCTACCAGTAGGTTGTTGAATGTAAGGTGTGTGCAATGGCTGAATCATATTCGCAATTATTCCTCAATCGAAGTCTGATTCACTTGTGATGTCAATGACTTGATCACCTAAAGTTGTATTCGGTTCGATGTCAATTTCATGAGGGGTTGAGACTGGTGCAGTAGGTACCACATGCTCTTGGAAATTTTGATTACAGTGAAGTTCGGGTATAAAATCCTAAATTCCTCTATCGTTTTCTTCAACTATCGGTTGTTCATTTAAGTCAAATGCGTTGTCATTCATTTCTTTCGAATGGTCATTGTCCATAACTGGTTCGGCGTTAACACATAGTTTGACAGTTTCTTTTCTAAGAATATCATCAATGTATCCTAGCCATGTATCATCGTCCAAAACATCAATCGGCCCCTCATAATCTCCGTACAAAAGTTTCATGACCAATGTATTGTTTGATACATCAATTCCTATTTTCTCACACATTTGTGCTTCACTTCATCCAATGTCATATTGGTTTTCACACGAATCAAATAAACATTTCCTTTTTTATAAGACCATTTGTCGCTTTCTTTGTGGTGTATCCACTCTCCGTTGAATACAAACTTAACGGACACAATGTTGTTATCCGTGAAATAATCATTAATTTACATCAGTATAGAGTGAAAATATGAAAATAGAATAATATTTACACAATGAATATGTATATGTTTGTTTTGTGTGTGTGTGTGTGTATATATATATATATATATATATATATATACACATACACTATAAACCCTATATAGTTTTGTATATATATATATATATATATATATATCTCTCGGAATGTCGTCGGGGCATATATGATTTCGGGATGAGTTAGAGAGTGCTAGGGTATTTTCTATATATTAGATTCGAGGATGAAGACGATGTCCAAAAGACCACCTTTGTAACTCATGAAAACCAGCTCTTTGTTGAAGTCAAAGACCATGAGAATGTACATTTTCATCCTGTCCATCCCTAATATCATGTCACGTCATCTCAAATTGATCAATCTTATATCTTGTTATAACTTAACCCCTTGCAGATCCATGGCAAGTCAAGACACTTAAATTCACTCACAATTCTATTTCCATATACTATTGTGATTAACATAAAGTGAGTTGGTTATGTCGCACATTGCACCTCCTTGGCAACTTACTGGTCTATGAAAGCGTGAGATGCACCATTGTCTATGAGGATGGTAATTGGTTTTTTCTTCAAGAGGCCTTTAGTCTTAATGGTGTTAGAGGTGACCTAACTATATAAGTTTGTACATTGATAACTAAATAGTCTCGGATGGTCCAGTATCACGTACCATATCCTCTTTATCCACATTGTCTACTGTAATCTCTCCTCAAACTTCATTATCCTCAGCTTGGAGAAAGTGTATGTGTTTCTTCTTGCACACATGGCCGGGTGTATTTTTCATCACATTTTAAACATAACCCCTTGGCCTTATTCTCACGTAACTTCTTAGGAGTAATTGCCTTATGTATCATTGGTTTATTCTCAAATAGGGGTATTTTTAGTCACCTCGATGTTGAATGGAGAGAATCTAGACTAGGCGCGTAGTTAGAGTAATTTGTCTACACATGCAGCCATTATAATAGATTCATGGCATATGACGAGCATTAATGACATCATACATGTCCTCATGCTTCGTCAATCTCTCCGTAGACTTAAATTCGGTGTTAAGGCCTCGTATAATTCATTTGATGATGTATGTCTCTCGTCAACATATGGTTTTGTAAGTTCAATAAGCTTCTTAATGCCTCAAACTCCAATAGATATTCCTCGACTGTGGTCTTGTGTCTCAGTAAATGGAATTCATCTACTTCCAGTTGTAATGACCTACCTCCAAATCGTCTCATAAGTTCTTCTCTTAGTAATGCTCAATTCATATTGGAAAACTCAATCTTAGATTTCCAAACCACACGTCTTCTTTTCCTTGAATATGTATTTCTATTAAGCCTACTATCTGATCAGCCGAAATATCATTCATCTTGAAGTATCTTTCACTACGTCGTTTCCATTCCTCAGGCACTTCTCTATCAAACTGGGGAAATCAACCTTAGGAACCTTAACTTCTGCCTCAAATTTCCCTTTTCTATCTAATTTGAAGTTAGCTTCATACCTATATGGCATAGGTAGCAAGCCGTCATGAACTGATGAGTGAGATCCAGTCTAATGAGATGACGAAGAAGGTGCTTGTGAAAACGTCTCACCCACACTATCAATTTTCTTCATCCACGCACGTAACATATACGTCAGGGAATCATTCTAAACTTGCATGGCAAATTATTCGTAGTCATAGATGACCAGAACAAGTCCATTTTAACATGCACCGCATCAATTTTCACATTACAGCTATGCACCTCCTCCATGCAAACATGAACATCTTCTTCTAACATATTCTGAACCTTCCACAACTCATCCATTGCCTCCAAACATGTACTTTCATCCCAGGACCTTACTCAAAATATTATTGTGTCTAATGGATTTGAGATTTAAATATGTTATTCAATAATATAACGATTAGTTCATTATTAGTATTTTTTTAAGTTGATGATTCATTGATAAATTAAAGTGAGTAACATATGACTCTTTTATTATCTTGTTTGTCCCAAACTTGGGAATTTAACGGTAGGTGTCGAATTTGTTGTGTTGGATAGTGTTGAAGGATGGTTAGTTTTTTTTTTTTTTTTAAGATTTGCATGGGTAGATCTTAGCTAAATATAAAATGTTTATTAAATTATTTTATTGGATTTAGTGACATAATAGTACTAATATAGTACATGTATTATCATTTGTGTTACGACACAATTTGTTATTTCGTATCAATAATTATAATTGTCAAAGAAAACCGTAAAAAACCGGAACCAAGCTGAACCAAACCGTACCGAACAAATGGTTTACATCCTAAAACCGTTCTAGTTTGGTTCCAAAAGAGTAATGGTTGCCACAACGTGCATCGACACCGTTGATCATGATAGAGTAATGATGATCAATGAGTCTACGTAGGAATCAACGGTGTAGATATACGTTGTAAACGTGGTCGTATCACTACTCGTTTCAAAAATTGAAAACCTTATAAAATGGTTTGATTTTATATATAGCAACACCCCCATGTATATTTGAGACACATTGTTAGTCTTTTTACCTTTTCGTCGGTTATTTTCGGGTTCAATTTTTTATTATTACGATAAAGTTGAATGATGTGAAAAATATTGTCGTTATTATTAATAGTAATATTAACTAAATTACTCGTTAGCGGTTGATTTGGTTGATTTTGGTATATATAATATTTCGTAATTTGTATTGAAATTGGAATTGATAATTTGGTTATTATATAATAAGTAAATTACGGTATCAAAAAAATAATAATAATAATAATACGCAAATTACTCAGACGAAGTCTTTTTCCTATTGTTATTAATCTTTTTTTTTTGTTTTGCAAAATATGGTTATTAATCTTTAAATAGTCGATAAATATAATAATATAATAATATAGGAATATAGAAAGACGGGTATAAATATAATAATATAACATTGTAAACGCCATAGAATATTTGATGATAATGAGGAAGAACAGATGCTGGACAGAGCCAGCAGAACCGAGCTTAGACTTTCGATCTAACGGATGCCTCACTTCCGGCGGAGGCTTTACCAAGCTGCTGAAAACGGAAAAAGATGCTCTATTGTGCAGACCTAATGAAATTTTCTACGAGCTACGCTATATAAGGAGCCCCAATACAATGCATGGGATTAAGCCGACACATCGGATCAGAAGGAATCGAAAACACCTTAGAGATGCATGCATTTCTAAGAACTTCATCAGGTCGAGGCATACCTAGAATAGGTCGAGATTCGTCGTATTGTTTATTATGTTGTCACCGATAATTTCATGGGATGTGTTGATACGATCACAAAAAACGTAATAAAATACAGATAAAATTTTCAATCTCACATGTCAGTTGAATTATAATTGTTAACAACAACAATAACATAATCAACTTATCACCAAACCAATAAAAATCAATCGGTATACAAGTTTCGTTTTTTACTACGAACAATCACATTGATATCAACCAAAATACAAATGTATCAACTACATAATTCTCCAACGATTGCAAGTTTAATTATCGAACTATCTCATCAAAATTAATTATTTCACTACCATAAAAATCGAAGGTTTAACAAGTTAATTGCTTGAAACATAATCATATATTGACGTGTAAGAAGAACAATTAAAACAAATATGATATTTAAAGTTATTAAAACAAAAATGTTAGTGAAATGCTTACCCATTTCCGTTGGGGGCAAGAGACACGGAGACGAAGCTCAAAACTGCAAAAGAAAATAATAACATCCATTGATTAGTAGAGGTCAATAACATTTGCTTGCATTGGTAACACAAATGATAAATACTAGTGGCAAAATAATCACACAATTCACTGGTCTAATTCTGGCCCAAATCTTTAATATCAAGAATTATTAAAGAACAACACCTTTTGCCAGCTGCGGTTTTTTTTTCAATTGAGTGGTGTAGAATGGAATGAGGACGGAGACCCACGAGATGATAAGGGATTCAATTCCCACTAGCCGAGCCTGTTAGAATTTCCTATTTCCACAAGGCGAGCCCGAGAGAATGAAAAAGTTCAACAAGGCCCCAGGGCAATTTGAAAAATACACAGTTCATGGGGAGAAATTATCATTTGCACATATGCATATTTTGAACAGTTGGTTATGATGCATGATATTAACATTTTTTCACCTAAACGAAATTACAATTATATGACTCACATATACAAACAAACAATACAAACAATGATGGAACTCGTGAACTCATGATGCCACAGTTTAACCATCGGCACCATGATCATTAATTGGTATGAATCCACTTTTAATCGTAAAAGTGTATTGTGACACGTGCGACTTAATTCTGTTGTGGCTTTAGCACAAAATAATTAATAATATCACTAACATTCACCTGAGATCATCCTGTTTTATTCAAGCTGCAGAGCAGTACACACAATAACAAAGGGCACTTATTTTGAAAAAAACAGAAAACTAAACAGAACAGGAACCCATTTCCAATTCTACATACTTTACTACATTGTTTACAGACATACTTCAACTTCATCATCATCATCATCATCATCTGCCACACGATCAAAAGCATGATCATACTCCGTCATCAAGCATTAACAATGGCTCCACCATTAGGATGCAGAACTTGGCCAGTGAAGTAAGAGGAGCAATGGTTGCAAGCAAGGAACACATAGGACGGCGCGATCTCGCTCGGCTGACCCGCCCTTTGCATCGGCACCTCTTTCCCGAATTTCTCCACTTCCTCCTTGCTAAATGACGCCGGGATCAACGGCGTCCACACCGGCCCCGGCGCTACGCCGTTGACACGGATGCCTTTGGTTGCTAGCTCCAGTGCAAGCCCTCTTGTGAAAGCAACAATTGCACCCTTTGTTGACGTGTAGTCAAGCATCTTTGCATTTCCTTTGTATGCATTCACAGATGTTGTGTTTATGATTGAGCTTCCTTCTTTCATATACTTCAATGCATGCCTGCAAATATTTATTGATATGATATCACCTCTTCATTAATTGGACATAACATTTATCATTAAAAACAAAATATTGCTATTAGAAGAACCTGCCTGGTCAAGAAGAAATAGGAAAAGATGTTGGTCCTAAAGACCCTTTCAAGTCTGGGCTCATCAATTTCCTCAACAGAGTTGCTCTTGTGCTGTTCTGCTGCATTATTGACAAGGATATCGATCCTTCCACCATAGGTACTGGCAACTTCCTCCACAACCCTCTTGCAATTTTCGTCGTAACCCAAATCGGCTGGGATGGCTATGGGGTCTTTAGCATCTGGATGTTTTGAATCCAACAACAGTTTAAGGGTATCAGATGCATCCTGTTCTTCAACACCTTTCACATAAGTGAAGGCTACTGTTGCACCTTCTAATGCAAAGCTCTGGCATACTGCTCTCCCTATCCCTGAATCACCCCCTGTTACCACTGTTATCTTTCCCTATAATACAGACAGTATATAGACACCGTCATTTAATGATTTAACAGACATATGGATATGTGTTTCTTGGCATTGGGGGTAAAAAAAGAAAGACTTACATGAAGTTTATTAGAAGGCTTGTAATCAGGGCTCATGGCTTGTGGAATTGGATCCATAAGATGCTCTCTGCCAGGTTGAACATCCTGCTTTTGTGCTGGGAAAGTCTCGCCTTTGGTGGTCGCCATTGATCTGTGATCTCAAAAAAGAAAAAGAAATAAACAGTTTCTCTTAATTAGTGCAAAAACTTGTCGTCAATTAACTTGCTTAGGTCGATAAGAGTGAACAAAGTGCTGAATTTATGGTGGAAAATGCTTATGAAGAAGCAAATGAGCACTGCAACGTGGCACTATGCAGGAGGACACGTGTTGTTTGGGAACAAAGTGCTTCAGACACGTTCATATACGGACGAATTCCTCTTCCTGGAGTTTCTACTTTTTTTTTTTTTTTTTTTTTTATTTTTAAGGAAAGATCATTATTATTTAGTGTTATTTGTTTATAAGGACGCATTTTGAGACTTAATTAGCATTTAGGATACACTTAAAAGATCATTAGTTATAAGGACACATTTTATTTAAACTTCCTAAATTACCCTTTCTTCTAATTTTTTTCTCTTCACCTTTGATTCCAGATTCCTCACATTCCTCTTCGACAATCCTGAACTAGTTGATCATAATGATCGTAAATCAGCCAGCGAATTCTGCATTTCTTTGAATCAATGATTTCTGTGGACAACGTTCAGGTTCACGAAAGGAGTTGCATATGTGGTTTGTGCAGAGATTTGGGATGATTGATAGAAGAAGGAGGTCACCGGAAATGTCGGAAATCTTTAAATGGTCTCCGGGAGCCAAGAAAGGGTTGATTCCTCCTTTTATTCCGCTGTCCCAGAAAAGCTCAGGTTTGGATTGGTTTATTGGATTTTTTCTCACTCTAAATTTATATGGAAAATTCTTGTTTGAATGCTACCGGATGGACTTGCCGGACAACTCGTTTATCGGATGTTGAGGCATAGCAGCAAGCTGATGGTGTACCTCTGCCATAAATATGTCTCTTGAAGGCATCTTTAGTTAGACCCCTATATATTCTTGGAGTGGTATAGTAGTCAGATTTTGTATATATACATTATATAGTTTACGCAAACAAACCATACAAATGGGAAAAGACAGGCTGAAGAACTTTCACTTCTAGAAATTGTGAGGAAAAATTATATAAAATGGTGAAAACTAAGTTTCACTAAGCCTCAATTGAGAGGGGCAAGAAAATAACTATCACTGATTGCTATTTAATTAGTCAGCGGGGTTGTTCGGAGCTTAAGATGATCATGTGATTATATATGAGTATGTAATGATTTTATGCAATTGTTTTGTGAATACGTTTTGCCTAGTGTTGAATACCTTCAATTTGATCATATTATGTGGATGGTGGTTTAAGTCTGTGCTGAAGAGGATTTTATTATCTAGGCTGCTGTGAACAAGTTGTTTTCCACCTTCCTTTTTCATGGTTTGTCATTCTGTTGGTCCTATGCAGATCACCATGGACCACCAAAAGTGAATTTCTGGGAGACCCTATGAGCCCATCTAAGTGGAAAGAAGAGCATGTCAGTCCATCTTATCTTTTGCCTCTGTTTTTTTCTTCTTTTTTCTGGTTACAATTGAAGAGGGGATTTTTGAGGTTCAGTCCACCGCCGGCGATACCCATCTCGGAGGTTAGGATTTTGATAACAGAATGGTTCACCAATTTGTGCAGGAGTTTAAGATGAAGCATAAAAATGATATCAGTGGTAATCCAAGATCTTTGAGAAGGTTAAGAATTGCTTGTGAAAGGGCTAAAAGGACAATCATTGAGATTGATTCACTGTATGAAGGTATTGATTTCTATACAACAATCACAAGAGCAAGATTTGAGGAGGTGAATATGGATCTGTTTAGAAAGTTTATGGAGCCAATTGAAAAGTGCTTTTACGATTGTTAGTGCATCATTGTGTCGCTTCATCGTGGTGTCTGTACATCGGAGGGTGGTCACTGCATCATGGTGTCTTTGCATCGGGGGTGGTCACATCGTGTATCGACACCGTTGTTCATGATGTAATAATGATCAATTAGTTTAACATGCATCATCTTGAAACAAAGAAAGAAAAGCTATACGTTGATGGGTGGTTTGTGTATGATTTGGAATAAAATTGATGCGGTGATATTGATGTCACTGCATTTACAGTTAGTAAGATTCAGGTCTTATAATCTGGTTTCAATATGATTATCTCTCTTGAATCTTCACTGATAGTTCAGTCTTGATCCTCTGTCTTTAGTGTTGTATCAGATTTGATCCCTACTGTAATTTTCATAAATCTGCTGCACTGTGTAATCTTTTAATGTACTGAGTTTGCTATAATCTTGTAATAGCACTGTTCTACTTTGTATCATTTTTTTGGAACCTGCTGAGTATTTTACTGAATTAATACATCCCTGCATTTGCTGAATCTGAAACTTAAACTTTTGTGTATTAGTTCATTTGTAACCTGATTCTGAATTTCTACTCTTGTGGAGCCTGCTTGAAATATCTTTGTAATCCGTGGCTCTAATTGTTTTGAGCTGTATATTTGCATATTAGTATTTTAATTGAATTCGACTTTGACCTGATACTGGAACATTTTTTTCTCCCTACTTTATTATAAATTGATCTGCGTGAGTTCATAATAAAAGGAATTTGTAGCAACCCCTTTTTGTGACGTTTAATTTTGTCACCTTAAGTCTAAGCAACTTGTTTTATTTGATAATCTGATCTTGGATATCAAGCTATGTTTTATTCATAATTAAATCATATCAATATAACTTGCACAATGTATAAGTTGATATCACCCTTTTTGTCTTGATCTATTTTGCAAAAGTATTACATCATATTGATCACACACTCATCGCTTATTCACGTTTGATCACTAAAGAATCTTGCTAGATTGCAAAAGTAATGTCACTGCATAAAATGCCGATGTCACAGCATAAATTGCCGATGTCACTGCATATCTGATTGCCGATGTCACTGCATAAATTGTTGATGTCACGTATATATGATTGCCGATGTCACTGCATAAAATGTTGATATCACTGCATATATGATTGCCGATATCACTGCATAAAAAAATGAATTAAGGTGAAAGATTTATGTTGATCGTAGTTTTATATCAGAAGATACAGCCATTTGAAGTCGATTTTATGAAGAAAAGAAATCGATTTTATAAAATTAAGTCGGAAAAATATCAATGTCATCACGGTGTTGCTTCATCAAATGTCACTGCATCCTGGTGATCAATGCATCCCGATGGTCTCTGCATCGCGGTGTCTCTGTATCGGGGTGGCCACTTCAACACTGTGTCTCTGCATCAGGCTCGAAACTCGGCTCAAGCTCGATCGAGCCATAAAAAGGCAACATCGAACTCGACTGGCTAAGTACTTGATATAGCTCGACGTGGCTCATAAGCTCGATTTCCCCTGAAAAATCTTCCTACTTTCGGGACAAAAAGTTCAACAAAAATGTTGATGTCACTGCGTATTTGATTGCCGATATCACTACATAAATTGTTGATGTCATTCATATATGATTGCTGATGTCACTGCATATCTGATTGCCGATGTCACTGCATAAATTGTTGATGTCACGCATATATGATTTCTGATGTCACAACATAAATTGTTGATGTCACTGCATAAATTGTCGATGTCACTGCATAAATTGCCGATGTCACTGCATAAATTGTTGATGTCACGGCATAAAATATTGATATCACTGCATATATGATTGCCGATGTCACTGCATAAAAATATGAATTAAGGTAAAAGATTTATGTTGATCGTAGTTTTATATCAAAGGATATAGCAATTTGAAGTCGATTTTATGAAGAAAAAAAAAAGAAATCGATTTTATGAAATTAAGTCGAAAAAATATCAAATGTCATCACGGTGTTGGTTCATCAAATGTCACTGCATCCCGATGGTCTCTGCATCACGGTGGCCAATGCATTGTGGTTGTCGCTGCATCGCGGTGGTCAATGCATCGTGGTTGTCAGTGCATGGAGGTATCATTTCATCGCGATCGCAATGTCTCTGCATATATGATTGCCGATGTCACTGCATAAATTGTTGATGTCACGCATATATGATTGCCGATGTCACTGCATATATGATTGTCGATGTCACTGCATATATAATTGCCGATGTCAATGCATCGTGGTGGTCAATGCATCGCGGTGTCTCTACATCGGGGGTGGTCACTGCATCACGGTGTCTCTCCATGGGGGTGGCTACTGCATCGGGGTTGCACTTGCATCGCGGTTGTCAATTTATCGGGGTGGTCAATGCATCGCGGATGGTCACTACATCTGGGATGGTCACGGCATCGCGGTGGTCAATGCATCGGGGTGCTCACTGTATCGCGGTAGTCAAACCATCGCGGTGGTCAATGCATCGGTAAAATTAAAAAAAAATCCTTTTTTCAGCACCTGCTTTTGAAAAAAAAAAAAAGAAACATTTAAGGCACAAACTTTGTTCAGCGTGCCTGTGTAAAGAAAAATAATGAATGCGTGATGCGCCTGTTTTTTTGTTTTGTTTTGTTTTTTTTTCTATTTCCTTGTTAAGGGTATTTGGGTCTATCTACCTAATTTTTGTCCTTATAACTAAGTGTTTGTTTTGGATGTCCTTTTTGTCTAATTAAGTCCAATATGCGTCCTTTTCAATAATTGTCCCTATTAATTAAATAGGTCCAAAGTGACCAAATGAGTACATACAGAAAGCAAAGCAAAAATTATGAAAACTAAAAAAAAATCTGATGACCAATCTAATTTCAGGTCTCTGGAACGTATAACTACTCTAGAAGTAAAGGCGTGCGTTGGAGGTCGGATACAGTCTGGAAAGTGCACAACTTTGTTTCGTCAGAATCATATCCCATAAATAATCTCTCGGAAAAGATAAGGCCAATGTGTGCCAAGTCTCGATTTCTCGGGTTCTGTTGAATATTCTCGAGGATCCATTCTTGAGTATCCGAAGTGGAGAAAAAAGTCCCCCAAGTGCTAGGGTGGAGCTTCCAAACACTACGCGACCAACTGCAATCTCGCAGCGCATGAATAACGGTCTTTGAATGCTGGCCACATAATTGGCAAGCAGAAGTACTAGATATATGGCGTCGGCCAAGGAGGTTGTTGACAGGTAGGCAATTATTGCTATAAACAGAAGTTGTATCTCATCGGGCCTTTGAGGTTCCAAATGTGATTCCAGTCAAAGGGACTCTGTAAGGCTCCCTGATTTTCAAGCTGAAACATGTACGCACTACGTACAGAGTACATACCATTGCCAGAGTGGATCCACGTGATGGTATTGTTGTCAGCCGCTAGACATGCTTCAATCACTTTGGCTGCACGACAAATATTTCTCCATAGGGCGGAGCATCCGGTCTTCGGGATGGCAAAGGGTTTTCCGTATTTATCAACCAAAAGAGAGACCCAAGGTGATATATCATCAACAAGAATGTGCCAGACGAGTTTCCCCAGGAAGGCGAAGATCATTAGAGAACGCAAAGTGGTATGGGATCAGGTTGATATCATTTTATTTTTAATTTTAGTCTTTATTTGTATCCTTGTCGATCTACCGTGTATTATACTGCATGTACACCACAGTAGAATCGAGACAATATGAAAGATCGAACGTACATAGAATCATAATCGATTCTGTGAGAATGATGTAGTGCACCGGTAGGTGTGGAACAACGGATAGATCTGGTGTGCTACGAATAAAAACCCTTTATTGTGGGAAGATTTATGTTTAACGGGTATTTTCGAATTATACCAAGTGAAGAGACAGGATTAATCCAACTCACACCTACACACTCCTACCGTGTGTGAGAGAGTGAATAAGAACTAATCATGACACCTCACTTAGTATAACCAGAAAATAATCCTACCACCATAACACTTGTGGCGATGAGGTTGATATTATTCTTCATAAATCATACCATTCCATCAACACGCTTATTATGTATTTACTATTACTACCACTACATCATATGTGGAAAAGCAACCGTCAAAAATCTTCCATCATAGTTCCAAATTACTCCACTTACATATACATAGAATATATAGATTAAAACGTACAAAGAAAAACTAATTAATAACATTAACTTCAAAATCAAAGAATCTGCGTCTTTCATACAGTGTGAAAATGCATAAAATGTATTTGATTCTTTACTAGTTCCATTACTACACAAATTGATACATGTTCCAACATAAGTCTGATGCCCCATGCCATCCATGTTTTTTTTCTTTGTTTTTAAATTTGTTTACCAACCCAGTAAAAAAATGAAAAAATATCATTACCAAGAGAAAAGGATACAACATAAGGTATCAACTTCACCTCCTAGCTAACTCCCCTCTACAAAGAGAGTTGATCCAAAGTTCCAAACTGGGAAACCACAAACATTGATCGTAATGTTCTTGTGTTAAATTGCCAACCCCATACCCTTCTTCTTTGGCATGTTTTTGGTCCCAGCTGGCAGCATCAATCTTCAAGATGAGATCCAAACGTGACATAAGAGACAACTGAAAAGAGTGCAAAACATAGTTGGGATTATTAGAGATCCATTTGTCGCGCCAAGGCCTAATAGAATAACCATTTCCAACCAATAATTTAACTCCTTGAAAATGAAAAGGCGAAGCAGAGAGTAAACTTCTCCAAACAAAATAGCAGTTAGAGGAAAGCTTTAGCATCCCAAATAGAGGGGTTGGGAAAAGTACTTTCCTTTAACAACCTTATTAATTGACTAGCAAGTTAATCCTAGTCCAAAGCATCTTACAAAGATATGCAATGTTCAGAGCTTCAAGATTTCTAAATCCAAGACAACCTAGGCCTTTACCAGAACATAGATTCTCTCATTTCTTCCAATGAATTCCTCTTCCGCTACTATATAATCATTCTTCCACCAAAACCGAGTCATCTAAAGTCTTCAGCAATAGCAACCGACATAACAGGCCTTCTCTGAACACACACTATAAAGACGTACCAAATGTATTCTTCACATACCATTAACACCTCAAAACATCAACAGGATAAATGAAAATTAGTCTTTTCATGCAACAACATGAATGTCGGATCTAAAAATGTATGTATATGTACTTATATGTACACAAATGAGCCATTCTTAATGACACTGATTATGAATATGATTAGTAGCATAGGCAAGTGTACATGAAAAAAACTAGTTCCAGACAACATTTGTTTCGTTTTATACAATTGATCTGCTAACTTCCGTTTTCTCAGACCTCTGATTCCACAATTAGAGGAACTAAACATACTTCCCCTTTCTCATTATTTAAATGAGAAAACAAAAAATTCAATTGACACAAAAGCAGTTGCAAGTATAAAAACATTCATTCGCGCTCTTTATATTAGCAAAATCAGTTCCAATGAAGTTATGCAACACCAAGTAGATTTTAAACTAAAGAAGCAAATGACCTCCAATCCTTTCTCTTAGCTTAAAAAAAAAAACTTGCAATTATTAAAAGAACAAAAGAGAACAATTTCCTGGGGAAAAAAAAAACAAAAAAAAAACACCACCATAGTTGATGAGATCGTATGAACATAAAACATCAGCCCCACCCCCTAAAAAATATACATCCGTGATCTCAACCATTTTAAGCAAACCTTGTCATTAAAGAATTTTTACAAAAGTTGTTGTCAGATGCATACCGTTCATTCAATCACTGTGAAGGAACTCGCCATCAATGCTCCTCACCAATCTTTATTTCGCAATCAACCTGTTCTTCAACACCACAGCGTATAAGGTTGATATGAATGGCATCAATTGCTCTCATATAAAAATTCAAAATATCATCCAAAATCCTAGTGTATATTAGCTGGATATTATGTTTCTCCTCCGATCCCTTGTTGCCATTTTCATTCCATATCTAGCAAATATATCAGCCAAATCAAATTGCCCCACTTCTCTTAGTTTCTTTGACATTACATCAAACATGATTGCACCTTCTTCATTGGAATAATAATGCAAAAATTTGTTAAAATCAAACCTTGGCACCTCAAGTCCTCTATTCATCGTCCTCTCCACGTATTTTGTCGCCTCCAATGACTTTCCAGCCTTCACCAATCCCCCAACAAATATGGTATCAAAATTCACTAAAGGGTCCGATCCTTTCCTTCCTCTTTTGCCCATATGTCCCTGTAACAACATAATATATGTGTGCATTGTAGGCTCACACCCTTTACTTATCATGTCCCGAAACACTTGTGTTGCTTCACTTCGTTTTTTCAGCCTCAAAAGGCCCTTGATCATCCCATGATACACAGCTATATCAGGTTTTTCGATCCTTTCAACAATTTGGTATGCCTCTCTAAGTCTTCCTTTGCTTAAAAGACCGTATATCATGGACGCAAAAATATCATTATCAAGCGGTATTGATCTTTTCTTCATTTCCTCAATCAAATGATAACTGTCCCCTATCTTCCCTTTTTTACATAACCAACAGATGACGAGCCGGTATGTTGAGGTACCCAAATCCTCATTTCGGTCAACTCTCACAGATTGAAAAAGTTTCATTGCGTCGTCGTACTTACCAGCTTTAAAGAAAGCTTCCAACATTGTTTCAATTGCTTCAACATCACGTTGATACCCTTCATCCACCATCAAGTTCCAGACTTTTGAGGCCTCGATCAAATTCCCGACATCACAAAACCCATGAATTAACCACCTATAAGTTATGCCATTCGGCAAAATGCAATCTTTCAACTTTAAAACCAAATGCTCAGCCTCAACAACAAGCTTAGACCTACACAGAGCCTCGACAACTTTATTCAAGATCTCTAAACTATATGGATACCCAAAATCATTCATCAAATGGAAAAATTGAACACATTTCTTTAACTCTCTAGCTGAAGCTAAAATCTTTAAAGTAATTACATAAGTTTTGGTAGTCACCAGATGAAGTTTTCCACTTTCATGAAGTAATTCCCATAAGAGATCAATGTTTCTTGATTTACCAACAACATCAAGCATCTTGTTGAAAGTGGTGGAATTGTGGTGAAAACCATTTTGGGTCCGGATAAATTGATGGAATTTGTAAACGGGTTTCCATGAATAGGGGAATTTATTGCAGATTTGTATGAAGAATTCGTGGTTGGGAAGGAAAGACGCTTTGGCTAGGGATTTGTGGAGTTTCGATTGTGGAGAATCTTGTTGCTGGTAGAGGATGGTAGAAATTCTGAGGAGGTGATCTTCGTTCACTGGTGTAATGGAATTCAGGGGAATGGGAAGAGTTGGGGATGAGGTTAAAGTAGTGTTGACAATGGCAGTGGAGGCGGTTGACAATTCTTGGTGACGGCGGAGGAAGGACAGATGCAGGTTGTTAAAGAGCGCAGGTATTCTACTTCGTTGGATCATTTATTGCATCTCTTTTCTAGCTGACGGCGGAGGAAGAGGTGCGGGGTGGCTGTGGCTAGCAATGCATTTGTGCTCTATGATTGAAGGTCCGACAACACAGGAGAAAGAGGCTTGAAGTAAACGACGCGGATAACAAATAAAATAAAATAAAAAATAAAAAAAAAATTAAAAGGAAGGAGTGGGATCTTTGGGCAATCGTAATTTCCCCAAAAATTAATGCCCGGGCAATGTTATTAATATTTATTTGAAATGACAATCTTATCCCTACGTTCCTCACCCTTGGATACCCAAAACACAAGGAATTAATTTATACATCCACAGCCCCTCTAATAATCAAAACTAAATCTAACATTAACATGAAAGGAAATGTAAACTGATCTGTAAATATAAATTCTTAATTTGCCATGACCGAGACTTCATTGATCTCCTTAACCCCCAATTGTAGAATAATTAACCGTCAGGATAAGATTTGAAGGCTGGGTTGAGCATTTGGGTCCGGCGGGAAATGGAAGAATATTGGAGAAGAAGAATATAAGGATAGTATTGTCATTTCCTATGATTATTAATAAAAATGCCTTGGCATTAATTTTTACGGTTTATTGTTAAAAAAGATAATTTGAACATAGAAATATGTAAAGAGTACACTGGAATTTTTTTTGGATAGATTTTTCACCGTCGATCAAGATTAGATTTTGGTCTTCCACACTTCCACCGCAAAGAACAAATGGATTTGGGGTTATAAACAGTGGATTTGTTCTTATCTCCCAATTTATATTTCTACTGTCCTGATTCTATTTTCTCCCCGTTTCTTGTCCTTTTAAACCACTTCCATTAATTTTTATGCCCCGGCTATTCAGATTGCCAGGATCTTGGGTGGTCACATGTCAGGATCCTTTTAAGTATTGTTCTCTTAAATAGAAATGATCTAACAACACATTCAAAATGTGAAAAATAATCTAACATATATTTTGTTTTCAAAACTATATCGTTTTGATTATAATGTGTAAAAACAAATATATTTGACCCTTAACTACTCAAGAGGATGATTGCTCGTGTGGTCACTCAATATTTGAGATTGAATCCTCTGTTGTGTTAGTGTGTTGTATATGTTGATGTGATAATGTAATGCAAAACGGCGATGTTTTGCCTAGGAAATTTATATAAAAATAATTGTTAAAAACACCAAAAGGACGTCGTTTTGGTGTTTGAACACTTGCACAACAGTTTGCTTGTGTTTATTTTAGTTTAAGTTTTTTTTTGAGTTTTTTATATCATTTCATCAATTAATTTTTACAATTCTCTCACCAATTATTATTTCAACTACAATAAAAAAATATTATATTATTTTTCACAATTTCACTTTATATACTTTATTACTTTTTTTGTCAATTATTTTAATCATTATACTACTTTATTTTAATTTCTCTCACCAATAATTTCTTTATCTACAAAAATTTCAAAAAAAACATTTTAACTTTCTAATCATTATTTCAATTATTTTTATTATATTTTATTATCCACTAGCATATAAAAAACCTCCAAAATAAACTCCAACCCAAAACAAACGGAACATTTGCTCCCATGTAATTTGACATAGAGTAGTGATAATGTCACAACAAATGTACACAACAATGTTTCACAACACATTTTTGAACCATTGATTATGATGTGAGACCTATTTATTCAATTTGGTCCCAAAAAAATCAATGATGGAAAAAATTGTTGCGGCACTTTGTTATACACATTTGTTGCGGAATAATCACTTCTCTTTGACATGTGAAGCGTTTAACCTCTGTGATTTTTTATTATATTGTTCTTTAGGGTTTGCCGCAAATCTTCGAACAAAACTTTTGTTTAACCGGGTAAAATATTGTATGTAAATTGTCATTTCTTTTAAACTATTTTACCAGAACATTATTTTTTTTACATAACAATTATGATGAATGGTTTGCAGAAAACCCTGACAGGCACATCATATAATGAAAAAACCGTATGGGCTATAGTTATATGTCAAACCATAACTTTCTCAAAAAGAAAGAAGGGAAAAGAAAAAAAAAACACTCAAAACAATATTGTTTTTTGTTTTTACACTAACACAACATGATGCACAACAAAATAAACACGGCAGATGATCATAATTTTTTCTATGTTGAGGCTTTTAAGGGCACCCACTAAGACTACATGGAGCATTACAGCAATGATAGATTTAGTGTGATACACTTAAAAACTCATTATCTATTTTACGATTATTTTATTTCAGAGCTAGCATCACACTGGCAACCAATACCTCTATGGCTCTCTACACTATGTATCCCTTTCTTTTGCAATACTTTGTATCTCCCAAGCCACCATGTTCAAGATTCCATTTGATTGCTATTAGTTCGAGGTTATGATCTTATGGAACTGTCACATTTTCCTATGTTCTAACTTCTAAGACTTTTTGTTTCATGAAGAATTATGAAAATTGACACATTTTGAAATATTTTTCAGTAATATAACATCATAATATTATTTTATAGTGGAAGAAAAAAAAAACTCACTCGCGCCTGCTTTTTGCCAACTTTATTTTCAAACAATCATATTATTTAATTTAGATTTTCAAACGTAATAATTTTCATCAATTCTTTTATTTTTTAATACTCTTCGTTTTGAGACGTAGTAATTTAAATCATTTTTGTAAGTAAATTTCGATTAAACGGCAGACCGGACCATGTTTACCCCAGGTGATATTCATTGAAGGTAATATTTTTTATTTTTTTATTTTTGCGTGTCATCGTACTTATAAAAATGACATAGTGACATATCAATCTTCTTCGTATTGTTTTACTAAATAACACAAGTTTATTTAGTTTTGATAAGTTTTATTTTTTTAATGCTCTAATAATTCCGTATAATTCTAAAAAAAAATCCGTATAAAGGTGTTCTTTTAGAGTGGTGTAAAGAATTTTTTAGGGGTAGTATAAAGAATTTTATAAATCTATGATCCGTTTGTCCATTGGTACTAGTATACGGATGTATACTGAATCAAATTTCAAAGAAATTGCTTTATTTGGAATGCACCCTTCGTTGATCTAAAAGGTGCAAGCAAGTGCTTGAATTTGCATTAGTTATTTTTGCCTCCCATTTCTTCTCTTGTACTTTGTGGCTGTGGTTTTTGGTATTCTGCCCACGTGATTGGTTTTGTTGATTCTGATGACATGCTGGGATGTGGTGCTAGTGATGCTGCTTTTAGTGCTTTATTTTAGGTCTTGATGCTAGCTTTTGTGGAAGTATCTCTCTTTTTTTTGAGTTGCATATCCCCTATTTTGGTTTTTTTTTTTGAAACGGATCACTTTATAATCAAGCTATCAAATGGACAACTACCAGATTACAATCAAGTTTGTGAAATATTATTCTAATCTATACACAAAGCAAGACGTAAATTTCTTGCCCGTTCAACAATAGTAGAAATAAATGTATGTCCATTTGCTTGTCCCAAGCACCTTGCCCCTCTTTGAAGTCATATTAAACCGCATCTAATCCGCTATATTCGTAGTCCCAAAAACTCACCTTGCTCCGCAAAAGGTACATATTGATGCCAAGCATCATTTGCCCAGTTACGATCACGAAGGGCATGGAGTATAAACTCATTTGTTTCTTCACACGCGAGGCATAACGGATCATCCATAATGTGCCGAGAGTACAACATCTCGTTCGCAAGTAATTCACCATGCAATATTGTCCACAACAGGATAATTACCTCTAGGAGGACCTTTAAGTGCCCAAATTTTGTTCAAGAGGTCCCTGAAATCCGTGTCCTCCACATTAGGGCGAAGTAAAGCATATCTCGATGCATGTATTTACCATTGGGATCCATCCTCCACCTAAAACCGTGTTGATTCTGTTCCAGACCTTTTTGAAAGTGGCGTAGGCCTTGCAGATCCCCTTCCATGTGGATGAACTATCAGGGTTGGCTTTAACCGACAATTCCTTGTACTTGTGAGATAGAGCCTTTACCCAAAGAGTGTCATTTTGTGTGACAAGATCCCAGACCAATTTGCCCAGAAAAGCAATATTCATGTCATACATCTTCTTAAAACCGAGTCCTCCAACCTATTTCGACTGGCATGAAGTATCCTATGCAACAATATGCAGTTTGTGCTTATTTTCATCGTCCCCCCCCCCCCCCCCCTCCCAAAAAAAAAATTTGCCTGCAAATCTTTTCCAGTTTCTCCGATGTAGTGTGAGGAAGCATGGTAGTTTGCATAGTATAGAAAGCTTGTGTTGCCAAGGAACTTTGGATAAGCACACGTTTCCCGGTTCTCAAAGGCATTTTGATTTCCAACTGCTAAGTTTTCTCTCCATCTTATCCTCCACCTATTGTGTTTTTTTACTAAGCCCACTTTTGTTTGTTTTTTGGTTTAGCTTTCCAATATACGGAGGCTCATACTCTTTCCCTAGCACCCGGTGATGACATGTATTTTTGGAGGAGACCAAGAGGGTCCTAATCTTTGTAATTTTTCTTCTCTCATTAAGGCCGGGAGGACCCTAATCCTTGTAACTTTTCTTTTCTCATTAATAAATGTTCATGGTTAAAAAGAAGATAAATTTAAAGTTGAAATTAAAAAAAAAAAAAAAAGATAATATCGTACTACTCACCAAGATTTATAGGTTTTTTATTTTTTAAAGATTTATAGGTTTTTAATTACGGAATATTTCATAAGAACCTAAAACTAAAAGATAGTAGTAATCATATCATCATATACTACTATCTTAGAAGAAGACTATCTTAGAAGAAGGAAGGGTGTCAACCCCATACCTCCATGTGTCCCAAAAAACACAAAGCAAAAAGAAAAATTGACAAGTGTATTTTTTTTTTATTGGCTTTTTTTTAACTGTTCATCCGGCACAGTCCAGTGAAACAATTTTTTTAACAATTGCTGAAAATCCCTCTTTCACCGTTGCAGATGGCAGCTCCTCCCCCTCCCCCTTCTACCAAGCCACCACGCCGCCGGAGAAAAGATTGAAAGAAAAAAAAAAAAAGCAAACTGCAACCACCATCAAATCCATCATCTTTTAAACACTACATCTCCACCCTTAATCCATGAAATCAACACATCTTTTTATGAATCTGTAGCATCCAAAAAAAATCGATGCGAGAGGGATGACGACGGGGAAAGTTGAGTTACTAGTGGGTTTGGGGGTGGGGTTTCAGACAACGGGGGAGGGATGACGACGGGGAAGGGTGGAATGGGATTAATTCAGCTGCGGGGATGGGGGAAATTTCAGCTGCGGGGAGAGGGGGTGGGGGAAAAAGACGATGGCGGCTTGGTATGTGGCTAGGGTGAAAGAGGAGTAGGGTTTGGTGGTTGGAAGAGATGAAAGCGGCGACGGCAGTTTTGGGAAGGAGGAGGTGGAAGATAAGACTCTCCCCAATGGGAGCTCTCAATAACACTTTAAATCAAATTTTGAAGTGATTTGGATCACTCTACTCTTACAATGGACACTCACCAACACTCTCTTACTCTTAATTTCTTTATCCATTACTCCAAATTTAGAGTCCAGTATAAAGTGAATAGTGTTATGAAATAACATCATTGATGGATTATCTATTATTCTGATTGATTTAAGTAGATTTGTGATTAATTCAGATTATTGTGTTCACATTGTAATCTCTACTATAAATACCCCCTTATATCATTGGAATAATACACAAGCAATTTTCCCTTCTTCTATACTTGCATTTCCTCTTGTTCTTCCTCCATTATCTTCTTAGTTTTATAACACGTTATCAGCACGAGTCTCCGTCAACTGAGCACATGATATTCCTTACCATCCATCGAGCCTTCTTTGCTAGCCTTCATTGCTAACCGTTCTCGATCCGACGATCTCTCTTCCCTGGTGGTGCATGTGCCCGTACCCGTCATGACCATGAAGGCGGACCACACCCGATGGTTCAAGTACAAAGCTTCAAAAACTTCCACGGCAAAATATATACCGGATCCAATAAAAGGGAAGTGTTTTTTTTTGTACGAGATATTGGATCCATGATACGAAATATTGATGATAAGATCAATTATCTATGACCTTTTAAACATGCCGTATTTCTCTATTTAGTTATTTAATTTATTTATTAATTATCGTCAAACTTAAAGCCACAATTTGTGGGACTTGAAAATTGCGACCCACATTGTCAAGAAAATTGGGTGATCAATGTACAAGGAACCGGATGATGGTGTGATTTTGGGATTCAAATTTTCGAAAAAGACAAATATACCGGGGGAGTATCCAATTCTATCTGAAAGTAATACATCCAATTACGCCGACAGGTAAAATTTTATTTATGTGCATTTTTCTTGTTTTGTTTGGTTTTAAATGGCTAGCATCACTAAACAAAAAATTTGTTCCTATCGAGAAAAAAAATTATTTATCATGGGCCATGGATATTGAATTGCACTTAATTATGGGTCTTGGTAAAATTTGTCATTAATAATATTGAGACAAACCATGACCGTGTAAAGGCCATGATATTTCTCCGTCATTATTTTGACGAGAGATAGAATATGAGTATTAACGGTGAAAGATCCGTATGAATTATAAAATCATTTGAAAGATAGGTTTGAGATCCATATGAATTATGGAAATATTTGAGAAAAGGTTCGACCACTCGAAGTTGGTCGTCGTTTTACCGAAAGGTTCGAGATCCGTATGAGATCCTTATGAACTTTGAAAGAATGGTTCGGCCACTTGAGAGTGGGTCGTTTAACCGAAACTCATACGTGATTGGCTCAACTCGCATTCGCGATATTTTAAATACGTTATTAATTCAACCATTTTTATTACACCACGGTTGAAATTATATGGCAAAATTAATTTATCGATTTGATTTGTGCATCTTGATAACATTAATAAAATGATGGATCAAGTCAATAAATTTGATATGAGCCATGAAGGCTAAGTTTTATTATGGAAACATATATATGATCACGTGAAGATGATCAATATTCGAAAAGAGTATATAATGGACCAGAAATCCATATGAAATATAAAGCTCGTAAAAGTGAATATAAAATTCACATTAACGGACATGTCGTCAGTTGACGAAAGTGAATATGAAATTCACATATTTGAACGTCAGACATGCCAAATACTCTTAAAAGTGAACTTGAGAAAACGTGGAGATGTTATTCACAGAAATAACTAAGGACCTGAACTCCATTAAAAAATGTTTCCACGAGTGATCTGAAATTTAGAGATAAAAATCTACTGAATATATCAATAAAGTTATATGATTATCATTTTATCGTAATGGTATGCCCTTGAAGTGGCACTACCAATTGTAAAATAGACCAGGCCACACCTACCACAGGTGTGGGATATGAAAACCAATAACCCCTATTGGTGCAAGTTCATTCCCTGAAGTGAATGTGACAAAATCTTCAAATTTTGGCCCTTTTGGCGGTGGACGTGGTCGCAGTGGAGATCGTGGTAGAGGCCGTGATCGTGGACGCGGTCGTGAAAAATATGTTTCCAATCACAATGACAAGTTTCCGATTACAATGACAATCATAACATAGTTGAGATAAGGCCAGGCCAGATTAATTGAGACAAAGCAGGCATAAAAGGCCAGCTATTAATTATAGAAAAGGCCAGCTAATAACTATAGAAAATGCATAAAATGCCATCCATTAATTAAGACAAGGCCATATATTAATTATTGGGAGTATGCCAATATTTTGGTTAATATGCCAATATGTCACAGCTCGTATTTTGGTTAATATGTCACTATGTCAAATTGAGGTTGTGGATTTATTTATTTGATTTTGATATGCCACTAATATCACAACTTGAAGTTAATTGACTTCGCAACTTGAAGTTAGTTGGCTTCTGTTAATCATTTTTCTCGATGATTGGCAATTCCTCTCTTTGTGGTATGTAATTCCTCTAAGTTGACACGGTTTTGATGGTAATTTTTATTTTAATAATACAATGGTGATCTTCATATACGATAGGTTGGTTTTATTTATGGGCATTAAGATGAATTCTTCTTGACACATATAAAATACTCTTCTCATATTAGCAATATTAAGTGAACTCGAATGGTAGCTACATTGAAAATGATATGGGTTAATGTGAAATGGTAGTCGCATTGAAAATGATATGATATGGGTTAGTGTGTTATAATAATAATTATAGATCCAAAACTCTTTGTTTAGGATGCTCTACACTTAGTCTATTGATAAGACTTTATTCTATTTTCAATGATCGTTTTGATTTTCGCTTATGGCTAAATAAAATGATTAAATGTGTTGAACTTAAAATGTATCTTTCGATGCCAATTTTCGTGAGCATCTTAGTTCATACACCTTTTGCATAAGAATAGATTTACACAGTTTCAATTGATATTCTCAATTTGTAGAAAATCGATTTATACTAATACAATTTTCTAATCAACGGTGAAGATTTCTTCAATATAACAATTCATTTCTATCATATTAATTCACTAAAATGTTTTAGAATTTGATAGACTATTACTTAATTCTAGAAATGTTTGAACTCATTCTCATTACTTTTGAGAAGTTGAACACATTATTAGATCAAATCACCTTTAATACTATGCTCTATGTAATGCATGATTTATCTATTCATAATATACGATAGAAACATGCATTTAGTCGAGAAAAGTTCTTTGCCATTTATTATGTAAGTGATCACATTTTGGTAATATAGTGTCTATTGACATATAATTTTTACCGACTTTTCAGTTATCGAGGATTCCTTGAGTTGTTCTAGTAATAGATCCTATATGAATTGTTTGTCTTAGGAATCGTGATACATTGTGTTGTTCGTGATACATTGTGTTGTTTGATTGTCAATATTATCATTTACATGATTACATTGTGTTGTTTGATTGTGAATATTATTGTTAATTCAAAATCGCTTGACTTAATCATCCTAATAAGCATTGTGAGAATTGATAAAATATCTCTAAAGGAGATAATTCTTCTCCCCAAATCGGAAAATATTAAAGAAATTTGTTGATACCCGCATAAGAGGATCTCTAACATTAAAATGTTGAATCCGTCACGGGTAATTGTAAATTTTCTAGATACCGATTGTGAAAAAGTGTTGTCCGAGAATAAGAGGAGGAAAATCTATTATATCTCGTGACAAATATAGACATATATGAACCATGAGTTCATATATTATTCATTTACATGAAACCCACGAAGGGTACGTAGATTATGCACATTTTGCATATATCAAATATTTTCCGAGAAAGAGGGAGAAACGAACCAAAAGTCCGTTGTCTCATTCTAGTGATTTCTCTAAATATAACGTGAATTTTTTCGAACGATTCTTGAAGAATCTAAAATCACATAGTGATATATTAAACGCATGAAGCGCAAGAGAGATATTGCTTTCAAAAATCTCATAGAATGAGATATTTAATTGAAACCACTATGTTTTATATGTGTAAATCGCATGAAGCGAATAAAAGAGCATCAATGTATAGCTCGGTGCAACATGTTCGATGAAGATCGATTCTCGGCATTAGGGGGAGATAAAGAAAATCTCATGTTAGAATAAAAGAATGCCGAGAAATTTTAACAAGATAAACGATCTTCCACGCATCGGTTTAAGCGAATTTGCGAAAATAATCTTACTTGTAGTATTTAACAAGTAATATGCCAGATGCCTATATTGAAATTAAATGAGTGACTATTTACAAATGCACCAACAGTATGATTGAAGATATTTCTCTACGCCAGAAGCGTAGAAGACCGATCGGTGTTAAAGATAAAAATCCGCGGAAGAATGATCAATTTATTATTGATATTCGATCACTCATGAAATCTCTTAAAGAGATTCGTCTTGTAGACGAAAACCCCAAAACAAAAATTGCACGTGCATCAAATGATTAAATATTGGGGTTGCGGAACAACCAATCCATACATTGATAAGGAATTGGTTTATGCTAATACCGAATTAGCAATGAATTTTATGGGAGAAATCATAATAAAATATAATAGTCGTCGACGACATATTTGTCTCTTTAATTGCTATTATTATATACGGATCCGATTACTAAGTCATTCGCGAGTGCCGAAACACTCGGACTAGGTAAAAATGAAATAAGCAATTGAGGTTGAGTTTGAATTAGAAATATTTGTTTGTTAATGATCAAATATATTCTCCCATTATAGATAATGTTATGTTCCGCTAACTAGTATATCGCGCGGTAATGTTGAGTTTTCATATGTCATTACCGCATATTAAGGGTCGTTGGACATTAATATGAAAATCCTTGGTGGATTTCGAAACGAATTAATATGACAATTGCAATATGCATCTTGTTAAGTTAAAAATGTCATTAACATTCATGTTGCATGTAATATGTCTATAGTATAGTTCTATTGAGGAAAGTATATATAAGTAACTCAAACTTTGTGTCATGAATTTATAGCACTACGACGTGTGAGAGTGGAATATACGCATGCAATTGCGATTGTATTACTTTCCCCATTGTTTTTATAATTATAGTCTTGTTGAGTTCCATGTGTTGCCCGAATGAGTAGTGGGCATGACGATTTAGCCCCTACATTCAATTATCTACATGAAGTCCGGAAGGTACGGATATACAAAGTGCGCTCTAGTAACAATCTAGAAAAATTGTTCACTAAAATCATTTCTACATCCGTTTTGGAACGAGAATGTGTTTATAATACTTTAATGCCCACATAAAGTAGATGTTGTCGTCGGGGGAGCGACAACTTCAAAGTTATTTTAAGCACAATGATTTGTACTCTTTTTCCCTTTGACCAAGTTTTTCCCACGGGGTTTTCTTAGTTAAAGGTTTTTAACGAGGCGATTAGTGCAACACATAAAACGCATATGGCATGAACTCTTGTTTTCCTTGTCTAGTTTTTTCCCACCGGGTTTTTCTAGCAAAGTTAATAGTGAATAACATATACGTTATGCACTCGAGATTGAGAAATTAATTCGTCCACATAATAGACTTGCAAAAGAATGGGGAAATTGATGTGCAACGAGATCCGATCAACCGGCAACTTGGCGATTTATTTACTAAGACATTATCAATCGCAACATTCGAAAGGCGGTGAAGAAAGCATTGGGATGCGACGTTGAAAGACATTAATTGATGCTTGGTTCGGGGGAGTAAATCAACATAGATAAATATGTACTCTTTTTCCTTAACTAAGATTTTTTCCCACCGGTTTTTTCTTAGTAAGGTTTTAATGAGGCATATCATATCTATTGTTTGTTAAATAATAGATATCCAAGGGGGAGTGTTATGAAATAACATCATTGATGGATTATCTATTATTCTGATTGATTTAAGTAGATTTGTGATTAATTCAGATTATTGTGTTCACATTGTAATCTCTACTATAAATACCCCCTTATATCATTGGAATAATACACAAGCAATTTTCCCTTCTTCTATACTTGCATTTCCTCTTGTTCTTCCTCCATTATCTTCTTAGTTTTATAACAAATAGTGCTCACTTTGCACCTTTTTTCTCTCACTCCTTTGCATCCGAATTTTTTTTCTAATTAATGATGAGATAAAAAAAATGATATTTTCAAAATTGTTATGTTGATTTATTGCAACAACAACAACAACAACAACAACAACAACAAAAAAAAAACTATTTCAGTATCATAAAAAATGACAAAATATAAACTATTTCAGTATCATAAAAAAACTATTTCAAATATAAAATATTTTTGTAATACTGTACAAAATATAATTATTTTTATTTGAATTACCGTGAGAAAATAGAAGTACCAAGATGGAAAATGAATTGATGTTTAGGTTGATAATAAAAGAAAATGGATTTTGAAGTGTTGTTTTAAATGTGCTTATTGGAGTGAATGTTTTTTTAAAGTGTTGAAAATGTGTATCTGAAGTGAAAAATGATGTATTTGGAGTGATGTTTGGAGTAACACCACTGGGGTCACTCTAATTAGGGGTAGAAGGTGAGGAGAAGGAGGAGGAGATGGTAGTTCTTTTTGGGTGAAAGAGAATAAGAGTTTGAGTTAAATAGTTTCATTTTGGAGGACTCAATTGTATTTTTAAAAATTGTGATATAATAAGTAATTGTGTTATTATTTTTGTGGTGGTTGTAGTAAAAAAAATATTCTTGTAATGCCAAAAGTAATTTAAAGTGTGCCGAAAGTTAATGTGGTGCCGAAAGTAAAATTGTGGTGCCGATATAAACCGCTTATATTTATAAAGTGAATATATTGTATTTATAATTTTTATTATAATAATAAAGGGTCTATGCCGTTTTTGGTTCCTCGTGATGCTCCCTTTAAATTTCAAAAGCAGATAGTTGCATAAGATTACTGTAAAAAAAACATCATAAAAAGGTAGCCAAAAAAGCCAACACAAAGCCTGAAGACGCAGAAACTATGTTATAAGCAACTTTTAAACTTTACCAAACTAAGACCATATATGCATGTGTTATATTCTAAAATCTGTGAGAAAAATGAAACAATACTATGGTTAAGTCATATTCAAAATATATTAACCAAACCAAATTTTATGTCTTATATTTTAATATTTATTTTCAAATAATGTTTATATATCGACGACCTTATAAGGGCTTGCAGTGCAAAGCCCAAATGACACTAGTATAGTAATAAAAAAAACAAGATAATATCGTACTCACCAAGATTTGTTGGTTTTTATTTTATTTTTATTTTATTGAGGATTTATAGGTTTATAAATACCGAAATATTAGAAGAAGAACTTACGACTACTTTCTTCGTAGGAGTATAGGAAGCTTTTTGTTCAGCCTCTCTTTTATCTCTCGTTTTCGTCGGATCAATTGGTCGAGTCAATTCAGAAGCTCATAATGAGTAATCAAGCAGAATCATCGGATTCGTGAGTTTTTTTTTTTCTCTTATCTTATTGATTTAGTGAATTTGTACCGTCTTTTTAGTGTTCCGATATTGTTTTTTTCTTTTAAATTTGTAGAAAAGCTAAGAAGGATTATTCTACCGCCATTTTGGAGAGGAAGAAGGCAGCCAACAGGTTGATGGTTGATGAGGCCGTAAACAATGATGACAATTCGGTGGTTGCTCTCCATCCTACAACGATGGAGAAGCTCCAGATTTTCCGTGGAGACACTATTTTGATTAAGGTTCTTTTAACAATGTTCTTTTACTTTTTAGTTTGGCTGTTGAATTGGGTTTCTGGGCTTGTTTAGTTGTGATTTTGGTTTTGGTTGCTTTGAGTGCCTCCGATGTAGTAGACGCTGTCCTTTAATGGAAAATCGCTAAACTGAAATTATGTCCAGAAATTCATGCAACGAACATGGTTATTTTTTTGTTATTCTTTATCTATATGTCTGGTCAAGACTCAAGATTTGAACTTGGGGTCCAGGGAGTGCGGGTTAGTGAAGGTAGTGTTGTTAGCATCATCATCAATAACTGCAATATGATGGAATCTAATGGATTGGTTTCCGTGAACTCTGAAATACTATTAGAATGTACTACCCAATCTGTTTGTATTTGCCCACGTTGCAAAGCCATAGTTTTCATTTGTAGGTAGCATGTTATGGTGGTGTGGAGGGCTGTATCAGTATTGTCTATCACATATTAGCAGATCAGATTGAGATTTTGCAAGCTTGTACGTGTTGTTGCTAATACCAAGTTGCGTTGTATTATCGTTCATGTGCTTGGAGATGTTCATCTGTGAGACTTGATTATTTTTATTATCTGTTTTTGGCATATAGTTTGTGCTAACTTCTGTTTTCCAGGGAAAGAAGCGACATGACACGGTTGTCATTGCACTTGCTGATGACACATGCGAAGAACCGAAAATTAGGATGAACAAGGTAGTGAGAGGTAATTTGAGAGTTATGCTTGCCGATGTTGTATCTATTCATCAGTGCCCAGACGTTAAATATGGGAAGCGGGTCCACGTTTTGCCCTTGGACGATACTATTGAAGGTCTCACTGGAGATCTTTATGATGCCTACCTTAAACGTAAGTTTATGAAAGCTGACATATATATTTTTCTGCACCTTTCATTTGCAACCCTCTCCCCACTTTTTTGTTTTCACTTGCATCCAACTCGCTGAACGTTGATCACAGCTGGACTCTTTTTCTGGTTTGGTTTGAATTGAATTGAAATAGTATTGGACGAGTATGATGGATGTTAAAATCTTTATTTTTAGCAGAAATTATTATCAGCTACCGGAAGGTCATTATGTCTCTTCCTTGTTCTTTTTTTTTCCTGAAATATGCATTTTAATTTCTATTGAGATTTGAGATGTAACAGATGACAAATTGTCTAGATTGATTGTTTTATTGTGTGTGTATGTTACACTTGCTCATTGATAACACTGAATTGTTATTGTTACAGCCTACTTTCTGGAGTCATATCGTCCTCTGAGGAAAGGAGACCATTTTCTTGTTAGAGGTGGAATGAGAAGCGTGGAGTTCATGGTCATAGATACTGATCCCGGGGAGTATTGTGTCGTTGCTCCTGACACTGAAATATATTGTGAAGGGGAGCCAGTTAAAAGAGACGATGAAACCAGGCTGGATGAGATTGGTTATGATGATGTTGGTGGTGTTAGAAAACAGATGGCTCAGATTCGTGAGTTAGTGGAGCTGCCGTTGAGACATCCTCAACTTTTTAAATCCATTGGGGTAAAACCGCCAAAGGGAATTCTTCTCTATGGCCCACCTGGTTCTGGAAAGACTTTAATAGCCAGGGCTGTTGCAAATGAAACAGGGGCTTTCTTCTTTTGCATTAATGGGCCTGAAATCATGTCAAAACTAGCTGGAGAAAGTGAGAGCAATCTTCGTAAGGCTTTCGAGGAGGCTGAGAAGAATGCTCCTTCAATAATTTTCATCGATGAAATAGATTCCATAGCTCCTAAGAGAGAAAAGACAAATGGTGAGGTTGAGAGAAGGATCGTTTCGCAGCTACTAACTCTTATGGATGGGCTTAAGAGTCGTGCTCATGTGATTGTCATGGGAGCTACAAACCGGCCAAACAGCATTGATCCTGCCCTTAGAAGATTCGGTAGGTTTGATAGAGAAATTGATATCGGTGTGCCCGATGAAGTTGGACGTCTTGAAGTTCTTCGCATTCATACAAAGAACATGAAGCTTGCTGAAGATGTAAGGCCTACTTATTGTGGATAAAATTCTCCAAAATATATTTGATAAGCAATCCTTTTATTAGTTCCGAGAACTGTAATATTTTCAGTTGACAATATTTTTTCTGCTATGCAGGTTGATATGGAAAGAATCTCAAAAGATACTCATGGTTACGTTGGTGCTGACCTTGCTGCACTTTGTACAGAAGCAGCCCTTCAATGCATCAGAGAAAAGATGGATGTGATTGATTTGGAGGATGATTGTATTGATGCTGAAATTTTGAATTCAATGGCTGTAACAAACGAACATTTCCAGACAGCTCTCGGAACAAGCAATCCATCTGCTTTGCGTGAAACTGTGAGCCAATTAGTGTGGCGTTTTTTTTTTTTTAAATTTAAAGAAAGATTCTTTCTTTCAGCTAATTATATAAGATTCCATTTGTCTCTGTTTCTGAAACCTCATTGCACACTGATTGTGGTCTGCAGGTTGTGGAAGTTCCGAACGTCTCCTGGGAAGATGTCGGAGGCCTCGAAAATGTCAAGCGGGAGCTTCAGGAGGTAAGTTTCTATTTAAGATAACACTCTGGCATATTGGTTGACTTGATGAGGCTGCTTTGATGGATGTTTTTGCTAACTTTGTTTTATTTTTATTTGAATTTATGTTTTAGACTGTCCAATATCCTGTTGAGCATCCAGAAAAATTCGAGAAATTTGGTATGTCTCCGTCGAAAGGAGTCCTGTTTTATGGCCCTCCTGGATGTGGTAAAACTCTGCTGGCAAAGGCTATTGCAAATGAATGTCAAGCCAATTTCATCAGCATCAAGGGTCCTGAACTGCTTACCATGTGGTTCGGAGAGAGTGAAGCCAACGTCCGTGAAATATTCGACAAGGCTAGAGGATCTGCACCATGTGTGCTTTTCTTTGATGAGCTCGATTCTATTGCTACTCAAGTACATGTTTCCCATATCTTTCTTGATCTTGCCAAATTTTGAACTTGAATTAAAATTTATCATCATCTGTGGGGTCATGCCTAAAAGGAATTTCCGTTAATTGTTGTTGTAGAGGGGAAGCAGTGTTGGAGATGCAGGTGGTGCGGCTGATCGTGTTCTTAATCAATTGTTGACGGAAATGGATGGCATGTCAGCTAAGAAGACGGTGTTCATAATCGGTGCGACTAATAGGCCTGACATTATCGACCCTGCACTTCTCCGTCCAGGTCGGCTTGATCAGTTAATATATATCCCTCTCCCTGATGAAGAATCTCGCCTCCAAATCTTCAAGGCAGCCCTGAGAAAGTCCCCTGTCTCTAAAGATGTTGATTTGAGAGCTCTTGCCAAGTATACACAAGGTTTTAGCGGTGCAGATATTACCGAGATATGCCAACGAGCCTGCAAGTATGCCATAAGGGAGAATATTGAAAAGGTAACTCTGCAAATCTATTTTGTGTCTATGACTTCCATAGCTAGTTTATTATTAGAGTATAGTTATCAAATAGTGATGCTGGTCGGTCCTCATTTATTATGTATGTTGTTGTCACACTGGTTTTGCAGGACATAGAAAAAGAGAGGAAGAGAAATGATAATTCAATGGACGAGGACGTTGATGACGAAGTGGCAGAGATTAAAGCAGCACACTTTGAGGAGAGTATGAAGTATGCTCGCCGCAGCGTGAGTGATGCCGACATACGCAAGTACCAAGCGTTTGCTCAGACACTGCAGCAATCTCGCGGTTTTGGAGCTGAATTCCGTTTTTCTGCCCCTGCCCCCGCCCCCGCCGCTGCTATACCAGACCCGTTTGTCGCTCCTGATGATGATCTTCTATATGGATAGAGATAATAAATCTTTTATTTTTACTGCGCTGCCCTCATTGTTCTTGTTACTAGTTACACTTGCACATGATGGTACTAGCTAGTATTTCTGCACTACTCATATCATTGACTGACTTGGGTTTCTGTTCTTAGGTTTCTGAATTAATTATAACGTTGCTTGCTGTTATTGCTGTTAATTGGAGTAATTTATTATTATTGTGGTTACAATGATATGGCTAGTAATTATTCCAACGCTTGGAGTACAATGTTCTTTTAATAGCTACTATAAGCTTTCTTCATTTTGTTTACAAATGTTTTCTCAACGCTTTATTTTTTGTTTACAAATGTTTTCTCAACGTGTATTTTTGTGAAGGTGTACATCTGCCAATCCTAATTACGGACCTATATGTTTATGAGTGCGTTATTGTCACCATAGTAATCTAATCGTAACATGTTTTATTTTTTGGAGATCAAAAATAACATTTGACCTTTATAAGGACCAGGTTGAATGTCCTTTTATAAAGTCGAATATTCTTTTGACGTTACATTTTTCCTTTGGTATTCATTATCATATGGTTACATTGTATTTGTAGGAACAACTAGAGTGTGAACACAATTATTAATTGAAATCATAATCTACCAAAATCATTTGATGTTAATGGACGATCCATTTATGAGTCATACTTATAAGCCATACTATTTTTTTTTTTTTGTTTTTTTTTTTTGTTTTAGTTATGTTGGATTTTTTTTTTCCTAAACTAAAAAGAAGTTATGTTGGATAATTCTCAAAATATACTATATATAAGTGTAGTGTTGATAACACAAGCTTATTTAGTTTTGATGACAGTTTTTTTTTTCTTTAAATGGTCTGTTTTCTTATAATGAATTTTATAAAATTATGATCCGTTTGTCTATCGTTATTGGTAAATCTTTTTTTAGTTAAATTTTTTTATATTAATTAACGTGTGTCAAATAAACGATCAAAATATCATCCGGAGGTGAACTATCCCAGGAGATTTCAACTACCGAAGTCAAAGTATGTCTAGTTAGGAGGTGCGTCGGAACATTTCCAACACGCCGAACAAAGGAAAAAGCTAATAGAATCAAAACCAGGAATAAAAGTTAAACAAAATCTGCACTAAGCAACCCCAAGCCGTAAGGTCTTCCACCGGTCCCTGGAGACGCAACACACATGCCAAACAATCACTTTTCCACCACTAACCGTTGAATCAGCAAACGCCGTGTCTCTACAAGCGCCAAGAGAATAGCATGAATCTCCATATACTATACCCTTTCTCCGGTGTCAAAATGATAAGCCAGAGCACGCAGAACAGCCCCCTTGCACATCAATAATCCCAATACCTGCTTTGACCTTCGTCACCGATGCATCATCATTGCACTTAACCACCCCTTAGGAGGCCTAACCCAAGCGTACGGCAAGGCCCGAGCGGGGCCTACACCGTGTAAGTCTCCATGGCTATCAAACACCACGGAGCACTGCGCTTTCCAAATCCCCTACGTGAGCCCAACAAATCGTGTTGTTTTCTGCGCCCCTTGTGGCTTGCACTTGAATGAGTCGCATAAAGGAGTCTGGAAAGGAAGATGAACGGAGTGCTCCAACATCCCATGAAAAGGAGAAACCTGTCAAATCCTATCAGTCATCTCGCAGTCAAACAAAACATGTCTCAAGTTTTCAACCATCTTCCCACACGCTAAACAGATACCATCCCCCATGTTCTGCCACATGCCTTCTGTCCGACAGCTAAACAATTATGGAGACACCACCACAAAAAGTGTTGGATACGTGGTTGAACCGTCATACGTGCTGATTTTTTTTTAGCGCAATTAAAATTGAAAAAAAAAGAAAAGAGAGACAGTAATATCGTATTCACCAAAGATATATACGTTTATAAATACCAGAATATTTCAGTAGAAGAATTCACGACTTTCTATCTTCAGAGGAACATAGAAAGCCTTCTGTTTGAGCTTTGCTTTTGCCGAACCCACGGGAAGTATATCCTCTCTTTTATCTCTCGTTTTCGTCGATCGGATCAAATCGGAAGCCGATAATGACTAATCAAGCAGAATCATCGGATTCGTGAGTTTCTTTTCTCCTATCTTATTGATTTAGTGAATTTGTACGGTCATTTTAGTGTTCTGCTATTGTTTTTGCTTTTGCTTTAAATTTGTAGGAAAGTTGGGAAGAAGGATTTTTCCACTGCTATTTTGGAGAGGAAGAAGGCGGCGAATAGGCTGATTGTAGATGAGGCTGTGAATGACGATAACTCGGTTGTTGCTCTACACCCTGCTACAATGGAGAAGCTTCAGATTTTCCGCGGAGACACTATTCTCATTAAGGTTTTTTGAGCAAAGTTCTTTTTCTATTTGAATCTGACTGTTGAATTGGGGTTTAGCGCTTGTTTCGTTAATGGTGATTTTGCTTTAGGGCTGCTTTGAGTTTGATTAACGCCTAGCGATGCTGCATCAATCTTTATGTAATTATTCTTCAAGAAAAACTTTGGTTTTCCACTTTAGTAGAGGCTGGCCTTGAATTGAAATCGCTAAATCGAAAAATGTCCAGAAAATGGTAGAATGAGCAAGTTAATTTTTTTTGGGGGGGATTAGGGTACAATAGAAGCCTCTTTATGGGGTGCTATGCGTTGATTGACGAGTTTCAAAAGGGTTTTCATTTGCTGGCATTTGCTGCTGCTTTTTGTCAGGTCAAGGTTCCAGTTAGGTCGGGTTAGTGAAGGTAGTGTGGGTAAAGTCATCATTAATAAGTTCTATATATGATGGAATTTAATGGATTGGTTTCTGGGAGCACTGAAATACTATTACACTTTACCGCATAGTTTGTTTGTATCTGCCCCTTTCCATTTGTGTGTGGGTAGCTTGTAACCAAATATGATGTTGTAGAGAGCTGCATCAATATTGTATATCATGTGTTAGCATATCAATTGAGATTTTGTAACCTCTTACGTGTTGTTGCTTATCACATAATACAGCATGTGGACATTATATCTTCTTATAAGTTGTATTATTGCTCATGTGCTTGGAGATGTTTATCTTTGAGACTTTGTTATCTTTGTTATCTGTTCTTGGCATATGGACTGTGATATTCTGCTAACTTATGATTTTCAGGGCAAGAAGAGAAAGGATACTGTTGTCATTGCACTTGCCGATGACACATGCGAAGAACCAAAAATTAGGATGAACAAGGTCGTGAGGGGTAACTTGAGAGTTAGACTTGCTGATGTTGTATCTGTTCATCAGTGCCCAGACGTCAAATATGGGAAGCGTGTCCACATTTTGCCCCTGGATGATACTATTGAAGGTCTCACTGGAGATCTTTTTGATGCCTACCTTAAACGTAAGTTTATGAAAATGACAAGACATATATTTTTCTGATCCTTTCCTTTCCACCCCCTCACTTCTTTTTGGTTTCACTTGCTCCCAACTTGCTGAATGTTGATCACAGCTGGCTTCTTTTGTCTGGTTTGAATTGAATTATTTTTGGACGAGTATGATGCATGTAAAATTTTTAATTTCTGGCACAAGCTTTTATTAGGAACCGGAAGGCCATTATGTCTCTTCCTTCTTTTTTTCCAGAAATATTTCCTTTGAGATGTAATGGATGATAATCGTCTAGGTTGATTGCTTTTTTGTGTGTATGTTGCACTTGCACGTTGATAACACTGAATTGTTGATTGTTACAGCCTACTTTCTGGAGGCATATCGTCCTCTGAGGAAAGGTGACCATTTTCTTGTAAGAGGTGGAATGAGAAGCGTTGAGTTCAAGGTTATTGAGACTGATCCAGGGGAGTATTGTGTCGTTGCTCCTGACACGGAAATATTTTGTGAAGGAGAGCCAGTTAAAAGGGATGATGAAAACAGGCTCGATGAGGTTGGTTATGATGATGTTGGCGGTGTAAGAAAACAGATGGCTCAGATTCGTGAGTTAGTGGAACTACCCCTCAGACATCCTCAACTTTTCAAATCCATTGGGGTAAAACCGCCAAAGGGAATTCTTCTCTTTGGCCCACCTGGTTCTGGAAAGACTTTGATAGCTAGGGCTGTTGCAAATGAAACAGGGGCTTTCTTCTTTTGCATCAATGGGCCTGAAATCATGTCAAAGCTGGCTGGAGAAAGTGAGAGCAATCTTAGGAAGGCTTTTGAGGAGGCTGAGAAGAATGCTCCTTCGATAATTTTCATTGATGAAATCGATTCAATTGCTCCTAAGAGAGAAAAGACTCATGGTGAGGTTGAGAGGAGGATTGTCTCACAATTATTAACTCTTATGGATGGACTGAAAAGTCGTGCTCATGTGATTGTGATTGGAGCTACAAATCGTCCCAATAGCATTGATGCTGCCCTGAGAAGATTCGGTCGGTTTGATAGGGAAATTGATATAGGTGTCCCCGATGAAGTTGGACGTCTTGAAGTTCTTCGCATTCATACGAAGAACATGAAGCTTGCTGAAGATGTAAGGCCTTGTTATTTTGTGATGATAATTTTCCCAAATTGGGTCATTTTCTACCTGATAATATATCCTTTCCCCCAGCTCAGAGGATTATGATAACCTTAGCTGACAATTTTTTCTGCTATGCAGGTTGATATGGAAAGAATTGCAAAAGATACTCATGGTTACGTTGGTGCCGACCTTGCTGCACTCTGCACAGAGGCAGCCCTTCAGTGCATCAGGGAAAAAATGGATGTGATCGATTTGGAGGATGATTCTATTGATGCTGAGATTTTGAATTCGATGGCTGTATCCAACGAACATTTCCAAACAGCTCTTGGAACAAGCAATCCATCTGCTTTGCGCGAGACTGTGAGTCATATTTAGTGTGGCAAATTTTCAATAGATTTTCTTTCTTTCAGCGTGTGTAGGATTCCACTTATTTGTATTTCTGTAACCTCAGTCCTCACATTTTGTTTGATTGATGGTCACAGGTTGTTGAAGTTCCGAACGTCTCTTGGGAGGACATTGGTGGCCTTGAAAATGTCAAGCGTGAGCTTCAGGAGGTAAATTCTGATGGGAATCTATTTGAGTAAATGCTTTGGCGTATGATTGACTTGATGGGTGTCTTTGCTAACTTTTCTATTTCGTAGACCGTCCAATATCCTGTTGAGCATCCAGAAAAATTCGAGAAATTTGGTATGTCTCCGTCGAAAGGAGTCTTGTTTTATGGCCCTCCTGGATGTGGTAAAACTCTGCTGGCAAAGGCTATTGCGAGTGAATGTCAAGCCAATTTCATCAGCATCAAGGGTCCTGAACTGCTTACCATGTGGTTCGGAGAGAGTGAAGCCAACGTCCGTGAAATATTCGACAAGGCTAGAGGATCTGCACCATGTGTGCTTTTCTTTGATGAGCTCGATTCTATTGCTACTCAGGTACTTCTTTCCTATATCTTTCTTGATCTTGCCAAATTTTGAACTTGAATTAAAATGTATCATCTGTGGTCATGCCTAAAAGGAATTCCGTTAATTGTTGTTGTAGAGGGGAAGCAGTGTTGGAGATGCAGGTGGTGCGGCTGATCGCGTTCTTAATCAGCTGTTGACGGAAATGGATGGCATGTCAGCTAAGAAGACGGTATTCATAATTGGTGCAACTAATAGGCCTGACATTATCGACCCTGCACTTCTCCGTCCAGGCCGGCTTGATCAGTTAATATATATCCCTCTCCCTGATGAAGAATCTCGCCTCCAAATTTTCAAGGCAGCCCTCAGAAAGTCGCCTGTCTCTAAAGATGTTGATTTGAGAGCTCTTGCAAAGTATACACAGGGATTTAGTGGTGCTGATATTACTGAGATATGCCAGCGAGCCTGCAAGTATGCCATAAGGGAGAACATTGAAAAGGTACATGCAAATTTTATGTGTATATGCAAGTTTTTTCTGGGTATATGATCTTCACCCCTCTCTGTATGTATGTAAAGGCGATCTAAGTATGAGGCGACCGCCTTACATCAGATAATTTGGTTAATGAAATATACGTGTTAAAATTTGTGATTGTTAAGGTGGATTGTATTGTTAACTATTCTGCTTTATACTACATCACCTTCCAAATTGAATATTTAACATAAACATAAACATGGAAGAGGTGTTAAAGTAGATATCATAGGATGAAGGCATTTAAATTTTAGGTATAAGGAAGTTGGATAACTTATTCTTTGATTACGTATATCCATTCTTTTGTTTTTATTTATTTATTAATAAAAGTGTGTTTGTATAATGTGATTCACTCATGGGGATAGTTTATTATTGTTTCATTCTTCTATAATACGGTTTTTGGGTGTTTGCGGCGCCAGGCTATGATCGCCTAGGCATTGTGTGAGCAACCTAGGCTTTGCCTAGTGCGGTTTAACAACTAGGATGTTATGCATGTAATAATTCTAGCTTTTCATATGCACATGATTGGCTGAGGTGATGTATACAGACCGAAGCTCATTAGTTTATCACATAATAGATCTTTGGCATTTTTATATTGTCTGGTCCTCATTTAAAACTTGACATGTATTGCAGGACATAGAAAAAGAGAGGAGGAGAAGTGAGAATCCAGATATAATGGACGAGGATGTTGAGGAAGTTGCAGAGATCAAGGCTGCTCATTTCGAGGAGTCTATGAAGTTTGCACGTAGAAGTGTGAGCGATGCCGACATTCGCAAATATCAGGCATTTGCTCAGACTCTGCATCAGTCCAGAGGGTTCGGAACTGAGTTCCGGTTCGCAGAGAATACCACCGCCGCCGCCGCCGGAGGTCCTGGTGGACCAGACCCGTTTGCCCCCGCCCCAGCCGGTGGTGCTGCTGATGATGATGATCTATATGGATAGAGATAATACTCTTTTATTTACTGTGCTGCCCTTATTGTTCTTGTTACTTCTTACAGACGATGGTACTAGTATTTCTGCAGTATTTGGTGACTAGAAAACGCAGAGACTCTTTTTTTAGTAAGACATGGTGCTCAATATTAGTTTTGTGAATTCTCCTACTTATCATGTTGCTTCATGTTAATTGACTTATTGGGTTATAATTTTGTCTTTTCCTATAGGCATCTTTTTTAGATATTAGTTGGTTATTCTTTTTCTTCTCCATTTTGTTTCAAAAACGGATTGGGTTTTGTTTTCTCTTGTCTGCAAATGCGTTTAATGCCGTTAATATATCTTTGTAATGGATGTTTTTTTGTGTGGTATATCCACATGCGTCGAATTGAGCGGTAAACAAATTTGAACCGCACAGTTTGAATTCCTTTTAAAAATAAATAAAAGTTGTATAGTTTGCCACATGACATAAAATCATTATATATGTTTATGCCACGCATGCTGGTGTTTTTTTCTTCAGTTTTTATTCAAGGCAGGGGTCCTCCATGGAGGAAATGGATTTGAGGGTTGAAAATCTGTTACCGTACACGCGACACTTATCAGTCCTCACTCCTCACACTGAGTAATAAAGGTCATCTAAGAATATGGATTGATATGGGCTGAACTTGAGATCGGGTCTCTAATCAACAAGGTCCATCTTCAGAACAATGTAGAAAGGTCTTATATTAAACAACCGACATGGCGTATGTCGTGTTCTGTCCGGCATGACGCAAGACGTCTACGGTCTCTCATAGTCGGCATGCCATAGGACGTCTACAGACTCTTCTTCCTGACGTTTTGCATGTCATCATGGTCCTATATGCTCAATACGATACAAGTCGTTCCCGACCTCAACAACGGTTACATCCTCTTCAATGAGCGTTCTGGCATTAAGACCTACCGCAATGCCGGCAGACACGTAGTACGTATCTAAATTTCTATTTCTCACATACAAATCTAAACTAAATCATAGACTGGGTTCGAATTTAATTTTTACATGATTTGGTTAAGAACAAATCTCGCCTAACATCGTACACACGGAAACACGATAAATCATAATTGCAAAGAATTCAACAAACATAATCGATAATAAGAACAAGTAACTTCTTCTAAACGATGATCCACTTCATTCCACACTGTGTTAAATAAAAACTTCAAATATTGAACCACGAACACATGAAATTGCTTGGAATAAAAAAATGATAATGGTGAAGTTAATGTATGCCAATGTGATAATGTTAATTGGTATGCAAAAGCTATGATTACAACTCGAATTCTACCTATTTATATTGCTAATAATAAGGCACAAAACATGATGTATGATTTTCAATAGATAATCATTAAATCCTTGTGCAAGTGCACAGCTTATCGAGTAGTATTTAGAATGTCGATCCCACATGGGGATTTGTAGTCAATCACCAAACAATTCCTGATTTATATTAGCTAGACAAATAAAAAAAATTGAGGTTTTTTATTATCTAAAAGTCCTAAAATTAAAGAACATAAAGAAAGTCTAACTATGATCCAAGAATTTCGAGATTTAGGTAAAGAATCAATTTAAAAGCATTTCTAGGATTTCGGAGTCACACGAAAATGCTATATGACTTACCAACAATACTTCCCCCAAGATACAAATTTTACACTTATAAAGGCAATTATCAAATTTTACACTTATAAAGGCACGTAGGTCCGTATGACAGTCGGCTCTACTACCATTCTGTAACGCCCCTAGACTCTAGGCCTGGTAGCGCTAAATAAATCATAAATGGTCCGGTCAATTGCTTAGACCGTTGTCCTCGTTTGGTCCAAAAGGGCTAACCCGATTTAACAACATATTTATGTCTCACACTTATATGGTGGTGATGTGCTTTCTCCACTTCCAATGTGGGATATCACACATTTACAGTGAGACCATGAGATTTAATTGCGACTACGGGTATAAATATGGGAATCGCTACTGCTGTAAGCTTGCAACTTGTATTATTGTGTCACAACGAAGGATACAATATATTTTTTACTTTGATTCATCTTATGATTTTCATCGATCATACTATAGGTATAGACTATCATGATCAAATTTGAAAACAATATATGTTGTCCTATCGTTCTTACCACCCTATCTACTAAACCTAGAACCCTATAAAACTTGTATCATGCCAATATGAATATATAGTCATTACTGAAAATAAATAAATAAATAAATAAATTATAGTAATGCATTTTAAAAACGTTTTATTATAAGTTTCTTCCAAAATCTTGTTTTCGAGTCATTACATACATATTACGACTACGAGCCAAAAGCTTAAACTTAAGTAACATATGCATAAAAGAGTATAAACTACTATCAACAGAAAAACATTGAGCTAGTTCAAAATAGCCTGAACATGGGTAGAATACTCACACCGCAATAAATTTGTGCTATCTATGTCAACCAAGTGAGCATAGCAAACCGGAGCAACTGCAAACCACAATCAATAAAGAAAATCTTCTTCATGGGGCTGCAGTCTGTGGCACCTGATGGCCTTTTTTCGTCGTGAGAGCTTATGAGCTTCAGTTTTCCCTTATACCATGACATTCGCTTCGTGTCTGTCCTTTTTATCCGTTGAATGACCAAGCAATGTAGCCTTTTAACGTTATCTAATTGTACCGAAAGAATGCCCGACATCACCAATTTAGCAGATATTACCTGAGGTGGTGAAAGTTTCTTTGCGGATTTCTTTGTTTGCAGATGTTAATGCGTCATCAATCTGCTGTGTACCGTGCATATTATTCAATAACCTAAATATAAAAAATAAAGAAACAAAGATAAAAAAAAAACTTCTCAGGCAAAAACACGTAAAGCAATGGTAGCAAAACTGAACCCTACACTAATGGATGTAGGCACCTATGTTGTCATAAGATAAGTATGATTGCTAAGGTGCTAAAGCAGCAAAACAACTGGGCACAACAATAAATCCTAAGACTACAATCAATAATATACATGCAGATGGTTGAAATTTACGAAAACAAAAGGGAAAACATGACACATGTGGAAATTATTATAATGTATGCGTGAATGAATTATGTACCAAGTGCCAGAAATATATTCATTCAGGGTCCTCAGGGAATAGGTAATTGAAATTATGTACCAAGTACAACAGCTTTAGGAAGTTTGCATTACCTGTTTCCTGATGAAGAAGGTTGTGCAAAGACGCCAACGATTGACTGATCATGTGAGAAAGAAACGTCTTCTTTTTCTGCCAAGTAAACACATGGAATTGTGAGAAATCGAATAAGAAATCCTTTTTTTAATAAACAAAGTGTGGTTAGCACACAGCCAAAAGTAAGGGGTTACTCTATTTGAGATATCACAGGCCATCCATCCCCCCTCCCCTTCCCCCTCCCCCTCCCCCTCCCCCTCCTCAGAAACCTCTGAAAGGCTCTCTATAACCATAAACATTTGGTATCCCAATACGAAAAAGAGGGTACCTCATTCAAATAACAAAAAAAACAGCAAATGAAGTCAAGAATGAAAAGGAGAAATCCCCATGAAAAGCTTCCTTCTACCTTTAACCCACCAACATTTCATAAATTAATAATAGTTCTTATTCAAGCCACTTACAAGGAACAAAAGTTTCAAGCATAGCAATTGCACAGCATCTATGCGTTTCAAATTTGAGAAGAAAAAAACACTTTGTTTACCAGCTAAAACATTTGCAGGTATATGATAAGGCAAATGATGGAGTTTTCCTTCTTCAGCACAGGCAAAAATCCATATTCATCTCCTACATACCTGGACAACCCATACAGACAATTATATCCTGCAACTATTCACCTCAACATAAATCAATCAATACTTAAATCAACCAGAAAGCAGTCCTTCAGTTCTTTACATGAATTGGGTGCCATATATTACAGAGAAGGAAGTTATATGGGATTCCCATAATAAATTAGAGGAGATACACCTGTTTTCAAGATCCCAAACCTGTCAAAGTTATTTGCAAGTCAGCACAAAAAATGAACCATAGAAAGCAAAGAAGGCACAGAAAAAGTTGAAATTTTATAAACTGCCTAACCTTGTACCTGAATTTCATTTTCATTTGTGACACTCACAAGAAATCCTTGATTTTGGAGGAACTGGATTAAGCCCAATAAAAGGAATAAATTAGTAGTGAAAAATATATAGAAGAAGAGAAAATTTATGAAAAGGAGGACAGGCGGCCGAGTTATGCATATTAAGCCAAAAAACAAATTGAATCATCAAAAGGAAACATGGAATAACTTATATTCAAGATAATCAACTGCAAAATTAACATAAACAAATACTATTAAATCGAACAATGAATGTGTACTTACAAGATGATCTGATCTAATGCCATAAACACCAGAAAGTTCTGGTACATTCCATTTTACCTAGCATGGATAAAAAGGAAAAAGGTAAACATGATCAGCAATGAGTACAAAAAAGTCTACCAAAAAGTCTACATTGGTTTCAAAGGTCTACATTCTTGTTCAATTTTCTTTTTGGGTTGTTTCAATTTACATTTGACCAACAAATTTACACTGTCAAAGAAGTTGCAACATAGAAGTTGTGAAAATCAAGGATAAAATATTTAAAACTATTACCTCATCTCTTTTATTTTCTTCAAGTTGTGAAATCTTCTACATCAAAGAAACATGTTTGATGATCGAGATGTTTCCTCTTACTCCATTTAGCCTTCTGTAACACTGAAGTTTGTGCTTTTAGTTCATCTTCAATCCTCTATGGAATACCAAGACAATTTTCATGGATCTTCAGTGTCCTGCTTCATCAAAAAGGAAAAAAACTCAATTTTATTATAAATAAATTTACAATTCGAACCACATGTAAGATATCGCAAACCCTAAGATTGAAGCAGGTTCATTATTCAGCACAAAAACAATAAACAAACAGAAGAGATTCAGAAGGAAAAGAGGGAATTGAATTCCAGAAGAGATTCAGAAGAAAAAGAGAAAACGAAGCCCGTTACCTGCCGGACTTCGAACGGCCGGAGAACAAAGCACGAAACACACCTTCCAGAAGAAGAGGAGGAGACCGGCAGAAATGAGAAATGGAACCCGATTAAATTTAGCACCATCATCTTCTACCTTCGGTGCTTGAAGATAATGGAAGGTGTGAGTGGAGAGAACGGAAAACGAATGGGCAAGGAAAACGGTGGTGGAGCTTCAAATTCAGAGTGGAGTGGAAGACGGCGATACAGATACGCACAAGAAGGGGATGACACGCGTCTGCCCTAGCATCAATCAAAAACGACGTCGTTTCCTTTTTTCAGCAGAAAAGACAAAATTGTCGTACCCATTATAATTTATAGACAATTAATAGGTACTCCATATATAGAAGAAAGCGAACGAAGTCCACTAATTTGATGAATTGGCTATCATCATTCATTCCGTTTTCGTTTTCAAGTTCCTCTTAAAAATGAAAAAACACTTCTCAGTCTCTTTCAGCGATTTCGAGTAGGCAAAAGCGAATTTTTTTCTTCTCGTCATAACCGGCAGCTACCAACATGTTTGATGTTGTGTTGTATGAATGTGCATTATGTGATGTTGGTGTGACATGAGTTCTTCACAAAGATGTCGGCAATCGATAGGAAGGATAAATCAATTAATATGATAAAGATTCTTCACAGCCACATCACAAAAAATTATACCGTTATCTCTCATAACCTAGGATCCTGCGTCCGCCCTGTCTACGACACCACACCCCACTATCTTACCCACATTGACTTACCTACTACTCTACTTACCAATCACCACACCACACCCAACCTCTCCACCCATCATACCATACCACACCACTCACCAACCCCACCACCCAACACTCGTATATCAAACCCTACTCTACCCTACCTCACCCCACCATATCCTATCAACCTCACCCTAATAACCATACCTTACTCTATCCTTCACCCTACAATATCCAACATTATCCTACAAAACACCATACCATGCCCTACCATTTCTCACCACCCATTTCACCCCACCACCCACCTTATTCTACCTAACTTGCCCCACCCAACCTACCTCACCCCATTACACCCATCCACCCACTCTTCATCTATCTTACGAACCCTACTCAACCTTACATTACCCTACCCCACCACATCCAATCCCACGCCACCACTCATCTACCCTACAAACCATCTTACCACACTCTACCATACCTCGCCTTACCTCAACATATTTTCTTACCCTACCCTATCATATACAACCTTACCCAACCAATTACCCTATCATTTCTCAAGACCCACTCGATAGTACCCAACATATCCTACCCCACCATATCTTACCCTCCACCTTCCTATTTTAGGTCATCGGACCTCCTTTTGTGGAAGAAAAAAAGGGGAAAAAGAGAAGAATTTTCAATGGGGGATTCTAATGTCACCACACTTTCTACGTTTGACACATTTTCTCTTTCGGCTCAACGTTTTATTACTTTCGGCACCACAACAATATTTTTATTATCTGTTTACTTCAAACATCACAAAAAATGAAATAATTACTTCTTACACCACCATTTTCTAAAATACTCTTTTAGTCCAATACTTAAAAAAACAATAAATAACTACATCACTTATCCCAAACCTAATTTTTCTAATAAAAAATCCCTAATGCTCTCAGCTAGGCCTGTAAACGAGCCGAACCCTACCGAACCCTGGAGTAGTTCGGTTTGGCTCGAACATTTTCGAATACATGGCTCGATTCGGCTCGAAATTTTCGAGCCTAAAATATCAGGATTCGGTTCGTATTCGAACTTAAAAAAAGGGAAAAAATTCGGTATTATTCGGCTCGAACAGTTCGAACATGTTCGGTCCGAAAATTCAAAAATACCCAATAAATAATTCTAGTTCAAAAATACATGTCCAAAACCAAAATAATACATTACATGTCCCAAAATATAACATAACATGTCCAAAATATTAAAGACTTACAGTCCCAAAATATTACATGCCCAAAACGTCAAAATGAATTCAAGTTTGAACAAGTTCATAAATCATAACTTCATAATAAGTTGTAACATAGGCTGAATTTACTAACTAGTTAGTAGTTACTAACTAGTAAAGTACTAAAGACTAAAGTAGACCAAAATATTATTACATTCCCAAATTCCAATCCCAATTCCCAAGTGCCAAATGCCAATTCATGTTCTCCTTGACTTTTTTGGCTTTTGTTGGAGGGTGGTTTGCCGCTACTGCTAGGTTTGGATTGTTTTGTTGTGTTGACATCTTTTGATTTTTGGACAACCTGAGAAGGAACTTCTTGCATGGTTTCGCAAAGATCATCTATTGAAAACAACATAAATAACACGAGTAAGGTGCCAACATATTACAAAAATGAATTCAAATCTATGGAAATCAGAGTATAAGTTAGTAGTTACCACTTACCAATACTAGTATCATAAGGATCTTTCATATCATATTCATTTTCATATTCCAATTCAATGGGATCTTCATTCCCTTGAAAATAGCAACACACATTAGTAACTTCAAAACATTGAAACATTAGTTAAGATTAAGAAAAATTCATGTAAATTAGGTATACCTCTTTCCATGATCTGATTCCATAAGCTTCCTTTATCCAGTCTCCACCGCAAAGCAAAACCTCAACTGTATCCCTTCTCATAGAAGCTCTTTTTTTTATCAATAACTCTACCACCAAGACTAAAGGTAGATTCGAGGTAACATTGTAATTGGGATAGACAAAATATCCATGGCCATTTTGGATAACACTTTGTATTTCCCCTAATTCCTTTTCCACCAAGCAAGGGCATCAAAATTGGCAACATTTGGATAGCAAACTTCATCATAATACAGTTCAAGATCTGATTTCTCCTTCCTCTTAGTTTGCATTTTCATCATAAACTCATCAAACTTTCTTTTACCAACTATGGAAGATGGAGGTGTTTGTATACAGGAACTATAAGATTCTGGTCCTTTTCCTTTCTCATCACCATAGATCTTAGCATACTGATCAAATAGTTCACTAAACTTATTCAAAACAGTTTCAACCTTCATCTTACAATTAGAAGGGTACATTGAAGCATAAGCAAAGTTGATCATCTCCTTCTTATATCTAGGATCTAGAATTGAACCAAAACTAAGCAACAAATCACATTCATCCCAGTACTTATCATACTTAAGAGTCATTCTAGCAGCCATACTTTGCATATGTTTTTTTTACAAGAGATATCCAACTGGCCATTGATCAATTCCTTAATTCTAGATAATTCCAAAAGAAACAGATTCACTGTTGGATAATTACATCCAGAAATAAGGATAGTAACATCCAAAAAAACCTCAAGGAACTCACAAACTTCATTCACCTCATCCCACTCAAAATCAGAAGGGCAATGCTTTGCACAAGATTCATCATCTTCCCCAAACTTACTAAAGCTTTGTCTGTACTTATAAGCAGTATAAAACATCACATAAGTAGAATTACACCTAGTGTTATTGTCTAATACTAACTTATTTGGAGGCAACTTTAAATTCAGCCTATGTTCATTGAAAGAGGAAAGTCTCGTTTTCGATCCAAACAAGTATTTCACTCCATCTCTAACTTGTTTCAATACATGCTCAATCTCTTTCAAACCATCCCTAACCAACAGATTTATGATATGTGCACAACATCTAATATGAAAAAGTTTACCATCCAACACAATATTTGACAACAAATCACAATCCTTTTTCAAAATAGATATACACGCATCATTTGCAGATGCATTGTCAACTGTCACAGAGGATACCTTGTCACTAATTCCAAACACTTTACACACCCTATGTACTTCTTTAGCCAATGCAGCTCCATTATTAGGTGGAGGTACATTAACAAAAGAGAGTACTCTCTTCGCAAAGTCCAGTTTCTATCAATGTAATGAACTCGTAATTACCATGTACCATATCCTCTCGAACCTCGGACCACCAACAATCGGTAGTTAAGCTAACTCTATTCACCTTCCCCAAAATCCCCTTAATCCTTTCTTTTTCGCCATAAACATTGAAGCACTCTTTCCTAACCATGTACCTAATGATTTTTCTATAGTAAGGAGTATAGGCCCTCAAGAACTCATTAAACACTTTATGTTCTACAATGCTAAAGGGATACTCATGAGCTAAAACCATATGTGCAAAGCGCGCTTTAACTCTCTCAAAACTAAATGTAAAAGTAGGTATAGAACTTTCACCTTCTGATAGCACAACCCCATGTAGTTGAGATTGATGAAGGCCATGAGACGCAGTAGTAATATCATTTAGTGGTTTGGGAAAGTATTTGTCTTTGAATGGACAAGACAGTTTCAAGTGCCTAATAAGATGGCTTGTAGTCCCACCTGACTGAACTGATACCAGCTTCTTGCAATGCTTGCATTTGTTCTTTTGAACACCACCAGGAAGTGTCACAACCTCCATATGATCCCACACTTCAGATCTTAATTTACCTTGATCTACAAGGGGCTCACTATCTTCATGATATTCCTCAGGCCCTCCTCAACATAATCCATCTGAACCCTGCCCAAATCAGTTGCCGCCAATTCCTTTCTCACTAGCAACTTCCTCAATGTCAAACCGCAATATTTCAATATCATTATTCAGAGGGGGGGTATCTGAAGAATCAACAAAAGAAGCAGTCATCATAGGGTATTAGGGTTTAAACAATTAAATGTAATATCAGTATATCACTTTTGGGTATGATTCGTTTACAGGCCTAAACGAATAAATTTTAATGAAACATGGGTAAATAGTGAAAAAAAAACTAACATGTTGATGAATAACACTTGATTGTCAAGGAAAAAACTGATATACTGTCAAGAAAAAAGTATAATACTGATATTACATTAGGGTGTAGACACTGACACATTGTTAATTCAATTGGGAACCTAATTCAATTGAAACCTAATTCAAATCAAAATTAGTCAAAAACATGAAATCGGACCTGTCATCGAAAATGTGCGCTCCGATGAGTCCGGTGAATAGGGGTGTACATAGTCCAGTCCGGTCGGTTTTTTACGATTTTCTGAACTGAACTGTAGTTACGGTTTTGATATTTTCTGAACTGAACTGAATTGGTCATTTTTCTGAATTGACTGAACCAATACAGTCCGGTTCGGTTCAGTTTCGGTTTTCAGACTGTATTTTATTTACCATAAAATTTTGATTTTTTTCTTCTAAAAATGAGACAAACACCATTATTGGCACCATAAGCCAGCGGGTGGTCGTTGTAACGACAATTTCAAAGGTTGCTTTCAGCCTTTCACGATCAAATGATGAAGAATATTAGAAGAAACAAGAACGGCCGGTGAGCTCAAACGGCGGTTATCGGCGGCTGGGAAGCATTTTAGGTTTAGGTAGAAACGGCAGAAGTATAAGGTTTTGAAATTTAGCGTTGTGTGTTGGGGGTTTTTATAGTAGGAGCTAGTGAACAAATTAAATTATATATATATAAAATTAAAAATGAAGTATAACCGGTTCGGTTCGGGTCATACCGGTTTTTATGGATAAACCCAAAAACTGAATTGGATTTCCGGTTCGTTTTTTTTTTTCAATGAAAAAACCGATTGGAAAACCGCAGTTCATCATTTTCCGGTCCGGTTCAGTCGGTCAGTCCAGTTTTCCAATTTCGTTGGACACCCCTACCGGTGAATGTCCTGAATCTGACATCTCGCCGCCGGTGAGATGAAGGAATGAGGCAACCCAATTTGAGATTCAGAATTTCAGATGATTCTGTTGTGCTTGTGAGTCGTGACTCGAGTGAAATTGTGACTTGTGATTGTGAGAGACAGAGAGATGCAGCCGTATCAAGAACATCTACAGGTTTGACGATTGTGTTATCAGGATGGTAATCGAAGCATTTGAGGAGAAAATCGAGAAGAGCAAGAGTGGAAACGGCAGGGTGGTTTAATGTCAGATAAGGGAGGTGGAGGTTTCTAGATGCGGTGGTGTGAAGGTGGAACGGCTTGTAGAGAAATGGAGAGGTTGAAGGGGGTGGAGTCTTTTATGTAGACTTCGGCTGCTGAATTCTTTTTGATGTAATAATAATTAGGGTAATGGTAATATACATGGAAATGTGAGGCTGGTAGTTTGGGCTAGTGATTGGGTTGCCAATAAATGAAGGCCCAACTGAGTTATAAAGTGTAGGCTGAAATGAAGCCCCGTAACTCTACGAGCCGAACATGTTTGAACATGTTTGGCTCGTTTGTCCGAATACCAATTTCCAAGGCCCTATTCTACGTTTGATGATACGAGCCGAGCCCCGAACCGAACTTTTTCGAGCCGAAACATGCCGAATCGAATCGAACTTTAAGGCTCACTTACAGGCCTACTCTCAGCCCCATTTCTAGCCGCCGCCGCCACCACCACCTCCTTCCCACCAGCCCTCAAACAACCAGCCATTATCATCTTTTCCCACCATTAACCACCATCAACCCGCCACCCTTCACCATCATCAACCCGCCACCATCATCTTCTTCCCATTATCACCATCTTCTTCCCACCATCATTTCACGATTTACAGGTCCATAGACAGGGGAGAAATAGTGATTTACAGGTGGAGAAGGGAGGAGCCGAGATTTATAGATATTGAGGGAGGGAGGAGACGCGATTTGCAGCATGGTCAGAGAAGGTGGAGCTGGTTTTGCAGCAGGGAAGGAGTTTTATTTACTGTAGGAAAGTTGGGGCGGCTGGGGAGGAGGAAAGAGGCGGCTGAGGGAAGAGGATAGGTAAAGTTGGGGTGGCTGGGGGAGGAGGAAGGGGGTGGCTCAGGGTAAAGGATGGTGGCAGTTTTTCAAAGGGATGGGGTTGGCCGGAAGGAAGGTGGGAGTAATTAGGGTTTTGGTTAGGAGATAACGAGTGAAAATTTGTATTTACAATAATTATGAAAGTAAAAAAATCAAGGAAAATATTAGACTAAAAAATGTAGTAATGTTATATTAATTTTTGTATGTGGTGTGTGTAAGTAAAAAAATCATAAACAAAGATGCAAAAATAGGGATGTCAATGGGTACGGGTGGGTACGGGTTTGGCTATATCCATACCTACCGATCAAAAAAATTCTTTACACATACCCTACCCATTACCCATGCGGGTAGAAAACTTCAAACTCATACCCTCCCCATACGGATATTCACGGGTATGTGGACATCCATGGATATCTAACTTTATTCTCAATTAAGTATCGCAACTTCATATAATAAAGAAAACCAACTCGCAAATCGAAACAAATGACATAGGTTGATCGATAACTTAAATTGATAATTTTTTATGTAAAATTAATTGTCCAAGTTGGTTACCATTGCAATGAATATATGACTCAAGCACATTAATATTCCAAAGTGGTCACAAAAAAAAAAAAGATATTAGATCAATATCAAGTCAAAACATAATTTTTTAAAACCAACACTAAAGCAAACACTTATTATTCAATCTATAATTTATTCGTTCAAACAAGAGACAAAAGAAAGACCATTCCATTTAACCATTAGCTTCATGTATATCATTATCTTCCTCCTCAAGAATAGTCAACATATGATATGCATCGGGTAGGTGAGAGACGTAGAAGTTGTCACGAATATAACAACGCATAAAACTTAAAAAAGTATTTAAAAAAAAAACATAGCTATCAAACCCAAAAATGAATTACAGTTGAAGAACTAATTACAGAAATCATAAAATTGAAAGAAGCTAAAACAACCAAAAAGTTGATATAAGAACAATTCTAAGTTTCTAACATTTTTGTTGCTACGATGGAACACTAAGGATCCGTTTGTTTTGCAAAGAGTTTTTTTGGGAGTCTTTTTTACATCACATCACCAATCATTTTTTACAATTCTCTCACCAATCAAATCTTCAACTACAAATAAAAAACTATTAAATCATCTCTCATCATCTAGTTAAATTCAAATTTTGAATTCCGACACGGCCCGACACGCGGGGACACGCCGGGGACACGGCCCGACACGCCGGGGGGACACGGCGGGACACGGCCCGACACGTTTTACTTTATCAACTTTATTACCTTTTTTATCATTATTTTATTCATATTATATTTATTTCGGCGGCGTGTCGTTCATTTTCATAATCTACACAAATTCCGTGTCCGTGCTTCAAAAAACATATTTTTTTTATCATTATTTTATCATTATTTCTCATTTCATAATCTACACTTTTCTAAAAAAATACTTTAAAAAAAAAAAAAAAACTCTAACCCAAAAAAAAAAAAACACAACCTAAGGTTGCCGGAAAATGCAAAGAAACTATCCAATTCGGAAGAGAAATCGTAATCTTTGTAAAATACTATCAATGATTGAGGCATGAGTATTAATTGAATTAATATTTATTTAGTTTCTTTTTCTTAGTGACAACGTTACTTGTTTTTTTTTTTACTATTTTTTCCTTTTTTTAAAAAGTGACGTTTTTATTAATTTTCTTTATAGACTATTAATTTTTTTTATACATAATTTCTCCATTTTTTTTTAAATATACTAAAAAAAATAATAGATGCTAGGTTGGGTGGGTATTATGATCGATAGAGAATACATAAACCCTACTCTATCCTCAACGGGCTTTGAAAAATCAAACGCATATCCTATCCTATCCTTAAAAATACCTACCCTAACGGATAGGGTTGAATGAATATCCAACGAATTAGATCGAAATTACTATTCTTATGCAGAAGTAAAGAAGCGTGGTGCCTTTAGACCCAATTTTCAATTCTATATTGAAGGGCCATATTGAAACCTCTCCTAATTCTACGGTTTTAGTCCATGATTCTAGATTTAGTATACCGGAAAAATGAAAGCCCAACAACTACGTCCCCTGCCAGGGTCAAATTGACGAATGGCCATTGCTAATCCATCGTCCGATGTCACTCCAGAAGCTCTTCCAAAACCTCAGAACTGTAAAAAGATGCTACCTCCCAAACCCTTCTCTAAACCCCAGAACTAAAATTGCAGACACAATCATCTGCACCATTTTAATCACCTCAACTCTTCAATCCATCCCCACTTCTACCACCACACTCCTCTCCAAGCTTACCCCTCATTTTGTCCACCTTATTCTTTCTGACCCACTTATCAAAACTCCTAGATGTCTTGATTTCTTCCATTGTCTCCTAAAGAACCAATCTTTGTTGTCTTTTAATCTAAATATTGAAATCAACTTGACCCTTGTTTGTAGACTTATCCATTGTAGAAACTTTATTGATGCAGAGATTATTTTGGGCTCATTCTTGATTCGTGAAAATTACAGGTGCCCTATTTCTGATATAGTCGTTTTTTTAGAGAATAATTTTGTTAAACCAGTTATTTCTGCTAAAGTCTTCAACTTGATGCTTAAAGTGTATTCTGATCGCCAGGAATCCGAAATGGCATTGGTGACCTTTGATTTTATGGTAAAAAATGGGTTTGAGGTGAATGCAAGAACATGTATTGTCTGTTTGATTGAGCTCATGAAACATGATAAGTTGGAATTAGGCCTAGAGTTTTTTTATAGAATGATTGAGTTAAACATTGAGGTTCCGGTGTTTTCGCTGACTATAATAGTCGACGGGTTGTGTAGGAATGGGGAGACACAGAGGGCTAGAGAACTAGTGGAAGAGATGGTAGGTAGAAGAATCAAGCCTAATATTGTTACATGGAATACTTTGGTAGATGTGTGTGTTAAGAGGTGGAATTTCGAGGAATTGAATGAGGTTTTGGTTTTAATGAGAAAGGAAGAAGTAGAGTTCAGTGCTGAAACCTATAAATTTTTGATTGATGGATTTTCGAGTTCTGGAAAATTCGAAGATTGCGAGGGAATACTAAATGAGATGCTTCATAAGGGGTTTAGGGTAGATTCTTATACATATTATTTAGTAATTAATGGATATTGTAGATTAGGAAATGTTGAAGGAGCATTGTCGTTATTCGACAAAATGTCGGGAAGGATGATTCACACAAATTCTGATACATACTGGGTATTGGTGAATGCATGTTGTAAGGTTGGGAACATGCAGGCAGTGAAAGATCTATTAGAGAAAATGCAAAAGAAAGGTATTGAATGTGATGATGAAAATTTTAATTCTTTGATTGGTGCTTACTGCAAGCAACAGATGATGAACGAAGCTCTGTGTGTCCTTGTCCGGATGTTAATGAAAGGCTTGTTTCCTGAATATTCTGTTTTTGAGATGGTGATGGATAGTTTATCGAAATCAGGTCGAATTGGAGAAGCCAATTCGGTTTTGAGCATTTTGTTTAAAAGGGCTATGATATCTGAATTTCTGAATTTTATCATTTATTTGAAACACCGAGATGTCAAGATCATATAAGGTGGGGCACACTAGAGGAAGATGTCGAAATCATTTCAGAATCTGATTTGTATGATGAGCTAATTGCCATACTGCAAGATGAAAAATTGTATGATGAACTAATTGCCATACTGCAAGATGAAAAATAGAGAAATGCTTCCATAATGAACATGTATGCATTTGATGAATGTGGTCCAAAGGAGAGTGGTGAGACTTCACCATGCAGCTAAAAAGACATTTGAGAAGCTGGGAAGAAGGGCATTGAGGGGTTACGATATTGCTAGCAGAACAGAAAGAAGTGTTAGGGACAAAGTGTAACTTGTTCTTTGCATTGTGAGTTGTTTTTTCCTTGGGCTAATTATTCTGAACTCTGGGTTTTGTGTTTGTGATGAATCTCATCCCCATTGGATTCTATTTGGGAAGCGAAGACGGTTATCTCTTACAAAGAGAAAGAGTTGTCAGGGTAGTTGCTAAATGGGCCATGTTATCCTGCAAAAGCCAGCACTTGATCTAACAAGTACCATATTAGGCATAAACTGGGGAATTTATTCCTCAACTGCTGATGTGTGCATTGGGAATACCTAAGTCATTTAATAGCGTATGGATTCAGTGGTTATGTATTGTGAAAAAATGGGGTTACAATGTGGTTGGGAAAGCTTCCTAATTCTGAATTGTGATCTTTCTTCTTGGGACAAGCCTTAAAAAGGTACGGGCTTTCTGCATTGGTCATGCTTTTTTATATATTTGATGATATGATGGAACAGTTCACCTAATTTGCTTTGATCATAGAGAGATACTAAAGCAGTAGTATTTGAATGAGTGTCCTAAGATTTGCATAGAGAGAAGAATGTCTTTGAAGATAACAAGTTTTGAAGAAATAACTATCCCTGGTTTTTTTGGAGCCACATATGTGCCCTTGATTATGAGCTTTAGCTATTTATATTTATTTCTTGCAGAATGCAGAATGCAGAATGCAGAATGCAGATTGGATTCTCGATTATTATGTGATAAAAGCAATTGAGAATGTGGTGGGTGGCTTTAACCTGTCACCAAAGATAGAGTTGTTTAATTAGGTACATCATCTTTCATCAACATAAAATATTCTATTAGTTTGCACATCAATATCCGAAACACTGCAGCACGTGGATGTACAACGAACGAGAATATGAGTTGCAGCAGGCAGGGCTTTGCTCATGAGCTTGTTTGTGCCTCCTCTGGGTGATTTTTCATCTTTAGATTTATTTTTCTCATTGGACCTTTGCCTAATGCCAAGGTTTTAATAAGGCGGAGAAGCTCTATTCTTAGAATATTGGTTGTATACCATGAAGGCAGGCATGAAAGTCGGACTGATTTTTACTTTCGGCCAAGTTCGTTCAAATAAAATCTTTTAACTTCATTGTGCTCGTTGATTATTGCATGACTTTTACTATGTATATATATGTAAGCTTGTCATGAGATAAAATCTTGCAGAATGTTTGATCTGGCATGTATATACTTTTGATACTTACTATTATATACATTTCCACACACCAACTAATTATTGCTTCTACTGTAGTTGGCAATCCACAACTCCCCCTCCCCCTCTAAAGCAAAGGCTTGGCAGATGTTCAGCTACACGTTACAAGTTGATAAAAAGACCATGTATGTAACCAACCACCACATAATCCCAAAATAAATAAATTAAAAGACAATAACATGTGCTATTTAGATCTAAAGGTTACAATTGCATTTCAAGCATCACTGCTATGATCAATCAACATAAAAGTAAATCACACTTGGATTATGTCAAACGTCGATCTCTATTCCAAAAAAAAAAAAAAAAAAAAAAAAAAAAAAAAAAAACTGGGCACTTACTCTAGAAGAAGAAGACAACTTCATGCCAAGACAAAATTCTGCAAAAAGACAGACACGTCGACGAAACCATTAAACTACTAGTGCATCAGAGGAGCCCCAGAAAGCACGGGACTATTTTCTCCAGAACCAGGCTCACGTTCATCTAAACTAGGGATGCTCATAGAACGTTTTCTGTTTCTTACATGTCCCATTGAAGCTCCCCTCCTCTCGTTTCTATCTCTAAGAAAAGCAGAGTATGAACGTGCAGGTGGCTGCTTGCCACCTTCATGTTTGTTGTTAGAGTTGTTCAAGAAATTATCAAGGTTTTGCCTGTATCTCTCTCCTTGGATTTCATTATTACTAGTTCCTTTGCTTGTTTGCTTCCCTGAATCCTGCACCATGTTGCTGAGCCTTTCATCATCGTCGGATAAATAACCGTTTTCTTCGATGGCAAGATCATCATATTCTTCATCAGATTTTGATGAACCCTCATCTACTGATCCCTCCACCTGTGAGTGATGTGGATTCTCGACATAAGAATGATTGGCATTGAACTTCAAAAATACCAAACTCTCATCTATATTGGTAATTTTCAAACATGTTATAAAAGAAATGTCGTCGGTAAAGCATTTGACAATACATACCTCTTCATTATTATTTTCAGCACCATCACTAATATCCTCATCACTGCCAACCTCAGGTGTATCATCATCTTCATCACTACCATGCACAGAATCTTCCTCCATTGGCTGAGCGAAAAAAAAAAAAAAATATATATATATATATATATATATATACAAGGCCAAAGAATCAGAAAAGAAATATATGGAATATCGGAATTTATTGACAAAGCAGAACAGATCTGATATTTAACTTCACCGATGATAAGTAAAATCAGCTATGTTTCTGTGCAATAAAAGTTCAAAGGTTTCACATATGCATAAAAGACAAACCTCTTTTGCAGGCCCTTCAGACATCCTAGGTGAACTGCAACACGATGAATGATATTTGCTACCATTGTCTGTCACGTCACCCCTAAGATCATCAACACTGCTGGCATGGCTTGTGCCACCGGTATCACTCGGCCATGCACTGATCCCAAAGTTACCAAACGGCAAATTAACAGGCTCAGCCTTACCAATCTGCAGCGGACCATACATAGGATTTCTTGTCCTGATTGACAAAGAATATTCCAATATGGGTTTACCACTGGCATCCGTCAAACCAACAGGCCAAGCCTTTGCAACAGATCCATCATTATTCAGCAGCGCCATCAAATGCCTAGAAGAACCTTTGCGCTGAATCAATTGAAACATTCCTTTTGAGCTTAGGGAATTTGCAGCACATTGATTCCTGTGCTCCTCATCAATAACCGTCACGGTATTGGTTATGGGGTCGTATAGTTGCTCTCCTGCAACACGTCTTCGGAGACAACTGAAGACAGTTGCATGAATGGCTGCCACGCTTCTGTCAACATTTGTATTGTTTATCTTTGGCACCAAATGCTTGTCAGCCCGGTTGCAGAGATACTCTTGGATGGTCCGGATATTTCTTATATATTTAACATACTTGTTTTTGGCAGGATCTAGAGTCATATATTTTGCACGGACAGCAAATCTCTCCATATGTTTCTCCTCATTTGAGATGTATATCATAAAGGGTATGATCGAAGGATGTTTTTTCATAAGTCCCATCTGCTTGGCCATAAAAACAGTAGGGTCAGATTTTATCGCAGAGAAGGAAACCAAAGACTAGTCATGAAAGTATATGTACCACAAAATTAAGGCTCAAGTGGACACCCTCTACAACTACGGATTCTTTACGTTCTTCCCATGCAGTGATAAGGCGGTCAAGGCTATCAATAACCATCTCACTTTGGGCTTTATATCCTGCAACTGCCATCTGCTTCGGGCTAATCAAGTCAGTGGCGCCTGAATTCCCTTCCACATGGGATTTCTCACTAAGTGAATTTTCCAGCATATCATCCTTCACCGGCTGAGGGTTTGAAATCGTAACTGATTTCTTTGCTTTCTTTTTTGCCTTGGCTTCTGAAACAGCAACCGGATCTAAATGCTCCCCGGCATGATAAGTTGAAGCCCAAGTAGGGGATTTTGCTTTTCATCCACAAAGCTCCTCATCATATGCCTTATGGAGTCTGTTGAAATCACCGTGGTTATGCCCAACCTGCTAGCCTACCATACAAATGAAAATACGAAATAAGTACTTAATACATCATAAATTCAAGAAAGCGTAAAAAAAACAGAACTTTTGCAGACAAATGATTCAGAGAAGGAATAACTGGTATCTGAAATCCAAAACGCAAGCAAAAACGAATCCACGAATACATAATGTAAATCATTCGAGACTTAAATGTCTTAGCATACAAATTTACTCCCACCACGCCAATATTAAGTGACCCTCATCAAAATCATTCCTGTCTTAAAAAAAAATTATGTTCTTTCCTCATGAATTACATTGACATATTTTCATTCTGCACCGCTTTCATTTCTCCTCAGGAAAGAAATGTAAAATCTTGAACCTATTAGCCCTTCACTTGATAGCAACCATGTAATATGTGACAAACAAAAGGGAAGTCAGGCAGTTTAATATGCTTCCTATGGAATACCAACTAGAGATGGTTAAACAAAACATGCCAAAACCGGAAATCGAAGGTAGACTGCAAACTGTCAATAGTAGATTGTAGAAGCTAAAACATATTCTCCAATCTAAGAAGCTCTAATGACCCCATTTCTTGACATGCAAATGTACACGAAGTAAGGAAGCAAAACCATGTACCAGCAAAGCAGACAAAGTAGATTTGCCACAGCCACTGGTTCCACACAACAGCACAGTAACAGATTCCTTTCTTTCTCTGAGTCTGTAACCACAAACAGATACACAGAGTTAACTTTTATTTAAAACTGGGTCACAAGAGATTTTGGAATTTAGATGGAAAAAAATGCACAAAACAAAATAGTATAATACTTTACTAAGCATAAAAGTATGTCCACAGGTAAGTATTAAGTATGACTGCAGGTGAATGCTTTCTCCAGGTGTTCTGGGAACAAAATCTTAAAAGTTATCAGCAGCATAAATTCTACCTTTAGGAACAAACATTGTTGATGGGAAAAACCGTTAAAACAAGCATAAGATGTCATCTCTACCTGCAAGCTAAAGCCAAGTTAGCCCTCTGATTGAGGCCCACATATTTATACTCCATGAGTGCATTGCAGACAATATCTAAGAATGTCTCTCTGTTGACCACTACAGTTGTGCGCTTTTTATATAACTCGAAAGGCTGATTCTTTTCATTGTGATCCTGAGCAACAGACTGAACATCTCCCATTGTCTTATCCAAAGATATATAACTTAAAATCTTATCCTCGTCATGATTGCGTAGTACTTTCAAATTGTCCACTCCTGATATATTTCCAGCAGATGTTACCAAATTATCCCCAAGACACTCTGCTCTCATCATCTCAAAAACCCGCTTACTAATCTGATCAAGAAAAAGGTAATACTAATCAGCAAGAGGTACAAGATACACATATTGGAGAAGATCAGGTTAGTGCAACTTTTATTTCATCGAGAAAAACTAAAACATATTAATTGTGGTTACACCCAGTTAAAAGTGGGTCAGGTACCACAGAAAGAACAGAATTCTAAGGAAGAGGAAAATGCAAAGCTTATATACCATACTCCCATCATTATCAAGTTTTTCCAATTTAATGAGTCGATCCTTCTCCCCTGGCCCCTGGAGGGTTGGAGGGAGGAGCAGACATACGCTTCTTTAGTGTCAGTTATCACCAGAGAGAAGACTGCTTCAAGCCATATCCTAACTTTATCATAGCACAGGAAGGCCACGTACACTTACCCAATCCTCGACTGCCAAAATAAGATCTACCCACTCATATGAGAGAAGCGTCTCTTTTGATGGCGTACACATCATAAGCTGATAGGCCATGTGGTTAGAATCGCACTTATGTTGAAAGGAGACTCAAGTGGGAAAACACAACTTAAAATCATGCAGCGCCATCTTAACGAAATGCAAGGGGAGAATACAAAAGAACACAAAAGTATGCGTGTGTTACTTCATAAGGGTTATGCATTGAAGAAATCAATTTTAGTGTTATCTAAGCACCCTGCAAGTAACCTGGAATGTAACACGACCAACAAGAATAATTTCCGAAAAAAGGCCACGCACTAAACATGATAACTCGTTCATACTACTAGAGAAAATGCCAATACATTTGAGTTAGAAGTCCAAAATAGAAATGTTGTGGCGACCACTTTATAAATGATGATAACTGCAGAAACGGCCTAAAAAAACTCAAACCAACTCCTGTAACCAGATTAAGCATGTTTTCCATTTTTCAATCAAATTGAAAAGAAAAAAAAAATGAATATATCAACTGAAGCAAATTAAAAAGTCAACATCAATTTGAGCAACAGGCTCTCTGGCATGCATACAGAAAACATAACAACAGTGAGCACATGTTTGTAAACCGATAAGGGGCAGCAATGTGGACAAATGACCCTCCTCACAAAACAAAAAGTGAGTAAGGTAAATCTTCTCTAGTTATAGAGTGCCCACAAACTCATTAAAGTTGCATTAGGATTCCAAAAATAAAAGCTTTACTACTTCTGCCTCTATTGTAAATTTTACTACTACTATTGCAACTTGACCATAATAAACGGCTTCAGTGAATTCATGTTACACCAGTTATTCGGTTTGAATCACTGTTGCAAGCCTTCATAAGTCTCATTACATTGACTGCAAAACTCCACAATTTTTCCTTTTTTTCATGATCAGCCACTGTAACGGTGTAACCATATACAGCAATGTCAATACAACAAGCAGAACAATGTATAATAAACCAATGTAAGCAACTTGTTAACAACTTCTCCATTCACCAGCATCTTCAGTACGAAAATCAAGAAACTTTAATACAGAATCGTCAATAACAAAAAAACAAAAAAACACAAATAAGACAAACCACCTTGAAAGCATGGCGAGCTTTGCAACCCATGAGCTGCAGAGTACTTTGCAACACCGAGCGCGTGTAGCGGAACGTATGCCTAGCATCTTCCGTTACCTTACCCTCCTCAACGGTGTCCACCACCACTATGTACAACACTTTCGCCACCTCCACCGCCATTTCTTCTTCAATACACCGCAATATCCATTGGAAAATGTACCTGCAAAAATGCCAGTAAAAAAAAATGAAATAAAAATCATGTAACACAAACATACGGAGAGAAAAAAAAAAATTTGATGAACAAAGAAAAACATATAATGAGGATCAAGAAAGGAATAAATCGATCAACCTGATGTGACAAAATATTCTTTAGAATATTGAATGCTACGATTATTGGCTATGATTAGGGTATAGAGAAGGGTGAAACGGAGATCGGATGTGAAATTGGAATGGAGAAAATTAAGAAAACGGGTAGCATTGAAAGCGTGATCGCCATTTTTTTTTTTAGTGGAAGCAGCTTCCACGCATCGGAGCTGTGAAGTTCCACGAGTCGAGTCGTCCTTCAAACACAACACAAAACGACAGATGTTTTTTTTTTCTTCTTTGAAATGAACAGATGCTTTTCTTTCGCAACTATTGCCACGATTTGACTAGGAAAAACCTGAACTTGTCTGACCCCCAAAAAACACCTTTTCCCTTCTCAAAATAAATAAATAAATAAAATTACAAAAACACCTTTTTTTTTTTCCTTTTTCTTTATGGATCTTGTAAATTGACACCGAAATCAATTTTGAAGAAAAATTGCAAGAGGAAAAATTTAGGGTTTATTGTTAAAAAAAAATAATTTAAACATAGAAATATGTAAAGAGAACAGTGAAATATTTTTCTAGGTAAAAAAGATATATCCTTAATCCAGTGTGATAATGAAACATTATATTTGGAGTCAGTTCCACTACAACAAACAGTAGATTTTGGGTTATGAACAGTGGATTTGTCATTCTCACCCAATTTATATTTCCACTGTTCTAATTTCCATTTTTTTCCATCTTTTCCATCTTTTGTCCTTTTAAACCACTTCATCCAAAAATTTATCTGTGATAGATAGATATAGTTTATTATTATCTCCTAAAATTTATTATCTTCAGCTTTGCATCTTAAATATTTGGATCCCATCCAATATTATATCTTTCATTTCGTAAAAGAACATTACTAAAAAAAGACTGGTCCATCAATAAGGTTTACACTTATTGTTTTTGAAATAAAACTCGGACTCGATTAGATAATGGCATGTTTGTTACATAGGAATTGAATGATATGGAATGAAATGTAATAGAATGGAATAAATTCATTCTATTACTGCGTTTGAGATGTGAAAGAATGAAATAAAAAGTAGATATGGTGGAAGTGGTAGGGTGGGGTGGGGTAGCCCTACCCCACACCCCACTGCACCCTGCCTCTCTACCCACTTTACCTTACCTATCACCCCATCCTACCTACCCTACCCACCACCCACCTACCGAACCCTACCCACCCTACCCTACCTTACCCACACCACCCTGCCAACTCCACCATCACCATCACCATATCTTACCCTACGTATCCTACCTACCTTACCCCACCACATACTCTACTCCACAATCACCCACCAATACCCTACCCTACCACACCCTACCCCGCCCACACCTACTCTACCTATCCTACCCACCACCACACCCTACCCTACCTTACCCACCACCTAACCCTATCCTACCTTACCTACCCCACCCTACCCTATCCATCACACATTTCATACCCTACCCACCACTTCACCATGCCCACCACTGCCCTACCTTACATACCACCCTATCATATATTACCATACCCTACCTTACCCACCACCCTACCCTACCAGAACCTACCCACCCTACCTTTACCCACCATACCCTACCTTACCCACCACCCCATCCTATCCTACTCTACCATATTTCACCATATTCTACTTTACGCATCTTACCTACCTTACCCCACCACCTACTCTACCCTACCCCTACCTACCTATCCTACATCATCATCTACCCTAACCTACCCTACCACCCACCCACTCTTACGCCATCACCCACGTGTTTTGTCGATTTTTATTTTATTTCATCGCATTACATCCATTTTTGAAAGGAATGAAAATGGGTATTTTTCATTCCATTCCATTCCCTCATAATCATACACAAACATTTAATCATTCCATTCCGTCCTAACAAACGTACCATAAGTTATTTTATATATTTTGATAAAAATTAAGAAATTGGTTGAATATTATAAAGTCGAAGAAAAAATGGTATGAAGTACTATTCTATTTGTTCCAATTTAACGAGTTTAACTCTAACACCAAAATAACTATAAAAGAATCTTGCATGCGACTAATGCATTATTTTTATTTTTTTTTAGAAGATATTATTTCCTCAAAAAAAAATATTATTATTGTTTTTATTCTCTAAGTTTCACCATCAATAAGTATTGTTTTGGAAATGTAACACTATCAAATTAATTAAAAAGATAAACAATTCTTTTTGCCAATCGACTAGTTAAATGGGAACATGGTGAGAATCAAATTAGGCAACAAAACATTTATAATTTGGAATTAAAACAATAATAACAAATATCAAATGTGCCACCACACCTCTCAGTTAGGAAAGATATTAGCTTGTGCTCCTTTAAGGATTGGGATTCTCACCCACTCTCTGACGTAACGGATGCTTACGCTAACTGTAACGTCTCGTTTCCGGACACCGAGTCCTTATCCGGAAAAGGAACGTTCGGCACGTATAAAATAAAAATAAATTCATTTCATACGTAAGTCTCTACTACGTCGTATCAAAAATAAGCAAACGGAAGCAAAAGACTCGGGTAGTAAATTTCCAATAGAAATCCAAGAATAGAATACAATATAAAGATGGAAATGTAACCTTATTACATTCAAGAAAAATGTGACATTTAAAAGAAACGTACGATAATCTCAAAAGAACCGTAAAGGGGTACTACAAGTCTCGAAAGATCAAAAGTCTAAACCAAAAGTACTCCAACATCCTAATAAATGAAAGACAAAATAAATAAATAAAAAGTCTTCACGAGGCGTCGTCAAACGTCATCATCGAACTCATCCTCGTAACCCTGATCAACCTGTTCATCTTCTCACCCACAAACACATAGAAAACATGCATTTGAGGTAAGTACAAGGTACTTAATAAAAGAGAGAAGCTATGACAACAATTATAATTTATAAAGAAATGATATTTATCCGTTTAGTTGTTCATGTGTGACCAACTCAATCTGGGGTTCATTTCATGTCCATCAACAGGTTATGACTAAACGTTGCTACTTAACTTATCTATGTTACAACCGCACTCAAGGGCACTACGCCTGATGTTTATCCACCAGGAGATATCGATTGCAACATATTAGTGGATCACACCAATATCAACGAAGTCTAGAATAGGTAGACTCCGATAGTACACGCGTCTCAGTAGAGTCCCTCCATACTTAGGGTTTTTTTGACCTACGGAGTTCTTCCACCTTCAGAGGTAGCACACACATCGCGATATGGACTGGTGCCTAGCCAAGAGAGACATGATGTTTAATCTTTTACTAGTCAAGTACGTATTTATTAAAATGATTAACTAACCACATAAGTGTTTTCAATTAATCTCCCTCGCAAATACTACTCTCTTCCTAGACCACTAGACATAAACAAGGCCTAGCAATTACACAGACATTGATGAATACTAATTCATCAAAGCACAAGCCTTTCATGCTCTTCTGACGGATCCGAACTTCAACTCTCTTTAAGAGTACATTCGGTGTTTTAACTGAACGAATCAAAAGCTCAATTCAGGCTTGTTTACGTTTTTACATTGTTAACATTTCATAAAATAAGGGTTTAAAACTGAATGACACAGCTTAAACATCAATTAAGTGCAAACTGGGGCAATGCGTGCGCATTAGCTGGAATGCGTACGCATTCCCTGCTTCAAAACCTGCGGGAAACTGTCTGTCCAAACAATGCGTGCGCATTGACTACAATGCGTACGCATTACCTGACCAGCACCTAAGCTTAAACTCTCTGTTTGAACAATGCGTGCGCATCCTTATGAATGCGTACGCATTCAGCAACCAGAAACAAAACCAGAACTCTATGTTCAAGGAATGTGTGCGCATTCTTTTGAATGCGTACGCATTCAGTGTCCAGAAGTCAAAACCTGAAATCCTGTAACAGGAATGCATGCGCATTGCTAGCAATGCGTACGCATTCTACCTGCTGCCCTAAATCCTAATTTCAACACTTAACGATTTCTAATCCGTTTCTAACCCAATTAACATCAAATTAAGCACGGTAAAACGCAGAAAAACATATCTAAACATACCATAACATCTATGATCATTGATCAACAAAAGGACTCATCTTTCTAGCATTAAAACATCTTAAAATATGTTCTAAACCTCATAAACGATAATTGAGTTCATACGAAGAGCCTATTACTTGATTGCAACAAAAAACCAGATTCAAACAGCCTTGAAAAGTCTGCTGCACTTTCCACAAACTGATATCCAAATGGTGCTCTTTTCACGACGATTCCAATTCTCCAATCCGATCTGAAAACGATCAAGAAACGCTTTAGATATTGTGACAACTCTCTTGGCCCTTTTCTCTTCTCAAGAATTGCGCACAGGAGAAGAACGTAAAGACTGATTTCTGATTAATTAGGTTATGGGGATTAAGTTGTGTTAATTTCCTTAAATACCAACTCCCAATTAATCACTTTTTCCATAAACACCCTTAATTACCAAAAATCAAAATAATCCCTTTAATTATATACATAAATTCGAAAATTATATATATATAATCAATCAAATACTTAACTCCAATAAATGAAAAGAAATACTAATATTTCGTTTTCGCAAAATGACACGTCTGCCATTTCCTGAAAATCGGAATATTACATTCCTCCCCCCTTAAAAGGAGTTTCGTCCTCGAAACTAGAACATACCTGGTAGATCAACAAACTCTTGGAATTCACTGATCATATCATCTTCAACTTCCCAAGTTGCCTCCTCGGGTGAATGATTGCTCCACTGAACTAAAACCAATGGGATCATCCGCCTCTTGATCATCTTTTCCTTCCGGTCCAAAATCTTGACAGGTCTCTCATCATAAGCAAGATTGTCTCGAAGGATTTCCGGATCAACCGTAGTTTCAACATCATTCTTCGTCAGACACTTCTTCAACATCGAAACATGAAACACACTATGGACCCTTGACATGTATTCCGGTAACTGTAGTTTGTAAGCCAACGGTCCAACTCTTTCCAGAATCTCAAATGGTCCAACATACCTTGGACTTAGCTTTCCCTTTTGTCCAAAGCGTTTCACTCCTTTCATCGGTGAGGCTCGTAGACACACTCTATCACCGACTTCAAACTCAAGAGGTCTTCTTCTAACGTCAGCCCAACTTTTCTGCATGCCTTGTGCTGCCTTCAGATTCTTCTTAACCAACTGAACCCTTTCCTTAGCCTGTTCAACCAATTCCGGCCCTGTGATTCGTCTTTCCCCGACTTCATCCCAAAACAGTGGCGTTCGACATCTTCTTCCATACAAAGCTTCAAACGGCGGCATGCCCACACTTGCGTGATAACTGTTGTTGTAGGCAAACTCCGCTACGGGTAGGTAATCATCCCATGATCCACCTTCTTCCAAAACACAAGCTCTTAGCATGTCCTCAAGTGTTTGGATGGTCCTCTCAGACTGTCCATCTGTCTGAGGATGAAAGACCGTACTCAAATCCAACTTGGTTCCAAAAGCTTCTTGTAAACTCTTCCAAAACCGACTGACGAACCTCGGATCACGATCCGAAACTATCGAGATAGGAACTCCGTGTAACTTCACTATATTATCCAGATATAGTGTTGTCATCTTCTTCAAAGACATATCAACCTTAGTTGGTAAGAAATGGGCGGATTTAGTTAACATATCCACAATTACCCAAATCGCATCATGTCCTCCCTTAGTCTTCGGTAAACCGGTGATGAAATCCATCGTAATCTTATCCCATTTCCATTCGGAGATATCCAAAGGCTTAAATATTCCTCCTGGTCTTCTATGCTCTGCTTTAACTTTCTGACAAGTGTCGCATTCTGCCACAGGAGAAGAACGTAAAGACTGATTTCTGATTAATTAGGTTATGGGGATTAAGTTGTGTTAATTTCCTTAAATACCAACTCCCAATTAATCCCATTTTCCATAAACACCCTTAATTACCAAAAATCAGAATAATCCCTTTAATTATATACATAAATTCAAAAATTATATATATATATAATCAATTAAATACTTAACTCCAATAAAAGAAAAGAAATACTAATATTTCGTTTTCGCAAAATGACACGTCTACCCTTTTCCGGAAATCGGAATATTACACTATCGACAGCGCTTAAATAAATAAATCTCAATGTTTCTCAAAAAAAAAATAAAATAAATACATGCCTTTAAAGTTGTGGAAGTTGTAAATTGAGCGTTACACTTCAGTTGTTCAATTTGCAAAATGTTGTATGTACATATTTTTGGCTAATATAAGTCGATACAATGTACACCCTCCGTTTTTTTTATCCGTCACATTTTAGAAATTGTTCTGTTTTTATTTATCTGTCATTTTACATTCAATGCATCATTTATTATTTTTTCCTCCTTTACGAATAAAGTATTTACATCTTTAATAAAATATTACATTTCCAATACTAAAACTTCTTTACTAACAAAATATTTACATCTCCAATAAAAAATTACATTTCTAATACTATATTTTAGACATAATAATTACTTTCATAATCAGTGTGATTCTTCTCTCAACGACAGATAAAAAAACAGAGGGAGTAATTTCAGTATTTCAGCTCAAATGCAATGTTGTCACTATAACATCACTGCTCTATCATCCGCCCGTAGGGGCAAGTACGATTTTGCTTCTCTTTTTTTTGATACAAAAGAGGCCACAGGCCTAAACTAGAATCTAGGAAGGGACAAGCCCCTTAAATCATCACTCAGAATATATTGGACATTGTCAGGAGGAGTATCAACCCTTTGCACTCCATTGCTACTTTGTTGCCCAATTCTGGCCATTTGGTCCGCGGCTCTGTTTCCTTCCCTCGGGCTGTAGCAAACTTTAGCTTCCACAGAGTTCATCAAGGCGACGATATCATCAATCAAAGCTCTCCCCTCTTCGTTCCTAGATCTAGAAGCAATGGCCATAGCACCACTCAAAGAGTCAGTTTCAACAATAACACGAGTAACACCATAGTCTTTAGTGATCCACAATGCCTCTCTGATAGCCATCAATTCTCCTTGAAATATCGAATTCCCGCCCATGGAGCCCATAAATCCTCTGATCCATCTACCTTGACTATCCCTGAAGACCCCTCCAATAGCAACCATACCATTGCCATTCTCATCAAACTCAATGCAGCTGGCGTCTGTATTAACCTTTGTCCATCCTTGAGGAGGGGGATCCCAAGATATCCAGCTAGGTTCCTTCAAAACAGGGTTCAAAGAGTTAGAACATGCCACATTAATATATTCTTGAGAACAATGCAATATAGAATTAATGGAGTCAGATATGATAATTCTTTTGTTATAAAAAACAATTGAATTTATGTCCTTCCAAATTTTCCATAAAGTGAACATGAAGAGAGTAGACCTGGGACCCTTAAACTGCCTATCTCTGATCCAAGAAGAATCAGAAATATTTTTACATATCCAAGAAAGGAAGGATGCAGAATCATCTTTAAAATTTCTCAGAATATCATTGGTATTCCAATAGCCAGACACTTTAGAACAAGTTCTGAAGACATGCTCCATGTCTTCAGGTTGGGTTGTACATCTTTCACAGATATCACTATCAGCCATATTTCTTTCATGAAAGTGGTGTCTCCTATGTTTTCTCTTTCATTATTAACAACATTCAGACATTTTATCATTTCTTCAAGGTCTTAACATCACACTCTCTTCATAAAAAATGTTTATTTCTTCATTTGTTTTTTTTTAATTTTCAGACCCATATGGAGCACATTTCGTCATTATCTTGAAAATCGTGATTTTTTTTTCACAACAATATCCAAATCGTTCAAATTCACAGTTGTACCCTACGGTGGATGCTGATGGTGGATTTTGTGACGTCCCCTGATCTACTGTCATTGCGAATCCACCATAAGTATTAACAAGGGGTGAGCTTGGTTTGGTTTGATTGGGTTCGGGTTGGTTACAAAATCTATTTACCGGCATGGTTGAAAAAATTTACACCACAAACCAAACGAATGGGTTGGTTTGAATTGATCTCGGTTAGGTTCGGGTTGGTTTGGTTTCCAGGATTCCCATAGCAGAGCTTTTTTACTGCCCAAAATCATACGAGAAGATATACGTACGTATATACATTTCAATGCAATACAAATAGTTTATAAATGAAACATTCCACAATTAATCAAGGAAATACAAACACAACATATACAAGAAAAAGAAACGTTAGATATATAACCTCTGTAAATTACTTTCATGTTTGAAATTCTTTGCTAGTAACATTAGCAGTGGATATAGATAACAAAGACTTTAGGCTTATAATAATACTCCTTTCGTTTTTTATTAAATGAACAAGTTACTAAAATATATGCTCCCTTTACTTGATAAAAAGAAGATATACTTTATCAATGAAGCAACAAACTCCACAAATGAGAACAAAACTTCATAACTACACCAAATTAAAATACATATTTCAACAGTTTCAAGATGAAAAAGGCTTGAAAATGGCAGAAAAAGAAAGAAAAAAAACAATCACAAGCAACCGTCTCCAACCGCTCTAACCGGTGTGAACCGTCTACAAAAAGTCAACAACCATTTTCCTTTGAGGGCCGTTTAGTAGTTCCTTGATGTGGATTATGGTAGAATATATATATATGGTCAACACTTATTCATCCTAATTTGATGTTAGTATCCAAAGTTGTCAAACACTTATAAACATAATAATGCATCTTATGTGTAACAAATCTCTCCACTCAATTTTACCTTATCTTGCAAACTGGTGTGCAGTTTTACTGTGGGAGATGGTAAATCCATAAACATATGGGCAGATCAATGGCTCCCAGATACACCACCTTTCCAGGTTATCACTCAAGCCCCCCTGCTACTAGTCTACATTTGATAAATGGTTGTTGGAGCCTAGATTTGATCCAAGATTTATTCCTAGAATGTACATGTTTTCAGAATTCTTTGAATTCCTCTATCTATTACTACAGTTATAGATTACAGGGCGTGACATTTCACTAAATCTGTCAAATCGGGGTATGTTATGTTAAAATGGTTACAAGAGCAGATCCAGAATTGTGACGACAAGTGACACAATCCTAGGCAAAGGTTGATGAAAATATGGCCCACCAACATATAACAGGAGGGGCTTAATCCTCAAAACCTTAGGTTGGATTGTGAGGTGAAGGAAGTTCATCTCTTAATATGGCAGTGAAACAATAGCAAGTCCACAATGTGGGACCAATAACAATTTTAGCACGCCCCCTCAAGTGTGAGTCTATAACACATTGCACTACAAGGCAACAAAGAAGACCAACACTAGAGTATATAAATAGGTGGTTCTGATATCATGAGGAAAATATGGCACATCAACATATAAAAGCAGGGACGTCATCCTTAAAACCTAGGTTGTGAGGCAAGGAAAGTTTTATCTTTTGATGTGATAGGTGATTTAATAGCTAGTCCATCGAACGGGACCAATAACAACTTTAAACAAAGGTTGTGGGCATCTTTTGACAATTACATGGACATTTTCTTCATTCTGCATAATGAATTTGTTCTTTCATCATTATGCAGGATGCTTTTCTAGCACTTCTGAATTTGTTCCCACTAGCTATGTCAAGGTTGCCTGTTTCTCACTGTTTTTTTCTTGTGCAGCAACTAAAAAGTGTTTTCCTGAACAACAACAATCTTGGAAATGTTTTTAGGAAAAGAAAATCTGGAAATGGTCGTAAATTATTTTATAGTGGCTGATCGTTTAAATAATTTTAACATATACCGACAAACTTGCAGACGGGATTGCTAAACTTCTGGTGTTGTGAAGATTAGTGCCGAAAGAAAAGCAGATTGGCAACGCTACTATGCGAAAATCTATTGGAGAGTGTCTTCATAGGTTAGGTCAAGTTAGATGTGAGACACGTGTCTAAGAAGATAAGAAAACAATTATTTTTCTAAGAATGAAAACTCACCGCAATGGAGTCTTTCTGCTAATAAGAGTATTGCAATTGAAGAAATTATTGTACCTGCTGTTAGATCATCTATCAACCTATGTTCCAGCAAATAATGAAAGATGCAATGGCTACGTGCCGATTTTGTAGCTGCAATGATGGTTAAAACAAAGAGATAGAGGCCAATGTGTTGGATACAAAGCCTAAACCCAATAACTGAGATGCTGCTATTTCCATAGGCGTTGTGGACGTGTAGTCACACAATTTCTAAGTATTTTCTATTTCAAGTGTAGGTAAGATTGCAGTAGCTTCGCCATCAATAACAAGAATGTTGCCATCTTTGAAGCATTTTGTTGTAAATTTTGCCCTGCACATTAATAACATGTATAAACAAACCGACAGTTCTGAAAGCAAACTCATTCAACAAACTTCAATCCTCAGACTGTGAAGATTTTAGTGGGGAAATAAATACTACAACTCACATGTATTTGCTTTTGATCTCCCTGATCAATGTTGCTTGTACTTCTGCATTGATTTCTTCTCCGATATAAACCGGCAATTTAAACTGCAGAGTTTGTGAAACATACACTGCCCCTGGCTACATTGAATGAATCACAGAAAGAAAACATTTAACTCCAAAAGACAAAAGAAAAAATGGAAACAAGGGGTAACCCGGGTAAAAGAAAGATTTGGAAATATGAAAGAGAGATAAAAGTCTTACAAAGTGATGTGCAATAATTCTAGGAAACAAAGAAGCAACTAGAATTCCTGGAACTGGTCTGTCAACAAAACCAGCACTTTTGGCTGAGTCTGTATTGAAATGCAAGGGATTGCAGTCCAAGCTGAGGTTCGAGTAGTCCGTCACGTCTGAGTCTAAAAATTTTCTTGATAGTTTCAGAACCCGTCGGCTATTGAGCACATTGGGTGTTGATGATGAACAGAATAACGCAGAGGGAACGAAGTTAGCAAGGGGCTTTATCTTTATTCTATTGAGGCAATTCATCGAACACGTTTGCTACATCCTGGTTACAAGAGCGGACATGTTTAGATAATTAGATTCAGATGACAAACTCAAATTTTCTCTTTTCCCTTTTTCAGGTATGCAATCTGAAACAGGTATCTGTTTCCTAAATCGTTCAATCCATGAAAATTATACATGAATTATCAAAACGAATTATCAAAACTTTCAGTGTTTCTTTTGCCTAAGCATAGCATATAGGAAAAAAAAACGGAAAAATAAAAAACGAAAATAATTAGTAGAAGGTAAGAGAACCCACTAAAACTTACTGATCAGCTAGTTATCAAGCCTCGTGGAAAGAATAATTTGTGAAGTTGGAAAATTTTGGAGTTAATAAGTACAGGAGGAAGTTTTCTTAGTTCAATTTTGCTCCCTGACCCTGACCCTGAGACCTGAGTGAGGCACTCTCCAATAGGCAAGTTTAAGTTGTCCAAGTATAATACCACCAGGTATCAATGATGAATAAGGACTACTATTAAGTCACCACGGAGTATGTTGGCGTTGCAACCCTTCGTATATCGGAACAATGTTTACTTCTGATGGTAATCTGTATAATATAATAATAATGATAAACAAGATTGAATAGATGATTGATCGTTGTCCGGACAATCTTTCAAATACATCTATTTGAAATTCTTGACCTTCTGTAACAACATTAAAATATGTTCTTTGGAATATGAGGTACAAGAGATTGAATCATCGTGTTGAATCAATTTCATACCCTTTGAAACAGAAACAATATCATATTCACCATTGTGTACTGTTAAATGTACTCAGAATATTTGGAGGAATAGAATACTTTTCATTAATCAAAGATAAGCTATAAATAGCCAAATTACAAATAGAAAATGCTACCAAAAGTGTAGCCTACAAAATAGGAAAGTGAAGATCATGGGTTAAACTAACTCCTACATGATCTCATGTACTAATTACTTGACTAGACTTAGTCAAATTCGAAAAATAAACACAACTAAGACTTTATTTAATTAAAATAAATCCAACAAACTCTCCCTTAAACTGAATTTTAGCAAAGTTTAGTTTATGAGTCTTAGTTTTCTTCAATCTCCAACTTCAGCCAGTTTCATTGATGAGGCGAACCTCCATTCTCTTCCTTAACTTGATGAACAACTCCCTCTTCAATGGTTTTGTCATAAAATCAGCTAGTTGGTCTTCACTTCTACAATGCACCAACTCAATAACTCCATCTTCACACAACTCTCTCAAGAAATGGAACCTTACATCAATGTGTTTGCTTCTTCCATGTAGTACAGGATTCCTGGACAGCTTTATAGTTGACATATTATCACAGTAGATGGTTATAGGACCTTGATGCATCTGTCCTAAACCATTCAGCAGCCTTATTAGCCAAATTGCTTGACATGAGCACTGTGCAGCAACTACAAATTTAGCCTCAGTTGTTGATAAGGTCACAATCTGCTGCTTTTTAGATCCCCAAGAGACTATGCCTTCATTAATCATGAACACCTGTCCTGATGTACTTTTTCTATCATCCATATCACCTGCATAGTCACTGTCAGAAAAACCAATCAGCTTGAGCTTTGGACTGATTGAGTACTTGATTCCATAATCTGTGGTTCCCTTCAAGTATCTGAGTATTCTCTTGATAAAATTCAAGTGTGCTTCTGTTGGATCACTCATGTATCTACTAGCTACACTCACAGCATACATAATGTCTGGCCTTGTAGCTGTGAGGTACAACAAACATCCAACCATCTGTTTATACAGATTTGCATCCACCTTCTTTCCTTCTCCAGTTTTTGTGAGTTTGGTTCCAACTTCAGTAAGTGTTATGACATGATTGCAATCCTTCATTTGGAACTTGTTCAGGATCTCACAAGTGTATTTTCTTTGAGTTATGAAAATGCCTTCATCTGATTGCTTTACCTCAATCCCCAAGAAGTAGTGCATCAACCCTAAGTCTGTCATCTGAAATGTACTCATATAAAATCAGATAACATAGCCTTTTTAAAATCAGATAACATAGCTGCATTATTACTGGTGTAGATCAAGTCATCAACATATAAACAAACAATTAAGATATCACCATTACTTCCAGTTTTGACATAGAGGGTAGGTTCATGTGGACATCTCTCAAACTGATTTTTAACAAAATAAGAATCAATTCAGCTGTACCAAGCATGTGGTGCTTGTTTTAATCCATACAGAGCCTTTTTAAGCTTGCATACCTGATGTTCATGCCCAGATTTGATGTAACCTGGTGGTTGATCAATGTACACTTCCTCCCCTATCTTTCCATTCAAGAAAGCAGACTTTACATCAAGTTGATGTACCTTCCATGCATGTTTTGCAGCTAGTGACAGCACCAATCTGATGGTATCCAGTCTGGCCATTGGTGCAAAAACCTCATTGTAGTCAATTCCATACTCTTGTTTGTAACCTTTTGCTACCAATCTTGCTTTCAGCTTGTCTATCTTCCCATTTTCTTTTAGCTTGGTTTTTTATACAGCCACTTTACCCCAATTGTCTTGTGTCCAGCAGGTAAGGCAGTGAGTTCCCATGTGTCATTCCTCATAATGGATGCTATTTCATCATCCATTGCTTGCTTCCTCATTGAATCCTGTATTGCCTTTTCAAAAGTGGTGGGATCTCCTTCTATCATCAGTGCATAGTAAGTTGCTTCTTCTGACAGACCAGTGACCTCATAATCAGTCATCCATGCTGGTCTTTTTCTGGTTCTTTGAGATCTGTCTACTGAACCTAGGTCTGCTGATCCTTGACCCTGCTGATTCTCACTCTGCTGACTCTCACCTTGCTGATTCTCACCTTGTTGATTTTCACCTTGCTAATTTTCACCTTGCTGACCCTCAGCCGGTTCTTCATTTATCAGATTCTGACTTGAATAAGACTGAGAATTGTTTGCTTCCCAATACCAAGTGTTTAGTTCATCAAACACCACATCTCTGCTTGTAACAATCCTCTTTGTGAAGTCATATTTGTGGTCATTGATTGAAAAATTATATCTTTCTAAAAATATGAGAGCAAGAGTAGATCTACATTTCAGTCAATATTTATTAAGGGTTGGTTGTGGAGAAGAACCAACAAACACTAAAGCAGACATAGAGTTACCAGAAGAAATAATCATTGTATATGATGAAAATGATGACGAGGTTTCCGAAAATCATTTAATCAGTTCCATTTTCCATTTATATAGAATAACGCATTCTCTGCATAATACATTATAAGCAGAGAAATAATGGTCACGGCTTTTGAATATGTTGATAAGTTGAATGAAAATCGATATCAACCTTTCCAGGGGATGGATATTGTTTCAACATCTTTGATAAGGCTATTGATTACACTAATGATTATTATCAAGAAGAATTTCTCAACACGTTGACACCAAATGAATTGCCTCATCACAAATCAGTGTTGAAAACATATTCACCGATATTGTTGTTAAGGAACTTAGAACTGGCAAAAGGATTATGCAATTATACATGCATGATATGTAAATGGTTCAAAGGAAACATGATTTATGCTGAAATCACGGTTGGGCAACATTATGGAAAGCGGGTTTTAATCTCACATATTCCATTTTCACCGGCAGAAAACAAAGGATACCCATTTCAGTTTACAAGAAAGCAATATCCTATACGTATTTGCTTTGCAATAACGATCAATAAAGCGCGAGGATAAACAAAACCATTTGTAGGAGTTTAATCGCCTTGATTGGTGTTCTCTCATGGACAACTATATGTTGCACTTTCAAGGGGAACTTCAATATCAACAACTTAAGGTGTTGATCAAACCCAAAAATCAACTAGACAACATCCACAAATGTACAAAAGCATTGTATTCAAACATGTTCTACACTTCGGTACGTAAATATTATATTTCTTTATTATTATTATTCTATTATTTTCACTACATAATTGGAATTTTGACACTTTTGGTCCCTCATGTTTGTTTCAAAAATAACCCTTGTGTTTCTGAATGACACTTTTGGACACTTATAATTGTATTTTGTTTCAATTTTAGGACGCCTTATGTTTCCGACAATTTTGGTCCCTTATATTTGTAGTTTGTTTTAATTTTAGGACAATTACCTAATTAGCCATCTAAGTTACCGTCGAATAAATATTGGATCAAACGTTTAGTCGACATTAACTTAGATGGTTAATTAGGTGATTGTCCTAAAATTGAAACAAAATACAAACTTAGGGGAATGTGCTTGAAGATCTTGAGAGGCTTACCTGAAAGATGGAAGATCATAACATCAGTAATCAGAGGAACTACAAATCTTGCACACACTGACACTCTGACCCTGATGTCCCAACTAAAAGCTCATGAATTCGAATTGAACGGTGAAGATGGTGCTCCGGCAGAGACACAAAGAACCAGTGCACTGATAGCACCACAGCAAAGTAACTTTGCCGATTGCATCATCAAAGAGACACAAGAACTCAAAGAACAGGTAGCTTTATTACTTAAACGTTTTGACAGGTTTAGCAAAAAGAAGTCATTCAAAGGAAACTCATCATCAAACAAGAGGTCAAACAAAGACATGAATAAGAAAGATGATGAATACTGATCAAACTCATTTGAGCAGTACTTTCCACCTCTGTCAGACCTTAACCTCTTTATGGTCTTCCCTGTTTCATTTTCCACCTGTTGCTTGAAAGATTTAAATGCACTGAAAGCTTCTGACTTTTCCTTCAAAAAACTGATCCATGTCTTTCTAGATAAATCATCAGTAAAAGTCATAAAGTACCTGGTTCCACCATTTGATGTTGGAGTGATTGGACCACACAAGTCTGAATGAGTTAGACCTAGCACTTCTTTCGCTCTACTTGCATTTCCTTCAGGGAATGGCAGCCTGTTTTGTTTGCCTAGTGTACACTCCTCACATACTTGTGCAGGAATGTCTATTTGGGGCAAACCTTCCACCATACCTCTCTGTTGTAGGGTCTTTAATCCACCAAAATTCAAGTGTCCATACCTGAAATGCCACAACCAAGATGAATCTGTACATTTTTCCATCAAACATGACTGCACATGAGTTATTTGCAGTGGGAACAGCCTGCTAGCATTCATTTTGATCACTGCAATTGATCCTTTGGTAGGATCATAAATTTCACACACTCCCTTCTTGATGATGACTTCATAGCCCTTTTCCTGTAATTGTCCAACACTCAACAGGTTGCATTTTAACTCAGGCACATACAGAACATTTGAGATAGTTTCTGTGAATCCATTCTTGGCTCTTATCTTGATATCTCCATTGCCTGCAGTCATCACTCCAGATTTGTCTCCAAAACTAACTTTAGAGTGATGTGTGTCGTCTAAACTTGAGAAAGAGGACTTATCACCACACATGTGGTTGCTACATCTAGTATCTACATACCATATGTCTTTGGAGGCTTCATAGGTTGAGTGAACAGCCATCAGTAGGGTTCCCGTGTCTTCTTTCTCAACAAAGTTTGATACCTCTCCCTTGGTTTGTTGCCCCTTGTTTTTGTCACCTGGCAGCTTTGTATAGCATTCTGATTTGTAATGTCCAAATTTATGGCATCTGAAGCATTCCACCTGAGATTTGTCATATCCCTTGATTTTGTGATCAGTATCATCTCCTGATCTTGCATTTTTGGATCCATCTCTGCCTGAGTTTGAATCCCTGCCACTGCCTCTGCCTCTGCCTCTGCCTCTTCCTCTACTTCTAAAATTAGTAGGGGTTGTGGTTTTCAAGGCTTGCTCCTCATGATTATTTCTCCTTGTCATCTTCTGTTCATGAACCTGCAATGATGCTTGCAGTTCATCTAGTGACAATGTGTCTATGTCTTTAGATTCCTCTATAGAACACACAACTTAATCATATTTAGGACTGAGAGATCTCAGGGTCTTCTCCACCACAGTAACATCATCCATCTTCTCACCAAGGAACCTCATTTTGTTATGAATCTCCATGGTTCTTGCACAATAGGTTGTAACAGCCTATCCATCCTTCATCTGCAGGGTTTCAAAGTCTCTCCTCAATGCTTGGAGTTGAGATATTTTTACCCTTGCATTCCCTTGGAATTTCCGTTTCATGGAATCCCAAATATCCTTGGAGGTTTCTTTGCAAAGAATGGTCTCCAAAACTGCTCTATCTATAGCTTGGAATAGATAGTTCTTAGCCTTCAAGTCCTCGAGTTTCTTGCCTTCCAATTCAGTTTTCTGTGCCTCAGTAATTGCTCCTGTCAGTACAGGAACACCATGTTCGATGATGGTCCAGAACTCCTTGGATCTTAGGAAGTTCTCCATCAACATGCTCCAATGGTCATAGTGACCATCAAACTTTGGAATGGCAGCCTGGACAAAATTTGATTCTGCCATGGAATCTCTTTCAATTTGCAAACTGATTGAGATTATGGCTCCGATACCACTGTTAAATGTACTCAGAATATTTGGAGGAATGAAATACTTTTCATTAATCAAAGCTAAGCTATAAATAGCCAAATTACAAATAGAAAATGCTACCAAAAGTGTAGCCTACAAAATAGGAAAGTAGAGATCATGGGTTAAACTAACTCCTACATGATCCCATGTACTAATTATTTGACTAGACTTAGTCAAATTCGAAAAATAAACACAACTAAGACTTTATTTAATTAAAATAAATCCAACATGTGCTGCACACAATTTTCCCTTTAAAAGAATCGTTTTATTTTAAACTCAAAAATCGATTTTTCAAAGTCCCATTACATGGTTTTGCAATAATTTGTGTGAAATCCAAATAAACCAAAATCAAAACTAATAAGTACATTGGCTCAAGTAGTAAGTGACTTGAGAATGTCTAGGGAGATCACCGGTTCGATTCACGCCATGTTGAAAAAGCTCTTGATCAGGCCTTACCCCCGAGTAAAAGTCACACTATGCAGGCACGACCCAGGTAAAACTCCGGATTAGTCGGACCAATCGGTTCCGGATACGGGGGCTTCAAGGAGGGAAAAAAAAGACCAAACCGAAACATTGTACAACGAATAGTCTGGTGTGATTCAGATCTGGTTTGGTGTCGATTTGGTTTCACTTTTTGGCAACCACAAATAAAGATGGAAAGTAATTTAGATGTTGAATACTTTCGCAGAGACTTGTAGTGCAACACATTAGTTGCAAATGATTAGCAGATGATGTATGTATGAAGTGACACATATTGCTATAGAACCCAAAAAAGATTTATTAGCATTCAACTTACAAAGATACCCATATCCAATCGAGTAAACACAATATCCAGTAAGTCTACATCCCACATAATTAAACAAACCACAACTACAGCTGCAGTTTTACAAACAGAAAACCAAAACAAAAATGTTGTCCAAATTCATTTTTAATGCCTCCGATAAGTCATTTGGAACTCTTGCAGATCATACCTTCATCTTCATTTCATCACCTACTTTTGCACATTGCGATATGAACTTCAGTTTCTACCCTCTTCTGTTTTACCTCTTCCTAACGAAAACCCGAAACAAATAATTTAAATCGTTAGGCCTTGGGGAGCAGCAGCCACGGGTGCTTTGGGTTTAGGTTTTTCCACAACAATGGCCTGTGTAGTAAGCACCATCCCTGCAACAGAGGCTGCATTCTGCAATGCACATCTCGTCACTTTGGCTGGGTCAATCACACCGGCATCTACCAGATTCTCATACGTGTCTGTCATTGCATTATACCCTATCTCCCAATCACTTTCTTTCAGCTTCTCAACCACCACTTCACCTTCGATTCCAGCATTCTGGGCTATCAACGATGCTGGAGCAACCAGTGCCTACGATATAAACAATAGACATTCATGACCAGAACAGCAATAAGAAATAAAAGGAAGACCAACACGTAGCAATTACCATCATGAAAACATTTAAGGTATGACTGTGGTATGTACCAAGAGAACAGATAGTGGATGGACGTGATGTAACCATTTTTCTTATCTTACCTAGTACGAGTGTGTGGGGTAAGTTGGATGCCTTTCATCTATCTACTTGGTACAGCCATTGCTACAATGGTTGCACCATAAGATTATGACCCTTTCCCCTAGATTGTTGAGACTTCATGTCCAATTATAATAAACATTATGTGTCAAGACTTCAAAGACCCATTTAACCTAGTAAAACTTATCAAGGTTTACACTTTTTCTTGATAACTTTCACACAAAGATTATGGTTCTCTACGTCTTAGAAAAAACCTTGACCTACTCAGGTTCATGTCCCAAAAGACGATAAAAAGATACAGAAAAGAATGGAGGGAAAAACACAACAGACGAAAAATAGTCACTGATCTTGTTGCAAGCAACACCTGATTCTCGCATCGACGGGAAAATGAAGAAAAGAAAAGGCACCACTACCAATCTTGTAGTTCGTAATACTTATTTTCATTGTGATCAATCCCAAAAACTGGAATTATGCAAGGTGAAAATCACTTGGACAAAAAAAAGGGAAAGGAATAAAAAACAAGCTTAGTCAGTATTTACCTTCTGCACAATATCAGCGCCAAGTCTTTCTTCAGCATCTTCAATCTTCTCCTTGATTGCTGGAACATGGGTTGACAGATGAACCAATGCAGCTCCACCACCAGGAACTATACCTTCCTCAATGGCAGCAAATGTGGCATTCTTGGCATCTTCAATCCTCAGTTTGCGGTCCTCAAGCTCAGCTTCTGTAGCAGCGCCAACCTTGATAACGGCAACCCCACCAGACAATTTAGCAATCCTCTCAGCCAGTTTCTCGGTGTCGTAGATAGAATCTGTCTCGGATAACTCTCTTTTCAGCTGCGCAATTCTAGTCTGCAACTCATCCTTTGATGCAGCATCAGCAACAATTATTGTTGAATCTTTGGTGATAGTCACTTTTCTGGCTAAACCCAATTGCTCGACCGAAGTATTCTCAACAGAAAGACCCAAATCGCTGGCTTGGAATTCAGCTCCTGACGGTATATGAACAATAAATCAGATATTACTGCAGTAAAAACCTTGGCACAAGTTCAGGTGATGCATTTAATGAAAAAAAAAAGTTAGAAATAGTATTCGACAATGAGGTATCATGTTAATGACTTTAGAGCTGAATTAGTTATTAGGCAATTATCAAATTTGCTCGACAATACTTGAACCTCACAAAAAAAAACTAGCATGAGGGACTGACCAACCAAAACCCCCCCCCCCCCACAAACCCCCACCATCTCCCCTTTTTCCCCTCAACTCTTTATTTCTACATATGGGTCATCGGTAATTCATCGGTGCAGTACTTATCATTAAGGAAGCAAATAGTTATTAGTTAGAAAATTTGTTTACCAGTGAGAATGGCAATATCTTGGAGAAGAGCCTTCCTTCTCTCGCCAAATCCAGGTGCCTTGATTGCAGCAACGTTAAGGATACCTCGCAATTTATTCACGACTAAAGTAGCCAAAGCCTCTCCTGTAATATCTTCAGCTATAATTAGGAGTGGAGCCCGAATTTGTGTTGTTTTCTCCAACAAGGGTATTATATCCTTAATAGCTGTAATTTTCTGGTCTGTAATTAATACTCTAGCATTCTCAAATTCAACAATCAATTTCTCAGGGTTGGTGACAAATTGCGGCGAGATATATCCTCTATCAATCTGCAAAACAAATAGTTAGGGTTAAAACACATGTCCATTTATTCATAGAAAACCATAAAGGAGGCTGCAATTTGAGGAGCATAGCAACCAAAAATGATGCATCTTCAATCTTTGAGCAAAAGTACCTACCTCCATTCCCTCCTCAACATCCACGGTTGTCTCAAAGGAGGAGGATGACTCAATGGACAAGACACCATCAGGTCCAACTTTGTCAATCGCATCAGCAATCATTGTTCCGATCGTCTCATCATTTCCAGCAGAGATAGTAGCGATGGCTGCAATATTTCAAAGCATTTCCAATGCAAAGCACTGTTAAAACTCGAATCTGAATCATGATTAACCACAATACATACATTGCGGTAAGAAAAATACCTTTAATGTCATCGCGACCTTTAACAGGTCTGGATCTCTTCTCTAATTCATCAACTAGACCTTGAACAGTTTTATCAATCCCCTTCTTTAGAGAAACGGGATTAGCGCCAGAGGTAACACTGAGTAGGCCGAGCTTAATAATTTCACGGGCAAGCACTGATGCAGTAGTTGTGCCATCACCAGCAGAATCGTTTGTCTTGCTAGCAACCTTTAGAATTATGGATAACGCATTAAAACGATAGAATAATACACTTCCACACCATGCCAAAAAGTCAACACAATCTCCCTAACCAAAAGACAGATGAAGATTATCACTAACCTCCCTAATCAGAGCAGCACCTGCATTTTCCATCGCATCAGCCAGCTCAATAGCTCTAGCTATAGTGACACCATCGTTGACCACCTTAGGAGTTCCAAACTCGTCCAACACCACATTTCTCCCTATTGAAAATGAATTCAGATCCAGTCATTGAAAAAAAAACAAAGAGCTCGTCTATCAAATCAATGAGAACTACAGGACCAGATAAAATAAGAAAAAGGACATATTGAAAAGGCGATAAGAAGGTACTACTAAGTAATTACCTCTAGGGCCAAGAGTGAGGCCAACAGCATCAGCCAATTTATCAATCCCAGCTTGAAGGGCTGCCCGAGAATGCTGGTCAAAAGCAATTTCCTTAGCTGCAGCCTTTACCACAAGCCTGCTTTTACTTGGTTTAGAGTTGAATTTCTGTCGCTGCGAATGGTTCTGGCTCAGCCTAAAACCTCCCTGCAAAAAAATACACATAAATCGTTTGAATAAATGCCTCAACCAAAACATTTCAAGCAGACTGAATCCAAATTAAGATAATCCACGTCTATATACTTTGTTTGCGGAGGAGGACAAGATTGAGGCTGTGGAGATTGCATTTGCTGAAGCCATTTCTCTGTGAAAAATGGGATAGTGAAATTCGCAGCTGATGGGTTTTTGTGGGTAGAAGGATAAAGATAAGGAAAAGGGGATTGGGCGAATATAACTAGGGCTTTTGGGCTTATTGGTTTGGTGGGATTATAGAGTCGAGACAAATGCAGGGGTTTCTAGAAGATTCGCGGGTGGGGAAAACCAGATCAACCCAACCAAACCAAAATCGAAAATCAAACCATACTAAACTTAAAATCAAACCAAATAAAACCAATATTTATTAGTACTTATAAGTCGTTTGTTAAATCTGAAATCTGAAGTCTGAAGTCTAAAATCTGAATATAATAAGTAACTGAAATCTAAAAACTATTAGATCGTTTGATAATACAATCAATCTGAAATCTAAAAATGTTTAAATTAATAATTATACCCTTAAAACACTTTCATATATTAGATAAAAAAACACATGTAATATTATTGTAAACCCCCTCCCCCCACCCACCCACATATATATATATATATATATATATATATATATATATATATATATATATATATATATATATATATATATAAATATACACGCGCATCCGTACGTGGTTTTGTGAAATGAACTTTTAAAATTTGAAAAATAACAATATTAATTTAATACATACTTTATTAAGTATTTCTTCCTCGTCATTATAAAATATAAATATGCTATTAATCATAATTATTCAAAATTATCTTATAATTTTTTTGTTAGTATTTTGAATTTATATATTCATATACTTTATGGAAAAAAATATATATATTCATATAGTCAATACATTTATCACCATTTTAAAGGTAATAAGCATTATGAATTTACAAATCTGTGTATTTAATATACATCTACAACATGTTTTTCATAATTATCTTGTAAACCTGTGGAAATTTACAACATATTTTTAAGCAACTTTTGCAAAGATCTTACCCCTGAACATAAACAACTCATTTTGATAGAGTAAATGCAAATAATATAGCATGTGAGTTTCATGTGCCTATAATTTTATGTGTTAATTATATGTTAGCTATGAATATAATTTAATAATTATAAAGTAACACTTATTAAACAAAATAACATTTGAGATAATGGTTAGTATATTTAAAAAAATTGATGAATGAATCTAGGATTCAATTTAATTAGTATGACAGGAAAAATGGTGAAACCATATATAGAATTTTATTGTATGTGTAAAAGGTTAAACATGTACTTTAAACATTATAACTATCATATACTTTCATCGATTCTTAACGCCCTCATTCCACTCGCAACCCAACCCCCATGTGAGGGCTCAACGCCTATCTTTTCCTATTTAACCGATGGAGTTGTCAAAACAATGCATACCAATCCAACATATCTCATTGTATAACGAATGTGTTCTTATTTAACGGATGGATTATGCAACCTGAAATTATTCATTGTCCTCAATCTTATCCGTCATACTATCTTTGAAGCAGACATGATCAACTTATATTTAATACCCTCATTTTTTCACTTTCTTAAAATATCGTTCTGTTTATCACCCAGGCAAAGACTTCTCGTGAGTCATTGACTACTCTATATGATAAATATGCAGAGACGTCCCGTGCACAAATCAAACAAATTGAACAATACCTCAAATCTATGCAAAAAGGTACTCAAACAATCTCTAATTATCTTCACGATGTGAATACTAAAGCCAATGAATTAGTCGACAGATCTGGATGATCTTGTGAATTTTATATCGGGCAACTTGAGAGATGACCATAAAGAGTTGGATGAGTTTTCAAGTACATGACATCCACATTGATTTTGAAGAGCTCCATGAATAGCTACTTAATTATGCGACATCTAAGTTGCAGCCTGTCGCCTTTACCGGTCTTGCTACAGCTCATTCGACCGTATGACATCTCTCTCTTACTGCAGGTTTGTTTTCACATCCTAATATTCCTAATATTGGAAATAGACACAAAATAAACTCTCGTGCAGTAGGCCCTAGTTTTCACCCTAAAAAACCTTACTTGGGTATTTCCAGTGTGCAAAGTGCAAGGACATTCAGAGATACGGAACAATTATTACAAGGTTCAACATCTTACAATTTTTTCTCATTCGGTCTAGCCCTCTAACATTGCATCCTCTTCAGACACCTTTGGATGCTCTGTCAGTTTCTCTGTGGCTTCTTGATAGTGGTGCTATGCATTATGTTACCGCTTATCTCAGTAATTCGGAATTACACATGCCTTATTCTGGAATGAAGACATCATGGTTGGTGATGGAAATAATCTTTCCATCACACATATATGTTTTGTTTTTATCTTCACTCTTCAAAATGTTTTACATTGAATGATGTTTGACGAAGTCTGAATTTGTCCGGGCTACAGTTGAGTTGATATTCCGGTAAATGGACATCTGAGTGATAATCCAATAATTTTTTAGAGTGGATTTGAGAGTGGGCCTACAAAATACAAAAGCGTGAAGGGTCCCAAAGCTTGCTTCTAGGGGAGACTCCGACGCTAAAGTTAGTACATGAATAGAGGAATTTCTATTAAACCAGTAAGTGAGAATGTATAACAAGCATAGTATATGCGTACCATGTAATTGAGGATTATGATCCTTATATGGCTCTCCCTCGTTGGGGAGTGAATTATGATATATTGAAGTAGTGGTCAAGGGAGTTTACTACGTATTGATGTAACGGAGCCTGTTATGAAGCAGATATGACTTAGATTATAACGAAACATATATTTTAGATCCATCACTACAACAGTTACTATCATGGAGTAATATCTCGTGTGAATTTCGCAACAATTATTGAAGAGAATGTAATCGTTGCTTGAGGTCGAGGATGACTTGTGTTGCATTGAGCATATATGACTTAGTGACCTCACGACGTCGGAAATAAGGGACCGTAGATGCCTCGCATCTTGCCGCCATGAGGGATAAAAGGCGGCCTACGGCTTGTCACACAGAGGATGGCCTGCGTCATGTTGGCAGGATATAAGGTCGGCTTGTGTTGTACTAAAGACGGACCTTGTTGGTTGAGGCCCGAAATCGAGTTGAGCCCATGTCGACCCACATGCGGATCTGGCATTTATCACTTTATTCGAGAACGAATGAGTGCCACGTGTATGATGACCGATCTCACTCATGCCAATGTTCGTTGTGTTCCCATCATGTCTCACAATTTATTATCTATCTCTTAGCTTTGTCGAGCCCATAATGTTTCTTTTGAATTCTTACCCTTCAAATTTATTTTATGGTTCTTCAGACCATTATTATTTTGATGTAATGACCGTTTAAAAACCGATTGTATGAATGACCAAATTCTCCCTTCTAGCTTTTCCTAGCGAGTAAAACATCAAAAGTGCTTGGTATCATCGTCTTTGTCACTCAGCTACCCTAATTTTCAAGTTATTCTTTCTCAAAATGATGCGGACATTGTCACCATGACTGCTTCTTCCCATCGTTTGGTTTGTTTAGAGAATAAAAGTCACAAACTTTCTTTTGCTACTTCTATTTTACGTTCTTCCCACCCATTAGAGATTGATTTCACTGATGATCAGACATCTCCAATTGTGTCGTGTGATGGTTTCAAGTATTACATAATTTTGTTGTTAACTTTACCAAGTATACATGGTTCTATCCATTTATTTATAAATATGACGTGGCTGGTGATTTTATGCATTTCAAGTCTCTTGTTCAAAAATTCTTTGATACTACTATTAAAATTGTACTGATACAGAGGGTGAATACATATCCTTAAAAATTTATCTATAAGTCATCAAACCACACTCATGAGCACAATTTTTTTTCTGAGAGACATCATCTTCATCTTATCTTATTGCCACATATTTTATCAATGTTATTTAATATTTAACAATGATTGTTATATTTACTGAAAAAATTAATTAAGGATTTTGAGGAAAATATTTAGGAAAGAAACACACGTACACTTCTTTTATATCTCTATTTCTATAAGTTGGATAATGATCAAAACATTTGTCATCCACACTAATTATCTATGTTATTTGATACCTACCAATGATTATTATATTTAATGATATATAAAGTAATTGGGAGAAAGACTTTTTAAGGGAAACTCGCTCGCTTACACTCAAAATTTTATATAATTTTCACACTCAACATCATATCACCACACGTTTTCCACATGTAAAATAAATTTAAAAAAAAAAAACACATTTGCTCACAACCACACGATGATGTTAAGTCTAGACATTATGTATATCTTTGGGTCTAATGCATTAAGTTGAATAATGATCACCACATTTGTCATCTATATAGACACCATTTTTATCTATGTTAGTATTTAATAAAAAGTAAATTCACTGGACAAAAACACTTTCTAAGGGAAACACTTACGGAAAACAAGTAGTCACTTTTAGTATATTTCTATATCTATAAGTTGGATAATGATCTGTAAATTAAGTTTGATAATCATCGATCAATACATTCTCATCTATATCAACAAGTTTTCATCTATCATTACTATAATATAAGTGTCAATGAAATGTATTCATTAGAAGGAAACACTTAAAGGGAAAACACATTAACGCTTATTATCTAATAGTGATTATCATCTTTGATGAAATAAATTAGTTAGAGAGAAATAATTTTGGGGGGAAACACACCGGCTCAATTAGGGAGGACACGCTTTTAGGGGAAACACTTTAGGGAAACACATCGACTCTTTTATTATATTAATGATAATGATATGTAGACTCCATTTTTATCCATGTTATTTAATATAAAATGTTTATTACATTTAATAAAAACAAATTAATTGGAGAAAAACACTTTCTATGGGAAACCCTTACAGAAAACACATAGGGTCTCTTAGTATTTTTCTATATCTATAACTTAGTTAATGATCAATAAGTTAAGTTTGATAATGATCTATCAATACATTTTCATCTATTTCAACAACTTTTTTTTCCATCATTAATATAATAAAAGAGTCATTATTGTATTTATTGAAATATATTCATCAGAAGAAAACACGTGGAGGGAAAACACATTGACTATGAATATCTAACAGTGATTGTTATCTTTAATGGAATAAATCAATTAGAAATCATGAGGAAACACTTACAGTGACAACACACATTCGCGTGGTCTTTTTAAATAAACAAATTGGAGACATATCTAACACTGATTATTATTTTTTATGAAATAAATTAATTAGGGATCAAAAGGAAACACATAGAGGAAAAACACACTTTCACGTGTTTTTTTTAAATAAATAAATTAGGGACACTTACGGAAAACATGTAGGCACTTTTAGTATCTTTCGATAAGAGTATAAGTAGGACAGAGTTTCATCTACATCAACAAATCTATCATTGCTATAATAAAAGAGTCATTATTAAGGAAACAATTAAAGGGAAAGCACGTTACAATGAATATCTAACCTTGATTATTATCTTTGATGAAATAAAATAATAAAGGACAAGAAGGAAACACTCAGGAGGGGGGGGGGGGGGGGGGTGGAAACACACTTTCATGTGTTCTTTTTAAGTAATAAATAAACTGGGAGACACGCTTCTTGGGAAATTAACTTGTTTTTTCTACATGTATCGTTTAATTGATTGATTTTTGTTATTCTAATTTGATTTTACGATTAATGATTTATCCCTTAACTGGTTGATTTTTTTTAAAGATATAACAATTGCTTTGGTTTCAAACCAAGGTGTTTAGATTTAACGTGTGCTTTTATGTGATTGGTTTTTTTTTTTTTTTTTTTGAAAGATTTTATAGATGTTTTCTTTTGTATTTTTTTTCGTCGTAGTTTTCTTTTGTATTAATTTTTCCTTCAAAATATTTATTTTTCTTATTATAATAATTTGATTGGATGATTAATGGAATAAGTTTTGCAACATGTACGTGTGTTTTTAATTTTTTTAAGGTTAAATTTTAATTCTAATAATCATTCCTTTTATGGTTAGAATTATAATTGATTGGATAGATATATATGGAATTTAATTAATGCTTATGATTGTGTGGATTTATATATGGAATATTAAATTAAATTTATAACAATTTTCGAGGGAGAAACACTCGATTTTAAAACACACCCGCTTTTTTTATAATAGTAATGATAATGATAATGATGATATATATATATATATATATATATATATATATATATATATATATATAGTACTAGTTTATATTATCTATAAGATCAGAAAAGAATATTTTAAAAACATATGTAATTACGTTACTACAGTAGTATATACATATTGGACTTTGTTTTCGTTGGAAAAAAAAAAGAAGAAGAAGACTTTCGTTCAGAAAAATTGTGATTCAGTGTTAAGCGGCAATCAAAGGTCTGAAAATTTTACATTAGCGTTTATATGCTCTTATCTTATTAAGAGGTAGTTGAAATCATTATCAAACAATACTTAATGTAACTACCTCTTATTATTTTCAGAATAAGTACTTATTTAGGTTAAAACCTAACCGAATGTTATTTGTTTGGTTTGATTTCTCTTCATATTTCGTCAAATTAGTTTTACTCTAATAGCCCTAGGAAATGGCATAAAAAAATGCTTGATAGATAGCTAAAGTTACATCAATGGCAAAATATTATAATTTCTTTTTATTCGCCTTGCATAACTTTGAATTTTATGATCTCCACTCCTACGCATTATTCCCACAATTTCCTATTCATTTTATTTGAAAGCAACATCAATGTTGATTTTTTTTTTCCCACAAGAAACGAAAGCTTTCATTATAACAAAATTAAGCATTACAGAGCTAAACAGAAATATAGTTATGCCAAAATACCCTACATCCGAACTGAACGAGAAAGCAGCAAGATTGTGAGTCATCTTGTTACTTTCGCGTTTAGTATGCAAAATACGACAACATTCAAACTTTCTAGCTAACAACTTAATGTCGTCTAGTACCCGAACCAGATGCTAGGATATGCATATCTTTTGAAATTACAAGATAATATTCTCATGCTTCAACGGTAGCTCGAGAGAAAATGCTTGATACTTGGATATCTTTATTTTTTGTATATATACGAGTAACATGCTTTCAATTCTCTATGTGCAACAAATTTTATTTAATGAATGACGCATGCTCTTCTCTCTTCTCAAAGCCTTCCGGTTCCTGCAACAACTTTTTTCAGCCGCCTCCGCCCCTCCGGCGTCCTGCCGGAGGTGGCTTTTTTCTTTCTCTTCTCGTCGTGTAAATACTGGGTCTATTTTCTATTTTGTTTCTTTTCTTTGTTTCTCGCCACTCATCTCCATGGATTCCGGCCAGTAGCTGCGTTTCTTCTCCGGAGATCGTTTGGCCAGCTACTCTGTCTGTAATCTTTTGGAGGTTTCTCTCCCTTGCTTCTTTTTGTTTTTGCTTGATCTATCTCCTCCGTCGTCCTTGCCCGGTGCTCCGATTGTTTCCAACGACTTTTGGTGGCGCTTTTTGGCGGTGCGATTTAGATCTGGGGCTAGGGAGGTTGGCGGCGACACTGCTTTTGCTACTGCTGCGTTGCTCTTGCCGCCGGTTTCTCTTGGTCGATGGCCTGACCAGTTTGGTTCCGGGGAGTGGTTTCTCGGAGGTTCAGCCTTCGGCTTCCTGTTTCCGCTCTGAGTTGTTGTCGGTCACTAGTGGCAATCTTTCGTGTTCAACCGTCACATGTGGCATCTTCCGCGGCAGCTCGTGGTTTGTTGGTTGGATTTCAGGAGAGGAGAGGCGCCTGGTTTTGCACGGGCTCGGTGGTATCTTGGCAGTGCTTGCCGTTTTTTTTTTTTTTTTTTTATTTTTATTTTTTTTTTTTTTTTTTTTTTTTTTTTTTTTATGTTTATAGTAGTTTGTTTGTGTTAGCTTGTTTGTCTGGCAATAGATGGAATAAGAGGTTTCGTGTCTGAGCGTCTTTCTGTCATTTAGAGAATTTTACTCTTTGTTGCTCAGCACCCTCTTTCGTTCTATTATCCGACTTTGTGTTGTTGTATCTTAAGTTTAGCTTTGTCCGGTTTAGACCCGGCCTTTCCCGGCGGCGTCCGGCGTTGTATTTTATTTTATCGGCTTTTGTCCGGCGTTTAATAAAATCTTTCGTTCCCCAAGGAAAAAAAAAAAGAAAAAAGAAAAGCATTCCAAAGAGCCTCAGGAATATCACATTAAAAGAGACATTGCCATGACGTCTCTATCATTTTATTACAATAAAACAAACACCAACTCCAATACCTCAAATTTTTAGCCCTGATTCCGTTGGAAGCACATTATTCACGAGCTTCCATGTGAACTCTCTTAAAGTGCATGTCAATTGATAGCACGTCTTTACCAAATAAATTTCGTTATTCTTGTTTGCCAAATCATTTTATCTTCTCGGGTTCTTGGCGAGAGGGAAAGGAGAGAATGTGGGTTGCATCGATGGGATCGAATTTGATCTCTACAACGCTCCATTGTCGTATTGATGAATTAAACAAATCACTTACCCAAGGCGAGCCGAGAGCTCCTGGAAGGAGTATCATCTTAGAATTTGGTGGTGAAGCAATTCATAGGTCCTCGTAAATATTAACTTTGTCACCCTTTTTCCAATTCGCCAACGAAGTTCTTTCATAAGAAGGTCTCAATTAAAAATGCTCCTCCAAATCATTGTTAAAATGCCTTCCTTTAAAATATTTAGCATGTAGAACATATAGGCAGAGAATTTCAGAGAATTTAGGTTAATAGGAATTCGCCATGCTTGCTTTGAAGTGTTTGAGATCTCTAAATTCACCTTCAGACTTACGCTTACAATAGTTATTCCAAAACTTCCAATGAATTTTCCTCCCCTAAAAGGATCGTCGAGTCATTTTTTTTTCAAACAATCAATAATAACTTTTGGCAATGCGATACATTGATTGAGTATCGTTCGTTTAATCTTTGAGTGGAGTACATTTTAAGAACTGATTTAAGCCAATTGTCGAGTCGAGCCGATTTCAAACTACTCACGAGTTGCTTGGAGCCTTGCGATACATGCTTCTTACACTAACCTCAAGAAACATAGGATTATAAATAAGAAACATAAATGATTGAAAATAACAGAAAACTAAAAAGCCAATTCCCACAAATAATTATGCAATGTATATTACACAGTGAACATTCGATTTTACAGCCATAACTTGACCTTTCTGCGGTAGAAATAATGTACTTTAGAATTTTGCTATTAAATAAACAAAAAATGAATCAATTAGTCGTCCACCTTTATATACCATATATCAAAATTGTAGGGTTTGGTGGAGTATCTGTCGCAGTGGAATTAGCTTTTGATTATGTAACCACATGAAAGTGGGATCTTACTATTTTGAGAACAATTCATACAATATTTATATTATGATCATCTTATTTTTGGAGAAGGTTCATGTTATGATTTAATTGGGTGGTGCCAGGAATTGGTGGTCGGGTGGGCTAATTGACTATATTTATATGATCGGATGGGTTGGACTAAAATAACTAACTGTGTTGAGACTGATTTATATGAGAATTTTAGTGTACCGAAAATAAAAACCGAATGGGCTGCACCCATCCTAGCCCAAGGGCTGGTTCCGTCCTTACCGGTGGCATCTTGACACATTTTTAGGCACAACATATGTGATCATTATATATTTTTATGTTATTTTTACACTATTGATTAATTATTATCAACTCAAATCAGCATTTTAAAGAATACAAATTTTAGTACAAATGCATGAATAACATATATACAACAATATTTTATGCATCACGTTACAAAAAATATTAGAAATATTTTATAAAATTACTCCATTGTCTTTATCAGACGAATATATTTAACTTATCGTATGATGAGTTAAAATTATATATGTTGTACGTGAGTTTATCTATTTGCAGGAATTGCAAATATAATTGAAAATTCGCAAACCAAACTCATATTCGTTCGTGTATAAATTAAACGCACAGCCCAATTCGTGTTTAGTTCAATAAGTTAAACGAATAAAACAATCACAAACAATAACAAATCGATTATGAGCTAGTTTATGAACGGTTTTGTTCGTTTGAAAGAAGTTACTCTTAGCCTTGAAATATCACCTTCTATATCTCACAATATGTTAAATTGGATCACAAAGAATACACGCTCATGGCTTTAGACAGTCCACAACGGTGTTTCTCCATATCACACTTCAAATTCATCGTTTTGTGTTCCGGTTATAATTTATTAACTTTAAAAAGAGGAACACAATGCACTAAGCATCCTCTACATCACTTTTCACTACTACAAAAAAACATAAAGATCACGGTTTTTAAGTGTGATATTTTCACATTAGTCACGGCTTCCAAAGTGTGCCGTATTAATGTGTGACATAAAGTACTTTAATCTAATCACAGTTAAAAACTGTGATCTATTATAATAGTTATCACACTTAAAAACCGTGATCTATTATAGTTGTTATCACACATAAAAACCGTGATCTATTATAGTTGTTATCACACTTAAAAACCGTAATCGATTATAATTTCATCACATTTAAAAACTGTGAGCTATTATAGTTGTTATCACACATAAAAACCGTGATATATTATAGTTGTTATCGCACTTAAAAACCGAGATCTATTACAATTTCAACAAATTTAAAAATTGTGGTCTATTTTAGTTGTTATCACACTTAAAAAGTGTGATCTATTATAATTTAAATCACACCTATAAAAGTGCATTTTTTTGAAAACAATATATAATCACACATATTTTTCGTTCCTAGTGGGACTCGAACTCAGATACCCTGGATTAACAAGTCACACTAATTACCACTAGGCCGATGACTTCTATCTTCTAATTTTCGACCACACCAAACTAAGATATCATTATAAAATATCATATTATTTTAATCACAGTTAAAAACCGTGATTGATTGATGTTTTTGTCTCAGTTTTCCTTGAAACCGTGTTAATAAAAGTGTGATCTATTTTAGTTGTTATCACATTTAAAAACCGTGATTTATTATAGTTGTTATCTCACTTAAAAATCGAGATGTATTATAGTTTCAACACATTTAAAAACTGTGATCTATTTTAATAGTTGTTATCACACTTAAAAACCGAGATCTATTATAATTTCAATCACACATAAAAAAGTGTGAACAATCTTATTTTTCGAAAATGAAATATACGCACACTTTTTTTGTTTCCATCGAACCCGGATACTCCGGATTAAGGAACCACACTAATTACCGTTGGGCCGATGCCTACTTTCTTATCGTTTTCGACCACACTAAACTGAAATCTCATTATAAAATATCATATTGTTTTAATCAGAATTAAAAAATTTGATTGATTGATGTTCTTGTCTCAGTTTTCCTAAAAACCGTGATAATAAAAATTGTGATATATTTGAGTTGTTATCACATTTAAAAATCGAGATCTATTATAATTCAACACATTTAAAATCCGTGATCTATTTTAGTTGTTATCACTTAAAAATCGTGATCTATTATAGTTGTTATCACACTTAAAAACCGAGATCTATTATAATTTCAATCACACCTACAAAGTGTGATCATTCTTTTTTTCACACCTAATAACTGTGATAAAAAATTTAAATGTGATATATACATTTTCCTTGTCTCAGTTTTTTAAAAGTGTGATCCTTACCGTTATATAAGTCTTATCTATGTCTCTTTTTATATTAGTGGATATAATTTGTCTCGCTTTTTCTATAATTGTGACAAAAATATCATATGAATTCGGTCACTGTTTAAAAATGAGATTAATTGATATAATTTGTCTCGCTTTTTCAATAACCGTGACAAAAATATCATACCAATTCAGTCCAGTTTAAAAGTGTGATTGATTGGTATAATTTGTCTCGTTTTTTCAATAATTGTGACAAAAATATCATATGAATTCAGTCACTGTTTAAAAATGAGATTAATTGATATAATTTGTCTCGCTTTTTCAATAACCGTGACAAAATATCATACAAATTCAGTCACAGTTTAAAAGTGTGATTGATTGGTATAATTTATCTCGTTTTTTTAATAACTGTGACAAAAATATCATACCAATTCAATCATTGTTTTAGATGTGAGATTGATTGATGTAATTTATCTCGTTTTTTTAATAACTGTGACAGAAATATCATATCAATTCAGTCACAGTTTAAAAATGAGATTGATTGATATATTTTATTTCATATCATATCAATTAAGTCACACTTTAAAAATGAGATTAATTAATATAACTTATCTCAGTTTTTCAATAAGTGTGATAGAAAGTTGTAAGTGTGATATATATATATATTTTCTTTGTCTCGTTTTATTGAAATTGTGATTGTTATCATGTCATAAGTGTGACATGAAACTAAATAAATGCACAAAATCAAACCAACACATCTTTGAACTGTAAAATGATAATTGAAGACTCGTCAAAATAGCAAAAATAAACTAAAAGAAACAAATTTTCTCCCATACTATGAGTAATAAAGAACTTTTCTGCTTGAACCGATGTAAGAAGAAGAAATATGTAATATTTGTTTACCCCACCCCACCCCACCCCACCCAAAAAAAGAAACACAACAAGAAGATGAAGATCATCTTATTAAATTATGGGATTCGGTAAAAAAGTGAGCTGCACATGAAGGTTGAAAGAAGAAATGAGGAGTGGTGGAGAGAATAAAATGACACTATTCACTTGAAGAGTGACTTGTGTTTTGGAGTAGTAACTGGCAGATTTTCAGCGTAGAGAGTCAATTGCGGTTCCCATTGCAGTGTTCAGATGCTTCAAAACACTCTCCCGATTTTTTAGAAAAGGACAAAATGGTCTTTTAACAAAATAAAATTCAGAATTTTGTTTTATTTAGTTAAAGGATTTATGTTTTGTTGAATATATATATATATATATATATATATATATATATATATATATATATATATAATATATATATATATATATATCAAAGGAAATAAAAATAAATAGTTAATGGGTGGTTTTTTTTTATGGGAAATAAAACTCTCCATTAACCTTGGGAGTTGTCAGAATACAAAACGAAAAGAACGTTCAGACTATGGCTTCAAATAAGAAAAGAGAGGAAAGTAAAAGACAAAAGACAATCTCCAAAGGATCTTCTTGATCGTCAGTCGGTTTTCAGTTTCGAGTAGATAATCGGAATCGTGGTGAAGAGATCGTCGTTTTGGTAGCAAGGTTTCAGAGTTTTGTAAAGGTATGGTTTTGGCTCTAAATCTAGAACCTTGAAGATTAGATCTTGTTTTGGTGTTCTAGTTGATCAATTTGTAGTTTAGATTGTTTAGAAACCTTTGATCACAATTAATTTAGGTTTAGATCAATTAGGTTTGAGTTGGAGTTCTAAGAGTGCTGCAGATTTCTTGAAGGTTTGGCTTTGGTTTTGCTTGCTAATAAGGTAAGAGGCTCTTCCTAATGCTTAATTAAGGTTTTATGATGATAGGGTTGAGTTTTGACATGTTTTGGTGTTAGAAATTGTGCTTAAATGTTGTAATTAAAGTGTGAAGTGCTATGGTATGATATAGTACTGTTTTGCTGCTGTTTTTTTCTACGTAAATTGTTGTTAAATTGATTGGAAAAGGGTTAGAGATGGTGCAGAATCGAAAAATGCAGAAAAGTGCTCCCAGGTGTCGTAGGCCGTGGCCTATGATTTACAGGCCGTGGCCTATCAGATGCTGAGAGTTCAGAATATTCTGCCGGTGTCGTAGGCCGTGGCCTATGATTTATAGGCCGTGGCCTATCTGATTCAGAGAGTTCAGATAATTCTTATGTGCCGTAGGTGCCGGCCTATTATTTACAGGCCGTGGCCTATGGCCCAAAAATGTTGTTTCTAGTGTTTTAAGCTATGAGTCTAGTTTTAAATGTTGTTTCTTGATCTAATAACATTAAATGAACTTGAACAAGCCCCGATTAAGCTTCGGATGCGTTTAGTTCCGGCACCGAATGTACTATTCAAGGGAGTTGAAGTCCGGGACCGTCGGAAGAGTATGATTGGCTTGTGCTTTGATGAATTAGTATTCATCAATGTCTTTGTATGTGCTAGGCCTTGTCCGTGTCTAGTGGTCTAGGAAAGAGAGTAGTAGAGGTGAGAGAGCTTACTTGAAAATACTTAGGTGGCTAGTTAACAATTAATAATAAACGTACGTGTGTAGTTAAAAGACTAAACATCGTAACATTCTTGGTAAGGCACTTAGCTATATCGCGATGTGTGGGTGGTTAGATAAAGTGAATAACTCTGCTGGCCTATAAACGGCTAAATAGTATGGGGACTTCGCCGAACGTGTACACTATCGGGTCTTAACCCGTGGCTATCGGTGTGATCCACTGATAGGTTGCAAACGATACATCGTGGTGGGTAGCACCATGCGTTGTGCCCTTGAGTGTCGATGTAAAAACAAAGATAAGTTAAGCTAGAAACAATTAGTCATGACATGTTGATGAGCATGAAGTGAACCCTAGAATTGTGTCGGTCACACATGGATAACTTAATAATAATAACATGAACCTTTCGTTGTAAGACTTAATTATACATTAGCTTTTTCCTCTTGTTAAGTACATTGTACTTACCTCAATTGTATATGTTGTTTTGTGTGCTTTTGGGGTGAGAAGACGAACATGTTAGCCTTGAGCTCGTTGAGGAGTTCGATGATGATTTGATGACGTTGATGCCATGATGATGCTTTCTTTTTTACCTTTCTATTAAATGATGTACTAGATTATGTTGTACTTTTATTTTAAGTTTGTAAGACAAGTGTTGTATCTTTCCTTTAGACATCGTACGTTGTAAGCTTTATATCGTTGTTGTAATCTTTTCCTTTCTACCTCTAGTTGGTTTGTGTTCTAATCTTAGAGACATTTATGAGTTTACTCGAGCTTTTTGGGCTTCCGTTGCTTTAATTTTGATACGACGACGTAGAGGCTGGCGTATAATATTAGATTTATTTGATGTTATACACGCCGAACGTTCTCTTCCGGATAAGGGCTCGATATCTGGGAGCGGGGCGTTACAATATTACAAATTGCTCATTGTGGACAGTCTTAAAGCCTTAAACTCTTAAAATTTATGACCCTCGAGTTCTTAAAGTTTATTTCTAAGAAATAAGTGCTTAAATTTTATGACCCTCGAGTTCATTAGGTTAGACCATGCATGACTCTCAAGTGGCAAAGTTGCAAACCATTTGCAAAGGTACGTACGGCTTTATTAGCGTTTGAACTATGTGACGTGCATTGTACATATGTATTTTACAAATTTTTTAATGAAGATTCGGTTTTAACAAAAATTGCAAGCCATTTTTTTGTCCCCACACACAAATTAAAACAAAAACAATAAAAATAAAAAGATATATATTACAAGCATTGCTATACAAACCTTGACCACATCATGATAAATGATAATTGAAGTGTACAATTTATTTTTTCCTTTTGGATACGAAAGGTTCACACACACGCCTCAAACGGGGTTCAAACATTGATCTCTTGCCAGAATATAACCTAACGAAACCACTAGGCCAATGCCTTACGGGGAAGTGTACAAAAATATAATCCCTTAACTTCAGTGGTAGAAAATAAGCAAAAGGTAGCAAACAAAAAAAGCTTTCGTTTTTGTTCATAATTAGAACAAAATAACTTTTTGCAAAATATAATTATTGCATTGATTTCTGTTCTTGAGAAAACCCATGGAGACAAAAGGAATAATAAAAAAATACGGTTGAGTTTGAAGTTAACTAAATTAGGGTATGTGAATTAGTAGATTCGAGATTTCGGTGCGAAAACATTTTACGTATATGCATTGCATGTGGCCCTTGCAATTCATATCTTTTGTGTATTTCTTTTAACAAATCTTCTTCAAATCTTCTTTCATAAATAAATAAAAAGTAATAATATCTTTGGAAGATGTTTTCTTAAGGGGTATATATCACTTGGGGGGATTTTTCCAGGTTTACCACTGTTGGAATTTGTGGATATACCATGGTTTAGGGTTTAGTTTGGTTCCAAAAACACCTAAAACACGAAAATGGGAGTGGTATTTCGACAAGAGAGTGGTAGTCGCACAAGTGGCCTTCCAAAGTAGTGGTAGATCGGCAAAGCTCCCTATCATTGGGCCATACAAAGGAACGTCTCTTTGAAAACCCAAATAAGAAAACGAAACCGACGGTGCAATTAAAAGGAGGCATTTTCCTTCTCTTTATTCATTTCACCGCATCTCCTACCTCCAGAAACCCTAAAATCTTTTGTTTTCTTCAAATCGTAAAAAACACCGATCGATATGATGGCGGAGGGAGAAGAGAAAATTTTATTTTGAGAATCACGTCATCCAACTTTTGGAAAAGATGGAAAAGATTCCGAAGAGCGCCAAGGAGGTCTTTCTGTGGGATCTTATCCGTATCTCACGTGGCGTACATCCTCTATCCTTCTTGTTCTCTTCAATATATCTGTTTTCTTTCGTTAAAATTTTGTTTTTCTGTTTTTTATTTTGTACGATTTCAACTTTTCTCCATCCGATTTGTTCCTTCTTCTTCGATATCTGAATATATATATCTATACTATATATATATAGGAACATGGGAAATGAATTTGCGGTTTAGGTATATTGCGGTTTACGTGGGTGTGGGGGGAGGGGGGCGGGTATATTGCGGACAAAAACTAACTCATTTAACATTTATAACCAATGAAAAAAAAGCATCAAAAAAACACCGAACAATTAACCGTGCGAAAGAAAAAGAAAAAGTCTAACTCACTACTACCGCCTCCACTCTATTCTCTCCCACGTAGCCCCTCTCCACTCCCACTTCTCTCGATGAAATATTTCCCTTCTCCAACCTCCAGATCGTTATAGCATGGGTTTTAGCCATGAACTAATAGTTCTCCCATGATTCTAATTTCTTCCAATTAAACCTCAGCGGCTCCATCCCTCCGACCAAAACTTCATCATACGACATCTTTTTTGAGGTGATTTTATTATTACTAATTTTTTTATTTTGTAGATTTGTTTTTCACAATTCAAAGCTTTCTAAAGATTAAAGTTCTATTTTTTCCATTTTCATCAATATCGATTTATTCATGCCTTGGGTTAATTTTTCGTAGGAAGTTCTTATGCCGATTTCAAGGACACTTTCCGTGATGGATTTTGGATCCTCTAAATTTGATTTGTTTTGGCGTTTGGTTGCTAGACCGAATTACCAACGAAACAATGTGGTACGTAAATCGCTTTTAATTGGTGATGAGTTCTCCTTCAAGTGTTGTCCGGAAAGTTCTTAAAGCAACTTCATTTTCATTTTTGCCTCCATTTTATTGACACTTTCCGTGATGGATATTGTATCCTCTGAATTTTGTTTTGTTTTGTTTCTTTCTGCATGATTTTGAAATGTTTGGCGTTTGGTTCTTACTTGTGATTTAGCAACGGGACAATGTGGTATATGACTCGGTTTTGATTTTCCCAATCAAAGCTTTCTAAATGTTATCTCTTGGAGTTTCTTTTTCTTTCTTCGGGGATTTGGGATTTCGAACATAAAAATGATCGGTGCATTGTTGATGCGGTTGGGTAAATGAATGTTGAGCCTCTTTTACTTTGAGGTGGCGACTACATTGGTGGATGTACTAAGTTTTGATATTTTTTCTCCTCTTCGTTTTGCGGGGATTTGAGATTGTGAACATCATGATGATAAATGGATGAGAAATGTGGTTGGGGAAATTGACAATGGTAATTGAAATAAAGATTGTTCGTCTGCATTGAATGCTTTGTTCATTTCTTTTTCATTGATTCAAACCTTTGTAATGATTTTATTTTCTTGACTTGCATCTGATTCCTAACTTCAGTTTCTGGATTTCCCTATTATTTTTTCAGGTTACGATGAAATTAGAATAAGAGAATAAATGGTTTCTTTAAATTCATATGCAAGAGACATGGGTTAATGTACTCTCTCGGTGACCATTGCTTAAATTTTACTACCTAATAGCGAGTAACAATGGATGACATTGTGTGCTCCTGTTTTACGCGGATCATGATGTGCTTTAGGCTAAAACTTATTGGTAGATGATTTTATTCTTTTTGTCCAAATAAAAGCTTATTGGAGCGATCTTACCATTGATTGTTTTGTTGATGTCTCCAACCATCATTTTTCCACAACGATCACACTCGGTATGCTTTTTTCTTGGTTTCAAGTGATTATATATGTAACTATTGGTTATGTTGTGAATAATATCCCGGCTATTTGATTATGTGAATATCGATGGTCAAGATGCAATTATTTCTTTATTTTTTTCCTTCATGGAAATTTGTAAAAAAAAATTTATAAAGGAATTTGACGAAGAGTACTCTTGAGTTCCTTAAGTTGGATTTTAGCTGTCATTTTGGTTCTATGACATAGTTTCCTACGTAACATCAGTTTTTATATCTAAAACACTAAACTACAATATTATTGTTTTCAAATTGTCATACACTCTTACTTAATACAGCACATTAAGTTGCTAAAACACAGCTTATAGGATTTGTTGGTTTAGTTGTAGTTTACCTTTTTCTTGGTTGAGGTGGGTTGATGGTGGCATTGTTTTTTTTATGTGGGTTGATTTAGATCTTTTGGGTGGATATGTGTTTTTTATTGTGTGTGGTATTCAGTTTCATATAATTAAAGTGAATAAAGGTTTAAAGACTTTTCACAATAAAAATGAATTAAAGCACATTATTATAGTCCGAGTCGGTGGTGTGAGACGCTTGCTTTCCGGACTTTCTTCTTATATATCGCTAACATCGTAATAACTTAAATTGTCGCGGGAACTTAACGGATACGAAGCAAAGGTCCGGGGTAAAAATGGCATGCTTTTACATGTTGCTTAGAGCTTTGTACCGAGATGGCAAGCTTGATGAAAAAGATGAGCTTTGGACAAGGTTATTTCAGAGTCAATATAGCATGATAAAAAGTTTTAGGTACTATGATGTCAACTCTTCTTATTTTGTTATCAGTGCCGAGTTATGCTTATCCTCCCACTTAAAGTCTATTATGTGACGATGAGCACTTCTTATTCATATTCTTCTTTCATTTGAATCCATTGGATACCATACCGGTAACCACCAAGTCTTGATCTTCTTCTTTTTTTTTCGCTTTTTGGTGCTTGACATGTTAAGTAATTTTCAAAATGCCCTAATTAATATGATAGTCATATTCTATACCTCCTTGACCTGTTAGGATAACGGTGTATTTCAAATTGATATGAGTCCAAATTCCATGAAACATGAACGTTCTGATGCTTCATGTATTTGTTGAGTTTGATGAATTTGTAAAAGAAGGCATTATTTACTGTTGTACTCCATATTTATTTTGAGAAGAACAAATGCCAAAGCAACTGTTTTGTTTGTATGTTGTGTGATACTTATTTGTCACAGGGTTTTGAGGAGAATAAGCACATTGACCGGTAGTAAACACATTAATAAACACAACCGGCTAGACTAAAGTTAGATGGCACATACAATAAACATGAGCATAAACACATTCTTGATGATGGCAAGCGAGAGAGAATAAACACACAAGCATTTTTGGCGACCATTTCGGAGTTTGATTCCCATGTGTCATACATGTTGGTGATGAAGAAAAGATAATTCGACGCCGATAAGGTAAGCATTGATTTTTCCAGTGGTTTTAATTCCTACATCTAATGGTGTATGGTTTTCATTTCGTTTGAATTTTGCAATGGGTTATGTTAAAAATGTGTCATACTTCAGGCATTTCGATGGCACATACAATAAACGTGGCGGATGTAGGTATTTCGATTTGGTTATTTCTATTACAGAAAGAGTTTGGAGTAATGCTACGGAAAGAAAAAGATGTTGGATGTTCCATATGCATAACAACATAGCGACAAATATAACAATATTAGTAGGTTAATATTTTTGCGGAATAGTGTTTTATCAAGATAGGTCCAAGGATCGCAACAACACATCCAATCCTAAGCATAGCATAACCGAGGGTTGGTTAAAGCATCAGTAAAAAGAAATGCTTAGAGTTGGTATTGAAAGGTTTGAGCTTACGATTTAGGTCTTGAAAGAATTTTTTTTTGTTTTTTTGTTTTTTTGTTTTTTGTTTTTTGAGAGTGTTGGTAATTTAAGTGTTACCATGTTCATTTATGTAATCGGGGTTTGGTACAAAGATGGGTGAACTCGGAATGCTATAATATGAGTTTGGAGGTACGGAGTGTACGCTCATATAAGTATTTACGAGTTTACGGATTTAAAATGATCAAGTATACTTCGGGAAAATCATTTAAAGGACTGAAAATCCACTTAAAGGACCAAAAATTCAGAATTCGGAGAAACAGGTGACGGTCGGCCGCCTGTCACCATAGGCGCCCGCCTGTGGGAAAAATTTGTGCAGAAAGTTGATCAGAATGTTTGGTCAATTTTTTGGTTTCACAGGCTGGCCACAGGCGCCCGCCTGTGGCCCGAATTTCTGAAATGGTGTGTCTTTTCATCCTTTTCAACTGATTTATATATGTAACTTATTTCCAAGGGTTGTATATATAAGATGTCAGTTTTTCCACCAATATATATGATCATTTTGAGTGCTTTAAGAGATATATAAAATATAGAAAAGAGCACATTCATCTTTGAAAGGAAAAACATATTGCAAACTATCTCCAAGAGTATTCTTCATCTTTTGTACCTAAATTTGAACGGAAAACGTAGTCTTATCTCACAAAAGTATTTGTGACACCCTAGGCATTCAGTAAGGGGCAAATAACTTTTGTAAGAAAGTGTTTACACGATTCTACGTTCATATCAAGCAAACCAAATTTCTGCAGTTTTAGTTTTCTGCGTCTTCGACATTGTTGTTGTTATTCATACCTCACATAAAAGATTCAACAGAGAGGAGGTCTTCAAAGTTGAAATGCAACTACTCATCATGTAATGTAAGGGTTTTTCCTCCCACTTTTCCATATAAGCAAATGATGGATTATTTTTTTTTTGAGAATAAATAAATGTATTTGTAGTATAACAATATATAAATTCAATGTTATTGCTTATGTTATGGCCTATGCTTTTATCTTTATTTGTGTGGTTTGTTACGAGATTAACCTTATAACTTTTGAAAATATCGCCCGTGCATGCACGGGTTATATATATATATATATATATATATATATATATATATATATATATATATAGTATTTATATATATATAGTCTTTTTCTTTCTTTCCGGAGTATGTTATAGTTCTTCTGATTGTGCTTTGTGTTGCTTCCTGTTATAGTTTGTTGTTGTTGTTGTTGTTATTAATCATCGATTGATGATATTAGGATCTTTACGACTACCGTTCGAATTTGGCTGACAAGACCAAGGTTGATGAAGATGAACTTTGTATCAGATTAGTCACTAATGAGGAGAATAAGTCCCTGTCCATCATCGACACTGGCATTGGAATGACAAAGGATGGTGAGTAGGGAGGGCTCTCTAATTAATAATAGCTGCATCTAATAATTGTTTTTGTCGTGTCTGCTGGAAATTAATTATTGGTTTTGTTTGATATTGCAGAATTGATTGACGGAATTGGTAAGATTTCAGAGGATCAAGTGATTGAATACAAGGGTATCATTGATCAATATCTGATGAAAGGTGATCCTGACGCCTATTGTGTGCCCGACTCGAGCTTTTGTCTTGGTGTCTATTCAGCTTTCATGGTTGCTCACAAGGTTGTGATCAGTACAAAGAAGAATGGTCACGATCCGTATGTGTGGGAGTCAAAAGCAAGTGATGGTTTTTTCCGCATTGCTCCTGCTCCTGCTCCTGATACCAATGGTGATGATAAACTTGATAGGGGTACAAAGGTTACTCTATACCTTAATCCTGATGATTTTAAATACCTTGAAGAAAGCACATTGAGGGTTTTGGTTGACAAGCACACATTTGACCTTTGTCCTTACCCCATCTACGTTTCGGCTGAGGACGAGAGGGAAAAAAAGAGGCAACGCACAGCTGGTGCGAAGGAAAGGGAGGAAGAATTAAAGAGGTTTCAGGAAGAGTTTTGGGGTCTTCAACAGCTATGCGAAGAAGCTCTTAAAGGCCTGGTGAAAGAAGTTGTTGTCAATGACCGTGTATTTGATTTACCTAGTGGTCTGTCGGCTGATAAGAAAACGTTTGAAATCAACCCGAGAAGCCCCATAATGAAATCGTTATTGGAGGAATATAACGGAGACCCTGAAGGGGAGAGGGAGAGGTTGGTGGATACGTTTAAAGTACACTATTTTTTGCACCTATTTGATACCAGGCCCTCGTACTTCGCTGAACCCATTTGCATTGATAGTGACGATGATGATACCAGTCTCAATGACCAAGTTGAATGTGGCACCAGCAGCACTACATGAGGGAGCAAGAAATGCTGTAGCATTGTGGATCTTTTGGTCTGATTGCTTTTTTTGGACTTGTTTTGTTTCTGTATTTTATGTTGGATAATGTTCTCTATGGACATGCTCTTGTTGTCTGTGTTACTCTTAAACTTGTTGAGTTGCTTGTTTATAACTTGATGATTTGTGTGAAAGCCTTCTGGTTCCTGCAATCAATCAAGTTTGTGTGTATACTTGATCTTTTCAAATCTATCTATGGGGATTTAAGCTTTAGTTTCTTCTTAGGGCTAGAGATAGTGTAAAAGAATGCATGTTTGTCTATGTTGGAGTGGTCAACATTGATTTTGGCTTAAACCGGAAGTTTTATGTTGACTTCAACCTGAATATTAGCTGTAAACGGAGAGAGTAAATTAGTTTAGTAACTGTTATTTCAACTTAGAAGTATGTATAACGACTCGATAAGATTGTAAATCATGTGGTTGTTATAAGTATGTTATTTTCCTTGTTTTTCTTTGTATTCTTTTTATTTTCCTTGTTTTTCTTGGCAAAGAAAAGAAGATGCTAAAACAATTTCCATAATTTGATAACATATCTCTGCACATAATATTGAATCAAGATCAATCTGCATCATTAGATTCGTACACAAATGCATGAGCAAACCCTTGAATCTCCTTGGAGACATTGCAAAATGAATCTATCTACTTTCTGGCTGCAGATGACCATATTTTCTTGAGAAAAGTAATTCATGAGCAATTCTTAATTACGGAACCGTAATCCATTCAACTCAAACCCCCTAGCCAGCTTCGATTCAAAAGCCTGCAATGAAAGTCCCTAAAGCCTGCAATGAAAGTCCCTAAACCAATATTGGCATATTGAAATTATCGCAACTTGCAACAGCTTTCATTGGAATTAAATGTGTACATGAAAACAACATTGAATAGATTGGACCCATCGATTAATGAGTTTTCTGTTGTTTTTGTGATAGAAGATCGAAAACCATCTCCTTTGAAGTTGAAGATGACTTAGACACGGCTGGAGAAAGACAGAAGAAGAAGATCGAGCATCACCGAAATTGAAATCATGTCTCCGTCCTCACCATTTCAATCCCGGACCTTTCTCTTCCCATGGTTTTCTCTTCTTGAAATCACCTCAAACACCCTCACCGTTTTTGCCTAGCCGATCTTAATATCTTCTGCCGGCGGTCTTCATCAACCTATATCTATAAAATCATTTCCCCCCTTTTTTTTGTTGCTCTCTTCTTCTCCGACTTAGACACGGCTGGAGAAAGACATAAGAAGAAGATCGAGCATCACCGAAATTGAAATCATGTCTCCGTCATCACCATCTCTGTGGAAAATTACCTTGATAGTGTTTATTTTAGCCACCGGAGAGAATGTTTCGGAGTAGTCCATGCCATATGTCTAGAGAACCCCTTAGCCACTAGTGTGGCTTTATATCTTTGAACTGACCCATCCGAGTTATATTTCATGGTGAAGACCCACTTACACCCCACATCTTTTCTCCCCTTAGGCAATTCTACCTTTTCCCATGTCTTGTTTTTTTTCCAGATCCCTCATTTCTTCCAAGACCGCTTCTTTCCACTCAGGAACTGCTAGAGCATCTTGGATAGACTTAGGAATGGTTGTATTTGACATGGCAGTGACAAAGGCTTGATATGGGGTAGAGAGGTGTTCATAGGATATGTATTTGGCTAGAGGATATAAGGGATATTTAGTGCAGGTGCAAACAGGTTTTCTAAGAGCAATAGGTTCAAAGTATGACTTGTCTTTTTCCTCTTCTTCATCAGAATATTCGGGTGCATCATCCTCAAGACTTTTAGATGGTGAGGGTTGTGAGCATTGTGAAGGAGAGTGAGAGGAAGTACCGATTTCCTTACCTTCATCAATGTTTAGATCAGACCCCCTTCCGAGGTGGATTGGTGATCTTTTGGATCAAGAGCTTCTAGATTCTGATTCAAGCCCCTCATGTGAAAGACATTCCCTTTAAATTGGACCTCTGGAGGAGGAATAGGATGCCTTTTCAGGACAACTTGATACTTTTGAATATCAGCTTGAAAGTTATCCTTTTCTCCTCCAGGGTTTCCAGGTTGTTGCTCAGTTCTTATTTGATCATAATTATTATGAGACCCCGACGCAGGTTTCAAAAAACACTCGGACCCAAACTCAAAATTAGACTCATCATTCGTATTAATGATGGACTCCCGACTCCCCCTTAATTTGCGTTTGCCCAAAAAACATTATGTTTTCAAAAAATGATGCATCCATAGTAACAAAAAAATTCTTGGTTTCTGGATCAAAGCACTTGTACCCTTTCTTAGTAGGGGAATACCCAACAAACACACACCTCTTTGCCCTCGGTTCCAACTTCCCTTGATCATATAACTTTGCAAAAACAGTACAACCAAAAAATTTAGGAGGTAAGTTATTGATAAGTCTAGACTCAGGATAACAGGTGTTGAAACAACTCATAGGTGTTTGAAATTTTAAAATTCTTGAGGGCATCCGATTAATCAAGTATGCACCAGTTAAAAGGGCCTCCCCCCACAAGTACTTGGGACACTGAGAGGTAAACATCAATGCTCCCGTAACCTCCAGAAGGTGCCCATTTTTCCGCTCAGCCACACCATTCTGCTGAGGGGTTTTTACACATGAGCTTTGATGTATAATCCCCTTCTCATCAAAGAACTTCCCGAGGAGTTGATTAAAGTACTCTGTACCGTTATCACTCCTTAAAATTTGAATTTTGACATTAAACTGAGTGTTTACCATTTGTAGAAAGTTTATAAAATATGTTCAACTTCAGATTTTTCTCTTAGTAAACACACCCAACTAATTCTAGTGCGATCATCGATAAATGTGACAAACCACCTCTTCCCCCTAACGTCCGAACCCTTTCAGGCCCCCAAACATCGCTATGAATCGTGGTGAATGGTTTTGAGGGCTTGTAAGGTTGGGAAGGATAACTTTTCCTACAATGTTTAGCCAGTTGACACAACTCACACCGAAGAACAGAAATATTATTATTTGAAAATAATTTTGGGAACGTTCTTTTCATATATTCAAGACTAGGATGACCTAGTCGTCGATGCCATAACATAGTTTTATTATGATCAATAAGGGAAACTGAACAACAATTTGCTTTATTAGGATCCTTATCAGCATGAGGATCTTGTTACAGAATGTATAGGCCCCCAATAGCATTGGACCTGCCAATCGTCATCTTCGAAAGAGGGTCTGAAATACACAACCATTAGAGGTAAAGTTAGCAATACAACCTCTATCTAAGGTTAATTTTTGGACGGATATCAAGTACAAGCTAACTTGGGGACATGCGAACATTTTCAAGAGTCGATTAAAGGAAATTGGAATGGAACCTTTCCCGGCTACGAGGCAAAAGTCCCGTCCGCAAGTTTTACTTTATGGTTACCGGCACGGGACTTGTATGATGAAAAAAGTTCTGACAAACTAGTCATATGGTCTGTTGCACATGAGTCAATAACCCAGTTGACCTTATGACCCAAGGCAATAAAAGAGGCAGATATACATGATTCCACATACGTACATGTGGATGAGAAATTTTCGGGTTTTTGAGGATTTAAGAGTCTGCTCCATTGCTCTAGTTGTTCCTTGGTGAAGAGAGACGCCCCTGGTTCTATGACATCCTGATTGGCCGACTTTCCTTGGCTCCTGTTCTTCCAAGCGGGTTTCCCGTGAATATCTCAGCAAGTATCCCAAGTATGGCCCACTTTCTTACAATGATCACATCTCGGCTTGGATTTATTCGTCTTTTAAGAGCCCTCTATTCTTCCAACAACTAGGGCCAAATTCTCCACCTCCGGTTCCTCCACTTTGGCGGTAAGGTAACCCACTTTACCTCTCCCACTGGCGGGTTTGATCTTCCACTGCCGGTGATTAGGATTATTTTGAACCGAGCTCCGATACCATCTTTTTTATTTTGGAATAGAATTAAAGGAATATTAGGTTTTAGTCCACTTTCCGTCCTGTATATAAATTTTAATCCAGTTTGTATTTTTTTGTTGATTTAAGGACAAAACATTTTCTTTTGAACTATTTTGTCCTTTTTTTTAATCCCATTCAAAACTAATTGGACAGAGAGGTGGGTCCACGCAGTGTACAATCCACGCATTTCCATCTCAACATCCGGGGGATGGTTTCACCGTCAATAAGCACACAAAAAGGTGGAATGCTTGTTTGCAAACGTGGGAAAAGTTCATAAGCCCAGTATACTAACGCAGGTGCCCACCCGTCAACCGGTGGCTTGTGCTGGTTTCGATCCTGCTTTTGTACACTGAAGCGTTTAACGATCCGCATGAGGTTTGCTATCTTTTCATAAGTAATTCGCCACAAGTACTCCCCTCATAGAAACTCGTTTACAATATTCAAATCTTCAACGACGGAGAATATTTCTTTCGGGATTCCAATACTGTCATTCCAACCTAATAGATATCCATAAATAAAATACACCAACACTAACCGGTATACAATCTCACTGGTATGAGCACCGTCTCGAACATGATGCTCAAATGCCCACTCCAAGTGTTTTATGGTAATCGCTTGTTTTTAATATTTTTCCAAGTAACATCCGGGTCCAAAGCACATAGAAGTACCCGTAGCCAAATTCGGATCAAGATGGCCAAACCGTAAGCCAGATATCATGGCAAACTCTCTCTTTCCAAACACGCATGTTCTCCCCGTGTTACCAAACCTACAATGTAGCTCATCAGGCTTGTCGGGGTATATTGGCGACAATATTATAATAAACGTAACGACAAAAATTTAAATAATAAACGTAACGACAATATTATTGGTGTTAAACAGCACTTAACGACAATATTATTGTCGTTAAACACATAATTAACACCAATAACAACGAATATTGGCGTAAAATCATCCAAATATTGGCGTAAAATCAGCATTCAGAGCGTATTCATCGGGTTCTTCAGGAAATTCAAAACAACCCCTAACCCTAAACAATCTACCCCTCCTTTTGCAAAATCTTGATAAACAACAACAAAGATTTTTACTATACATGCGTTTTGACCTCAAAGTAAACAATAATACTTACAAATTGCACAATAAAAATCAAACAATCAAATTGTCTAAGATTTAGCTTCTTATGCGAAAGAAATGAAATATAGACATTATTATTAACCTCAGGGGCTATCTGCCGTTGTGCAATTTGATCCATTTGTTCCAAAGGAGCCTCAGAATCCATTGCGAAATCAGATCATTTTCTAAGAATTTTAGGGGAATTTGTAGCAGAATGATAATTTGAGGAAGAAGAAGAGTTTTCAACAATAATAGCATCGTTTAAACCATTAATGGCGTAACGAGGCTTATTTAACGCCAATAATATTGTCGTTAAGTATGCAACGACAATATTATTGGTGTTAAATAAGCCTCGTTCCACCAATAATGTTCTATTGTCTATATGGGTGGTATAACGACAATATTATTGTCGTTAAGAGACCTCAAACGACAATATTATCGTTGTTATACCTAAAATCGAATTTGGCAAAAAGCTAAACTTTCTTTACAAATAAGGGGCCGACAACACCTGATTTTCCAATTTCCCCTAACATTTGCCACTATCGTCACTTGTTAGAGAAGTGATCTAGCAAAATATCTAGAGAACATACTCAAAAGATGGAACCCTCTTTCTTTTCCGTATATGCTTCCAATAAATTCGCGTTTACGTATATAAAAGATATATATATAAAACATCCACATCGATCCCTTTGGTCAATCTTTTACGTAAGATACGATTCGAGTTGAACTTCGAATTAGTCGGACCAGTTGGTTCCGGATACCGGGGTTTTAAGAAAGAAAAATCGATCCGTTTGATCAATCTTTTACGTAAGATACGATTCGAGCCGAACTCCGAATTAGTCGGACCAGTTGGTTCCGGATACCGGGGTTTTAAGAACGAAAAAATAAAAAAATAGTGTGACACCGTCTTTCTTGCCTTTTCAATATTTTCAAGAAATCATGAGGTCTTATAATAAATAGTACGTAGTAGACACAATCAAAGACTTGTTACATCTAAGAAAAAAGAAGAAGGAAACATTGTGGTTCTAACACAATGAACTTTATTAAAGTGTGTCTAACAAACTTAATCAACACTACATGTACACAAGTAGCAACAAACAAACAAAAAAAAATGCTTATGCTTTGTTTCATAAAGTAAAATTGTTATAAATACACACGTAATATGTGGATGTTCATTAGATATAATGTCTACTACTCCGTGTAAAATACTAGCCCACAGCTAGTTTACTTAATAATTAATTAGTCTCGACGCAAGCACGGTAAATATATTGGATAAATATCGACGTAAATATATGATGTAATCGACGGATGTATTTACACCATAAAGTCACGTGTATTATGTCGTGTCTATATTAATCGGTGACGTGATTAGATAATCACAAAAATAGGATAAGCTTTGGCCGGCCGACTTACACTACAAAAAAGACCTTTTCGTGACAAAATATTCGTCGCTAAAAGTGCTTATTTCCGTCAGTAAAAGTTTTCGTGACAAAAAATTTTTGTCGCAGCGTTTGTTGTGTAAATAGTGACGCTAAAGGTGTCTATTGTGACGACCAGAGTATTAGTCATTAAAATAATTCAGTCGCGACGAATCTTGTATTTTGGTCACCAAAGCTTTTCATGACAAACCTCCGGATTTCTCACGAAATGTTTTTCATGCGACAAAATTTTGGTCACAAAATAATGAACATTTTATCACTAATTCAGTGTTGTTGTCACCAAAGGAGTAGTCATACCAATCCAATTGAAGATAGCAGGAGTAGTTATTCCCTTGGGATATTATATATATGTGAGATACAAGTAAAATAGAAGATAGCAGGAGTAGTCATACCAATCCAATTGGGATTTCTCTTCCTAATATATATAAAAGCTTATCTTGCTCATACGGTTTCCTTTCATGTTTGCTTTCAATAGCATTATTATTTGTGTGAACTACATATTTTATAACACGTTATCAGCACGAGTCTATATCGATTGAGCCGTGTGATAAAAATTCTAAATTTCTTCTCATATACTCAACCCTTCTCTTTCATTGCTCCCTCTCGATTATCAAAATTCCCCCACAATTATCCAGCTTATTTGTGGCCTTCTTCTCTCACACCATGACAAGAAATTGCTGGCCATGGAAAAATAGAAAAAAAAAAAAAATCAGAAGTTGGAGATGGTGATGGAGGATTGATCTTAGTTATGAGAAAGCAAGGGGTAGCAGATGTGGAAGCCGGAAGGAGCAGAGAGGATTTGTAGTGGCAGAAAATGAAACTCTTTGTTGAAAAAAAATCTCAGCTTTACGGTTTTAAATTGTTGGTGGCTCGGTTTCTTGATCATTCCGCTCTTTTCCTCGTGTTTCAATATTACTATGCCTTTAATTTCAGTTAAATGTGAGCAAAGGATTTGGACGGCAAGATCAAACTCGAGTCATGGTGATAGTTCCACGATGGTATTCTGGTGTTACGATATTATGTTTACCGAACCCATCTATCATTATATTGGATATATGGTATTCCGGTATATCGGTTATTCCGGTCTTCTATTATTTAATCATCAATCGATGATTATCTCTATTTGACATTGATCAATTATTCTGGATTTCTATATTGATACACATCTGGATATTTATATGGATCTATCTTATGCGATATATAGATATCTATTGTTGACCGATCATAGTCAATAATTTATGATGGTGATCATTTTATCTTATTTGATGTTATATCTGAGGTAAAGTATGGAGGTAAAAGTTTGTTTTACCTAATTTATTTATTATGATCAATATGATCATATGGTGATATTATTATATATATCGTAATATATCAATATTGATGAAAATGATGATGCAATACCATTCCTTGGAGTGAATGTGTATAAACGGTTTAAATGCATCAAATTATATAGGTCTGTTACCAGAAGTGAACGTGATTAAACTATATATTTAAGATGTGTCGGTTGACACAAATCCATTCCCAGAAGTGAATGAGATGAAATGAAAATTCGAGGTGGATCGAATTACCAGAGTCCATTCCCGGAAGTGAATGAGACCACTTAATGAAATATATAAGTTACACCAGATTTTATAGGCTCATTCCCAGAAGTGAATGTGGCCTCATATATTTAAGATATATCAAACTACATGAACCGGTTCCCAGAAGTGAACGTGGCTAATTATAAATATTAAAGATACATTAAATTATATTGGCTCAATCCCGGAAGTGAATGTGAGTAAATATAATATTTATGATGTATCAGGTTGTACATGTCAATCCCTAGAAGTGGATGTGACTAAACTCGAAATTTATGATACGTCATAGTATACATGTCCGTTCCTAGAAGTGACAATTAAATATTCTAGACGTGTTGAGATACACAAGTCAATTCCCTGAAGTGAACGTGACAGAATCTAGATTTTGTATACCGATATTTAAAGATGTATCGAATCACGTCAGTCAGTTCCCTGTAGTGAACGTGACATGAATGAGACTGTGATTTTAAAATCGTCAGAATAAATATCACCAGAAGTGAGTTGATGATTCTAAGGGAAAATGATACATCAGTAGAACCCGACAAAATTGATTACTTGATCACCTGAAAATGATCATTCATTTAAAGTATATATAGATGGACTAGGAGTTCATCAGAAGCACTTGTATGCTTATAAAAGTGAATCTGAAATTCACAAGAAACAAATACGGACTCGAAGTCCATTTGAAATGGAATGATGTTCCAACGAATGACCTAAAGTCTAAAGATAATAAAATTCAGTTAGAACATCGTGACACTTCTTTAATCCTCATAAAAGGATTGTATTTATCGTTTTAATAATATGCTCCTGTAGTAGCAATATTGAAAGAAGTGGTTTATGTTCAACAAAATGATTATCGAATAATCATGAAACACGATCTATTTGGTTTAGACCATTCCCTGACGTGAATGTCACTAGATTCGTGATATAAAAAAGATCAAAGAGTACTTTGATCAGTAGTAGTATAAATTACTTATGCATTCCTTTTTGTAATAGGATATAAATAGCATACGAGTAGTAATCTTACCTTTGTTATTTAATTTAGTACACAAGCGTGTCTGCATTCATAGACAAAATCATGGTTAATATATCCCTGACGGATATCACAAACGTTTGTCTCCTTGGAGGGAAGAATTGTCCACCAAAAGTGGAACAAAGCGATATTGAATTCTAGATGAATAAAGAAAATCGATTTTCATATTGTGGTATTGAAAGACCACCGATCGTGTACTTGGCGTACGACGAATTGATTTTCTAGATGTGGCAATAAAATGCCACTGGTCGCGTACTTGTCGTACGGCGAATATCTGGTTGAGAAAAATGAAGCTTCAAAGATATAGTAAAGACAATGTCATGACACAAATACTATATGTTACGGTCATCCTGAAGATGATCCGGATATGATAAAATTTGTTTATCATTTTTCAAAGTCTCAAACATTGTAAATTGTGCGGATATCCCCTGATGCGGATATTAAATTGAGACATCGGAAGAATTTAAAAAGATGTAAATCTCTCGAAGAGATAATATACTTCTTCCTGATTGAGTAAATATCTCGGAATGTTTGTTGATACTCATATAAATGGATACACATTGAAATGTAGAATTCCATATAGGGATATCACATTGAAATGCTGAATCCCACAAAGGGTTATTGCAAACTTAAGCAGACATGACTTGAGATGAAATGTTTTCCCGAGATTAGGGGGAGGAAATTAAACTTGGAGTTTATAAATCTCGTGGAAAATCATTTATTAACGCACATTTTATCACTGGATGCATTTAATTACTCTTGAAGAGTGAGCGGTGCAAATGCCCTGGTTGAATTAAATGTTGCAAAAAGGTTTGTCCCAAAAGAAAAAGTCCCAGTAGGACATGGGAAGGAAAAGTCCCAGTAGGACATGTGATGATACGTATCAAATTAATGAAAATAACGGTATGATCGTTAAAGACCAATTGGCTCGATATTTAGAATTCCTCAAAAGAGGTTATGGATATATTATTTATGAGAACTCTAGAAGAGTTAGACAGTTAGAAAATGCCCGAGCAGAAAATAATACAGTTTATGGAGCTCTAGAAGAGCAATGACATACTCCTAATGAGTAACAAAATCATAAACCCTTGAAGAGGTCAAGGCTAGAAAATGTCAACAAGTGTTGATAAATAATATGTGTGGAACAAATAATATGTGGTTGTCATACATACATGAGGGGGAGAAATGAACTTGGAGATTCATTCCCTCGTGTTATTTTATTGTAACCTCCCGAAGAAAATGAAATGATTCCTGTAGAATCTCAAATTGCATATTGTTATATTGTTAATTATGTTCTAAGCTTGGAGCGTGAGAAACATATTAGTTCCAACATATATAAATCTCAAAATTTTGAGATAATGAGTTAATGTTATCATCATTTAAAAAATGAGATAGATAACGAATACAACACTTGGTTTATGAACGAGGTTCATAAAAGAGGCAAACATGTTTAGAAATGCAGAAACCGCATGCAGTGAATATAGTGAGGCAAGCATGTTTCGAAATGTCGTGATCGCCTTAAGCGAATATAGTGCCTGAAGCATATAAGACGCTAGAAGCGTACCAGAAGCACATAAGACGCTAGAATCGTGCCTGAAGCGTATAAGACGTTAAAAGTGTGTCCGAAGCATATAAGACGTTGGAAGCATAAAATGCCTGAAGCATTCAAAGTGTATGAAATACACAATATATGTTGCATTAGGTACCCCATAAGGGAATAAATAATTTTGATCTGAGAGAGTTTGGATCTGTAATTGAACTCCGGTAGAGTTACGAAAGATGATAAAGTATGAGCATTTGACTTATACTATTAAGATCCAATACTTGCACATGCAAGATGTCATTTGGCCTTGAAGACCAATGATTGTACTCTTTTTCCCTTTAACAGGTTTTTCCCACTGGGTTTTCTTAGTTAAAGGTTTTTAACGAGGCAATCAGTGCACGAGAGCACATATGTCATGAATCTTTTCTCCTTGGCTGGATTTTTTCCCACTGGGTTTTTCCAAGAAAGGTTTTGGTACATGCCATATATGTTATACAAATCAGATCAAACGAAAGCAAGTCGAGGACTTGTTGGTTACACGGATAATGGATATTTATCCGCCCCTTAAAAGCAAAATTGGTTGTACATCCACCAGTAGTGGTATATCGATTTCATGACACTGGACATAGCAAGCTCTGGCCACCGCATCTTCAAATCATTGTGAAATGATAGCTTTTTATGAAACAAGTCGAGATTATGTCTCATTCGGATCATTGGCACATTAGATCCAAGAAACTTGTGGTTTGTGTATCAAGAAAGAGAAGCCGGCTTGATTATACGAAGACAATGCAGCATGTATAGCTCAGTTAAATGGTGACTTTGTTTATGGCGATCAGATAAAACATATTTCATCAAATCTTCAGAAGAAGGGCCATATTGATATTCAGCAAATCAGATCAAGCGACAATCCAGAAGATTTGTTCAATAAAGTATTGACAACCGCTATGTTCGAGAGTTTGATCCAGAAGATCGGGATGCACCAACTTAAAGATCTGAAGAGATGTTAAAATCAGGGGGAGTGTAACACAAATGAAGGTTGTACTCTTTTTCCTTCATTATGATTTTTTCCCACAGGGTTTTTTTCATAATGAAGGTTTTAACGAGGCAGATTCTTTGTGGATGGACATCCAAGGGGGAGTGTTATAAATACACACGTAATATGTGGATGTCCATTAGATATAATATCTACTACTCTGTGTAAAATACTAGCCCGCAGCTAGTTTACTTAATAACTAAGTCTCGACGCAAGCACGGTAAATATATTGGATAAATATCGACGTAAATATATGATGTAATCGACGGATGTATTTACACCATAAAGCCATGTGTATTATATCGTGTCTATATTAATCGGTGATGTGATTAGATAATCACAAAAATAGGATAAGCTTTGGCCGGCCGACTTATTCCCTTGGCATGTCCTATATATTATAGGGCCGACTTATTCCCTTGGCATATCATATATATATATATATATATATATATATATATATAGAAATGAGTTCATATACATACCTATTGATCTATGCTTACCGTACATACTACTAAAATAGTGCATCGATCACTATTTTAGTGCACCCGGTTATTGTTTGAGTGCACCTAGTTAATGAAGCGGGGGAAATCTGCTATTAGGTAATACTAGAAACCTAACTAGAAACCCGCTCCTCAATTTGTAGTTGCACTTTGAAACAATAACCGGTGCACTAAAATAGTGATCGATGCACTATTTTAGTAGTATGTACGGTAAGCATGGATAGTATGGTATGTAGGGGAACCCAACCCTATATATATATATATATATATATATATATATATATATATATATATATATATATATATATATATATATATATATACTAGTGTGGTTTCGTCCTTGCAACGCAATGTTAAAATCATTTATATAGAAGTCCGTCGAACTATTAATTTCTAGAATTAACTGTGTTTCTGTTTTATCAAAAACTGATCTGAAACTGTATGGGACTTATGGCTTACGTATTTAAGAGAGATATATATCACATGCCTTATAAGTGGAAATCGATGATAGATCATTGGACAATACAAATCGTAAGATGACACTGTAACCATGAAATACGACATACAAATATTGTAGTTTGGAACAGCAAGATACTCAAGTCTATAGTGAATCAAATTGATTTTTACAGTAGTAAACACCAATATAAAGAGGAGCATAAACTATAAGATGCATAAGCTGTATGCTATAACCACAAGAACGGCCACAAACGATCATTTTCATCTTAAGGTTCAAGTATCCTCTTGAACAGAGCTGAAAAGTGTTGGGATATTGTATACGATCCAACAAAAAGATGGAGTGCAACTAAACACCAACAAATGTGGATATAGAAGAATCACACATGGAACCATCAGAAAATTTGTTCCCCAAGACCTCAGCAACAAATGTGGCCACAACCCGCATATTTTCAATTCAGACATCTCAATTAGAAAGCATATTTTCAATTCAGACATCTCAATTCGAAAATATATTTTCACCAGTAACTTGCTTAGAAACACTTCTATCTGAGTTTGGTGTGGCATGTTGGAGCTCACTACATTCTTTTTCTACCAAAACTCCGGTAGGAATATGGTTTCACAAAAATAGAATAATTTTCCATACCAAGACGGTACAAGATGTAGGGTTATTAATATAGCGCACCAAAAATTGAACCATAAATAGAAAGCTTGCTTTAAGAACGGAGGTAGCCAATTAGGATTTCACACATTATAGCAATGGGTGATAATATAGATACAATCATAACAGTCATACAAACTGCAATTGCATAGAGTAGACTTAACTCTAGCATAACAGAAATTTGAAAGATCGGATATCAATTTCATGATTAACCACCACCAGATTACATGTCTGACCAAAATCTTACTCTTTCAAAAACATGTAAATAAGGATTGTGCCCACCAAAGATGGTTGAGATGGCATCATTTCAAATCTAACCAACCAGCTAAAGTAAAAGGGAAAATTCCAAAATTGGTATTTCATAAGCATTCATAAAAAAAAAATTGATGCAAACTGCAGAAGACAGAGTTGCAGGTTGATTTTGAAAATAAAAATGTTGAATCGAAAAATAAAAAAAAGTCGTTTAGTAGGTCCTCTATGTGCGGTCATGGCAAGCTTGGACATATAAAGTCCTTACCTTCCACGTACGTAGAACATTGTCATCGATATTATCAGAATATCGAACACAATGACTGTAATCTACGCCATTCCCCACAGAATTACAAATCAAAAGAATCCACACAACTGAAAGGAACAACGCAAAATTGCAGCTTTACAAATTTTCACGGCCTTTGGGGGTGGGCTGTCTTACCTTGTTCAGCATGATCAACAACGTACAGTAAGAGTATCGAGTAAAAACAATTTTTTTTATCATAAGAAGTGAAGAACAGGAGCAAAGGCCATCAATACATGTGAGAGCATCTCCCGTGAGCCATTTTTTGACATTTCCCGAATGCAAGAGGAAAACAACATCAAATACAACTGTTAGCCATAAATACTTGTATTTCTTCATCTCAGCTATTCACAAATGTGATCACTAAGACTTGAAAGAGAAAAATATAAGTCCATCCACATAATTTTCAGCCTCGGAGTGAGAATAATAGTTTTTTTTCTCAGGTGAATCACAGTAGCATCAATGTTATAGAAGAGTTCCCTACATTTTTTCATACATATAATAAGAGGATGTCTAATGGAAGGACTGGTATGTCCAAATGTTTTACTTTTCAATTATAAGACTGTAACTTGTCTTTAATCATGTGTTTTTTTTGTGAAGCTAGGTAATGTAATACATCAATAACACATACTTGCATTCAAATTGGCAAGGTGAATAGTATGCACAATTGTCATAACTCATAATGTGAATCATGCATCAAAAGATTATTAGTAGCCTAAACCTAGCAGCCAAAACAAAAATATCTTAAATTCAAAATACAAAAAACTAATGGATGAGACAAATTGATTACGTCGATGCACGATGCTATTCAAAAATGTATGCATCACATAGTTTACAGAAAGATATGGAATTCATATTGCTAAATTCAGTACCACAAAAAATTGTTACTACCATTTTGACAATATTGTTTGATGTTCCTGATAGCATGACAAACGAATTGTATTACTTATCTCCGACTACATTTCATGTTCTTTCTCTCTACAAACATTAACAATAAAATGTACTAAATAGATAAGAGAATCAACTTCTAACTCAATAATTGGTTGCATACCTCTATTTCCCTTATACGGAAATTGGTAATGTCGTTTGAAATGAGCCTTGTTGTTATGAGCTTTAATAATCATCTGCACATAGAGAAGGAATGGGGAAAAAAGTCAACCTAAAAGTTCTCAAAGCATAGCCTTGACCTGACAGTAAGAACTACACGGATGTACATACATTGAAAAATATAAAGCTGAAAAACTCAGAACCACACAAATGTAGAGACCGATTCTAAGTTATCAGAGTCATCAAGCCTGAAAATTCAAGAATTTTCAAATATTAGACGGAGCAACATGCATTGCTGCAAGTTTGAACAATTGTTTCTAAAAAGTAAAATCAATACCCATCCTAAATAAGATATTGTTGTATATTTTCAGGGTACATATGTAACAAACACTTATGTTAGACACATCACTCATTCAAATGTATATTTCAATAGCCGAGAACATAAGAAATATTGCATACCTAAGAACAGTCATTCAAATGTATACCTAAACCTGCACCTAAGATAGGCATACAAATAATTACATTGTTAGTTCACAGTAGTACAAAAAACACTCACAAGTTAGATTCCAACAGATTTTAAAATATTAATCAAAGAATAAGCAATACAAAAGAAAATAAATAAAAGCACAGTGTAATAGTGCCACCATTAAAACCCAAATCCCCAAGGAAAACAAACAATGTCGAGAAAACGAAACAATAAACGATTAAATACTCACCAGGGGTCACAATAAGCTCTTCAACATCTGTTAAAAAAATATATAAGAAAGAAGAATAAGAAAACAAAGTTGAGCAACATTCAAGTAGAAACCTTACGACCTCAATAAAAAAATGGTCAAGACAACGAAAAATAAGGAATCCAAGCAGCGAATATGTGCACAAATGTGACAAATGTAAAAAGTAATAGAGAGAACCAAAAGCAAAAAGCTTAAAGAAAGGTAAAAACAAAATTACGAAGATTCACCCGAGATAATGAGCAAGTTTCACCGATTTCCTGCCGATTAGCTACAGAGAGAAGAGCAGAGCAACTGTAGAAAACGAAGAGTTCAGCTTAGGTTAATAGAAAATCGTGCTATCAAGTTTTCACCGGTGTAATGGGTTAGGCCAATGTTAAGTTTCTATTCATATTCTTTGAGTTCGTATATTCAGGGCCGTCCCTGTGAAATCACAGGCCTTAGGCCAAAAAAATTTAGGGCCATTGACCCTATAAAAAAAATAATATATTACAACTACTTTTGAGGTTTACTATGTTGATGAGTATTATAAATAATGCAACGGAGTTTGATTGGATTTTCTTTCACTAAATTCGGCTATAAATTTGGGTCTTTTTACCGGTTTTTTAGCTTGATTAAAACATAAAAATAGACCTAAAATACACTTATATTACATGAAACGGGGGCCCTAAAATCAGTTTTAGTGGGGGCCCTAGGCCGCGGCCTTGTTGGCCTGCCCCCAGGGACGGCTCTGCGTATATTGATCATTACTATCCAAATCTACCATTTCCCCCATATTCCTCAACAAATCCATTTACTTCTAAATTATGCCATGAAAATTTAAGAAGTTAATCCATCCAGCTGTGAACATATTAAACAAACCAAAATCAAGTTTTTTTTTTACGTAACATAAAAAGAAAATGTATCTCATAGGTAATATCAGCAATTGTTATATTAGAAGCAATTAACTATATTGATCAGTGTCCGGCTAAACAACTTTTCACTATATTGATCTACTTGAAGTGGCAACGATATACTTCAACATCCGTTACAACATCAGCAATTGCTGTCAACAATCAAAGATGATACGTTTACGTATATCTAGGGGTGGCATTTGGGCCGGGCTAGCCCGACCCGGCCCGGACCCGGCCCGGTTTTTGCAGGCCCTAACCCGGCCCTGAACCCGCCCAGCCCAGCCCGCCCAGCCCGGAATTTTTTTAGGGCCGTGCCCGGTCCTAGCTTCCCCAACCCGTGACCCGCCTGGACCGGCCCGCAACCCGGCCCGCAACCCGGCCCGCAGACCAGCCCGCCCAGCCCGGCCCTGAACCCGCCCGGCCCTCCCCCCTCTTTTTTGAATTTTTCCCCCCATCACACTTTCCCCCCTAAACCTTTCATTCTACACCTATAAATACCCCTCTATATCATTCATTCTCCTCACACCTCTCTCTCTCAAATCTCTATCATTCTCAATATTCTCAATATTCTCAAATTCTCAATATTATTATCTTCATATTATCTTATATAATATTAATTACTACTTACTAGTTTACTAGTAATTGTAATTTACTACTACAATATTAAATTACTCTATCATATATTCATACTATACTCTTTACTCATTTATAAATTTATACTCTTTTATACTCTCTAGTCTTTACTATCTACAAATATGGATAATATTTTTGGACAAGCTTTCGGTGACGAAATTTTTGGTGATATTCCCGTATTCGACTCACAAGATGTACAAGTTTATCCACTTTCCCAAGATTTTTCGAATTCGAGTTACGGTTCGACGCCACAATTTCAACAATTTGGTATGTATCTATCAATTATTTTTGTTTTAATTTGTTTTAATTTATTTTTGTTTATTTTAAATTCGTTTTAATCACCATATTTAATTTGTTAGGTGGCGGTGCCGGTAGTGGTAGTGGTAGTGGTGGTCCTAGTGGTAGTGCCGAAGTACCCTTGGAGGAAACACCAAGTTCTTCCACAGTTCCCGGCGATAAAAAAGAATCGAAATCATTAATTTGGAAATATTTTGAAATTCATGATCTACCACAAAGGGAAGGTGATGACCCTAATATTAAAAGAACTAAAACTATTTGTTTAGTGTGCGGGGAAGAGAGGAGTCACGAAAGAATTGTCGTGGATTCGGGGTCAAGGCAACGGAACGCAAACTCGGCATCTCAAAAAAGAGCATGGTATACAATACCTTGCTAATGAGAAGCGGATAATACAAGATGGCGGTCATGGCTCTCAAACCCAACTCGGGGGGTACATGTCTCAAAATCCCGGGGGAGGTATGCCTTTTACTTATGATAGACAAAATATGATTGACCGCATGACTCGTTATATATCAATTGAAGAAAAACTATTTAATCACGCTGAAAGTCGCGCTTTAGAAGAATTTAATAAAATGTCTTTAAATCCACAATATTCAGCCGTTTCACGAAAAGTAATTAAAACAATAATGAAAAAACAATATGAAAAAATGAGGAACGAATTAATAGAAATGTTTTCCAACTATAAGGGTCGTGTTTCCTTAACAAGTGATTGTTGGAAATCTCCCCAATATGAGGATTATATTTGTATTATCGCACATTGGTGCGATCCCTCATATAACTTACAAAAAAGAATTATTGCTTTTGATCTATTTGACGAGTCTCACAAAGTTGCTATTAATATATTTAATAGAATTAAACAAACGTTAATAGATTTTAAATTATATAATAAAATTTTGTCAATTTCATTTGATAATGCATCCGCAAACACAAATAATACCATACATGAAAGAACATTTATCATTGTTACTTGAAGGTTCACTTTTACATGTTCGTTGTTGTGCACACATTTTAAATTTGTGCGTCCAAGATGGTTTGTCAAACATATACGAAGTTTTAGAACCAATAAGAACTATTTTAAAATCGTTTAGATACAGTGGCAATGTTAGCCGAAGATTTAAAAATTATTGTTCTCAAAACGGTTTAAGGCCCCGTAAATTTTCATTAGATTGTAAAACTCGGTGGAATTCCACCTACAACATGCTTATAGAGGTTTTAAAATATAAAGATGCAATTAGTACATGTTTTAATGAAGAAATGATAAACAAGGGTAATACTACTCGTATTACTCCGGAACTTTGGCAACTTGCTGAAAAATGTTGCACTCTTTTTGAAAAATTTCATAAAGCAACAAAAGTTTTTTCATTGATTTATGAACCAAATGTACATTCAGTTATAGTAGAATGTTGTCAAATAATGTCTGCTGTAAGTGGTTGTACTTGGTTAACAAATGAATTAAATGCAGTCATTCAATCTATAAAGACTAAATGGCTAGCATATTTAAAAACTTTTCCTCACATATATGGTATTGCCGCTATGCTTGATCCCGGACTTAGAAGAGAAAATTTAACAGATTTATTAATTGCATATTATTCATTTTTAGAAATAACGATTTTGACGTTGACAAATATATAACGGAGTGTTATAATATTTTAGTTAAATTATATGATATATATTATGCTGAGAGAAACCCTGACGCTAGTACTAGTGGTCGTCCACCTAAAAGCAGTAGATTTGGTGCCTTAGGAAGTATATTAGGTAAAAGTAAAAGTAAATCAACTTCCATAACATCGAACGCAAGATCCGTAATTGATAATTATTTAAACACTGATGATATAATTGACGAAGATAACTTTAATATTTTACAATATTGGCGTAGTAAAGAGACCCACTGGCCCATTTTAACCGCAATAGCTAGGGATATACTTGTTATTCCTGCTTCTACTGTTGCGTCCGAGTCTGCATTTAGTTCAGGTAGAAGAATCGTCACCGACTACCGGACGAGTTTGACCGCCGAGTCGGTCAAGATATGTGTCCGCAACGGGGATTGGGAAAGAGCCAATAGACGGACACAAGACATGGAGTTCGAAGAAGATAAAAACGACGAAGAAGATCCGTGGTTAGAATACACAACATCCGGATCAGGATCTCCATCAACGAATGATTATTATGAAGACTAAGCCCAACCATCTACCAATCCATCCAATGACCAAGGTAAGTGACACGAACTACGTGGGCTTTGATTCTTTTGAGATACGTAGGCGACCTAATTATTATAATTTACAAAATCATACTTCCTCCATTCCATTGAATTAAATTACCCCAAGGCCCAAAGTTCTAACTCCCAAACATACTTATTAGTTATTACATTCATACCTCCACCTCCACTCCAACATAGTTACATACTTACTAGTTAGTAGTTACTACCCAAAAGAGCCAAAACTCAAATATACTACCCCCGCAAGTCTCCAACATACTTACATACTAGTTAGTTACTACCAAAAAACTCAATCATCATACCTATTACCTCCACATATTTACTACCCAAATGCCAAAACCCAATTCTACCCCCGATATACTTAGCACTTACTACTTACTAGTTACTACCAAAAATCCAATGGAATTGAGGAAGTAATTTTTGATTATTATAATAATCGGGTCCAAGCCCATTTATTTATATTTTTTTGTTGTAATAATGTAATTTTTTTATGTAAACAATAGTTGTAAAGTTGTAATAATATAATTTATTGTAATAATGTAATTTTTTTATGTAAACAATAGTTGTAAACTTGTAATAATGTATTATGTAAATGTAATTTTTATTTACGATTAATAAAAATATGATCTTTTGATAATATTATATGTTTATGTTTATTATCATTTATTATATTATCTTATAATAAAAAAACGTAAATGTTTGATTATATGTATTAAATACATGTATTATTAAAACATGTATTATGTTTATTATCTTTTTATGTAAATGGTTATTATCATTTTTTTTTTAAAGTTATTAACATTTTTTAAATTTGCATAAATAAAAAAAATAAAAAAAAACCCGGACCCGGCCCGACCCGCCCCAAACCCGCCCAAGGGCCAGGGCCGGGCCCACAGGACCGGCCCGCCCCGGCCCGAAACCCGCCCAGCCCGGCCCGCCCAGCCCGTGTATAGGGCCCGGGCCTGATCCCCCCAGCCCAGCCCGCCCCAGCCTGGCCCGCGGGTCGGCCCGACCCGGAGCCACCCCTACGTATATCAACAATTTAGTCAAAAAGCTTGTTCCACGTAGGACTATAAATGAGCTGGGCTACTCGTGAGTTACTCGCACTCGACTCGCAAGAGAGATCGACTCGATTCGGTTTTTTCGAGTTCGAGCTCGAGTCGAGCTACTCGAATAATTAACCGAGCCGAGCTCGAGTTTTAAAATATAGTAATCGAGTAGCTCGCGAGCTTAATCGAGCTTGATTAAATAATTATTTAATTAATTTAATTTATTAAATTTATTATAAATATTATTTTTTATTATTAAAAAAATATTATTCGAGTCGAGTATTAGACGAGCCGAGCTTGAATTTACCATATTTCGTTAAATGAATTCTAGGATAATAATCGAGCTTACGAGTCGAGTCGAGCTTTATCGAGTACTTAACGAGTCGAGTTCGATCTTGATTTTTTATGGCTCGATCGAGCTCGAACCGAGTTTCGAGCCCAAACTTTTTTAGTCGAGTCGAGCTCGAGCCCTAGAGAGTATCGACTCGACTCGGTTCGATTACACCCCTAGTTCCACGGCAGGTTAAAACAGATTTTCACATGGTTCTGATCCACATAAGTTGGCAACTTTATAGTCCAACAACACTATACTACCTCAACAAATACTTTCAACTTTCAACTAATCAACGGTCATTATCAACAAGGAGTATTTTTCCGAGAACAAATTTTTCATTGATTATCAACAAGGAGTATTTTTCCGAGAACAAATTTTTCATTGAAAACCTATGGAAATAGTTAACAGTGGTTGAACATTCACACTATCCATGATTTCAAATCTCATTATAATCTTACATCATCCTGAACATGTAGCTGGAAAACTAAACAGACGGTTGGGAACATGAAGATCCGTAAATAAGAACCAAAAAATGAAAAGAAAAAAAAAACGAATACCATTACTGTTAATAATCCACTATGAAGCTGCAAAACAAAGATTAGTTAATTAAAAAGGAAAAAAAGTATTCAGAAAATAGAAAACAAAATAAAAAGTGAACCCACCTATCAAACACAAGCATTCTCCTAAACAGAGAATCAACAAACTCACCATACCAGAAATTCCAATATCTTGAAAACGGTAGATAGGTAAATCATAATGGCCATTGTTAATTCATCCTCACCGACAAATTGAACACCTGGAAGTTGATTCGAAATTTCCAACTAAATTCTAAGTTGTTGGTCCCTTGAAAAGGCTTTGGTTAAGTTTAAAGAGGGGGGGGAGAATAAACTTAACACTTAAAACTTTTTCGGAGTTGTACAAACTCGGCGGGGTCGATAGCATGCGCCGACCGTCGATAGTCTATTCGACCGAGGACGATCTGGCCGCTAATAAATAACTAAGTTTGTTGCAGCGGATTATACGAAAATTAAGCCTTTAAAGTTGTTGTTAAAATGTGATACTAAGTATTAGATACTCAGTAGTGTAAGTGTGTGATACAGTTGCTAGTTTCAGCAGGTTGATGTGCTAGATATGCAAATAACAGAAAGTAAATGCAAAAAGTAAGTAGGCAGATTTTATAGTGGTTCCAGGTGGTGTAATCCTGTCAGTCCACTCTTCTCCTGTGATGTTGGAGGTAATTAATTCACTAGAGATCTTTGAGGTAGCTGTTACAAAAATCCCTAAGTTGTCTGTCCTTCACCAATAACTATGGCTTCACAAACTGAACACTTGAAACAGGTGGGATTGTTGTTTCAAAGTATTCCACTGGTCCTTGAAGGGTAGGATTGCCTCTTCACCAGCTCCACCACAAACAACAGTCCTTGACACCCAAATGATGCTTCATTGTCTTCAGCAGGTTTCTTGTAAAAGAAAGTTTAAATCAAATGATTGATTCAAAGGTAGGCAGCTTGATCAGGATGAAATGATTAGTAGCTTGAAGTCTTCAAGTGTGAATACTTGATGTAACTTGATAGCATGTTACACTTGAAGAAATTTTCAGGATCGGTAGCTTTAAGTTCAGTAGTCAGCAGGGTGTTTTACTTGATCTTAAACAGATAGCTTCGTATGGATTGTAATTTTGTTCATCATCTTCAAACAGAGTCAAGAGTCCTCTATTTATAGGTAGAGAACATGTGACTTGTGTTTGAAATTCAAATAGCCGTTTCAGACTTGTCTTCATCTTGACTTGCTTTTTCGACTGTTCCTAGGACTGACACTGTCAGATTCCTTTTTGACAGTCATCCAGTCTGTCCACCCTTTGACTTGTGTCCATTGGATAAAACTCTGAATCTTCTCAACGTTCCTTTAATCTTGACCATTGATATGTTGATTAAATCAAGACTTGTAACGTGTCATTTTCCATGTAATCTTCCAATGTAACCTTTGATTAAATCAAAGTATATACTCAGCAGATGTATGATGTTAATCAGTCTCCTGAAGTATATGGCAGTCTGCTTGTGTTTTAATAACACTTCAGCTGACTGTTTTTATATCTAACTTTTTGGTTGTGAAGTTAGAGTACACCATTTAATTCATAACTAAGTTCCAATCAACACTTAACTTATGGAACTTAGACCTTGTACACAAAGTATATGTAATCGGTTTAGGTCATCACAGACTTCCCTAAATTCTGATTCCATATCCTTGACTTTAAATACTAAGTTTGGTTCCTTAGCCTTCAATTACTGAGTTTGAGCCCTCAGCCTTCAGTCTTCAGCAGGTTCCTAACTAGTCTACTGACCTAGTCACCCTACTGACCTAGACAGGTCTGTTGATGCATATCAGCTGACCTACTTACAATGCTTGTTTGATCAAACCTATACAAAGATCAAACTCTAGTAAGCCTATACATTTAATCTAGACAACTTTTTGCCTTTACTCTATAACACCTAGTTTGACACTCATCACTAAAACTTAAAAATATGTCCAACATGAGTATTAATCAAATTATAAACATAAAAGAAAAGAAATAAAATCAATGTGTTATGGTACCACTGTGAAAGGCTGAAGTTCCAAAATGAACAAATTATGCAGAGAAAGAAGAACACATACAGATCAAATACTCACCAGGGTGACATGGAGTGAATTCTTCATGATCCCAGGAAAAGCATAAGAAGACAAATAAGTAAACAAATATGAGGGAAAAATAAATTAGCTAAAAATGTAGTACTTTAAAAACAAAGAAGGTAGGCTAAAAATATACTTTGTATGAAGACGAAGAAGAGAGCATCTGCAAAAACGGGGAGAAAGAAACATAGATTAGAAAAGCAGCAACTTTACTTCAAGTTAGAAAGATTTCATACCAGGGTTGCAAATCTTTGAAAAAAATGGTAACCCCTGCAGATATCAAAACATTAAAAGAAAAAAAAATTAAAAAAAAATGTAAAAAATTGAACAATATCACAAGTATCTGCACCTCTTAAACTTCTTCATCATCCTCATCACTATCGTCTTCTTCGCTTCCATCACCGTCGTCGTCATCATCGTCACCGCCTTCGTCGTTCTCTTCTTCATCATCTTTTCCCTCCTCATCTTCATCGTCATCCACCACATATAGAAAGGGGAATAGAAACTAAGAACAATGCAAAAGCGATTTTTATTTCTCAAAGAAGTCGGAGACAAAAGATCGAAGAAGGTCTAAACAGACAGGTCGGCGGGAGAAAGCTGGAGTCTTTAGGTAAGAAGAAATGGGATTTGAACGAAGAGTATTAGCTAGGTTTCAAAAAGCATATAACACCTATGGGCTATCCCAAGTTGAAAAGAAAAGGCCTGCAGGATTTTTGTGGCCCAGATTTTTTTTTTTTTTTGACAATTTTTAACCATTATTAATTTATAAACTACCACAGATTACTTTAATGGACTGGGCCGACATGAATAGTAATGGACTGGGCCGACATGAACAGTAAAAAAGAGAGGAACCAATCACAAAAAAACAAGTGTCAAAAGGAGGTTAAATGCCTTCCTTTCTATTAGATAGGTGGTAGATGAGATACAAGTAAAATAGAAGATAGCAGGAGTAGTCATACCAATCCAATTGGGATTTCTCTTCCTAATCCTACTATATCTCTTCTACCTATCTAATATAAACCTAAGGGGTAAGGGGAACTTGACAAATGTATTTTTTTAATTGGTTGCACTCTTTACTGTTTGAAACCCAGCCCATTACTACTTACGGCCCAGCCCAGCATTTTCCCCACCTTTTTCCTATTTACGGTTTAGGTAACAATTATTTCTAAGGTTTATTGTGTTTTTTTCTTTCATTTTTCCTCCCTACCATTACAACCTATCTGCTGTTCATTGGATTTTCCTCACTTACTCCTGTTCGCAGAAGATTTCGCCAACCTGCTCCTGCTGAATTGATGGTACTCTTTCTTATCAACAGTATAGTTTTGGGCAACAGTAATGATGATTTCAGTCATTTGGGGGTCCTGGGCTAACTGCTTCCACTTGCTATATCTGCAACATCTCGGTAAGCCTTGCTTTTGCATACTAACACACTGCATTTACTCCTCCTCAAGGTAGATTACCTGCTTCATGAGGAAAATAAATTACTTTGTTCTTTTAGGGAAATAAATTGCTTTGTTCTTTTAGGGTCTTCCCATTAGTCTCTTTGTAAATGTGTAGTTTCACAATGCATTTTATGTTACTTTGTTAATAGCATTTATTGCAGAGGCTTCTTTCAAGGCCACTGGTATGCCATTTATTGAGTAGCCTATTTTTTTTATCTTTTAACCTGCGGTTTATGTATGGCAAAAGTCTTTGCCTTTTAAAGAGCATGGAGAAGACCGTTAGGGTGTCAAACAACACTTTAGCAAACACTATAAGGAGTTTAGTGCTGTACAGCAACATGCCTGGTTTGGCTTCAATAAAAGACTCCACCTTTGGGAACACCCTTTTTTAAAGCCGCACACGTTGATGCACAGAATCCCACGTCTTTCCCTGTGTTTGTTTCGCCCCATGTTTGCTGATCTCATCCACATTGGTGTCACAAGGAAAAAAACGAATCCTTATATTTAGGAGAATAGCTCGCTGAAAACATAGTTGCCTCTGTTGCAATGCCTGTAAGATAAGTTCCGGGTTCGAAAAAAAAACAATGCTACCATCAAACATATTTGTCTATGGTGTTAAGGAAAGTTGCTGCTTGAGTTTGCTATGTGTTGCAGATCCATATAGTCTAGAATACTTAAAATGCATTTTTTTCCCCCGTTTTCCTCCGCCTGTTTTGCGAGGCATGGTTAATGGCCACATGTATGTCAAGGCTGCACGTTCGTTGAGTTGTTAAGGACCACCACCGATGTTGCTTATCACCCAGTGCCACTGTAGGCCACCCATTTCTTACGTTAGCCTTTTGGTTTTTTTTTTCGTCTTTAAGACACAGGTTCTTTAAAATGTTACGCCTTTACAGCCGGAACAGATCAGAGCTTAGGGGGGTGCGTTTTGCCGTATCTTTAGGTCGGGTTTGGGACCATTTCATAACGATAGGTGTGAGCTACACAGCATCCATAACCTGCTACGTTTAAATCCTTCTAGCTCTGTATGTTTTTCGACTCCAATAGTGTAATGACAAGACTGCAATCTGATGGAGTGGGGTTTGTACATGATCTTATGCCCTTTCTTTGGATATATGCCATGCATTTACTGATAACTTTGTAAGATCGTTTCGCAGCTCATCCATAGGCTTTCCCTATAACCATCTGTATGCATTTAAGCATGTTACTTTACTTACTGCCTTCTTCGATATGACATGAATGCTTGGCTGACATATTTTGCATTGCATTTTGTCCAGCAGTACTTCTTGTTCTGTGGTATATTAGGTATGGCTCGGCTGTTTTCTGTAGACCCCTTATTGAAGTAGCATTTTTACCGTTTTTCCCATGTGTGGTTTGTGTAGACCATGAATACAAGGCACAGTATGCTATAGAAAATAACAGTAAACGTTTCACTTACCCCTGAACAAAAGAGTGCGCCTTGCATGCCTACGAACAAGGGCTACTGTTCGCTCTGTTGAACCCCCTGTTACCCAACTTCTCGTCGCCCCGTTCTTGCGCTGTCCTTTAAATGTTTGCTAACTCTATTCGCGTACCGCATGTGTGGCAAAAAGCTTATGGGGAAATACCAGCTTTAGCTTTAGAGTGTCAATAACTACACAGACCTACTCACTACACTATACACAAATACAATGTAATGCTGCCACACGTACACAACCAGCCCTCATACATACCTAGAGTTTCTCAGGAATGTCGGCTGTACCTCTGTTTTGGGCTGTCTCTCATACATTTCAGCTTCATTCCTTTTGTTTTTTCGCTTGAGGTCTCGGTTTATGATGTACAAGTTTATCTTTTTCCCAGTTACACCCCACTTACCTGCCTCTTTTTTTTTGTCTGTTTTTTTTCCCCCAGTTTGCGAAGGTAGCGCTCTGGTTCCCCTAATTTGCGTGCAAGGACACTGCTTAAGGTGAGTGTAGTTAGAGGGTCTACTGCAAACCTCAATAGTTAGGGGATCTATTGCAAACCCCGTAGTTCCGGGATCTGCAGAAAACCCGTTTTCCATGCACGCACAACCACTTTGTGTTTTTTTACGCCTTGAATACATGAGATACTAAAGCTTCCAATTGATGGGTTTCTTGCACGACCGTTTGCCTGTCACTGCATTTCTGTTAAGAGCTTCCCTGTTGCTTAGATGTTCTTTCCTCTTTTCCTTTGTATAGCAGATTGCCCAAATGCACTTTACTGTAAACGTGTAAGTAGTAGTCTTGCTCTTGCCTGTATATGTACCAAGAATTTGTTGAAGGTTGACATAATTGTCTGTTATTCGCGGCAAATGGAGACACAGCTTCTTTTTATCCTTCTTATTTTTGACTGGCTTTGCTGTTTATTTACTGTGCTTCAACTTAGCATGGCCGTCCAGTTTTAAGTGCAGTATGGGAATTACACCTTTTTACCTAGGCCAACTTTTACTGATTTTTGGAAAAATCCCATTAGTCATGGTTGAAGACATGCTGTGTCCTTTCGCTATGTATGCCGATCATTTAAGCAATTTGTGGACTTAATTAGGTTTCACCAAATATGCTATATTCCAGTGTTGGAACTGCCCGTTTAGCTGTTTGCCCAGGTGTTTTTTAAAATCGTAAACTGCATATTTAAGGTTGACAATCTATCATGTAATGCTTGAGTTAGCTTATGGTGTAGTACAAATAGCTAGGTATTCTATGTATTCTCGGGGTGCCATTGTGTTTTTTTTTCCTCTCTTATCAAACTTCGGATAAAATAACAGATGTGGTTACTGTTTCAGACAATCATGAAAGCATGGTTGTACTCAGATCTGCTATACCACGGTGAGCATCACAAAGCATGTTGATGTGTCTTAATTAGTGGCAGGACAAAGCATGTTCGCTTATGCTGTAGGACAATGCGCACTAAGGGATCTGCAAAGCCTAGGCCTGGCTACATGCCTAAGGACCACGGGGGCAGCCTTTCGGCTCCTGGTAACACAGTACTAAACATCTTATCAAACACGGTCGTAGTTCCTTCTGGCGCTCATCGTAATATTCAAGCTGACACTTTCCCACCTCCTGAGAATAAGATTAGGAAAAATAAAAGCCTTAAGAGAAACCCGTTACACATTCAACAAACCGGTGCCGTAGAATTAAACCCCTCTGATGCGCCAAACCCATTTGATACAAACTCAAAAACATTCAACCCTCTTTTCGTGGATTCGGCATATGGTCCCCCCCACTATGAACACCCTGCATTCTGCAACAGGAATGCAGCGCTCGTGCCCGTGACGCGTATTGATGTCCCTTTTCAGGCTTTCCCTGGCCCACCCCCAGGCCTGAACATACAGCAGTCAACCAAACCAGTTACACCTAGAAGAACACTTGAGTCATCGTCTAAAACCCTTGATATGCTGAGAAGCCCTCCTACTGGCCCGGATATTGCATGCGAGGGGAGCCTAGCCAATGCATCCCCTGTTTGTTCGCTTACTGACCACCATGCAATATCTACTCAGCCACCGGTGGTTCCAGGTCATAATGCAGACAAACAGGAACACAGACGCCATGCTCTGTTTCGCTGGAAAAGGAAAACAAGTGCGCGCACACAAACAAAAAGGGGTAAAAACCAGAACTTGGGAAAACCTCAGTCCAGACGGTTGCTTGATGGCATTGCTACATCGCTGGTTGAGCTGGAAAAGAAGGAGGATTGCCAACACTGTGGGGCTAAGAAATTTGTCCACGAAACAGCAAACACGTGTTGTTCAGACGGAGACATTACCCTAGCCTTAGGTCATCTACCTGATGAAATGAGAGTGTTGTTGCTAGGCAATACACGAGAGGCAAAAGAATTCAGGTGTTCCATCCGGACTTACAACAATCACTTTGCTTTCACATCTCTCGGCGTTAGATATGACAAACAGTTAGCACAACGCAATAAAGGTGTCTACACATTCAGAATACAGGGTCAAGTGTACCATTTCCTTAACGTCCTAGCCCCTGACAATGGAGCCCTCCGGAATTTGCAGCTTTACTTTTACGACACGGACTACGAAATGTCTGCTAGGTTGGAAGCTTGCTCTAGGTTGTCTGAAAGTGTTCTGCAGATTTTGCTTAGGATCATCGAGACAAACCCATATGCGCGTTTTTTCCGTGGCCTACGGACCATACCGGAAATAGAGGATAAATTTATCTTCTTACGCAGTAATCCAAAGCTTAATCAGAAAGTTTACAATACACCAACCGTGGAGCAGGTAAGCCTGATTTTAAATGCAGCCGATGAAACTGAAAATTTGCAAACAAGAGACATAAGAGTATACACAAAGTTAGGCAGTCCCAGAACAATTAACTACTACTTTGCTTGTTACGATCCATTGCAATATCCCATTATTTTCACTGCTGGGGAAATGGGATGGCATCAAGGAATAGAGAAGAACGGTGTCAAACGCTTGGCAAACCGTAGGAAGAGGAAAATAAACCAAACTGATTTAGACCCCACGGTTCTTGGTTCAGCAGATGAGCTCATTAGGAACGAAGAAGAAGGTATGTGTAAGTAGCTGTCATAGTTCCCTCTACGTTTGCACAGCCTTGGTGAATTAGATACTGACCACAACGCTTTTTCCAGCTTTGACTTTCCATATGGAGCCTGGAAATCATGTGTCCGTAAGAGAATATTACTCTTACAGATTTCAGATTAGGTCTCACGACCAATCAGGCTTGCTCCACTTTGGCCGTTTGTTCCAGCAGTTCGTCGTTGATATGTACGTCAAGTTAGAAACGCAGCGCCTCGACTTTTACCGCGCTCAACAAAGCGAAATAAGACAGGAATACCTGCAAGGCGTTGCAGATGCAATCGCTTCTGGCGAAACTGACTCATCTAAGATAGGCCATCGCATCATACTTCCCGCCGCGTTTACAAACGGTCCAAGGAACATGAGGCGGAAGTACATAGACGCCATGGCCTTGGTGCAAAAAAATGGGAAACCAGATTTATTCCTAACTATGACATGTAACCCAAATTGGAAAGAAATAAAAGAACATTTACTGCCTTATGAGGAAGCTCAAAACAGACCTGACTTGCTTGTCCGGGTCTTTCATGCTAAACTAGAGGATTTAAAAGACGAGATCCTAAAAAAACACGTCTTCGGGGAGGTTGCTGCCTACACCTACGTTGTTGAATACCAAAAACGTGGCTTGCCACATGCACACTTTCTGATCATTCTTAAACCGCATGCAAAACTTTATCGGCCTGAGGAGTATGACGAGCTTGTCTCGGCAGAAATACCGGACAAGGCAAAGAACCCTCACTTGCATGAACTTGTAGTACGTCACATGATGCATGGCCCTTGTGGGGTACTAAACCCTACTAACGTTTGTATGCAAGACAATAATGAATGCCGAAGTTCATATCCTAAAGCTTTCAGTGAGGAAACAATTGACTCTAATGACGCCTACCCTGTGTATAGACGACGCGATAACGGTCAGCAAGTCAGAGTTAGGGGTGTCACGCTAGACAATCGCTGGGTTGTCCCTCACCCACCATATTTGGTGGCCAAGCTAGATTGTCACATAAACCTCGAGATATGCTCTACTGTGAAAGCAGTAAAATACATCTACAAATATATCTGTAAGGGCAACGATAAAATCCTATACAAAGTTTCTGGCGATTGTACAACTGAAATGGTCGATGAAATCGACCAGTTTGTGTCGGGGAGATGGATATCTGCTCCTGAAGCTATGTGGCGTATTTTCAGGTTCCCCATGAACGAGCTGAAACCTGCTGTTGTCAGGCTTCCTCTACACCTAGAGAACTACCAGCCCCTTGTCTTCAAAAAAAAACAGAACCTACATGATGTTCTAAACAATCCAGTACAGCGGAAAACAATGCTAACCGAATTCTTTCACATGAACCGCTCTTCTTCTGACGCAAAGAGGCTAAAGTGCACATACGCCGAGTTTCCAGACCATTTCGTGTGGCTTGCAAGTGACAAACGATGGAAGCTCAGAGAGCGTGGTGACTCCATAGGCCGAATTGTAAGTGCACACCCTTCAGAGGGTGAGCGCTATTACCTGAGAATACTCTTATCCAACGTTCGCTGCCCTTTATCGTACGATGATCTGCTCGTTTACAACGGTAAAAAAAGCACCACATTTAGACAGTCTGCACTAAACCGTGGTTTGTTAGAAAGCGACAATAGCCAGCAGCTTTGCTTGGAAGAAGCATCGCTGTTTCATATGCCTTATGAACTAAGAAGATTGTTTGCAAACATCTTGGTCTACTCTTGTCCAAACGATCCGAAACAATTATGGCTGATGTTCAAGGATCAAATGTCTGAAGACCACAACAGAAACAATGACTTAGCACCAAAACAGGTTGAAACTTATGTCCTCCGACAAATTAACGGATTCCTTCAATCTATGGGAAAGCATATCAAATCGTTTGGAATAACCGAAGAAGCTATAAACTACGAATGCCTCGATGACCTAACAAAAGAGGTTCAAGCTGAGAAAAATATACAGGTGTCCACTGCTGACCTGCACTCAGTAAATAGCTTGAATGAACATCAGAAAGTTGCATATGATGCAATCATGGATACAGTTAAGCGTAATGTAAGCGGAGCATTCTTCGTTGACGGCCCTGGGGGAACGGGTAAGACTTTCCTGTATAGAGCCTTGCTAGCCTCGCTGCGTTCTAGAGGCTACATTGCGCTGGCCACTGCCACCTCTGGGATTGCAGCATCTATTCTGCCGGGAGGTAGGACAGCACATTCAAGGTTTAAGATTCCGCTGGATGAGACGGATGGCCACACATGTAGGGTGTCAAAGCAAAGCGGGCTAGCAATGTTAATCAGAGAATGCAGGTTAATAATTTGGGATGAGGCCCCTATGGCTAAAAGAAGTGCCGTTGAAGCCTTTGACGCTTTGCTTAGGGACATTATGGGATCGTCCCGCCTTTTCGGAGGTAAGGTTGTGGTGTTAGGTGGCGACTTCAGGCAGACCTTACCTGTGGTTAAACAAGGCACCGTAAACGAAATCGTGCTTGCCACATTGATTAGTTCTCCAATCTGGCCTATGCTGAAAAAACTTAAACTTACCGAGAATATGAGAGCTTTACATGACCCTGAATACACACAGTTTCTTCTTGACATTGGAAACGGAAGCTTACAATCCAGAAGCTGTTCGGCTGTTAAGCTTCCAAGATCAATAATTTTGGAGGCATCCAGCGATGATGAGGCACTTAACGCGCTTATAAACAAAGTCTATCCAGACATAGACACCTCGCTATGCCCACCAACTCAGCAAATGAACAAGGCAATATTAACAACCAAAAATACTTTTGTCGATGATATAAATGAAATTTTGATACGTCGATTCCCGGGGGAACCAGTTGACTACCTCAGCTTTGACGAAACGCTAAATCCCAATGACCAAGGCCAATACATAGACATAATAAACTCTATAACTCCAAAAGGCTTGCCCCCTCACCGTCTCACGCTAAAGGTTGATGCACCAATTATTCTTCTCAGGAACCTTGATCCATCGGAAGGCCTTTGCAACGGCACCCGTTTGGTTTGCAAGGCTTTACGTAAAAATTTGATACATGCTCAGATAGCTTACGGTGATTTCTCGGGAAAACATGTTTTCATTAACAGAATACCTTTGCAGCCTCCTAAAGATGATCATTACCCTGTGCCGTTCAAGCGTAGACAGTTTCCGGTTCGACTTAGCTTCGCAATGACAATCAACAAATCTCAGGGTCAAACTCTAGACTACGTAGGCATCTATTTGAAAGAACCTGTTTTCTCCCACGGCCAGTTATATGTAGCTTTATCCCGGGCTAAGACCTCTTCGTGTGTTCAAGTATACATAAAACCTCCTTTCTATGACGATAATAACTATCAAGAAACAAAAAACGTGGTCTACAAGCACATTCTTAGTGACACCTAATTAACTCCTTCCGTTGCACATACAGAATGGACACCTTCACCATGACAAGGAGAATGCCACTAAAGACTGCATGGCAGTCATGTAGGCTGCACATGTTTTTCCTAATACTTGTTTAACCATTACAGGTCCTTTTCGTTCATACTTCCTTTTGTGCTTATAAAAAAAACCTGCCAGGGAAAAAAAAAATCTTTGCTACAAAACACCCTGCCTTACATGCTTAGTCTGCCTGCTCTTCTAGGCTGAAGTTTGTAGATACTGCTTACCCCTTCACCTTCTACAAAAAAAAGGCCTAGCCTTACACATTTTCACAGATATTTGCTTGCTATTCTTATGAACACGTATCCTCAAATGCAGCACAATGCCTCGGCAGATCGTCGATGCGACTGACGTACACCCAGGGAAAAAGGGTTGGACGTGTATAATACAGGTTATCGAGCGACACCCTGTCTTGCTGAAAGAATTGACCTATTACCCCTTCCACAAACGCTACAGGAACTACTTGCTCACCGACATGAAGGTACTATCGTCTGCGCACCTAAAACTCTAAGTTTTCTTTTTTCCCTAACCCAAAAAAACACGCACACAGTCTTACTTCCCTTATGTGTTTTGTTATTTTCAGGGAACAAAGGTTAGAGCTGTCATCTTTGATAAAGACATCGACTTTTTTGAACGTTCCTTGCAGCCTTTTCGGCGCTACAAAATCTCAAACGCAACTGTCACTCTTCCTCTGGAGCAGTACCAACTTCCTAACTACAGGTATTCCTGGACCATCACCTCAAAGATACCAGTCGAGCCCATCACTGATACCAAGCCATATGTACTGCCGTGCACATTCGAGGTGTGTAGGTTTTCTGATCTACATAAGTTTGCTGAATCAGATGAAAGCATAGGTACGCACGTCGCTTTATTTAATAACTCACGTAACAACTTCATGTGCTCGTGGCTTTTAAGCGAATTTATTAGTCCGAACTTTCGATAGTCATATTCTTTCATTCAGCTTTTCACTTTGGTAAATGTCTTCTGTTGTTAGCTGTTAAAGCCCTGGTTGTTCATCGCTTTCCTGAAATTGACATAACACCTGTCAAAAGCGCCAAGGATTACGTCGTCATCGACGATGAGTAAGCTTGCATCGCTTTCAATCTTACTCTTGCAATGCACCTATTTCACCTGCACTAAACAGTTTCTTTTTTCCCTGGCAGGGGAATCCCGCTGGTACTACGACTCTGGAAGGATTTGTTGGCAGACTATGATCCTGACATAACTGCATTAAACACTGAACCAGTGACCGTAATCGCATCCAATCTCCAAGTGAACACGTTTCATGGTAACACTACTCACATCTGCTTTAGCTCATATACACTTATGTGTTGCTTGCCGCTTTACGTTGTCTAATGTCACAGGCCTTTCTCTAGCCACCAAGAACAACACCTACCTCCTTCAGAATCCACCTCTGCCTGAAGCCCGTGACCTTAAGAAATGGTATAGTGTTACCTGCCAGACTCTATTAACACCTGCCACATAATATTATGCTCATTCATCGTATCTTACAGGTTTGCTGCAAACAAGTCTATGGTTGCCGATTTGGTTCAAAATAAGGCTTATGAAAATAATGGCCGCTTTTTCCCGCCACCAAGAACAGCCGAAGCAGTGGATGTGTCTGCTGCTATGAATGTTTTCCAGAATGTAAGCAAACAACCATTCTTTGACTGCTGCATGCTTTAGGTACTAATGTTTACACCATTTTTTTGGGTTCTCTGACACACAGGCTAAGACTTGCTGGGTGAGAGGAAAAGTTCGACTCGAAGTTACACAGCTGCCTCTCTACTATGTTGTCTGTGCAAACTGTCAGAAGATCGTCGAAGCCGACATAGACTGGGATTTACAATGCTCAGGCTGCTCAGTTTTTTCCCCGATGGAAGCCAAGTAAGAATCTTAAAACACACGATAATACCTATTCCCTTTGTCTCCATAAAAGCTCTAATAGTTCGCTGACATGCTGTTCCAATAAACGCCAGGCTTACCCTTCCGGTGACTCTGAGAGATGAGCGCACTAGCATTAGAAGTATGATCAGGTCTCCTGATGCTGAAAAGCTGTGCCCGTACACTGCAGTTGAAGTAAGGCAGCGTCAAATCGAGGTAATACCATACACCAACGACCATTCAATGTCTTTCATATGCGAGACCGTACATCTATTTAATGCTATCCACAATGTTTTCGCAACAGCAAAGGTTCTGGTGCATGGTTCCCTTTTAACAAAAGTTGCCTCCCCTTCAAATTGTATTGCACAAAACTGCAATGTCCCACACACTCCTCTAGCATGATGGCAACACTTCGCACCACACTAAAATCCATTTTTTTTTTTGCATGTTCAGGGCCTGTCGCCGCTGAATGATATCTCATTTGAGATGGATAACACTGAACTGGTCTGTTTTGTCAAGTATTACATCAAACGCGGTGAAACTGTGCGTCGTTTTGTCATCCTAAAGACCTACACCTTGGACGAAGCAAAGGCCATGAATGACAACAACCAACCACTGCTTGCTGAAACTATGAACCCTCAGTCAATCGTTGCTGCTGCTTCACCTCGTGACACAGCACCTTTGTCCCCTGCCTCGCGAGTTCAACCTACCCCTGAAAGTCAGCTTTTTTCCCCAACTACAAAGGCTGTTCTTGCAGAGCTCGCGGACAAATGTGCACGGGCTGAATCTAGCGGTTCCCGAATGCCTCCAGCTAAAAGAAACATCAACTTTGGAACGTTGACTGCAGAAGACCTCGCCTCCATCTCCCATGCTGAAACAGATGCAGTAATTCCCAAGGTAGTTGAGTCACCGAACAAGAAGAACAAAGGAGCAGCGAAGCATGTTTAGCAATCACAGTTTATGGTTCTTTAAGGCTTTTGTATTGTAAATTAAATAAACATCTAAGTTACTTTCCTCTCTCTTTTGAATCCATCATGGTCTTCACAGGAAAATGATGATGGAAATCTGATAGTGTCTCTACCATGCCTATCAGATTAGCTATGTGCACGGTTGCACGTTGATGTATGTAACCTAACTTATATATTTCCAGGTCATGCTTAAGGTTTCCTTGCAACTGGGAACATATTAGTGCTTTTGTATTGTCTACACCTACTTGCAAGATGCACGTTTATGCATGTAAAATATATTAATTTGTTCTGTGTTCTTCCGGGTTTTACTGCATTTAAAACCAGCACTCTTACATTGAAAGAATTTCAAGAAGATAAGAGTGTGTGAGGGAGTGACACTTGTTTTTTTTTTTTGGATTGGTTCCTCAATTTTACTGTTCATCGGCCCAAAAGCCTACTTTTTTTTACTGTTCATCTTCTTTTACTGTTCATCGATCCAGCCCATCTTTCTTCACTGTTCATCAACCATGCATTTTACTATTCATCTTTTTTTTTTTCATCTTTTTTTAATCTGCATATTAGCCTTAATTTAATCTTTTTATGTGTGTTGTGCTTAAGATGTATCCGATTCCAATTTAATCACATATTATTTTGCTTTGTGTCTGAACCACACAACCCTATCGAGATAGACACCAAAATCATTACCGAGAAGAAAAATGGATCGGAAACAACCCCACACACCCCTTCTTTTTATTTGTTTTATTTTATATATTTGGCTATACTTCTCGACGAAGGAAAAACAGACATAACATTAATATTTTATTACTCTATCCATTCCTATTTATATGTCGCAGTTGCCGAAATCAATTTTTTTATAATATGAAATCCGATGAACAGTAAAAAAATTGGGCTGTTGGGCCGATGAACATGAATTAAATGGGTTATGAAGTTAAATACTATTTTCTACATTTCTTCGTATTTAATATCGTCAAATAAGTTAAAACTTATAGCATGAGTACGCCGTTAGTTAGTTTTAGTGTGAATAAAGCCAATTTTTACTAATACTATGATAAATGTATTTTATTGATGAGTGTTAAATGTAATTTGAAACTTTTGTTTTTTTTATTAGGTGTCTTTGTAAGTCGAAAATATTTGTCTAATTGTCGTCATGTTAAATAATTGACATCATAATTTGTTGTATAATATCAATACCGGCTAAATTTCGTCATTTATATTGTGTTGTACTTAAAATGTGTGGAGTGATATTTTAGTTAAAATGTATTTTATATTTAATAGTTTTTGACATTAAGGTAAACATCTCGCATGGATACTCCGTACGTTGCACGGAGTACCGTTTTTACTAGTCCTATTATATAAGAAGAGAAGGGTTGAGGGGAGGGTGACAAGTGTTCTTTTTTTGGTCCCTTTTTTTTTTTTACTTTTTTTAGGGCGGGCGGCCTGTACCCCGTTTTTTTTATTTTTTATTTTTATAATTATTATACTGTTCATGTGGCGGCCCTACCCCAAAAATTTATTTTTTTTTTAAAAATTTTTTTTACCGTTTATCGGCCCGGTCCAGATTTTTTTTTCTTTTGTTCTTTTATTTTTTTTAGGACCAGTCCAGAAATATTTTTTAAAATTTGTTTTAATTGTTTTATTGGTTCTTTTATTTATTTTTTAACTTTTCATCGGCCCAGTCCAGAAAAGGAAATTAAAATGGTTTAGCCCAAAATGATATTGATAAAGTGAACTCCGAATCAAACATTCATTGCTCGAAGTCACTGGAATGAGAAAGGAAATGGACAAACTGCCGGATTTTACTGAGAATGGAAAGGATTCGCATTGAATGTGGGGGAAAATCGGATGAAATGGCAATGAGATGGAAAAACAAAGTTTTCCATAAAATTCGTCTAAGAAATGAGTAATCGGATCAAGTTTAGGGGCTTTTGATAAAATAGAAAGAAAAAAAAACCGCGGGTCAAAGGCTGTTAAGACGGTTGGGCCAAACTTTTGTGAAACACGGCCTCACAAAAGAGATGGCAGATCAGATTTTTATTTCATTCACTCCAACAACCAAAAAAAAAGTCCAATGAATAATGAAATTATTAACCAAACAAATTGGTAAAAGAACTAATTAAAAATCTAATTAATTATTTAAATTCCTGCCAAAATGATATTGATAAAGTGAACTCCGAATCAAACATTCATTGCTCGAAATCACTGGAATAAGGAAGGAAATGGACAAACTACAGGATATTAATGAGAATCAAAAGGATTCGCATTGAATGTGGGGAAAAAGTAGATGAAGCGGCAATGAGATGGAAAAGCAGAGTTTTCCAGAAAATCCGCCTAAGAAATGAGTAATCAGATCAAGTTTAGGGGATTTTGATAAATAAAAAAATAAAAAATAAAAACTCGGGTCAAAGGGTGTTAAGAGGGTTGAGCCAGACTTTTGTGAAACCCGGCCTCACAAAAAAATGACAGATCAGCTTTTTATTTCATTCTGTCCAATAGCCAATAAAAATTCCAATCAATAATTAAATTAATTAATTAGATTATTAACCAAACAAATTGGTAAAATAACTAATTAAAAATCTAATCAATTATTTAAATTCCTGCCAAAATGATATTGATAAAGTGAACTCCGAATCAAACATTCATTGCTCGAAATCACTGGAATAAGAAAGGAAATGGACAAACTGCCGGATTTTACTGAGAATCGAAAGGATTCGCATTGAATGTGGGGAAAAAACGGATGAAACGGCAATGAGATGGAAAAACAGAGTTTTCCATAAAAATTCAGCTAATAAATGAGTTATCGGATCAAGTTTAGGGGATTTGATAAAATTAAAAAAAAAACGCGGGTCAAAGGCTGTTAAGAGGGTTGAGCGAGACTTTTGTGAAACACGGCCTCATAAAAAAAAATGGCAGATCAGTTTTTATTTCATTCAGTCCAACAGCCAATAAAAAGTCCAATGAATAATTAAATTAATTAATTAGATTATTAACCAAACAAATTGGTAAAATAACTAATTAAAAATCTAATTAATTATTTAAATTCCTGCCAAAATGATATTGATAAAGTGAATATATTGTATTTATAATTTTTATTATAATAATAAAGGGTCTATGTCGTTTCTTGTTCCTCGCGATGCTCTCTTTCAATTTCAAAAGCAGATAGTTACATAAGATGACTGTAAGAAACATCACAAAAATATGGCCAAAAAAACCAACACAAAACCACAAAACGCAGAAACTATGTTGTAAGCAACTTTTAAGCTTTACCAAACTAAGACCATATATGCATGTGTTATATTCTAAAATCCATGAGAAAAATGAAACAATACCGTGGTTAAGTCATATCCAAAATGTATTACTCAAACCAAGTTTTATGTCTTATATTTTAATATTTACTTTAAAGCAATATTTCTATACCGAGGGCATTATCAGGGCATTGCGATGCAAGGCCCAAATCACACTAGTATAGTGTATTGTTGATTTAATTTCTATGGAAATTCGAATTGTGTAGTTACCATGGCCGTTAAAATTAGCCTAGATCTACGAATACAAAAAAAGGGTTCGGTAGTGTCGAAAGGTGTCGATTTTGTGTCGTGGAGTGTTGATAGTGTGTTAGATTTTAATTAAAATTTTAATTAATATTCATTTCATACACATGTTGGATATGGCGTCGGGGTGTATCGAAGCGTGTCGTGTCGTGTTTTTGGTAGAACACGTGTTGTTGCAAATAATGTCGAAGATAGCTTCATTTTTTCGGTTAGAATAGATTTAAGTATTAATTGAAAAAAATTGTTCAGTAGTGTCGAAAAGTATCCATACGATGTCGGGAGGTGTCGAAGATGTGTCGGATATTCATTTCATCAACCGACACGTGCCGGACATGCCATCGTAATGTATCAGAGCGTATCATGTCGTGTTGGTTGTCGGACACGTATCGTATACCTTTTATAGTTTACTCGGGCTTATCATTTCGGTCATCTACATGATTATTACGTATCGATTCACTTTTGATTTTTACATTTCAATGATTATAAAAATAAACCGAACGCTCGTGCGGAGCACGAATGTTTACTTTCCTAGTATATATATATAAAGCTTATCTTGCTCATACGGTTTCCTTTCATGTTTGCTTTCAATAGCATTATTATTTGTGTGAACTGCATATTTTATAACAAAAATAACTTTTTGCATCTTTGCAACTAATCAACTACTATACAAAGTAGCAAGAAACTACACATACACAAACATATCAGAACTCATAGTATTGCACATTTCTTCGAAGTACCATCATCTTCTTGAACTCCTGATGTAAGCCCAACCCAAGCTGTTAGTCTGGGCCTACGGTACGTCCGGGCTTGAATACCCACCTCCAGCAGAAGGGGAAGCCCGCCAGATTCCAGGGGGTATGTGATGATGATTAGTATCCGGATCATTGCCACCAGCTCTAGCAAGATTATTTGGACCGGCCACTTGGGCCATCATAAGTCTGAACTTGGGCTCTTGGGCCATCATAAGTCGTCTATTATTCGCCACGCATGATCCGATCAACATCAACATTACGCCCAACATCACCATGTACTTCATATCTTCTTACATATACCTTCAAAAACAAAACCAAAAAAAAAAAAACAATAAACGAAAATAATTAGAAGAAATAATTGTGTATAAATTATTGTCTTATTAAAATTTTGACATACAATTAACAGTATTAAAATTGGCTCAAATATTGATTATTCCACAAGAGAGAGTAGATCTATATAATTTACTTACCCAAAAGAAGATAATTGGGGTGGATAATGAGTTTTTACATAATAAATGGGGGTTTATATAGTTGCAATATAGGGTAATTATGTGGGACTAAATAGTTATATGTCTACACCTTAGGGTGCAACACAAAGTGGACTTTCCATATTACACCAATAATTTGTTATTTTTAAAACCATTAAAATGATTATGGTGTCCTGTCAAAAAGAAAAAAAAGATTATGCATGGTGGATAATTTTGAAATATTTGGTCCATAATAATAAGTGTTAATTAATCTCTGTCGCAGTGGAATTTCTGTAGAAATTTGATTTTTGATGTAAGAGTAAGGCCATGCATCATTACTTGAAGGTGCAAACTTACTTTTGGGGTGATATTAATTGAATCTATCTATCTTTTACTACAGAAAAGTTCCATTATTGAAAGAGGAAGATCAATTAGTGGATCTTAATAAGTAATCCTATGCATGGTTGCCATTTTAGGTTATTGGTGCTCCATTAATTATCACGTAATGCTTTTGTTGTATACCGACATGTTATAATGAACCAACCTGAAAATCCGAGTAAATTTTTGGATTTAGACTGTTTGGTCATGACTCAAAATTAGTGACGGACCCTGAAAAAAATCTCAATGAGGACACCGGACAAATTTGAAAGGCGAGTGGGGGCATCAATAGTGTTTTTACATTTTTTACCTATAAAAACGCGTCGATTTTCAGATCTCAGTGGGGGCGTCGTGCAACCCCTTTAAAGAGCTGGGTCCGTCCCTGCTCAAGATTGCGGAAGTTGAATATGAATAAAGGTGGCTATCATAAATATTATCAATACATAATTAGTGCATATGAGAAGTATCCTTGCAATTACAAAACTACTGTTGGAAAATTGATGATTAAAATGGAATATTTTAAATGATATGTCATATTGAGCCTATTGGGCTTAAGTGTGTGAATGAAAAGTGTTATGGAAAGGAAAAATGGGAAGAAGCTATTTCTCCCACATTGGTTGGAAGAAGGAAAAAGAGTCAATATTTATATGATGTTGTTTTAGTGTAGCTGGAATAAGAAACCAACATTATACACGATCTCGCGCGTGCGGGGGGGGGGTGCAAATCCAATCCGGATTTCACCTTGGTTTACCCTTTGGCTTGTGCATGCCTGCGTGTCCTGCGTACACGAATGCAGCTCTCGAAGGTTCACAGTCCGAGTCCCTTGAATGCTGCTAAGATGACTGCTCCTATTCCAACGCGATTAAGCTGAAACATATCGAAAAATCTTCTTCCTTCTACCTTTCTTATGACACTAGAGAGTTCAAGCAACAAATTTCTTAAGCAGCTGAAAGCGTGGTGCATCTTGTCGCTGCTAACCGTTCTATCCTGGGATACTAACGTTCCGTTGAAACTCCAAGCACTCGACGGTGAGGGGACGAATTAGTCTATCCTGGGATACTAACGTTCCGTTGAAACTCCAAGCACTCGACGGTGAGGGGACGAATTAGTCTTAAGGAAACCGTGTTCAACACAGGGCTCGGTTCAGTTCATCTTGTTAATTCGTTTTCATTTTGCAATTGTAATTCGATTCAGTTGTGTTTTCGTTTTAATTGTAATTGTATTCTGGTCAATGTAATCAGATTGTGCCCCATCTTTAGAGCTGTTAACGAGCCGAGCCGAGCCGAGTATTGGTGGTTCGAACTCGAGCTCTTTTAGTTCATGAGCTCGTTCGAGCTCGTTCGTTTGATAAACGAACAAAAAATTCTGTTCGAGCTCGGCTCGTTTAAAAGATGAAATGTTCGAGCTCGTTCGAGCTCGGCTCGTTAGACATATTTTTTTCCTTTTGGCTCGACTTTGGCTCGAATTCGGCTCGAGTTCGGTTCGTTAAAATATAAAACATAAAGTGAAAATGTAAAAATAATATGTTAGACATTAAAATTACATATATTACACAACTAAAATTACTATAAAAATATCTAAATATTATATGAATCAAATCTATAATATCTTAGATGAATGAATTATCCTCTTTTGAGTCAGGGTTACTGTAAATTGATGTATTTATATAAGCATGTTCGCGGACATTATATAAGCATTTTCGCAAACAAGTTCGCGAACATTATATAAGCACGTTCGCGAACATAATCGAACGTTCGCAAACCAAGCTCGAGCTCGGCTCGTTAAGCAAACGAGCCTACAGTCATGTTCGAGCTTGGCTCGTTAAGCTAAATGAACAAACGATCACGAATACTAACGAGCCGAACACGAGCTTGTTCACGAGCGGCTCTGTTCGTTTAACAGCACTACCCATCTTGCAACAATCTTAAGACTAATTCGTGTTTCTGTATCGGTGAGCCGAGGACAGAATAATTCCGGTTCATTGACAGAATTGAAAACGAACAGTAAACTGTTGTTTACGAATCGAAGTCTCGTTTTCTGTTTCAAAACATAATTATAAACGGAGCATAATTTTCATGGAGTGCTCGTCTAAGATACTCACGAATATTTTGAGTAATCATACAGGATTCTCAAACGATTTGTTCAAGAATCAGGATAGAAACAAGTTCGAGATTGTTTTATATAATAGAAACAATTTCGAGATCGTTTTATATATTATTGAAAGAAATTTAACAGAAACAATTTCGAGATTGTTTTAATTAGTATAGTTCGGTTCACGAACGTTCTATACAGTATTGAGAGGAATTTAATCATTGTGTGTTAAATTTCGAAATGGCAACCAAAGGAAGGACAAAAAGGGGCGATGATCGACTCAAGCTTTGGTCCAGCATGTGCCGAATCGAGTTGTTGCTCCTCTGAATCAGAATGAGAGGCCTGAAAAATTCAATGGGCTGAATTTTAAGAGATGGCAACAAAATATGATGTTTTATCTCACAACATTGCGTTTGGCTAATTATAAATTCCTGACTGAGGATCCACCAACAACTGAAGGAGAGCCAAACCAAGATTTTATGTTCGCAATTGATGAATGGAAACAATCTGATTATCTTTGTAGATATTATATAATGAATTGTTTAGTTGACTCATTGTATGATGTATATTGTGAGAAAAAGAATGCAAAAGAATTGTGGGATGCATTAGATAAGAAATATAGAACTGAAGATGCAGGTACAAAGAAATTTGTAGTTGGCAGGTTTTTGGAATACAAGATGGTGGATTCTAGACCACTCATGGAACAGGTGGAAGAATTTCAGTTGATTCTTCATGAAATTCAAGCTGAAAAAATGGAGCTTAGTGAGACTTTTCAAGTCGCATGTGTAATTGAAAAATTACCTAACGGTTGGAAAGATTTCAAGAATTACCTTAAGCATAAGCGAAAGGAGATGAGCATGGAAGATCTTGTTGTTAGGCTTCGTATTGAAGATGACAATAAGAAGTCTGATAAAAGAGGAAACAATTCTAATAATTTTCCAAGAGCTAATATGGTGGAACATGGCCAAAGCTCGAAGAAGAACAAATTTGTGAAAGGGTCTAAGTCGGGACCAAAAGCTAAATTGGGACCGAAAGGTGGCATATCAAAACCTAAGTTCCAAGGAAAATGTTTTAATTGTGACAAGATTGGTCACAAATTTGTTGACTACAAGCTGCCAAAGAAGAAGGTTTCTGAAGCAAATATTGTTCAAGGCATGGAAGATATTGATCTTTGTGTTGTTGTGTCAGAGGTGAACATGGTGGATTCAAATCCAAGAGAATGGTGGGTAGACACAGGAGCTACAAAGCGTGTGTGCTCCAACAGGGATGCGTTTACTAAGTTCGAGCCAGCTCAAGAGAATGGGACTTTATTCATGGGAAACTTGGCTACTTCTGCCATAGCTGGAAAAGGTGAAGTAATTCTCAAAATGACTTCTGGCAAGCATCTGACTCTGAAGAATGTGCTATATATGTCCCAGATATGCGTAAGAATCTGGTGTCTGGAGTGTTATTGAATAAAAAGGGCTTCCGTCTTGTTTTAGAGTCCGACAAGTTTACTTTGACTAAGAGTGGTATGTATGTCGGTAAGGGGTGTGCATGTAATGGCATGGTGAAGCTGAATGTAATGGCTATTAAGCCAAACAATATTAATAAAAATATTTCCGGTTTTTCTTACTTGGTTGAGTCTCCTTCCATATGGCATGGTAGACTAGGACATGTTAATTACGATTCCCTGCGTAGATTAATAAATCTAAAACATATCCCCAAATTCGATATTGATAGGGAACATAAGTGTGAAACTTGTGTTGAACCAAAATTAACAAGAGCGTCTTTTCAAAATGTTGAAAGAAATACGCAACCACTCGACTTGATACATAGACGTGTGTGATCTTAAATTTGTGCAATCGAGAGGTGAAAATAATTATTTTATTACCTTTATCGATGACTGCACTAAGTATTTCTATGTATACTTGTTAAAAGGGAAATATGAAGCGATAGATAAATTTATTCTATTCACAAAAGAAGTTGAAAATCAACATGGGAAAAAGATCAAAACACTCCGAAGTGATAGAGGTGGTGAATACTTGGCACCACTCGGTGACTTTTGTGCTTGAACATGGGATTATACATGAAATAACTGCACCTTGGTCTCCACAGTCAAACGGAGTGGCTGAGAGGAAAAATTGAACATTGAAAGAAATGATGAATTCAATGTTGTTAAGTTCAGGAGCGTCACAAAACTTGTGGGGGGAAGCTATCCTATCTAGCAATTATCTTTTGAATAAGATACCCCGAAAGAAACAAGAGAAAACTCCTTATGAACTATGGAAGGGTAAACCTCCATCCTACAAATACTTGCGAGTGTGGGGGTGCCTTGCAAAAGTGCTCGTACCTACACCCAAAGTAGTAAAGATAGGATCAAAAACTGTTGATTGTATATTCATTGGATATGCACACACCAGTAGTGCTTATCGGTTTCTTGTGTATAAATCAGATAATTCTGAAATACACAAAAATACGATAATGGAATCAAGAAATGCATCATTCTTTGAGAATGTATTCCCGGCTAAAACAAATGAACCTAGTTCATTAAAGCGTGTTCATGTTCGGTATCACCCCTCTGAACAAGTGAATGAGGAAGAGCCAAATGAGGTTGAGCCAAGAAGAAGTAAAAGGTCGAGGACTGAAAAATCTTTTGGTAAATATTTTATCACATATATGATAGAGACAGATCCTCAAAATTTCAAGGAGGCGACAACTTCTTCTGAAGGTCCAATGTGGAAAGAAGCAATTAATAGTGAAATAAATTCTATATTGCAAAATCATACATGGGAGTTAGTTGATCTACCTCCAGGATGTAAACCACTAGGATCAAAATGGATCTTTAAAAGGAAAATAAAACCTGATGGATCTATTGATAAATATAAGGCCAGAATAGTAATAAAAGGTTACAGTAAAAAAGAAGGTCTTGACTATTTTGATACATATTCTCCAGTAACGAGAATAACATCCATTAGGATGGTACTTGCTATAGACGCTTTGCGTAATTTACAAGTACACCAGATGGATGTAAAAACAGCTTTCTTAAATGGAGATTTAGATGAAGAAATCTACATGGAACAACCTGAGGGTTTTTCTAGCCCAGGACAAGATACGAAAGTGTGTAAATTAGTTAAGTCTTTGTATGGCTTAAAACAAGCACCAAAACAATGGCATGAGAAATTTTATCATGTTATGCTTGAAAAGGGTTTCAAAACCAATGAATGTGATAAATTCATTTACATGAAAGAAACAAAAGATGGCTATGTCATTTTGTGTCTTTACGTTGATGACATGCTTATTATTGGAAGCAATGATAAGATGATCAAATCGACCAAAGATATGTTAAACTCCAGATTTGAAATAAAAGATATGGGTTTAGCAGAGATGATACTGGTAATTAGAATTACAAGAAATTCTAATGGTCTCATTTTGAGTCAATCTAATTATATTGATAAAATCCTGGAAAAATTCAATACAGATGATTCAAATGAAGCCAGAACTCCGATAGATCAGAGTCAGCCTTTGCTATAGAATAAAGGTGAAAGTGTGTCTCAATTAGAGTACGCAAGGATTATTGGAAGTCTAATGTACTTAATGAGTTGTACTAGACCGGATATCACTTATGTTGTTGGCAAGCTAAGCAGATATACTAGTAATCCGAGTAATGATCATTGGAAAGCTATAGTGAGGTTACTGAGATATTTAAGATATACTCATAAGTATGGCCTTCACTATACAAGATAACCTAATGTTATAGAAGGATATACTGATGCAAATTGGATATCAGATTCAAAGGATTCAAAATCCACAAGTGGTTTTGTATTCACATTAGGAGGTGGAGCTGTGTCTTGGAAATTTTCTAAACAAAATGTGATAACCAAATCCACAATAGAATCTGAGTGTGTAGCTTTAGATAAATGTGGAGAAGAGGCATAAAGGTTGCATCAATTCCTAGAGGATGTTTCTCAATGGCCAAAACCTGTGCCAGGAATATGTATTCACCGTGACAGTCAATCTGCGATTGGACGAGCACAGAATAAAATGTATAATGGTAAGTCAAGGCATATACGCCGAAGACATAACTCCATTAGACAACTACTTTCTACTGGTACGATTGCCTTAGACTATGTTAAGTCAGAGGATAATCTTGCGGATCCGCTAACCAAAGGGTTAAATAGAGAAGTAGTTGCAAAGTTATCAAGAGGAATGGGACTAAAGCCCATGGAATAAACTTTTGTGAAGGAAAACCCTACCTTGTAGATTGGAGATCCCAATATCTTGGTTCAAATGGACAACCTAACTGCAAAAGTAGAGATCACTGTGGGGGTTACCCTCCATCTCATTCCTAAGATGAAAAACAGTGAGAACGAGGATAAGCTTACCAGTAAAGCTTTTAATGATTTGTGTACGAAGAATAATTCGAGAAATTCTGAATTACAGAATCACCTATGTGAGAGAGAAGAGGGGCCGCTTCAAAGGAAATTGTATAGGGCGCAATTCTTAGAAACTCTTGCAGAACCAGGCAGATGTCCACGGCCAAAATGGACATAACCGCAAGAACTAAATGTTGCTAGGTAGATGCATCGTGGTAAATATGTCATCGTTTACATCAACAGCAGAATAGTTCAAGGACATCGCGTCTACTAATCAGCTAGTAAAGTAAACATATCTTATCAAGGGAAGGTTCAAAGGGCCACACCTACCTATCGTATGCATTCATCTACCGCTGAACTCTCTATGTCATTCTTAGAGACTTTGCTAGGGTTTTACACAATTTCCATTCATGTGGGGGATTGTTGGAAAATTGATGGTTAAAATGGAATATTTTAAATGATATGTCATATTGGGCCTATTGGACTTAAGTGTGTGAATGGAAAGTGTTATGGAAAGGAAAAATGGGAAGAAACTATTTCTCCCACATTGGTTGGAAGAAGGAAAAAGAGTCAATATTTATATGATGTTCTTTTAGTGTATTTGGAATAAGAAACCAACATTATACATGATCTCACGCGTGCAGGGGGGGTGCAAATCCAATCCGGATTTCACCTTGGTTTACCCTTTGGCTTGTGCATGCCCGCGTGTCCTGCGTACACGAATGCAGCTCGATTCGAAGGTTCACAGTCCGAGTCTCTTGAATGCTGCTAAGATGACTGCTCCTATTCCAACGTGATTAAGCTGAGGCTTTTGCTTTTTTCAATGCTGAATCAACCCTTGAATGCTGCTAAGATGACTGCTCATATTCCAACGTGATTAAGCTGAGGCTTTTGGCTTTTCCAGTTCTGCTACACTTATGACATTCAATTTATTTTGAGACTGTTCTGTTCCATCATCTTTTCACTTCCTCTACTAGAGCCTATAAATTCTGCTGTATTTTGCTTCATCAAAAAAAGAGATAGAGACAGAAACATATCAAAAAATCAGCAGAAAATATTCTTCCTTCTACCTTTCTTATGAAACTAGAGAGTTCAAGCAACAAAGTTCTTAAGCAGCTGAAAGCGTGGTGCATCTTGTCGCTACTAACCGTTCTATCCTGGGAGATTAACGTTCCGTTGAAACTCCAACCACTCGACGGTGAGGGGACGAATTAGTCTTAAGGAAACTGTGTTCAACACAGGGCTCGGTTCAGTTCATCTTGTTAATTTGTTTTCATTTTGCAGTTGTGTTTTCGTTTTAATTGTAATTGTAATTGTATTCTGATCAATGTAATCAGATTGTGCCCCATCTTGCAACAACTACAATATCATGACTGCTATATTAACATTTCACAACTTCTACATACCTTCATGCTTTTAGATTACAAGACAACCTTGACATCTTACTATATGCACACATCAGTTAACTTGTGATGTTAATGTAACATGTGAGTTATGAAGGTCAAGTATACTAACTATACATGATCACATGAGTCAACAACAGTTAAACAATAACCTTTCTCTTATCATCTACTTGAAGCTTGTTACATTATTTTTTGTGTCATGTCTTAGTGTGGTTTATGAATAATGCATCACATTTATTTTATCCCAATATGGAAGGCTTGAAAATAACTTTATCGACAGACCGGAATGTCCATTATTAATTTTATCGTATGGACGGGGCTTAACCAACTTTATCATTTTCTCCGTATTCTTTCACAGAAGCGTGAGTATAAATTTATCTCTTTTATGCATGTAATCGTAACTTATTCTGCTGGAACAATGGTAGAAGGAATAAATATGACAAAAGTGATTAGAACGTCGTTGTAAAACTGCTATCTAGGATGCACGGTCTCTTCGGTGAGTTTTCGACTTGATTGTTGGCGTTGCATAGAAATTTAATGCATGTTTAATTAATTAGATCTAGCTCATTCACGGTACATAGACCATTAATTTAAACATATGGTTCTGCCGTCTCTTAATGAATTAATAACCATATAGGAAATTGCACCGTTAATTAATACACTGTAAGGGTTTACAAGCAGTTTTTTGGTAGTGTAGGGTAGCCTAGTTGGATCATATATTTCGGTTAACCTCGCCTTGAGGTGATTTATAAACCTTTGAATCTTTCGTTGTTTGTTTATTTTATTCATCATCAGTAGTTTAAGTAATCTTTGAAAAATTATTTTGGTCAAAGAGCACCAATTTCGTTTAGCCTATTGATATTGGTTTTCGTTGACATAATGAAATTATAATAATCGTGGGATCGGCATTGACTCGACATATATTGTATTGCAGTTGACCTAGTCATTATTATTAGTACCGTGTTTGGTGGCGATTAGTATTTAACCATGAACTAAAATTTTATGTACTTTATTTTCTTTTCTTTCTTTGCATTGTGATCCTGTAATCACTTTTCATATCATTCAAGTACACGTTTTCACAACTTCAATAAATTGTAACACAATGCATGAAGTGAGTACTTAATGCATAATTTACTTCATGATATGCAGGGCATATGCACAACCCTACCCTCATGTGATGATATCTACAAATGTTGATCAGCAAGAATACATCATGATTTCCGCTATTCATTTTTAACAATAAGTTCGTTAATTGCCAATTCAAAATATCATCTGACATTGAATGCCTTAGTTTACTTCCGTAAAATGGTTAAACCCTAACCATGAGGGTCCCCACTCCCCCTGTCCCACGGGATGAGTGGAGAATGTTAATCAGGATCCCCCAGTAGCTCAGAATCGTTGGGCTTGCCTTTATTACGCAAGAGGGAATAATTCGCCCCTTGTGGGAATCGAACCTCTAACTTCCCGGTAGGCTGCACCACGCACCCAAGCCCCTTGCCAACTGGGTTATGTCCTGGGGACACTTAGTTTACTTCCTTACTTATAGCATATGTGGAGAACCCTAAAAACATGATTTCTATCATACACAACAACCCTAACAACATGATTTCTATCGTAAATAATCATCAATGTGTCTACAATTTTAAACTACTTTCATTCAAACACACCTCGACAAACCGGTAAACTTTTGAGCATTTTAAGGCATATTTCGTGAAACGATAAATTGACTAGTTGATTGTTTAGGAATACAAAAAAACGGTTAAACCCTAACCGTGAGGGCCCCCTCGCCCCCGATCCCACATGAATGCGATGAAAGGTTAATCATGGGACCTAGCAGCTCAGGGATGAGGCTTTGCATTAGATATCTCTTACCGAAAGGGGCCGGCCTTTTACGGGACTCGAACCCCCACCCTCCGGCTTTAGATATAGCAAGGCACTACACCACCTCACCCGCTCACCACTAGGCCATATCCAGGGGATACTGTTTAGGCATACAAAGGTACGTTAAGACATGTTTTACTTTCTATACATAATTCCCTTGCAAGCTAGCTGCTTTCCAGAGGAAGTTTTTGTGTGGATATCCACATGTACCAAATTGATAGGTAAACAAATCTGGATCAAACCGTTTGGATTCAGTTCAAAAACGAAAGGTCAAGATCTCGCCACATGGAGTGCACTCCGCATATGGCGGGTGCACCTAATAACTTCCCGCTTTCCAGGGGAGCACTCATGTCTAATTTTCTCTTTATTTATTGATTTATTTTAAATGCATTATATTAACAAGTAGAAAATACACACAGTATCACATTTATGCCATTAATATTTTACCGTTGGAATATAATATTATACTACATTCGTTCCAAAATATAAGTCATCCTATATTTTTTGTTTTGTCCTACAATATAGTTAATTCTACATTATCAATATAACATTTATTACTCTTTTCTCTATGTTACCTCTAATTTATTATCAATGCAACTACTTTTCATTACCTAACAATTATAATGAACTATTCCATTAATGATAGTCAATTAGCATTTTAGATACTCCCCCCGTCCCATAATATAAGGTCTTTTGTTCATTTCACACAGTTTAAGAAAACATAATGAATGAGTTGTTTTTTAATATTTCAATGCAAAATATTGTATTGTTTTTTGGGACTAGCTAATAATATTACATTGTTTAGTGTGAAAGTGAAAACAATGAATTTAATATTACTGTTTTGTGAGAAGGACTTATATTTTAGGACATTACTAAAAAGCCAAAAAGACTTATATTACGGGACGGAGGGAGTATTAAACATCAAATTTATGACATTCAAATATTTTTTTAATCTGTGTGAAAACATTTAAGATGACTTATATTTTGGAACATATGTAGTATTAGTGAAATTAAGTTCATAACTGAAGGTGTTTGTTTAAAAAAGTAATCTGTCTTTCTTCATTTAGAAAGAGTAACTTGCAAGGATGTGTGTATTATGTTGCTTCATTTGGAGGTAAGGAATTAAAGAACATGATTAAAAAGAAAAAAAAAAAAAGAAAAAAAGAAAAAGTATTTTGTGAGTACATATTGCACTTATGATGTACTAAAAGAAAGGGACACAGACATGAAAATTGATTTCATTTTTATCCTTACTGATTGATAAAATTAGTATTAAGAAAAATGTACTGTTTTTTTAAACCGGACCATTAAAACTCAACTATCGATTTACATAATCTATCAAAACGGACGAACAGAATGATCTTGGATTGAAACTCTCCTTATTATTATATTATATTATTTTATTTTATTTTATTTTATTTTACGAGCAGATATACAGAAGGAAGAAAATAAAGTTATTTTATTATCTTGGATTGAAATATCGTATGATTTCATTTACCCCTTGGAAAAAAATAAAAAAATAAAAAATAAAAAATAATATGGTGCATTAAAGCTCAGATCAGAAACATCAGACCATTCGTTGACCTTCTTTCGCGTAGATCGAGTGTTACTTTATTTTCTTTTCTTTTCACCCTTTTTCCTGCCCCAAAATAAGAGAAAATATACATTCAGGTCACTGTAGACACCCATATTTAGTCGGTGCACTGTTCGGCTCGACATTTTTTTTTAAGTAGCCGTCTTTGCTTCCACGGGATCGTGCCATTTTTCCACCATATCACGTGGATTGTAATAAAGGCCACGTGGAAGTTCAAATGGTGCTAAAAGTTTCAATTCCACGAGCACTGGGAAATTTTAGGTGGACGCCACGTGGAAATTGACACGCAACGTGGAAAATATACACGGTCCCGTGGGATTATCGAAATTGAATTAATAAATGCTCCAACTGTCGTTTTTTCCTACATTTTAGTCAATACCATCATCTTCTTCACCCAAAATCATCAATCTTTTTCAGTCGAATTTATCTTCACAAAACTTTCAGAAAAAAATTATCAATCTACACCGGCCTTACTCCTTTAAACAAATGGGTAAAGCATTTCTTATAAAGACTTTTGTTTTATTTTTTTTAAATATTGTATTTGTTTTAATTTGATGATATGTTTGAGGTAAATAACCTTATAAAGATATAAATTTACGATTTTTCGTATGGTGAAAAGGTAAAAGCTTATAGTTTTAGGGTAGTGAAAGGATAAAATTTTGATTATTAAGCTATGAAATGATTAATTATAATGAGATTGTTCAATAAGAAAATTGTCATTAGTTGTAGAAATTTTGATATTGTAATTATTTTGATTATTTGATAGTTTAGAAATTTTTTAGAATGAAATGCATTAATGATATTATAGTGGCAATGTTAATATTAGAAATGATAATGTAGAAGTTTGGATATTGAACATATTTCGATTATATGATATTGTATGAATGTACAACTTTAGTTTTCAAATAACACTCCAATAATGTAATTGTTACGGGCAATCACAATGAAAATGCCCTAATTTAATAAATAAAAAAACAGAATTAAAAAACGAGAAACAAACGACAAATAAATGTTGTTTGAAAAAATTCCAAAACAATAGAATTTTGACGTATTCTATGGTACGCCTCGACCTGATGAGGTTCTTAGAAATGCATGCATCCCCAGGGTGTTTTCGAATCCTTCTGATCCGCTGTGTCATGCCTAATCTCCAGGCTTTGTATTGGGGCTCCCGGTAGGTAGCTCGTAGAATTTTCATTAGGTCTGCTCAATAGAGCATCTTTTCCGTTCTCAGCAGCTTGGTAAAGCCTCCGCCGGAAGCGAGGCATCCGTTAGATCGAAAGTATAAGATCTGTTCTGTTGGCTCTGTCCATCATCGATCTCCTCGTCATCATCAAATATTCTATGACGCTCGGTGAAAACAATCTTCTCTTCTATTACCCCCGTCTACCGTCACAACATAACACAACAAACGAAACTTGAATTTTTTTGACCTAACCTAACCTAACCTAACCGTGTGTGCGTGTGTGTGTATGTATGTATATATGCTAAAAAATATTTATTTATTTTAAAGATTATTGATGTGTTTTTTGATGTCGGCTATATGCACTTATATACAAGTAAATATATGTGTATATAACCGAGAAACCAATATTCACACACATATATACTACTAGCATATATAAGTGTATATATATATTGTTTCTCATTTATATACACATATATTTATATATAAACACACACAGACAATATATAAATATAGACACACACACACACACACACACACACACACACACACACACACATATATATATATATATATATATATATATATATATATATATATATATATATATCAATCAAGAATAATTTTACAATAATATTTAGTCAATCCAACAATATTTGGAAAAAAAAAACCTAATCGTGTGGATAAATGATTGTTTTTTTGCGATAACAACACGGTGTCCGTTAAGTTTTTATTTGGCGGAGAGTGGAAATACCATGAAGATTGCGACAAATGGTCTTATAAGAAAGGAAAATTGTATTTGGTTCGTGTGAAAACCGATACGACATTGGATGAATTGAAGGTCAAAGTGTGTAATAAAGTAGGAATTGATGACTCAAACAACACATTGATCATGAAACTAATGTACGTAGATTATGACCAACCGATTGATGTTTTGGACGATGATACATGGCTAGGCTACATTGATGATATTTTGAGAAAAGAAGCTGTGAAACTATGCGTTAACGCTGAACCGGTTATGCACGATCACGATACGGAAGATGAGAACGAATTTGACTTAAATGAGCAACTACATGAAGAAAATGATAGAGGCATTGAGGATTTTACATCCGAGTTGGATTGTAATCGAAATTCCCGAAACCATGTTGTACCTAACACATCGTACCTTATCCCCAATGAAACGCCATCCGACCGAATATAACTTCAAATTTGAACAAGTCATTGACATCGAAGTGAACCCGACTACGATTGGGGAATAATTGCGAATATGATTCGTCGCCCAATTCACACACCTCTCGCCTAATTATAGGCGGACAACGCACACACCGTACATCCAACATCGCTTAGACGGGACAAGTCATAATGTCAACATGAATAGAACAAGCCGGCGAGTTTGACCGTCCGCCTTTTATTATGCCAACACCGATGCAAGCGGGTCCCAATATCGGTGGATCGTTTACGAGTTATCTTAGAGCGCCTTTCGAGCGGAACATTCATATGCCAACACGGATGCAAGGGGTCCCAATATCGGTGGATCGTTTACGAGTTTTTTGAGTGGGCCTTTCGAACAGGGTATGTCAACAATGATGCAACCGGGTCCCAATATTGGTGGATCGTTTACGAGTTTTATGAGAGCACCATTAGAACAGAACCCTGATATTGGTCCTAGATTTAGTATGGCAAGTATTAATCGCAATAGAGGTGTTCATTTCGGTTCAGACATTCCGGATTCGGAAATTCCTCCATGTCCACGGGTTGGGGCGTTTCAGACTGAAGATTCTGGATTATTGTATATTGGTAAAAAGTTCAGGGACAAGGATGATATGCAGATGAAAATGAGTTACCATGCATTGAAAAATAATTACATGTGGAAACCTATCCGGTCCGACAAGGGGAAGTTAAAACTACGATGCTTTACTTTAGAGAAATGCGAATGGAAAGTTGTGGGTAGAAAGGTGTTTGATTGCAATAACTTCGAGATAACCAAGTACAATGAAACTCACACTTGTGGATTGGAGCGATTAAGCGACGATCATAGGCAAGCCGGACACGGAACTATAGGTCATCTCGTTAGAGAGAACCTCATAAAACTCGGAAGTCGAGTTCACGACAAAACATTTAATTGTGGAGGTCAAAAGAGTATTCAACATAGACCTTGATTATCGGCGTGCATATCATTGTAGGCGAAAAGCGTTGGAATTAATCGGAGGAAGCGTACCACTATCGTATTCTAAATTACCACCTACTTTTACATGTTGAAGAGTGAAAATCCCGAAACTCGTCACGGACATAGTGACCGACCATGTTATCTTGCGGGTTCAAGTCTTTTTCATGGCTTTGAAAGCTAGTATTGACGGGTTTAAGTACGTCGACTGTCTTAGTCGTGGACGGTACTCATCTAAAAACAAAATGCGAGGGGACATTGTTAGTAGCTATCGGTGTAGACGCGGTGATAAACTGTTTCCGGTAGCGTTTGCCGTGACCGACGGAGAGAGCGAGGATGCGTGGATGTATTTCATGCTTCAAGTGAAGGGGGTAATCGGGGAACGTGAAGACATGGTGTTCGTATCGGACGGAGGGGCCGGCATCATTGGTCTCGTTAGAGATGTATTTCCAAACGCTCACCATGGTTTTTGCTACCACCACCTTGTCATGAACCTCAATAAAAAATTCGGAAGCACGGGATACCGTCCATACACTTTCGGGATGCAACGTATACTTTTTCAAAAACGCGATTCGCAATAATGTTTCGAGCTTAAAAGAGCGGGATAAAGATCCAAACAATAGAGTGTCTAGTTATTTGGAGGCTATTGGATTTTGTTACCGGGCACGATCACATTTTCCAGGGGACACGTTATGCAATAATGACAAGCAACTATGCTGAAAGTTTTAACAACGTGATCAGGGATGCGCGTAAGTTGAGTATCGTGAATTTGTTAGACTACATAAGGGCAACGTTGCAGAAATGGCATTGCGAGCGGAGAGAACTTGCATTGGCATGTCGCTCCGTGTTAGCCCCTGAAGCCGAAAAATTCTTGACTGAAGTATCGCATGCCCGAAGAACCTTCACACTAAAGGCGATCGACCGGGACCAGTTCCAAGTGGGGGACGCTGATACTAGTGCAAAGGTAAATATGGCAGATTGGAAGTGTTACTGTGGAGAGTTTCAGGGGCTCAAAATGCCTTGTGTACATGCTTGTGCTGCTATAAGTGAGCGTTGTGAGAGTCCGTATGATTATTGTTGTCACTACTACAAAGCTCAATGTTTCCAGCGTATTTATGAAGGACGCGTATACCCTGTTCCAGTCGAGGATGATTGGATAGTTCCCACTTCAATTACAAACCAGCGCATTCCGCCGCCTGAACCTAGACTGAGGGAAGGAGGGGAAACACAAACAACGGTTGCGAGGCGGGGCCGCCCCAGGATCCTCAGGATTGCTTCTCAAGGTGAACCTCCTGGCGGTAGGACCAGCAGGTTGCCTAATGAGAGGACAGTCCCAGGCTCTGGTAGGCGTTGCTCGTTGTGTGGAAACACCGGACACAAAAGGCCTAAATGTCCGTTTCATACAGTTGTTGTTCCTAATTGATATAGTCATTTTGTTCATTTTTTCATGTTTTGTAGTAGTATCTAAAGTCGTGAAAGTTTTTATACATGTTTTGTATCTTTTTGGGGACATTGATATTAGTATGAGGATGACTATCATATATGTTTTGTAGCTTTATCACCTAATAGAAAATGGGTATTGTAGTTCAAACGAGTGATAACAGGCCTTACAAACATAAAAACAAAGAGTACTGATACATTGAGATAACAATAAAATGTCTTTGCTTAAATAAACTAAGGGTGATCATGAAATACGATAGGATGACTCCTAAATAAATGATCTTCAATTTTTAGTAATCACCACATTAAACACGACGTGATTTTCTATAGGTTGATCAATGACTTCAAATCTGCATTCATCTCCGGTATTCAGATGAACTTAAAAGAGTTTGAAGAGTGAGAGAAATGGCTCGTACTTGTACAACAACAATAATTGCCATCCAAGGTTAGTTCGTGTTAAATTTACACGGGATCGTTGAAAATTCACACGGGATCGTTGAAAATTCACACGAGTCTTAGCTCACACTTTACCTTCTCAATCAATGCTACTTTTGACTTGTCATTGATGTCATATCGATGTCGTACGTCATAGGTGTCATTAGGGTGCAGAGTCACAGTGACGCGTCTTTTCACGTGCGTCATCAATGGTTAGTTCGTGCTAAATTCACACGGGATCGTTCAAAATTCACACGGCATCGTTGGAATTCACACGAGTCTTAGCTCACACTTACCTTCTCAATCAATGCTAGTCTAGTTTTGACATGTCATCGAGGTCATATCGATGTCGTACGTCGTAGGCGTCATTAGGGTGCAGAGGCAGTATTGTCATTGATACAGTGACGCGTCTTTTCACGTGGGTCATCAATGGTTAGCTCGTGCTATATTCACACGGGATCGTTCAAAATTCACACGGGATCGTTGGAATTCACACGAGTCTTAATTCACACCAACCCACTCAATTCACTGGTTAACTCTATATATACCATGACCTATTAAACTACCTCTCGCATAACCTTCTACTTTACATCGCCTTAATCACAATGTCCGAACCGCTTTCCCTCATCGGGAATGGCATGAACCGAATTCCCCCGAGTATGAGAATCCTCCATTCAATCCTCATCAACCAGTGTTTGTTATTGACCAAAGGAGGGATGATATTAGTCACCAATACGACTTGCAGACACTGAGGTTGAGGTTTACAACAGAAGAAGCGCGTCATAATTGGATTTGGATCTTTCAAGATAGAGCTATTATCGGAGAGAAGAGAATTGAATGGGATAGTCTACCTACCAAGATGAAGCGTCTCCTACACAAATTTTCGTTGGAGGGCCTCGCAAATAGTCCCGCATCGACGACCACTATGAATAGATCAATTGTTCGTGAATTCTATGCGCTTGTCGGGTCAAACGTAGGCCGGGGAGTTCGGTCCCATAGCATCGGGGGTGCACAAAGTACGCGGAGTAGATGTTTCCTTGGAGGTGGCCTGGATCAATAACTACTATGGTGTAAGAGGAGTTGAAGCATCCAAAGATTTCTTCAACGGGGCTTCCAACGTTCGTGCATTGCAACGTATAATTGCTCGATGTCAATTGCCTTCCGAATGGGAGCGTGTTATGATCGAATGGTTTGCCAATAGCCTCCATGGTACTATACACACGAGTGAACATCCATCCGATTTGTACAATTTGGTATACGCATTTCTCCATTACGAAGTTGACGTTGGACGTTACATCATTAGTAGGATTTGTGACATATCGCTTGCGTAGTGGTGATGGTTATATCTACTTTCCTTTTCTTATCACGGCTATCGCAAGAGATTTTAACGTACCGGAGTATGACACGGATGACATTTCTTCGGAAACCACCACTTGTCATCTATAGTGACCACCCTTGGTTTGTTTAACTATTCTATCGTATTTATTGTAATCGCCATAGTCTTCGACCGAAACGGAGTTAAGACGTCGAGTTATGTTCCATTATGTATTGTTTTTTCTTTCTTAGGCCATCGAGTTATGTTCTATTATTTCTTGTTTTATCTACTCGCAATTGTAATGGATGATCTTTGACGATCACATGAGGGGACTATCATTTAATACATTTGTTTCAAACATACTTATATATCATAATATATTTAATATTTATATATTAATTACATATTCCAAAAGAGAATTTATTATTTGATAGGAGAATTTATTACTTCAAGTGGTGATTTATGACCGTAGGCAGGACACATGGCATTATTGTCATTGATACAGTGACGCGTCTTTTCACGTGCGTCATCAATGGTTAGTTCGTGCTAAATTCACACGGGATCGTTCAAAATTCACACGGCATCGTTGGAATTCACACGAGTCTTAGCTCACACTTACCTTCTCAATCAATGCTAGTCTAGTTTTGACATGTCATCGAGGTCATATCGATGTCGTACGTCGTAGGCGTCATTAGGGTGCACAGGCAGTATTGTCATTGATACAGTGACGCGTCTTTTCACGTGGGTCATCAATGGTTAGCTCGTGCTATATTCACACGGGATCGTTCAAAATTCACACGGGATCGTTGGAATTCACACGAGTCTTAATTCACACCGACCCACTCAATCAATGCTAGTTTTGAAAGAAAAAAAATCTATATATTTACCAATCCTTTACCAAAGCATTCATCCCTCTCATTTCTCGTTTATTTTTATAGAATAATCTCTTTTTAGTGTACCTTTCAATGGCTAACCCTCATGCTCCTGTATTAATTCCCAATGACGAAGTTGATTTGTCGTTGGACGAGCAATCTCTCATAATCCGTTTCACAACGATGAAGAGGAGAGGCGTGAGTACGTGGCTAACTTGGATGTCAAGAGCCGTTGTTCCGGAGAGACGATTGAATATGGAAAGTCTACCTACTTTGATCGAAACTTGTTCCGAGATAACGGGTGGCTTGGTCTCCTCAAAGCCCATTAAGCTTTCGACATGTGAATCGGTCTATTGTGCGTGAATTTTACGCTTGTCTAGCAACGGCAGAGCTCAATGAAATGTGTGTCATAGTTCGAGGCGTGCCCGTCCGTTTGAATAATACATGGATCAACGACGTGTATGCCATTCCAGAATATCCTCAAGGTTTGGATTTCTTTCTTTTTCCGGATGGCCCTGAACTACTACAACGTGACATGGCTGTTTTATTTGGGGAGACGCATCTGTGGGAACGTGTGAGGCCTCAGCGGCCTACCCGCCCTTTACCCTGGTCCTGGTATGGCCCATTCCTTCATTTCCTTATTATGTTTCTTGCCACCAATTTGTATGGTACGGTGAATTACACCGAACCGGCATTTGATTTGTACGCCCTTGCTTACGCATCTATTACTTCCTATTTCGACGTTGGAGAGTATATTCTGTCAAGGATTCGACAGATAGCAAAGGGCAATGCAGGAGATGGATATATATTTTTCCCGTATCTGATAACATGTCTATGCGTCAGGTATGCCGGGGTGCCGGAATTTGTTGAAGATGATGTGACATACGGTCATGATGACGTTATCACAAACGAAACTTAAATATGATGAAAGTGTTTATCTTTTATTCATGTTATTTTAGTATTTATTTTTTAGATATATCAACTTTCATTTCAGTTTATTTATGTTTTGTTATTTTTATGTTCATCTACTATAGATGTTATTTTTATGTCCTCTCGACTAAATAAGTTTTTTTTTAAGTTTTACGTGTTATACATGGTTCCCAAAAACCCGTGGACTCGTATAGAAGATGATTATTACAACGCCAAAAGTTGAGATATAACCAAAATAAATGTCATATGTTGGATGTACACGACTCCCGAACAACAAATATATAAATTACACCGCTATACGTTGACAAAATAAATCTACGGCCATTTTGATCCTGAGCCTGTGAAAAGTTGCATCAGTCATCTCAAATATGTGTGCGTCGGTGATGAGTGTAAGCTCCATAATCTTCAGACTGAAAACCGGACAGCGTTCCCTGCATATTAAAGCTATAAAATTAGAACTGAATGATTGAAATAAAAAAAACTTAATAAGGTTTGATACGTACCGGTACTCCGTCCGTGGACATCCGGTCTCGTCGTGCGGATAGTATAGAATGGTGTTTGAGATGGATCGATCATCCATTGGATTGTCCCGCAATCTTGTGATGCCGATAACATTAACCTCATGTATAGAGCCCATTTCCGTATGATCCGGTCAATGTGGGTCGAGTCACCACTTCGTATCGGTGTCGTACACCGTTATGGTCCATTCACCGATCGACATGCGCACAAGCACCCAATGCTCCGTGTTAATCATCCGGATAGCATAGGCGATCGTTTTCTTGGTCCATTTAGAAGTTTCCAATGTCAAAACAAATTCGGAACCACCGCATCCATGTCGCCCTCCCATTTCTCTAATTCAGCCACAAGAGTACTTGCGAATGAGGCATAACACAAACTCGCATATTTTTCATACTGATCAGGGTAAGCTGCCATACGAGCCGACAACAGTCCCACATACGAGTCAATGTGCTGCAAATGGGATTTATTACTCAGTCACAATATTACGATAAAAAAAAGTGAAACAAGTTAAAAAAATTCGAATACAAGTTTAAATGAGTTTACCTGCGCATTTATCTGATGACCTTGAAACAAAATACGGTGAAAAAATCTCGATCCGCGGGGAAAGGTAATATTTCCTCGTCGCTTTTCAAATTTCCCGACTAATAACTTGGTCGTATCACCTACATTTGAGGCTATCCATTTTTTCGCTTCGTCGTACTCCCGCTCGATAGTCCTCCGAGCGGGTGTGTGCCTATCATCCTCGGGCCGTTTTTTAGGGCCGAATCCACCGGGTAGTATTATCCCTCCTAAAGTACTCGGTCGGCTTCGGCGTCGATCGAAGGCCCATTTTTATTTGAAGTGCGGCTCTTTGTAGCTCCCCCCCCCTCCCCCTCCCCCTCCCCCTTGTTGTATTCAAACCTCGGGATCGCTTGGGGCCCTAGAAGAGTGCCGGTGTCCGTCGAGGTTGTCATCTCCGTATGCACATCATCAATATCGAATTACGGACCTAGGCCGGCACACTCAAATGAAAATTCATTCAATGGGTCAAGATGGATGCTTTGCTCTATCTCGAGTGTTGACCACGAACGAATGGTGTGCCTTGTGGACCGAAGACGGCCCGGCTTGGGATCCCGATAGCCGAAGCCCGGAAGGAGTGACTTGGGACGGTGACGCCATATGAACATTCCTTAGAGGTGTCTCGCTCCGTGTTTGTATCACAACCTCGAGCCGTCCGGTCCGTGTTTGTATCACAACCTTCGGTGTCTCGCCTCGGTCTCACGGCCGCCTTGTGTAGGCGAAGACGGCCCAACTTCGGTGGATGGTGTGCTTTGGGTCCCGTGGAGATGTGGAGGTGAGTCACCGCCCTGGGAGGCTTGTGATACGTATGTCCCTATTCGGGACCTAAGTGTACCCCGTATAATAAAGGAAATGGTGTGAATTTAAATTTGTGTTAACAAGATAAATGCAATTATATTTGTATTTAGGAGTTAATTCAAACTCGTTGCACCGCCGCCCTTTTTAACGACTCGAGGTAACGCGTATGTCGTTCTTCAACTACTCGGTAGTTGTTTCCTCGGGCCTCTCTCGGACGTGCCATTTCACCGCATTTCACTCGGCTTAGCGATCGTTTCGGATACTTAGCCTTCGTTTCAATCAACTCGGCCTTTGTTTCCATCAACTCGGACCGACTTCTCTTAACGCATTGTCAACTATACGCGTGATTTCGGGCACCGGTGAGTCTAATGGCACAACGCCCCCACACATAGGTATACTACCACCGCCTATATCGAATTGTTGAGAAAATGATGTGGTACCCGGAGGGTTTGCGGATGTAGACGGGGCACTCGGTCGTTCGTCATGACGGGCTTGTTGAGATGGTCGCTCGTCCTCGCATCAACTACCGGACGCTCACGAACTACGTCATCCAAATTAGACCTTGGGGGAACACGTCTTTGACCAGGGACGGGATCCGGGACAACCACGGGGGAACAGTAATTGACGAGGTGGAGATGTAACCTCCGCCTCCGGCAACCCCATACCAATTACGAACGCCTATCTTCGGCGGTTGTCAAAATATCACCGACCATCTCAACCTCGCAAAAAGGAAGGAAAAAAAAAGGCAACCGATTTTTAATACAATGTTTAAAAATATTGCTAACAATGTAGATTGATAACAATGATAATATAATACATACCCATGGAGTAACACCGGATGTAGGATTGACCAATGATTTGTAATAGACCCCGCCGGCAGTGCATTTCCATCTCAACAAACTTGGACGAGCATTAGCTTGACCTTCTACCAATGTTGCAAATCCCCCGTACTGTATAAGTCTAGGCATTGCATGGAAACACCACAACTGTAACGCGTATAAACAACCGGAGAACTGTGGCTTATACGGTTTCCCATTTCTTTTAGGTACAAGACCCTTACACTCAAATACTATCTTACGCCAATTCAACATTAAATTGTTAAAAAAATACTGCCCCCATGGAAATGTCTCCACCAGTTGTACATTCTCGACAATATAAAAAATCTGGGCCGGTATCACCACTCCAGGGTCGTTTCCGATTATTAACCCATAAATAACGTACACTAAAGCCATCCGGTATATAGTTTCAACGTCATTCGATGCCATAATCGCTGCTTCGATTTTTTGCAACGTCACATTCTTGATGTACTTATGGAGAGTACAACTAACATCGAAACACCTTGACTGATCGTGCAATTCAACATCCAAATCTCCAAATCGTACCCCATGATGAATGCAAACTCTCGTCTTCCGAACTTCACTCTATTATCGCCAATCTTAAAATGAAGCTCGTCGTCTCGGTCCGGATAAACCATATTGAAATACGGGTATGCTATTAGCCGCCCCTTGAATTCCCAATTGTTACTTATAAATCGAAGAAACGGACCAAACACCGATCCCTCCAATCTATTCCACAACGCTCCGTTTGGTGTAGCATTGTGCAATAACTCTTGTAGTCTTGTAAGAGTAGCACTTTCCGCATGGAACCGCAATTCGGCATTAAAAAAATTTTCGGGCGGATGAATCAATGTCCCACGTGGTGTTGGATAACTAGTAAGTTGCAAGTGATTAAAAATGTTTTGAGAAGACTATATATATATATATATATATATATAAACTTAAGAAAATAAGTTATACATACATATATATATATATATATATATATATATATATATATATATATATATATATATACCGTGTATAATTTCTCCTAGTGTATGTGTATATGTCCGTGTGTGTGCTTAAACCGTGTGAAAATTTAAATTTATCTCGTGTGTATAATTTCTTTCACTTGATAATAAATATATATGCGATGGCATGAATATGTGATAAAATAAGTGTATATATAACTTTATACATAAATGTACTTGGAATATATACACACACACACAAACGAGAAAATATACTCTTAATACATATACATATACATATACATATACATATATATATATATATATATATATATATATATATATATATATATATATATATATATATATATTTGTATTAATAGTATATTTTCTCGTTTGTTACGGGTACCCGTGTTGTTATCGATTACACAATCATTTTTCCAAATTGTGTTTATTTTAGCCACCGCAACGCAAAAAATCAATATTCGCCATAAATACTAACCATTTGTATCTTTATATATATATATACATATAAATATATATATATATAAACTTAAGAAAATAAGTTATACATACATATATATATATATATATATATATATATATATATATATATATATATATATATATATATATATATATATATATATATATACCGTGTATAATTTCTCCTAGTGTATGTGTATATGTCTGTGTGTGTGCTTAAACTGTGTGAAAATTTAAATTTATCTGTGTGTATAATTTCTTTCACTTGATAATAAATATATATGCGATGGCATGAATATGTGATAAAATAAGTGTATATATAACTTTATACATAAATGTACTGGAATATATACACACACACACAAACGAGAAAATATACTCTTAATACATATACATATATATATATATATATATATATATATATATATATATATATATATATATATATATATATATATATATATATATATATATATATATATATTATATTGTATATTAATAGTATATTTTCTCGTTTGTTACGGGTACCCGTGTTGTTATCGATTCTACAATCATTTTTCCAAATTTGTGTTTATTTTAGCCACCGCAACGCAAAAAATCAATATTCGCCAAAAATACTAACCATTTGTATCTTTATATATATATATATACATATATATATATATATATATATATATATATATATATATATATATATGTATATATATATATATATATGGTTAGATTTTTAGGAATATTGTTGTGTTTTTTGATGTCTAGCAATATTCAATTATACAAGTAAATATATGTAAATATATGTGTATATAACCGAAATAACCAATATACACACTAGAAGATAAATTTTTCGTTTCGTTGTGTTGTGACGGAGACGGGGGTAATAGAAGAGAAGATTGTTTTCACCAAATACGTCATAGAATATTTGATGATGACGAGGGAGATCAGATGATGGACAGAGCCAACAGAACAGATCTTATACTTTCGATCTAACGGATGCCTCGCTTCCGGCGGAGGCTTTACCAAGCTGCTGAGAACGGAAAAGATGCTCTATTGAGCAGACCTAATGAAAATTCTACGAGCTACCTACCAGGAGCCCCAATACAAAGCCTGGAGATTAGGCATGACACAGCGGATCAGAAGGATTCGAAAACACCTTAGGGATGCATGCATTTCTAAGAACCTCATCAGGTCGAGGCGTACCATAGAATACGTCAAAATTCTATTGTTTTGGAATTTTTTCAAACAACATTTATTTGTCGTTTGTTTCTAGTTTTTAAATTCTGTTTTTTTATTTATTAAATTAGGGCATTTTCATTGTGATTGCCCGTAACAATTACATTATTCGGATATTATGAAAACTAAAGCGGTATCAAACTACACATTTCAAAATGAACTAAGGCCATGAAAGGAAATTATACTACTAAATTTCTAAACAACTTATAACAAAGACATACATACAATATCATATAATCGAACTATGTACAATATCAAAACTTCTACATTATCATTTCTACATTATCGTTTCTAATAATAACATTGTCACTATAATTACATTAATGCATATCATTCTTAAAAAATTCTAAATTATCAAATAATCAACATAAATACAATATCAAAATTTCTACAAGGTCATTATTTTTACAACATCAAGATTTCTACAAATTTTCCAATACAAATTTTCCAATCATATAATCAAAATAATTACAATATCAAAATTTGTACAACGTCATTATTTGTACAACATCAACATTTATACAAATTTTCCAATACAAATTTTCCAATCAAATAAGCATAATAATTACAATATCATAATTTCAACAACGTCAAGATTTCTACAACATCAACATTTCTACAAATTTCCCAATACACATAATTCGAAAGGTCCAATATCTTATAACCATAATTTCTACAATTTCAAAAATTGTACAATATCATTACTACAATTTCCTATCTTATAATCATAATTTCTACAATATAAAAAAATCTACAATAGAGAAAATTTTACAATATCATTACTACAAAATTTAACAAATTATCTCACAATTTCGATTTTTTTTGGGTCAATACATAAACATACTATATCACAATTTCGCAACCAAAATTTCAATAAGATTATTATATCACAATTTCGATAACATTACAATATCACAATTTGAAATAAAAAGTGGCGAGTTCAATAAAATTTGGGGGCAAATTCATCAAAATTAAAACTAATAAACGTAAATAACTTACTAGAGGATATTCTTCCAAATTAATAACGGCCATTGGAGAGTATAAAGCTTCAATCCACTCCCGGTTCCAATTCCACGCAATGTAAACTAACCCGTGTCAAACACCTTTCGCCGTGAGAGGTAATTCCTTCCTCGTGAAATTAATCTACAGATGTGGGGATAGGGATGTGGGGATAGGGATGTGGGGATAGGGTTGTGGGGATAGGGATGTGGGGCTGTGCGTATTTTTTCTTTTGCTGTGTGGGGGCGATTTTTTTTCAGAAAAATAGTGAGGAAGAAGAAGATAAAGTGCCCTGTATATGTTTTACAATTTCCACGGGACCGTGGATATTTTCCACGTTGCGTTTCCTTTCCACGTGGCGTCCACCTAAAATTTCCCCCGCCTCGTGGAATTTCAACTTTTGCCACCAATTGAACTTCCACGTGAACCATTCGAATTCCACGTGATATGGTGGAAAAATGGCACGATCCCGTGGAACAGCACGGGCTACTTAAAAAAAAATGTCCCGCCTGAACAGACCTGACTTGAAATATGGGTGTCTACAGTGACCTGAATGTATATTTTCTCCCAAAATAAAAGGAAAAACGACAAATACTATCAAGTATCAACTTCTTTTTGGTTATATAAGGGCAGTCCCAGCGACTTAAATTTTATTCCTAAAATAATATAAAATAATATATATTCTTATTTTACAACATCTCAATTCAAAAGCCTCTACAACAGCATCCCTATCTTTATCCCTATAATATTTTAAATAATATTAAATAATACATATTCTACCTCACAACCCTATTTATACACATTAAATATTTATTATTTCACTCCAATAGCATCCCTATCCCTATCCCTATAATTTTTAATAATTAAATATGTTTAGGGCATGAATAGTGCATCCCCACAAGTATAGGGTTGCACTGTTCATATCCCTAAAAATAAATAGGGATAGGGCATCTCCTGTGAAAGCTATTTTGAGGTAAACTCTATTTTTTATCTTCATTTTAGGAATAGGACACCATTTAGGACTTCTTTGGGAGTGCCCTAAGACTATCTCCAATGGGGTACTGTACCAACACTTTTAACAATATTTTACAGTGTTTTGACTCACTCAAAATTTACAATGGATCACTTTATTCATTCTATATTCTTAAAATACTCTGCCCATCACCGGAAATTACAAGAGCATGGTAAAGTGAATAGTGCTCTTTTTAGTGGGCCATGCATGGAAGTAGTTGCTTGAATTAATTTAGCACATATGTTTCATTTTTTTTTTTTGAAGGGTATTTGTTTCATTTTAACAAATTATGTTTCATTTATACAATATTTTCAGACAAAATTGATATTTTCAAAATTGTTATGTTTATTTATTGCAACAACAAAAAAAAACACTATCTCTGTCTCATAACAAGTGACCAGTTTTGAAAAAAATATTGTTCCATAAAAAAATGTTCATTTAAAAAACCAATACATCATTTAATATTCTTTTTTTAAACATACCCCTAGCGTAACATTTATTGTTTTATGTTCATTTCATATTTCAAAACAAATATTAATTATAAGATAGAGGTATAAATGTCTATTAGTATTACTAAAACACAACACATTAATTGAGTTTCCATAAATAACATCCATTTTATTTTTTGAAAAGAGTAAGGAATATATTGTAAAAAATGACATGTGTTTCCATAAATAACATCCATTTTTTAAATCACATATGTTATTTTTATGTTTCAAATATAAATTTTTTTTGCAATACCGTACAAAATATAATTATTTTTATTTGAATTTACCGTGAGAAAATAGAAGGTACCAATATGGAAAATGAATTGGTGTTTAGGTTGATAATAAAAGAAAATGGATTTTGAAATGTCGTTTAAAGTGTGTTTATTGGAGTGAATGTTTTTTTAAAGTGTTGAAAAAATGTAGCTGGAGCGGAAAATGATGTATTTAGAGTGATGTTTCGAGTAACACCACTGGAGATAGTCTAATATAGTCAACTTTGCTTTTAATACAGATCATGGCGCACGTTCCTTTTGAGTGTCAGGTGACGGTTAAGATATGGGAGCAAACATCTTGGAAAGTTCTTTTATAGTGAGTCAATTTGAGAAGTAAAACATATGGATGAATCTGAACCACACAGTTTCAACTCAAATTCAAACTGTATGGTCCAAAATCATTCACGTGTGTCTACGATGCAAATTGAGTGACTAGAAAAAAATTATCCAACATCTTTCGGGGCTTTGGTACGACCGGGAAATTTTCGGACTTTAAGGGCCTCTTTGCGATGCTTCATGATCGCTTGCCGCGTTAGGAGGTGACGGAGTTTGCGTGGGTGATGTGACATATTTGGAAGACACGGTGTTGTGCGGTTTATGATGGGCAGCGGGTACGTTGTATATATCTCGCGTGTGATCTTCGGCTCTCAGTGCAACGAGAGAGTTCATTCCGGCCACTCAGACGCCCAACGTAGTGTAGAGGGAACAGTTGCAGGATCGTTGGGAGCGGCCGCTTGCTCGGATGATAAAATGCATTGTTCACGCCTCAGCCACTCCAAACGCTTCGGGGGTAGGGCTCATTTTTCGAGACCACCAGGTAACTATTTTGGCAACTTATTCCTTCCACCTATATCCAGGCACAACGGTGGCGATGCTGAAGTTGAGGACGATCCTTATGGCATTAGTGGAGGGGGGCTCTTGGGCTTTTTTTGCAGTTGTTGGTGGAGAGCGATTGTCTTGTTTGTGTACAGCGGCTGCGGCATCGTGAGGACGACTTCTCCTCCTTTGGTACTCCCTCCGTTCCTAATTACATGTCGCGTTTGAGAAAAACACACAGATTAGAAAATGAGTACTCCAAAAAAAAATCTTGAAAAGTGTAGTGGTGTAATGAATATGAAAGATTGATAGGTTGAATGAGCCTAGAAAGTTGAAAAGTAATATTGAAAAGCGGAAAGAGTATTAAAATATGTATAAGAAATGTAACTACGACATATAAAAATGAAATTTTGATTTTGGCAACTGCGACATATAATTTGGAACATAGGGATTAGTTTATTACAAGATTGCACTGCGTAGACGACTCATTTTTCGTCGGTTGGTTTCTCTTTTGTTAGGTGTACCGGTAATGAACCGGCTCATATTCTAGCGCGCCTAGGTGCCGACTCTTTAGGTTTTATTGCTTGGGAAGCACATCCCCAAACTCTGTAACTACCGCTGTTTTGACAGATTTAGTTGATTAATACTCCTCCGTTCCAAATTATCTGAGACAGTTGTCAAATAACACATATTAAAAAAGTGCATACATGACTTTAAAATAAAATGACTAAAAAGTCATTGGATATAATTAATATGTCATACTTTTTTATCTATCATATTGCAATAACTAAGGGTAAAACAAGGAAAAATCCATAAATATTGCTTTGGTAATGTAACTGCCTCAGATAAAATTGAACAAATGATTTGACAATTGTCAGATAAATTGAAACGGAGGGAGTAAAACTATTTGGTTTCTCAAAAACTTTGCTTTTTTTCTTGACTAGCCAGGCTCTATTTCTTTTTTTTTTTTTTTTTTTTGGGTGTGTTTTTATCAATTACTTTTTTTTCTTCATGATATCAAATGTTTCTTAGTCATCTAGGATTTTATTTTCTATTCTTCAACTGCGCAATTCCGGCCATCGCATACATGTACATAAAAAAAAATTAATAAAACAAACATAAAATTTTCATTTTTTCCCCAAACAAGAGTCTATGTGCATAAGGTGTAACCCCATTTTTTCCCCAAACAAGAGTCTATGTGCATAAGGTGTAATGTTGATGCTTGTCTAAAAAATGACTCTCTCTCAGTTGGCGGCATTTTCAGAAATGAAAATGGGGAAATTCTTAATGCTTTCTCTTTTCACATAGGCACAAATATTTCGGTGTTGGAAGCAGAAGCTCTTGGAGTCTTTCATGGGTTGTCGTTTGCAATATCCTATGGCTACTATCGACTTATTTTGGAGGCGGACTCTCTAGCAACAATTCAAAAACTCCAATCTAACGAAGAAGACTTATCTGATGTTGGACAACTGGTAACGAGTTGTAGGGACTTATTGCACGTTTTGAACACAGTTCTATTCTCTTTTATCAAACGCACGGGGAATGCCCCTGCGCACTTTCTAGCTAGACATGGGTCTTTTTTGGCTGTTGGTAATGTTGTTGAATAGGGCTCCTCTCCCCCATTCGATGTACTTCATGCTTGCACTTTGGATAGTGCCGAATAAAAATGTTTTTTTCCACTCAAAAAAAAAAAACACTTCAGAATTCTGGATCATTGTTGATTATTAGGATAATTTTCATTGTTTGGTACGGAACCAATCAAAATTAATGATTTTGTATTTTTTTTTGGATAAATGATTTTGTATTGGCCTTACATGATTTAAGACTGCATGCAAGGCTGTCATAATCATGCGTAGAAGTTGGATATGTCCAAGGTTTTTGACCGGGTCGAGTGGCCGTACCTTTGGAGCATTATGGACCTTATGCGCTTCCCCTTACCATTTATTGACTTAGTCCGTAGATGTGTCACGAGTGTTTCTTTTCGGGTCCTGATTAATGGGAAGCCTAGTCAGAGGATTATGCCTACTCGGGGCATCCGACAGGGTGATCCGCTATCGCCTTTCCTTTTTATCATATGTGTAGAGGGGTTTACGGCACTGTTAGACGATGTGCGCGGGGGTGCTCTCCGGGGTATTAGATTTGGGAGAGAGGCCGAGATCACTGTCTCCCATCTGCTTTTTGCTGATGATTGTATGGTCTTCTTCGAGTTGTTGGACGGTGTGGCGGAGACATTGGTGGATTTGTTTGCCAGGTATGGCCCTTTCGGGACAGGCCATCAATTTCCATAAATCTAGTTTGTACTTCTCGGAGGCGGTTTCTTTGGAACAACGGGAAGCGGTTTCTGATACACTTCAGATTCCCTTGGGCGATGGGACCGGCAAGTATCTGGGGTTGCCTTTTGTGGTTGGCCGGAACAAGCGCCATGTGTTTGAGTTTCTGAGAGATAGGTTATACAAGAAGGTGTCGGGATGGAAGGATAAACTGCTTTCCCTGGCTGGAAAGGAAGTCTTCATTAAATCGGCCTTGCAGGCCATCCCCACTTATATTACGCAGTGCTTCAAGATTCCAACTACTTTGATTCGGGAACTGGAAAAGGTGATCGTGGGGTTCTTTTGGGGTGACACGGAGTCGAGAAGGCGGATTCACTGAAAGTTTGGGAGGCATGTTGTTTGCCGAAGAATCTGGGTGGTTTGGGCTTCAGGGATTTAAATGCTTTAATTTGGCTTTGTTGGCCAAACAGTCGTGGCGGATCATGTCCACTCCGTGGTCGCTGGCGGCCCAGGGACTTCATGCAAAATACTTTGAGGAGGGTACCATCTTGTCGGCTAAATTGGGCTCCCGGCCGTCGTTTATATGGCGTAGTATTCTGGAGGGCATAGATCTGTTATTCAGTGGGATGCGATGGAGAGTGGGGGATGGGGAGTCCGTCTTTGTGTTTCATGATGCGTGGACGAAGCGGCAGTTAGGAAATCTACGCGGGAACGCAGCGGAATTAAAAATTTTGATTTCCTTTTACCCAAGATCGACTTCGTTTAAACAATAAACAAATAAGCTAAAGACGGTGGTTACCTTGCTTGATCAAAAAGATCGATGCTTTGACCGTTTAAGGAGAGTAGTTCGGCATAGAGCCGCCCAAGTGTTCGGCCTCTACCGGTGATCCACACGAACAGCCCGCCGGAATCCCATCATGGATTGCTACCAGAAAAACTCGGCTGCTAGACCGACTTTTTCTCTCTCTCAAAACCCTCCTAAGAAGCTCTCTATTTTTCACAAGAACTATTAGTTCTTGAAATTGTGTTGTTCAAAAGAGCTAGCCAACCCATTGCTTATATAGGGATAGGTGCGCCCCTTGTGATTCCTCCTAGTAGATTGAGGAGAAAAGAAAATCTTTTACTAGTAAAATAAAGAAAATATAATTGATTGATTTATCTCATTAATATTCAATATCTTATATTAAATATTTCCAATATTTTGTTAATAACTTATATTGACTATATTTATATTTTATTATATTACCATAAATCAATTTACATATGTGTGTAAATCTATATATATTAATATCTAATATTAATAAATAGTGGATATTAGTTATAAGGCCGTCGTTAGAGACTTAATGATCATTTAGGACACTCAAAAAACTTATTCGGTTATAAGGACGTTCTAATTTTTTTTTCGGAAATGATAAATCTACAGACTCTTAGCTACATAAAATCTCCCTCCCGTTAGCGATGAAGAGCTACAAATCTATGGCGAACCTTATCCTCTACAAATCTATGACAGTCCGTCGAATTTAGAGAGAGATTGCTCTCAATGGTGATTTTGGGCGACTAGGTCTCCTCCGCCATTTTTCGACTTTCTCAATACCTTCATCTCAATCATTCTTTCTCATAGATATCTTCTTCCTCGCCGAATCATTGCCATCTTCTTCGTCCTTTTTGGTCCCAAATGGGACAAAAATCAAAGAAAAAAACGGGAGCAGGTTCATCCTCAAAATTGAAGAAATTGGATGAATTAGCTCCAATTGTTGCTCTCCCGATGCAAATGAAGGTGTTTCTACTCCCTCAATTGCTTGTGAATTCCACCGGAGAAGCCATGGCCGAGAGAAAATGGAGCTTTGGCTACGTGTACGGTAATGGGTGTTCGACGAGCAAGGTTCGGTCGCTTGCACTTCTGGAAATTTGAAGGAAATGGAGAATGGTAAGTCTGTCCTAGAACTATATGTGGATATTTCTAAGACTATGGAGGTCCCTGCATCAACAATGGAAGCCCCGGTGACAATAAAACCCATTTCGACTAACAGGAAGGTGCTAATTGATGCCCAGATTTCGAAAATAGCTTCTAAGTTCGTTTCAACAATAGAACAAGCATCGTACACCCAAAATCACCATTGAGAGCAATCTCTCTTATTTATTTATGATTTTGCGTGTACGATGCTTGTTCTATTGTTGATCAACAATAGTTTACCGAAATTCCGCTTTGTAGTATTTTCTTTATTGAGATAATCGGGACTTGGTAGATGCACTTTGAAATTTGGTGTCTTACGGTTGTTGTTATTGAATTTGAAAAAAACTGTCGGATCGTGTTTCTTGTTATTTTAATTCTTTAAAATACATAAGTTGTAAACCCCAAGAATTATTTTCTCGTTGTACTCGAGTAAAATTTGACCCTCAATTTCCGGCAAAAGATAATTACTTGTCATGATTTTTTATAGTCCTATTGAAGAACTTGTTTAAATTTCGTTTTTGTGTACATTGAGGTGATATTGCTTCTTGATTGTTCTTTCTTCTTCTTTTTTGGTAGTAGAGCCGTGTTTGCCACTTCTTTTGTCGAAACATGGCTCTTTATCAAGGTTCCATAAATGGACGAGACTTAAAGATTTACGAAAACACGGATGAATTAAGTACGGATTTAACGAATACATTGCGTAATTATCCGAGGCGTTCATGAAAGATAGAGGGGCTTTTTCCATTGCGTTATCCGGTGGCTTTTTCTCACATTATCTATCGCTATTGCTTTGATGTCAAGTATCATTTAATTGCGGATGTATATAGTTATTCTTGATTGCTTGAAACGAAATGGTCAAGTCGTGTAGTGTTTTCTTGTGAACTTCAATATTTTGCTGAATTATACTTCACTAGAGCTATGCATTACTAATTGTTTCTACTTTTGACTCATCCATGAAGAATTATTTCTCAAATTGGGGAGATTCTGGAGAAGTGGATTTGAAATATGAGTTGGAGCATCTAATTATACTGACTGCAAGTAGATGTCTTTTGATTTACATGCTACTTGATGGAGTGACATTGATGACTGATGCAGGGACATTGCTGACTTATGCAGTGACATTGATGTCTGATGCAGTGACATTGATGACTTATGCAGTGACATTGATGTCTGAAGCAGTGACACAATAACATGTCTAGGAGAAACATTCAGAGCATTCATAGATTGTGTTTTACTAATTAGTTGACAGTGTATTTGGGTGCTTATAATAGATGATATAGTCCCTTTTGCTTTCGCAAAGACAAGTACGATCTAGAGGCTTTTTATTACCTTCTTATGGGTTTCACTCACCATGGTGGCTTACAATTAAGTCTTTTTTGGGTTTCTGGTGCTGCTTATAATAGATGTGGATACTCATAGTTTGGGGTTGTTTTTCTTTTCTCTTATGGTTGTCTTTGTCCTGTTTCTTGGGTTGCAGGTTGATATAAGTGCTTTATGGCATTTGGCTAGCGTGGTTTCTATATTGGAGCCGGTTTATGAGCTTGCAACTATGAAAAAGAGCTATCAATTGTTAAAGAAAGCGAGGACCATGATAGCTTTCGACCTTGTTTTTGTGTATATGGCTATTTGTGGACCGATCACACTATATTCTCATCGGTTGTGGTTAATGGTGGGGATAATCATGGTGTGCTTACAACAATTATGGTTGGTGGATTTTTGGTTAGGTTGCTGGTGATAGTTAATCTGGATGGCCTATTAGTGTAGAGTGTGTTTTACTATGTGTGCAAGAGTTACCATCATCAAGAGATTGACAAGAGTGCCCTATATGATCATCTTGGTGGTCTGGGCTTATGCAGTGACATTGCTGATTATGCAGTGACATTGATGACTTATGCAGTGACATTGATGTCAGATGCAGTGACATTGATGTCTGATGCAATGACATTGATGACTTATACAATGAGATGTCACTGATCAAGGTTGTCAATGGATCGCGGTGGTCAATACATCATTGTATTCAATGAATCGCGGCGGTCATTGCATCGGGGTGGTTAATGGATCCCGATGGTCAATACATCGGGGTAGATGGTCAATGTATGATGGTGATGAATACGCCACGTAGATTTTTATGAAGAAAAAATTGATTTATGAAATTTATTCGGAAAAATATCAAATTTGATTTTAGAATAAAGAAGACGAAAAATATGAATTTTAGTGAAAAAATTATGGTGATCCGAGTTTTAGATCAAAATATATGACGTTTATAAATATGATGAATTTAAAAATAAAAATAAAAATAAAATAAAAACCTGCTGTCGTTCCTTTTTTTTCTTTTTTCTTTTTGTTCTTATGCAGTGACATTGCTGATTATGCAGTGACATTGATGACTTATGCAGTGACATTGATGTCTGATGCAGTGACATTGTTGACTTATGCAGTGACATTGGTGTCAGATGCAGTGACATTGATGACTTATACAATGAGATGCCACTGATCAAAGTTGTCAATGGATCGCGGCGGTCAATACATCATGGTATTCAATGAATCGTGGCGGCCATTGCATCGGGATGGTTAATGGATGTCGGTTGTCAATGTATGACGGTGATCAATACGCCACGTCGATTTTTATGAAGAAAAAAATTGATTTTTGAAATGTATTCGGAAAAATATAAAATTTGATTTTAGAATAAAGAAGACGAAAAAATATGAATTTTAGTGAAAAAATTATGATGATCCGAGTTTTAGATCAAAATATATGACGTTTAGATATATGGTGAATTAAAAAAAAATAAAACTGCTATGAACGTGTGGTGCTTTTTTTTTTTTTTTTTTTTTTTTTCCTTTGAGAGCTTCTTTTTTTTTTTTCCATTTCTTCCTTTTGTTTTTTCCCTTCTTCCTCTTTATCCACTTGAAATTAGAATGTCCTTATAACTAAATAAGTTTCCTTTTAAAATTAGAATGTCCTTATAACTAAATAAGATTTCGGAGTGTCCTATTACCCCTAATAAGTTGAAAATCAGTCCTTTTAAATAATTAGCCCTAATAAATAATGCAATGTCAAGATTGACTAAATTGCATGATTCACGTGTATCAACAAATACACAAAAAATATGCGCCACATATATATCCATATATATATATATTTAATTAGTCAACATGATTAATATAATACTATGATTAATTAATTTACAAAATACATGTGTCTCACATATATATACATATTTCGAAATTATGTGTATCATATACACATTTAATTAATCAACATAATTAATATCTTATATTATATTTATTCATAATAAATAAATACCACCATATTAATTTACCACTATAACATTTATAGTACGAGATAAATTATTTCCTTATTTGGCTATCATCTATAACCACATTTTAATCCGGCTAGATGTTCATATGTGTGTGACCCGATAGGCTTCCGAATATGTTGGCCGTAGGCACAAAGTGCAAATTACGAAAATGCCCTTCATGCCTAACGATCACGGGATATCGTCTAGCAACACACCGTGACCTCCAATCATCGGAAGAGTCAAATGCAATGACTACTACCTTTCATGTGAAACAATTACCGTGTAAATTACAATCCTATCGCTGTAATAATATCCATACGGTCGTACGTCGAGTGTCAAACATTAACGACCGTATCTTATAATCTGGATATCATTCTCTCTCTAAGTAACTCATTTACTTCCACTTTGCAAAGATTCACGAGAGTAAGACATTCCTTATAAGAAGACCCTTTCGGATATCACCCTGCTGATAGGGTACGGGATTCCCAGACGATAAAACATGTATACTCCACATGCTTCAGTATCACACCCAATCACTACCGCATGATCGCCCCGTGGCTAGGGGAAACCTCAATAGTGTCAAAGCATGACAATCCACACCGTGATGCCATGAAGACTCCGGTCTAAAGGATAATTACACAACCGCCACATAGTGCGACACTTAATGTAAGTGAGTCAGTGTAACGTACGCATTCTCTAATACACGTCCACGTACAGTCCAAGTGTCTCTACACTTTGATAGACGAGATCTATCCCCGCCCTTAAAGACAAAGACATCTAATACGTGCTAGTCTGTTTATACTATCAATGCCATGTTTAATAGTACATCAGCCTAGAGACATTTAAGTATCAAACTTTTTAAAGTGATTAGAGATCTCATCAACCATAATCGCCTATCATGGTTTCTCTATCACAGTTTAATACTAAGGACGTTATCATATAACAATTCATAATTGGTTCTTTAAAAGAACATATGTATGACAACATAAAAGCCATTTAATATATGTATAAACATAAAGAAATAGTAGAAATGATCCGACCCGGTCGGATCCGGTCCAACTGGATTGGGTTTAGGACACTATTTCAACATCGGCGGCCGTCCTTTCGTATACCTTATGCAGGTCACCCACTTTCGACTGACGCCAATGTTTCATCTTTGTTTATCCCACATCCGCGTACTTGGGATGCCCCTCGAATCCGTGATTTATTCCACCCATGGGAGTCAGATGCTATTCTGGCCACTTCTATTGCCTCAGGGAATCATCCGGCTCGGCGGATTTGGGATTATGATCGCACGGGCACCTACACGGTTAAGTCTGGGTACTTCTTGGCACTTTCGCTTTACCGGCCATCACTTGTGGCTGGGCCGGGGCCTTCAGGTGGGGTAGATCGGGTCTGGCGGCGTTGTTGGCAGCTCCCGGTCCAGCCTCGTATCCAGCATTTTCTATGGAGGTGCCTTCATGACTGCTTGGCTATTGGCCAGGGCCTTATGCGACGCAATTTGGGACAGGTACATGCTTGGCGTGTGGGGAGACAATGGAGACCCTACGGCATGTCTTGTTTGAGTGTGAGATGGCAGACAGGATTTGGTGGGCCTCCTCGTTCTATGAGGTCTTAGAGTATCTCTGCACGTCCTCCTTTGCAGATTTCTTTATGCGTCTCTTATAGGAGCGGGGGATTCTGGATACAGTGCGAGTTGTGGGGCTGATGTGTTGAATATGGAAAGCACGCTGTTCAGCTCTGTTTGACGGCCAGCCAGTCTATGTCTCGGCGGTATGTGCACATTCTTTGGCAGCGACAGCTGAGTACACGGAGGCATTGACGGCCTATCGGGTGCAGGGGACGCCCCAACATTTGGCGGATTCTTGGGCTCGCCCGTCACATGGGGTAGTAAAGTGTAATGTTGATGCCGCAGTGAGAGAGGACCAGTCTCGCACGCTGTGGGCTATCCTTTTGATGGGGGAGGACGTCGGCTGGAGTATATGGAGCTCCGAGGCATTTACTTGGCACTGGCAGAGGCGCAACGACTGCATCTGCGGCGGGTGGAGGTGGAAAGTGATTGTCTAGCTTGTGTGCAGCGGCTTCGACATCATCTGGAGGACATTACTGCTTAGGGCTGTCTTTTGAGGGATTTCTTAGCTCTGCTCCCTAGTTTTGAATCCATTTCTTTCTCTTTTGTTCGTCGTACTGGCAATGTCCCTGCGCAGCTTCTTGTGTGTCATGCTTTGTCTTTATTTGATGTGACTTGCTGGAGCAGTTTGCCACCTGATTTAAAAAAAGCAAATATTAATGGAGGCGTCCCGGGTCTTAGGATAGCTAGGCAAAGCCCTCGCATCAATCACTTATTCTTTGCGGATGACTCATTGGTCTTCTCTCGCGCGGATCCTTCCTGTGCGGCGGAACTGGCCAACATACTGAATAAATACGAGCAAGTTTCGGGGCAAGCCATCAATATTGGAAAGTCCGCGGTCTTTTTTAGCAAAAACACACCGCAGGGCAGCAAACAAGGTATTTTAACCTTCTTTAATGGTCTCTCGGAGGTTTGTCACTCAAAATATTTGGGTCTCCCGTTAGTTGTTGGTAGGGCTAAAAATCAAATCTTTAGTTATCTTATCGATCGCTGTAAAAATAAACTTGAATGTTGGAAGTTTAAGTCCCTAAGTCAAGGAGGCAAAGCGGTCTTGCTTTCCTCTACGCTTTTTGCTATTCCCAATTTAACCATGTCGGTTGTCAAGCTACCCAAAGGAGTTATCAACAAGATCCACTCTCTTATGGCGAATTTCTGGTGGGGTAACTCTAATAAAGATTTCTCGGGGTATCATTGGGTTAAGTGGGAATCGCTTTGTCTCCCAAAAGGCAGAGGTGGCCTTGGCTTTAAAAATCTGGAAATAGCTAACACCGTTGCCCTGGCCCGTACTCTCTGGAGGATCCATAGTAACCCTAACCTCTTGGTTTCTAAAGTGTAAAGGGAAGTATTTTTCCAATTCCACCATTTTCAATTGTAAAGTGCCTTCTTCTTCTTCGTTCTTCTGGAAGAGTTTGATGTCAGCTCAATGTTTCCTAAAAAATAACACCTGTTTTATAGTTGGTAACGGTAAATCTATTAAAGTTTGGGAGGACCCTTGGCTAATTCAAAATCCCTCTTTTTTGCCAATCTCTCATGCTTCTTCCTTAAGTAGGGATGCTTTAGTGAGTGACTTTATACGTAATAATGACTGGGATAGGGCTAAATTATCGGAGTCCTTTTGGCAAGTTGATGTTAATCAAATTACAAAAATACCTATTAGCCTAAGCGACGCCCCGGATAGGAGAGTCTGTGTTTTCTCTAAGCATGGAGATTTTGTTACGAAATCCGCATATGATGCTTGCCTCCAACAGAGTCTGACAGCACACAGTTGTCGTTCTATGTGTGATGACCGCTTAAATGAAAAATTCTGGAAGAGGCTTTGGGCGTTATCGCTGCCTCCAAAAGTTAAATTTTTTCTCTGGAAGCTGGTGAGAGGTGTTCTACCTACATCGGAGGCCCTGCATAGGCGATTTGGATTTGATGCTAGGCTTTGCTCGGCTTGTGGAGAGCATCTGGAATCTATTGACCATCTTTTTATTTCTTGTCAATTTGCTAAAACTGTCTGGAAGCTTGTAGGTATCTCATGGAGCGCTTTTTTGTCACCGAACGCTTCTATTGCACACTGGTGGAATATTTTGTCGTCTACGCACCCCCTTGGGGTGTTGAAAGACAGAATCACTTTTTCTTGTTTTATTTTATGGTACATATGGAAGGCTCGTTGTAATAGGCTGTTTAATTCTTTGTGTTGGTCCCCAGAGGATACTGCAAATTTAGCCAATGAGGCTTGGTTAGACTTTGAGCAGGCACACCATGAGGAGAGGGCTATCTCTAATATTTTTTCTTCCTCTCCTGTCTTGCAGCGAACAGACCCACCCTCTGATGTGGTTAGGGCATATGTCGATGCAACCTGGAAGCCTAATTCCTGTTCCGCTGGCTACGGTGCAGCTCTTCTCCGTGAGGATGGCACGGTTTTGGAGGCTTGGGCGTCCCCGAGAACTGAGGCCCGTTCCGTCTTTGCAGCGGAGGCTCAAGCTTTGCGTTGGTGCATTAAGAGATGCCTTGCTTTGGGAATTTCAAAGTTAGTGTGTTTCACGGATAGCTTGACTTTAGCAAACTGTACTGAGTTTGGTCAACCCCCCCTTTTGACTCTGCTACTACTGTACAAGATATTAGACTGCTTATTTCCTGTTTCGACTCATGCCACATTTTGTTTTGCGGAAGAGAAAGCAACAAGTTGGCTCATAATCTTAATCGCTTTCTTTTCAAATCGATGTGGGGAGTCTTTTAGCGTGGTTGTATTCCGGTATGGTTTTGTAACACCTAAACTCTTTTTTATTAATGTATGCTTTCGTCGTTGGGGAAAAAAAAAAAAAAAAAAACAGCAAGATGTCTTAATTCACTAAAGAACTGACTACTAGCACATTAAGTAAGAGTATTGTCTACACTAAATAATTTTTTTAACCTTTATTGCCATAAGAAAACTTAGATGTCATTATTGCTAACGTTTTTTTGACAAAATATTTATTGCAAAATTAAAAATATTTTGTCCTAACTCCTAATCAATTTGTCAAGAAGTTAATCAAGTGCACGTGGCAAAAGCAGTCTCAAACTGTTCCCCTAAATTCTCGACTATTAATGATACTCTCTCTTCCTAAATATAGAATTCAACATTTTGGATTACTGAAACATTTAGGTTATTATATTTATACTTTAAGAACACGAATATTATTTCAATGCATACACCACTCTTTGTTATAATAATGTTATCGTCACAACCATATGACATATTTAATATCATAATGTGATATAAAATTAAGAATTTTTTATATAGTGACATCTATTTATTTGAAGAGCAAGGACGGCCACATTACTCGAAACCCTAAATCTGAGAATTTTTTCAATTATTAAAATAGTTTACAATTAAAATTATAAAAATACTATTAATTAATGTCATGGTGAATCTTTATTTTACACCATTGCTTCATTGATTTTTTTTCCTTCTCAAACTATGGTTAAAATGGAAAATACAAATGCAAGGATTCCCGGAGTAATGATCTTCTCAAATACTTAAGGGTCAAGTATAATTGTTTTTACACATTATCATCAAAACGACATAGTTATGAAAAAAAAACTATGGTTAGATCATTTTCACCTTTTAGGTGTGTGGTTAGATCAATTCTATTTGAGATAACACTTCATCAAGTACTTGAAGAATCTTGGCTCGGATTCCTGTTAGGATATGTAGTTGGATGATTGTTACGTGTAGATGGAGATAACTTCGTCTCCTTATGCATTAACAATCATCCGACTCTCACTTTAAAAAAAAAAGTCATACACGTGATAGTAATCCGACAATACTTCTAATAATAGAAGCTTTACACCAGAATTACCCTCAATATATCATGAATATTAGGATCCGGAAACCAATATATTTATAAATTTCATCACCTCAAAAACCACACTCAGTAGTCCGCTGCTACACTGGTAGTAGTGGTATGCAGAAGAAGCTCAATTCCCCACACCTTTTCACATTTGCCTTCTCGATTGCGATTTCCCTCTCCGGTCAGTATCGATCCCCTCGTCCTTCCAGAACTCGTTGCTTCTGTGCGAGGATTGCAGCACAGTTGTTTTCGAAGGTGAATGCGGCGGTTCCCTTTCCCGGTCAGCATTGAACGGCTGAGGTGAGGAAAGATACTGAGCTGGAGAGATTGCACGGCAGTTGACTCTCTCTGCCGGCATTGAGCTCATTTTCATGCATTCGTTGTACGGTATGAACAGCAGCTGACTTTTCGGTTCATTTTGTCGCCTACGATATGGCTGAAAAACTTTTTTTTTCTATGCATTTATATAAACGATTTTAGTGTTTATCGTATTCTGCTTCTACAATTGCTATTTGCTAGTCTACGGAATTGTGCATTATGAATGACAATTTTTTTGTACTTTCGATAATTTGTTTGACTGTTCAGGACCGATTTGATCTAGGCTAACCGATTTTATCGTTCGTTCTTCCTCTGCTCATTACAATATATACTGTTGCGAAATTGATGTGTTGAAAAGAAACAGGCTATGTAATTTTTTTAACAAAATTCAGAGCTTTCACAAATAGCATACGACCGACGTGAATAATTAGCTTGCCTAAAAGTCCTGGAGTTACGTCACACCAATCCAGATTTTCCACAGAGCCAAATGATGGCTGTCTTTGGTGAGATTGAAATGGACACAAAGTGTGAACGTAGCATTGACAAGAGAGTGATGGGTTTTTCGTATTTCAGTAATTATTGTAGTATTTGATACTCCAAGTTACTGTTGAATAGTTGCTTTCAGTGCTTGCGTTCAACCAACTTGGTTTCTGCTACACCTAGATTTAGCTTTTGGAGTAGAATTACCTCCAAGTTAGTGTCTTATAATTTGCTTTCTGGTGTCTTTTTCTCGGAAAATTCTATCCTAGTGACTTCTACTAGGGAACTGTCTACGTGGCAGCATCTGGACCACACAGTTTCCACACACGGGGCACTGTGTATTCCACCTCAGGAAACTGTGTGTGGTCGAGATCCTGCCACGTAGACAGTTCCCTACTAGGGAGTCCCTACAGTAGAACGACCCCTCTTTCTCAATCCCTTTATTTCCTTTTACAGTACATATGCTATATATGTTGCATTTGCTATAGTCTGATCAAATAAGCCAAGTGTCAACTGACGTGCTTTCTCCCACACTTCCTGTCCCATCTTTGAAATCATCAGAGTTGGTGATGAGGTTAATTTTCAACTTCTTATGTAGTTTTACATGGGGTTTATCTGAACCCATTGTATTTTACATAAAAATGTGTTCTCTGCAGTTCCTCAACATCAGAAACAGAGTAATTGTCTCTTATATCGTCTATCATCTCCAAGCCTTTGAGCTACCAAATTTGTGTGTCTGGTAGCCTAATGCTTGTCTGCATTTCAACCAGTTATTTGTGTCTCCCTGTAACTGTGCACACTAGACACAAGTTTGATGATCAGTTTCACTTGGCATTTGTTTTTTTTGAGTTTTTATCGAATATGACAATCGTATTCCCCAATATTAAAACTTAGTCCAGATAAATTTATTAGTCTGATTCCTATTTTTTTAGTATCATTTTTTATTTATTAGTGTGGGGAAATGTATTTCTGATCTTCATTTGACCTCCAATTGCATAAAATCTTCAGTGACAGTTAAATTAATGAAAAAGGCTATCATCTGCTGATGCATGTCGGTGTAGCATCATTGCTAGTCATAATTATGTTGATGGTTTTTAATTTCTGTTCCATCATATTCAGTATTTGACCATTTTCTGTCGATGCTCAGTTCAGGCGTTTCTATTCAGTAGACAGACATTAGTCACAACCTCATCCTCGAAATGTTTTATTCTTTATAAGCACTTTAGTGATCTTAACTAGAAGCTCTTTGCACATTGTACAGTTTATGACATTTACATTTCTTGCCAGGCAGTTAATCATTGATTCTATAGCTGAATACTGAATGGATGACAAGAAGATCTCAACTCCATGTGGAATACTGCTCTAACTCTCTTTATTTCTGCATGGTACAGAAAAACAACGAAAAGTATCCTTCTAAAGAGAGAAAGTCTCATGTTTCACCATAATCAGAATTGCTATATAGTAGCCTGAAGATCAAAGTATTCACGCTGTACCTAATAAAGGCGAGTTTTAGTCTTTCCGAGCCTAAACGGACAGGTACCAGTCCTCAAACTGATTGAAAAATAATGAAATCTTTTGTAAATACCGTTTTCTTGTGCCAATATGAAATTGTATATTGTCCTTTGGGCTCCCTCTGCACGGTTTTTATGTTCATGTAAAATTAAGATAATCAACGGAGTTTTCTAAACTGCACTAAGGTAAATGCTAACTACCTTTTTTCTCTTTGATTCTTCCCAAAGGATTCTTCTGCAGAGATGAGACTACATGTGGAAAGGGTGCTTCTTTGTCTGATTACACTCTTTTGGACTCAGCAAACATTCATTGGTAGCCCTTCTTTCTTCTGCATCTACAACATTTGTTTAAATCCTTACCGTAGTAACAGTTGAAACTTCTAGGCGGTGCATGTCTTCATTTTGCTTTATGGCGCTTGACATATACGTGCTTCGCCTTTTAATTCTGGGCAAAGACTGGTAAAAAGAAAGTAATATTGCCTAAGGCGAAGACAGAAGTACGCCTATCAAAGTTTGTCCTTATGTTCATTTGGAAACTCTTATTTGGGAGGTATATGGAAAATTTACTTCTTTTTATGCAGTTGGAATAGATGCACATTCAGGTACATTTGAAGCCAACAGGTGGTGTTGTGCTTGTTCTAGGGCTGATCAAGCAAATCTAAGTTCCCCTGTGCCTGCAATCTGTTATTCATCCTGTAATTGTACCTATGGTAAGCTGCTGATCCTGTAGCTTGTAAAATATGCTTACTTTACCGTAGTTAAATAAAAAATAGTGACCCGGAATTCCTGACGATTCAAATGATGCATGAGAACTGAATTGACTCTATGGATGAAAGTAAAGATCCGATACCACACGTCAGTGAAGGTCAATTTCATGACAGTAATTGAAGGAAGATAGAAAAACGCTTAGATATGTTTAAAGAATTTCATTTATATACATACTCGAGTTGGAATCACCTTGAAAGACATTCTAGCGATGAATCTAGCGTTCTATCTGAGAGTTGTTCAAAACCAAATGCATTTGAGTGGCAAAGTTTCTAGATTATGCAATTGTTATATTGGACCAAATTAGAAGTGTGCTCTATGTTTCCCAATTATTATATACCTACTATCGTAGTTAGTCAATCAAGATATACTATCACAAGGTTTACAAAGGTAGCATCTTAGTTTTTTAAGTTACCTTACCTTTCTCACAGCCACTCCCATCCGAGATTAAATATTAGCAAGATAACTAACACTCGAAATCTACTAATTTCAGTAAATATGTTTTCATATATGTAATTTGAATTCTATTAGTCTTATATCTGCTGCAGATAGCTTAAGTGAAGGCGAGTGGTTCTGCAATTGTACGGCTGCTGATCTACCAAAAGTGAATTTTGGAAATGATGACACCAGTTGTTTCGCTTCCTGCAACTGCACTTCTGGTATTTTGTTTTTTGTGGCCTTATGCAGTATATAGATAAGCAAATACCAATAATGTAAATGTGTCTTAATTTGTCTATAGCGATAAACAGATTAATTCTTGCTAATTGCATTCGAATTGTCAAACTAGGTACTTCAACGGAGTTTCACCTAACCGAGAAATGGGTGTCCAGCAAAATTCTTCTGCTTGCACTTTTGCTATGTGTTGTGTTGACAAGTCTTGTATTCATCGTTTCACTCCTATGCTATCTTTATCTTAAGGATAGATGGTGGCCTTTGCTCTCATCAGATAATCAAAGCAGTTGCAATAGTGCAACCAGCTTGATATGTCAAAGGGCTTCCGTTCCAATGTGTAAAGGCCCTTTTTGTTTTGCCATACAATCCTTTGCAGGTAATGAACGGTCAACTTAAATTAAGTATCGTGTTTGCAATTCAATAGGTGATTCCTGTTGATCTAGTCTTGCAAAATTAGTTGTATCATATCCACCTAGGTTTTATTGGAATATGCGTATATCTTACTCTTTACTTGTCAAAATTTCTTTTTGTAGGCTGCCTTCCAAAGGCTTCCGTCTTGGCAAAAATGAAAATAAGTGCAATACACGGGGTGATTGTGCAGTTCTCTTACTCTGAACTAGAATTTGCCACAAACAAGTTCTCTGATTCTAATTTGATAGGAGTTGGCGGCACTAGTCATGTCTATCGTGGTTTTCTCAAGGATGGTAAAATCGTGGCAGTGAAGCGAATGAATACTCTGGAAGGGCCAGAAGCAGAGTCCGGTTTTCTGACCGAGGTACTTCCTCAAGACACTAAAATTTACCCGGGAGATTAGGCCTACATTGGTAATCACTCTTTATTTAATTATTTAATTACAGCAACTAATAGATTGTTTGTATGGTCAGATAGAGCTTATATCAAGACTCCATCATTGCCATTTGGTAACTTTGCTTGGCTACTGCTCAGAACGCCAAGGAAACTATGCTGAAAGACTGCTGGTGTTTGAATACATGTCTAACGGTAACCTAAGAGACTGTCTGGACAAAAATTCCGAGAAAACTTTGGATTGGAGTACTCGGGTCACAATTGCACTCGGAGCTGCAAGGGGCTTGGAATATCTACATGAAGCAGCAGCACCAAGAATTTTGCATAGAGATGTAAAATCTACAAATGTTCTCCTGGATGAGAACTGGAGAGCCAAGGTGAGTAAACCCAAAATTTTCAAGCAACAGATGGATAATATAATGGATGAAGAAGCAACTGCTGAAAACGTAGACAGCCAAGTTGATTACTTGGTTACTTCTTATGCATACTAACTGGCACGTTTTCGCAAATCACAGATAACAGATCTTGGCATGGCGAAACATTTTTATCAAGATGAGACTCCAAGTTGTTCCGGCTCTCCAGCAAGAATGCAGGGCACTTTTGGTTATTTCGCGCCAGAGTATGCAATCGTTGGAAGAGCTTCTCTTAAGTCGGATGTTTTCAGTTTTGGCGTGGTCCTTCTTGAACTGATTACTGGCAAGCCTGCCATCTGGACTTCTCCTAAGAAAGTTGAAGAAAGCCTTGTAATTTGGGTAAATACAAACTGGCCAAAAGCTCATTTCAATATTTTGTAATTTTAGCTATGGGGTTGCCATTCAAATTGTCTCACATTGTTTAGGTAAACCTTTTAATAGTTCTTTGGCTATTCTAATAATCACAATCTTTCAGGCATCACCTCGATTGCAAGATAGCAGACAAGTGATTTCGGAGTTGCCAGATCCGAAATTGGCAGGAGCATTTGACAAAGAAGAAATGTATGTGATGGCTTACTTGGCAAAGGAGTGCCTTTTGTTGGATCCCAACTGTCGACCAACAATGAGTGAGGTGGTTCAAGTTCTTTCTACTATTGCCCCTGAGAAATCTAGGGGGAAAAACATGTCTGTCCATATATTTCAGGTATTTTAAGTATACTTGAAACCATTTTTGATTTGTCATATTTGAATTGAACCTCTACTATTTGATTGCTAAATGCCTTTTAAACACGACGCAGAGCTCGTCTTATTGTCTGAAGGAAAAGGAAGACATAAAATGGAGCCATCCTGTTGAAAGTGAGGATATCAAGTACGTAATGACTGATAAACAAATTACTACTGATTGCTCGTTGCTATCAGAGTCACCAGGTGAGTACTCATTACAATCAAAAAGGATAGGGAAAGAAACGGAACATTTTGCGATTGAGGATTTGGGGAAAATAAGGGTGCCATTATCAAATGGTAGAAGAAGCTGGGAGGAACAAGATGATGTAGAAGTAGTGGATTTGACTGAACCGCGTTTTGAATCGTTCTGCGTATTCAATGTTGATTGATTCCTCCAGTGATTTTGTTTGTTGTTAGACAGCATTAGAATTAAATAGATGACTTGCATCACACATATATATCATTAGATTTTGAGCGTTTGAATGAATCAAAATGGCAGAATGAGCTTCATAATGCAAAAGCATGTTGTGTCACAATCGTTGTGGTAATTGATTGATTGATTGGATCGTTGTTGTGGTAATTGATTGATTGATTGGATCGTTGTGGTAATTGATTGATTGGATGAGTGCATTACATTATATATACAATATATCATACCTACAATGTTCTGGAGAGAATCTATAATTAATTATACAAAATAATAAATTAAATAATAAGATATTTATATCTCTAATAGTTGCATGGTAAAATTAGTGTGCTAGTGTGCTGCAAATAAATACTCTTGGAAGAAAAAGGCCTTTATTTTTTTTTTGTTTTGAAAAAGGCCTTTTGATAAGTGACAATGCAATCTGTCTAAAAAAAAAGTGGCAATGCAACGAAATACTGCATTTTATAAAACTGATAATCAAGAACAAGTTTAGAAATTAATATAAAACTTACATTGATTATACAACAAAGTCATATTTATATTTACTTAAAATTTAAAGTTTGGTGCACATATCTAAATGAACATGTCTGTAAAGTACCAATGTGCAGTGTGTGTATCAAACGAAAAATGATTTGTGTAGTCAAGTATTCGAGTTTATTCGTGAGTAATCGAATCAAATGATACCTTGCTTTTATATATGACTTGTTGAATATATTCCGAGTCAAATTGAGTTTGAGTTTGATCGGATTTACTCACGCATAGTTCTATTCGATAACAACCCTAATTCATATGTAATTCATATTATGTGGCGATTTGTTAAAATGTCATGAGATTTACAATTAGATTATGACGATTGAAATGCGAATTCCAATATAAATAATTTGGTTCAAATGCAACATTTCAGCTTCATCTCTGAACGTTAATGACACGTTTGTTTTGCTTTAAGTGAATAACCGAAATTAAATTATGAGAATAAAATGAAATGTAATGAAACAAATTCCATAATAGGTGATACTCCGAGCAACAGTGGAGGCATGGTGGCAGGGTAAGGTGCGAAAGGTATGGTGGAAGGGGTAGAGTTAGGTGGGGTAGCCCTGCCTTACCACCTTACCTCACCACCCACTCACCCTACCATACTCTACCCACAATTTCCCATCATGTCCATCAACTCGACACACTTTAACTCTTTACTCACTCTACCTGCCGTTAGACCTGGGCAGTTCCGGTGCTAAATCCAGTTCGGACCCGCCGGTTCCCGGGTCTAACCCGGCGGTTCCACGGGTCCACGGAACCGGCGGTTCCACGGTTCCTACCCGGTTCTAGGTTCCACTGGACCCGGCCCGGTCCGGAACCGGCGGTTCAAGGAACCGGCCCGGAGGATCCGAACCGGCAGTTTTATAATTTTTTTTTCCTTCAAAATTTGACCAACATTCCAATTTGACCAACGTATATATATTCAAAATTTTTGAATAAATTTTATTTAGTAAATGGTGTTGTTAATTTATGTATAAAATATGTGGGTAATGAAATATATCGTAACACTTTGACTAATCAAATAATCAAATACTACTACTATTTAAATTATTGTGACAAGCATGTAAATAAATAACACTTAATTAGTGGGAGAAAACATGTAAATAAATAAATAAATAAATAACGAAGTGTGTTTGTATTTTGAATATGAAGTGTATTAGACTATTAGTATGGTGTTAAGTAATGTGTATCAACTATCAAGTGATTCAAGTGTGCCGTGAGTGCCGTCATTGATGTATTGTTCAATTATGTAATGGTGTTACTTAATAAAACAACTTTTATATACATTTTGCCTTGATTCATTAAGATATAAAATCAAATTATATACATAATATTATAAGTATAAATCATCGTAATCGCTATATGAAATATAAGTTTAATTTACTTACAAATCAATCATAAAAAATAAACAATTAGAAAACTATATTCTTCAATTTAATTACAAATTATCTAGAATATAAGTTATGAAATTAAATATTATTGGTTGAAATTAAATATTATACAAGCCGTGTGTTTTTTTTAAACATATTTATGAAATTAAATATTATATATAGTTTAATAACCAATTAGAATTTATTATTAATTTTAACGTAAGTTATACAAATTTTGTAAAAAAAAATTTGATTTTTTTGGAACCGTGATCTGAACCGTCTGGACCGGGAACCGCCGAGACCCGGACCCGGACCGGGGAACCGCCAAACCCGCCGGTTCCCGGGAACCGGCGGAACCGGCTAGAAATTGAAACCGGCGGTTCTGGTTCCATTTTGGACCCGGAACCGGTCACGTCTACCTGCCGTATTGCACCACTTGACCAACCCTACCACCTACCTACCCAACTTGCCTCATCCACCCTATCATACCCAACCTCACCCCACCACCCACCCTACCCAACCCACGTATTTTATCATGCCTAGTTTACCCTACCTACCCACCCCACCACCCTACCTCACCGTTCCATGCCTACCACACCTTACCCTGTGCTACCTCACTGTACCATATCGTATCCCATTCAAACATCCACCATACATACCCAACCTTACCCCACCACCCACCATACCCTACATTTTCTCACCACCCACCATACCCCGCCACCCATTTTACCTCACCCAATCGAGACCCACCCTATCCTACCACATACCCAACATACTTTACTCCACCCTACATCGCCCCACCCACCTCACTCGTATTCATCATCCCTTACTCCACAAACATCACCCCACCTACCCCACTCTTATTCATCATATACGTGTTTTGTCGATTGCACTTCATTTATTAAATTTAAAGGTAATGAAATGAATTTTTATTACATTATATCGCTTTGTGATCATTTTTTGGTTTTAGAGTAGATCGTCTTGTGATCATAAACAAACAATGAAATGAAATCATTCCATTACAGGTTTGTCAAAAAAAAAAAAAAAAAAACAATGAAATGAAATATAAATCATTCCATGGCAGGTTTGCCCAAAAAAAAAAAAAAACCTAAAATCAGCTGTCAAAAAAGTTCTCAACAAAAGGAAAAGACCCTTCAAAAAAAAAAAAAAAAAAAAAAAAAAACAAAAGAGAATGAAAGAGAAAAGAAGAAGAAAAAACACAATCGAAATAAACACGGTTCTGTAAAAAATATAAAAATAAATGAACACGGAAAACAGGGGGAAATTTCTCGCCAACAATCCTACTCATCGATCTCACAGGGAAAAGCTCTCCCCGTCTTTCTGCCTGCATTTCGCTCTGTTTCCCTCCCTGCATCATATAATCCGCAAAATCTGTAAGTTTCAAACCCTAGCTTTCTCAATTGTTTTTGGTTACTTTCTTCAAATTTTGCACATTTACATATAAAAAAACCGAGTATCCGTTCGATCTCTGGGAAATCAGATGAAACGATTCCTATTTGTTGAGTATAGTTTGCCTGCGAGGTTTAATCCTGGAATTTTACTGTTACCTTGTGACGTTTTGGGCTTAATTCAGGTTATGGTCGAATTTTTCTTTGTTTCTTTTTTTGGGTTTTGGCTGCGGCATTCATTTTTTGTTTTCGTTTTCTAATTCGTCACACACAAAAAAAAATTTGGTTAGGTCATACTGACATGTGCAACCTGTTGCGTGACATTGCTAAAGTTCTTGTTTTTCGTATAATTGTTTGCTTACAGTCTTTGTTTTTCTGGAAGATTCCTAGCTGGTCCTTATCGAATGAAGTAACACTTATTGGTGATTATGACTAGAATCGATGGATTAATAGGAATCAACGAGCTTCTCTTGAACATCCCTTTTATGTTGTCTTTTTGATGGATTGACCGCGACTTAGCTTTATTGTTTTCAAAGTAGATTGCAGATGATTGGAATCTATTTACAGTTTCCCTGGGCGTTCATGCACTTGCTTGCTTGCTATCTCCTAAATTTCTTGAGGGTTTCCTTTTGTATCCTTAAGATTCTTACTCTGTTTACCAGTCTTATTTCTTTAGGGGTATTTTAAGAGCTTTCATCTGACTGAGGAAACTATACATATTGCAAGAGCTATTCAACTGGTGGTTTTCTACCTTGGATGTGACTTTTGAGTTGACCCACTTTGTCGCAATGGGAATCTCACATCGCAGGTAAAACGTGTATTCTTATGTCTGTCTCAGGTGGAGTCAATGTCAAGTTCTTTACTAAGTTTAACTGTTGGAACATATCCAGTGGGGTTTTCAAAAGATCAACTGACAGTACTCGGCTTATCATGACAACTATCATGGGAGTTATGTTTGGATATATTATTGGTGTATCATTTCCATTTGCCCCTCTATCTAAGGTATCTAAATCGTTTGCACATGAATCTGTAGTGTATTTTTATTTTTATTTCAAATATTGTCCAACATTATCATGCTGACATACTGACAAACCGTTTTCTTGTAATTCAGATTGATTTACCTTCAAGCCTTATTTCATCTTTTGATGTAGTCTTCAATGAAAATCGTCATAGTACAGCCAGTCGTAGTTTTCCTGAGAATCTTGGTTCCGGTAGCACTCCTCAAACACCTAAGGTACCAATTCTTCTTTTTATTTCTTTGTCTAATCATCTTCTACTTGTTTATTGGTGATTTCTAACCATTTTATGCTAAACAATCTATTGCGGTATTGCTGAAGATACCGATTAAGTTTATTCTGTGAGGTGGCATTTGTTTGGCTTTCTAATTGTCTAATTGCCTTGTTGATGATAGACTTGCTTTATTTATCCTTTTGTGATCAGAAAAAGCTTGTTTGTTTTGCTGGTGAAATATCTATCGTTGGGGAATATTTGGTGCCAGAAGTGATTCTTGACTGAAGGCCATGCTTTTGTCTTTCTTGTTGGAGTATTTTATGGTGCTGAGTCGATAATGCTTTTGTTGTGTTTTAGATGTATGTTCCGTCAAATCCTCGTGGTGCAGAAACATTACCTCCTGGAATCATAGTTCCAGAGTCAGATTTATATCTCCGGAGATTGTGGGGTGAACCTAGTCAGGTACAGATTGAAAAGATTTATACATACTGCCTTGTTTTTGTGGTACTTGTAATCTGCATACCATCTGTTTTAATGTGTCCTGTGGGATGATATAAAGTTTGTTGTCTGCTTACAAGATAAGAAAATAGGAAAGAAAGAAATATAATCTGTTTTCCCCGTTTGTCCTGCTCAGAATTTCAAATGTTGTTAGTCATGTTTTTCCCGTTCGTCCTTCTCAGAATTGCTTTTGATTATTGTTACTATAAATTGAAGATCTACGGACCAAAAAAGAAAAAGTCAGCCAGTTTATCTGTTGTGCTGGTTATGCTTTTTCATGCGTGTTGAGAACAAGCATACAGCTTTTTGTAATAATCTAGAAAAATATGAATGATGGGTTTCCTTTTATGAATTTTGCTTGCATACATTGGTAAAGCACACACACCATGCCATTTGAAGGTCCTAACATTCTAATGAAATATTCAGGATCTGAAAATTAAACCAAGGTATCTGGTAACATTTACAGTTGGTTGGGACCAGAGGAACAACATAGATGCAGCTGTTAAAAAGGTTACATGACCTCCAGATTATTTTCATATAAGGATTCTTATTTGCTGACTTCTTCCTTTCATTATTCTGAATTAGTAAACCTGCTTTTCTTTGCTGCAGTTTTCTGATGATTTCCAAATTATGCTTTTCCATTATGATGGTCGGACTAGTGAATGGGAAGAATTTGAATGGTCTAAGCGTGCAGTTCATGTCAGCGCTAGGAAACAGACTAAATGGTGGGCAACTAAGTTCTACTCTAGTTTTAGATATCATGTTACTCCTTCATGCTATTTACATTGACCATATTCTGCAAATGTATGTGCATATGCTTGTTCTCTTGGGATTTCACTCAATAATTTCCATGCCATGGTGGGAGATAATTATATATCATTGTGTAGGTTAAACTGCAACATTTTCTATGATTTTCATGAGATAACAAATTTGTTTCATCTTCCTTTTTAAAGGTGGTATGCAAAGAGGTTCTTGCATCCTGATATTGTGGCAGCATACGAGTATATCTTTATTTGGGATGAAGATCTTGGCGTTGAGCACTTCAATGCTGAAAAGTTAGATCTCTCTCTCTCTCTCTCCCTTTACTATTTAATTATTTATTTGTGTATTTAAAATTGGGATGAGAATGAATCTCTCTCTCTCTCTCTCTCTCTCTCTCTCTCTCTCTCTCTCTCTCTCTCTCTCTCTCTCTCTCTCTCTCTCTCTCTCTCTCTCTCACCTCAACATTACAGGTACATCCAACTAGTGAAAAAACATGGCTTGGAGATCTCCCAGCCTGGACTTGAACCCAATAATGGGCTGACATGGCAAATGACAAAAAGAAGAGGTGATAGGGAGGTTCACAAGTAGGTTTTTTTCCCTATTGCTGTTGATTGTGACATGCTTTCGAGTTTAGAAAATTCAACTGTTTCTTTTTCATTCAAAAAGGTAACTTGTGCCTGAATTGATGACAGGTATACCGAAGAGAAACCAGGTTGGTGCAGTGATCCACATTTGCCTCCATGTGCAGGGTACATAAGTCTTCTTCTTCCTCTTTTATTTGTTGGTCGATTAACTCTATCTATGTTGCTCGAAATGTTAATGAATTTCCCTGAATTTATTTACATCCTTCAGTTCTATTCTTCCATTTCAAAATTCGAAATCGGGTAGAATACCTGTTGGATAATATATTGCAGAGAGTTCTTCTGGAAATGTTGTTTTAGTTGATTTCCGAGATTTTATCTGTGCGTACAGTAAACAATATTTTATATTTCCATCCACTCTGCTTGAGCCTTATCCCAGTTCAAAATTCATGGATTTGTTCTTCAATGTTAGTGGATTACATTTTTTTCCTTGGCCTAAACAAAAAACAACTCCTATTTCTCGTACTCTGCTTTGCCGGATGCTTTCTTACCACATAATTCATATGCATGGATATAGTCCTAAATAACACCCAAAAATTAATGTTAAATTAGAAGAAACTTATCAAATCATGGAATCCAGAACATACTGTAAACATTGACGGTATGTAAAATTCACCTATAGGAGTAATTTGATTATGGTTTCTGCTTTTTCTCAGATTTGTGGAAATTATGGCTCCTGTATTTTCTCGGGAGGCATGGCGATGTGTTTGGCATATGATTCAGGTATCTTTCTCTGTCTGTTTTTATGCTTGTAATGCCTGTGCAGTTTTGTGGTGCTGTTTCATATTGGGTTTATGTTGGATTTATTATCGCAACTTTTGGCCTGTTAACATCGTCTTAAATGATTTGTAGAATGATTTGGTGCATGGTTGGGGATTGGATTTTGCCCTTAGACGTTGTGTAGAGGTGAGTAGTCTTCTTGTTTTCTGAAACTACAAGTCAAATATCTGCTGCTCTATTCAAAGTAATAATTACAGCTTTCTTTGAGAGTCATCTGTATCCGTCCAACCATCATATATATATTTTTCGCTGCAGCCTGCACACGAGAAAATAGGCGTGGTTGACTCCCAGTGGATAGTTCATCAAGTAATTCCTTCTCTTGGAAATCAGGTTAGTTATCATTGTTTAACACATCAAACGACACACCTTTTCAAAAAAAAAAAAAAAAAAAAAAAAAAAAAAAAAAAGGGTAAACCCTACCCCCGAGGGTCCCCACTCCCCCTGTCCCACGGGATGAGTGGAGATGTAAATCAAGATCCCCGGTAGCTCGAGTCAATGGGCTTACCTTTAACAGAGGGAATAATTCGCCCTTGTGGGAATCGAACCTCTAACCTCCCGCTAGGCTGCAATTACGCACCCACGCCCCTTGCCAACTGGGTTATGTCCTGGGGACATAACCTCTAACCTTTTCATTTTGTCATCATGTGTTTATAGGAGGAAAATGGCCAAGATATTACTTTCTTTTTTGTATTTAGTGTATTGACTATTAAATGGATTTGAAAATATGTATTGTGAGTGGCGTCCTGCTTATATGAAAATGAAACGTTAAGTACACTCCAATAAGGGTTGGTACCATTGCCTTTTACGGGGAATGGGGGCTTGAACTTGTGACTACGTTTCTTTAGTTTGTTTGAGATCGTTCTTCTAGTTGCATCTAATATTCTTTGCCACCATATGTTTGCCACTCGATTCGTGTCTTGTTCTCTTTCTTTGTTAAATTGTATTCATAGGCTAATTTACTCAGGGTTGCATTTTTGGCACACTGACATTTTATATGTTGGCAGGGTGAAAATGATAGCGGTAAAGCTCCTTGGCAAGGGGTATGTATATTAATGGCATTTGTGTCATATATCTTGATTCTTGAGTTTCTCTTTTGCCCTCCCCCTCCCTCCCGGAACTTATGTATGTTCCTCCACAATGCACCGGGCGCCATGTGAGGAAAAGACAACACATTTTTTTTTCGTCTTTTTACTCGTGACATCCATGCAGAGGCATCAAGAGTCTCCCCCCTAAGTCTTTCACAGTGCAGTTAGTTTTCTTGTTGAACTATGGAATATTGGAATGTCCACTCCATTAATGTGTTGGGTTATTAAAAAATAATGGTGCGTGCAGGTGAGAGAGAGGTGCAGAAGCGAGTGGGCAATGTTCCAAGATCGGCTCACAATTGCAGACAAGGCGTATTTTGCACAGCACGCGAGGCCATAGAGATGTCACCTCCTCCTCGACGATCGGTATTTTGCACAGCATGAGAAAGGACAGTCTTTAATTCTCACCCTTGTACATGCCCTGGTTTTCCTTCTCCTCTCCTTTTAACCCCATCTTATCTTTTGTGTGCAGTGGTTTTTATTTAATGATCCACCTTTTCTGTTAACAACTACTATCTTGTTAGCTAACAATCGTAATGTGTTGTAGAGCGCAGATTTATTTGTTTGTTTAATATTGTGTGGTAATGATATATGATATGTATTGTAGTGTTGAAGACAAACATTGAGATATGGTGTCCTTTTGTGTATAATTATTATTATGGATCATCATTTATAGTTGCCAGAAGTTTTGCTAATTATATCCATTCCAAGATATGATTTATTGTTTCAAGTATAAGCTTTACATTTTTTTTTTTTTTTTTTTTTTTGTTTTGTAAAAGAATATAAGTTGGTGGGCTCGATTGACGACGTATCATAGTTACATCCGACACAAGAATTTTAACATGCAATCTTTTCTCAACTTAAAAAGAACAAAAATTATACTTTAGCTGAAATATTGTTTTGAGCGCGGGTTGGTTTGCATTAGCTTCTGATCATTATTATTGTTGTTTTTTTTTTCCGGAAAAAAAGAAGGGCAGTCGAATATTGACAGTTTTCCACGAAAACAGTATGTAGTTTTATTGTCTATCACATTTTTCTTTAAGCATCATGATTGCTTGCTTAAGCTTTAGGCATTACGGTTATGGTTATGTTTTCACGCAACTAAACGGGAAGTTTTTGTGTAGTGATTCCATCCGTATGAAGTTAATGCGTGGTTCAATCTGGACCATACAATTTCAATATAGGATGAAACTGTGTGGAACTCCACACGAATAGAGTGGCCATGTAAGAATTTCCCCAACTAAACGCCATTGATATTAATTTTTCTACCTTTTTAAAAACATTACCTAAAAGGGACGATGAAAGTTTAGTTTTTTTTTTTTGGTTGGGGTGGGGGTGGTGAGGGTACATAACGAAACTTTAGCGTCTGATGTTTCTATAAGTGGTGTCCAAAATTATAAACAAATTAATTTTAAAAAAAATGTAGGGTTTAAAATAAAATCACGGGGTCCATAGAAAGAGTAGTTTGGCAAATCCTCCACAAGACCCAAATCCGACCCAAATCCTCATTCAAGAAAAGTAGCCGGTCTTTTTTCTGTCGGTTGCTGTCACAGAAACCAAATGCAACAATATCTCTATATGCATCGATGTGACCAATGAGTTGATCCAAACCAAACAGTTTCTATCTTGGATGATGACTCCGATCAACCCATGGGTCACATCGGGGTAATTAGTAGTATATTGTTTCGGGCCAATTTTTTATTTATTTATTTATTTATTTTTTTTGACACTTCTTCAACAATGACATGTATACATACATATACATAATTCGTTTATTAAAAAAGAAGTGTGTAAAATTCACTATGAATTATTCTATCTTGTTAAAAATTTTCATTTATCATTTCAATTTGTTTTGAACAACAAATCACATTCGATATCATGAGAGTATTTTTAAATATATAAACATTTTGTGTGCTAGTAATTAACAAATCGTTTCAAAGCAAGTTAGTTGATTGTGCAACATTCATTTTAACCCCAAATAATATTGAAAACCTGTTAATTATATGCTCTTTATGTTTAAGTTAATTAGTACATAGATTTTTCCTAACAGATAATATATTGTCTTTTAGATTATCATTTAATATATAAGTATCTTTTAGACTATCATTTAAGTATTTATTACATTACTTTACAATATATATATATATATTTTTTTTTATATATATATATATATATATATTTTTTTTTTTTTTGGAGTAATGACATTATTTTTTTTTTATATAATTGATACTAGTACCAAATTTGTGTAAGGATATATATAAATAGGAGTTAGGAGGACAAGAGAAAGCAACCGAGAGAGAGAGAGAGAGAGAGAGAGAAGCAGTCAAAGAAGAAAATTCTAAAAAAGTGAAGGACTGTCCAAACCAACCAAGTCACTCACTTTTTGTTTGACAGAGTTTTCCCGAGAGACTTTGATTTTATTAGTAATTGAAAAATAAATATATAGAAGAAGAATTAAGAAGAAGAAGAAAAGTACTCCTCCTTCACACCCATTGGAAGTTTCCGACATTTTGCCTACTACTTGCCCATTTCTCCCTCAATAACCCTCTTTATTATTGGTGTTCTTAGAATTTCAACATTTTCTGTAAGTTTTTCTTTTCTCTCAAAATTTTTTCCTTTCTCTCCTGCTTTTTAATTAGTTTCTGTATTTTGCAGTAATTATGAATTTATTGTGATTGACGTATATATATGAAGGCAAAATAAATTGGAGAAGATGGAAGAGGAGAAAACAGAGTCGAAATGGGGAGTGATAGGTGCATTGTGTCTTTCGGTGGCATCATCTGTATCCATTGTTATTGTCAATAAAGCTTTGATGACCAATCTCCATTTTCAATTCGGTAAGAATTCTTCTCTTTCTCTATCTTATTAATTTCTGCATTCAAATTCCATATATCAAAACGGGCTGCTAAATTACACTGATTGATTTTGCTAAATAAGATTGAGAGTTATTACTGTATTAAAGATGGATAGGATAGATAAACCATAGGGATTAAGAAACTGCCAAAAATGATGGGGTCGTGATGAAGACATGCATCTAATCTTCTTCTGCCTAATTATTATTAGGAGGTTAGATATTTTGTTTATATTGTCATTATTATTTCATTTTTTTCTTTCTTTCTTTCTGGATAGTGATATATTAGGCTTTTTCATTTTTTCTTTTTCTTTTTTTTTCCTGAGAGGCAGGGGTGCAATGCAATTATGCAACGCAGGAGGTTAATTAATTAATGGAATGGGATTTGATGTGGAATAATTATTGAATATTTTTAGGGACCTGCAGTTTGAACTGACTTAGTCTCTTAATCAATTCTCCGGGACTGTTTCTCTTTTTGATATTTATTATTATTATGGCTTTGATTAACATGACTCGGTCTTTTGCAGTAGTAGTAGTAGTAGTATGCTCTAATTATACTTACTGCTTTTTATTATTTGTAAGAATAGAAATGATTTAGTCACATGATGCAGTTATTGATTCATCAACATGTATCATTCATTTGATTATGAAATAAGACCGATCAATTGATATGAGAGTTACACAATCGATCGATTTGTAGAAAATTATTGTGTTTTTAACATTATTCAATTTTACAAATTAACGAATTCTCTATTATATTTTAAAGTTATAAATACATATTTTTCTAGTTTAGATATAGAATCTTTATTCAATATATAATGCATCAGATTTTACATAATGCGATATATATATATATATATATATATTTTTTATTTATACATAATCTGGATGAATGCGGTAGATATAAAGAAAACTTTAAAGAATATGTAATTTACCTTAGAAAAAACAGTATTTCTAAATACATGATTTACAATATCTACTCTTTCATTCGTACTCTAAAATGACTCATATTCTGATATAAACAAAAAGAGACGAAATAACTTATATCTTGAGACGAATGTAGCAATATATATTTAATAATAACTATGTATTAATAATAAGAATAATAAAAGAAAGAAACATACTACATGATACATTGCAGCCACAACATTGACAAGTTGGCATTTAGTAGTGACATACATGACATTGTATGTGGCATTGCAAATGAAGCTGTTTGAGAACAAGGGAATAGAATTGAAGACAGTTGTAGTGTTCGGCATCCTCAATGGTATTTCCGTTGGTTTCCTCAACTTAAGCTTGGGTTTTAACTCCGTTGGCTTCTATCAGGTTTCTCTCTCCTACCTGTCATCTTCTATTTCATTTTTCCGATCCGGCCCCATTTTATTTATTTTTAATTCCTTTAATTCATTTGTCCCTATTAAATATAACTCATTCTATCGTTTTTAAAACGTTTCTTATCTTTGTATTATTGGACAGATGACGAAACTTGCAATTATACCTTTCACTGTGCTACTTGAAACCTTATTCTTGAAAAAGGAATTCAGGTATGTAATGTATGTTCATTTATTAAAATAGAGTTTTTTTTTTTTTTTATCTATCTGTCCCAAATAAAATATAAAAGATGAGAGAAGGGCCATTAAATTAATAAAAAAGGGGAAGGTATTGGACTGACTGAAGTTTAAGGAGTACTTTTCCCTTCATCAAATAAAAAAGAAATGGTCTTAAGGAGTTTGTTTATGTGCATTTAATCATATAATTAAATGCATTGCAGCCTGCAGATAAAGCTATCTTTGTTGGTTCTGCTACTGGGAGTTGGCATTGCCTCTATAAGTGACCTTCAACTCAACCTTTTGGGCACTATCCTTTCTCTTTTGGCCATCTTCACTACTTGTGTTGCTCAGATTGTATCCTTCATTTATTTTTTTTATAGCATTTCTAACATTACACTCACTATGGTGAGATTCAACTGTTTGATAAGTCAAACCTCATATATACATGATGTTCGACTTTCCAGAGATCAAAATATGCTTATTCGACTGTATATGATATGATTAGAAAGTCGAGCCTTACACTCTGATGTGTGATGCTCCAGTACATACTAGATTCTTAACTCACTTCTAAAATATCAGCTGACAAACACAATACAGAAGGCACACAAAATCTCATCAACCCAGCTACTGTATCAATCGGCGCCGTTTCAAGCAGCAATATTATTCATTTCCGGCCCACTCGTCGATCGTTCTCTCACAAAACATGATGTCTTTGGCTTTTATTATTCTCCCATTGTCTTGGTAATTAAATTCCATTTCCTATATCTTTATCATTAATTAACTACTATTTCCTTGTACATTAATCACATATATATTCATAAAACCATCTTAAATAAATAATGTTGCATGCTTGAAGGCCACAATAGTACTTTCATGCTTGATAGCGGTGTCGGTGAATTTCAGCACATTTTTGGTGATTGGGAAGACATCACCAGTTACATATCAAGTTCTGGGACATTTGAAAACTTGCCTAGTTCTTGGCTTTGGTTATACACTTTTAAAAAACCCTTTTACTTCAAGAAACATTCTTGGTATACTTGTTGCTGTTCTTGGTATGGGACTCTATTCATATTTCTGCATCCGTGAGAGTCGAAAGATTCAAGATGAAGATGATAATTCTTCAACCCCTCTGCAGGTATATATATATATTTACCCATTATTAATTAATTTGACAATGATATCACACAATTCTTGAGAGTCAAGAATCGACTTGTCAAAGTTCGATTCAGTGTGATTCAAATGGTTGGGGTATTTTCAGGAAAAAGAGAAAGAGACAACAGCTCTTTTGGAAGAGAAGATGGACCATGAAGAAGATGATGTCAAGAAGAAACTATCTAACGATGCCTTAGTTTAAGTTTTTTAGGATTTCTTTTTTCTTTTTTCAAGAAAATTACATATATAGAATGAGTCAATATGATCATTAGGTTCAATTTTTACCAAAAGTGTAGATATATATCCATTTAAACTTGTGCTGCATATTATGCATTAATTACATTTCCCATGTTAACTTCTTCCAGAAAGTAGACTTTTTTTTTTTTTTTTTTTCTTCTTCTTCCCTGCGGGATACTAAAGTTTTTTAAATTAAACTAGGGGGTTTCGATTTATTTGATTTCCTTTCCTGGAAAAAGAGAGACATCTATAGAGTTTTTCTTTTGTCTTTCCCTCTCTGTTTTCACTTTCTTTTTTTTCTTTTTATTTTTCTGCACTATCTTTTTTTTTTTTTTTGTGTTCTACTGCTACCCTTTTATCTCTTCTGCTTTCAATAAGTTCTATTTATTTACTAACCAAATACAACCCGTCCAAGAAAGGCTATCCCTTCTCCCTTTTTTTTTTTTTTTCCTTTTTTATTTTATTTTTATTCTCCCCTCCGGCAACACACGCAGCAAGTGGGACTAAAACATGCCTCTATTTTCTTCGGCAAAAACTAGCCAGACAAAAGCTTATAATGTAAAATAAAATAATTCCATAGCAACCAGCAGAAAGAGCAGCAGCCACACAAAAATATAAAACACCAACAACACAAGATTAAATACGGTTGAACATCCCTTTACTTCATATTAACATCATAAAACATCAATTATTCAATATGAAAACCCTCTTACGAAACGAATCAAAGCATGATCTAACCTCTATAAACCATAATTAATTTATAGGAAAAGCCTCTTACCTTAAGCAAGCTATTCCAAGACCAAAACTCAGAAAACACAGCAGCTAAAACGATGCGTTTCTTCGCAACAAACCTTGAGAAAAGCTCCAACTTTCGACACCGAAACGACGCCCTTCTCACGACGATTCCAACGCTTCTCGCGGATCTAAAAACGATTGAAAACTCCGTGAGATATCGCAGAAAGTCTCTCTGGCTCCTCTCTCGCTCTCAGCCGCGTTTTTCTCAAGAGTGTAGAGGAAAATTCTGATTTCTAATAGGTTTAGTGTATAATGGGGATTATTTCTCCTTAAATAAGCTTTTTCCCCAATTAACCTATTTCCTTAATTGTCCTTTTCCTTAAAATAATCGGATTTTCCTTAAAACATATATATATATATATAAATTCGACATATATATTTTGTTTTCGCAAAATGACACGTCTGCCCTTTCCCGAAAATCGGAATATTACATTCCTCCCTCCTTAAAAGGAGTTTCGTCCTCGAAACTTGATCGTATGCAAACTCTTGATGTTCCGTAGCACTCTCTTTTCAACACAAATCAAACCGAAGCTTCACCTGTTCCCCACGGACAACTTCTAACAAAACTGCCCTTGCCAACCTCGTAATCAAACACTACTGATTCCCAGACTGCCCAAATCCTTGCTCATGAAACCGACTGACCAAACACTCCTAACCACTGAACCGCACTTATCCAATCTTCTACCAAACGCTTCAGCCTTATCTAATTCATTGTACCCAGATGGTATCTATTATGTTTTCTTAAAAGGTTGAGGGGTAGGCTTAACTTGCTAGCTATCTTACCCAACACAAAAGTTTGACACTCTCGTATTAATTAATGTTGATATAACTATGTTACCCACTATTAATGTCCCTAAGAGTTAGTTCATTTACTTAGCTACAATTATAACGTGAATTTAGTTCAAGTCATAAGAATATTTCAAGAAAAACAAACAAACTAAAATGTACCCGGTATGGCCGCATCCATAGCAAACACCCTTGTTGGTCGACTTGACCTTTCTTGGTTGATCCCCCGATTTCTCCTAGCACTCCTTACAGGCAAACTTTTGAGTAGTGTCCCGTATACAAAGGTAACATCCATTCGAACTGCCGGATGCCTTTACCGTCAGTGGTGCCGTAATCCTTTTCTCATCTTGCTGCTGAGGTGCTTCTTGATCTTTTACTTGGCTATTCTCCAAAGATCTTTTTACTCCAATTACAACGGTGGCCTTCTTCCTGAAGGTCTCAACTTCCAAGGCCTTATTCAGTAGTTCAGCCATGTTTCTTGCCGTGAAACCCAACATACCAGATTGTATCTCATAGGATAACCCTTCTTTGTAAAGTGCCATCTTCCTCTCTTCAACTTTCATAAGCTCCGGTAAAACCTTCCCAACTCGTTGAACTTGTTGGTGTACTGAGATACCGTCATATAAACACCCTGCTTAAGCTTTAAGAACTGACTTGCCTTGTCTGCCTGCACTGTTGCTGGAAAGTACTCATTATAAAACATGGCCTTAAAACTTTCCCAATCTATTACTTTACCATTACTGCTTTCTATCGCATCAATCCACGCTTCAGCTGCACCCAGAAGAAAACCAACTGCCAACTGCGCCATTTCAGTTTCAGGGACGTTAACGTTTCTGCAAGCCTTCTCAAAACTTCTTATCCACTCTTCAGCCTTTGAGTGTTCCACATTTCCAAGGAAGTCTTGAACTCTGTTCCTTCTTAGCCTTGTATACCAATCAACTGGTGGTGCTTGCTCGAAAGCCGGTCTAACTGGAGGGTAAACATGTGGGTAAACCGGTGGATAAGCTGGATGGTAAATGGGTGGATAACCGTAGGGTACATATGGTGCTTCGAGGTGGATAAGGTGGTGGTTGAGGTTGTTGAGGAGGGATCACTTGAGGTTCGGTCGATGAGGGTGATAACTCATAAGGTTGGTAGGAACCGTACGGTGGGTAACCAAAGCCTTGTTGATGATCAAAACGTGGTGAAGGAGGTATAGTAGGTCGAGGAGAATGACCTACTGGAGGTGGGTAGAAGGTCTGCTGTTGTTGTTGATGGAAAACCGGTGGAGAGGGGTGGCTCACTGGTGGCGGGTAGACACTGATCGGTGGAGGATAGATGTTGGTTGCTGGAGGAACATGGGGATCGGTGGAATGTTTCCTATTACCGTGACACGGATGGGGGCTTCCCCGGGTTCTCCAAAGATGTAGTTGTACCTTGGTTCCCCGGTTAGACCGTGGACGTGATGTAGGGTTCGGCGAGGTCTTGGTGTGTTGGTCGATGAAGGGATGGATTACGCCGCACAAAACCACCTCCTACAACCGGTGTCGGACTGTTTTCCCTTGCTCTTGTGGTCTCTTCACCATGAATTCCGAGTTCTCGTGGTCACCATCCTGATGATCAAAGAAAACCAGAACGTTACTAAAAGGTCTAAGGAAGACTTATCTTAGAAGAATGGAAGCCTAAAAGACGCTTCTCTCTGATACCAACTGTAACGCCCCGCTCCCGGATACCGAGTCCTTATCCGGAAACAAAACGCTCGGCACGCATAATATTAAATAAATCTAATATTACACGTAAGCCTCTACTACGTCGTATCGAGTTTAGCAAAACGGAAGCTCAAAAGACTCGGCAAATACCATAAAATGCTACTAAGAATAGAATCTCATCTAAAGATAGTAATGTAATATTTATTACATTGAAAAAAAGAAACCAACGAAATCCAAAACGTACGATAAACTCCAAAAGAGAAAACTAGAAAGTAATTACAAGTTCCCAAACTAAACTTCAAGTCTAAAGTAACAATTAAAACATAAATAAATAAACTCTTCAACTTCGGCGTCCTTAAACGTCGTCATCGAAGTCCTCCTCGAACTCTGAATTCACCTGTTCGTCTTCTCTCCCCCAAACACATAGAAAAACAATGCATTTGCGGTAAGTACAAAGTACTTAATAAGAAGTAGAAGCTACAATTTAATTAGGCTCTTTAACAGTTTTTTTATATATTAATTATCTTTATGAGACCGACTCGATCTAAGGTTCATTTCATGCCCATCGACACTTCATGACTATACGTTTCTAGCCTAGCTTATCTCTGTTACATCAGCATTCAAGGGCACTATGCATGGTCCTGCCCACCACGAGACATCCGGGTGCAACCTATTGGTGGACCTCACCAACAGCCACGGGCTAGTCCCGATAGTATACACGTTCGGTGAAGTCCCTCCGTACGTAGGGTCTCGGACTTACGGGGTGGTGTTCCTCCGTACGTAGGGTCCAAAGACTTACAGAGTTATTCACTTTCAGAACATACACACATCGCGATATAGACTTGTGCCTTACCAAGGATGACATGATGTTTAATCTTTTAGTTACACAAGTATGTAATTATTAATGGTTATTAGCTAGCCACCTAAGTGTTTTCAAGTAAGCTCCCTCACATACACTACTCTCTTTCCTATACTACTAGACACGGACAAGTCCTAGCAAATACATAGACATTGATGAACTCTAGTTCATCAAAGCACAAGCCCTTTCATGCTTTTCTGACGGATCCAAACTTCAACTCCCTTTAAGAGTACATCCGGTGCCGAAACTAAACGAATCGGAAACTCAATCGAGGTTTGTTCATGTTTAATTAATCTTATTTAAAGTCATTAACAATACTACAATTCAAGCTAAACATCACAATAACATTAACTACAAAATTCACTGTCTACTAAATCGTATGTTCATACTCCGAAAAGAAAACAACACAACACAACACAATCATCCATTCCCCTTATTGCATCATCTGTTGCTTCAAAAAGGCTACACAGTATAATATTTCATTGTATCAAATTAGATATATATATATTTACTACCTTGTATTTTTATTTTATTTTATTTCCTTTCCTGGAAAAAGAGAGACATATATAGAGTTTTTCTTTTGTCTTTCCCTCTCTGTTTTCACTTTTTTTTTTTTTTTTTTTTTTTCTGCACTATCTTTTTTTTTTTTTGTGTTCTACTGCTACCCTTTTATCTCTTCTGCTTTCAATAAGTTCTATTTATTTACTAACCAAATACAACCCGTCCAAGAAAGGCTATCCCTTCTCCCTTTTTTTTTTTTTTTTCTTTTTTATTTTATTTTTATTCTCCCCTCCGGCAAGTCGGCAACACACGCAGCAAGTGGGACTAAAACATGCCTCTATTTTCTTCGGCAAAAACTAGCCAGACAAAAGCTTATAATGTAAAATAAAATAATTCCATAGCAACCAGCAGAAAGAGCAGCAGCCACACAAAAATATAAAACACCAACAACACAAGATTAAATACGGTTGAACATCCCTTTACTTCATATTAACATCATAAAACATCAATTATTCAATATGAAAACCCTCTTACGAAACGAATCAAAGCATGATCTAACCTCTATAAACCATAATTAATTTATAGGAAAAGCCTCTTACCTTAAGCAAGCTATTCCAAGACCAAAACTCAGAAAACACAGCAGCTAAAACGATCTGTTTTCTGCAACAAACCTTGAGAAAAGCTCCAACTTTCTGACACTGAAACGACGCCCTTCTCACGACGATTCCAACGCTTCTCGCGGATCTAAAAACGATTGAAAACTCCGTGAGATATCGCAGAAAGTCTCTCCGGCTCCTCTCTCGCTCTCAGCCGCGTTTTTCTCAAGAGTGTAGAGGAAAATTCTGATTTCTAATAGGTTTAGTGTATCGAGGGATGTATGCAAATATTAAGTAATAAATCGCAACAAAAGCTGCCAGACACAAGAAACAGACAAAAATCATTCACCCACGACTAAATCGATAAAGAAGACCAAGTTTTAGAAGATGGGGGTGAAGAAGAATCACCCGTAACGGAAATGCGAATAGCTCATTCTCCACAATAACAAACTATCTATACACCGAGTGGAAGCGGTGGAGTACCGATAGTGGAACACAAAGGCCGAAAGTGGGGAAAAAGCCGATGTCAAGGATACGGGGTCGTCTTAACGTTTAGGCTATCCCTAACCATGTAGCCGATAGCTTTACAATGTCTCTGAATATTGATGATACTGTGCGAAAATGCAAGAAGAAACCAAGGGTCAATTAAAGTTGCATAATTGTAAACTTAAGGACTTAAAGTCCATTGAATATCAAACTATTCTTTAACCTTACCACTCTCATAGCAAATCAGACTGTGTTTTTGTGCACAGGTACATGAAAGTGAGATACTTGTATTATATGGTAATTAACAAGTTCATCAAAGGCCTCCCATTAAAGTTGCATTACTCTTTAACCTTACCACTCTCATAGTAAAAGGACACCATCGCCACTCTAGCCGCGGCGATCCACCTTCACAACACTCGGAAGCTAGTGACATGTCAATAAGGAAGCAAAACATGACAGGATTGATAGTAAAACCCACGAGAGATACGCCAATGAACTCAGGAGGAGGGAGAGAGGGAGAGGGTGAGGAGAAGGAGAGGGAGAGGGAGAGGGAGAGGAAGAGGGAGAGGGAGTATGAAGAACAAAAGGGTATATTAAAATTTCAAGGGGGAAAGCGTTTTTTAAAAGGCAAACACACCAATAGAAGAGAACTTGCAAGCAACAAATATTGTTACCTATTTTCCATTCACATAGTCAAGTAGAAGCTTGTCAAGCTCAAATTGCCTGAGATAAGTTTCGCAATCATAAACATTGTCAAGATTCATCAATCAACGTTGAGTAAATTTAATTAACATTTGTCTATTCTCGGCATGCGACAATCCAATCAACAAAATTATTATACAGGTGCGCTATTACAGGAACATCCCCTTGAATAAAAAGGGGCACGAGGCCAAACAGATTAAAAGTGGTGAAACATGTGGATGAAGTCATGATAAGTAAATTACTCTTTCTTACTCGCTTGTCTTTCACTTATGAAAGTTTTAAACCAAACCATTATAACATTAAATGCAAAAGTTGCCACATTATAGACGAAATGTTAATTCTTGTCTTACGATAAACAAACTTTTCTTGAACTACAAACATATTCAACTATGAGACAATTTTTACAACGGAGGACGCCAAATACATGCCAATTCGGATTATAAAGCGGGAAGTTTCGGAATAAACGAAAAATTCTCGCTTCACTAAAAAAACAAAAAGATATGCAACGGATTGAAGCCTTGCTACGTAAAAGCACTTCCAGGTCGGCCTTATTGTATTATCGGAAACATGTATCTCAGTTTTGGGAATAAAATTTTAAGATTTTAACCCCGTGGCCATATATTGATTTAAATATTTATTTAAGACCATGAAAGATATTAGGTCACACTTATAATTGTAAAGGTAATCAAGGATGGTGGAAAAACGAGTACTAAGCAACTAAAATTCGGGATATATTTTCGTAAAGTGCGTCTAGTAAAATCAAAATGAGCACTTTCCCTATGTCGTGTCGGATTCGCATCGAGTAAAAGAAATAGAGAACACCGCATTTCCTAGACAACGCAAAAGTATAAAAGAAATTGCATCGACAGGGTAGAAAAATTACGATACAACGAAACTAATTTGGGTAAAGCAACCACGAAGAAGACGGTCCAAAATTGCAATTATGAACATGCATTTTCGATAAACCATAGAAATAATCTCGAAATTGAACCGAGAAGTGGACAACGATTGCAAGAGAAAAGCAAGCTTTACCCGGAGAAATTGGAAACCAAGAAAATGCAACCCCGAAGAAAAATGCAACCCCGAAGAAGACGGTCCAAAATTGCAATTATCAACATGCATTTCCGATAAACCATAGAATTAATCTCGAAATTGAACCGAAAAGTGGACAACGATTGCAAGAGAAAAGAAGCATGCTTTACCTGGAGAAATTGGAAACCTAGATAATGCAACCACCGAAGAAGACGATCCAAAACTGCAATTATCGAAGACCGCAATTACCAAAACATATACCACACAAAGGCAATAATCAAACCGAAAGAACATCCATTCCCGATAAACCATAGAAATAATCTTAGAAATTGGACCGAATGATTGCAAGAAGAAAGAAACAAGCTTTAGCCGGAGAAAGAAGCAGAGGAGGAAACAGCGGTGGTTATCAATGTAGCACCGCCGAATCACCGCGAGAAAGAGAAGAGAGAAATCACAATACAACAACACACAATCAATGATGAAGCCAACAATCCTTAGAAGAAATGAACGCCACCGACACGCCGGAGAGCAATGGAAAGGACGAAAGCAAATATAGGAAGCAGGAAAGGAGAGAAATTGACAATGCATTTTCTACGATTCAAAGCTATATCATTTCTATGTGAAGCAGTAAGAAAAGGTGAGTGGGAATGCTTTGGCGCAGACTTTGGAAAAGAAAGGCGGTGGATGCACAATAACACGTGTACAAAATATTTCTCCGAAAAATTCACGTCGCTATATAGCGATTTCGGACGACGGTCGCAAAAAGCCGTATGCAAATTTATATAGCATACTACTATGTATGATATATATATATATATATATATATATATATATATATATATATATATATATATATTATAAAATACTTAAACTCCGAATAAAAAGGAATTGAACCCAATATTTCGTTTTCGCAAAATGACACGGCGCCGCACATGTGCGACAAGGGTAGGTCCGCCCTAGTATGCAGCATTCAAAGGAGAATTTTATGTGTCTTTAACTAGTGAACTTTTTTCATTTGATGATAAAATTGATTGTTCATCCTCTTAACCTTTTTTTCCCTCCTAACGGTGACAATGTATATTCTATATGAGAAATATTTGTGTGGTGTCTCCACACGTGTGGAGACACGTATGAAGACATATGAATTACACCGTTTCATTCTGTATTTAAACTATGTGATTCTAATCATTTCACCCGTCATAAACTCCAAAGAATTCTCCATTTGAGAACCTTATAGATAAGGAAATCAATGAAAGAAACTTGGCAAAAATTAGCGTTTCCCCGGAACTGTATTAGATGGATCAAGATGGTTAAGGCCACTAATTAGATTTCAACAAGGAAATGACAGAAAAACAGACTCCAAACTAACACTCTGAAAATGTTAGATCCGCCGCTAGTGCGCTGGTACTGCCGCTAGTCCCGGAACCAGTAAACAAAAATGCTCAACAAATCGAATAGACACAGTGCTGCTACTATAACACTTCAAAACTAAAATCAAACACTAAAATCCAGAATATTCAGAAACATAACATAAAACTAATTAATTAATGTTACCCAAAAGATCGCATACATGAGATTATTAATTTGAACAAAATGAAATTGTCTGTTCTATTATCTAACTAAATCTTCAGTTGCACTATAAATCCAATCTTCAACAATCTCGAACTTGTATTCACAAAAAAGAAATTGGACACCGCTGAACAAATTTTCTGGACTATAAGTAGCAATAAAAGATAATTTAGAACAAGTAAGCAATTGATTAATTAGTTCTCATTTGATATTTGATACAATGATGACCAAAATAACCCCAAAAACGCTTTCAAAACAAGCAAGCAATTGAAATCTTAATTAGAACACCATTAACTTATATAGCCGGCCTTTACTATGATAACACCTTGGAGTTTCAGACAAAATATTACATTTGCTGAACCAAAAACAATCAAGTAATGTAAAAATAAAGCCACCACTTTACGTTAAATTATTATATAAAATGTTAATTATCTATCTCTTCATATACTTAAAGCTTTCGGAAGAGATGATAATTCAATATGATATCATAACAAATTAGTTTTTCTTTTTTGGCATCTTGTAAATTAACTATATGAATGACAACGTACAACAAAACATTACATCCACTTGTGGTATAGTATCAAGTATGGATCTTGATACTAAATGGAGGAGAGACGTTCAAGTAATGATCTGCTAACATAACCACATTTTACACCACCGGAATTGCTTTAGATACATCAAGATGGTTAAAGCGACACGTCCCAAGGAGAACCTCCGGAAGCTCTTCTGATGTATTTCCCTATTTAAGATATAGATGTAACTTTTTTGTTAGTTAAAACATACGTACATACATCATAACTAATGATCATACATTTATCATTTACTATATCGATCGAATTACCTGTATCAGGAAAGCTAGCTCCCCGATAAGATTGTTCATGTAACTTACAACTAGCCCGGCTACATGCCTTGCCAAATTAGATGACCCAATATCGATTCCAAGCTATTACCAACATGAAAATAGAAAGTGCATACGACGATCAAATATTAAAATATTATAGACTTATAGTTCAATAAACGATTAAAGCAACATTAATAATTATACCTCCAAGTAGTTCTTCCCTTGAAAATAATTGACTTTTAACGCTTGACCAATCAAACTTGGTTTCTTCGTAATCGCCTGCTTGATTATCCATGGTCCCTGAAATACCAATCAAAATTTTGTTACACGAATGTGCTTTGAATATTAATGAAATTCAACAAGGATATGATCCGCTCAAAAAAGGATATGCAACATATACTTATCGATCACATGATGAAGACTAATCAACCTCGTTAGGGATAAATAACGTGATTGATTAAGTCAACTGACCTGGAATACATACGGTATGAGCTTGAATCTTGAATTTCTATAAGCATCATCCCCTTTTATAAACTTGTCAAGTAAAGGTGCATCTTCAACAGGGGTACTCATCATGCTATAAAATGCCAGATTATGTGTTGTTACACCTGGGAACTATAATCAATCGAAAAACTTTTGCATTTTAATACTTTCATTTAACATCTAAAAATATTGATGACTACTTAAATGGAAAATGGACTCGATTTACTTGAAAGTTTACTATGATGAAGAACTCTGGGCCTTTCCTTGCTGCATATTTCTACACATGATAAGCACAGACAATTTGTTATTCAGGCTTTTTCAAAATCTCAGTTTAGATCATTAATCAAGAATTTGTTAGTAGTAGTAGTAGTAGTGATTCATTTTACAAAATAGAAAGAAATGTGGCAGCAAAAAACCTGCACAATACTACCAGGACGGCCTGCAAGATCATCTTCACGCTTGTCAGATTTTAACCAATCTGCAGCAACCATTTGCATTAACGTGCCTTGTGCCTTAATCTGGTATAAAGGAAATACATACATAATTAAGCAAATGATCAGAAAAATCACAACTCCTCTTTAAGAATGGACATATTTATTTATGGATTCCAAATTTAACTACTAGTAGTAGTATTTATGAGTTTATGGTTTTTGAAATAATGTAATAACCTTTTTATGATCATGTAGATAAGTCTTTGCGCGAATGAGAAACGTAGAGGGATCTGCTGTTGTCCAGCTGCTTTTCATTTTGGAAGATGGATCATTTGGCAGAGTATAACCATAGTTACACTTACAAGGTAAACTGTCCTCCTCCCTTGTTGCTGTCTCACATATATCCACATTGCCCTTCTTTTGATCTGCATCATATATAAGTAACAATTCTTTGTAAATTGTAATGAGATTTTGATTAAATAAGTGTGTGGTGTAGTGTAGTGTAGTGTAGTGTGTGTGTGTGTGAACGCACGGGTGAAATGAGCAAGAAAACATAAAAGGGCACATGAAATAATCTTTAATGAAGTTCAATTCCTTCAAAACTGACCTGCAACATCATCATCCAACTTTTTGGAAAAAACAGCAGTAGTTAAATGTCCTGTATCGCCGGTACTCTGTTATTTTGGAAGTTAATTATTAGCAGTCACTGTATTCAGGAAATCACTACACACTTTTAGTTACCAAGTACTATTCATTATGGTTTTTACGTCTCACACTTTGATCATTTGTGATAAACTCTAGTCATTCATATATGAAAGAAATAAATAATATAATAAAAAGGGAAAAGAGCTAGTCTCAGTACATACCTTTATATAGGAAATAGGATAAATGGGAAATTATTTAAACTATAATTAAATTACAAAATAGAAAACAAAGAGAAGATAAAATATAAATGATAGGGTTAGGTGATTCAAAGTTGCCGTACTGCTACTGCTACTGCTACTACTGCTGCCTATCGCCCTTCTTCTCTTTTTATCCAAAATTGCTGCTTTATCTTTTGAATTTAAATCAAATGTTATCTTAACAATATATACATGTTATGATTTTAATGTTATGACTTAATGTGTAGTGGACAACCCAACTCTTAAGGTATACACTTTTATCCTTCTTAATTTATTTATTGATCATAACGAGATAGATATCAACAGGCTTTTAGATAATTAATACCTGAGAGTACAACTCAGTAGTAGTGAAATAATCACAAGGCCAACCATCTTCTAAAAGATGATAATCAGAAGGTCCAAATGCATCAAAAAACTGATCTGTAATTTCTTCACTTAATGCAGCAACCATGCTTTCGTACTCTGTCGTGTCGTCGTCCTTCTTCTAACAACAACTTCTTCTTCTTCAAGGCCGTCTTTGTTCTCGACATTGTCAATCTTCAAATCATCATCATTCTGTGCTGCACTTTTCTTTCTCCTGCTTTTCCTCTAAACACTTTCTTCAAAACTGCATGCATGCATATTTATACCAACATGAATTAATGAATGCTGACTGACTGACTGCATTAAATTTAAGTTGCGAAAGCAAAACAACCAAATATATATATATATATGCAAAAATCATGATAATATAATATAAGCTTCTGCTGCTTTGAATCAAACTAGTGTTACCAGCAAGTCTCCCTTTCTTCACCATGATGTTTGTTTATGGATATGGATCGGATCGGGTCAGGTCGGGCAGAGGTTGATCGAAAACAAGATTTGCAGTGAGAGTAATTAACAAGAAGAGATTGAACTAAATTAATTAATTAAATTACTGGTTGCTTCCCTTCATTAACAAATCCGCCTCCACCTGACAATACAAGATAAATTGATTTTCTTCTTGGTTTTAATTTGCAATTTATAATGTTTAATGTATCATATTTCTCCCTAAAAAAAATTTAAAAAAAAAGCCTGTTAATGGTATCATTTCTTGGAAATATCGGTGGAGAGGTTTGCCATAAGTATTTGACAGCTTTGATTCTACTTATAAGAATGAAACAAGGAGAAAAATATACACTCCTACTTTTATGTTTTAACCTGGCATAAGTACAACCATTTTAAAATGTAGTCAAAGTTGTTGCAATTAACGAATTATATATATATGGGCGTTGCTTCATTTCCTTGACCAAAATGTTTATGATTCACATGTATATCATTGCATAAATTATATGTAACTATTAACAACCAACTAACAAAAATATAGAGTTTCGTCTGACATGTCAACCTTGGGTCCCGTATTACACAGGGCCGAGCCACCCGACCCCCGTCTCCTGCCCAAAAGGGATTTTGGATCCGTCATTGCATAGTGTGCGGTCTATATGTAGCAATAAAAACTAATTTAGAACAAGTAACCAATTACCTAATTCTCATTTTGATACTATGATGACAAAAATAACCCCCCCCCCCCCCCCCCCCCCCCCCCCCCAAAAAAAAAAAAAAAAACATGAAATTGAAATCTAAAAATGCATACACCGTTAGTTATTAACTTAGCCGGCCTTTGGATACATATATGAATGATAGCGTACCTTGAAGTTTCAGACAAAATATTACATTTGTCAAACAAAAACAAATACGGCCATATTTGTCATTTGTTGGGCACAACGCAATAGCAAGAGCAGTACAACATGTCATTAGAAAACAACATTTTGTCAAACAAAAACAAATACTGCCATATTTGTCCTTTGTTGGGCACATAAATTGACTTAAATAGTTTACCACATATGTTAAGTCAGGTCTGTGAATGTTAAGAATTGGAGATCGCCAATAGCACTTCTGTATAGAAGAGGGTTCTTCAATGGTTCTCCTTGATTTGGATCCAAATGCCTCCATACAGACATGTGAGTCTGACTTGGTTTAAGATTTTTCATGTTCAGTCTCTTTAGAAGTTGCCCTGCATAGTGTCCTTGTGATAAGGTCAAGCCTGTGATATCTCTATGAGCTTGCATCCCTAGAAAATGTGATATTGATCCCAAGTCTTTCAAAGCAAACTTGGCATCAAGCATTTTTACAAATTGTTGTATCAGATTATCAGAACTCCCAGTTACCAAAATTTCATCCACATAGATCAAGACATACATCATGTGTTTCTTAGTTTGCAGTATGAAGAGAGAGTCATCAGCTCTTGATTGTGTGAAACCCCATTCTAACATCTGAGATCTGAGAGCCCCAAACCAGGCTCTTGGTGCTTGTTTAAGGCCATACAATGCCTTTTTCAACCTGCAAACAAACTGAGGCTTGCTGTGATCTCTGAATCCTTCTGGATGTGGCATGAATATGGCTTCAGTTATTGGTCCATTCAGAAAGGCATTATTAATATCAACCTGTTTTATAGACCATTTGAGCATAACAGCAGTAGTTAGAACAATTCTTATAGTTGCTACTTTTACCACAGGATTGAATGTATCAGTAAAATCTACACCATAGACTTGATGATACCCTTTGGCAACAAGTCTTGCATTGTGCTTCAGAACAGTACTATCTGGCTTTAACTTCAGCTTGAAAACCCATCTGTTGCCTACTAGGTTTTGCCCTGGAGCTGGTGGTACAAGGTCCCATGTCTGGTTTTGTTGTAGAGCCTGAAATTCATCCACCATAGCCTGTCTCCATTCAGGACTGTCTAGGGCATCAGATACTCTTACAGGTTCAGTAAGGTGAGCAGGGGTATTGGAATTGGTGACAGAGGAGTGATAGACTTTAGGTTCAAAGATTCCATTCTTGGATCTGGTTTGCATATGATGTCCTATGGGTCTAGGAGGTGTAGAACTGGAGACAGCAGGTTCAGGGCTTATATGATCACTAAGAATAGAAGAAGAAGACAAGGGACTAGACAAAGATTCAACACTTTGTGGTGACTGAGGAGTACCTTCTGTTCTAGTGGGTGACAACCCTAGTGTAAGTTCATTAGTGTCAGTGTGATAATCTTCATTATGAATCTGCTGAGAGTTTTCAGCAGGCTGAGTGACTTCTATTCTGGGTGAACTGTGAGAAATAGGACTTGAGCACTGAGGTTCATTGTACACTTTAGGACTTTCATTGTGAGATCCAGTCAAGTGAAATGGCAGGTGAAAAGTATTTATTAAGTTAGGGTCCACAAAAACTGACCTGCTAGGACCTGAGGAGAGTGGTGTGCTTCCTTGGTTATTAAAAAAAAAAAAAGATTTAGAGAAGAAGAAGATTGTGGGGTGGATGGAGGATTGAAATATGAAGATAAAGGGGATTGTGGAGGTTTGGTGGAAGAGATGAAGAAATTATGGGGAATAGGTAGAGGGCCGATTATGGAGGAGAGTTATGAGGGAGAGAGAAAAAGAAAATATAAACCGTCTGATGCAATCTGAGTAGGCCGGCGCAGACCGGGTATTTCCGGCGTAGACCGGAATTCACACACGGCGTATGTCGTAAAAAAAAACTGGACGGTTTCTTATAATTTTAGTATTATTCACTTATTAATTTTATAAAATTTATTTATCAGCCTACTTATACACAAAATATAATTTTTTTTTATTATTTTTTATATATATATATATATATATATATATATATATATATATATATATATATATATATATATATATATATATATATATATATATATATATATATATATATATATATATATATATATATATATTTTACTAATTCAAAAATATGGGTACTTCTATCACTTATTCATCAAAGCACGTAGTAGTTAAATTGATCAATCGAAAGTAAATGCTTAATGAGTAAAAGGAAGGATAGTACCCGTATATTGCTAACTTTATAGTCTATAGCTCGACTATCTTCTGTTTTAATTTACCGGGGGGTCAACAAGGGACATCACCTCTCGAGTTGGAGGGATTCCTTCCGCTTCTACATATACCTTCACTCTGTGACCATTGGCTATGAAATTCGTTTTTCCATCCGTCAATTCGACTGCTCCAGATGCATGAACTTTAGTTACCAAAAATGGACCTGTCCACCTAGACTTAAGCTTACCTGGAAACAATTTCAAATGTGAGTTGTACAATAGCACTTGATCACCCACTTGGAACTCACGACGAAAGATTCTCTTATCATGGAAAGACTTCGTGCGTTCCTTGTAGATTCGAGCGTTCTCATAAGCATCGAACTCCTTAAGTTCCGTGAGTTGGAGTAATCGATGGTCACCAACGGCCTTAGGATCAAAGTTAAGAGATTTAATAGCCCAAAAGGCACGATGTTCCAACTCAACTAGAAGATGACAAGATTTGCCAAAAACTAGTCTATAAGGAGAACAACCAATCGGTGTTTTAAAGGCTGTCATATATGCCCAGAGTGCATCATCTAATTTTTCTGCCCAATTTTTACGGTTGGAATCAACAGTTTTTTCAATGATTCTTTTTATTTCTCTATTAGACACCTCAACTTGGCCACTAGTTTGTGGATGGTATGGCGTTCCAAGCTTGTGTTTTACAACATATTTCTCAATCAACTTGGTAAATGGCCGGTTACAAAAATGTGACCCTCTGTCACTAATGATGGCCCTAGGAGTATCAAATCTCGTAAATATATTCGTTTTAAGGAATTTTAGCACTACTCTGGTATCATTAGTTGAAAGAGCTTGGGCTTCGACCCATTTTGAAACATAGTCGACCATCACTAAGATGAATTTCTTACCAAATGATAGGGGAAATGGGCCCATGAAGTCAATGCCCCAAACATCAAACAATTCACACTCCAATATAGGTTGAAGAGGCATCTCGTGCTTTTTAGAAACGTTTCCCCATTTTTGGCATGACTCACAAGATCGTGCATAGTAGTGTGCGTCTTTATACAATGTAGGCCAGTAAAAACCACATTGCAATACCTTATAGGCGGTCTTCCATCCTCCATGGTGGCCTCCAGTCTCACGATCATGGCAAAAGGATAAAATACTAAAAATTTCACTATCGGGCACGCACTTCCTAATTATGCCATCCGAACATCTTCGAAAAAGGTCCGGTTTTTCCCAATAATAAAATTTTAAATCATAAAAGAACTTCTTCTTCTTCTGCCATGTCCAATGAGATGGAACATACTCACAGGTAAAATAATTAATGATATTGCCGAACCATGGCGAGCTCTCCTTTGGTGTATTACTAGTTTTAATGAGCTGCATTGTTGGAGGGGCATCAACCATGAGGAGCTGTTCATCTGGAAATGCATCTTTGATCTCCTGTCTCTTTCCTTCTTCTTCAGTAGACTCCATACGACTCAATGGTCTGCTACTACGTTCTCACTACCCTTTTTATCTTTAATTTCAATGTCAAATTCTTGAAGTAACAGAATCCATCTAAGAAGACGTGGCTTTGCATCTTTCTTACTCAACAAGTATTTTAATGCTGAATGATCAGTGTAGATAATGACTTTAGAACCAACGAGATAAGATCGAAATTTTTCCAGAGCAAAGATTACGGTGAGTAGCTCCTTTTCTGTGGTGGCATAATTGAGTTGGGCTGCGTTTAGAGTGTGGGATGCATAGTAGATTGCCTTAAGTATTTTGTTATGGCATTGACCTAGAACAGCCCCAACTGCCAGATCACTTGCATCACACATAAGTTCAAACGGTAGATCCCAATCCGTTGCCACTAGCACTGGTGCAGTTATCAACCTTGCCTTTAAAGTTTCAAATGCTTTCATACATTTGTCATCAAAATTGAACGGTACTTCTTTCTCAAGCAAATGGCTGAGAGGTTTTGCTATGCGTGAAAAATCGGCGATAAACCGCCTATAGAAACCAGCATGTCCCAGAAATCCTCTCAGAGTTTTCAAATTTACTGGTGGAGGTAATTTTTCAATTACTTCGACTTTGGCTTTGTCTACCTCAACACCTTCTTTAGAAATTCTATGACCTAAAACAATACCATCGGATACCATTAGATGGCACTTCTCCCAGTTTAAAACTAAGTTTGTGTCTTCACAGCGTTGTAAAACACGTTCTAAGTGTGAGAGACATTCTCCGAAAGAGTCTCCAAAAACGCTGAAATCGTCCATAAAAATTTCCAAAAACTTTTCTACCATGTCAGAAAATATTGCCATCATACATCGTTGAAATGTAGCTGGAGCATTGCACAATCCAAACGGCATTCTTTTGTATGCAAAGGTTCCATATGGACAAGTAAACGTCGTTTTTTCTCTATCCCTTGCCGCAATAAATATCTGCAAATAGCCTGAATAACCATCCAAGAAACAATAGAATTTATGTCCACTTAGCCGTTCCAACATCTGTACGATGAATGGAAGTGGATGATAGTCTTTTTTAGTGTGCTCATTCAGTTTGCGAAAATCAATGCACATTCGATATCTTGTGACTTCTCTGGTTGGAATCCACTCATGTTTGTCATTCTTTTTTACCGTGAAACCACCCTTCTTAGGCACTACTTGGGTGGGACTTACCCATTCACTGTCTGATATGGGAAAGATTATCCCCATTTTCAATAGTTTAATAACCTCTTTCTTGACCACTTTTTGCGTGTTCGGGTTGAGGCGGCGTTGTGGCTGGATACATGGTTTGGCTCCTTCATTCAAGATGATCTTGTGTACACAAATCTCAGGACTTATTCCTTGAATATCTGCCACTGTCCATCCAAAGGCTTTCTTATGTTACCTCAACATCCTTAACAATTGATCTTCCTGTGAACTAGTCAGTGATGATGAAATGATAACAGGGAGCATTTTATCAGCTTCAAGAAAGGCATACTTAAGATTCGAAGGAAGAGGTTTCAATTCCAGATTCCTAGGTGGCTCTTCCACCGAAGGTTTCAATACTAGGCCATCCAATTCTAAGTACAAATAACGATGCCATGGTCGTTTTACAAAAGAACCTCCTGTGTCTAGGTGAAAAATTACTTATTCCATTTCCTGGTCATTGTCATCTCCTTCATAGATGGATAAGGCTAAACATTCTTCGAGCTTATCTTCAAAATTTTGCAATTTAGCATGATTCATACAGATAGAGGACATAGTATCTATGAATGAACATGATTCTGGTGACCTGTATGGATGTTTCATAGCTTTGAAGATATTGAAGGTAACCTCATCTTCATTGACCCTTAAAATTAACTCACCCTTTTGAACGTCGATAAGGGTCCTTCCCGTAGCTAGAAATGGACGACCAAGAATGAGGGGTGCTGAAAATCCTTCTTCCATTTCCATAACTACAAAGTCAACTGGAAAGTAAAACTTATCTATCTTAACCAACACGTCTTCGATGAATCCTTTAGGACGTTTAATAGATCTATCTGCCATCTGAGAGAGTCATCTCAATATTTTTGAGCTTTCCTATTCCTAGTTTCATGTAATCCTCGTAAGACATGAGATTAATGCTTGCACCGAGATCGCAAAGCACCTTGTTAAACAAGAAACCCCCAATCTCACATGGGATGGTAAAACTACCGGGGTCTTTTAGTTTAGGCGGGAGCTTATGCTGCAATACTGCGGAGCATTCTTGATTAAGGCAAATATTCTCATACTCTTCTAAACGTTTTTTGTTCGAGAGGATGTCCTTGAGAAACTTTCCATACATGGGCATATTGATTAACGCTTCAATAACATGAATATTGACATTAAGGTGACGAAATGTGTCAAGGAAACGTGCATACTTCTTGTCTGTTTTCAACTTTTTAATTTGATCTCTGGGTGGGTAAGGTAAAGACTCAAGATCAATAATGTTAGGGTTTGAAGTTATACCTTCCTTACCTTTATCCTTGGATGAAGACGGTGCTGCTTCCTTGAATGTTTGCGCATTTGGTGGTCGCCATGTGTCATGATCCTGTACTACTTTCTTTGAAATGTGCCCTCAGTTCTTCTTCACTTGTTCTGTTGTTTGAGTGTTGCTACTTCCCACTTGGACTGTACTATCAGTAACCTCGTCCTTTCTGACATGTTCATTGAATAAGGTCCGTAGATCGCTAGCCCTTGGATTCTACAATATTCATGGGACTTTGACCCATTCCTCATCTTTGCTTGCTGCTTCTACATGTCTATCACGTCTCAAAAAATCATTAATGATTTCTTCTTCTTCTCTACTGAACTCTGGTTCTTCCTTATTTTCCAGTTCTTTTTCGAATTTATCGTCCAAATCATATTCTACTTCATTGTTTCCGGAATTTTTGACTCCATTGCTTCCACATACCCTTCCACTTCGGGTAATGACAGCATTCACCTTTCTCGGGTTCCTTTCAGTATTACTCGGTAATCCTCCCGGAGGTCTACTGTTCTTTCGTTCTCCTTCCCTACTCAAATGGTCTTACATATTTCGTACAGATGCTTCTATGGTTCTCATTCTCGTGTCATGTCTACTCATGGATGTTTTTAACGTACTCATATCCTTAGTGACTGTGCCTATAGAAGTCATCATGGTTTCCATATTTTGAGCTTGAGTAGACATCACACCCATCATATTTTCCATTAATTTTTCCCACTTATCAACTCCTTCTACTGGTGGAGTTGAACTTTGTGTAACTGGTATGCTTTGAGTGGTATGTTGAGGGTATGATCTGGGTGGTGATTGGTGGTTTTGGTTCGAGGTATTTCCTTGGTAACCTTGATTTTGAGCATTCGCATTGTACGAGTTCTTGTACTGGGTTGGATATGGTGGTTGTCCTTGCTTACTTGGGTTCTCAGACCAACGAAAAGTAGGGCGGTGTCTTCTAATAGCATTGAATGAGTTTGAGTAAGCGCTATTCAAGTTTCTATGTTGTTGCATAAAACTTACCTCTTCCCTTGAATATCCTTCAGGTTCTTCCATTCCTAATGACATATTGTCATCATTTCTCATACCATCATTCGAATATTCATTTGATACCTTACCTTCCAAGGTTAGGTTCTTGCTTTCTTGCAAGCCATCAAACTTTCTATTAAGATTTTCCAAATGTGCTAAAACTTCTGCGTTTGATGTAGACTCACCTACAAATGCTACTTTCCTTGTGCTAGAACCGGTTTCCCACATACTATTGTTCTTAGAAATCTTCTCAATAGCATCATAAACAACTTGTGCTTCACTCATCATCAAAGAACCACCACATGCGTGATCAACATCCGCACGGGAGTCTTTTCTCAATTTTCGACAAAAAAGTTGAATTTGCATATCAAGAGAGTAACCATGATCGGGGCAGGCTCTTAACAATTTTTTAAATCTTTCCCACGCATTTCCAAGTGTTTCCTCGGATCCTTGTCTAAAATTTGCAATTTCGACCTTCAACTCCAAATTCCTACCCGGAGTAAAATATTGCTTTAAGAACTCAGTTTGAATGTCCTCCCAACTTGTCAATGAATGATGAGGGAGTGACATAAACCAATCTTGTGCCCTTCCTTTTAGGGAAAAAGGAAACATTGACATCCTTGTCAATTCACGATGAGCACCTTGGCTTTTGGCCGTGTTACACAGTTCTTCGAAAAGATATAAGTGATGATGCGTGTCCCGGATTTTATCAATACAAAACAACAAGTAATAAACACCTATCCTATCAACGTTTGATACTAATTCGGATTATTTCGTGATCTCTACTCAAGTTGTGATTCACCTATCTAAGGCATGAACACCTACTTTCGTAGACAAGTTCGTTTTCTAATCTTCGATCTTTCGATGTTAAAGATTACGTCTTTCTAACCTAGGCGTGAAATCTTTCGATTTCTAATCTAGAAAATCAATCTAATAACTTTCGTTTTGATTAGATTAAAGGTCTAAACTTTTATCATGGTGTTCTAAGGTTAACATGACTTTCATCAAGCAAACAAGAAACAAAGGCACGGATCTTTCGATATAGCATGCAATCAACATATAAAAACATGATACGAGTAACAACTTTAATAGACACTCACAAAATAATCACGAACTCGAGATCAAACCGTTGAAACGGACGGCTTCACAACGCTCGTTCAAGGAGGATTTAGCCTCCTAGCATCCTTTGCACATCGAATTTTTGAATAAAAAGTACATGAAATTATCTAATCTAATCTAGAAGTTTAAGTGCATAAAACTAGAGAAAAAGCGAAGGAAAAAACGCAGCCAAGCTGCCCCTAGGGTTTAGGGTTCGAAAATTGTATGATTAGGGTTTGGGAAATCGCGCCTATTTATAGATTTTTAGGTCGGTTTCGCCGAGTCGGTGCCGTGGACGCCCGTCCACTATCTTGGACGCTCGTCCAGCCTCTATGAACGGAGAATGAACGCTCGTTCGAACGCGTCCGAACTCTCTCGAATGTAAAATACGATTCGGACGCCGCTTCACTTTTATGGACGCCCGTCCACTACCTTGCTCTAGTATTTTGCTCATAACTTCACTTCTAGGGCTCCAAATGAGGTGATTCAACATGCGTTGGAAAGCTATTTCAATCCTCTACAACTTTCATCAAGACAACTTTCCCTGAAAGTGCCTACAAGTGTGGGCAAAATACCCATGAAGTGCCTGGTTCCGGTTTCTTCAATGATTCTTCACTTAAACATCTTTCAACTCTTCCATCTTCATGTGATCATCGTTTAAGCTCCTTACTCATCATGAAAACGTACCTAACAACATGATAGAAACATGCAAAATGTAACATCATACGAATAAACATAAGACACCGATAAAATCACGTAAATATCTCGATTTTGCATTTAAACACATTTAAAACTCGTTTGCTCAATAAATCTAATAAGCACTTACTTTTCTATGCAATTTATCAGATTATGGGAGAAATCGTTACGAAATATAACGGTATAAATCACATAAAATCACCCTTAACAACTCCCCCACACTTAAACCTTGCTCGTCCCGAGCAAAACAAAACAAGATAAAGGCTCGGAAAGAATATAGACACCTCAACACATACACCACATAGTCAATAAATTAGAAGCTCACCATCGTGTGTGCATAGCCATAGAAAACTTCCACTAAATCCAAACTTGAGGAACTCAAAGTAAAACTAGCTAATACCCCCTCGTAGACTAGCAATAAATGACACTCATAAGATGCACCCTACAAACGTGACATATCCCGAAAAGAATGATCGAATATATCTAGGGCCTTTCTGAAATACTCAGAGGATACTCCCTACAGCATATCTATCAGTTTATACTGGGGATAAGATTAACGAAAGACTAAGTCTTATATTCATTTCATAACCAATTTCAAGTTGATTTAATTACTTCACATTTAAACACACATCAGAATGAGCTATTGCTCGTCATAGCAGAATAGGACATACGTGGTATACCCTACCTTACTCAAATCATCGACTAGCTTTCGACACACCCGATAGATTCATTTAATTCAACTTTTTATTTGACAATAGTTACGTGTTACTTATCACATTCAAACGTCTAGATATTCACAGTATAACATACTACGGAACTAAATACAAACTATCATAAGTCTCACGATATGAACATTAGCACTAAGCACATGACTTATAAGGAATCAAACATCACTAATCAAAAGGGGTATAACTTTATAATATAGCTCTTCATTCACTATGGCACGTGAAAAATAAATCAGGTGAAACAACTAACTTATCAAACATATGACATAAAGCATCGATGAATATAACAAACCGAACAAAGCATGCATTGCTCACTCGAGACAAAACAAAAATTTTGAAAATTTAGCTCATTTTAGCATAGAAATAACATCATATAAGCAAATGGTAGATACATAGCGATCATTCCCCTCCCCCACACTTAAATAACAACATGTCCTCATGTTGTGCAGAAATAAAAAGAAAGAAAGAACTTAGCTGATAGTAGTTCGAAAGTGGCAATTCCGGAAGTGCTACGTATCAACTCCAGAAAGGCTTGATGAAAGCGGTAAACTGTGGACCATCCACCGGAAAACTGACATCATCTGAAAGCTCACAAGTGCTATAGCAAATATCCTGCATACATGAAAAACAACACAAAACGTACCTCGGGGATACAAGGGATTAAACCATATCGCGCAAAAGTGATAGAGATAAAGATAAGAGGAAATCATAAGCAAAACAACACTTCGACCTGTATAAGATTAGGACGGCTGACTGATAAAAACAACACAATCCTAATAAGAGTAAAACAACTAGAACAAGGAAAAATAACTAAAGAAAGAAACTAATATAATAAGGGATATCTAGGATGCCTCCTAGTAGCGCTAATGGTTATTGTCGTTAGCTCGACACATTTGAAGCTCAGCCTGGATCAGGCCATTTAACCTTTCTGCCAGCCACTACCTCGTTTAAGCTCCGGTCCGTAGTGTGGCTGCGTAAACAAAGATCTAACACATGGGGTAAAATCTTTTATAGCCTTCCAAACTCGTTTAATCTTCCCCATGGCTGATTTCTTTCTTCTCTCGATTCCTCGATGACGTTTAAGCTTTTGCTCTCTTTCATACTCCTCCATATCCCAACTACCCGCTAGAACTTCTGCCGATGAACCAATACCGTCATTCTCGGAGAATAAATCGGATGAAAACTCATCAAATTCATTGACCTCTGGAACACCACATCCGAGAATATCGAGAAATTTAACAATCAAAGGTTTTTCTTTAGGTTCACCAATGTAGTGCTTGCACCTTTGACCATTAACTCGAAACGGTTGGTCTGGATAACCGCGTAGCTCTAGAACGCCTCCAGGAATGATTTGGAGAATCTCAAAAGGACCGGACCAACGTGTTCTCAACTTCCCAGGAAACAAATGTAACCTAGAATTGTATAAGAGAACTTGCTCGCCGACCTGGGAATTCTCTCTTCTTTATCTTGGCGTCATGGAGTAGTTTCATCTTCTCTTTACCGATCCCGGCACTTTCATATGCCCGAAGTCCGAACTCGTCCACTCATGTAACTGCCGAAGTCGATGTCGTCCACAAGTTTGGGCATCAAAGTTTAAAAACTTTGTGGCCCAATAAGCTCTATGCTCTAGCTCGACAGCGATGACATGGTTTCCCGTAGACCATTTGATATGGCGATGTACCCATAGGGGTCTTATAGGCGATCCTATAAGCCCAAAGTACATCGTCCAACTTCGACTCCGCCTTTTCTATGACTATTCACCGTCTTCTCCAGGATTTTCTTAAGACTCGGTTGCTTCGCTCAACTCGACCACTAGTCATCGGATGATATGGTGTGCCAGTTTTATGGCGAACACCATACTTCTCGAGGACTTTTTCTAGGGGTCGGTTGCAGAAATGCGTCCCTTCATCACTGATCAAGGCACGCGGACATCCAAACCTCACGAAGATATTCTTCTTCAGAAATTTCATGACCGTTTTATGATCATTGTGAGGAGTGGCAATTGCCTCCACCCATTTCGAAACATAGTCAACGCAGACTAAGATGTATTTGTTGCCACAAGATGATGGGAATGGTCCCATAAAATCGATACCCCATACATCAAAGACTTCGCATTCGAGGATGGGTTTCAAGGGCATGTCAAACCGCCTTGTCAAAGCTCCGGTTCTTTGGCAACGATCACAAGCTTTACAGAAAGCTTCCTTGTCCTTGAAGATTGTGGGCCAATAGAAACCGGATTGGAAGATTTTGGCAACGGTTTTCCACGGACCAAAGTGACCACCTGTGGGTCCACTATGGCATTGCTCGATTATATCGCGTTGCTCGGATTCTGGAACACATTTCCTAAGCAAACCATCTTTACAGATCTTGAAAAGATAAGGTTCATCCCAAACGAAATATTTCATATCAGAGAAGAACTTCTTCTTCTCTTGATAAGACATTTCAGGATCGAGATAACGGGCATGAAGGTAGTTTACAATGGAGGAATACCATGGAACATCGGGAGGACAACCGTCTATCAACATAATGTTCTCTGTGAGGAAAGTAAAGATCTATATCATCCGGTTCATCCTTTTCCTCATTTAACACCCTAGAAACATGATCCGCCACTACGTTCTCACCGCCCTTCTTATCTTTAATTTGAACGTCAAACTCTTGGAGGTCGGTATCCAACGCAAGAGGCGCGGTTTAGCTTCCTTTTTAGTCATCAGATACCGCAAAGCAGCGTGATCAGTCCACACGACCACTTGAGCACCTAGCAAGTAACTACGGAACTTGTCCATAGCAAACACTACGGCCAATAGTTCCTTTTCAGTTGTCGTGTAGTTAACTTGAGAAGGATTCAGTGTGTGACCGGCATAATAGATAGGTTTGGAACTTTCCATTAAGCTTTTGCCCTAAGACCGCACCAACAAAGATAGTTGGATGCATCACACATAAGCTCAAAGGGTAGGTTCCAGTCTGGAGATATAAGAATTGGAGCAGAGATCAGCCTACTCTTAAGCTCCTCAAACGCGCGCTTGCAATTCTCATCAAAATCAAAAGTAACGTCTTCTTTGAGTAAAGTAGACAGGGGCTTGGCAATCTTTGAAAAGTCCCGGATGAACCTCCTATAGAAGCCGACATGTCCGAGAAAACCTCGGACCTCCCGAACATTCTTAGGATAACTCATCTTCTCAATAGCTTCAACCTTGGCCCTATCTACTTCTATACCTTTGGCTGACACTTTGTGGCCAAGAACTATGCCTTCATCTACCATGAAATGGCATTTTTCCCAATTGAGCACTAAGTCCTTTTCCACACATCTAGACAACACCTGATCAAGATTATCGAGGCAATCATCGAAGGATTGACCAAAGACCGAGAAATCATCCATAAAAACCTCCATGCACTTTTCAACTAGCCCGTCAAAGATTGCCATCATACACCTTTGGAAGGTGGCCGGGGCATTACAGAGACCAAACGGCATCCGCCTGTAGGCGAATGTCCCATAAGGGCAAGTGAAAGTGGTCTTCTCTTGGTCAACAGGATCGATGGGTATCTGGAAGTATCCTGAATATCCATCCAGGAAGCAGTAGAATGCGTGCCCCGCCAGACGCTCAAGCATCTGGTCTATGAAGGGAAGGGGGAAATGATCTTTCATTGTGACCTCATTGAGTTTTCGATAATCGATACATACTCTGTATCCAGTAACAAGCCTCAATGCTATCTCTTCTCCCTTCTCATTCTTCTCAATAGTAATTCCACCTTTTTTGGGGACTACCTGAGTCGGGGAAACCCATTCACTGTCAGCAATGGCGTAAATGATACCCATATCTAGAAGCTTTATAATTTCCTTCTTGACTACCTCTTGCATGTGAGGGTTGAGCCTTCTCGAGGCATCGTCTAACTCGTTTTGCACCCTCCTCGCCTTGATCTTGTGCATACAGATGTCGGGAGATATCCCTCGGATATCTCCCACCCGCCATCCAAAGGCTTTCTCATTTTTGCGCAAGACGTTTAACGCTTTAAGCTCTTCTATTCGAGATAGCTTGGCGAGAGATGATCAAAGGAAGCTTGTCACCTTCTCTCGAAAATACATACTTAAGATGTTTAGGCAACGGCTTTTCGTAACCAAGTCTACGGGGGGTTCCTCTAGACTTGATTTAAGATCTCCACTCCTCAACTCAACATCGTCGAGTTTACTTAGTGGCCCTACGCCAAAGCTTCTTCTCGTAGCTCATCATCGAATTCGGTACGCTAACGATCTAGATTGACCACACCATGATTATTCAGATTATCGATCAATCGCTCATATTCTGCTTCTACGGCCAAGACTTGCTTATCCATGAAGTCATTGAAGTCATCAGACGTCTCCTCAATGGAAAAGCCGGTTGGAGAACCGGAGGGTACTTGAATAGATTTAGAGACACTATAGCTCACCTCTTGGTCACCAACTCGAATAGTTACTTGCCCACCATCGCAATCGATGAGGGCTCTAGCTGTAGATAGGAAAGGTCTTCCAAGAATCAGAGGGACATTTTCATTTTTCTCCATATCTAAGACATACCAGTCAACGGGAAAGGTAAACCTACCAACTTGAACCAATACGTCCTTTAGGATCCCTGAGGCTTTCTTTGAAGATCTATCAGCGAACTGCAAGTTCATGGTAGTGGGTTCTAGAAGACTTTGTAAACCCAGCTGCTTGCAAATAGATAATGGCATCAAGCTTATGGATGCACCCGTGGTCACATAAAGAATTTGGAAAGACTAGGCCTCCCATCTGCAATGTGAGCACGAATTTCCCGGGGTCACCTCTTTTGATTGGTAAGTCTGGATAATTGATCATTGAACACTCCTTACCAACTGCTTGATCCATTCCTGCTAACTTCTTCTTGGAAGATACAACATCCTTGATGAACTTTGTATACTTAGGCATCTCGACCAAGACCTCGGATAATGGCAGATTTACCTGAGTATTTTTCAACAATTTAAGCACCTTTTCGTACTTCTTATCTTCGCTCAACGGGATGTTGCTCTTTCTAGGTGGAAAGGGAAGCTTTTTCAAATCATCCTCGGAAAATACTTTCTTCGAGGACGAACCGACGGCCTTGTCTTCCAAATCTTTCCACCGAACCGTCTTTTCATTCTTTTTGTTAGTCGGGGGATCGGCCACCGACTATCATTTAACTCATCATTCCTCGGGGGATCGGCCACCGAGGACTTCCAATTGATTCTTTATTCCTCATGGGATCGGCCACTTGAGGAATCTCAACTCTTTCTTCTATCGGGGGATCGGCCACCCGATTTGCCTTCTGCGGCCGAGGGGATGATGGTTGCTCAATTTCCCCTCCCCGCCTTATCGGCGGCGGGGAGGGGCTAGTGGTTTCCCCGGAAGCCGGGGGACCACCAACTTGAGAACCACTTCTTAAGTTCATCGCACCGGCCTCCTCTTTACCGTATTGCATTATTGGCACGAGGTCGGTGCATTGGTCGTTGCTTAAATCGGCTTGAGCGACTTGACCGCCTTTTGGGTTTTTCTCGGTAAAACGGCGGCGGATGCCCCGGGGTCTTGACGCTAGCCGCTGCTCGACCAATTGCCCTATTTGTCTCTCAAGACTTTTTATTGTCTGCTTTGCTCCTCCAACTTGGTTTCGAAATTGTTGGATTGGGAGGATCCTTGAGAGTTCGATGATTTTGAGGAGTGGTGATTGGACCGATTTGGAAATGTAGAATTAGAATTGGCGGGCCAATTCGATTGAACCTTTCTTTGTGGATTGGAAGAATTATAGCTTGGGTTCTGATTATAACCAGGGGTTCTATTGAAGTTCGAATTAGGATTAAATCCCGAAGATTGATTAAACCCTTGGTTTTGGAAACTGTTCTGGCCAGAGAATTGGTTATTGAATCTCTGATTTGTCTGGCCAGAGAAAGCATTGACTTCCGCATTCGCCCAATCATGGGACGAAGCGAGCGATGCCCCATGCCGTCACATACTTGGCATGTGATTGGATTACGCCGTCCATAGTCATGAACGGCATTGACTTGCTTTGAGCGAGGGGGAAGAAAATTGACATTGGCCGGTCATATGGCCGGTCGACGATGCTTCACAATACGGAACTTGAGAGTTCTGAAAAGTGAAGGAGCCCGATAACTCGGGTAGGGGCCGGTGTGAGAGGTCGGTTGAGAAGGTGCCATCTCGCTTTTGCGGTATGGCAACAAGACTTTGCATAGTCACCTCTTCGACCTTGGGAGGGGGAGGAGGTGTTTGGATGGCTTGATAAGAGGGGGCGTAGTTATATTTGGCAATGTCCTCGAACAATGCCCACCCCTCATCGTGTGTTTTCTTGAGAAATGCCCCACCGAGGAACTATTGACCATGCCCTTGGTGAGCTCGGTCAATCCGGCTCGAAGAAAGTATGGACTTGCCTTTGCTTTGGCAAGCCATGATGGGGACACTTTCGCGGGAGAGACTTAAACCTTTTCCACGCCTCAAAGAATGATTCATTTTCCACCGACGGAATGTGAAGATTTCGTTCGTACAGTGGGGTCGTTTTTGAAGGAGGAAAGTATTGACTTAGAAATTCCTTCTCGAGCTCCGCCCACGTAGTGATGGATTCGAGGGGAGAGAGTGATACCACTCGAGTGCCTCCCCCGTAAGGAAAATGGAAATAGTTTAAGCTTGATAGCGTCCTCACTTACACCTTGGATACGGGTAGTACCGCATATTTGCAAGAATGTGTGTAAGTGAGTGTGGGGGTTTTCAGATGGGAAGCCATGGAAAATTGATGCATGCTGCATCATCTGTATAAGTCCGGGTTTAAGCTCGAAGTTTGGAGCAGTAATGGTAGGCATGACGATAGCCGGGTTGATGGTGACTGTACCGGGCATGGCATAGTCGGCCAACGTCCGTCTATCTTCCGCTGCCATTATTATTATTCTTTCGATTTCTCCTGAAAGATATTGCTCAAATTCTTGATCTAGAGCGTTTCCTTCGTCGAAACGAAGTCTCCGCCTATTGGGTCGGACTATGGTCCGCTCGAGGTCAGGGGAATAGATTAGTGGTCCCTTATGACTACGAGTTTGCATAAACCGAACACCAACTCAAGGTGTTGAGCAAGAAAGGATAGAAAGTGACGAAAGGACAGATCAGACAGAGGGAAAGGATAACTAAACCTAGAGGAATCAAAAACTACGAAACTTAACTACGAAAAATTTAAAAACAGGAAACACCAAAAACGTGTTGAAATCTTCTGAGCCCAAAATGGAAGGGAAAACAGTGGATTTTGACCTCGAAAACGGTGTCAGACGGCCTCCGGCCGTCTGCCACGTCGTCGGCGTCGGAACGAGCTTTCCGAATTGGGGTCCTGCGCACCAATCCGACACTCGAGCCGAAAGTTATGGCCAAAATACTATCAAGTGCTAAAACGGACCCTTTTATCCTAAAATTTGATCGTGAAAGGTGTGAGTCGATGATTCAACCTTAGATGTCACCAAATCAATGTGGAAACTAGAAAGGATAGAAACAAAAACCCTACCTACGAAAAGACACTGAAACAGGAGGACAGACGGGCGTCCAAGGTCCTGGACGGGCGTCTGCCTGGAGGTTGAAGTGGACGGGCGTTCAGAAAACCGAACGCTCGTCTGAGGGGTCAGAAACAGAACAGAGTTGAAATTTTTACAGTGGACGGGCGTTCATAGGTATGGACGCTCGTTCATATGCAAAATTTTCCCGTAAAAAGAACGAAACGATTTCGGAACGACGAGAGAAAAGTAAAGAAAACGGAGCGGGAAAAACAGGAGAAAAAACTAATCACTAACGAAACTTTAACCCTAATCTAAAACACCAATATCCTAACTACTTAAAGGTTAATCTTCCTAGGAATCGACCTAAAAACAGGGATTAAAACGCAGAAAACAGAAAAAAAAACTGAACTAACACAGAAAAACGAAAAACAAATAAAAACAAAAACTAGGCAAACCGTCCGGGTCCCCGGCAACGGCGCCAAAAACTTGTCCCGGATTTTATCAATACAAAACAACAAGTAATAAACCGGTTAACCTCAAGTGCAAGGATCGTAGTATGGAGGCTAATGCCGGGTCGATCTTACGGGGAACTAGACTGTTGTGAACCCTAGCTTTTGTTTTTAACTAATTATTGTCACGAAAACTAACCTAAACAAATATTGCATAAAAGTAACTAGACAGAGGAGATTAATCCAATGCTAGGAAAGATTGGAAGCAATAAAAACTAACTAAGTCGCAGAAAAATAAAATAAACTAAACTAAGCTAAGCAATTCGAGTCAAGTGATTTAAATCAAATTTTAACGAACGAACGAGCAATTGTTCCACCTATCCTATCAACGTTTGATACTAAGGCATGAACACCTACTTTCGTAGACAAGTTCGTTTTCTAATCTTCGATCTTTCGATGTTAAAGATTACGTCTTTCTAACCTAGGCGTGAAATCTTTCGATTTCTAATCTAGAAAATCAATCTAATAACTTTCGTTTTGATTAGATTAAAGGTCTAAACTTTTATCATGGTGTTCTAAGGTTAACATGACTTTCATCAAGCAAACAAGAAACAAAGGCACGGATCTTTCGATATAGCATGCAATCAACATATAAAAACATGATACAGGTAACAACTTTAATAGACACTCACAAAATAATCACGAACTCGAGATCAAACTCGTTGAAACGGACGGCTTCACAACGCTCGTTCAAGGAGGATTTAGCCTCCTAAGCATCCTTTGCACATCGAATTGTTGAATAAAAAGTACATGAAATTATCTAATCTAATCTAGAAGTTTAAGTGCATAAAACTAGAGAAAAACTCGAAGGAAAAAACGCAGCCAAGCCGCCCCTGTGGTTTAGGGTTCGAAAATTGTATGATTAGGGTTTGGGAAATCGCGCCTATTTATAGATTTTTAGGTCGGTTTCGCCGAGTCGGTGCCGTGGACGCCCGTCCACTATCTTGGACGCTCGTCCAGCCTCTATGAACGGAGAATGAACGCTCGTTCGTAACGCGTCCGAACTCTCTCGAATGTAAAATACGATTCGGACGCCGCTTCACTTTTATGGACGCCCGTCCACTACCTTGCTCTAGTATTTTGCTCATAACTTCACTTCTAGGGCTCCAAATGAGGTGATTCAACATGCGTTGGAAAGCTATTTCAATCCTCTACAACTTTCATCAAGACAACTTTCCCTGAAAGTGCCTACAAGTGTGGACAAAATACCCATGAAGTGCCTGGTTCCGGTTTCTTCAATGATTCTTCACTTAAACATCTTTCAACTCTTCCATCTTCATGTGATCATCGTTTAAGCTCCTTACTCATCATGAAAACGTACCTAACAACATGATAGAAACATGCAAAATGTAACATCATACGAATAAACATAAGACACCGATAAAATCACGTAAATATCTCGATTTTGCATTTAAACACATTTAAAACTCGTTTGCTCAATAAATCTAATAAGCACTTACTTTTCTATGTAATTTATCAGATTATGGGAGAAATCGTTACGAAATATAACGGTATAAATCACATAAAATCACCCTTAACAATGCGGGTCCTCGTCATCCTCACCTAGAAACTGAGATCTTGTGTCAATCAATCCAAAATGATGGGATTTTATTTCAAAGTTATTTGCTCCATCATTGGGTAAACGAATCGGATTGTTGGTTTCATTCCTCCTCAAGGTTTGATCACAAATGGGTCTTGGGTTTGGTGGGTTGTTATTACGGTTATTTTGGTTTCGGTTTTGGTTATTCCGATTATTGGGGTTTTGGTTATTGGGATTTGGTGGTGGAGGAAGATTTTGCAATGGTGGATTCGGATTATTGAGGTTTTGTCCATGTCCTTGGGCATGAGAAAGCCCTTGTTCAGGTGGTGTTTCATCACTGGACTCGGCCATTTCCGTACCTCGATTTGACGATTCTTGAGGAGATTCGTCACCAAGATGTCCTTGGCTGGTTTGACCACGTCTATTCTCTACTCTTAACTGTCTATCGTAAGTATTTATGTCGGGCTTGTAAGAAGTGAGTGGGGTCTTACCGCTTCGGGTCATCAACTACAAGATAGAAAATAACACGAAAATAATAAAATAACACTTGGCCACTTACCAATGAGGTAAGTACCAAAGAAACAAAGATAGAAATGAGATTAAGAAAAGTGTTGACTTATTCTCAAAAATTTTGAACTAATACAAGTAGTAACCAAAAACACAATGAATTGGCGTTATCCCCGGCAACGGCGCCAAAAACTTGATGCCCTAGAATTGGGGTCCAATCTTACCGGCAGTGTACCGGGTCAAATTGTAGTCTAGTCTAGTAAATCAAGGTCGTCTCCTCAGGGAACACGATATAATTCGAAGTGTGGTTAAACACCAATTAGCTATTATTATCTTGATCTAAGTCGCAGTTTTAACATAAAAGTAATAGTTTACGTTACTAATAAAATTAACAATTAATAATAAAGGTACTAGCCAAGACAATTTCATTGAACTACAGTCTCTTTTAGTTTTAAAGATGTGATTAAATCGGCCTATTAAGGGTATTCAATTGTGTGAAACGGTGTACTCATATTCTAACAATTTCCCCTCATACGAGTGCGCGAATTTGTTCTATGCCTCCTCCTTGGTTTAAGAGCCCTAAACCTAATGATTTGACATGATAAACTCTCGAGTACAATTAATCTTTCCCCGGATAAGAAATCGAATTCTGATAAACGGTCGGTTTTACCTTCCGGTTTTTCTACCTCGTTCTTACACCTAATTTCTCCGTTCGGTATCAATTAAGTGTGTGTGCCAATATCGGTTAATTACTCCAATACAGGCTAACAATCAATTTAAGTAGAAAAAGCTTCAACATAATCGTAACTAAAATATACATTACATAATCATCATCCGTTCAATCAAAAGAGATCAAAATAATTCAATTACATTGCCTTGGCTAGCTATAAGTTTAGCCACTCATTACTATAAATACTAACATATTTATTTTAGCATTCATAGCAATCAGATTAATGAAACAAAATAATACTAGAATGTTACCGGTACAACCGTCGAATTAGTAATATGCAGCTTTCTTGCATCTCTGGTGTTCACCATCTGATTTGCATCCGACAGCCTAGCATATACTTATCAACTATCATAACTTGATGTCCACATTCTAAGTATCAACTGTGATGAAAAATACTTATAAGTGATATTACTAATTTTTCGGCTATATGAGCCTCTATTTGTTGCCTGCAAGATGGGAGTAAATTCTCTTCTCTTCCTCCTCCTTTTTCCCTTTTGTTGTGGTATATATATATAGGAACCGTATCTGTATGTGAATAGTGGAGAAATAATTCTGAGTGGGTCCTTTTTCCGGCGTACGCCGGTACTCCTCCGGTTTGCGCCGGAATCTTGGCATGTGGAGGGGTTGTCAGACTCATTCAATGCGTATTAAATGCTTAATATTTCCCCAATCTTCAAATATTCCGGCGTAGACCGGCACTCACCCGGTCTGCGCCGGGTCTTGTCAAATCATTTCTAATAATATTCGATCTTGGCCAGGGAAATAATAAGATTTTCATATTTGTAAATCCCTTTTGCCGAGTTTTACGCTGTGACTTCAGGATTTCATCACGGTGTATCTGTACAAAACAAAACGAGAAAAACCACAGGCAGATCTGATAACAAAATTAGTTAAATAAGTCTCAAATTAATTCTGAGTAGTGGAAATTTACGATATCTATTATTTTTTTGAAATAAATTATATAACTACGATATTTATTATTTTAGATGTAGAATTTCGCTAAAATTCTTGAAAATGTGATAAAATTGACGTAAAATATATTATTTGGTTGACCTACATCAAAACACTGACTAGATTTTTTTAATGGTAGGGACAAGTAAGGAATTTTTTAGTAATAACTGTGTGTGATTTTGTGTAGGAATGACACATGACCCTACATGAGAGATGGAAAGTTGCTCACCATTATCAACAGCTAGAGTATCTGATCCAGAATAGTCCCCAGCAAGATGCAAGTTATTTATATCAGTAGTTATGTGGTTGGTAGCACCACTATCCATGTACCAGGCATGATCCACAGCACTTTCTGGAGAAGCCACATTTGCTGATTTGGAGGCATTGTTACCAGGATTAGGAGGAACAAAATCTTGTTCAAACCTGTGCCACCAGACTGTCACAATGTGACCACTTTTACCACACAATTGACACACTAGTCTATTTGCTGAGTTTGAGTTGGAGGTTCTACCACCTCATCTGCCTCTGTTATTTCTTCCTCTTCCTCTACTTCCGGTATTTGAGGGGTTTCCTGACCTGCTTCCATAGTTTTGTCTAGGGTTTGAATTACTCACAACCTATGCACTAGGCCCTCCTAGGAAATCTCCAGAATTCCCATGTCCAAACCTTGCCAAAAGCCTTTCATGAGTTAGGAGTTAAGATTGCACCTCCTGCCATTTCATGGTTCTAACTCTGGAGGTCAAGTTTACTATTGCAGATTCATATTCCTTCTTTAGACCTCCAAGGGTTGCAAGAATCAGCTCAGCCTTTGAGATGGGGTAACTGCAGCTGTCAAATTATCGGCATAAGACTTCATCTGCACCAGATAGTCAGCCATGGGTTTTGATCCTTTTGTGGCCCTTGTCAAGGCACTTTTGTACTCCAACATCCTGGATTCCGACTGGCTATTGAACAAAGTTTCAAGAGTAACCCAAATTTCACGAGCAGTGTTACACCCACAACTTCTAACATAGCCTGTTCTGTCATGGATCCATTCAACCAATCTATCAGCAGTTGATTTGTAGTGTGCCATTCCTCGAGGGTTTGTGATCTTTGATAAGGAGATGGAGACACAGAAAACAGTGAGCCACGCTGCTGATTAGGACCTTCATCAGACAGAACATGACTCTCAAGTCTATGTCCTAGGATTATAGACATCACAGTATATTTCCACAGCAAGTAATTAGATCTATCAAGTTTCACATTACATGTCTGATTCAGATTTCCACTGAAGGGCAAGGTAGAGATATTGGACGAACCTAAGACTCCGAGCGTCGGTGGTGACGGAATGTGAGGATATTGCGGCATCATAGTGACATTGGGAATGGTAGTTTCAGCTCTTCTAAACTGCAGTCCTGGGAAGGTTGAGAAAGGAGCTCCAGTGAACATTCCAGTTTGCATGTAGCTCATTGGTGTAAAGGGTGAGGTTCCCAGACTTGTGACGAGTGGAATTTGAGCTCCTGCAACTCCGGTGATGGTCGGAGTGCCGAAAATGGCAGTTTCACCAAGTACCAGCAACGGGTTCGCTGAGGTTCCACTTTCGGTGGTGATTTGAGTATTGCCATGTCCAACAGCTGTCGTTGGAGCAACTGAGGAAGACGACTGAGATGCAGCGGTGCTCATCGAAGAAGCTGGTGGCTATGCCGACATGAACCCAGGCTCCGATACCACTGATAGATTTTGTTATCTGAGAAAATCTTAGTACATTTCCTTTACAATGCAAGAGTATATCTACTCAATCTACTCAAAGACATGTGGCCTAATGGTACACCTGTAAAATACCCATTCTACCCTCATAATAATAACAAGACTAATACCAATTATTTCTTAACTTCATTTGTAAGTATATAATTTGGTATAAATACGAGTTATATACCTGTTGGACGTTCGTTTCCGGATAATGATTCGTGTCTAGAAACGGAGCATCACACTATTATCCAAGAATAGGTATTGATTCACAACACTTGCGGTTGGCGTCGGGTCAGAAGCAGAAAGAAGACGGGTCATAATTAACCCGCACCTTCTTAATTCCCTGGACTTTGCAGAATTGCTACTTCGTTGGAACGGGTTGCTTTTTTGTTTGAAATGAAGTCTTGAACAATATTATTCCTCAACCATAACAATAACCAACTATATAATGAATTTGCATTTCAAATGATTGAAAGGGTATACATTTTTAATGTTGTATATATATATATATATATAAATGACTGCAAAATTGCACATCCACCATAGATTAAATGAATAGATTTTCCCTTACACTCTCTATATATTATATGGTTTTTTCCTTCATGTAAGAATGCCACTATGTGCTCACAGACATGCAGAATCATCAAGAATTTTGCTGTTGACAACTTTTACATTAAGAAATGGAATATGATTTAACGTTTCACTGCAACAGTTTTAGATGGATCAAGACAGTTAAGACGACATGTCCCTAGTACAATCTCCGGAAGCTCTTCTGACGTATTCCCCTGTTTAAGAAGACATAATAACTTACGGTTAGGAGTGGGACACGACTGTTTTGTCGGTCTTTGTGACACAACTGTTGTGGCAAATTAAATAGCGTGTTTTTCGTATGTTGAATAATTACCTGTATGAGAAAAGCTAGGTCGGTGACTGCATTGTTAAGGTAACCAAGAACAAGGCCGGCCATATGCCTCGCCAATCTAGACGAACCAATATCGACTCCAAGCTGATATCCAAAAGAAAAAAAAGTTTTAAAACCAACAAATCACAAAGTGATTTAAAGATTCATACTCTCTGCTACATTCTTATATCGTGTCGCGTGTGTGACAGACATTATGTAGTGCAATGTCTTTTTTAACATAAAGTATATGGATTTAGCAAATTCTTACACTTACATTATGGTTCTGAAAGCGATATATTACCTCTATATAGTTCTTCCCTCGAAAATAAGTGACTTTTAGCGATTGACCGATCAAGGTTGGTTTTTTTACAACTGTCTGCTTCACTATCCATGGTCCCTGAGAATCCCATCAAAGATTTTGGTTAAAGAACATGATTAAAGATTTTCATTAGGGATAATCAACATCATTAATATGGAGAAAATATATATATATATATATATATCACCTGGCATATATATGGTATGAGTTTGAATCTTGAATTTCTATAAGCATCATCCCCTTTGATAAACTTGTCAAGCAAAGGTGCATCTTCAACAGGGGTATTCATCATGTAATAAAAGGCCAGATTATGTGTTGTTACACCTGGGAACTAAAATCAATGGAAAACTTTTGTAAATTGATGGTTCATTTAACATCTAAAAATATTGACTACTTAAATGGAAAATGACTAGATTTACCTGTATGTTTATTACGAAGAAGAACTCTGGGCTATTTCTTGCTGCATATTTCTACACATGATAAGCAGAAAAATTGTTTAGATAACTTAATCAAGCTTTATTGAATATGGATGGGAATACATAAAAATATACGTGACGGTAATGAACCTGCACAATACTCCCAGGACGGCCTGCAAGGTCATCTTCACGCTTGTCAGATTTCAACCAATCTGCAGCCACCATTTGCATCAACGTGCCTTCGGCTTTGATCTAGTGCAAAGAAAAGTCACATACACATGAATAAAAATATAATGTGCCTATTGTTATCTTTCAACTAGTAGTGTTAATGAGTTTATGGTTTTTGGCTAAGTCACCTTTTTACGATCCTCGTGATAAGTCTTTCCACGTATCAGAAACGTAGAGGGATCTGCTGTTGTCCAGCTGCAATGCAAATTCCCAGATGGATCTTTTGGAAGGGTGAATCCGTAGTTACATGTTAGACCATCCTCCCTCGTGGTCTCGTGTGAATTCGCGTAGTCCCTCTTCGGAACTGCATTTTAAAAAACTCTTTGCAGTGACAAAAACAACAACATAAAACGGACAAAATAAAAACACGAATTGATAAATTGCGTATATGAAGTTCAATTCCATAAGTAAAAACTGACCTGCAAGATCATGCAACTTTCTGGCAAAAACAGCAGTTGACAAATACATTGGATGGTGATTACCCTGAAATTCGGAATTAAACATATGCAATTCTAATGTAATGTGAAATGGTAAGAATCATTAAGAGCTAGTTAGTACCTGAGAGTACATGTCAGTAGTAAAATCAGAAGACCAACCATCTTCTAAAAGATCATAATTTGATGATTCAAATACATCGAAAAACTCGGTTGTTGTTTCACTTATTGCAACGAGGCTTCCGTATTCTGAAGGCGTTTTACCAACTTCGTCTTCGTCTTCATCTTCATCTTCAGAGTCCTCTTTGATCTTGCCACCGTGACGCGATGAGAAACCAGAGATCAATTCCTGTCCTGGTTTAGCTCTAAACATTTCCCTCAAAGCTGGAAACAAGAACATAAATGCTGACTGGATCAAAATCCGAAAAGCAAACTAAAAAAAACCACAACTAAAGATATGTTCAAGAATTAATCAAGGTACCAGCCAGTCTCTCCACCATGCGGATAGTTATGCGTCGCGAAGAATATGATTGAAAACAAGATATCCAAGAATTCCAGTCAATAGCAAGCATGTGTTTAACTACTGATTGTCTCCCCTCATTCATTGGAGAAACTACATATCCTCCACCTAACAAACCAAGTTAAACCACATTATTGAAATCAAAAGTTACTAAAAAAAATTACATTTTGCTCAATATTTTAAGTATAAATTACATTTTAGGTAAGCCCGGACATAGCCCTTTTCGTTAGGACACTTGTGGCGAGTCACTGAATGATATAAAATGACTGCAAAAGACAGATTAATGCTGTAAGTTTGTAACAACAAAGAGTACATGTACATTCATCAGAGATATGTATATATATACCATGTGTCCCGTCATCATCTTTTCTCCAATACCGCTGCAAGAGAAGGTCCCTCGGCTTCATACCCCTGCAGTGATAGGCACCACGTGAAGAAAACCGCGAGAAAAAAAACTTAAACTTTATTTACACCGCAACAAATCCCAATAATGAAACAGACCAAGGTAGCCAATCACGATGTAACAGCTTGTGAACTATGTCATTGTGACCATCAAGATGTTCTATAACACTTCCCTTTTCGAAACAGAAGTCCCATCTGCAAAATTAGGAGAAACAACAACACATGACATAGATTTTATCGGAAATTATACAAATTTTATCGTGACACAACACATACGTACGTGTCTCAAACTACTTTGTTAATTACTTACTCTGATCTTGAAGGACCAAGAGACATCAGTGTTTGAAAAATGACCTCAGAAGATGCATCAATTACTCCAACAGCCATTATAGCAGGATGCTTATTCCACTGAAATCGATTGAATATAAACATGCTTTTACTAAATAAATAAATAAATAAAAGAAACAACAATCTAAAATCATAAGTAAAGATGCAACTAACATTTCCATGAAATCCTCTGTCCTTAGTTTCCTTAAACAGCCGGAGACCTAAAACATCGAACTTCTGTTAGTAATCTGGTAATCTCAACATAATGCAATTAAATATCCCTACCCTTTTGATAACCGAAAATCGTCCATCTAGATGGTGTAACCACATCACATGCCGTTGCATCTCTTGCTTTAAATGACCATTTTGTCCACTCAAAAGAACTCAAGTGTTGAAAATTGCTAGAACAATGTGACCTGCAAACAACTTGGTTCTGGTCCTCCTGCTCGTTAAGGAGTTCTCATCAAATACCAAAACTATCTTATTTTCTAGCAACTTTAAACAAATTTAGAATCATCAGAGACCTTTAAAGATGTATCTTTGAGAGAACGAATCCAACGTGCTGCGTCTTCAGCACTTGTTGCTCCCAACTATATATGATTTGAATCTTAAATATCAAACACTAAACATGTCATAATAATACTAAACTTTAGGTGACAGAAAGTTCACACCTTTAGTTGATCACCGCGATTGAAAGTATTATAAACTGTGAAAACGAACAAGACCTGAAGATTATAATAACCAAGAGTTACATTTTGATAAAAATCTGGAAACTGGAATTATCTGATACTACAAAATGTTTACTCTTCGTTGTATGCGTTCACTCCCATTATCTGTTACACCAATACAAGAATCTATGATTGCACTTGAAATGGAATCCTGAAAAAAGAAAAAGATGGTAGTGACATTAACAAAACTATATTTACAAGAGAAATATAACCCAAAAAACAACAGAGACAAAGCTTGAGTTTTACATCTTATTTTCATGTTTTAACTTTATAGTCGAAGCTATTCCAAGTTCTTTCAATTCTTTATCATGTTTAGCACAGTGTTTGTTTTCTAGGAATTTCTTCAGATTCAGCACCATATTTTGAGCCTTCATTGCAGATCCAAACTCTAGAGTGTAAGGAAAAATCATAATTGAGAGGTTTAGGCATGTTTTTATGTAATTTTTGCACCTGATTTGTCTCTTAAAATTCATTATGTAAGAGATTTTAAATGTAATTTGTTTCATCACCGGGATAATTGTGTGTGTTTGTGCATTCACTTGGTCCTTGATTAGTTATTTTTGTCATATGAGTCAAGGTTCGAATTTAACACATCCTATTACAAGTTTTCAACATTAACTTTAAATTTCTAAGTGTAGATACGGGTCAAAGGTCAATATTTTAAAATTTTAACAGGCCAATTAATATATATTAGTGATAAATTTTTTAAAAGATGATAAAAAGTACAAAAAACTTTTTTTTTTTTTTTTGTTTGGGCTCAGTTGACCCAACCCCACCCTTAGTGCCGCCGCCCTGGGTCCAACCCTTAAATACTATAAGATCTCGATAGTTCTCAACAACCCGGAACTGCACCATATGCTTGCGGGGTGTTGGGTCAGTCAAAAGTGTCTACCTACGGGTCACAGAATATAGGGTTGTGCGTGAATCGGATGACTCGCAAGCTACTCCTACTCGACTCGTAAAGGATTTTGACTCGATTCGATTATTTCCAAGCTTGAGCTCGAGTCGACTCGTAGTAAAAAACCACGGGCGAATTTCAACACACTCGGATAATGAGACAACAAGCGTATTTATAGGCACAAATCCCTAAACCCTAGCCGCCGGGAATCTTTGTCTACGATGCACCATAAATACCCCTACACGATTTTGACTCGATTCGATTATTTCCAAGCTTGAGCTCGAGTCTAGTTCTAGCTTTCCACTCAAATGTATGATTAACCGAGACAAGAGACCAACATCGAGTGTACCTCTCGCACGAATATCCTTTGCTGACTTTCCGGTGTTCTTTTCCGGAGTTGAGCCATTAACCCGCGACAACACCGACCGCCCGAGCCAAATCGGGCCTAGTGCAAACCATGGCATACATCGCTAGCATAGGGAACTTTTGACATATACTCCTTCTCTTGGTGAGTGAAGCATAAACGGACAAATGAACATTTGATGCCATAGGAGTATATTGGTTTTGCGATCCCAAACTTGGCCAATATCTTCTTGCAATAACCCCGCTCGAGACAAGAATAATTTCTTTTGCCTTATCTCTCCGGATCTCCATCCCCAAGATTTTCTTGGCCGCACCCAAATCCTTCATTTCAAATTCAAAGCACTAAGAAGGTTCTTCGATTTTGAACATCGGACTTCCTTGCTTTGCTGGCTATCGGCATGTCATCCACATACGTAACAAGATAGATATATGATCCATCTTTCGGCAGATACACAACGATCATAAGGACTTCGTTGTAACCTGCCGAAGCATAAACTCGTCAAACCTTTTATACCACTCGCCTTGGAGCTTGCTTCAAACCATACAATGATTTCTTCAACTTGCAAACATAATTTTCCTTTCCGGGAACTTGAAAACCCTCGGCCGTGTCATGTATATCTCCTTATCCACCTCACCATGTGTAGAAAAGCGAGTTTTCACATCTAGTTGCTCAAGTTCCGGATCTTGTGCCACCATTGCTAGTAACACCCCGATTGAAGTGTGTCCGACCACTTTGGTGAAAATATTTCATCAAAGTCAACCCCTTCCTTTTGATCGAATCCTCTTGCAACCAAACGTGCCTTATACCCGACCCTTCTCGCCTTTGTTATTCCTTCCTTCTTCTTGAAAATCCATTTACAAGTCACAACTCCCTTGTCGGTAGGCATTTGACTAATTCCCAAGTCTCGATTCTTCGCATAATGACTCCATTTCATCTCCCATGGCCGCATGCCACCGAGATGCTTCTATACATGTCACCGCTTCCTGTAAATAGTAGGTTCAAAGAACCTCTACTTCTTCGGCAACTTGGAGTGCATATCGGCCAAATCATCATACCCATATCTCCTTGGAGGTATCCCAACATTAGATCTTCTGAGCTGTGCACGCGATAGACTCTGCCGATCAATGTTTGTATGGACGCCTGCCGAGGTCTCGCAGATATCGGTGACTCCACCTGAAGCTCCACTTTGTTTCTCAACACTATCGATTCAAATCGGCCTTTGCATTCGGTTTCGACTCAGTAGACCTCCCCACTGATGAGTTTAACATATAATTTTCATCAAACACAACGTCCCTGCTGAGGATTACTCTGGACTCTGCTGATGACCAAATCCTATATCCTTTCACTCCATCACCATACCCCACAAACACTCCCTTCTTGGCTCTTGGCTCCAACTTCCCTTCACTAACATGATAGTAAGTTGTACTCCCAAAAACCTTAGAACCGAGTAGTCGGCGGGCTTGCACGACCACATCTCAAATGGTGTCTTGAGATTGATCCCCGTGTGAGGACTCTGTTGATTAAGTAGCAAGGCGTCTTAACAGCCTTCGCCCAAAATCTCCTTGATAAACCAAACTTTGAGAAAGCATACATCTTGCCTTCTCCAGGTAGAGTTTGATTCATTCTTTCGCTACACCATTCTGGCGAGGTGTATTCCTTACGGTATGATGTCCGGCAATACCCTCGAAATTTGCACAAAATGAATCAAAATCCGTCCGTAATTCAGACCATTATATTATCCGTACGAAGCTTCTTGATTTTCTTGCCTAACGATTTTCCACTAGGGCCTTCCACTTGCTTGAAGTTATTGAATGCATCACTTTTGTTCTTCATCATCACCACCCAAGTCATCCTTGAATAGTCATCTATGAATGACACAAAATATCTCGTGACCACCCAATGACTCAACTCTTGATGGACCCAATGAGCGTCGAATGGATATAATCAAGTGTTGCCTTTGTATTGTGCAACCTGCCGAGAATTTACTTCTATGCAACTTCCCAAACACACAATGTTCACAAAAGTCCGGATTCTTGACCTTATATCCCCCAAGAAAACCTGCCGAAGAAAGAATCTCGCATACTCTTTTCACCCACGTGTGACCTAGTCTCACGTGCCACACTGAGTCAAGCTCGAGCTCCAAAATATAGTATTAGCTCGCGAGTTAATCAAGTTATATTAAATAATAATTTAATTATTATATTTATTAAATTTTTACTAAATAATATTTCATACGAATTATTAATTATTAGTCGAGTTAAGCTCGATCTTACCATATTTTATAAAACTTAAATTCACTCTAAAAATAATCGAGCTTACAAGTCGAGTCTAGTTAGATCGAGTACTCAACGAGTCGATTTTGATCTTGTCTTTATATGGCACGATCAAACTCGAGCCAAGTTTTGAGCCCGATTATTTAAAATCGAGCCGAGCTGGAGCTCGAGCCCTGGAAGTATCAACTTATTTCGGCTCGATTACACCCCTAACAAAATATCAATGCGGTTATATAAATTACTACTTTAAATTTCATTACAATTCAATGCCTTGCCCTCCAGGGCTTACATGCCGGGAGAGAAGGTCTCCCTTCATGGGTCTCCCTTTATTGCAATGATATTATTATCCTTATTTTAGTATAAAACTCATGAATCATCGGAGAACTGTAACAAAATATTTTCGGTTATTCTCATTGTTCCTTTTTAATTATGTTTTTTCTTACCGAGGTGTGAGCTCACTCCTTAATATTATAACATTTTAGAAGAAAAACTCATTGGAGATGATGGTAGTGAGGATTCAGTGAGGCCTTTCTGTTATGCTAGTTAGATATAATGTCCTAGGATGTTCTTTCCTTTTCAATACTTTGTATTATAGGGGCAGTGTCCTCAAATGTTGAGACTTTATATTGTTTTTAGTGGTTGAGTAGTTGAGAGATGTATTTAGTTGGAGTTGACTTGTGGTATTTCATTGTCAGTGGATCTTTTATTGATCGTTGGTTTTGAAATCTTGTTATTGTAGTAGTTATTGTGTTTATTGAGAGTGTATTGTGTATCAAAAAAAGATTATCTCTTTTGACACAATTGCCTGTTAATTTGCCGGCCAGGTACCACTAGTTAGCAGTGGCCATGCTAGTTATGGCTTATGACAACATCAATTGTTTATATTCTTGTTATTGGATTGTGCCATCTTTTGTTTCATACTTTTGCTTCATCTTTTGAGTTAATTTATAGTTCAATGTTTACGTATGAATCATGTATGATATCTCTCTGTAATGTAACATGTTCGATCGTCACGGATTAGTTACTTGCCGAGCGGTGTCATACTGCATTTTATCTTTAAAATGAGAACGGGTTGTTACGCTAAGTCTCGACTCGGTATATCTTAACAAAGTTTCTATATTTTTTTCCAGCTCAGAACATTAGTACATGTGGTACGTAGGCAAACATCAATTCAATATTCATTGGTTTATTAATTAAACCCAAAACTGCAATTAAACTCTAGTACGTGTAACATGCCGGTCTTAATCAACCATTGAATAATATACATGCATGCATGTGATATGATGAGCCACATGACATGATCATCCGTCTTTTATCCGTAATTATGTCACATGCATAATTAATTAATGAGAGACTAAGACACGTGTATTTCTCACACTTTCTTAAGAAGAACACGCTTTATCAAGGAAGGAAAACATGCCCGTCAACTTAATTACTACTGTATAGCATTACTTTTTATTATATATAGTATAGATAGATAGATTTTCAAAACTCATTTTTCTTCGAGACATAAAGCGAGATATGGAGTACAACGTTCAACTATATAGTTCAAAAAATAAAACGTTCAACTATAAATAAAATAACAATCAGTTTTACACAATATAATCTAATTTGTCATTTTAAAACACATGCGTATCATTTAATACTTTTGTCATCTTAACTTAATTTGATATTCATTCAAAACTTCTAAACTTTATAATTATTGTTGAATTAACATCTCTCAAGAAAGTGATAGGAGATATATGATTAACACTTTATGTATCTCAATACGTTCTTTAAGTGTGGGTCTATAAGAATAGAGATAGGTACAACATTTATAAGGATAGTTTTTTGTTTTTCTTTTGTTAGGAAAATTGTGTTTGGAACAAGGTTTTGAACCAGGATATTTCGATCGAGTAAAACTCCCTCGGTGCCGGAAAGGGAAAAGACTAAGTTTCACTTAAACTTAAATAAGACTTTGGTAATTTTTTTCTTAGTGATTGGAAAAGAGCATTTAATGCTCATCGGAGGCGCCTGGGTACAGGGGCGGATGTACATGAGGTTTAGGGGGGCAATCGCTTCTTCTCGGATCCGGAAAAAGCACTATTATGTATGTTGTGTATTTTTCTTGCCCCTCCTAAAAACTTACACTCGCATATAGTATCGACACCCCTCACCCGGGATCCTGCATCCGCCTCTGCCTGGGTATGTTATAGAAAGGGAAGGCAGAGGCGTTGAATGGCGAAGAGATGGGGCTCGGCAGGAAAGGAATCGGATATCATCAAGGAAAAGAAGGAATATGTTTTATAACTCAAAGGAATATAAAACAATATACTCTACACTTTGCCACACACAAAAAAAGAACAAAAAAAAATATACTCTACACATGTGTGGGCTTACAGGGCAGATTAAGAACATAAAAACATGAGTTTGTGATATAACTACACCTAATTCCAGACTGATACCACGTTGAATTACTATGTTTCTCAAAATCTTAAAGTACTTTATATATCTCAATAATCATTACATTAATAAATTGTGTATAAGATAATTCAGACTTTATAAACCGAAATTCATGACATCAAGTCAATTTTTTAATATGTGTAACAATTTACTGCAACGACTTTTATTTTTAAGCATATGTATAATACCTATATTTTATCAACTATATTTGGTAGGTTGAAACATTTAATGAATGAAGATTTTCTGGTATTCAATGCCAATATGGGACTATCTTTGATAATGTACAGCTTTCCATCATCACACTTTGTTATTTTTTAAACAAAGTTATAGTAATTAAATAATAAGAAGACAATCCACATATTGAGGCAAAGAGAAAACAACAACACCAATAATCAGGGGCGGACCCAACGTAGTAAGGTGCATGAACCCACTCAAATTTATAATGTAATAATTCATTTAGTTCAATTGGTTAGAAGTTTTAATACATATTCTAAGGTCACGAGTTTAAAACTTGGCTCTTGCATTTTTCTCAACTTTTTTTTATAAATTTAGATCCCATTGAAAAAAAAATCTAGATCCGTCAACGCCTAGAACGACAAATAAATTCTAAGTAGGCGACAACAATGTCCAACAATAATAATAAAATGGTGATGAGATAACAATAATAAAGAGAAAAAGAATTAATATGGAACTTGAAGTTAGCTATGTTTTCAAGGTATTCTTTAGTTATTGGGCACCAGTATATAGCAGAAGCCTATATGGTGTTTTATCCCTAAAATAAAGATAAAAAATAGAATTTACTCCAAAATAGCTTTTAGAGATATGAACAGTGCATCCCTACTTGTGAGGATACACTATTCACGTCCCTAAACATATTTAATTATTAAAAATTATAGGGATAGGGATGTTGCTGGAGTGAAATAATAAATATTTAATGTGTATGAATATGGTTGTGAGGTAGAATATGTATTATTTAATATTATTTGAAATGTTATAGGGATAAGGATAGGGATGCTTATGTGGAGGTTTTTGAATTGAGATGTTGTAAAATAGAAATATGTATTATTTTATATTATTTTAGGGATAAAATTTGGGGCCTCTGATAAGAATGCCTTAGTACGTAAAAACACAAATAAATTCAAAGTAGGCGACAACAATGTCTCGCTTAATTTTGACTCAATAGTATATATATATTTTGTATTTTTAAAAACCAATAAGGTATTGTCATAATGATGAGTACTATGGTATAATTTGACAAGTGATCAAGGTTTGAACCCAGCTTGAGGCAAAAAAAAAAAAAATTTGGTTTTTGGGTTACTCTTTTTTACAGAAAGCTCTTAAACAATATTTGATCCCGAGCGACGCCCTTGACAAAATAATAGGATATATTTTAATATTATTGATCATGCATGATGTATGTATAACATATTCTTTTAATAAAAACACTTTGTATTATTATTAAAGTAATTTGAAAAGAAAAGCATAAAGGGCAACCCAAACGCCTTAATAATAAATCATAACAGCTCAACGCTTAATTAACTATGTCTCGTTCTTTCTCAAAAAAAAAAAAAAAAAAAAAAAACATGTCTCGTTCAAATCTCTTAACGAACAAAACTCAATGAAAAATACTCGTAATAAAAGTAAAGAATATGGCTGTTCAATGATAAATCAAACTTGTTTCAAAAAAAAAAAATGCTAAATCAAATTCAAGGGGAAAAAAAAAGTCTTATAACAATCTCTCAAAGTATGTTGCAAAGTATGTTGAGATGAATATAAATCTCAACATAATCAATTATATAAAATGCATTGTATATATCACGTTATTGTGACCATTTCGTTACGTATCTAATACAAAAATTGAATATATATATATAGATAGATAGATATACCTCATGAATGGAAATTGGGATGGATGTGAAGCACTTGAGAAGATGATCTTGCAGAACAAAAAATCTTTTACGAGAAAAGTGCATCCCAATTCTCTTTGAACTTATCAAATACAACCAACCCTCCATTCAATTCGATCTCTCACACTTTTATCTTTAAATAAATAGTACTATATAATAAGCTCAAGCAAGAAGCAACCCACAGAGACACAGTACTTAAAATGATGAGTTAAAGAAGAAGAAGAAGAAATTAAAGCAAGCAAAATCAGTATATTCTGTTTGTATGGTTTGGGGGGTGGGGGGGTGTTTCCAAAAAAGAGTATGTATGGGGCTTGTTGTAATTAACTTGTAAATGATGAAGAAGAAATTAAACTAGTACTAGCTAGTAGTATAGTAGCAGCAAGAAACTGTATGTATTATGTATATGCTTTGCTTTGAATCCAGAATCAATTGGACATGCCAATTTAATGCATTAGGAAACACGTTGCACCTTATCATGCATTTAATATGAAGTACTCCCTATTTATAGATATTTTAATGGATTCTTTAAACTGCGAGGATTACTATAAATAAATTTAAGAAAGCAAAAATAAGTCCAAAATAAATTCTCTTCCGTTAATTGCTCCGTCCGCCAATGAGTCTTAGGGTTAAGCTGAGGTCTTGAGATCTTAGGAGTTAGGTTGGAATCTCACCGTGTGCGTGCGCGTTTATTGTCATCTAAATAAGGAAATTTCGTCTTGGACAAAAACAAAAAAACCGCTCCTTCCAAAAATCTAATTATACTCTTCCGTACTAAATCCAAAAAAGTTAGGTAAAAAATAACGCTCCTTCCGAAAATCTAATACTATAGTATTTTACTAACCTTTTGTTTTTATATTAATGAATGATTAATTACATTTAATTTATCTTAAATCTATTTATTATTACATCAACTTTTTAGTATTTTATAACCACTACATTAATGAGAGTCGTATATATTTTAGACTTTTAGTATTAGCATTTATGTTTCCTCAAAAAAAAGTATTAACATTTATGACAGTATATCATTTTTTTTAAATTAAACTCTTTTCTTTTATAAAAAAATTGTGTTAAAATTCTAAATGGCCTTATAATTTGTGTTGGAAGGAGTATTATCAATACCATAGATTTTAGATAATTCATGGATGTTTTATTATATATAATTGAAGCAATCATGTTGAATGTCAGAATATGACCATTAAACACAATTCATTACTTTAATCACACCAAGTTTGATTATGTAGTCGATAACAATAGAAGGTTTAGCACATAATCACATTTTAATACTTGCACTTACAAATTTCAGTAAGTCTAATATTACGACTAGAAGATCTATTAAATGGGAAGAAATTCCTTTACCTGATACTTGGCAAATTGCTAATGCAGTACCTAGAATTCCTGTTATATGTCAGGATGTTACTAATATAGATCAAGGTACAGATGGAAATATTTCTATTTGTATGAATTCAGGTATAGAAAATAGAAATTTACTTTCAAGATCTATATCTATGAGATCATTTATCTCTCCTTTTGATAATATTCATATTCCTGAACCCAGTAGGGTTTCAACTTCTCAATTAAGAGAAAATTATGTTAAAAATTTATCCTTGGATATAAATAATATTGTAAGCGGAAAAGGAGTTGTTGATTCAGATATTACTGAATCAGAAGTAGATTATAATATTTAAATGGATTTTACAACTAAAATTGATTTTAGTCCAGGCTCACTGGCAAGAAAAACAATCAAAGATGAATTTAATCTTCCAAAATGGAAACCTTTTCGTGATTGGTTTTTTGAACATATTTCGAAAGAAGACAGAGATTATTATCAAGAAGAATTTTTTAATTATGTTAAGAATGAAAATAAAATGATTACTTTTATTTCTTGGTTTATTTCAACCTATGTTCCACAATATTTATATATAATTGAAAGAGATTTTCAATTAGAAGGGGGAAAAACTATGAGGAGTATATATCCTCCACAACAAGCTTTCACAATTGAAAGAAGTGGTAAAATATTAAATTTTAATGCATTTTCTATATTACTTGAAAATGACTCTTTAAAATATACTATGAAAGAGTTAAATCTTTTATTATCAAATCAGAATTACACAAACTTATACCTAAATATATTAGGAGAACAAATATCAGTTATTTCTGATAAGATAGAAAGAATTTTATCTGAAATAAGAAACATATCCAAAGAAAAAAATGAAAAAAAGAATAACAAAGATATTGACAATATTGTTATTACTTCACATATTCAACCTCCTCCTGATATTAAGGATTTTATTTTAAAACCTAGAGGAGATTTAGAAAAATTTCTTGAAGAAAAATTTAAAAATTTAAAATTAAATACTTTAGATCAAGATATTTCAAATACTATTGGAACCAAAAGAATCATAATAATACAAATTCAATTTGAAATAAATAGATTAAAGAAATATGTTGATCGTCCTACGATAATTATTATTATAGAAGACCTTCTCCTATGGATACTCTCCATGAGGAACATGAATATGAAATTAATAATAGTTATTCGGGAAAATGTATCTACGAATGGAATCTTGATGGTTATCTTTGATAAGCAAATATATAATATGATACATAGAATGCTTATGTATAGTTCTATATGTAAAACATCAGGTAATACTGATAAAAACATTGCTAAGATGATAATTTCAGGATTCACTGGCCAATTAAAAGGTTGGTGGGATAATTATCTAAGTTTAGCAGATAAAGAACATATTATAAATATGGTTAAACAAGAAAATAATAATGTAGTAGAAAATGTAGTTTACACTTTGGTAACTACTATTTTGGAACATTTCACAGGAAGAATTTCTGATAATTGCGAAAATATTCGTACTTTATTACAAAATCTTAGATGTAAAACATTAACAGACTTTAGATGGTATAAAGATACTTTTCTTAATAGAGTAATGGAATTACCTGAAAGCAATAGCTCTCATTGGAAATCAAAGTTCATAGATGGGCTACCCTATTTATTTGCGGAAAAAGTAAGGAAAAATTTAAGAAAAGATTTTCTTAATATTCCTTATGAAGATTATACTTATGGAAAATTGATAGGAACAATTATTCACGAGGGGTTAGCTCTTTGGATAACATTCATATCAGCACCACTATCAATTAAAGCAATTAATTCTTGTTTATAAGAATTGTTAATTAATAGATTAATTTTTACATACCATTTTTGAGAAAATATAATACTTTAATTGTTTAAGAAATTATCTTGCTCAAATCCTTCTAATACTGAAGGTATACTAGATATATCTGAAATAGGTTCTTTTCCTTTTCCCTTTTTATCATATTCAAGAAGGGAAACCCTTTCTTCTAAATTTTTATTGATCTTCTTTAAACTAGATATTTCTTGTTTTAAAGATATTACTTCTTTAGATAGTTATTATGGTGGTAGGTTTTAATCCCGATTGTCTTTCTTTTAACATTTTTAAAACATTATTCATAGAATAAGGTTCTTGAGAAGTTTTTATGTCAATTTCATTAGAAGATGACGGAATTTCAACAATGTTATCAATTAACTGAGAACGAAGCTCAGGATTCTTAATTAATTTAAGAAATTCAACTATATTATTATTTGATAAAACATTTACTTCTAAATTTTTAAATTGGGAAAGAATCTTATAAAATTCTTCTCCTTCTTCCTTATCATGTTTATCACATGTAATATTTTGTATGCAAGATGTACAACAAACATCTGTTTCAGATGAATAAATTAATTCATTATCTAATTTAGATAAATTCTTTTCTTCTATTGAACTATCAGAATCTTCCATATCCGAAGAAGATTCTTCTGATCCAGAATTAAGAAGTATTTTTGAAAGATTTAATTTTAATTCTTCATTTTCAATAGAATTGATTTTCTTTTTCATTTTGCATCTATTCGCATAATGACCTATTTGTCCGCATTTAAAACATTTTTTATCTAATGACCAGAAAGAATATACTTTCTCTAAAATTGTTATTAAAAGAATATATCTCCCAAATGAGTGGGGTATATCATTATTTAAAGAAAAAGAATTTCTTTTTCAAGAGAAAAATATTTCTCTAAAATATAACTATCGGGATTATATCCAAGTTTTTACAAATGTGTTTTTATATGAAAACAAAAAACAAAAGCATACGTGGTTTATAAAAGTATGCCTGAAGTATATAAACATCTGAAATTTATACCAAATTGGTTTCAACAATGGTGGCTACTACATGGACCATCGGTAAAAATTTTACCAGAAGAATGGAAAGAGCTATATTCCCAATGGGTTGATATATCTCCCAAGATCTCAGAATTAAGTAATCAAGGACATTTAATAAATTGTTCTGGTTCACTATATTTCTTTTTGGAATTTTCTATTCCATGGATCCTAAAATGGACTCCAATTGTGGACATAACTACAGATAATTTATCTTGTATAAAGAGAAAATACTTCTCAAAATTCTGGACAAAATTGTCAAAGAAAGATCCACAGACAGGCCAATTATTTGGTGAAGATTTATTTCAAGAAATTAAACAGAAGATTCAACAATTTGAAGACTTTGAAGATGATATCTTAACTACGATTGCAGTCAGAGTCCCTTTCAGAATATATCAGGGAAGCTTAAAATAAAAGGAATTATTTCCAAAAAGGAAATTTTACAACATTATATGTCAGAAATGAAGAAAGATTTGATCAAGAATTTTGGTCACAAAATTGGGGATGATAAATCAGATACATCTATGTCCTCTGCAAATTTAGCTGGAGAGTCACAAGATCCAAATCAAGAGATCGATGAAGATATTCAAACAGTCATTGCAAAGTTATCAGAATTCCAAGATTGAAGACAATTATTGAGTACATTATTAGTACAAGGACAAAATGGGTCCTATGAGTTTGTCATTTATTACCGACACCAACTTTAATAAAGTTATACTATTATTGAATAGCAAAAGTAGTCCTCTTTTGCTTTTACTTTTTAGCAAATGTTCGCCACTTGTATTTCTTTTACTTTTTTAATTGGCCCACTTGTTTTGGCCATTCTTCTCTAGTTTCTCTATATATAGATTAGTTTTTGGTTTTATGAAGGCACGCTTGAGATTTGTCTCGCCTTCTCTTTCTCCCACTACTATCTTGTAAAATTTTTCTAAGTGAAATAAAGAATCCTCTTGTCTTGATTACAACCAAGGAATTGTAAGTTATTTTTATTTTTGTTTTGTTTAATTTTTATTTTAAATATTTCGTATTAGCCTAATGATAGGCTAAAAGAATTTAGGTGTTAAAATTTAATGACAAGGTAAATTTAAATACAGCTTGATCTTGGAAATTAAATTAAGACTGTGTATACTTTGATTATGGGTTGAGTATGAAACTGGCAATCTTATATGACAAGGTTTTGATTAATTCTGGCATGAATATAAATCGATCTTTTGTAGCCGTTCTACACCCGCTTTAGCCTAGAGAGGCGTTTAGGGTTCTTGGCATTTACATGTTAGATCAAAGTTTATATTTATAGACGGAATTCATAATCAAGTAAAAATACCAATTTGTCATGTAACCTAAGACGGTTTCCTTACTCTGTCAAAATTGTCCCAGTATAATCCTAGTATACACGTTCTTGCGTTTGGATATATTGTAATTGCGTTTGGATATATTGTAAAAGTGGTAGATATTCAAGCCCCATAGCAATTTTAAGAGAAGTATATCCTTGTTTACTAATTGTGAATACTTCCATCACTATCGAAAGGATTTTGGATAATATAATGCACGTAATCCATGAGGTTCCTACAATATTCTAAAATACATTATAATATTATATTATGAGAAGAAAAAAAACACTATATTTATGGATGGGATCGAGAGAGTATGTAGACTGACATGTCTATAACGTCATTAAACTATTGTTAATGTGAATAGTCATAAAGTAATAAAAATGGTTGGTGAGATTATAAATCAATAATAAGATTAAAAAGAAATACCAATTATTTATCGTTCAACGTGTAAAACTCATTATCTCTTTATAAAAGTATTTTAGTCTATTTAAAATCGACCTATGATTATCCTATAAAGACTCTTAGACAGCCTAGAATACATAATTTTGCATTTCTGTCTTCCCCGGCTCACTGAACCGAGCACTACCCTCGGTTGCGACCTAGACATGTCTAGGACGAGTTATGGGACAAGCTTTGGGCAGTCCCCAGGGCCCCAGCTCATTGAATCGAGCATTGCCCTCGGTTAAGCGGCCTAGATTTTGTGTCCATGACGCATTTGACTTTGTCCAGGGCATGTTTGCATATCAGATCCTATGTTTCGAAACAGGTCCCAATTCAGGAGCATTTTCGAATCTCGTTTCATCTCAAAAAAATAATTATCGTAACCCCTCCTTAATTCGCAGTTTGATTATGTTAAGCTAGGGTCCTTGGCCTTGATGTTATGGTTTCCGGTTGCTCATAGGTTTGTAAGGTTTCAAAGGTTACTCGTAGTTCGTTCGGTGTTTGGTTTCGGCTTGTCTAAAAAGTAATTAAGGAGTTCTTCTTATCAAAAGGATTCGTCATTGATTTAAAGTTAACGCTTTTAGTTTGTTTTAATGACTTTTTCCAAGTTTGCACGATTTGATAGTTTAGAGATATGTGTTGCATCTTGCACGACTTGGAATCTCCCAGTCTAGATGCATTAGCTTTGCTCCCTGACGCATCGAGATAGGCAGAATTCGGGAACTGCCTCAGGTTCTCTTTATGTATTATTTTGTGATATATAAACTATTTTCAAGTTTAGATATTTTTCTGGCAATTTATGTAGTTTTCTCTCTTTGCCTTTGGTTACGAATAGTGGAGATAGGATGTGAGACATTGTTATATGGATTTTAACGTAAACTTATGTGTTTTATGTGCTTATACTTGTTCTTAGTTAGGGACATTGCAACGTACTGAGCATAGGACCATGTCAGATGTATGGCTAGTTGTATTACCCATGTCGTCCCCAATTAGACGATGTACCGAGCGAGGTACCGTGACCCAGACGAACGTTGGATGTACGCTAGTCATATTACCCGTGTTGCACCAAGCCCTATGTCAAGTTAGTAAGGAATATGAACAGGACAGTCAAGACAAAACAAAGACATGTGAAGTAAGTAAGAGACAAAAAAAAGATAGACAAGACATGAACATGTTGTGGTTAGTAGACAAGTAGAGTATGGGTTGGTGGATGGCTTACGTACGTAAGTTTGATCAGTAGAAAACGAACATAGTAAGTGAGTAATTAATGTAATTGACAAGTACGTGCACGATAAACCAACATAGTAAGTAGGCATGTTTCATGTGCATTTTATGTAATTGATTCAAGGAGGTTTTATTTTATGTTTAAATTAAGTTATACTTTAAAGATGGTTTTCTTTTGTTACAAGTATTGTTTATTTAACTGTTTGTGTAAAGGGATAACTTGGATTCATGTCGTGTCTCCAACCTAATGACAACCATTAATCTCCGTTTTGATTTTTTTTATCTTCAATAAGCTTCATACATGAGCTTACTCCTTAATTTGGAATAAAAAGTTTGCAGGTACGGATATGCAAGTTTAATGACAAGCTTGGAGTGCTAACTTAGGATTGAAGTTTTAGAGTTGGCAATGTTATAGTTTACATTTTGTAGTTGTTTCGCTCTTTTCAGACATGTCAATTGTATTCAATAATAGCGTTTACCTTCAGTTACTTTATGATTTAGTTTGGCATCAGTTGTTTTCTGGTGTGGTTGTTTTTGGAAGACCCGTCTATTTTCCGAGTCTCTTGTTTGTTTTCATCCGCGTGAATGTTTTATTACTCTGATATGACACGAGGATTACGAGTCTTTTGCTATTTTCAGAACGTTAAAAAATGGATATTTGTTTATAAGGACTAGCTTGAGTACTTAATAGGCATTTAAGACACTAACCATGTTTGGTTTCGGGTTGGATTGGGGTTGAATGAATTCAAAAAAGAGAAAGTAAAATAAAATATAATGAAATAATGATTATCACGGTGTCTCTGCATCGGGGGTGGTCACTTCATCGCGGTGTCACTTCATCGCGGTGTCACTGCAATGCGGTATCACTTCATCGCGGTGTCTCGCATCGCGGTGTCACTTCATCGCGTGTCTCTGCATCGGGTGTCTCGGCATTGTGTGTCACTTCATCGTGGTGTCTCTGCATCGCGGTGTCTCTGCAATGCAGTGTCACTTCATCGCGGTGTCTCTGCATCGCGGTGTCTGTGTCTCTGCAACGTCAAATGTTATAACATCGCGGTGTCACTTCATTGTGGTGTCTCTGCATCGCAGTGTCTCTACATCGGGGGTGGTCACTACATCGTGGTGTCCCCGCATCTGGGGTGGTCTCTGCATCGGAGGTGGCCACTGCATCGATGTGGTAAATGGATCTGGGGTGGTCAATGCATCGCGGTGTCACTTCATCGAGGCGTCTCTGCATCGCGGTGTCTATGCATCGTCAAATGTTATAACATCGCGGTGTCACTTCTTCGCGGTGTCTCTGCATCGGAGGTGGTCACTGCATCGCGGTGTATGTGCATCGAGGGTGGTCACTACATCGCGGTGTCTGTGCATTGCGGTGTATGTGCATCGCGGTGTCACTTCATCACGGTGTCTCTGTATCGCGGTGTCACTTCATCGCGCTGTCTCTGCATCGTGGTTTCACTTCATCGCGGTGTCTCTGCATCGCGTTGTCTCTGCATCGCGGTGGTTAATGAATTGCAGTGATCACTACATCGGGCTGCTCACTGGATCGCGGTGGTCACTGCATCGGGGTGGTCAATGTATCATGGGGGTCAATGCATCGGGGTGGTCAATGCATCGGGGTGGTCACTGTGTCGTGGTGGTCAATGCGTCGTGCGTCGCGGTGGTCAATGCATCGGGATGGTCGATGCGTCGCGGTGGTCAGTGAATCGCGGTGGTCAATGCATCGGGGTGGTCATTGTATCACGTTGGTCAATACATCGGTAAAAAAAATATTAAAAAAACCTTTATGCGCCTGAGAAAAAAAAATTACGTCCAAAAATATATAAAAAAAAAAATTATGCTCCAGAAAAAAAAAAACATTAAAAAAAACAAAATTAGGAGTAGGTTAGTCTATGTATTAATTTTGTGTCCTTCTCGACCAAATAAGATTTTTTTTTTTGTCATTTTTTACCATTTTTATTTTTTTTATGTCCTTTTTGGACATATATCTCTAAAAAAAAATTGTATATTTGGAAAAAAAAAATGTATATCATGAGAATAGAAGGGTGTGTATATATAGATAGAGATAGTATATGCGTGTCATTACGGGAATGAAACTGCAGTTTATTATGTGAAAAAACAATTCGATCGAAATTACTTTTTTTTTTTTATTTTATTTTGAGGGTTGATCGACATCACTTTTGTCTCATCTGAATTACCTTGTTTCACGTCTCATACAATTAATTTTAAAAGAAATAATACCAGAAACATTAATTAACGTAAGACTATTACCACAATAATCTTTAACTTTTTTGATTGAAACATGAGTAGCATGAATTAATACATATCGATGTTATAGTGATTAATTTTAAGCTCAATAATATGCTAAGATAAAAGCAAGTAAATTTTTTTTTTTTTTTTGGAACTATAACACAATAATACAATGCAAGTAATATATTCATATGTGTGTGTTGAATGATAATTAACATTTTTGTATGCTTCATCACTCCCTTTAAAGTGTTGAATCAATTATCTCCTGTTCTGATACCGTGTTGAATTATCATCGTTTTCAGAAGTTTAAGATATGAGAGATACGTAGACGATGGAAGAATATTTTTTTTATATTTTTGTCCAGAAGGGCAAAATTATCAAAAAATCGGGATAGAAGGAAACTGTAATTTAATGAGAACAAAAGTAACAAATATGACGTGACAAATGTGGAATAGAGTAAAAATGAAGTAACAATTGTGAAACACAAAGTAACATTAACACGTGAATTAACAATTTTAAAGTAACAATTGTGATTTTTATCCTTTATAATCATGAAAATGTTATTTTTGTCCTTTCAGACCCATTTGTTAATTTTTTTGTCCTTGTGACCCCTTCTCCCTATTTTTTTTGAACGAAGTAGGGCTTTCTTTAACTGTTGCCCGATGCATTTAATTATCATTTCACTTTCATCTTTTCTCTACAAATTTCTTGAGAATAAACTTTGGCAACTTCAGATCGCGAGTGGTGTCCATCCGTTTATGATCATATTCATATCGGTCATCAGTGTTGCTTATTACAATATGGGTAAGTTATTTACAATTACTTTGTAGATATGTTGATTTTGTTGGCAATTTTTCTTCATTTCCTTGAAATAAATGTTATAGGTTTTTGCATTAGATAGATGTTGTTTTGTTTTTTTTTTTTTTTTTTTTTTTTTTTGTTTTTTTGCAATAGTTTACTAGGGTTTTTGCATTATATATAGAATTAACTACAAAGTGATGCATCAACTTGTATGTATTATCTACAAGTAATATTTTTAGGTAGATAATATCATAATATACACGTTGTTGATGTCTGATTTCATAGTCGATTCTAATTTTAAATTTCTATGAGTTCTACTCGTAAATTGTGTATTATTATTTTTTTCTTTACGAATTCCTCATTTTCTCGATGGCAAAAAGTCACCTTAAAAAATGTTAGCCCTGGATAAGGAAAATATAAATACTTATATGGATGGTGTATTTTGAGATGAGGTGACGGATAAAACGATTAAAATCACACAGTTCAAATCCATTTTTAAAACCGATGGCACAGATGAAACCAGCTACACTCACCGCTCGTATGGTACCATGTAATAATGCCTGCCCCCCCGGATAAAGTCGATCTTCATTTTCAAGTACGTTTCCTCCAACTAGTACTCCCTCCGTTTTTTTTATATGTCGTATAGAGAAGATTTACATAAATTAATAAAATAATTACTGTGTCTGAAAAAGTGGGTAAAATAACAAAATTATCCTTCACTTATACATTAAAAATTGTACCAAAATTTGGGTTATTGAAACGAAGGGTAAATGTGAAAAAGAAGATGCTGCATTCAAAGGCGAACCCAACATGTTAATGGTGGGGTCCATGGACCCCACTCAAATTTTCAGATGAATTGACTAATATACCCATGTAATAATATTAAAATTATGTATGTATATTATTTCAAACAATTTTTAATATAATAACCAATTTAGTTCAACTAGCTAAAGTTTTATCACTTATTTTAAGACCATGGGTTCAAAACTTGCAGGTGAGGTTTTTTAATATTTTTTTTAATTTTGCTTCCACTGAAAAAAAATTCAAGGCATGGGTTTGAAACCTTGAAGGTGAAGTTTTTTAAACTTTTTTTTTTAATTTGATCTTCACTAGAAAAAATTCATGGGTCCACCATTGGCTTTATTGAAAATGTAAATGATAGATAAATAAAAACAAAATAAATTCTAAAAAAATGACAGTTGAAAAAACGGGGGGAGCAGCTAGGTGATTGACGAGCTGTTTTGTGAGAAAAGAAGTAAAAAAGAATGGGCAAGAAACCTCTCTTTGGAAGGAAGGAAAAAAAAAGGGCAAGCAACTGTCATATTGATTGAGCGGCTGGCCGGTTTTAGTTTGGAGTTAGACTTTAATGTAGGTGCATGCAAATGGTTGATTTAATATTTATTACTGTCTTCCAATTTTTATTTTTATTTTTATTCTTGGGCGCACGGTATGCATATGCACATGACAATTCGAGTTTGTATATAAACAGGGGTAGAGCTGTTAAACGAACATAGCCGCTCGTGAACAAACTCGTGTTCGACTCGTTAGTGTTCGTGATCGTTTGTTCGTTAAGCTTAACGAGCCGAGCTCGAACATGATTGTAGGCTCGTTTGCTTAACGAGCCGAGCTCGAGCTTGGTTCGCGAACGTTCGATTATGTTCGTGAACATGCTTATTATGTTCGCGAACATGCTTATTGTTCGCGAACATACTTATATAATGTTCGCGAACATGCTTATATTTATATGCTTATAATATATGTCTAACGAACTGAACTCGAACCGAACTCGAGCCGAATTCGAGCCAAAAGACAAAAAATATGTCTAACGAGCCGAGCTCGAACAGTTCATGTTTTAAACGAGCCGAGCTCGAACAGAATTTTTTGTTCGTTTAACAAACGAACGAGCTCATGAGCTTAACGAGCTCGAGTTCGAACAGCCAATACTCGGCTCGGCTCGGCTCGTTAACAGCTCTAAACAGGGGCGGGTGAGATGGGCGACCGCCCAGGGCCATGATATAAGAGAGCCAAAAGTCATATCTTTAACAATAATGTACTCCTATTGATACTTGTTCGCTTTTGATCTGGACATACTTTGTTTTTATTTATTTATTGTAATGATATATGAATTTACCATTAAATCATTGTAAGTAAAGACATTAATGAAAAATCGGCCCTAGCTGACCGCTTAAGGCCTATGAATTGAATGATATGTTAGATAATATTAAACTTAATATTGTAATTGATGATTTTGCATCTAGACATGCAAATAGATATTTTTATGATCAATTTGTTTTCATGTTACTGTAGTTATGTTATCGATCGTTGTTTCGCGATTTTTTTATGTTGTTGGTTACGATTCCGATGTATTGTAGTTGTTTGTGATTTTTTTGTTTCACTATTGTAATTTTCCATCTACTAATTCAATAATTTTATTGTTTTTGACATTTATAATATATTTTATTAGATATTAGCCTTAGTATTTTCTGGAACGTGATATTTTGTAATAGAAATTTTTTTTTAAAAAAAATTTGGGCCAATCTTCAAATTTTACCCCGGGCCCAATAACGGTTAGGAACGGCCATGTATATAAATATATATTTCGGGCTTAGTTAAAATTAAGGTGACACTATATTTCGACAAGATTTAACTTTATAGAGTTTGAGAGTGGAGATTCGACTTTTGCAAAGCCAAATATTGATGTTATATTGGACTTTTCAAATATGGAATGTCAGTGTGGCGCATTCAAAAGTAGATTCGTTTTTGTGCCAACTTATTTATCTTTTATCTATCTCTAATTTTGGTTCAAAAATTATAAATTTAGTCCCTGAAGAAACACTGAAAACGAACTCTCAAGCTAGTTCAGTGCCATAAGAAAAACAAAGAATTCAAAGTAAAGAAAAGCCGGAAATATGAAGAAGAAGAAGAAACTTGAACTTTATTCAATAGAATTCTTAATTGTTGATGACATTACTCAATTCTCAGCTACATATACACATAGCAGCTACAATGACAGTTACTAACTTCCAGAAACGGTTGTAACAACCACAACTACTTCTAACCCTTTTCCTTTCTATGTGTTCGACCTAATGCCCCAAAAAGCCTCCTACTTGTGTTCTTCTATGTGTACTGCAACTGTGTATCACCAACACCCCCTCAAGATGGACTAAGATCAGCCAGTTAATTCTGAGTTTTAATTGGTAGGAGCTTCACTAGGCCAGATTGGACTTTCTCTAATGACATGGCAGTCAATTTCTATGCGTTTTGCCCTCTCATGAAACACAGGATTCTGTTCTATGTGTATAGCACTTTGACTGTCACAGAACATGGATATGGGCTATTGTACTTGTATTCCCAGATCATGTAGAATGTAAACCATCCATTGCAGTTCACAAACCCCTAATGATATGGCCCTATACTCCGCTTCTGCCGAACTTCTAGAGACTGTTGCTTGCTTTTTGGATTTCCGAGACACTAAAGCAGAACCTAGGAACATGCAATAGCCAATGATGGATTTCCTGGTTTCATGGTAGCCTCCCTAATCTGAATCAGTAAAAGCAGTGGGGACTAATGAATCGGCTGAGGGAAAATAAAAACCCTGAGCTGGTGCTAGTTTAATATATCTCAAAACCCTATTTGCATCTTCGAGATGATTGATAGTAGGTGCATCAAGAAATTGTCTTAACTGATGCACTGCATAGGATAAGTCTGGCCTAAAAACTGTAAGGTACAAAAGTTTGCCAATAAGGCTTTTCTATTGTGTCTTGTCAGCAAGAAGATCATAATCACCATGATGCAAGTGAGCCTTTGATTGCATAGGTGTATTAACTGGCTTGCATCCACTGAAGCCAAAATCTTCAAGAAGGTTAAGAGCATATTTTCTTTGATAGATTGATATGCCTTTTGTTGATCTAGCCACCTCTAATCCTAAGAAAAAATTTAGAGGCCTGAGATTTTTGACTTGAAATAGAACATGTAAATATGCCTTGAGTTCTGAAATGAGAGACATATCATTGCTTGCCAACACAATGTCATCCACATATGCTAAGGCAGCAATGTAGGACTGATATGTTGACTAGGTAAAAAGAATGTAATCATGTTTGGACTGAATATAGCCAATATTCGTCAGTGCTGATGTCAGTTTGGCATTCCACTACCTACTGTCTTTTTTGAGGCCATAAAGTGACTAGGTGAGCCTGCACACCCGCCACTTCTTGGTCCGAAAACCTGGAGGTGGTGTCATGTACACTTCTTCTGTGAAATAACCATGGAGAATGCATTGTTCACATCCAGTTGATGAAGAAATAGATTTTTGGCAGCTGCAACAACAAGTATCATTCTGAATGTATTCATTTTGGCAACAGGAGAAAAAAAATTTCATCATATATAGTCAATGCCAAAAGTTTGTGTGTAACCCTTAGCAACTAGCCTTGCCTTATACCTCTCTATAGAACCATCTGGATTATGTTTGATCTTCTATACCTATTTACAGCCTATAGGTTTCTTTCCTGGGGAAAGATCCACCACTTCCCTTGTCTTTGTCTTTATTAGGGCACCTATTTCTTTCTGCATAGCTTCTTGCCATTCCTTGTGAATAACAGCTTGATTATAGGTTGTTGGTTCCTTAACTTTATCAACATTCATGACAAAAGATCTGTAGGAATCAGACAAGTTAGTATACTTAACAACAGATTCCAAAGGGTATGGTGTGATTTGAGATACTTGATTGCAAAAATAATCCTGCAATTTTGCAGGTTGTTTGATCTGTCTACTAGACCTTCTAGTGTTGTGTATAGGAATGTGTGACTGAGAAGATGCAATGTAAGATGTAGTAGAATGATGAGAAACATTAGAAAGTGAAACATCAGATCTGGCAACATCTGGTGTGATGCCAGAAGTGGAAGTAGTACTAGGGAATTCTTCTATATGATATGAAAAAGAAGAAACTTGAACTTTATTCAATAGAATTCTTAATTGTTGATTACATTACTCAATTCTCAGCTATATATACACATAGCAGCTACAATGGCAGTTACCAACTTCCAGAAACGGTTGTAATAGCCACAACTAGCTCTAACCGTTTTATTTTCTATGTGTTCGACCTAATGCCCAAAAGAGCCTCCTACTCGTGTTCTTCTATGTGTACTGCAGTTGTGTATCACCAACAGTCCCATTTGATTTAAATAAAAATACATAATTGTCGATCATCATACGGATTATTTCTGCTTTATTGGTTTTCTTGTAACGTTTTACACCATTGGTTTTTATTCAATGCCTTTTTTTTTCTTTCTTTTGGGTTAGGGAATCGTAATATCGTATGTTTTTTTCGTGTGTATGACATAGGTTACTGGACGTGCATGGGCATTGGGTAGTTTGACATTTAATAAAATATTATAAAAAGGACATTGGAAATAAAATATATATTGGTCCTTAACTTTTTGTGATAATTTTATATATTCCTGGCAACATAGATATTAAATTCAGACCAGTCATTGACCCAATAAAAATACCCGGAGTTATTGATTCAACTAGCAGATCGATCATAAAATATGATTGTGGATATATAAATGTGTGAACTAAAAAAATCAAAATAATTGATTCAAAATAAGAAATCAAAATAATTGTAATTGACGGTCGTTTTAACTTTCAAATATTCTAATAAAAGTTAACAATATACAAAGCGCCACAAAAGTTGCATACAACGCATCTAGTTAAATGATAGGAGGATTAATTCCTTAAAAGTATAGTTTTTTTATATTTATTAGCCCCATAAGGACATAAAGGAATAGTATTTTTATTTAATTCCTGTTGCAACAGAAATCTTTCTTTAGATCCTTGAGGATTCTTTCCAAGCTGTAATCTTTTCTCAGCCCTTGAATTGTGGTCAGCCACTTTTTTCCATTCCTTTGTTGCACACGAATATGGACGTACTCTTTGGCTCCAGGGGCATCAGTATCTTTGGCTTCAGTAAATGGATCAAAGGCATATGGGATTTGGATGTCTAGATCAACCATTAACTTTGCTTAAAGAGAACTTGAAAATCATGATTTGATTACGCAAAAAGCTGCACCATGTAAATCAACTAATTAGGCAATGTTTTTCTAATTATCTTGGGCCTCTCTTTATAAGAAGATCAAATTTCTCCAGAAGATCTATGTTATCCAGGATACAATACACAAAACTGTCAAGAAAACGCATGAATTAACAGCCACAACTTTATCTGTTTCAAATTTTACTCAACCAAGTTGTGGTAAAAGGATCATCTGTTCAATAACATAAGAATGGTCTAAAAATTTACGGTTATAACATTTAATTAAATCACACAAAAGTGATCCATTTGAATTCCCTCAAACAGAATCAAAGAAACAGCTTTCTCAAATACATATGAAAAATAGTATTTTAATTTTCTGGAGTTGAATTTAGACCTTGAATCTAAAACATCTTGCTTTCTGTCAAATGTAGAAAAAGATCCAAAAAGGAAAATTCTGGCCAAAGATTTATGGAGTGGCATTGATGCCACTTCATTAACAGTTATAGAATTAATGGAGTGACATTGATGTCACTCCATATACATTTTCATACATTTTCAGCTAATCAAAGGAGGCCATAAAACAAAACGGATACGACTATTTATGAAAACTGAGGGACTATTTAAACTGTTATCTTCAACAATTTTGGAATGAGTATTTTATTGGAAAATTTCGACATTGTAATGTGTTATGGTAGTGATAAAATTTCGATTTATGATGTGACATTGATGTCACTTCATTACAGTTAAAGAATTAATGGGGTGGCATTGATGTCACTTCATTCTGCTGTTTACATTTATTTATGCATTTAATTTTAAATTGTTGATGAAGCAAATTGTTACTAGTATTTGAACCAAGATTGAGCTACTATTTTCCAAGCCCAACAAAATAAAAAAAGATAGCTAATGATGAAGGCTGCAATACAATTGCAGCAAATGATGAAGCAAGGGATTGGGGAACTGATGGGAGTTAGCAGCCGTATGCATTTTCGTAAGGGCCATTTAAAAATTGTGCAGTTTTCTTGCTTGCTTATTATTATGATTATGATAAAAGAAGGTTGTGTAGATTTATGGCTCGTTTGGATTGATGGAATGAAATGAATCTGTTGGAATATAATGCAATGGAATTGAATGATATCATTCCATTACCTTGTTTGGTAGGCAATGGAACTCATTGTAGGATTATTTTTTTCATTCCATTCCGACTATTCCATTGAATTTTGGCTGGAATGAAAATCATCCATTTTCATTCCGTTGGAATGAAATCATATTCCATTCCTCCGTTGCCAAACAAGCCAAATTGATATAATGAAATGAAAAAAAGCATTCCATTCCATTACCGCAATCCAAACACGCCATTAGAGTTTCTCCATTGCCAAACAAGCCAAATTGATATAATTAATGAAGTGACATTGATGTCACTGCAGATGTCACTGTATACATTAGACAATTAATGAAGTGACATTGATGTCACTATAGATGTCATTGCATACATTAGACAATTAATGAAGTGACATTGATGTCACTACATAAATCGATACAATAAGACGTCACTAAATAAATCGATACAATAAGACATCACTGCATACACCGATACAATAAGACGTCACTGCATAAATCAATACAATAAGACGTCACTGCATAAAGTTATACCGTAAGGCGTCACTGCATAAATCGCTATAACAATACGTCAATGCATAACTCAATATCATATGATGTCACTGCATAAATCACGACACTAAAACGTTACTGCATAAATTGATACAATAAGACATCACTATATAAATCGATATCATAAGACGTCACTGCATAAATCACTACAAAAATACATCACTGCATAAATCGATACGATAATACGTCACTGCATAAATCTCTACAACAAGACGTCACTGCATAAATCGATAGCATAAGACGTCACTGCATAAATCGCTACAATAATACGTCAGTACATGAATCGCTTACAATAAGACGTCACTGTATAAATCGCTACAATAAGACGTCATTACATTAGGGTGCTCAATGCATCGAGGCGGTAAATGCGCGACGGAGGTCAATATGTCGTGGCGTTCAACTCATCGGGCCGGTCAACTTATCACGGTGCTTTGGTCAACGCGTGGGGCGGTCACTGCTTCGGGAACGGTCAATGTGTTGGGGCGGTCACTTCATCGGGGGCGGTCAATGTGTTGTGGCGGGTGAATGCGTTAGGGCGGTCAATGCATCGTGGCGGTCGTTACGTCGTGGCAGTCAATGCGCCACGGGGGTCAATGTGCCACGGCGGTCAATGCGTCGTGACGGTCAATGCATCGGGATGGTGAATGCGTCGTGGAGGTCAATGCTTTGTGATAGTCAATACGTCGCAACGGTCAATGCGTCGGGGCGGTCAGTCTGTCTCGACAGTCAATGCGTCGCGGCGGTCAATGCGTCGCGGCGGTCAATGCGTCGCGGCGGTCAATGCGTCCCGACGGTCGATGCGTCGGGGCGGTCAATGCATCCCGACGGTGAATGCGTCAGGGCGGTCAATGCATCCCGACGGCGAATGCGTCGCAGTGGTCAACCATTGGGTCAGTCAATGCTTCGGGATGGTCAATGCGTCGCGACGGTCAATGCGTGGTCGCGGTCAATGCGTCGTTGCTGTCAATGCATCATGGCGGTCAATGCGTCGCGGCGGACAATGATGTTGAGACGCCAAACGAAAACGGAGCTCCGGCAGTTGAATTTGAAGATGCCGACGAATCAAAAGGTCGTATAGGAGTCGGGAACCAAGCGTGTGTCGAATATCCGGATGATGAAAACGGAGCCCACCTGTCAAGAAAGAAAACAAAACTCAACATAACATTCTAATAAATTAAGCACGATCAAAACTCTTCTCTGTTTAATCAGCAAGGTCCATTAATGCAAGTGCGAGCTCTCTCAGAAAAACACACACACACACAAAAAGATTATTACAATGCTCCACAATCATGCTCAAGCAATTAACCCAAACAAAAGTCTGCCTAAACTTGCAATAAAGCATGGTCCTTCTCCCAAAAAAAAAATAGAAAAAAGAAAAAGAAAAGGCGTTACTTGTATTTGCCATAGGAGGAGTACGGGTAAAATCTAAAGAAGAATTTGATCCGAACCCACATGTGGGATTTGCGGGATTATTATTGGTGATTCCGAAAGGGTTCTTAGTGAATGCGCCGAAGCCCAGTTGGGGATTGCCACCGCCAGAAGCCATGTGTATTGTTATTTTATTTAATTAAGAGTATTTTAGTCCGTGTAATAATATTGTGTCCTTATAAGTCCAACATATTCCTTTTTTTCCTTATAAGTCCAATAAGTCCGTTTTGTGTACTTTTGGGTCTTTGGCCCTATATATAAAGATTCTGAGTCAACAATATAATGTCACTGACGTTCAAAAAACAATCACATCAAATACTCTTAACGAATTATTTATTTTACAGTTTTAAATACATGTATTTCTGGTTTACAGAATTTGTAATTCACTATTTTTCAGTTTTAAATACAGGTCAGATTCTAGGAGAGTGGTAGAGCTACTCCCTCACGTCTATACCAATTTTACACCACTATCATCTCACCACATATTTTTCACTAGTAAAAAAAAGTTAAAAAAACAAGATCATCATCTCACCACATATTTTTCACTAGTAAATTTTTTATAAAAAAATAACTTGAAATAATCATAACCACAATATTATATTGGGTGTAAAAAGATAAAGAATTGAGGAGTAACTCTATCAATACTATATAGTATTTGCTGCAGTGTTACTTTTTTTTTTTTAAATATCTTTTTTGTTTTTGGGTGGATTTTGTTGAAATTTATAAATTAGGGTTTTTAAAGAATTTACAATATCTACTGCAAGTGACAAGTGACAAAAGCAACCGCAAACATTGGCAGATCTATAGCCTTGAACCTTTATTGAGTTATAGTATTTTATTTTATTAAAATAATTTATCGACACCGGGGCCATTAAAATTTGGTAAAATTGGAACGGGCCTAGAGCCAAAAACGGACACATGTCACATGTGCATCAAACCGTTAGATACATGATATATGTATTAGAAGACATAATATTATTTTTATAAGCATTTTACACATCTAACGGTTCAATGCACGTCTAGATAATGCATGTAAGAATTTCTGTTGAATCAGTATTTTTTTTTTCTTTCTAAAAACATGAACTTTTATTCTTTTGAAGAAATATATTAAAAAAACAACATAACCGCAAATAACAAGATACCAAAACCTTCTTCCAACTTTTATTGCAAAGCCAATAAACTTATTCAAAACAAAAACAAAAACAAATTATTTGTTTCAATATCATAAATTCAATCCTCGATGTAAATTAAAGTCTTCACTTTCTATCACCACCATCCAGATTCACAAAAATTTGCATGTGCAGCATAGACTCGTCTTTGTCGTAACGCATTTTAATTTTGTCTCCGGTGCCCAAATTCTTTTCCTTGACAACTTTCCCCCATCCATGAAGACAGTAAGCTCCATTCGAATTTCGCAACTCCAAGTCTTTTATGTTAGCATCGTTACGATCCGAAACATGAATTGGAACCGACTACCGTCGCCTATCATTTCTTTATGAGCATCGCTTAGGTGTTGCACGATTTCGGATTGTGTTTGTCAAATTGGAAGAGTAAGACGACCAAACCTACTTGTATCAGAATCTGTCAATCTGTCAACCTAGTTTCAAAGATGAATATGGGAATAAAAGGGTTGATGTACAATTATGTGCTGAATATATAGAGATGCTAAGAATCATTGGAAAATCTCTTAAGATTGACTAGTTAATTCACCATTAATATATAAAGATGTGCTAAGGATCATTGAAAAATCTCCAAAGATTGGCTAGTTAATTTACCATTAATCTATAATGAAGTGCTAAGGATCATTGAAAAATCTCCAAAGATCGATCCAATCAGGAAGATCTCGAAACCTCTAAAATTTCTCAAAATATAAATGAGAATATAAATGCTTTTGGGCTTAAACGTTCAGCTAAATGGATAATGATGCATAAGAGCTTCCGACTTTTTACAATGGGCTCTCCGGGGATCTGGGCTGAACTTTATTTTCTCATTAAATGTCTGGGGGCTAAATAATTTAGCCATTAAAGGCCTGTTATTTATTATACATCTTTGTTTCATTTTTTTTTTTTTCTTTCGGAAAGAAAAGATATACACGTCCTTTTTTCCTTTTTGCCGCAAACGGGGCTCGAATCCTGATCACTGTCGGGTTATAACCTTGTGCTTAACTATTAGGCCGATAAACTTATAATAAGATGTGTCGTTATCGATTTTCGACCCGTGTCCCAGAATTTCTGCACCGCCCCTGATTGCATATATGGCCACGTGGAATGGATTAGTTAAATTGCTTGCACAATGTGAGAAATAAACACTTGGCAACCCATCATTATAAGTTATCATGTTACTCCGTTTGTTTTGAGTTGAAGTTTTTTTTTTTTTTTGGATTGTTTACTCTCTCCGTTTCGAAATAACTGAGGCTATCGCCAAAAAAATTTGTTCCAAAATCATTGAGGCAATTACCTTTCCACAGCACTATTTATTGTGTCTTTCCTACATCTATCCTTATTTATCAAAGACTAAGAGAATAAATACAACACTGCATTAATTATAGACTAAAGGTCTTTTTTAGTCATTTTGGCATTCAAATTAAAGCATTAACTCACATCTTAATATGCGCGTTTTTGGCAACTGCCTCAGTTAGTTCGGAACGGAGGCAGTATATACTAGTGAATAATAAAATATAATAAAAATGATTGAAGTAATGATTAGAAAGTTAAAATATTTTTTTTTGTAAATTTGTGTAGATAAAAAAATGATTGGTGATATAAATTGAAATAAAGTGGTATAATGAATAAAATAATAGTAAAAAATGTAATAAAGTGGATAAAATGAAATGGTGAGAGATGATTTAATTCTCCATCCGTTCCGAAATAACTGAGGCAGTTGCAAAAAAGATTCGTTCCAAAATAATTGAGGCAGTACACATTTCAATAGAATATTTAATGTATTATTCTCATTTCACCATTTTTTATAATTTTTCCTTCCCCTACATTAAATGCACATTATTAACACACTTCATATTTACTAAGGGATTTCAAAGGTTTTTTTTAGAAAGAGGAAAACAACAAATTCCAAAGGTTTTATAAGGGTTTTTTTTTTTTTTTTTTTTTTTTTGTATATCATATCAAAGTCAATGTAATAAATTGCTTCATTAATCTTTGTGTATTTGGCAACTCACTCAGTTATTTCAGAACGGGGGGAGTATTTTTTTATTTGTTGTTGAAAAAATGATTGGTAAAAGAAAAGTAAGAAATAATTGATGAAGTGATATAAAAAAACTCCAAACAAAACTCCAACCAAAACAAACACAAAAGGGTTGTGGCACTCAACGCGAAATACTTATGTGGTGTCTCCACCCGTCAATTATAAACCACACAGTTTCATTCAGTATTTAAACCGTGTGGTTCTGATTATTTCACCCGTCATTTCACCTCAAAATTCCTCACACACAAGTATTTCCAAATACTATTTTTTTTTTATTGCATCTATGTACTTGCATCTATACCAATACATAAAAAAACAGTATAGATACACATATGTTATACCTTTTTCTTAATGATCGTCAAGGGCGGTGATCATATGAATAATTTTCGACATCTGGTCATTTTATGTCCACGACAAAATAACTCAATACATTTCACAACATTAATCATATATGTTGACACTTTTATCTATCAATGAATCCTAAACCATAATTACTTATATAAAATTTGTTGTGTTCATTTGAAAACGTCCGACAACTAGTATATAAGAGTTGTTGATTCATATTAGATTGTTGTTAATGTATAAAATATTTATCATGCTTCATAGTGAAATTATCGCTTAAAAAAAGAGACACAAAAAATTGTCACGTACCCTATCTGTTTCAAAATAACTGATGCAATTGCTAAAACCACGCATGTTAAGGATGTAAGTGAATGCATTAATTTGAATGCTAGAATGACTAAAAAAAACTCTTAGTATATAATTAATGTAATGTTGTATTTATTATCTCATTCCTTAATAAATAACAGTATGTATAAGAAAAACATAATAAATACTACATTGAAAATGTAACTGACTCAGTTAATTTAGAATAAATTTTTTTAACAACTGTCTCAGTTAATATACGGAGAAATAAAGTTAATTTATGCAGAAATAAAACTATTATTTACAGTAAAATAACGAAGATAGTATTATTGCGGCTGCATCGACCAATCACAACAAAGTTTCAGCGTAAAGACGTGATAATAATAGCAAACTATAAGCCAATATAGCAGTAAATACTCTTGGCATATATATTTTGATAATATAAACTAAAGAATAATAATCTATCATGCCTCTGACTTACGAGAGATTTTATGGTGCTGACGGTTATAAAAATGTTGTAATAAGTGACATACATTTGAGCGTTTCATCTTTATTCAATTACATATAATACACTTTTATCGTGTGTGTGAGAAGTTAAAATGAAATGTTGTAAAATATGTCACTTGGTACAACTTTAATACAATGATTTTATTGTAAAATTTGTCCTACCTTATTCTCTTCCCAATTTTTTTTATGTTCTAAAACAATTAAATTTTTCCCAAAAAAAAAAAAAAAAATTCATAAATCACCTCACACACAACGTAGACAAATTTTATAAACTTTACAATACAGGTCATAGCAATTAGCATATATTACAATTTGTTATTTCTAACATCTCACACGCGATAAAAATATAATATACGAAAGACAGTAAAAACGAAAAACTTTAGTGTATGCCACTTGATACAACTTTATACGACCGTTGCACAATATATAAAATATCCCCCACGTAGCCCTACTTATTCCAATTCTCTGCCCCAAATATATAATGGTTTTTTTGTTTGGAATGAGATGTAATGTGTTTCATTCAAAGCTATTGTTCGATTATGTTTATAAAATAGAAATTAAATGAAAAATATATATTTCATTCCCAAAAAAAATGGATGAGTTGGGATTGATTTAAAATTTGACAAAGCATGTTGAATTTTGATTAACAACTAGAAAACAAAAGATCTGAACCAATACAATAGGATCAAAACGCAGAACATAAGAACATTCAAAGTGTTCTTGAGGAAATTCGAATTACAGTTTTGGCGGGAAAGTAAGAAAATGAATTCTACAGAAATTCAGCATAAGAAAACTATAATTGAGTAATCAAGAAGGATCATTGTGCTCAGGGGTCAGGTTTATATAGTGTAGAAAGCTCCAATTCGGTTGTAACCGTCTAACCGTCATTTTCAACCAAGGTGTTTGATGTGTGTCTCAATGAACTCCAAACACTTGTTCTTCTCATTCTTGTACCTCACCACCCCCCCCCCCCCCTCAAGCCGAACATGGTTAGAACCAAGTGAAGCTTGCCAAAGACTTGTTCTTCTCATTCTTGTATCTCAAAATTGGATGGTGTGTATAAGTCTTTAAAAGGGAAAGCTTGGAGCAGCCTTTCAAGTGTCTGTCTGTCCATAGGCTAAGTTAGTATGTCTGTTGGTTGGTCCTTTGTGTTGATTGGCAAAGGAATCAACACTTTTGCTTGATATTTCTCCCTCACAAAGTGACAATCAATCTCTATGTGCTTTGTTCTTTCATGAAAAACTGGATTTTCAACTATGTCTAAGGCACTTTTGCTATCACAGTAAAGAGGGACAGTGTCTTTGTATTGAATTTGAAATTCCTTCAGAAGATAGAGTAGCCACTGTATCTCACAAGCAGTGACAACCATGGCCATGTATTCTGCTTCACTTGAGCTTCTTGAAACAGTGGGCTGTTTCTTGGATTTCCAAGAGATTAAGGCATCTCCAAGAAATACCAAATAACCAGTAGTTGACCTTCTAGTTTTTGTACATCCTGCCCAATCTGAATCACTAAAAGCCCTTAAAGATATGGAGCCTTTACTAGGAAAGATTAGGCCATTTCCAGTGCAGACTTAAAAATCTAAGCAATCTGTGTGCTGCTTTTAGGTGAGCTTTATTAGGGTTAGATAAAAATTGGCTGAGCTGTTGAACTGGAAAGGCTATATCTGGTCTGGTGTTGCCTAAGTACAAGAGTTTACCAACAAGGCTTCTGTATTCAGTGTCTGATTCAAGTGGAGGGGCTTCTAATTCTGTTATTTATGGGATGTGTCCATTGGTGTGTAAACTGGTTTGCAATCAATGAAGCCAAATTCCTTTAAAAAATCCAAGCAGTATTTTCTCTGATTTATGCCAATGCCACTATCTGATCTTGCAACCTCAAAACCTAAGAAGTACTTTAGAGTGCCAAGATCCTTGATTGTGTCACATAATGTAGTAGATCCTTTAGGGTTTGTATTTCTGCCATGTTCTTGCTTCCGACCACAATATCATCTACATATACTAGTAAAGCCACAAATTTATCCCCTTGTTCTTTTGTAAATAGGCTATGATCATTGCTGGATTGTTTGTATCCATGATCCATTAACTTCTGTGTTAGTTTTGCATTCCATTGTCTACTTGCTTGTCTTAATCCATACAATGATCTGTTAAGTTTGCAGACAAGTCCGTTTGCTATTAATCCTTCAAGAGGTTTCATAAAAACTTCTTCTCCTAGGTCTCCATGCAGGAAAGCATTATTGACATCTAGTTGGTGAAGATGCCAATTTTGTTGAGCTGCCAAAGCCATAAATAGCCTTATTGTTGTTTGTTTTGCCACAGGAGAAAATGTTTCTAAAAAATCAATTCCTCCAGTTTGCGTGTAGCCTTTTGCTACAAGCCTTGCTTTAAATCTTTCAATAATGATTCTATACACCCACTTGCATCATATTGGTTTTACTCCTTTTGGTAAAGGAACCAAAGACTAGGTGTTTGTCTTATGTAGTGCTTGTAACTCCAGATTCATTGCCTCTTGCCATCTGAAATCTGAGCTTGCCTCTTTGTAAAATATGGGTTCTCTTTTTTTATGTCAAGACTTCCAATGGAACCCTGATAAGATTGAGATATATTAGCATAAGATATAACATGTTCTAGTGCATGTGGGGATGTCCTATTTACTTTATTAGCACAAATGTAATCACTCAAATAAGATGGAGCTGATCTCTGTCTAGTTGATTTTCTAGGTTGTGGCTCACTGGATGTGTTATTGAAGGGTCCTGATGAATGTGGTGTAGGATCAGGATCAGTGGAAGGATTAACCACAACTTGATCGTGTTCAATATCATGATCATCAATAGGTAGTGGAAGACAAAGATCTATTGAATTGTCATATTTAGACATATTATAGAAAGGGAAAAGCAGTCTCATGAAAAACTACATTTCTAGAAACATAAATATTTCTAGATTGAAGATCCATGACTCTATAACCCTTGATATTAGGTTCAAAACCTAAGAAGACAGATTTTTTGCTTCTGTCTTCAAATTTTCATCTGCTCTTTGAATCTAATAGAGACAAAACAAAGACATCCAAACACCTTCAGCATGTCATAATTAGGTTCATGTTGATGCAGAATGTGATGTGGTGTTTTATTTTTGAGCAATGGTGTAGGTATTATATTAATCAAGTGCACAACATGTAAAACACAGTAATGCCAGCATTCAACAGGAACATCATATTGAATTCTATTAGCCCTGGCCACATTCAGGATAAGCTGCTGTTTCCTCTCTATTAAACCATTTTGTTGAGGGGTTCTAACAAAATCCATTTGACGCACTATGCCCTTTTGTCTATAAAAGGGTTTCATAGTGAATTCAGCACCTTGATCCGACCTAATGGTCTTTACACATCTATCAAATTGAGTCTGAACAAGTATACAGAACTGTTTTAACAATTCACAAGCTTGATCTTTAATATTCATAAGAAAAATCCATGTGTATCTACAGTGATCATCCACAATGGAAAGAAAATAAGCATGTCCATCAACATAAAGCACTCTATTTGGACCCCAAATGTCTACATGAATAAGATCAAATCATTGCAAAGTGGTTGATACACTAACATGAAATCTGAGTTTCTTTTGTTTTGCTAAAGGACAAACATTACATTCATGATCAGGAATTCTTATTCTGTTATCAAAAGTTTTCAGAACCTTCAACCTCTCAATAGAGGGATGTCCTAATCTATAATCCCACAAATCAGCACTATTTAAAGAACAAGAATTACAAACAGCAGGTTGAATAAAACCAGAAACTGAGCAAGTATCATCTGATAAAGCCTTTGTGTCTAATGCTTCAAGTATGTAAAGGCCACTTTGAAGATTAGATGAACCAATCTCCTTCATAGTTGTTGGTTCCTGCATAAGACACATATTAGCACAAAAAACAACAGACAATCTGATATCAGCTGATAGTTTCCTAACAGAAACTAGGTTATAACTGAAAGAGGGTATGAAAAACACATTGTATAATGTGATATCAGTGTTAATCCTAACATCACCAGTGTGTGTAACTTTTGCTGATGATCCATTTGGCAATTTGACATATAAATTGTTAGCCACTTGTATGTTAAACATGGATTTTAAAGAAAAGGTAATATGGTCAGTAGCCCCTGAATCTATGATCCAGTGGACTAAACTGCCCTTGATACCTTGCCCTTGAGAGCTACTTCCTGCAGCCATCACCACTGCATTGCACTGACTATTCTGTGGCTGCAGATTCTGGATCAAAGACAGCAATTGTTCATACTGAGACTTGGTGATTGCATCTCTAGGATTCTGATCTTGATTTGGAATAGTACAGACACCTGACTCCTCAAGATCCTCATTGTATGCGATATTGTTTGCCATTGATGCCCCTGTGCCTCTACCATATCCCTTAAAATTTGGTGGAAAACCATATTTTCTGTAACATTTATCTATTGTATGGCCTTCCTTTCCACAATAAGTGCAGTAAGGTTTATTGTTGTTACCCTGGAAACCTCTTCCACCTCCAGATCCTCTACCTTGTCCTCTTCCTTGATTTGCATGCTTGAAATTTCCAATAACTTGATTGCAATCTGTCTCTACAATATGATCATTCCTAGCAGCAAGAACTACAGAATCTGTACTGTTGTAATTGAGTTGTTGTTCATGGTTTAATGCCATAACAAAAGCAGTCTTGATATCAGGAAGAGGCAGGGTCATTAAAACTTGCGATTTCACATTTGCAAAGTTGCCATTCAAACCCTTGACAAATCTTGTAGTATAGACATTGTTGTAGTACTCCCTGATAATCTGCAAAGCAGGACAAACACAGGGAGGGATGGGCTTCAAAAGTAGATATTGGTCCCATAGAGATTTCAATTTTGTATAATAATCAGTGACAGACAAGTTCCCCTGCTTCATTTTTTCAATTTCTTCTTCAATATTGGAGATCTTGTACGCATTTCCTCTCCCAAATTTGTCTTGAAGATCGGTCGAAATTTCTCTAGCAGTGTCAAAGTACATGACACTCTCTGCCACAGTGGGAATTATCGAGTTTATAAGCCAACAATGAGCCATGTCATTGACCTATATCCAGTCTGCAAAACCTGCATCTTCAACATTCGGCATTGTCGAAGAACCATCCACAAAACTGAGCCGACCACGAGAGGATAAAACTTTAGTCATCGCTCTCTTCCAATGATTATAACTGTCCACTCCTTTGAGCAACGGACGCACAATAACTAGACTAGGATTATCAAGATTGCTCCCATAATTATCAGAAATAGTGTTAGCAGCCATTGAATAAACTTCAAGAAAGAATTCAGAAACTTGATGAATTTCTGGGAAGATTTGACAGCGGAAGTACCATAATTGCTCTGATACCATGTTGAATTTTGATTAACAACTAGAAAACAAAAGATCTGAACCAATACAATAGGATCAAAACGCAGATCATAAGAACATTCAAAGTGTTCTTGAGGAAATTCGAATTACAGTTTTGGCGAGATAGTAAGAAAACGAATTCTACAGAAATTCAGCATAAGGAAACTATAATTGAGTAATCAAGAAGGATCATTGTGCTCAGGGGTCAGGTTTATATAGTGTAGAAAGCTCCAATTCGGATGTAACCGCTTAACCGTCATTTTCAACCAACTTGACACCAAGGTGTTTGATGTGTGCCTCAATGAACTCCAAACACTTGTTCTTCTCATTCTTGTATCTCAACAAAGCACGATAGGTTTGATGCGTACTTACCCCGTCATACTCCCGCCCTTACCTTCCATCTACCTTTCCCCTCGCCCATTCCACATCCTCAACCCAACCTCTTACCCCCGCCTTGCTCTGCCACGCTACGTGTCTCCACCTTAGGGCATTCATATCAGAAGCCCTATATGGTGCCCTATCCCTAAAATAAAGATAAAAAACAGAAATGTTCCTCAAATATATCCACAACAGAAACCTCATTCGTAATTATTTTTAGGGTCAATGAATAGTGTATCTCTATTTGTGGAGCACTATCCCTATTTTAAAGTTATTTGGTATAAAGATAGGGATAGGGTTAGAGATGTTGTTGTGGAGTGTCTTGAATTGATATGCTGTAAAATAGGGATATGTATTATTTTATATTATTTTAGTGGTAAAAAATATGGCTTCTGATGTGGATGCCTTTACACCTTACAATACCCTCTGCCTATCTTACATTTATCTTTATCACGTGCCCTCATCTTACCCCGTCCCGCCCCGCCCTACCATGAACCCTCACCCAACACCACTTTGAACCCCTTTCGTACTATGAATCTCCACACCTACTTCACCTTATGCCATCTTATCCTTCCTTCTCCATCACTCTTACTATACCTCACCCCACTCACCCATCCTACCATATGACCTCACATCCTAAAATTACACCACCCCAACACTATTATACCCTACCATCATACTTTTCTCCACCCTACCACATCAGTTATACACCACACAAAACCTCGCCCTATACCCCTTAAGTTATTCCACTTTACCTCGTCATCCATTGTTTACCACCATCTGCAATATCACTCATTACAAAATGGTGGCCTTTATTTGCGCACCACACTTATTTTACTCGTGTACTACTCTACTTATGCATCACCGTAGAAATGACTTTTGAAAGTTGGTTCTGGAGCCAAGAATCGAATTCTCGTAGGTTATGGAGAAACTCCAAAAACCGATTCTCACAATACACCTACGAAAAGTCAGTTCTTGGCTGCCCCCTTTAATCCAAAGAAACACCGCTACTATCTACATTACGTGATTCATTTGCTCTCCTAAAATTTCATTAATTTGTTGTGTTTTGTCCATCTTTCTCAAGATTTTGCGTCCGCCTTATAGGTGTGGTGCGAATAATAACCTTTTACGTGTCAAACAATATAATGTTTCATTTCCCCACTCCACCAAAATAAACATGTCACAAAAGAATTACACCATGACAAAAACAGAAAAACCTTAAATTAAACCTAAAACCGTTTACCCTTTGATCAAGGAAGGACAATAAAGTAAGAATATAATTTTACATGCTACTCTCTAATAAAATGTTTTAAAAAATTTGGACCATTATGATGTTTTTAATGACATTATTCTCCAATCCTTCTCAAGAAAGTTGGAAGACATTATCATGTTGGAGTAGGAGAAGTTTTAGCGGTGTACCATGCGATTTTTCTGTCGATTCAATAGGGCTTGTTCAAAGTGATTTTTGAAACATGCTTTCTTACTGTGAGCCAGAAGATGAATGCAGAGATGCAATATTTATCGGACTTGGAAAATATTGTCGAATACTGTCGTAACTTTTAACTTGTTTATCTTATTTCAGTTTTTCCTTTGTTAAGCGCAACGGGAATTTTCCGGCTCATCTGTTGGCTAAAAAGGGTTGGAGTTAGTAGGAAGTGTTTCTTGGGGCTCGTCTCCCCCTTCGGATGTAATTTTAGCTTGTTCGGCGGATATTAATTAATGGAATGATTTTTCTTTTCAAAAAAAAATTGGACCATGTTACTCCCATAGAAAGAAATTATGGTGCATCAGATATTTGTGAGTTATATCAAGTGGATAGATATGATTAATTTTTACACATTCTCTCACGTATAATAATGGTGTGTATGGATGATTTGGATTCATCGCACACGTCCACTTGGTAGAATTCACAAATAATTGTTATACTATAACTCTTCTCAGTCTGTGAATATAATTTCATTTATTTCAAAACCGATGTTTTGACTTAAAAAAAAATTTTAATTCCGTTTTTTAGTACTACCTCCGTTTCAAAATATAAATTATCCTACACTTTTTGATTGTCCCACAATATAAGTCATTCTACATTATACCAATGCAACATTTACTGCTCATTTTTCTATCTTACCCTCAATTTATTATTAATCCAATAAGTTTTCATTAGTTAACAACTATTGTATTAATAATAATAATCATTATGTACTTTAAACTTTTAATTTTAATATTTATAACATTCAACCACTTTATTAATGTGTGTGAAAACTTATAAAATTATTTAATTTAGGATGACTTAATTTTAGACGGAGGCAGCAGTTAAATTGCGTTTTTGTTTACGGATTTATCCTAAAAACAGTATTCATGTAAAATTTCGGCATGCGTTATTCTACATACATGATACATATCCCAGAAACGGAATAAATAAATAAAGATTACTAGTAGTACTACATTTACATTTGCCAGGGCCCAGGGAGGGGGGAGCGACTGGCGAGGTTTCACGGCAAGCATAATAAAGTGTCAAAGGGTTTCGTTCTTCGTCCCCGACAATGATTCGATCGAAGAATTGAGCTTGTTTGACTCACGAATAAATTTTTCCCTCAAACAAAAAGCAATAAGCGAAGATAGCATAATTTAAAAAGTAAACGTTACAAAGTGTGTGAACCGTGAAGTTTTTGGGAATTGGGTCCCAAGCAATATTTCGTGTGATTTTTATAGGCACGAGATCGCGGAACTCAATAAGGTTTCCCTTTTTCTTCTCAATTTACATATATTTTGCGTGTTATGGAAAAATGGGTATGTGTTTCCCACTATTTGAATAAAAAACTGTTTGGTGGAGACGTCTTTTGTTATTTGTTTGCCTTTTTAGTCATTGAATCCATGTTTTTCTTTGTGTTTTACAACTTTTTAAGAATTCCAATGAAAAGTTGCTTCTTTTTTCTCTAAGAAAAGCTAAAGCTTGTAGTTTTGCAGGTTGTGTATTTCTTGTTCATCTTCCAGGATAGGATGAGGTGGATTAAGTTTGATGTGATCGTTTATCTTCTTTTATTTGGTAATTTTCCTTCTCTGAAACCATTTGTTTATCATTAAATCTTTTGATTTGAATTATTCACTCAGCTTTTGAATCAAAATTGGTACTTTCAATCCATTAAACTTCATTCTAATGGAGGAGCTTAACAAATTGATTCAAGTAATTTACATATTTGTGATGGAAATTGGTTGCGAAGGTCTGGGCAGTTTCTGTCATCTCTTTACTATGATGTTTTCTCAAAGTTGTAAGCTTTAAATGAATTTCTGTAACAGTTTGTACAGCGATGATCAGTGCTTCATCACCAGATGAAGATAGATTCGACGAGTGTGAAAGCATTGTCAAAACGTGGGCGTCTTCCACGCATCAACCAGAAGTCAGAGAAGATAAGATATTGCGGGACTTCCTATTTTTCCTTCATATCCCAAGAACAGGTGGAAGAGCATACTACCACTGGTATATTTTAGTTTGTAGTCAGACTACTGTATTCGACATTTCCTTTGCAGTGCAACAATGCCCTTTAAGTAATGGTTGCATTTTATTGGAAGCAGTTTTCTGAAAAAGCTGTACCCTGACTCTTTGGAATGCCCACGGTCTTATGATAAATTGAGATTTGATCCTAGGTAACAAGTTTTGCCTTTAATTCTGTTGTTAATTTTAGTTGCCGTGTTAAAATTACTAAATTTTGTGGATTGTTCATTCATGTTCCTTCCTCTCCATTGTTTTGGAACTTCTTTTTTGCATAAAAAGTTACAAAAACAACATTTTCCCTTGCGCTAGTTTTGACGGGAAGGGAATTGTTGGTTCAGCGGTAATAGTTGTCACGGTGGCTTTAAGCCATGGGTTTGAGTCATGAAACCAGCCTTATCACAATATGAGAGGAGACTGTGTATGGTAGGGCTAAATGAGCTTGCCCTTCGCCGGACCCCATATAAACAAATGCTTCCATGCAAAGAACTGCCCTTTAGTCCAGACGTCTTGCTTCACGGAGCGAGCTTATTGATGTCCGTAAGCTTGTAATATCTTGATATATGTATCATTGGCATTGCTAGTCCGGACTCCAGTTACTAGCCAGAACGATATCCACACTGTCAATGCACTTCTGTGTATTTTAGTTGTGAGATTTATCCATGAAGGCCTGCTAAAGCTTTTTTGTTCTGATGAGATTAACCGACTTTGGATTGATTGACCAAATCAACCAAAATTTTGCTGATAATTTATTGCTTTTATATAATTTTTTGTTCTTTTTACTACCCTCCAAAAAAATAAAAATAAAATTTAAAGAATCTGTCCTGACTGATTACCAGCAGGCTCTATTCTCTTTTTTCCACTACTTGGTTAGAATAACTACTCTGAGACAAATATTAAAAATTGTATTTCTTCTTTTGCGGAAATGCTGTTTTAGGACTTCAAAATTCCATGAGATACTTATCTGGCTGGAACTTGTTTATATGCAGGAAGTCAGATTGTAGCTTGTTAGTTACTCATGATGACTACAGCATGATGAACCAATTCCAAGAGGACAAAACTTCTGTGGTGACTATACTAAGGGATCCTGTTGATCGTGTTTTTAGTACTTATGAATTTTCTATTGAGGTAGCTGCTAGGTTTTTGGTGCACCCTAATTTAACTTCAGCCTTGAGAATGACTAAGCGCTTGCGTATGAAGACAAAGGGAGTGGGAATAAGCACTTTGGATATCTGGCCATGGAAGTATCTGGTACCTTGGATGAGAGAAGATTTGTTTGCTCGGGTATGCTAAATATGTAAATGTTGCTTGATTATCTTGACTTAATGAATATGCATCGGACTACTGCTATTCTTTTTGTCATCCTCCTTGGTTTCGTTCTTCTTCTTATTTCCTTGTACTTGTACAGGCTGGGCCATGTATTTCTTCCTCAACCCTCCCCATCCCCCCCCCACCCACCCCCCCCCAACCCAGCACACACCGCCATTTTCTTCTAGGTGGTGGGTTTATAGGACTGCATGATCTCTCTCACATTTCCCCTCCCCCCTTGATAATCTTTGCCTGTCAGTTTCTAACATATTCTGCACAACAGATTAGTGGATCACCGGTTCATGATCATAATTTTTTTGGTTTAGTTTAACTTGGTTAATTTTCATTTACATTGATCTTGGGTTCATTGGTGGCCTCTATAAATTTATTTTGAAGCTTCTCTTTTGTATATTTTATTGCAAGCAAGAAAGTGTTGTTTTAAAGAGACTTGGAGCGACTCTAGTGACTTTATGCTGTGGATCCATTGCATTTATGATTTAAATGTTCTTTTCGGATTTATGGCAATTGCAGAGGGATGCCAGAAAGCGTTTGGGTCGGGTTTCTATGGATAATAGTGATCCATACAATATGGAGGATTTTGTAATGCCATTGCAGAAGTATGTTAATGACCCTGTAGCCCGCGATGTCGTTCATAATGGAGCTACTTTCCAGGTAGGCCAACCTTCATGCTGGATTCTCCTTCATAAAACTGGATGAATTTTTTTTTCCTTGGAGATTGTATACGCTAACATTCTGTTTTAATGGTTGTTTAACAGATAGCAGGCCTTACAAATAACTCTCACCTGGCAGAGTCACATGAAGTTCGGCATTGTGTACTGAAATATCGGAGTCTTGGGAAATACGTCTTAAATGTTGCAAAGGTGCGGATAACATAGGCCCTCTAAGTTTCATATGACGTTCTTTTGTACACTCTTTTGTCTCTGATTTTATTTTCATTCCGTACGGTTGCAATCATGGTAGAACCTTGTAAATCTTGCAGAAGAGGTTGGATGATATGTTATATGTTGGACTTACAGAGAAACATAGAGAATCGGCTACAATTTTCGCAGATGTGGTCGGTACTCAGGTGATTTCTCAGTTCAATGAAGCCAAGTCAGAAACGCCACCTGCTAACCTTTCAGGTGAGTACCCATATCATATATGACACACACAAGGATGCAAGGGATTTCCCCGCGTCCTCATTTTATCTTACTATATTAAAGTACAACGATGTTAGAAATTTTATCATTTCAACGATAAGACAAGTCGGTGTTTGTTATTTTAAATTCATTTTCTCTCTCTCTTTTTTTTTTTTGTTGACTGACATACTCTCTATGTTCTGCAGAAAAGAGCTCTTCGGTTTTGGGGTCAGACTCGGATGCTGATCGTCAAACGGTATATATTTTGAAGCCACCTTCTTTTTCTTGGAATATCGCAATCTGTGACTGGATAATAAATATGAAATTATGATTTCCATTTTATCATGGTCTATGTTTTAGAACAATATTACAGACCGATCGCAGAGAAGAATTAGAAGTATTGAGGCTACAAATGGAAGTGTAAGGTTTCCTATGACTGCAGAATTTTTATTTCCTCTATAATCGGTGACTGAAAATTCTGTATAAATTGCCAGATGACCGCGGAAAAACTTATGAATGTCTACGAGAGTTGCATAACAACATTACGAAAAACACAATCTCAAAGACGTACAAACTCTCTTCATCATATACATCCAGCAAATTTCACAAAAGAGGTATGCTATATATGATTCTTTTTGTCACTTGTGTAAGTATCGTTATGGAAACTTCTAATTTACTTTCAAAAAAAAAAGAAACTTGTAATTTACTTTTTTGGGGGGGATGAAGTTTGGAGGCAATAAAAGATTCTAATAACTCAAAAATTTCTATAGCATGACATTGTACTACATATTTGCAGGCTCGTCGTCGGGTTCCTGATGATCTTCTGCAGAAAATAACACTACTGAATTACTTAGATGTGGAGCTGTACAAATATGCTCAAGGCATTTTTGCAAAGCAACAAAAGCATGAGGTCCCAATATTACCTGTCGTAGTAAGTTCTTTACTCTCATTGTATTGTCATGTTTGCAGGATAAACTGTGTCTATGCACGGTTCCGTTTCCCTTTTTTTTTTTTTTTTTTTTTTTTCTTACTTGAATGAATTGTTATGTGTGTGAATTGCAGGAGAAGGTAGAGAACACATTAGACAAGTCATACGGCTACGTTTCGTCGGAGAAGCTTCTGTACATTGCTTTGTCCAGTATATTACTTGTTATAATCATTTACATGTTTGTATATTCAAGAAGAACAACTTCAAAACTTAAGCTATGAATATGACAGTTGTAAGTGTAACACCCCCCACCAAAAAAAAAAAAAAAAAAAAAAAAGAAAGAAAGAAAGAAAGAAATTGAATGCCATTCTTTTTTCGTACAAGTGTTGACAATTTCATATTTCAAGAACTAATTACATGTTTACCCCCTAATTACCATTATATGTTAAAATTTGGATATAATTGTAATGCTGAAGTAATTGAGGGATGCCAATAGAACGTTTGTATTTTAAATTTTTGTTGCTAAATTAGCACTTGGTCCCCTTCATCCAATGATAAGTTAGGGCCCAAAACGGGAAAAATTGTACTCCTCAACATGGACGGTCCGTATAATTAAGCGACAGAAGAAAGAGCTTGTCAGCAAAAAAAAAAAAAAAAAAGAAAAAGAAAAAACAAAACAACAAAAAATGGATCCCTTAATCAACTAGATGGACCGGTAACGAAGAATCCCTTGATCAAAATAACAAATTCATGATTGAAAGTGGTTAGAACAAGAAATCCTAGACACTACCAACCTAGGATTTTCGAAAAAGTGAACATAACTCACCAAAAACCAATGGATTGATCTCCTCGTAGTAAGGATTCGTTTTAATGTCAAGAATCTATGAATTGGACCATGAGTTTTTGATGATTTAAACTTACAAAAGTCGATGGAGGCGTTTAGGTTTCCAGTAGACAAAGAAATAAAATCAAAATCATGTAATTTCATGTATTTGGTAGGTACATAAATTGAGGCGGCCACACTGGCCTGTAAGGCAGTGACATGGATTCTTACAAAAATACATAAATTCTTTATATTATATTTCAGGTCATTTTATGTACTAAAGAAAAATACATACATTATATATAAATGTTTGTGATACATTTAATATCACCCCAATTTTTTTCCAATAGGAATGAAGTGTTTATTCCTTGTGTATGTGTATTGTCCATATGAGAGTGATGAGTTATGAACCAACAGTTATTTATGGATTGTCTTGGATACTAGCTGGGGCGCCCATACTTACGCACGAGTGTTGCCCGTTAGTATTCTCTATATATTTTACTTGTTGACTTCAGTAAAATATAAGAGGTTGAAGACATTTGGAAGTAAATATATCTAAAAGAGTAGAAGTAGAAAGTATTTTCATCTGGTAAAACCAAAAAAATAAATCTGGACACACCATAAGTATATACATATGTCACCATCAGATGATTTAATGACATATTTGGTTGTGATAATTTCTGAGCCCGAGCTGATGTTATATTTTATAGGCATAAGTTGATTACTACGACATAGACTTGTAGTTTACATGCAAATATGTCATTAAATATAAAGAATTGCTGATTTTATATGATAAATGCATAGCATAAGTTGTCCAAAGTACTATAATATTTGTTGTTCCTCATAGAACTATTAAATATATGGTTCCAAAGTATGAGTGCATAAGTAAAGGTAATTTACATGCCTTTAATTACTACGGCATCTAAAAAATGGTTATACCCTAACCATTGCGCCCCCACTCCCCGATCCGCGGGAATGTGGGGAGGGCTAATCGTAATCTGTCTAGAGGCTTAGAGTCGGGGGCTTCGGTTCCCCATCACCGAAGGGTGTTATTAATCGGAAATCAACCCCTTTTACGGGAATCGAACCTCTGACCTCCAGCTTAGGGTCCGGCTGTCATTATAACACCCCAACTCCTCACCATTAGACCATATCCAGAGGATTAATTACTACGACATCTAAACCTTAATGGTGATGGTCAATCCCTTCACGTCTTTCTTGAAATTCGGTTCGCTATGATATTTGTGATAATTTTTAATGATCCTCCCACTAGCTGCAATCAATAAAAATATTGTTGCCCTCCACCATCCTCCTGGATGAGCACAATTAAATTATGACCTTCCCAATTTACATTAAAGTTGTGATGCTTGTTTTCGTAAGAGACAGGGTTGCATGTTCCCTTACAATGGCCCTGATACTTGTTTTCGTAAGAATGAAGGTGCATGCGAAGAAAGTAGAAATTGGAGTGAAAAAGAAAAGAAGAAAAAGAAGAAATAGAAAAGAAAGTTGTGTGTTGTACAAATGAAAATGGAGAGCAAAATTTATAAGTGAAAGTAGGTGCAATTTATTTTTTGCAGCCATTGTGGCCAATTGGAGGCAAGTCTCAAGGTAGTTAGGGTAATCATAATAGTATGTAGTAGGTAGGGTAACAAGGTATATATATAAAGCAATGGGGGAAAACTTTGGGCAAGAAGTAAAGAAATGTATTTTCTTTTTTTTTATTTATTATAATAAGTTGATCAAGTGATATTAAGTTGTGTGTTGTACAAATGAAAATGGTTGGTCCTTGGTCCAATTTATTATAGTGCTACATACTATTATGACGAGCATTCTAAGAGAAAACTTCGAAAGCATTATAATATGATATTAAAATAACATAACTGTTTAATACCGGACCCAAGCCTATTCCTACCTAGATATAAATATATATAATATACTTGCCCACATCCATAGCGTTAATCCATCCATTCATGCAAAACATTGTCAAAAAAATTTAACTTATTATTATTAATGAAAAAAAAAAGCATGTATGATAGACAATCTAACCCGTCTTATTAAAGTCTATGATAACTCAACATTTAATATGACCTCATCAAAACCTACTAACAGCAAAATCTTATAGGAAAAATCTCATTTCAATAATGAGTAAAAGAAAACTCCTACCGATGACCGTAGTTTAAGCTTTCAATCGGTTAATTTTTGTTCTCCCCACAAAAATCTCTTTTTTCTCCTTGATCTCCTTAAGTATTGTATGAAGCGTAAAACTTGTCTCGGTAACTCTTATATTAATATGTGGCTGTCCATCATTGTCTATTACAAACTTTGATTCAGTTCTTGTTCCTTGTGGAATATCCAGGTAATCATCCTTCAGGTCCTTATAAATGGACAACTCATAATTGTCCTCATATTCATCATTTTCAGCGTCTAGCCTGTCCTTAGCAACAAAAAAAAGTGATTGCTGAACTTTTGGCTCCAAAAGACAGTGGATGTGGCAAAATCGGTGTATTGATATTTGCGAAATAGCCTTTGAAACAAAGTTAAAATCATCTGTAGACGGCATACGTAGTTTATATCGATCACTCTCAGCATCTTCACCCACCACTTGCAGAGCTGATGTACATTGTTGTGGCCCAACATCCATAATAGATTCCTCGAGCTCAAAATTCTATGCTATTCGTTGATAAACTTTCAAGTCCTCATCTATATATACAATAAGATTGTCCACCAAATATTCATCAACCTCATCTTGAAAAGTAGTTGACTCCAACTCTCTAGGTAAATCTACGGATGATCGATTACTATTCAGCTCCTGATTATCATTCCGATTTTCAACATGATCATTGCTTACGTCATTAACCAAAACAACATCAACTAGAACATCATTGAGGGCATCTCTTTTATTATGCATCTGAGCCATGTTAGTCTCATAGTATTATTACCCTCAGTCGTGGTAGTCTTCTCTTTAGGACTATAAATTTTTCGAGTTTTTGCATTTGCTTTACTTTTCGACGTTTCTGGATCCGTTTACTCTGATCACAGTAATCTAGCCAAAATGCAAGATTCACTAGTTGCCAAAAACGTATCATCATGAACATCTTCCCTTATCCCGATTCTTTGATGAGGTTTTAATTAGGAGATCCACCTCAATCAAAACTGATGGCCTTCGATGATCAATAATTGTTGTATCAAAGCTAGCTGGAAAAGCCTTGTGATAAGATTTGTTATCTTCCACACTGACATAATGTTTATTAATTCCTTAAAAAGATCGGAAGATGTAACCCTGAAAACTGAATCCATGTCCGGAACTAGTTTCCTCATTCGAAATTCATAGTGAACCTACCTACGAAGATAGAGTGTCCGTTCCCGTATTGTTAACACTATATCATCATCATTATCCTACTATATATAATAATAAGAGAATTTTGGTGAATTGATGACACTTGTTTTTTTTTTTCTATTGGTTAGTTTTTTTTTGTTTTTTTATTTTAATCTATTCATGGCCCAACCCAAATTTTTTTTTTTTTAAAATTTTATATTTTACTGTTCATGTCCCAGCCCAGAATATAATAATTTTTTTTTTGTTTTTTTTTAGAAGAAGGGTTTGAGTTAAATTGTTCCATTTTGGAGGACTCAATTTCGTATCTTCTTTTAATATGCGAATATATGTAGCAAATGTATGACTATTTTCAAAATATAAGCGCCACGACTTGTTGCCGACACGATCTTTTATCATACCAAAAAAATTGTGTTGACGTTTATACGAAATCTTATAAATTTCTTAAAATAAATCCATTTCATAAAAAAAACATATCGTTTGTACACGGCGATATGACTTATTTCAAGATATAAGGCCACGACATGTTACCTACACGATCTTTATATCATGCCTAAAAATATTTGGTTTGATGATTACATGAAATATTAAAATTCATATAATAAGAAGAGAATTTTGGTGAATTGATGACACTTGTTTTTTTTCTATTGGTTAGTTTTTTTTTTTTTTTTACTATTCATGGCCCAGCCCAAAATAATTTTTTTTTATTTTATATTTTTACTGTTCATGGCCCAGCCCAGAATATTATTTTTTTTTTTTTGGTTTTTTTGAGAAGAAGGGTTTGAGTTAAATTGTTTCATTTTGGAGGACTCAATTGTATCTCCTATTAATGTGCGAATATATGTAGCAAATGTATGACTATTTTCAAAATATAAGGCCACGACTTGTTGCCGACACGATCTTTGTATCATACCAAAAAAATTGTGTTGACGTTTACGTGAAATCTTATAAATTTCTTAAAATAAATTCATTTCATAAAAAAAAAATATATCGTTTGTACACGGCGATATGACTTATTTCAAGATATAAGCGCGCGACATTCGCTTTCTACACGATCTTTATATAATGCCTAAAAATATTTGGTTTGATGATTACATGAAATATTAAAATTCTGGAAATGAATTTTTTTTCGTAAAAAAACATATCGTTTATATAAAATATTAAATATCCTGAAAAAAAAATTATTTCGGCCACAAATATTGTTAAACTGGCTATAGTGTATTGTTGATTTAATTTCTATGGAAATTCGAATTGTGTAGTTACCATGGCTGTTAAAATTAGCCTAGATCTGCGAATACAAAAAAAGGGTTCGGTAGTGTCGAAAGGTGTCGATTTTGTGTCGTGGAGTGTTGATAGTGTGTTAGATTTTAATTAAAATTTTAATTAATATTCATTTCATCAACCGACACCTGTTGGATATGGCGTCGGGGTGTATCGAAGCGTGTCGTGTCGTGTTTTTGGTAGAACACGTGTTGTTGCAAATAATGTCGAAGATAGCTTCATTTTTTCGGTTAGAATATATTTAAGTATTAATTGAAAAAAATTGTTCAGTAGTGTCGTAAAGTATCCATACGATGTCGGGAGGTGTCGAAGATGTGTCGGATATTCATTTCATCAACCGACACGTGCCGGACATGCCATCATAATGTATCAGAGCGTATCATGTCGTGTTGGTTGTCGGACACGTATCGTATACCTTTTTATAGTTTACTCGGGCTTATCATTTCAGTCCTCTATGATTATTACATGTACTGATTCACTTTTGATTTTCGCATTTCAATGATTATAAAAATAAACCGGGGCACCGCTCGTGCGGAGCACGAATGTTTACTTTCCTAGTTTATATAAAAGCTGCTCATTTTTGCTTCAAATGGTACACGTCGCCTCCTTCTTCTATTTTTATTCCGTTTGGGCTTTTGTTTATTAGAGCCCATTAAGAGAAAAAGGTCCAGCAACCGTTACTTCCACTTCCATTAGTAGTACGTAAAACGGCTGCTGCAAGTCACCAACTCCGTGAACTTAACTTCTTCAGTGAGGTCGAGGTTTGAGAAGATGATAAGGGAGGCACAAGACAGAGTTTGTGATGCTATTGAAGAGGTTGAGAATGGTAAGAAGTTCAAAGAGGATTTGTGGTCGAGGCCTGGTGGTGGGGGTGGGATTGGTAGGGTATTGCAGCATGGTGATGTTTGGGAGAAGGCTGGTGTTAATGTTTCTGTGGTTTATGGTGTTATGTCTCCTAAAACTGGAATCAGCTGGCTCCTTCTCTTCAGGGCCGGCCCTCGGTTTTTTTAGGCTTAAGACCAAGTCCCCGAATTGGGTTTTTTAGTTGAAATTGTTTTTTTAATTTTAAATATACTTATTGTTAGATATTTTTTCATAAATAAATATTTTGGTTATCGTTTTAATACGAGTTGCCGTACGAATTAATGTTATCGCAACGAAACGGGGTTCGACCTGCCCGGTCAGGTCGCGGTGGGTCGAGGGGGCAGCGCCAACTCGTGGGGGTTCGGGGGCAACACCCTCGAAACCTAAACCAATGCATGCATCAGTTCATGAAGGGATATGCATTTTCAGATACACGCATTTTCGAACTGATATGTACTTACCGTTTCGTGTAAAGGTTGCATGCTTTCATCCGGTGAACAGTGACAACCCTACCCTTTCGTGCAAGGATTACCTCCATTCGTTTATGGGGTACTTGCAACCTATTAAAGGCATAAGTATGCAGACGAAAATTCATAAGTTTGACAACATCATCAGAATAACTTTGAGTGCCCTCGGGTTTGATTCAAACAAGTCACTGTTTGAATCAAACACCTCCATTGTCCTGAAAGAGATTTTCATTTGATCCCTTCGTGACAAATCGTGTAGGACGAAACATCTCTTAAAAGACAACGTTATTAACGTGCCTTGGAGTTTCTAATTCTCTGTCAAATTCTAAAACTACATATTTTCCAACACTTATCGCGTTTTAAACATATGTAAATGCAAAAAATTAATAAAACCTGTTTGTATGTCTATTTTTTTGGGCCAAGTAAATTTTTTTATTGGGACTTTTATCGATTGGAGTAAAAAAATTAGGACTTTATCAAAAGAAAGATTAACATATTATATTAGGTTGGATCGGATTAAATCTACACGAAATTTTCTTTTCTTAACGAAATATGTACCGTTGGGACCACCAACACCGTTGGGCTTAAGACCCGGGTCTCGCCGGCCTCACTATAGGGCCGGCCCTGCTTCTCTGTTTCCTTGTAAATCTTCCTTTTTAAGGTAAAAACGACAATAACACGCGCCGACTTCTTCTAGCCTCTTTTGGCTTTTGCTTTTATCGTTATTTTTTTTCCGTCATCAGTCTTGCATGTTTGGAAATTTTGTTGATTTTTGTTTATTGATTGTATTTTATGCATTTATTAGGGTTGAATTCTGTGTATTTTATGCATCTGCAATATTTGCGAAGAATGTTTATTCTGTGTAAATTTTGCAGTTTTTGGCCTCATTGAACATAGAACCAATGAAGTTCAACATATCCGAAATCGCCTGGCCTCTTACAAATCTCAGGTTAGCTGAATTTTGTTTTTTTCTTACTCAGTGGCTCGATGAATTTTGTAGGAACGTGAAATGAAGGTGTATTTTGATGTCTAAACTATTGTTTTTTGTTGTGAAAGTGGTGTATGAACTTTGTTTGGTTCTGTGATTTTTTTGTTGGGTAAATCTTCGGTGGAGTTCTGGAAGTGTGGGGATACAGATGTTTTAAATTACTATTTATTTGGAAATTGATGGATGATTCTTGCCTTTGTTGTTAGAGTTATTAGATGTAGGTAGAAACCAGTCGGATGTTTTGTCTATGAAACGGGCTGCTGAATTACGATGTAAAATTGCTGAATTCTCACTGATCAAAGGAAATCTGGAAATTCTTGGAGATTGGAGTTGATGATGCGTTTTAAATGTGAAAAATAATTGTTTGGAAGATTGAATAAGATAAAGATTCTGACTTTATCTGAAGGGAACGAACCCAACCTTAGTCCGAACCCCCTCGTGTGAGCTCAATCCCATGATTCGAGTCGCAAAGTAAACCTGGTTCATGCAAAATGAGCTTATTTTGTGCCATTGCACAAGTTAAGCTTACTTTGCGTGTTGCATGTGCAAAGGCACAAAGTAAACTTTACTTTGCACGTTACTTTTCACATGGTAGTTCATCGATGATCAATAGAGAGAATAAGGGCTCAAAATTGTTTGCCAGAGTAAGCTGACATATGGATGTTCTATGGCTTTGAAATTTTCATCTCTAAATGGCGAGAATCGTCATCCATGATATTAAAGAGAGAGAATGAATTGTTCAAATTCCACGTCTGTACTCTTTCTATATATTTGTAAATTAATTCTAAAAAATCAAGTGTTCCGATGCCCCCAGGTGATCTTTTAAGTTCATATTTCCTCGCAACTTCCGAAAATTTTGCACATGGATTCTAAAGAAAATATAATGGGTAGGCAGAAGCAGCTCAAAACAAGACACCAAGATTATCAAGCTCAGAGAGCCACTTAGCAACACAAGAGATACACGTAAAAGAATATATGGTAGAAAAAAAATAACTATTCACTCACCAGGCGAGGGGACTCTAGAACATCAAGCCTCAAATACTTAGCAGACAGCTCATCTAAGCTGCTTTTAATCCCCATACCACCCTGTCCAAAAAAAATCATTGGTTAAAGAATGAGATTTAATTCTGACTGATAACCAAAGATTTCACGATTTACATTTTACACCATGTATAATGGAATGGGAATTGTATTACGTGTTCATGGAGCATGCTAGAATAGATGACAATCGGAACTTGTTTTAGATTGTCACTTGAAATATTGTAATTGGATTTTTAAATGGGAGTGTTATGCAATTTGATTCACCTTAATTTCCTGGCAGAATTTTGATGGGAATGTGGTGTTATGTATGGGTGGTAAAGCTGTTTGCTTTGTCATCAATGTTGTGATCAGGTTAAGAGGGAACTATTTGATGTTAAAGTTGAAGAATGCCGGTCTAAAAGGGTAAGGATCCAACTAAAATTGATTTTCATTGGAAAAAGACTGATTTACTGGTTACGTTTTGTGGAAGGAATTATTGTTAATGGATTTTTAAGGTAGCAGCAAAGGATATGATGAATTCTGGAGATAAGTTACATCTACCAGTGACTGTTGAGAAATCTTTCATTTCAAAACCAAAGTGCACTGTCAGAGATGAAGAAGAAAAGTTTCTCCTTAGCTTAATCTTATACAAGGTCTAGACTTTCATTTATTTACCCTTGTTTATTTTCATCTCCTTGAATCTCAAATACAAACCATTTCTTTTTTGGCTTTCACTTTTGGTTTGGGACTTTTGGCTGTTAGCATTCAGATTTTTTGTGGGTGCTATGAAGATTGGCTTTGTATGTGTTTGGTTGTTTAGCTAGGTGGTGTTGCATGATTTGGTGTTGTCTTACTTATCTTGTTGGTTTTTTTCCCAGATTAAATCCGCTAGGTAAAAAAAATCCTACTTTTTTTTTCTACTAATGTCTGGTATGTGCTGAATTTAATTCTTCTAAATCTCTTATATCTTCATCATCAGTTTGTCTCTAACTCTCTGTCGCTTTAGCCCACTGTTTTTCAAATTTTTTTATTTTTACAGTAGTTACTATTTTATGCTATTTTTGAGATTAAATCATAAGCAGGTCAATCTTGCTCTGAATCTCATGGTCCAGTTTTAGTAGTACTTCAAACTAATACTGGAACTTGGGGTAAAAATCCAAAATTTGGCATATGTGAATTATTACTCTATCGCGGCTCGGCTTGATAATTAGCACAGGCTTTGTGCCTGCTGCTTTCATCATTCTTAAATTATTTCACATGTATTGCTCTGTTTTTTCACATTATTCCAGTTATGATGTTTCGTTGTGCAATTGCTTATGTCATCCGTTTTACATGTTGATTTTGAGAGTTTTGCACTTATTGGCCCTTGAACAGAGTGGTGATGAATTGCTTTCCGTTCTTTAGTCATTTTAACTAAAGAATGTAAATGGTTCAACCAGTCTAGGTTCACTGAGTTGTTGAACATTAACAGTCTTGCTTTCTTCTCTGCTCTTATTAGTTGGGTCAGATTCATTCAATATTTATGTTCATCAATCCTATTCAATGATATGAACACCCTTTTCCCTTTTATTATTTATTATACAGTATAAATAGATATCATTGCAGTATTTTGGAGTCAGATGTTTAGAAGTAAGTTTTCTACAACTTTCATGTAGTTGTCTGGCTGTATTTTCTGCAGCCATGTACTTATTCTCTGTGTTGTGTGTGATTCTGCAGTTTATGAGCTGCTGCTACTTCAAATCCTTTTGTATAAGAGGTGTGTACATTTCTTTGTCAGTACTTATCATGGTGTGCTTTCTTACTTATTAATGTTGTTTGTTGTCTTCTGGTCATACTGCTGGAATGTACTAAGCTAAGAGGTTTAGAAATGCTCGGTGCCCTATTGTGGAGAGGCTGAACAATGGAAAGAAGCAGTTGGAACATTGGTAAGCTGTTGGAAAATGGAAACCAAACCAAGCTTTCTTAAATCTGCAACATTTTAACTATGCTTCTAGCATTTCTTTTGTTAGGTAAACAATACATTATCCCCATAATGTATTCCTAGAATGTAGCATTTTTTGGTTCTGCACAAAGGCACTTTTAAACATCCTTATGTAATATAACGAAAATTTATGTCTTTCTGTTGTATTTTGTAAGCCATTAAAACATTTGTAGGTGTTTGCTGTCAATTGTGTACTTAATTTCTTTGCCTGGTGTATTCAATCACCCAAAAACATTAGTATCGATCTCTTCCCAAAGCTCAGGGCCGTTCATCCCCGTGCCTTGCACGGCAAACACCACTAGTATATATATATATGTTATAATCTTAAACCTATATATTAAAAGAGCCAGTTGTTTCCCACGTAAGTGTTTCTCCTTCGGGTGTTTTCTCTCAAAAGTGTTTCTCCGCATAATAATAATAATAATAATAATAATAATAATAATAATAATAATAATAATAATAATAATAATAATAATAATAATAATAATCAAGATAAACACAAAAAATTTAAAGAATCCATACCTAATACTACACATCCTATCATCACCCAAGTTGTGAAAAAAAGCTAACAACGTAAGCTTAGTTAGCAACAAAAAAAAAAAAAAACTACCGTGATTTTTTCTTTTTTTAGGGTACTACCATGAATTTAATAAAAAAAAATTAAAAAAAAATTTTTTTTTTTTTTTGAGAAAAAAATAAGTTAATCAAAACACGTACTCTTGTCATGAAAGAAATAATAATAATAATAATAATAATAATAATAATAATAATAATAATAATAATAATAAAAGGTTAAAGGTTGTAAATGACTGTTTTTGATCTAAAATGAGAAAAAATGACAAGAAAAAAAAGATAGTGGTCGAGAAGACAAAAATACGCGTATTCTTACTACATGTGTTACTTACATGTTCTACAACCAAACGTAAGTAACACACGTAAGTATGTGCGCGTTTTCCTTCTCGACCACTATCTTTTTTTTCTTGTCTTTTTTTTTTCCCATTTTGTATCTTATTTACAAACGAAGAGGATAAACTTCAGCATTAAAAAAATCCATTCATATATAGGTAACCAAAACCGAAAATGAAGCATAAAAAATAGTAATAAAATATTATAAATACACTATGATATAGTAACAAAACATATAGCATTACATAATTTCACCTAAACTACTTCATACTTCCCAACAAAAAATCCATGCTCATACCAAAAGTTCCCAACAATAATTCATTAATCAAAAATAAAAATAAATATCATAAACTACTCTATTGTTTCCCGACCAAAAAAAATCATGCCCATACCAAAAATTTCGGTAAATATTCATCATACAACAATAAACTGGTGTTCAAAGAAGCAAAAAAAAAAAGGAAGATAAAGGAAAAAAATATTTTGCACCAACCAAAATTTGCATGAATGGTATGTTATTGTTATTTTATTCAATGTATATGTATATACATGTATATCTTATGTGTATCATTATAGACACATGTTCAAAATTCACATTTTAAATCCTATATTTTCTTTCAACTTTTCATTAAGATTTTACAAAGCTATTTTTACTCAATTTCATTTGGTAATTTTAATTTTACGTAGCCTATATATATAAGATGAAGCATTAGTGCAGTTATTACGATTGCAGCTTAACACAACATTCTTTCTTTCTTTTTTTAAAAGGTAACACAACATTCACATATTCAGTTGTCAATAACATAAAATAAGATATTACACAAAATTGACACAAATCCATTCACACTAAAAAAAACCACATACTTTATGCTAATTACTACACAACATGCATGGATGCATGCAACTTAGAGTACACATTGAGTGCAATTTCTTAGTATAATTTGAATCGTTATTTGATGTATGATAATGGAATCAACTATGAAGGTAGTCAAGATGATGCATATACAATCCTCATAGACAGTGGTGCATCTCACACTTTCTTAGACTAACAAGTTGTCAAGGAGGCGCAGTGTGTGACATAACCGACTCACCCTATGTTAATCACGGTAGTAGATGCCTAGATGGAAACAAAATGATGAGTGAGTTTAAGTGTCCTAACTTGTCATGGATCATGCAAAGGGGTTAAGTTCCAACAAGATGTGAGATTGATCAAGTTGAGAGGATGTGACATGGTATTAGAGGTGAATTGGATGAAATGGTCTTGACTTCAACAAAACTTAGCTGGTTTTCATTAACGAGGGAGAACAAATTAGGTTGAGAAGTTACATAGAATAAGCTCAACTTAAGATTATTTGTTGTAAAATATTTACTAAATAATTGAGAAAAAGGGATATATGGACACTTTGGATGCTTTAATATGATACAAGAACATCCTCTGAATCAACTTAGCTTGTTTTCATTAACGAGGGAGAACAAATTAGGTTGCGAAGTTACACAGAAGAAGCTCGACTTAAGATTATTCGTTGTAAAATATTTACTAAAGAATTGAGAAAATGGATCTATGGACACTTCGGGTGCTTCAACATGATACAAGAACATCCTTTGAATCATGTGTCTATTAAACTTACTAATGTTCTAGAAAAGTATCATGAGGTGTTTGCAAATTCCCAAGGATTGCCACCAAAGAGGGACTATGAGCATCCATAACTTTGAAAAAGGTGTTGGACCTGTGAAACTGAAACCTTATAGGTATGCTCACTGTCAAAATGATAAAATAGAATAGTTGGTGGATCAAGTGCTACAATGGGGGGTTATACAGAATAATAGTAGCCAATTTTCATCACCATTGTTCCTTGTGAAAGAGAAAAATAGAAAGATGTTGTGTGGACTACAAAAGGTTGAATGACTTGATTGTCAAAGATGGCTACCATACTCTCTTAATTGTTGAATTGTTGGATGAATTAAAGAGTGCTAGAGCATTTTCAATAATAAACTTGAGGTTTGGATTCCATCAGATTCGATAACAGAAGATGATGTCCAGAAGACTGCCTTTGTAACTCATCATGGCCGATTTGTATTCAAAGTGAATCTAGAGAAGTATGAATCTGATGCTGAGACCTTGATTTAGGAAGTTTGTGCTTGTATTTTTTTTTATGACATCTTAATCTTCATCCCTGACATGGCTTCACACGTACATCTTAAAATGGTTCTAGAAGTTTTGAAGAAGAACCAATACTATGCTAAATTGTCCACATGATCTTTTGGACAAACCAATGTGGAATACTTAGGCCGTATCATACATGAGGGTGAAGTGCAAGCTAACCCAAGCATGATTTAAGCCACGTCGAATTGGCCCCAACCCTATAATATGACTAAACCGAGAGGGTTTTTGGGCGTAACATGTTTCTATAGGAGATATGTGCCCTATTATAAAAAGAGATAAGCCCTTGAATGCCCCACTCAAGAAAGACGAGTTTTGTTGGTCACAAAGTGCCTCAAAAACATTCTAGAAACTCATTGAGACCATGTGCAAATCACCGGTACTTTTTTTGCTAGATTCTGGAATTCCAGTTGCTTTTTGCATTGAAGCAAATACACGTGGCAATGGCTTAGAAGCTGTTTTACAGCAAAACAAGAAACTTGTGATTTATCTAAGCAAGACCTTCAACTCCAAGAAGATGAGATTGTTTATCTACGAAAAGGAACTTTTGACACTCTCCATGGCAAAAACTAAATAGAAGCCATATATTCAAGGCAAACCTTTTGTCATCAAAACTGATCAACGAAGTCTCAAGTTCATTCTGGATAAGAGGGCCACCACTACACTACAACAAAAATAAGTGGACAAGTTACTTGGGTTGGATTTCACTATCGTGTACAAAAAGAGAAGTGAAAATGTAGTGGTTGATGCCTTGTCCAGGAAAAGTCATGTTCTGGGACAACCGTGTGCTGTGAGCACAATATCCCCTTCTTGGATGCAATAAGTAACATCCAACTACAATGGTGACCTAGCCTTGAAGGAGAATTTTCGACACTGATGATTAGTACAACCTTAAATCCCCAACTACACTATGCACCAATGATTCATTAAGTACAAAAAATATAGGACATACGTAGAAATCCCATGGAGGTTTGAGATCCAAATTGATAGGCCAGTTGCACTCAAGTCCAATAGAGGGTCATTCAAGGGTCATGGCGTGTTATAACAGGATTCAGAGACTTTTTATTGGCCTCAACTTAAGAAGGATGTTCATGAAATGACTCAAAGGAGTATTACTTGTCAGCAGTGCAAGAGTCTATAACTAAAAGAGTTTATCGTATTTAAGAGAATGAAGATGTAACATGACAAGTTTGATTCAATGCTATTAGTAAGAGAAATGAAATAATTCTACCAAGTATAAAGCCATTGTATAACGAATATCATTATTTAACATATGATTATTTTATAAATTAAGTGCATAATCAACAATATAGATAAAATATTTAAAAAAAAAGTTAACCGAACACGTGCGACGCACGTGTATTTTGCTAGTCTTCTAAACAACCAGGTTGTTCCCGAACTGGAAGATTATTGTGTGGTGTCTCCACACGGTGCGGAGACACCGTGTGTGCACACCACACACCACACACCACACACCTTTATTCTGTATTAAAACTGTGTGGTTCTGATCGTTTCACCCGTCACTTCATCTCAAATTCCCTCACCACACAATAACTTCTCAAACTCGGGAAATACTTGTGTGGTGTAGAGATTTTGGGCTGATGTGACGGATGAAACGATCAGAACCACACAGTTTAAATGCAGAATAAAATCGTATGTAGTTTGCAACAGCGTGTATCCGCACGTAGATACACACTACACAAAAACTTCCCCCAAACTCGTATATATGTTTCGATTATCAAGATGACCTATTCTACACTCAACTTTCAATGCCAATTTAACCAGGAAAAAGAAATTACGTACGGATGTTGTCTATTGGCCTTCGAAGATCAATACTTGTTTTATTACGTCATTGTCAAATAATTCTACATATATTTTTTGACACTAATGGTTCTTCATATTATATCGTCTCTAAACTTCAAATTAATTAATGTGGGAAACTACTTTTGTTTTATTTTAATTAAAAATTCACACTTACACAAATCAATTTATATATATGTAAAATATATTAATTACTTTTTTTTTTGAGTGGAAAATATATTAATTATTACTATATGTAACAAATTTGAGCGGCTATTTGCACGTACGTATGGAGGATTGGAGGGACACAAATGCCGGCGGCAAGCGGACGATTACGACACACAGCTTTCTTTTCTTGCACGGAACGCCAATCTGTTCACATCGAAAGAATCAAAAGTAAATTTTTTAATATTGTAATTACATAAATGCTAGACCTATTATTTAAACAGAATAATGTTATTATATTTAAAAAAAGAATAATGTTATTATATACCTCTCCGTCTCATTTTATTTGACTCGTTTGACTTTTCACACAGATTAAAAAATAAAATAGTTAATGCTTTGAATCTTATTAAATAATCTAATATTTTACTCATATACCCCCTTTTATTTAAACATGTTTTTTATTCCATAAAAAGAAAATGTTGGAACTCACAAATCCGAATTCCTAGCTTTTTGGAGAAACTACATATCAAAATTTTTCTTTTTCTTGCGATTCCTAATAAGTTGGTGGAGTATTTAGTTGTACACATTTTTATTGTAACTAATCTAAGGAATGAAGGGCAATCGAAGAGATATAACAATTAATGCACAACGTGGACAATTATTTTGAAACGTGGACAAATAAAATAAAACGGGAGAGTAGGTTATTTAAGCTACATATAACATGCGGCTTTCGTCTATCTATGTAAATATTTTTTTTGAGGAAAATTAAATTTTATTAAAGAATATCCGCCAAGCAGGCGGCCAAAACGTCACCCGGGGGCGAAGTGCCCCAAGATGTCCGAGTCAAAATTAACAAAGCATGTCGAGCTAAAAGGTGCGCAGGGACATTTCCATACGCCGAATAAAAGTAAAGGAAACAGAAGTGAAACTGGGTAACATGGCCAAACACTCTTGTACTAGACATCCATGTGCCGTAAGATTTTCGACAGGTTTACGGAGCCTCGAGATACACGCCAAACAATCGCTCTCTACATGTAGTCGTTGAATCCCCAAATGACACGCTTCCTCCAAAGCCAAGAAAATAGCCTTTAGCTCCATATATTCCACCGAGCCTCCTGGATCGAAGTGATATGCAAAAGAATGAAGAACTGACCCATGAGAATCTCGGAAAATGATTCCTACCCTACTCCCACCTCGGTAACTGACGAATCAACATTTCCCTTTATAACACCTTCTACTGGACGCACCCATTTATCCACAAAGTGTGGGACGGAGGCCAGCGTCTGGTAAGCCGCCAGTGCCTCTGCATATTCCGCCGATGCTGCCAGAGAGCGCGTACACACCGCGGAGGCGTACACAGCTTGATCATCAAACACCGCAGAGCAACGTGTCTTCCAAATCCCCCACATGAGCCACACAAATCTCGCAGTCTCCCGAACACCCTGATCCTCTACTAATCGCATAAAGAAATCCGCAAAAGAGGCAGAACGAAGGCGCCCCAATATCCCATAGAATGGCGACACTTGCCAAATTCTATCTGCCATCTCACACTCGAAAAGCACATGTCGTAAAGTTTCCAGACCCTCCCCGCATGCCAGGTGATGATACGGGATTTCACCCGTCCACGTGGAATTATTTGGTTGGTCCGTGGCAACGGACATTATCCCATCGGATCGATACGAGACATTGCCTCCTACAAGTGTCCTAATCACCCATGTCGGTATGCCAACGAGACCAAGACTTCCGGCCCGGTTCATGGCCCAATAATCCGAGGGCACCAAGGCCCATTAAAGGGTAAAAAACCGCCCTAAGTTTAGGGGCGAGGAAGGACATGTGCCTATAAATACATAGCTCGAACTACGTAAGGCTTTATTCCTGGACATTACACAGGATACGTAGGCAATCCAAGATACATTCTTGGACTCAGCCATACAACTAAAAACACCATCTTTATCAGTCTTGGCCTTGCATATTTTCTCTCCTAACTCACCCTTAGATTACACGCGGCCCTGTTTTATCGGTGGTGTGTTATTTAGCATCATCACCAGGCAACGGTCATCCCCCAATTGCCTCCTCTGTAATCCCTGGCCAACAGCAAGACAATCATGCAGGCACCTCCACAAAAAATGTTGAATACGGCCGATAGAGAGATCCATTTCTTACTCTCCCCGCCTGAAGAAGATGGCCCAGTCACGAAGATGGCCGATAGAGAGATAAGGCCAGAAAGTACCCAGTCCGAACTGTATAAACTCCCTTACGATCATAATGCCAAATCCGCCTATCTAGGTGCCCACCAGGGGCTATGATAGTCTCCAAAATGGCATCCGACTCCCATGGCCTGAATACCTGCTGAATCCGCTGCATATCCCATACTCTGGAATTTGGAATAAATAAATCTGACACCTTGGAATCTGTTGGAAGTTCGTGCCCTGCAAAAGTTATGCGGAACGAAGGTTGCCGACTTGTCCAAGCATCATGAAACACATACACTGAGTCCCCATCCCCCACTCGCCATCTCATCCCATTGAACAACAGGTCCCGGCCCTCTAGAATACTACGCCAAAGAAAGGACGGCCGAGGCCCCAACCCAGCTACAAGGATGGTACTATCCTCAAAGTACTTCACGTGTAAAAATCTAGCTGCTAGCGAACCCGGACTGTTCAGGATCCTCCAAGACTGCTTCGCCAACAAAGCCAGGTTAAAACATTCCAAATCACGAAATCCCAAGCCCCCCAGATTTTTCGGTAAACAACAGGCCTCCCAATTCTTCCAATGTATCTTGCGTTTATTGTCTGTATCTCCCCAAAAGAAACTCCGAATCGCTTTCTCAAGTTCCCGTATGAGGGTGATAGGAATTGAAACACTGCATGATAAATGTAGGGATAGCCTGAAGTGCCGATTTGATGAATACCTCTTTCCCAGCCGGTGAGAGCAACTTATCTTTCCAGCCAGCCACCTTTTTACGGATTTTGTCCCTCAAGAAAGCGAACACCTGACTTTTATTCCTCCCCACCACTAAGGGCACCCCTAAATACTTGCCGGAACCATCCCCTAAGGGAATCTGCAGCTCAACAGACACCGCCTCCCGCACTTCCACATAAATTTTATCCGAAAAGTATAAGCTAGATTTATGAAAATTAATCACCTGACCAGAAAGAGCACCATACCGATATATATAAATATTATATTCTCTCATTCATTCGTTCAAAAAAAAAATATATATATATATATATATATATATATATATATATATATATATATATATATATATATATATATATATATATATATATTAGTAATCCGAGAGGTTTTTACACAGATTAAAAAATTGTTGAATGTCATAAATTTAAAACTTAATAACTAAAATGTCATTTGACTATCAACAATGCAATAATTGTTAAGTAATGAAAAATGGTTAAATTGATAATAAATTAAGGGTAAGATAGAGAAAAGATAATAAATATTGCATTGGTAATGTTGAATGATTTATACTATAAGACAGATTAAAAAGTGTATGATGACTTATATTTTAAATTGGATGTAGTATTATTATATTCACGTGTTTCAATTTTCTTGGAATTGTGTAATACTTAAGTGAGGTTTCCAAAATTATGGCTATTGATGTTATTCAACTATTCTATTTATATATAATTATTATGTCAATGAGTTTCTTTAATTTGTAATTTACAAGTTACAACCACTACTACAAAAAAGCATGAAAATCACGGTTTTTAAGTGTGATATATTCACATTAGTCACGGCTTTCATAGTGTGGCATATTGAGGTGTGAGATAAAGTACTTTAATCCAATCACACTACAAACTGTGACCTATTATAATAGTTATCACACTTAGAAACCGTGATCTATTATAGTTGGTATCACACTTAAAAACCGTAATATATTATAACTTCATCACATTTAAAAACTCTGATCTATTATAGTTCTTATCATACTTAAAAACCGTGATCTATTATAGTTGTTATCACACTTAAAAACCGAGATCTATTACAATTAAAACATATTTAAAAACTGTGATCTATTTTATTTGTTATCACACTTAAAAACCGTGATCTATTATAATTTAAATCAACAATCTATATTAATGTATGTGAATGTAATGATATTGATGATTTGTAATATCAATATAGCTAGCGAGTAGCGACTGCGCTGATACATGTCTGGACATAATTATAGTACATAGTACATACTTCTCCATGCATGTGTGTTATGATCTTAAATTTATAATGCTGTATAAATCTTTCTCACATGCATATAAATAAACAAGCGATCAAAACTAATAAAACAAATTGTTCTGACAATTCTTATTTTTTGTTTGTTTGTGAAACATTTGATTTTGCCTTAACATGATTTATTTTTGCTGTTATCAAATGAGAGAGAAATGTTCCTACTGGTTTAGTTATTTTTTCAATAAATAAAGATTCGTATGTATTGAGGGTCTTCTTCACCTTTTCATTTCTTTGGAAAAACTTGTGTGATGTCTACATACGTGTGAAGATACCGTGTAAAAATATATGAATCATACAGTTTCATTATATATTTAAATTACGTGGTTCTGATCGTTTCATCCGTTACCAGAGACGGACTCAAGCACACCCACCTTTCGGTATATCAAAAACCTTATATAATTTAGTCAAACATAGTTAGTTATCTTAATTCATCCCACCCGATCAGATAAATTTAATCAATTACTCCACCCGACCATCAATTTCTGGTTACGTCCATATTCGTCATTCCAATCTAAAATCGTCTCTCGTTTCTTTGTACATGATGCTCTTGGCGTGTACTCAAAATTTTCCCTTTACAATATAGATGGAGTATAAACAGTTGGGTCTTTTCTGTGATTCATCCTTAGAAATATTATAAAACGAATATTTAACGTAAAATTTTAATATATCTACAAACATTGTAATATGATTATATTAAGTTATATGCGTGACGGATATATGTACATCCAAGACCTCTTTTGATCCGAAAAAAAAAAAAATACTAATATTTGTTTTAAATATTTTGTCTGTCCTCTCTTAATTTTTTTATTTGTTTTTATAATTTTTATTGCTCTTCTACCCGAGATTCTTGATACGCTACTGACTGGTTACATATATTATTTTTCTTTGAACAACAAGTTAAGAATTTTATTGATCAAAGTAGCAAGATGCTACAAAACAAATTAAGTACACAACAACAACTTCTTAGTAAGAAACATTGTGTATCGAAGAGCTCCTACCCGCTGCGAAAAAATTGACATCAACCGTATACCGAAAATTGAATGGTTACATGCATTATATTTACATATAACTATTCTTTTCAAATAATGCATCACACATGTTATTTGATATAACCATGCATGTTACAACAATGATACAAATATTTTTATTTTTTTTATCATGCGGAGATGCCTTCGTATTTGAGGCGGTTAGGGGTGTTCAAAGTTTTCAAAACCGAACCAAACCGACCGAACCGAACCAAACCGGACCGTTTAGATGGTTTTCAAAACTATGAAAATCGAATAGAGTAAAAAACAAACCAAACCGACTTGAATTGGTATGTATCCACGGCGGCTGAAGTATGTTGAAATTCACTTAGTGTTGACACGTTTTCGATGACTTAATTTTTCTATCGTTCGTTTGATTGTTATTATTTATTTTGATATCAACTTTAGAGCGCTTTCTCGCTCTTAATTACATATATTATTCGACGGGGTGTTTTCCTTTTGAAATTAGTGTGACTTAATACTTATTGAGTAGCAAGTAATGACATAATGAGAAACTAACTTTAGTAATTTGTCTATCTTGGGGTAATTATGTGTGATTAGATCAAGTTAGTTACTATGTTTAATTTGATGTAGTCTTTGTAGTGTAAACCGACGAACTGAGCCGAACCGAACCGATTAATTGAAACCGAACCGAACCGAAGCAAATCGTATATGATTTGGTTTTGGTTTCGTATTTTTCAAACCGAAATATTTGGTTTGGTTTTGAAAATACTTAAAACCGATTAAACCGAACCGTGAACACCCTAGAGGCGGCAATAGTTTCTTGAAAAAAAAGAGCAAAATTTCTTTTTCTATAGAGTAAATTAATTAATTGCCATCAAATTAAATCCCTTATTGCCATGAGCTTGGCATGCAATCATCCAAATTTCGTACTCCTCCGTCTTATTTTATTTATCCAAATTTTCTTTTTGATTTGTCTTAAAATAAATGTTTATTTTGTGTATTAATTGTCTAATTTCTTCAAATGCTCTTTCCTTTTTACATTATTTACAACAAAAGTATTAAATGCTCCAACAATTTCTTTAAAGGCATAAATGTAATAATTTGACTTTTTTACATTATATTTTTATTAATTGTGTGAAAAAAGTCAAATTAGACAAATGATATTTAGTGCACTCTTTTGTATTCTTTTCTCTTTTTAATTTTTTTTTTTTTTTTTTTTTTTGGAGGGAGAGGGTAGTCAGTATTGTAAACTAAACTAAAAGACTGGCGATTTTTTGTTGGAGGGTTAGGCTTCCCTAGTCACTTCATTTACACCGTAGATACATGTGGATGATTCTAGATTACACAGTTTGAATTTAGAATAAAACTGCGTGGTCTAGAATCATCCACATCACTTACTCCTCAAATATCCTCCTCATAAAACAATTACCCCTTGTTGGATTGTTTGTGACATTTTCTCAAGTGGTATTTTTCATTTCAGTGTACTGAAAAGGAATTTTAAGAGGCTAAAACTGGAATCGCAGAGCACCCCACTTTTTTTTATTTTTATATTTATATTGTCTGATTTGAGGGTTTTTTTTTTTTTTTTGGTTTCAACCGGATATTTATATATATCAAAACAGGATAAAATTGTATAAATGTTTCAAATGGAAATCGAAAACTGTACAACAAAAAGTGCCTAAGTCGACAAAGTTATTAACTATGCCAGGCTAAATGTAGTTCCCGTGCCTTCCGAACGGCTTGATGCTTATTTTGGATGGAAAATAATTAATACTCCCTCCGTCTCAATTTGTTTTGGGATTTATTCCATTTATGGTTGTTCACTCATATCTCTAATTAGACTCAAAATTTTTGTTTTAATTATCTAAATTGCCTCAATATACATATAAAATGAAAATTGTGCTACACATAAAAAGCATAAAAAAATGATAAATTAGCAATATTTTACATAACCAGACAACCTATTAAATGATATTTCTTTAAATATTTGGAGTTCTAAAATATCCCAAATAAATTGAGACGGAGGGAGTAATAATAAAAAAAATATACAACTTTATCATTTGTCATACTTGTTTATTTATTTATTTTTGAAAGGTCATTTGAAAGCTTAAGTATGGGATTGTTTATTGAGAAACAGTAAGGTATGAGGTTAAGACAAAGCGCATGCACGCGTAAAGTTCCAAGTCAAAATAAACAAAGGCCAACGACGCGCCAAAACACTGAGTCAAAATAAAATTACTTTTTTTAGAAGCAAAATAAAATTAATCAAAGTTGTAGTATGTTATTTTTAATTAATAATTCAATTCTTGGTTATATATTTTTATTTATGGTTGATGATGTCGGAAATCACCTACGGGTCCAAATAACCTCCGGAACGATTTAAACAAGAACTAGAACGATTTGCGTATGATTAAGACTGAGCCTGAGAGTTAGTTTCTCTCAAGTTGCCTACGTATCCAATCGCTAAATTGGAATCAAGTCATTCGTAGTTCCTTAGGGTTGCTTAAATAGGGAGGCGTCTCACCCCTTATCTTGTCCAACAAGTCGAGGAATCCTTAAACCCTAAGGATCATCACGTGCTTATCTCTAACAAAAGATAATTATGATTATATTCGAATTATGGGATTTCCTTCCGATAATCCAGGGATTCTCCTATAATGTAGGCACATGTGCGGATTATCATATAGGGAAAGAGCCCGTCGCCTCTGATGAGCACCCCAGGTCGCCTCGACCCGAGTTGTGAGTCCTATCCCCGACCCGACCGAGCCGCGCGCGTGCGGTAGCCGAGCAGTAAATGGGCAGACCTCCCCCCTGGGGTAAGGTCCTAATACTGTAGGGCTCCTGGCCCTAAGAGATTCCCTCTTATCTTTCTCTCTCAATCTTGGGGTGTTATAAGAGTGACACGTGGCCAGGTCTATTTTCACCATCGTCATAAGCCCCCCAGGTCTGGCCAGACTACCTAGGAGCTGGGTAGACCTGAGATCAGCTCGGAAATTCCAAGATAACATGCTTACCATGACACGTGTCCTTGCTACCGTTTAGACTGCCGTATTGAGTGCGAGAAACGAAGCGTCGTAACACAATAATGGGGCGGTTATTCCAAGACTTCTTTTTGGGGTTTTATAACTCCTAGTCTCATCAATCCTTTCAGACGTTACTCTTTAAATCAAGTGTGAAGTCGGGACGGTTGCCATTCCATTCTTTCATCTCTCCGATCTTCTTACTCAAGTAAGCCTTCTTTCTTTTCTGATTCTTCTAAGTCTTTTCTGTTGTTAATGAGCGAACCTATAATTCTTACTGATAGTTCCATTGAGGCATTATTTGAATCGGAGCCGGAATTAGAGGAAGAAATTACCACTGCCGGAGTTAATCTCGAGAGGCCTGCCCTTTCTTTTTTCAATCCTCCCCTTCTTCCTCATCTTCTAGATTCGTCCTTTCCCTTAAGGCCTTTATGGCTTTGAAATCACGGCGGCTCCGCCATGGCATCGATACCAAAATAACCACCACGGAGTTGAACCGTATCTCGTAAACAATACAAACTAACAAATCCGCTTTTCAAACCCATTATCCCGGCTCCCGGTGTTTACGCCTATCAAGCCCCGACCGGGTACCGTGCCGTCTACCGAGAGCGGCTATTATGCGGCTTAAGGTTTCCGATCCGTCCGGCCGTTTTAGCCGTCCCGGAGCATTACGACCTGTGGGTTGGCCCGCATCGTGCCCAATGGAATAAGGGCGATAGTGGGCTTCGCCATTTGGTGTAGGTGTGCCCGCATCCCCTTCAAAGTCCAAACATTCCGACCGTTCTTTCGCCGGAAACAAAGGTGCCGGGCGGTGGGGGTATTACCGCTTCCCACGTCGGGGGGATTTCATGCCCGACGTTCAATTCACGAGCCCGGGGAAACCTCGTACAAAGGTTGGAAAACGAGGTTCTTTTTCATCTGTCCCGAGGTGACTCGGAATCTGGGTAGGTGGAACTCTTCGGATCCGGACGGCGATCCCCGGCCAACCGACGTGGATAGGAAGCTCCTAGATGACATTCGCAAAAGCGGAGTGTATATCGGGAGAAAAAGTATTCCTCTCGAATTGATTTTGGTCGCTCGCTTGCCCACCGCGGGTCCCGACCCATACAAGGAGTTAGATAAGGAAGAGTACAAGATATGTATGGCTTTAACATCTGTTCCTTGTCATACTTTGCTATTTGTAAAATATCTTCTAACATTTCTTGTTACTTATTCTGGCAGTGTCTTCCTTTGCTGATCTCTTGGAGGACGTGAATGACGAAGTGGTTCCTCCTGTTAACACCGACGAGCCTAACCAGGGACCGAGCGAGCGCAGAAAGCATACGCCCGGGGCCTCTCCGAGCCGCCGGGACCGTCCCGACCCCCACCTCGGTCCAACTCTTGTCCGGACAACCGGATGACTTATCCGGGGAAGTGGAGAGGATAAATGTGGATGAAGATCGGGAGACAAGAGAAGATGCGATCGAGCCTAGCCGGAAGAAGAAGGTAGTCTCCCCTCAACCCGGAAAGCTCGATCCAAGAAAAGGAAAGCGGCTCGGCGGACCATGAGAACGTTGAGAGTTCTCCCGAGGAGCAATCTTCCCCCGGGCACAATCGGTTGTACGAATTGTCGACCAGGACCTCGCCGCCGTGGTAAGTTCTTGTATACATATGTCGGTTATTCCTATGCGTCTTGTTTCCTCCTTACCTTTCCTCTCGTTTTTTCCAGGGGTGCCCGGTCGGCCGGAATTCCCGGACCGCCTTGCCGAATCAGCGGCGAGTAAGGAGGCTCGCGGGGGACGATCGAGGAGCTCCGGGCTGCACGTGACAAGTATAAAGAGGCCTCCAAGGCTAAGGATCGGGAGGTTGCGCCTAAAGAAGGAACTTACGGAGACCGGGGCCAAGTGTACGGCCGAGCTCCGTGCCAAGCACGATGAGTATGTGGCGAGAGAACTCGAGCTCGGGCGGCACTAGCCAAGGTCCGAGCCGAACCGACCTTCTCCGGGAAGCTTCTCTACCCGCCCGGGATGCCCGGGTCGTGCATGAGTATAAATCTTCGATCATCTAGCCGGTGCTTTGAAGGTCCTCCCCGAACCCCGTTATGCAACATGGATACACGACGGGTGTGGACGAGGCAAAAGAACAACGCCCGAGCCGATTCTTTCGACCTTATGCACTATCGTTCCATGTATAAAGAGGAGCAGTCGGATCTATGATGCCCGGCCGAGCGAGTTTAAAGCGGGCGAAGACATTGGTGCCAAATATGCCCGACGTCGTCCCACTTCTCAGGGTACTGTGCCCACTCCATCTTCGACAGAGCAGACTCCAAGAACCCAGACCTGATTGTTTATCCTTGTTATTGTTTTTCTGAAAACTTTGAAACTTTTTTGTTGTCCAAGTTTCTGTACTTCATTTATACTTTGTGGTGCCCTGCCATTTATACTTTGTGGTGGCCTGCCCACTACATTTTGTACTTTGGCTTTACTTAGTTTACTTTGGGTTTGAATCCTGTCTTATGGATGCCCCCTTCCCCCCCAGTATGGCTTGCATTACTGACGGTTTGGATGACATACTAAGTCTTGATAAAACTCTGGTCTGACCTGTAGACTCAGGAGGTTTGACTAAGTCTTTAACCTTCTGAGTATAACATGGCTCGGTTAAAACCCTGTCCTGGCTTGAGGACTCGGGAAGCTTGTGGTATTCAAGCTTTCTGAGTCTGACTTGCAGGACTCAGTTAAATTCTGGCTTGACCTGCAGACTTAGGAGGTTTGACTTTTGCAAACCTTCTAAGTATAACCTGACTCAGTTAAAACCCTGTCCTGGCTTGAGGACTCGGGAAGCTTGTGGTATTCAAGCTTTCGAGTCTGACTTGCAGGACTCAGTTAAATTCGGCTCGACTCGTACTTAGGAGGTTTGACTTTTGCAAACCTTCTGAGTATAACCTGACTCAGTTAAAACCCTGTCCTGGCTTGAGGACTCGGGAAGCTTGTGGTATTCAAGCTTTCTGAGTCTGACTTGCAGGACTCAGTTAAATTCGGCCTGACCTGCAGACTTAGGAGGTTTGACTTTTGCAAACCTTCTGAGTATAACCTGACTCAGTTAACAAAAATTCAATCACAGTACATAATATAACAATATATAACATGAAAGAATCATATATTTATTAGAACTCAAAGGTGTTTGATAACACTTTTATTGAAAAAGACAACATAAAATGGAAAGATAGAATCGAGCCTGGATTCGTTTCAGGCATAAAACTTTCTAAGGTTGCTGGCATTCCAGCTTCTTGGTACGGTCTGGCCACTCGCGTTAGCTAGCTAGTAAGCACCTTTTCCATGAACTTTAACCACTCTGTACGGGCCTTCCCAGTTCGGGTTAAGCTTTCCCTGGGACCCTGCTTGCTGACCTCGTTCTTCCTTAGTACCAAGTCTCCTTCTTTGAAGTAGGAATGCTTAACCTTAGAATTGTAGTATTGGGATATTCTCTCGCTTGTATCTTGCCATCCGGATATAGGCCACTTCCCCGGCTTCTTCCAAGTTGTCCTTGGCATGTCCGAGCTCGATGTCCCGGTCCGTGATCGTGTGGAGCTCGGTCCTCGGGGAGGGGAGCCCTATTTCGGCCGGAATGATCGCTTCACATCCATAAGCTAAAGCAAAAGGAGTTTCTCCGGTAGGCCGAGTTTGGAGTCGTTCGTACGCCCAAAGGATGTTAGGCAAATGCTCGACCCATGCTTGTCCCTCTTCTTCCAGTCTCTTCTTCAACCCAAACTTGAGCTGCCTGTTGGTCTGCTCTACCTGGCCATTGGCCTGAGGATAACCGACAGAGGTAAAATGTTGGACTATACCCAACTCGGCGCACCATGACCTGACTGTTCGATCCTCAAATTGCGTTCCGTTGTCTGACACCAGGATCTTGGGTATCCCGAAACGACAGACGATATTCTTCCACAAGAATTTCTGTATTGCTTTTGCGGTGATGGTGGTCAAGGCCTCGGCCTCCACCCACTTAGTAAAGTAATCAACAGCAACAACAAGAAACTGTAAGTTACCTGGAGCTCGGGGAAAAGGCCCAACCAGGTCTACCCCCCACTGATAAAAGGGCCAAGGAGAGACCAAAGGAATCATGTTCTGCGCTGGCCGGTGAGACAAGTTATCATGCACCTGGCATGACTTGCACCTCGCACCAAGTCGTTTGCGTCGTTTTGCATAGTTGGCCAATAATACCCGAACAAGCGGCATTTACGAGCTAGTGTCCGGGCTCCTGCGTGGTTTCCGCAAATGCCGAGGTGGATTTCCCTGAGTAGATAATTTCCTTCTTCCTGGGTAGCACACCTGAGCCATGGTGATATAAACGATCGTCTGTATAGGATATCATCAAAGAGAGCATACCTGCTTGCCTATAGCTTGATCTTCCTGGACTGAACCTTGTCAGTTGGCAGAATACCGTGTTTTAGATAAGAGGTTATGGGGTCCATCCAGGTGGCCTGTTGGCTAATCGGTTGTACTTCGCTCAGGACATAACTTCGTTCGGTCAGCTGTTCCACCAGAACTTTTTTATCTGAGAAAAAATTAGATGCCAACTTGGAGAGGGCATCAGCTTTTTTGTTCTTGGATCGAGAGACCTGCTCTATATGGACTGACTTGAAGTTTTTTAGCAAAGCCTGTGCTGCTGCCAAGTATTTCTTCATTGATTCCTCCTTTGCCTCATATTCACCCTTGATGTGGTTAACCACCAATTGGGAGTCACTGAATACGTGCAGGTTATATGCCCCTAGCTTGTTGGTATTCATTGTTATGGAATCCTATTAAAAGTTGTTACGGAGTATTCAGTTTAGGTTTGGTTCTGGGTATTTATTTGGGCAAATTCGAAAAATACATGTTAAAACACATACGAGAATCTTACTGTTTAAGAAAGATTAAAACAGTAGCAATGCAAACACAAAATATAGCGGAAATTGATAAAAAAAAAAGTGTTATTTGTTTATAAGGACGTGTTTTGGGACTTAATTAGGCACTTAGGACGTCTAAAAAAGATCATTAGTTATAAGGACAAAATATTACTAAACGGACAAAATTACCCTTGTCTCTTTAAAGACAAATTCAGTTCCAGAAAAGGGAAACAAAATCCCCCTCCCATGGCCGGCGACCTCAATCCTACGGAACCCCTTTCTTCTCAAAATCCACACCAACCGCCTTGGCCTCTGGTTCAAATACGCACCATTAATCAAGGTTTCAAGCAGGAGGTGAAGCAGCAGGGAACTCGTTGACGATGAAATTCTGGTGCTCAATGAAATTCTGGATTCAAAAGGGATTATAAGCTGTGTGACTACAATCAAACACTCCATCAATGAAGAAATCCAACCTCGTTATTCATTCTAGTTGAATTCAAGTTCACCGAATTTCGAGTTGATTATGAATCTCGGATCGATCTTTCTAAATCCTATTATCTTTCACTCGAGTTTCGAGTTGATTATATTTGAATATTAATAGTATCTATGCCTTGTCCGAAATTGTTGTTTATACCGTGGAATCAATTGGTTGATTTTGTGTTTGCTTGAGTCTTTGTTAGAGAATCTTTGATTAAAGCCTGGCAAAAAGTACTCTTGCCGATTGAAGTCATATTTTTTCCTCCAACAATCAAATGAAGAGTGATCTTTCGCAACTCGTCTTTGAATTCTACTGATGTTGTTTGTGCCTCTGCTCCTGTTGCTTTAGGATCTATGGTTGAGATGGTTTTGGGGTCTGAATTAGGTGCTGCTTCTGGTTTTTCTGGAAAGTCTGGTGCTGTTTTAGATCAGCCTGCTGATGCATCTTTACAAAGTTCTTGCACTGCTGCTCATGCTGATTTTTGGCAGTTAAGGATGTTGTTTTGGAACCTGCTGTTGCTGCTCCTTTGATTGATGTTTCGGACTGTTTTGAGAATGGAACTCTTGCGCAGTTTTGTTAATCATGATTCTAATGCATTGATTGAGCTTTATTCTTTTTGCATTTGCTTCGTTGATACTCGATTGTCCCCGCCGATGTTCCGTTGACCGATCCTGCCGTGATTTGTGTTTCGATATCGCTCCTTTTTTGTTGGTGTTTTGAAAGGTGTTGATTTGCTTTGGCTACTTAAAGTTTTGAGGTGTGAACTGTTGTGGCTAAATCTTGTTCTTGTAAATGCTTTCTAATGCTTTCGTTACAGCCTCCTTTTGATAATACTTTGACCAAAGTTGCTTGATGTACTCTCTTGAAGCTCTAGTGTAGGAATTTTGATAGGTGCTACATGTTTGAATGAAGGCTCGTAATGCAGAGTAAAGTGTTTAAGAAGGGAAAGTAAATTGAATCATGATGCTGTTGTTGATGATTGTATTTTGGTTTTTTGGCCCCATGTAACAGATAAATTCTAATTTTGAGCTTTTGATGTTTGCCGGTAGATATAGTATATAAGTCAAGAACAACATTTGTGTTTTGATTTAGAGTTGGAGTATTTCAAACATCCTCTAAGTAGGAAGTTTCATTTAATCTCTTTCTCCAGGTTTGAGTTAAATTGATTTGGAAGAAAATTGGTGCAATGACATGAATTTGATGATGTGTTTGACAATGATTTGGAATAAAGCGATGCGGTGACATTGATGTCACTTGCATATGTCACCGCATCAATGTTGATGTCACCGCATAAAATGTTCATGTCATTTGCATAAAATGCCGATGTCACCGCATAAATTGCCGATGTCACCGCATAAAATGTTGATGTCACCGCATAAATTGTTGATGTCACGCATATATGAATGCGATGTCATTGCATAAAAATATGAATTAAGGTGAAAGATTTATGTTGATCATAGTTTTATATCAAAAGATATAGCCATTTAAAGTCGATTTTAAGAAGAAAAGAAATCGTTTTTATGAAATTAAGTCGAAAATATCAAATGTCATCACGGTGTTGCTTCATCAAATGTCACCGCATCCCGATGGTGTCTCTCGCATCGGGGGTGACCAATGCCTCGCGGTGTCACTTCATCGCGATGTCTCTCATATGTGATTGCCAATGTCGCTACATAAATTATTGATGTCATTCATATATGATCGCTAATGTCACTGCATAAAATGTTGATGTCACTGCATATCTGATTGCCGATGTCACTGCATAAATTTTGTTGATGTCACGCATATATGATTGCCGATGTCACTGCATAAAATATTGATATCACTGCATATATGATTGTCGATATCACTGCATAAAATGTTGATACACTGCATAAATCGTTGCAAATGTTCTTGTCGCTGCATCGCGGTGATCACTACATCCGGGGTGGTCAATGCGTCACGGTGGTCATGGCATCGCGGTTATCAATGTGTCACGGTGGTCACGCCATCGCTGTGGTCAATACATCACGGTGGTCAATGCATCGCGGTTGTCAGTGCATCGCGGTGGTCACTAAATCGCGGTGGTCAGTACATCGGGGTGATCAATGCATCGTGGAGGTCACAGCATCGGGGTGGTAATGCATCGCGGTGGTCAATGCAAAAAAAAAATCAACTTTCTCCGGAAAAAAAATAAAAATATATAAACCCTCACATTGAATGTCCAGGGAAAGAAAAAAAAAAACACACAACAAACTATTCAGCGTCCCTGCTTCTGTTTGCAAAAATAAAAAAATAAAAAAAAAAATCAAAACATATTCAGCGTCCCTGTTCCCTTTTATTTATTTTTTTTTTTTCATTAAGGGTATTTGGGTCTATATATCTATTTTTTGTCCTTATAACTATGTGTTTGTTTTGGATGTCCTTTTTGCCTAATTAAATCCAATATGCGTCCTTTTGGATAATTGACCCCAAAAAAAAAATAGAAACAAAGAGAACACAATGATTTAACGTGGTTTCCGGCGTTATGCCGACTACTCCACGGACAGAAAATGAGATATTTTATTATGCACAAAATTACAAGGTATTTCACACAAATGTGAAATTTAACACACATTGCATTGATTACAACATTGATATTTATAGACACAATTCCCTAAACCCTAACCGCCATAAGATCTTTGTCTGAACTGCCACAAATACCCCAGATGTGGATCCCAGCTCCAACAGTTATCTACCAGATGAAAACTCAGCTCAAAACCCGACTCTTCCAGACTTGTAATCAACTGCTCAGATGTGGAACTCAGTTATACTCAGCAAAACTCAGCAGACCAAACTGACTGCTGACTTTAGAAGAAACTCAGTTTGCACTTCACCAAAACTGACTTTCACAGAACTAAATATACTTACTAAACTGATCATCATTCTCAATCTCAGTTTCACAGATTAGTTCCACCAGTTTATTCATCAGTTTAGAGATCAAGTCACCAAAACTGACAAATGTCCACCTTGACTTGTACTCTCATTCACAGTCAATCAGATTGCATAATCAGGTGTACTTGTACAAGATGCATTCGTCAATGCCAGGATGTACTTGTACCAGACTTCTCCACAGAATCCACTCAGTTGATATGCCCTCAACTGAGTATCCAGATTTCAGTTTACAATCTTTGAATATTCAGCAAGTCCAGACACAACTGAAACTTGCTTGGGTGAACTGGTTTAGTGAACATATCAGTAGGATTATCCTTGGTGATGATCTTCTTCACTAGAGCCTTCTTCTCGTTTCTCAGAAAATGATACCTTACATCAATATGATTGGTTCTCTCATGATGAACCTGGTCCTTAGCTAGACAAATTGCACTCAAACTGTCACAATAAATCTCAGCTTGATCATGATGTAGCCCCAAATCACTGACTAGTCCCTTCAACCAGATACCCTCCTTGGCTGCTTCAGTAAAAGCCATATACTCAGCTTCAATAGTTGATAAAGCCATTGTTGCCTGAAGAGTTGTTTTCCAACTGACAACTGAATTCCCCAATATGAAAACATAACCAGTCACAGATTTTAATCTGTCCACAGCACCTGCATAGTCAGCATCACAATACCTTGTTATCAGTTTTTGAGTATCACCTCCATAAATGAGACCAACATCAGTTGTACCCCTAAGGTACCTAAACATTCTTTTCACAGCTTTCTAGTGTTCTTTTCCAGGTTGAGCCATAAATCTACTGACAACACTGACTGCCTGAGCCAGATTAGGCCTAGTGCCACCATGGCATACATCAGACTGCCAACTGCACTAGCATAGGGAACTCTTGACATGTACTCCTTCTCCTCTGCTGATTGTGAAGCAAAAACTGACAAATAAACATTTGATGCCATAGGAGTATCTATTGGCTTAATAGCTGACATGCCAAACTTTGAAAAAATCTTCTGTATATAGCCCTGCTGAGATAAAAATAGTTTCTTCTGACTTCTTTCTCTCCAGATCTCCATCCCCAAAATTTTCTTGGATGCACCCAAATCCTTCATTTCAAACTCAGCACTGAGAAGGTCTTTCAGATACTGAACATCAGACTTCTTCATTGCAACTATCAACATATCATCTATATATAACACAACATAGATATATGATCCATCTTTTAACTGATTGTTGTAAACACAACAATCATAAGGACTTCTGCTATAACCCAACTGGATCATGTAACTGTCAAGCCTTTTATACCATTGTCTAGGAGCTTACTCCAGTCCATATAAGGACTTCTTCAACTTACACACAAAATCTTCTTTGCCAGGAACTTGGAAACCTCTGGCTGAGTCATGTATATCTCTTTATCTACCTCACCATGTAGAAAAGCTGTCTTCACATCTAATTGCTCAAGTTATAAGTCCTGTTGTGCCATCATTGCTAGTAACACTCTGATTGAAGTATGTCTTACCACTGGTGAGAATATCTCATCAAAGTCCACCCCCTTTTTTTGACTGAACCCTCTTACAACCAAACGGGCTTTATACTGAACTCCTTCTGCCTCAGTTATCCCTTCCTTCTTCTTGAAGATCCATTTGCAAGTAACAACTGTCCTATCATCTGGATGTTTAACTAGATCCCAATTCTAATTCTTCAGTAATGACTCCATTTCATCTCTCATGGCAGCAAGTCATTGAGATGCTTCAGAACATGTCACTGATTCCCTATAAGTAGAAGGTTCAAAACCGTCCACTTCTTCTGCAACTTGAAGTGCATATCCAACCATATCATCAAACCTATACCTCTTGGGAGGTACCCCAACATTGGATCTTTCAGCTCTGCTGACCCATGTTCTCAGTTTGATGCTCAACTAACATTTCCTCAGCTGACTGGCTTGGACTCAGTTCTGGTTGAGTAACCAGATCAGATGAAAACTGACTTGGATCAGTTGATTGTTGCAATTCAACTGACTCCACCTGAAGCTCCATCTTATTGTCAGTTTTCTCAGTTTCAGAACTGGTTTCAGATTCAGTAGTCCTTCTCACTGATGAACTGAGCATAGAATTTTAATCAAAAACCGTATCTCTGCTGAGAATAACTTTGTTTTCTGCTAATGACCAAATTCTATAACCCTTAACTCCATCACCATACCTCACAAAAACTCCTTTTTTGGCCCTTGGTTCCGGTTTCCCTTCACTGACATGATAGTAAATTGTGCTTCCAAATACCCTTAGAACTAAGTAATCAACAGGCTTTCCTGGCCACATTTCAACTGGTGTCTTGAAATTGATCCGTGTGTGAGGACTCATGTTGATTAAGTAGCAAGCTGTGCTTACAGCTTCCGCCCAAAATATCCTTGACAAACCAGCATAAGAGAGCATGCATCTTGCCCCCTCTAGAAGATTTGATTCATTCTCTCAGCTACACCATTTTGCTAAGGTGTATTCCTTACAGTGTGATGTCTGACAATACCCTCAGTTTTTCAAAATGTATCAAACTCAGTCCAACAGAATTCCAGACCATTATCTGTACGAAGCTTCTTGATCTTCTTCCCTAATTGATTTTCAACTAGAGCTTTCCACAACTTGAAGTTATTAAATGCTTCACTTTTGTGTTTCATCAGCACCACCCAAGTCATCCTTGAATAGTCATCTATGAATGACACAAAATATTTGTGACCACCCAATGACTCTACCTTAGAAGGCCCCCAACAATCAGAATGAATGTAATCAAGTGATCACTTTGTATTGTGTACCCCTTTTCAGAACTTGCCCCTATGAAAATTCTCAAAACACACAATGCTCACAAAAATCCAGATGCTTGACCTTACACTCCCCAAGAAGATCCTTTTGAGAAAGAACTTGCATCCCTTTTTCACCCATGTGACCCAGTCTCATGTGCCACAGTTTTGTAAGCTATCACTGTTGGGTATACAACACTCTGCCCGCCTATGTGCGTTCGACCCATGGCGCTGTGAAGGTTTGGTATAAGGAAATAAAGTAGCACTTTTACTAACACCAATTGGTTTTAGTATAACGGTAAGCGATTGATCCTAAAAACCGATAGCAGAGCCAGGTCATGGGTTCGAATCCCGGTAACAACATTCTGTGTTAAACCATGGTTGAGTGGGTAGCAGGTTCTAGGGGGAGATTGTTGGGTATACAGCACTCTGCCTGCCTATGTGCGTTCGACCCATGGCGCTGTGAAGGTGTGGTATAAGGAAATAAAGTAGCACTTTTACTAACACCAATTGGTTTTAGTATAACGGTAAGCGCTTGATCCTAAAAACTGGTATCAATTGTTGGTCCCTTGAAAAGGCTTTGGTTAAGTTTAGAGGGGGGGTGAATAAACTTAACACTTAAAACTTTTGGAGTTAACAAACTCAGCAACTTCGACGACACCGCGATACTTCGATGTCTGTCGACACTCGATAGTCTGCTGACCGTTGAGTTTACTCAATTTGTGCAGCGGAATTATATAAAAAATTAAGCCTTATTACTTGTTGTTAAATATGATACCAAGTATTAGATACTCAGTAGTGTATGTGTGTGATTCTGTTGCTGGAATCAGTAGATTGATGTGCTTGATAAACTAAATGTAGAAAATAAGTAGGCAGATTTTATAGTGGTTCCAGGTGGTGTAATCCTGGCAGTCCACTCTTCTCCTGTGATGTTGGAGGTAATTCACTAGAGATTCTTGAGGTAGCTGTTACAAAAATCCCTAAGATGCTTGTCCTTCACCAATAACTATGGCTTCACAAACTGAACACTTGGAACAGGTAGGATTGCTGCTCCAAAGTCTTCCACTTGGTCCTTGAAGGGTAGGATTGTCTCTTCACCAGCTCCACCACAAACAACAGTCTTTCACACCCAAAGATGCTTCACTGTCTACAGTAGATTTATTGTAAAAGAAAGATTGAATCAAGTGATTCAGCTTTCAGCAGCTTGATCAGGATGATATGATCAGCAGCTTGAGATCTTCAAGTGTGTAAACTTGATGTAGCTTGAATGCAGATTACACTTGAAGATATTCTCTGGATCATTAGCCTTATGCTTAGTAGGGTCAGCAGGGTGTTTGATCGATTTAATTCTGATTGCTCAAGATGGATCCTTATTTTTCTTCAAAAATCATCACCTGTATCTGAGTTATGAGTCCTCTATTTATAGGTAGAAATCCTTGTGACTTATGTTTGAAATTCAAACATAGCCGTTTTGGATTTGTCTCCATCTTGACTTGCTTTTTCTGACTGTTCCTAGGACTGACACTGTCAGACTCCTTTTTGACAGTTTTCAGTCTGTCCACCCTTTGACTTGTATCCATTGGATAAAGGTCTGAATCTTTCCAACGTCCCTTTAATCTTAACCATTGATTTGTTTGATAAATCAGAGGTTGTTAGTTGTCCCTTTCTTTGTAATCTTCCAATGTAGCCTTTGATTAAATCGAAATATGTGTCCAGCAGGTTCCTGAGAACATAAGTCTGCTGATATACACATTAGTAAGCTGATCCTTATTTTGCAGTGTTTAAAACCACTTCAGCTAACTGTCTTTTATCTAACTTTTATTTATGAAGTTAGATTACACCTTTTTGAACATAACTAAGTTCCAATCACCACTTAACTTGTGGAACTTAGACCTTGTAAACAAGGTATATGTAATCAGTTTAGGTCATCACAGACTTCCCTAAATTCTGATTCCATATCCTTGACTTTAATTACTAAGTTTGATCCCTTAGCCTTCAATAACTGAGTTTGAGCCCTCAGCCTTCAGTCTTCAGCAGGTTCCTGATTAGTCTACTGACTCAGCTACCCAACTAATCTAGACTAGTCTGCTGATGTAAATCAGCTGACCTTTTACAGTGCTTGTTTGATCAAACCTATACAAGATCAAACCCTAATAAACTTATACATTTGATCTAGACATCTTTTTGCCTTTGCACAGCTAGTCTGACACTCATCACTAAAACTTAAAAATAAGTCCAACAGTCACTGATGAATCTCAGTTGATGCCACAGCAGGAGAACCAGCAACAACTGACCCTTGTAGTATATACGTAGCCCCTTTCTTGACTCCCTTGAGAACCAAAACTGAATTTTTATAAACACTCAGCACTCCACTTTCACCCTTAAAACTGAAACCCCTGTTGTCTAAAGAACTGAGAGATACCGAGTTTTTGGTCATCTGTGGAACATGTCTAACTTCACTCAGTTTACTGAATCTTCCATCTTATGTCCTCAACTGAACTGAGCCAATCCCAACTACCTTGCAGACCATGATGTTTGCCATAGATATATGACCACCATCTATCTGCTGATAACTTGAGAACCACTCTCTATGAGGGAAAATATGAAAGGATTCCCCAGAGTCCAGAATCAATACATCAGTTTGATGTATTGACTCTCCTGCCACTAGGACAATATCCTCATCCGAGTCATGCTCAGCTGCCACAGCAGCTGTGCCGGAACTGTTCTCCTGCTGTTTCTTCCTCTTTGGACAATTGGACTCCAATGTCCCTGCTCCGTACAATAATTGCAAACATCTGTGTATTTAGGGCCTTTGGACTTTATCTTCTTGGAATTTTTCTTCCTAGATTGACCATGTTCTTTTCCACCGCTTTAGCGATTCTTGGTCGGCCACTTTCGATTGTCTGCCCCAACTGTCTTATGTCTCAGCTCCCTGGCATGTAAACCTGACCTTACATCCTCTCAAGCAACTGTATCCTTCCCAACTATGAAGGACTGCACAAAGTTCTCATATGAAGTTGGTAGTGAAACCAGCAAAATCAAAGCAGCATCTTCATCCTCAATCTTAACATCAATATTCATGAGATCAAGTAATATTATGTTCAGCTGATCAAGATGATCTCTCAACCGAGTCCCCTCATGCATCATCAGGTTGAATAGCCTCTGCTTCAGCAGCAACTTGTTGGTCAATGACTTAGTCATATACAGGATTTTAAGCTTTAACCATAACTTGGCAGTTGTGTCTTCCTCATCAACTTCTGTGATAACATCATTAGACAAGCAAAACATGATGGTTGAATGCGATTTCTCCTCCAGACTGGCATAATCTACTGAACTGGCATCCCCTGGAGTCCACAATCCTTGTTGTTTTAACAAGGCCCACATCTTGATTTGCCATAAACCGGAACTGTTTCCCCTTGTAAATTTATCAATCTTTATGTTCATTGCTGACATCCTTCTAATTAAAGAACAAACCTTTGATCACAAAATCCTAGCACCGGTCACCAGTCTTAGTGAAGATCAACTATGTTCAACCTACAACTCTCTGAATCTTGAACCTTGCTCTGATGCCAGTTTGTTAAAACACGGACGAGAAGCTTGCAATTTACGAAAGATTAAAATAGTAGCAATGCAAACATAAAGTATGGCGGAAATTGATAAAACACAGAAACAAAGAGAACACGGTTATTTAACGTGGTTTTCGGTGTTGTGCCGACTACTCCATGGACAGGAAAAAAAAAGATATTTTATTATGCACAAAGTTACAAGGTATTTCACACATATGTGAAATTTAACACACATTGCATTGATTACAACATTCATATTTATAGACACAATTCCCTAAACCCTAACTGTCATAAGATCTTTGTCTGAACTGCCATAAGTACCCCATATATGGACCCCCAGCTCCAGATGTTATCCACCAGATGAAAACTCAGCTCAAAAACTGACTCTTCCAGACTTATAATCAACTGAACAGATGTAGAACTCTGCAGACCAAACTGACTGCTGACTTCAGAAGAAACTCGGTTTGCACTTCACCAAAACTCACTTTCACAGAACGGAATATACTTACTGAACTGACAATCATTCTCAGTCTAAATTTCTCAGATTTGTTCCACCAGTTTATTCATCAGTTTAGAGATCAAGTCACCAAAACTGTCAATACATTTTTTTTTACCAAAATTAGTACGAAAAATACACCCAAAAATAGAAAACGGAGCCTATCCCCCGCAAATCGCTATCATGTACGTGCATAAACCGCAGATTTTTTCACTTCAAGACTGAATTTCTACTATTTTTTCCATTAAATTTGTTATTTTGATATTTATACACTATATATATATATATATATAGTCAATAACCCGTGCATTGCACGGGCACGTATGAGGTAGGATAAAGGCGAAGTGGTGGGGTAGCTGTTGGGGAGATTTTGCATCATTAAAACAAAAGAAAATTTATAAACCTATACTACCATGCAAAACTACCTCCTAACCGGCCGAATACCGGGTAGTTGCTAGTAAAGTTGGATAAGTACGGGTATCGATCCTCGTGGGAAAAGGGATATTGAATCTAATCTAATTAATTCCTCTTTATTAACTATTCCTAAACCTAAACTAAAACAGAAAAAGTAAAACGGACAGAGGATTGTTAGTCCAAAGCCAGGAAAGATAGTTGCGATCAACATAAAATAAATCTAAACTACAACAATAAATCTATCTAACGAACATGATAATGATCGAAGCGATCAAACATGGAACGAACCATAATCCACCATCCCGCAACCCTTAATTTCTTCCCTAGATTATCTTATAGTGATTTAATTCAAGTTGTGGTTTCACCTATCAAACGTATGAATTCCTACTTTCGTAGATGAATTCGCCTATCAATCTCTATCTTTCGATTTACGGAGATTAACGCATCATAAAATAAACCAAGGTGCAAGATTTCCTAGATCTAACAACCTAGACATTCAACCTATCAACTTTCGTTTGACATAGATCAAAACGTCTATTCTTTCCTATGGTGATCTCGCGTTTACACCGACTTTCGTCCTACGGTAAACATCAATCGCAAACATCTTTCGATATAAATTTGCAATAACAAATAATCATAGAAAAGATACGAACTTGGAATTTAAACTTACAAGATATCCGAGAGAAAGAAAGTAAAAACGCTGCGAAAGATATCCATGGCTGCTCCATGTTTATTCAACCTCAAAACATCATCATGGTTCAAGAAACGAAGGAAAAACAAACAAAATAAAAGACCTAATCTAACCCCGATCACCCGAGCACAAGGCTCGGGTGATCGGCCTTGAAAGCTCCCGAAAGCGGCCGCTCGTCCGTGTAATTTTCGTATGAAAAATCTGATGTAATTAGGGTTGGAATCGCAGCTGCTTTTATAGACTTTTAAGTCTGTCGCTACAAGAACCGTGGCCGGACGCCCGTTTGAAGATCCGGACGCCCGTCCGCTATTTTCAGCAACAGCATCCAAACTTGTAACGCTCATATCTCGGGCCTCGTTAGTCGGAATGAAGTGATTCAAAATCATGTAGAATCCTCTCTTCAATCCCTACAAATCTTCTCTTTAGGTCGAGAGTCAAATCAGTTTATATCATATCAAGAACTGCGTCGGAAGGTCGTCACTACCCGGAATCCTGATTTTCCGACATTTATCTTGATCGATTTCTTTCCTTATATCTTTCAATCTTCCATAACTTTGATTGATCCTTTCCAAGCACGAATTTGGCTCTCTAAAATCCTCTCTTTCATCATCAATGAGTATCTACAACAATAGGAAAACATACCAAAGCGTAACGTATTTCCAAAATAACATAAAATCATCATTTAAGCACATAATTCGTTACGTTTTGCAATTAACCTCTTAAAAACATCATTTACTAAATATTTCGATATAAAGCCCTACTTATATGAAAATAATACATATACGGGGGAAATTGATATAAAATATATCTATAAAAATCACTATAAATTAGCCCTTAACAACTCCCCCACACTTATCTTTTGCTCGTCCCGAGCAAAGCAGAACAAAGTCAAACTCGAGACAAATAAACATCTACACAAATATAAAGTATATTCAATAACTTAGAAGTTCACCCGTGTAGTGTGTGCATAGCCATAATAAATTTCCACTAAGTTCCACAATTTGAAAGTTATTCAAACAAAAACTAGCCCGGTTTCCCATCTAAGTTAGAAATATTCAAAAAACTATAACAAGGCACTTTACAAAACATACATATCCCAAAAAGAAATAGTAGATAATACCTAAGATATTTCTGACAAACTCAGAGGATAATCCCTACAACATATCCTTCAGTTTATACTGGGGATAAGATTAACGATAACTAAGTCTTTCAACTTATTTATAATAATATATCTCAATTTTTTCACTTTTTCCTAACACACATCAGAATAAGCTTTTGCCCTCATAGTAGAATAGGACATTTCAAGATAATCCCCTACCTTACTCCAATCATAAGGCAGCTATAAACTGACTGTCGTGAGCTTTTGGTCATCATAGTGGAATAGGACATACGTGGTACACCCTACCTCACTCAAATCATAAACCAGCTTCCGACACACACAATTAATTAAGTGATTACTTAGAGATTTCTGGCTGGCAGTGGAAAAGATTATTTTCTAGTAGCACAGACCACTGAGCATAACACCTCAAGTAAACAATTTATTACTATTGCAAAGATTTAATCACGTTTCACTTATCACATTCAAACCTACGGATATTCACAGTATATCATACTTTAATTCTAGAATACAAACTACTAAACTTTTCAAGAATAAGCAAAGAAACATGCTATAATCATCAAAAATCTCCAACTAAAATAGGGTAGGCTTTCAACATTTAGCTCATCATTTACTATGGCATGTGAAAAAGAGTGTCGGGTGAAACAACTAAAATTACTAAATATACAAAATATAGCAAAAATGATATAAACTCAAGCAAAGATATGCCTTTGTCTACTCGGGATATAACAAAAAATTTGAAAATTAAGCACTTTTCATAGAAATACTAAAAATATGAGCAAACGAAAGTAGACACATAAATCATCTATCCCTTCCCCCACACTTAGATTGCAACTTGTCCTCAAGTTATACGAAATAATAAATTAGAGAACTTAGGCGATTGGATGCGGCAATTCGGAGGAACCAACAAGAACCAGGATTGCTTGCATAGCTCGAGACGTGTGAGCATCACAGACAACCGAATACATCTTTAAAGTGCACAATAGCTATAGAAAGTATCCTGCGACTTGATTAGTGCAAAAAGAGTCTACGGGGAAAAAGAAAAGATTACATATATAAAGCACATGAAGAAAAGGATCATAGAGATTTTTCAACTTAAGCTCAACTAAAGATTGAATACTATACATGAAATACTACAAAGTCGTAGGCTAGGTGCAACTATATGAAAATATACAACAATGCAATCTACATGATATGCAATCCTAAAAATAAAATAAATAAAAAAATAAATTCTGACAGGCTCAGGCTGAGCAAGTTAACCCCTGACAACTCTACAGTGACTACGGCCCGTGCAGAATCAAAAAAAAAAAAAAAAAAAAAAAACGAGGTAGTATTACGGAAACCGACAGTTAACTACGCTCAAGAAAAATAAAAGAAAAATAGAAAAACAATGCAACTAGATGATATGCAACTAAATGATATGCATCTATATGATATGCAAAAAGAAAATAAAATAAAAGAAAGAAAACTAGCCCACTATATGCAACACGACATATATATAAACGTCTACCACATAATGACAGGTTACGATAAACGACAATATTGTTCATTACATGCAGTGTAGACGCGCCTTAAGACTCATCAAAAGGTGATAGCATTATGGAAACCAACAGTTAGCTATACTAAACAGATATAACTCATAAGGTTTCCATCGTAGCAACGGAAAACCGACAGTTACTACCCAAATGAGTTACAAAAACAACAAGGAAGCACATAAGTCTCAAAGCTCACAAGATTCATCATAGCGGTATGTAGCATACGGGAACCGACATTAGCTACTAAATAACAATAAGAACAGTTATAGCTTACGAGAACCGACAGTCACTATAACATGCCTAGATGAATCATATATAAGGAATTGATCAATTATCTAACATGGATTCATAGATGGAAAGGTAAAAACATATAAGTTCAGGGCATCTATGTAAAAATCAATTAGCCACAGAAGCTCGAATGAAAAATCCACATCAAATAAAAGCATTGAAAATAAAATCAAGAAATTTAGAACCTGGACTGAACCCCGGACGAACGTTCACTTAGCGTTCAGAACTGGACGGGCGTTCCACCTTGCAGACGCTCGTCTGGTCCTCTAAATCAGAACAGGATTGAAAATATTTGAACGGACGAGCGTCCAATACTTCCCAACGCTCGTTCACCTGCAGATGAAGAAGAACTGGACGGGCGTCCAACGAACGAGACGCTCGTCCATACAACAAGAATGCACGGACGAGCGGAAAAACACAAAGAAAACCCTAAATACTTATGAACACAACACGGAACACGTATCACAAAGCACGGCGGCCTTATCAAATTAAGCACAGGGGTTAGACTAGGTAACACATAAACATATAAACTTCACGTAAAACAAGTTGAGTAAAACACTTTTGCACATTCTTAACCTAACGGTCATCGAAACACGGCAAAATAAAAACTCTCAACTTGGTATACGCTACTTTTATTAAAAACGAAAAATAAACGTAACAAAATCGAGAACTAACAAGACTATATTCAACATGACACCTATTCCCCGGCAACGGCGCCACTTTTGTTGGGGAGATTTTGCATCATTAAAACAAAAGAAAATTTATAAACCTATACTACCATGCAAAACTACCTCCTAACCGGCCGAATACCGGGTAGTTGCTAGTAAAGTTGGATAAGTACGGGTATCGATCCTCAGGGAAAAGGGATATTGAATCTAATCTAATTAATTCCTCTTTATTAACTATTCCTAAACCTAAACTAAAACAAAAAAAGTAAACTGGACAGAGGATTGTTAGTCCAAAGCCGGAAAGATAGTTGCGATCAACATAAAATAAATCTAAACTACAACAATAAATCTATCTAACGAACATGATAATGACTGAAGCGATCAAACATGGAACGAACCATAATCCACCATCCCGCAACCCTTAATTTCTTCCCTAGATTATCTTATAGTGATTTAATTCAAGTTGTGGTTTCACCTATCAAACGTATGAATTCCTACTTTCGTAGATGAATTCGCCTATCAATCTCTATCTTTCGATTTACGGAGATTAACGCATCATAAAATAAACCAAGGTGCAAGATTTCCTAGATCTAACAACCTAGACATTCAACCTATCAACTTTCGTTTGACATAGATCAAAACGTCTATTCTTTCCTATGGTGATCTCGCGTTTACACCGACTTTCGTCCTACGGTAAACATCAATCGCAAACATCTTTCGATATAAATTTGCAATAACAAATAATCATAGAAAAGATACGAACTTGGAATTTAAACTTACAAGATATCCAGAGAAAGAAAGTAAAAACGCTGCGAAAGATATCCATGGCTGCTCCATGTTTATTCAACCTCAAAACATCATCATGGTTCAAGAAACGAAGGAAAAACAAACAAAATAAAAGACCTAATCTAACCCCGATCACCCGAGCACAAGGCTCGGGTGATCGGCCTTGAAAGCTCCCAGAAAGCGGCTGCTGTCTGTGTAATTTTCGTATGAAAAATCTGATGTAATTAGGGTTGGAATCGCAGCTGCTTTTATAGACTTTTAAGTCGGCTGCTACACTAACCGTGGCCGGACGCCCGTTTGAAGATCCGGACGCCCGACCGCTATTTTCAGCAACAGCATCCAAACTTGTAACGCTCATATCTCGGGCCTCGTTAGTCGGAATGAAGTGATTCAAAATCCTGTAGAATCCTCTCTTCAATCCCTACAAATCTTCTCTTTAGGTCGAGAGTCAAATCAGTTTATATCATATCAAGAACTGCGTCGGAAGGTCGTCACTACCCGGAATCCTGATTTTCCGACATTTATCTTGATCGATTTCTTTCCTTATATCTTTCAATCTTCCATAACTTTGATTGATCCTTTCCAAGCACGAATTTGGCTCTCTAAAATCCTCTCTTTCATCATCAATGAGTATCTACAACAATAGGAAAACATACCAAAGCGTAACGTATTTCCAAAATAACATAAAATCATCATTTAAGCACATAATGTTACGTTTTGCAATTAACCTCTTAAAAACATCATTTACTAAATATTTCGATATAAAGCCCTACTTCTATGAAAATAATACATATACGGGGGAAATTGATATAAAATATATCTATAAAAATCACTATAAATTAGCCCTTAACAGTAGCCCTACGTCGTACCCTATTGCACCCTACCTCTTTTCTCACCCTACCCACCGCTACCATACACTACCTACCACCATATCCTACCCTACCCTCATCACCATATCTTACCCTCGACATCCTACCTACCTAACTCATTACCTACTTTACTCCCTATCACCCACACTTTCCCTACCATACCTTACCCATCATACCACCCTACCTTACCCACCACTCCACCCTTATCTACCTGACCCTACCAACAACCCCAGCGTACACTACCCACTACCCAACCCTACCCTACCCTATCCACCATTCCAATCTAACATATCTTACCCACCACACCACCCTACCTTACCTTACCCACCACCCCAACATATCCTACCCTACCCTACCTTACCCTACCAAACCTAACTTACCCACCACTTCACTCTACGTACCTTACCCTACCAAACCCTTCCACTCTACCATATCTTACCCACCACACCACCTTACATTAACTTACCCACTACCCCAACCTACCTTACCCTACTCTTTCCTATCCTACCCTACCAATGCTACCTTACCCACCACTTCACCCTACCGACCCTACCATACTTTACCCACCACCACCCCTTACCTTTACCCTACGCTACCCACCACAATCCCGTCCTACCCTACCCACCACCCCACCCACCTTACCCACCATAATACCATACCCTACCCACCACCAATCATACCCTACCTTACCCAACACCCCAGCTTATTCAAATACGCTTTGTACATACCTTACCTACCTTAGCATTAAATGAGGTTACTAATTCCTATAGGATGATCTAATCTAAGAATATATCGTATTAAATGGCATATTTGAATTTAGTTATTTTTCAAAATTTAATTTAATTTCTGAATATTCTGTATCAATAGAGGACTCTAATTTGTACGGAATGATTTTTTTAACATATTTGAATAGTACCCAAATGATATTTCGGTGCGAAAGGCCATGGGGAGATACCGTCTGTGATCTATGGATCTCCGATCGGGAAACCGTATCCAAGCTCCGTGGCTAGTCTGCGCCCTTTGGACTTTTCAAACTTAGCAAACTGAAACATCTGAGTAGCTAAAGGAAGGGAAATCAACTGAGACCCGTTAGTAGCGACGAGCGAGAGCGGATTGGGGGTTTGAAATATATATATATATATATATATATATATATATATATGTGTGTGTGTGTGTGTGAGAGAGAGAAATGGATATACTAAATTGTTATGTATAGACGGAAAAATGAACCAGAGAAAGATTTCCGACCCGTATTGAAAATTTTCTATGGCTACCCCAAGATAATTAGTGAGGGAAAATGACTTCAAGGGTAAATTTCTTTTGAACTAAAAGGAGTCTCTATCAATGTACTACTTTTAAATTGTTTAAGAAGAAACCAATCTAACTTACTCATGAAATAAAATAAAAGTTGTACTTAATTAATAACATAAGCATTTAAATTAGCAAATAACAAGAAATTTTGACCTTTAGGTAAAATATAATATGTCACACACATGAAGATGAAAAGATGGGAATCAAGTTAGAAAGGGATACATGAATTATTTATGATATATATATTTTTTATGAATTGATTGACTGTTATATATGTGTTCTATTCCTTGTTTATTTCTTTTTAAAGTTCGAAACAAAAAATAAATAATAATAACAAACTGGGCTGTCGGCCGGCAACTGGCTGCTCAGCTTTCAACTATAATATAATGCTGCATTGTGTACCTACTACTAGTGGAGTGGGGTGGGGAGGGGTGGGAGAACTGATTTGAGGCCGGTACTTACTAGTTACTACTACTACTGTAATGAAGTAGATAGTTTGGGTTTTTTATATGATATTTTTCTGTTAATTAGGGTTATTTTTTAAGGAGTAAAAGTTCATGTTTATTGATCAATGACGATGGTGGAAATAGACCTGACCACGTGTCACTCTTATAACGTCCCAGGATTGGAAGTGAAGGATAAGAGGGAAGCATTAAGGGCCAGGAGCCCCACACCGGTAAGACCTTACCCCGGGGGGAAGTCTGTGCATGACCTTCCCGACTACCGCACCGCGGTGCGGCTCGGTCTGGGCGGAGGTAGGATACGCGGCTCGGGTCGGGCCGGCTCGAGGAGCCCGTCAAAGGCCGGCCGGCCCTTTCCTTAAGTGATAAATAACACATGTGCCTATATTAGAGGAGAATCCCTGGATTACCGTAAGGAAATCCCATAATTCGGATATAGTCATAATTATCCTTGGCTAGAGATAAACACGTGATGATCCTTAGGGTTTAAGGATGATACGACTTGTTTGACAAGAAAAGAGGTGAGACGCCTCCCTATATAAACAACCCTAAGGAACTACGGATGACTTGATTCCAATTTAGCTATTGGATACGTAGGCAACTTGAGAGAAGTTAACTCTCAGGCTCAGTCTTAATCACACAAAATCACCATCCCCATTATCTCTGTTCTTGTTTGAATCGTCCTAGAGGTTATTTGGATCCCTAGGTGATATTCGACATCATCAATTGGCGCTAGAAGGAGGGCCCTCTTTTGTTGCGATTTGATCAAGAAACAGCGATGGTACCACCAAAAAATACCGGAAAAAGGACCCAAACCGCGGCAGCTAGAGATACCGGAGACATAGACCCCACGGCTACTGCTAGCCAGCCGCAAACCAATCCGGAGGAAACATTGGCAGATCCAGCACAGCAGGCCTTGCTGGAGGCGTTACGTAATTTGGACGTACCAGCGTTCAAAAGTGTACTAGGATTGGCCCTAAAGGGGCGAGAAGAAGAAGCTCCACAAAACGTGGACCCAAAAGACAACACGGCAAATAAAGAGGACAGAGGAGAAACTCTCTCCTCTACCTCTCAAACGCAGCACAGACAAGTTAAGGCTCAGGCCCAGGAGGCAGCCAGGGCGGAACTAGATGGGATCCTGGGAAAGAAAACGAACGATCTCTCTATCGAATCTCCGTTCTCAGAGCAGATTTTGAACTACCCACGCCCGGAGAGATTTAAGATCCCAAAACTAGAAGCATATGACGGAACGAAAGATCCCTAGGACCACCTCTTTCAGTATCTGACACACATGAATTTAGATTGTGCACCCGAGGAGATGAAGTGCAAAGCCTTCCCGGCCTTACTCACGGGCAGGGCTCGTGAGTGGTTCCGGAAATTACCACCTCGGTCTATTGAGAATTTCGAAACCCTGGCAAGAAAATTTTTGCAGGCTTTTGTCACCGCTAAACCCTTCCAGAGGAATGTCACATACCTCCTCACAATTCGTCAGAAAAAAGAAGAAACGGTGTCTTGCAAGCACTCGAAAAGATTCAATGAGGAATCTAGGCAGGTCGGGAATGCTGATGAACACCTCCTGATCACCTCTTTCGTAGCAGGGCTGCGAGAAGGTAGATTGTATGCAAAGCTCAATGGCCGCCTTCCGAAATCTATGGATGAGTGTATGGATCTGGCATATAAACACTGTCAAGGTGAAGAGGCTAACCGTTTAAAGAGGGAGTCGGAAGCCCCTAAGAAAGAGAAGGCAGAGGACAGATCTGATAGAAAGCGCAAACCAGTATGGGACCGAGTAGCTGCGCCCATAACTGACCGACTTGGAAAGAAAGGGGCCCCGCAAGAGAGGGACTTTATCCCTTTGAATCGATCACGCGAGCAGGTCCTCGCCATAATGCAGAGGAAAGGCATTGCCCGTACTCCACCTCCTATGAAGGGTCCCCGGGAAAAAGGGATCAAACCAAATACGTAAGTTTCATGAGGACATTGGTCACGACTCGGAGCAAGCGGGGATTTACGCAGAGAGAGATCGACGCTTTCTTTGTTATGGAAGGTAAACTCGATGAGGTAATAGATAGGTCTCGTCACCCGAACCTCGGGGAAGGCGGGAATACAAGAGGAGAGATTTCGGTCATGACCGAAAAGATGATTACGTACGAAGGAGGGACCCGTCCCCCGGACCGGAAGGGCGACCGATAATCGCCCCATCAATACCATTAATACTATCTCGGGTGGTCCGAGTACACCGTCCCGACCCGAGGAGCGAGTAGTAGCCGAGTACCGACTAACACCGACTCGGAAAGAGACAAAGGTTGTCGGGGAGGTCGTTTATGGCCCTCGCGATCCTCTTCCCCTCGTCGGCAATAATGAAGGCTTGGTTATCGAGGCGGTAATCAACAAACATACGGTGAAGCGTATTTGTGTAGACACGGAAGTGCGATCAATGTGTGTACTACAATGTGTTTCAATCCATGAAGTTAAAGGATGCGAGCTAGCACCGTATCATCCCCGCTATTCGGGTTTGCGGGGCCACCGCTTCACCCCACGGGCATGATCACCTTACCCACCACCTTTGGGAAAGCACCTCGGGACGGGATCCTCATGGTGAGTTATGTGGTGGTCAGGGCCCCATCAGCCTACAATGTTATTATGGGGCGACCTGCCCTAATAGATCTGCGAGCTGTGATCTCTCCGGCTCACATCAGTTTGAAGTTCCCGACCTGGGAGGGGACAGCAGAAGTCAAAGGTGATGTCGAAACAGCCAGGAGCTGTTACACGGCCACTGTGAATGGAAAAATGATGGTACAACAGGTATCTGTGGAAGAGTTACTCCCAGAGGAGGAAGAGAGTTGGTCATCAGATGATAAGATCGAGTTAGTAAATTTGGGAAAGGAACAAGAAAGCTTGTCAGTCAACATAGGATCATGGATCCCAGATCGGTTTAAAACAGAGCTCGTTGAGATTTTAAAGGAGTTTAAAGACGTGTTTGCATGGAAGACGGATGATATGCCGGGCTTGTCCCCCGAACTGGCTCTACACAGGTTGCATGTGGACCCAGCCCGGAAACCGATTAGGCAAAAGAAAAGGCAGTTTGCAAAAGACCGAATGGAGGCCATTCAAAAGGAAGTAGAAAAGTTATTACGGGCCGGGATCATACGTGAAGTGTTTTACCCGACTCCGGCTTGCCAACCCGATCCCGGTAAAAAAGCCGGATGGTAGCCGGCGAATGTGTGTAGATTTTACCGACTCCGAACAGGGGCTTGCCCCAAGGATTGTTACCCACTACCTAAGATTGACGGGTTAGTTGACTCAACGGTTGGATTTGAAATCTTTGCATTTCTAGATGCATACAAAGGATACCACCAAATTGCCATGGACCCGGACGATGCGGAAAAGACGGCATTCATTACGGAAGAAGGAACGTTCGCTATGTTACTATGCCGTTTGGATTGAAGAATGCGGGAGCCACTTATCAAAGAGCGAAGAACAAGATCTTCGAGAAACAGATCGGGAAATGCATGGAAGTCTATGTGGATGATCTCCCGATCAAGAGCGGGTCTCTAAATCGCATACATGATCGACGTCCGGGAAGTATTTGGGGTACTCGAGGCGGACCCAAATGAAACTTAACCCAAAGAAGTGTACATTTGGGGTCAGGTCAGGAAAATTCCTGGGTTACATGATTTCAAAAGAAGGAATTAAGGCTAACCCGGATAAAGTTGAAGCCTTAAGAACAATGCCACCACCCAGAAACATCAAGGAGGTGCAGAGGTTAACCGGCCGCATGGCCGCCCTGAGTAGATTCCTATCCAAGTCGGCACAGCGTGCTTTACCATTTTTTAAAATCCTGAGGAAAGCAAGTCCCTTCCAGTGGAATGAGGACAGTCAGAAGGCATTTGACGATTTAAAGGAGTACTTGGCCGAGCCGCCAACCCTAACATCTCCCCGGGAGGGAGAAACTCGCTTTTATACTTGGCGGTAGTTGATGAGGCAATCGGTGCGGTCCCCGATTAGAGAAGAAGAAAACGAGCGGAGACACCCGTGTTTTATGTGAGCCGGGCTTTACATGGACCGTAGCTCGGGTATACCAACGCAGAAGCTAGCTCGGCTCTAGTCCATGCCTCTAGGAAGTTGCGACCGTACTTTCGAGCACATTCAATCATTGTGGTTACGGATCAACCCCTTCGTCGATTTTGGCGAGACCGGACACCTCGGGAAGATTAGCCGGATGGGTTATCGAGCCGGCGAGTATGACCCGGACTACCAACCCGGGACGGCGCCAAAGCCCGTGCTCTAGCGGACTTCCTAGGCCGAAGGGCTTCAAGTCGAGACGCATAAAGAACGACCCGGCGGGTCGGTCGATACATGGACCCTTTTTGTGGATGGAGCATCGGGAAAGGAAGGAGCGGGAGCGCCTTTTGCTCCTTAGTCCGAAGGGGGAAGAATTCCCATATGCGCCGCGTTTCAACTTTGCGGCTACAAACAACGAGGCGAGAATATGAGGCTTTGATTACGGGCTCCGACTAGCCGCCAGCCGGGGCGGATAACCCGCATGTATTCGGTGACTCCCGCTTGGTGGTTAACCATATTAAGGGTGAATATGAAGCAAAGGAGGAATCAATGAAGAAATACTTGGCGGCCGCTCAGATTTGTCAAGAACTTCAAGTCAGTTCATATAGAGCAGGTCTCTCGGTCCAGGAACAAAAAGGCTGATGCCCTATCGAAACTGGCATCCAATTTTTTCTCAGATAAAAAAGTTCTGGTGGAGCGGTTGGCCGAGCGAAGTTACAGAAAGAATGAAGTTCAACCGATCAGCCAACAGGCCACCTGGATGGATCCCATAACGTCCTATCTAAAGCACGGTGTTCTACCAACTGACAAGGTTCAATCCAGGAAGATCAGGTTACAGGCTAGCAGGTATGCTCTCTTTGATGATATCCTATACAGACGATCGTTTATATCACCATGGCTTAGGTGTGCTACCCAGGAGGAAGGAAATTATCTGCTCAGGGAAATCCACCTCGGCATTTGTGGAAACCACGCAGGAGCCCGGACTCTAGCACGTAAATGCCGTTTGTTCGGGTATTATTGGCCAACCATGCAAGCAGATGCAAATGATCTGGTAATGAGATGTAAGTCATGCCGGTGCATGATAATTTGTCCCATCGCCAACGCAGAACATGATTCCTTTGGTCTCTCCTTGGCCCTTTTATCGGTGGGGGCGGACTGGTTGGACCCTTCCCCGAGCTCCGGGTAACCTACAAGTACCTAGTCGTGGCCGTCGATTACTTTACTAAGTGGGTGGAGGTCGAAGCCTTGACCACCATCACGGGGAAAGCAATACGAAATTTTTATGGAAGAATATTATCCGTCGTTTTGGAATACCCAAGATCCTAGTGTCGACAATGGAACACAATTTGAAGATAGGACAAATCAAGTCATGGTGTGCCGAGTCGGGCATAGTCCAACATTTCACCTCTCGTCGGGTACCCTCAAGCCAATGGCCGGGTGGAGCAAACAAACAAAGGGCGCTCAAGGTTGGGTTGAAAAAGAGGTTGGAAGAAGAGGGACAAGCATGGGTCGAGCATTTGCCCAACGTCCTTTGGTCATACGAACGACTCCAAATTCGGCTACCTGGGAAACTCCCTTTGCCTTAGCTTATGGTTGTGAAGCGCGTCATTCCAGCTGAAGTGGGGCTCCCTTCTCCAAGGACTGAGCTCCATGCAAGTACTGACCAGGATACCGAGCTCAGACATGCCAAGGATAACTTGGAAGAAGCTAGGGAAGTAGCCTACATCCGGATGGCAAAATACAAGCAAAAGATATCCCAGTATTACAACTCTAAAGTGAAGCATTCATACTTCAGGGAAGGAGACTTGGTATTGAGGAAAAACGAGGTCAGCAAGCAAATTCCCCAGGGGAAGCTTAACCCGAACTGGGAAGGTCCGTACAGGGTAGTAAAGGTTCATGGCAAAGGTGCTTACCAGCTAGCTGACGCCAGCGGACAGACCATACCGAGAAGCTGGAATGCTAGCAACCTTAGGAAGTTTTATGCCTGAGATGAATCCAGGCTTGATTCTATCTTTTCATTTTATGTTGTCTTTTTCAATAAAAGTGTGATCAAAGATACTTGATTTCTAATAAATATATGATTTCTTACATGTTATTTATTATTATGCTCGTAGTGAGATTATTTTTAACGAGTCTCGCAGTCGGACTCGAAAGCTTGAATACCACAAGCTTCCCGAGTCCTCAAGCCGGGACGGGGCTTTAATCGAGTCGTTTATACTCGAAGGTTTGCAAAAGTCAAACCTCCTAAGTCCGCGGGGCGGCAGCCGAATTTAACGAGTCCCGCAGTCGGACTCGAAAGCTTGAATACCACAAGCTTCCCGAGTCCTCAAGCCGGGACGGGGCTTTAACCGAGTCGTTATACTCGAAGGTTTGCAAAAGTCAAACCTCCTAAGTCCGCAGGCGGTGCCGAATTTAACCGAGTCCCGCAGTCGGACTCGAAAGCTTGAATACCACAAGCTTCCCGAGTCCTCAAGCCGGACGGGGCTTTAACGAGTCGGAGTTATACTCGAAGGTTTGCAAAAGTCAAACCTCCCGAGTCCGCAGTCGTGCCGAGTTTTATAAAGACTTAGTATGTCATCCTAACCATCGGTAATGCATGCCATACTGGGGGGAAATAGAGGACATCTATAAGGCAGAATGCGAATAACTAAGCACAAAATAAACCAAGTAAATTCAAAGTACAAAATACAGTGGGCAGGGCACCATAAAGTATGAAATAAAGTACAGAAGCTTGGATAACAAAAAGTTTCAAAGTTTTCAAAAAAAAAAAAAAAAAAAAAAAAAAACAGAAACAAGGATAAACAATCAGGTCTGGGTCCTTGGAGCCTGCTCTGAAGAAGATGGGTTTGGACCAGCACTTTGAGAAGCAGGACGACGTCTGGCATACTTTGACCCGATGTCTTCACCTGCCCTGAACTCTCTCAAACGATCGTCATAGATCTGACCTGCCCCTTCTTTGTACATAGAGCGGTAATGTCTAAGGTCTGAAAGAACCAGCTCAGGGCGCTGTTCTTTTGCCTCGTCCACACCAGTCGTGTACCCATGCTGCATGACAGGGTTCAGCAAGACCTTCAGAGCTCCAGCTAGATGATCGGAAGACTTGTACTCATGCACAACTCGGGCATCCCGAGCAGGAAGAGACGCTTCCAAAGTAGTGAGCTCAGCCCGGACCTTGGCCAGCGCCTGCCCGAGCTCAGAGTTCTCCGCCACATACTCGTCGTGTTTGGCCTGGAGTTCGAAGGCACCCGGCCCTAGTCTCGACCGCTCCTTCTTCGTGGCCGCAATCTCCGATCTTTAGTCTTGGAGGCTTCTCTCGTGCCTATCACGTGCAGCCCGGAGCTCCTCGATCGTCCCCAGCAAGCCTCCTTACTCGCGGCGATTCGGCAAGGCGGTCCGAATTCCCGACCGACCCGGGCACCCCGGAAAAGACGAAGGAAAGGTAAGAAGGAAACAATATGCATAGGAATAACCGACATATGTACACTGAGCTTACCACGGCGGCGAGGTCCCGATCCGACGGCTCATACAACCGGTTGTGTCCGGGGGAAGTTTGCTCCTCGGGAGAGTCCTCAACGGTCTCTATGGTCCGTCGACCCGCTTTCCTTTTCTTAGATCGACCCTTCCGAGTCGAAGAAGAGGCTATCTTCTTCTTCCGGTGGGCTCGATCACATCCTCTCGGCCTCCTCGATCTTCATCCACATCTATCCTCTCTCGCTTCCCCCCGGATGAGTCGTCCGGTTGCTCGGATAGGAGATGGACCGTGGTGGGGGGTCGACGGTCCCGGCGACTCGGAGAGGCTCCGTCTCGTATGTGCTCCCCGCCGCTCGGGCTCCGGGATAGGCTCGTCAGTGTTAACAAGAGGAACCGCTTCATCATTCACGTCCTCCAAGAGATCAGCAAAGGAAGACACTGCCAATGTAAATAATAAGAAATGTTAGAGGATGTTTTACAAATAGCAAAATACGATAAGGAACGGACTTTAAAGTCCTACACATCTTGTACTCTTCCTTGGTTAACTCCTTGTAGGGGTTAGGGCCCGCGGTAGGCAATCGGGCGACCGAATCAACTCGAAGAATACTTTTTCTCTCTCGATATAAACCCCACTTTTGCGAATGTCGTCTAGCGCTTTCGATCCACGCGCTGGTCGCGGATCGCCGTCCGTGTCGAGGAGTTCCACCTCGCCTAGGTTCCGAGCTACCTCCGGACATATGAAGAAGAATCGGTCTTCCAACCTTTGTATGAGGTATCTCCCGGCTCCGTAAATTGAACGTCGGGCATAAAGTCCCCCCGGCGAGGGAAGCAATAGTACCCACCGCCTGTGCACTTGTTTGCGTTGAAAGAACAGTCGAAATGTTTGAACTTTGAAGGGGATGCAGGCACATCTACACCAAATGGCAAAACCCACTATTGCCCTTATACCGTTGGGCACGATCTGGGCCAACCCTAGGTTGTAATGCTCCAGGACAGACAAAATGGCCGGACGGATAGGGAACCGTAAACCACATAAAAGTCGCTCCCCTGTACACGGCGCGGTACCCGGCCCGGAGCTTGATAAGCATAAACACCGGGAGCCGGGATAATGGGTTTGAAAAGTGGATTTGTTAGGTTGTATTGTTTACAGATACGGGTCAAATCTGTGGGAGTTATTTTGGTATCGATGCCATGGCAGGCCGCCTGTGATTTCAGAGCCATAAAAGCTTTAAGGGAAAGGACAAACCTAGAAGATGAGGAAGAAGGGGGAGGATTGAAAAAAGAAAGAACAGGTCTCTCAGTATCGACCCTGGTAGTGGTGATTTCTCCTTCTAATTCCGGCTCCGATTCAAACAACGCCTCGATGGAACTATCAGTAAGAATTATAGGTTCGTTCATTAACAACGGAAAAACTTAGAGAAGCAAGAGAAGAAAGAAAACTTACTTGAGAAATTGAAGGAATGGAAGAATAGAATGGCAACCGTCCCGACTTCACACTTGATTTAAAGAGTAACGTCTGAAAGGATTGATGAGACTAGGAGTTATAAAACCCCAAAAAGAAGTCTTGGAATAACCGCCCCATTATTGTGTCACGACGCTTCGTTTCACGCACTTAATACGGCAGTCTAAACGGTAGCAAGGACACGTGTCATGGTAGGCATATTACCTTGAGACGTCCGAGCTGATCTCAGGTCTACCCAGCTCCTAGGCAGTCTGGCCAGACCTGGGGGGCTTATGACGATGGTGGAAATAGACCTGACCACGTGTCACTCTTATAACGTCCCAGGATTGGAAGTGAAGGATAAGAGGGAAGCATTAAGGGCCAGGAGCCCCACACCAGTAAGACCTTACCCCAGGAGGGAAGTCTGTGCATGACCTTCCCGACTACCGCACTGCAGTGCAGCTCGGTCTAGTCTGGAGGTAGGATACGCAGCTCAGGTCGGGCTGGCCTGAGGAGCCCGTCAAAGGCCGACTGGCCCTTTCCTTAAGTGATAAATAACACATGTGCCTATATTAGAGGAGAATCCCTGGATTACCGTAAGGAAATCCCATAATTCGGATATAGTCATAATTATCCTTGGCTAGAGATAAACACGTGATGATCCTTAGGGTTTAAGGATGATACGACTTGTTTGACAAGAAAAGAGGTGAGACGCCTCCCTATATAAACAACCCTAAGGAACTACGGATGACTTGATTCCAATTTAGCTATTGGATACGTAGGCAACTTGAGAGAAGTTAACTCTCAGGCTCAGTCTTAATCACACAAAATCACCATCCCCATTATCTCTGTTCTTGTTTGAATCGTCCTAGAGGTTATTTGGATCCCTAGGTGATATTCGACATCATCAATCAATTTAGGAAATACAAACACGAGAAACATGAGAAGGGAGAACCTTGTTTCACCGCATTATTAAGATGGAGGTATTTCCTAGCTGAAAGATTGACAGGTTCATTTGTTAGGTGTAGTGTCCGAAAGACAATTATCTAATTGTTTTTATGACAGAATTAATAATTCATCTTATTATATGCATGTATGCTTATAATTAAGACACTACTGAAAACCCTAAGTATCTCGTTTATGTAATCACATAACTCAGTGTATGGTTATACACAAGAGGGTTGAGTAATTGAGATGTATTTAAAATTAACTTAGTCCGTAGCGTTTATTAATCTGAGTACGGGTCTTAAGATTAATTTGCTAATAATACGCCCAGAACACTTTAGGTGTGACAGTCTTATCCGGACTGCCGGTAATAGGATACCTAGTGGGGCATTTATATATGATGATAATCATATAGGGCTGGACCGATTTGATTTGAGTTCTCGATATAATTCCGTGATCGAAAGGTCTTATCGAATTACAAGATGATCATATATGGATTAATAATCTCAATCCTGAGGTGATCACAGACGACTGCTTAGACTAGGGTAGGTTTTGATGCGTTAGTAAGGATCACTTCGTAATATGTGGTCCAACACTTCTCGTTGGCTCTATTTTAGGATGAGTAAGTAGTCTGTGCTATCACAGATATGGAATTCATTCCTTCCCTCGGGAAGTAGACAGACAGTTCCCTTATTTGTTAATCCTAGAAACTGATCGATGGCGCCCGTTCATATTATATTAGTTGTGAACTAATTGATCACTAGGAGGTTAATGGTAAATAATGATAAGATGTTTCGAGTAGGGTTTACGGAAATATCCCGATTTGTAACGAATAGTCTATGGAGGATTTGTCCGTATGTAATAATTATATCAGTGGACACCTTATGACTCATGGTTGAGTGTAAGTTTATATCTATATTCGACAGAGTTCAGTTTCGGGTTTATGGTGGTGTAACCCCGGAATTAATAGATTGAATATTATTGTTCGGTCAGATGAATAATTTTATTCAATTTATTGTAGCTACTGAATATGGGTCCAATGTCCCCGACGTGGCTCCTAATATAGCATATATGTTTTTTCATCGTTTCACCTCAATTATAATTAAATAGTTTGATTGGCTATTTTATTGATATGTGGATTAATTGTTTAGTTGGACTAGATAATTAAATACATAGAAAAGAAATTTTTCGTGGACTCGGCCCAAATAATGAAAAATGCGCATGACCTAATTAATTAGCTGTATGGCCGCATTTTGTATATTATTATTTGTTGGGAAATTAGTTTTCTTATTAAATAATAAGACATGCGATTAAATTATTTATTTGTTAAATAACTTAAGGAAAAGAAAATCTTTTATTTATCCTAATTAATTTAGGAATATTCTAGATTTATCTTTTTAAGTAAAAGGATTATTTTGATTGATTTTGTATTAATTAAATAATGCATTGGAGGCTAGGATTTCTCTCATATCTAAAGAGAGTTCTCCCAAGCCAATTGATATACATCACACGACTTTTGGGTAGTAAAATAGCTTTGATATTTCGGCTATTTTACTAAGGGTTCGAGTTTCAGAAAACTTCGGGTTTTCTAAGGTAGCATATCGAGGAGGTCCGGCAGCTTGAAACACCATCCACCTGGTGGTGCTTGGAGACACACGTTGGAAGACTTTGGCTTCTCAACTAGGCTCTCATCTACCTCGGATTGGATTGACCTTTGATCTTGGCGTTTTGCACCATAAAAAGGTTGGTATCTAAACCCCCGCGTAGTTTAGATTTATTATTTATGTATTTTGTTCGTTTAGATCTAGATCTGATACTTATTCCGCTGCGTAATCGGGTGGATCTTGATCCATCCGGTGATATTACATTCTACATCATTAATTTCTATGCCTTCTTACAATAGGAAACAATACCAACACAAAAGATGGTACAAGTTGTGGACAATCTTCAATAATACTCAAGATTATCAAGAGGGTTGCTTAGTCGATGATGGATCAATAACGAATCTCCCTTGAAAACAACTTTAAAAAAATAAAAATAAAAAACCATGTGAGAGTGAAGACTATAGTGCGGTACATGGCAAGGGTCTCTCCAACAAAGACATTGTACTAACCCTCCCTTCAACTTCTTCGAGAAACTGTGAATTATCTTCCCGTTTGTGTTACGAAGGATGCCTCGCGCAATAGTCGAATCATCTCTAAAAGTAGCATTTATATAAAATTTTAGAGTGTCAGGATTCAGAGGTTTCCATTTTGTCTCTAACTAATCCTTCGAACATCCGGCTTGGATTTTAACGGCGGGGGGGAGGGGGGAGGGGGGGAGAGAATCTCTTCAACTTCAGCCATTAATAAGCAAAAGCTGTTTTGCCATTTGAGCACACGTGAGTCATCAAAGCTTTTTCTAAAAGCTTTACAAATATGAACCGGTTCATAGCAAAAAAAAAGTAGAGGAGAAAAATGTATTTTGGTGGGTCCGAGTATAAACCGAGGTTTATCTATTGTGCAAAATAGGTTTATAGATAAAATGTTTATAAATTGATGATATGACGTGGTGTTAAACATTTTAATGAGCTTGTAATTGGAGATGCTCTAAGTAGATAGTTGATCTGGACGTGAAAAGGGCAACTATGTCGTTTCAAAGTGGAAACTACGACGTTTTAACATTAGTTAGACAAGTGATAGATTACCGGACGGCAGCTATTTCCCGCCCATGAATATACTCTTTGAGGTAACAAACAAACGCCAAATTGTCATTTCTTCATCTTCTTTTTTTAATCGTTTTACTCTAATGAGTTAATTTTGCTTTGAATTTGTTTATTGTGTAATGACAAGCACCACAAGGCATGCTCTTCTCTCTTTTTGTGTTTGTAGTAGTAGTTGACAAAATGTGAACGGCCTGAGACTGCAGAATTTTGATTTTATTACCTTTTTTTTTATATTGGATCCGTACAAATATTATTTCATATATATTTCGATGTATCTCGCAGTTTGTGTGAAGGGAAAGAAGGAAAAGAAAGAAATCATGGAGAAGCATATACTCTTAGCAGTTTCAGGTTTGTGATTGATTTCTGGGTAAATTTTGATTTGTTTTAGGGAAATAGACTAGCTTTTGTTATTGATTTTTCTTTTTCCTTTTGATGCTGACTTGGGCTACTTATGTTTGTTTGTTTATCTTTACAGTTTTTATGGATTTTCATTTTTTCTCAAGATTGGAGGATTAAGGATTGCAGTTTTTCTTATGAGATAGAGGGTATAGTCCTGCTATTTGTGGCACGTTTGTTTGGGGGATTTTGCGATAAAATTTTTCAGTTGGGATTCGTGGAAATTTGAATAACTAATGGTGGAGATTGGTTTAGATTCACAGTTATGGCATGCTTGTGCTGGAGAAATGGTTCAAATGCCCTCTGTAAACTCGAAAATCTTTTATTTTCCGCAAGGGCATGCAGAGCATACCTTTAGCAATGTGGATTTTTCGGGTTTGCCCAAAATCCCGGCTTTGATTTTGTGTAGAGTTGCGGCTGTGAAGTTCTTGGCAGACCTGGAGACGGATGAGGTTTATGCTAGGATTAGATTGGTGCCTATACGAGAAGATGAGGTTTCGGAGGATGATGGAGGATTGGTGAACAATGGGGATGATGATAAGTCATCATCTTTTTCTAAGACTTTGACTCAGTCTGATGCTAACAATGGTGGCGGATTTTCAGTTCCAAGGTATTGTGCTGAGACTATTTTCCCAATGTTGGATTACACAGCTGATCCACCAGTTCAGACGGTTGTGGCTAAGGATGTTCTTGGTGAGACTTGGAAATTTAGGCATATTTACCGTGGGACTCCTAGAAGGCACTTGTTGACTACCGGATGGAGTAGTTTCGTGAATCAGAAGAAGTTGGTTGCTGGGGATTCGATTGTTTTCCTAAAAACAGTAAATAGGGAGCTCTGTGTTGGAATTCGAAGGGCTAAGCGAGGTGGAATTGGTAAACCTGAGTCCCCGTCAAGGTTGAACACCGGGACTGGGAATTATGGAGGATTTAAGATGAAGAGAAGTGGTAGTAACAGAAGTCTAAATTCTCCTAGTGGTAGTGGTGGTGGTGGTTTGAGGGGATGGGGAAAATCGAGACCTGAGTCTGTGCTCGAATCTGTGTCCCTTGCAGCCAGTGGCCAGGCATTTGAGGTCATGTATTACCCACGTGCAAGCACTCCCGAGTTTTTTGTTAAGGCTTCATCTGTGAGTGCTGCTATGCGTGTCCAATGGTGTCCTGGGATGAGGTTCAAGATGCCTTTTGATACTGAGGACTCTTCCCGGATCAGTTGGTTCATGGGCACAGTTGCTTCTGTTCAAGTTGCTGATCCTATTACATGGCCTGCTTCACCATGGAAACTACTTGAGGTATACTTATCCTATCTGGTCTTTGTTTCAGTTTATCAAACATTATTTTTTACCATGGTACTCTTTTTTGGTCGAAAACATACTAAAAAATTGATTCCATGGTAACTCGTATTTGCAGGTGACATGGGATGAACCAGAATTGCTGAACAATGTCAAGCAAGTCAATCCATGGCTTGTTGAATTGTTATCTAATGTGCCAGTTATTCATCCACCATCTTTATCACCACCTAGGAAAAAGTTGCGATTACCGCAGCTTTCAGATTTTTCACTTGACGGACATCATTTGACGCCGTCGTTTTCAGGCAACCCTTTTGGGCCAAGCAGTCCCTCATGTTGTCCTTCTGACAACGTTGGTACTGCAGGCATACAGGGAGTCAGGCATGCTCAACTTGGATTTCCGTTACCGGATCTCCACCTTAGCAACAATTTAGATTTAGGACTATTAACCTCGGGTTTTAAGCCGCTTGATCAACTTGCTGAAATCGCTCATGGCATTAGCCAATGCCATCAGGATTGTAGCAAGGATGATGTGTCTTGCATGTTAACCATGGGGAGTCCTACTCAGACCGAGTGTGTGAAGACACCTCGGTTTTTACTTTTCGGTCAACCAATCCTCACTGAGCAGCAATTGTCAAACCTATGCTGTAGTGATGATTCAGTTTCACAACCAGGAAAGGCGACTTCTTTGAAAGCAGAAAAATGTGGTCTTGATTGGAAAGTTGAAGACGAAGACCTTCACCGTGTGGGCTTTTCATGGAACCGTGGCTTCAAAGCAGTTGACCTTAGCTTGGATACCGGTCATTGCAAAGTATTTGTGGAGTACGAGGATGTTGGAAAGACTCTAGATCTTTCTGTTCTGAGTACATACGACGAGCTTTGTAAGAGGCTTGGGAACATGTTTGGAATAGCAAAAACAGAGATTCAAAGCCATGTGTTCTATTTCGATGCAGCAGGAACTCTTAAACACATTGGTGAAGAACCATTTAGGTATATTACCTTCTTTTTTTTAATATCAATGTCATTGATCTTCATGTGTTTCCTCAATCCTGAAACGTAAGTTTTTGTTTTCCAAATTTATTACGTGTAGCCATTTCATGAAAACTGCTAAAAGATTGACGATTTCAGCAAATTCAGGAGGTAACAGCCATGGAAGGTAATTATCAGCTTTTTCGTTTAATCTTATGCAAGTCACCCTAAACATTTTCATCGGAATTTTATGTACAAATTCTAATTGACAAGCTTGAATGTTTATAGGAAATGGATTACCGGTCTGCAGAGCGCTAAACACGGGCTAGTGTCTGCAAACCAGGCAGGACCTCTGAGTATATTTGCCTAAAATTGAAGTCCTGCCTTTTGATAATTTGAAGCTGTTTGTTTTGAATTTTTATTAAACGAAGAATACTTTTACGAAAGACGCACATGTTGTGTACTTGTATTTATAGACTAAAGGGAAATGGAAAGAGGAGCTATACTATGTATTGTCCTATAAGCTAAACCAACAAAATATTGCACAGGTACAAGTATTCTAGTGTAAACAAGTCCAATACAAAAGTATAGCTCTTTTGGAGGAGTTATTGGGAGGGAGGCATGAAGCCTCTTTGGTAGCCAAATCGAAATTTATGTCTGTGCCCATCAAGTTCATACTAGAACTTGGTTACCAGTTGACAAGAAATTTACTTAAATGCTCTTTATTACAGCAATAATGTTTTCAAAGTGTCCACAAACATGCAACGACATAGACAAATCACAGTGAAGTTGAAATTACTGCAACATCTTTATTTGGTACATCATTATACACAACTGTTGAATCTTTTTGGGATTTTCTTCTACAAACAAACATGTCACAAACCACAACAACAAATATTGGCCTCCAATACCCATCATCAATGACTGCAGCAATCTGAGAGCGTACTGATCGCCACGCCTGTTGATATTGCAAGTCAAAAAGCAGGGGGGAAAATGAGATCTAGCAAGTACCTTTACATTCAAACAACATTCAAGAGAGGCCAGAACAAAGTGAAGATGACACTATAATCACCAACCCTAGTGGTCTACAGTCTGAATACCCTTCCTCCATCCCTTCCCAAAACATTTCATATTACGGGGTTCTGATCGAAGTAACCTTCACATATCTAAGCATTCATTCAAGTGACATCCAATTATCAATCCATCCAATGAACTAAAAACAGTGAAATTAAGTACAATAACTATCACATAAGAAAACAACCCCTAAGGATACAACATAGGGGCGTGTAAAGGAACCAAAGTGGTGATGAAATGCCACGTATCGTATCTAAGCATTCATTCAATGAACTAAAAACAGTGAAATTATGAACAATAACTAACACATAAGTGGTGCACCGTTGTCCTCACTAAGTGGTGCACTGTAATAATCGGTGCATCAAAATAACTCCTTGTGAGGGAAAGGGAAGTATTTTTATTGAGGCAGGCTATGCGTTTTCAAACGATCAAAGTTTTTTTCATAGATTGAAAAAAGTTAACTGCATACATTGTAGTTACTGGAAGAAAGTATATCACTTAAAAATAATAAAGGACGCCTCTTAAGCCACAAAACAGAGAAAATATTTGAGTCTTGGACGAGCAAGGCATTCACCTGACCACTTCCCACCGCCCAGACCACCCTCAAGGCACTAATGCGTCGACTTGACAACTATGAACAAAAATCCTTGGCCTTTTCCAATTCATTGTTCCCATACAATAAACAAAACATATGAAATCCCAATCTTCTCCTAAAATACACAATTGCAATACATTACTTATGGCCTCAACATTTGTAGACAAACTGATCCTAGTCATGTAGTACATTAGAGTAAGACATCCACAGTCTTGCAGTGAAATTGTTTTTGAGAAGTAAATTAATCTTGTATCATCACCGCTACTGAAAACTAAGTAATCAATTTCATCATACAGAATTCAACACCACGCAATGTGATTGATTTCTACAAGGGTACACAGTCTCCACTTCTCCAGGTTACAAGTATTCGTGAATAGACTATAGAGGAGCAATAAGCAAAAACCAAACTTCAGAAGAACAGCAGGCGTGTAATAATTCAAGTGCCAAGAAGAACAGCAATCAACAACCACTACTCAACTAGCTCATATCTACTTTCTAGATTGCATAATGCAAAAATAAACAATAGGTCAGTGGGGGCAGATACATTCATATTTTCTATGATTAGTCATGATTCCTCAGTCCTAACCTTACACAAAAATTGTGATATAGCTCTCTGTTGTGTTAAGCATGTACTGGTACAACAAGATTTCACATACATCGGCTTAATGCTTGAAATAAAACAAAAACAAATTCATAAACAAAAATACAGTGAATTTATGAGGTTTAATTCGGTCAAGGGGGGACTCAATCAGAGAGGAAATTAGGCAACACGAGAGCTAGAAAGTCAAATTGAAGTCTAATTTCATTCAATTCAAAAACATAAAACCTTATGATCAAAAACTGAAATTCAACAACAACTGCAAATAGAAATCCCAAATCATAAAAACAGAGAGCAACTGCAAGAGACAACGACTCACTAACATATTATGAAGAGGAGGATCGGATCAGTTGTAGTAGAGCTCGAGACCCATGCCATCGTGAATTTCGTAATCCTTGAGGGTGATGTGATCCTTGTAGATGTTATACCACTTCTGGATACGGATCTTGTCGGCTCGGGTACCGGTCTGAGCGGCCACCAGCTTCTTCAGATCACCGATTGTATCATCTTCGTTGCACTTCACACGAACTTTCTTACCTAGTCGATCGTTCAACACCACCTCAATCATCGTCGGAGATCGTAGAGTTGTTCTTCTATGCTCCGAACTTTTATCTCTGCTCCGCTTTATGCCCTGTAATTATTAGGTCTACTACTCCCCTCTCTTATATTATAGGAAAATGATTTTTGGCACACACACATCTCCCGAAAATGTACATTTTGTGGTCCACAAAATTTCTGTTTTTTTTTTTTTTTTTTTTTTTTTTTTTTTTACTCTAACTGTATGGCGAGCAAAGGATCGGGGATGAATTCGGGAGATCATTTATGTGTCTGCATCATTGTCCATTATTATATACTCTTACTCAATTCCCCTCTTTTTTTTTTTTTGGAAGGGTAATTCCCTTTTCTAAACATGAATACGATATGCTCCTGTAAGTTTTTTTTTTATACATTTTAATAAAATAATTAAGTGTTATTAATTTTGATTATAAATATAACGTCCCGCTCCCGGATACTGAGCCCTTATCCGGAAGAGAAACGTTCGACGCGTATAGCATTAAATAAATCTAACATTATACACAAGCATCTACGTCGTCGTATCAAATAAAAGAAACGTTCCAAAAGACTCGGGTAAAATCATAAATGCTACTAAAAAAAGAAAGTAACCATACTAAAGATGGATAGTTAAATTACGACGACGAAAAACCCAAAGACATGCAAATACGAGATCCTAAAAGAACAAACCAAACTTACAAAGGTCTTAGAAATAAAGACAACAAGTCAAGAAAAAGAATACAACTAATAAGACAACCTTTACAAAGAAATAAACTAAGAGTTTTGTCAAGACTTCAAAGTCTTCAAAGGTCGTCATTTTTAGCATATATATTTATATTAGCTATTAGTATTTTAGCCTTAAGGGCTTTTTTAGTCTTTTTCATTTTAGTTTTGCTTTGTGCATGCTATATAAGCCTCTCTCTTGTATTCTACTAGGTATGCTTTTCATTGTAATATCACAAGCTTCCAGCATTCATCTTCTCCTTTTCAATTCTTGTTTGGTTGTATGAATGCTAACATGGTATCAGAGCCTATAATCATCTAAAGCCCAACTGTTGTCGCATCGAACTATATGGTCGTTGCCGCCGTCGCTTTGGTGAGTTTTTGATTCAGTTTTGCATCGATTTTTGTCTCGATTTTGTTTCGTTTTGTTTGGGGTTCCGATTTTGCATCGATTTGTTTGGGGTTCCAGCCATCGTGTAGTATTGTCCGATTTGCTTGAGGTTCGACTTGTGCCTTTTTTTTTGGGGTCTTTTTCGGTTCACCAATAGCCCCTAGTGATGACTCGTTGCAGTCAATTGGTGTTCGTTTGGATGGTAAAAATTACTCATATTGGAGCTATGTGATGAAAAAATTTCTTCGGGGGAAAGAAATGTGGAAATATGTTTCTGGGGTTGCTAAAGCTCCCACGGTAGGTACGATAATTATGCCGATTTGCTTGATAAGTGGGATTGTGCCAATTCAAAAATTATTACTTGGATTAATAATTCGTCGATGTTAAGATTGGTGTGCAATTGGCTAAGTATGAAACTGCTAAGGAGGTTTGGGACTACTTGGGAAGACTTGTTTATGCGCACCCAATATATCCGTTCGTTTTCAATTAGAAGGGGAAATTCGTGCTTTGTCACGAATGATCGCGGATTCATGAATTTTATCTTTGAAATCACCGCTCTTTGGGATCGGTTGGCTATGACGAAGAGTCCGTTTGAATTGAAGGCCTTTGAACCTTATATTGTTCATCGGGAGGAATCGCGTCTTGTTCGGCTCTTACACTCGCTTCGTCCGAATATGAGCACCGTCGTGCTTCGATTATGCATCGTAATCCCTTGCCTTCGTCGATTCGGTGGTTCACGAGTTGTTAGGCGAAGAAACTCGTCGAAAACACAAACCGAAAAGGTACCAACCGCCCTTCGCATCGGTTTAGCAAGCACCATCTCAACGAGTTTCGGACAAATGCGCTAAAAAGGATGAGTGTCGTTATTGTAAGAAGCCCGGACATTGGAAAAGCCGGTGCCCCGTATTAGCCTTGAAGAATTCGACGTCCGGTGATAAGTCTCGGCAACGTAACCGTGGTGGACGCCACGCACACGGGGTACCGGACGGGGACGGACCCGTAGTGGGTCATCTTATATGGGCGCGGGCCGCACCTACAGTGTGATTTGGATGTGGCTTCTTCTCGAATCCTTCATGGATGCCATTGCGAAACGCTTTCGTAGATTCCTTGCTACCCGCCTCCGTCCTCGGGTCGATCGTCCCGCCGCCTCGCATTTTGCCATGACTACTCGTTCTCCAACGGGTTTGCCTTCATCAAATCCCTCGGGTAAACCGTCATCCCTATGGGTTTTAGACTCTAGGGTTTCTTTTCATATCTCTCCTGATTCATCTAAGTTTACATCTTTGTCTTCTGACTCATGTTCCCTTACTATTGTTACTGCTGATGGCTCACATTTGCCATTAGATGGCATTGGCACTATTCACACTCCCCACGTGTCTCTCTCAAATGTCTATTGTATCCCTAAACTTACTCTCGCCTTGCATCCGTTGGTCAATTATGTGATTCTCGGATATTCTCGTTCATTTTTCTTCCACTTCTTGTTCCGTGCAGGATCCCGATTCCAAGAGGCTAATTGGGACAGGCCGTAGACAGGGGGGTCTATATGTTTTGGATGAGCTGCGTACTCCTGGCTATGCAGCTGCCACCTCTGTTGATTTATCTTCTTTTCATTTAACCAGTTCATCCTCTAAGTATTTTTTATGGCATTCTAGACTTGGTCATGTTTCACACTCTCGTTTGAAATTTTTGTGTAACACTGGTGTTTTGGGTGATTTGAAATCTCATGATATTTCTGATTGTAGTGGATGTAAACTTGGAAAATTTTCTGCTTTGCCTTTTCATAATAGTTCATCAAAATCTTGTGCGCCTTTTGATTTAGTCCACTCTGATGTTTGGGGACCCGTTCCTATTCCCACCAAAGGGGGGTCTAGATATTATGTGTCCTTTATTGATGACTATACTCGTTATGTTTGGGTGTTTTTGATGAAACATCGTTCTGAATTCACTAAGATTTATACTGATTTTCAAGCCTATGTTAAAACCCAACATTCCACTGTTGTTAAGTGTTTCCGTTCTGATTTGGGTGGGGAATACACTAGTGGAACCCTTTCTGATCTTTTTCTTTCTGAAGGTACTGTGCATCAGTCTTCATGCACTGATACCCCTCAGCAGAATGGTGTTGCTGAGAGAAAACACCGACATATTGTTGAAACTGCTAGGTCTATGTTGCTATCCGCTAGTGTTCCAAATGAGTTTTGGGGAGAAGCTGTCCTCACCTCCGCTTACATTATTAATCGTATCCCGACTGCTCATAACTCTGGCCTTTCTCCTTATGAACAATTATTTGGTCAAACACCTAATTATTCTCTCTTAAGAGTCTTCGGTTCCACTTGCTTTGTTCTTCGTCCACATGTAGAACTGTCCAAACTTTCTTCTCGTGTTGCTATATGTGTTTTCCTTGGGTATGGTATAGGTCAAAAAGGTTATCGTTGTTATGATCCTTCCTCTCGAAAACTATACGTGTCTCGCCATGTCTCCTTCCTTGAGCATATCCCTTTCTTTACCATTCCCGCCAAAGACCCACAACTTGACTAAATCGATCTTATTCACATTGATCCTTTCTCGTCGACTCTTCACCTCCTACGCACCTATTATTGATGATTCTCCGACCCCGATACGGCTACCCAATCACCGCTTGTGACGACGGATCTTGCGAGCCCCGCTATCCGACGCATACGTAAGTCTACTCGCTTACTCGATTTTACCTATTCTTGTTATTCTAAGTCTTTTGCTTCCTTTCTTGTTTCCATTGATCCTATCTCTGAGCCTTCCTCTTATAAGGAGGCTATTCGTTCCCGTGATTGGCAAAATGTTATGGCTGAGGAACTGTCTGCCTTAGACAAGACTGGTACTTGGGACCTTGTTTATCTTCCTGTAGGTAAAAAGACTATTGGTTCTAGATGGGTGTACAAAGTTAAGATGAAATCCGATGGTTCTATTGAGCGATACAAGGCCCGCTTAGTTGCTAAGGGGTTTGCTCAAGTATGGTTTAGATTATGAGGAGACTTTTGCTTCTGTTGCCAAGATGACTTCAGTCCGTGTCCTCGTTGCTGTTGCATCTATTCGTCAGTGGCATATATCTCAGATGGATGTTAAAAATGCCTTTTTGAATGGCGACTTGAAGGAAGAAGTGTATTTGGTTCCCCCACCAGGTGTTTCTCATGCTCCAGGACAGGTTTGTCGCCTTAAGAAGGCACTGTATGGCCTTAAACAAGCCCCTCGGGCTTGGTATGATAGATTTTCTCGGGTTGTGATCTCCCTTGGATTTGTCTCTAGCCCTTATGACTCTGCTTTATTTGTTCGATCGACTTCGCCGGTCGTGTTCTCCTTTTGTTATATGTTGACGATATGATTATTACGGGTGATGATGTTGATGGTATTGTGGATTTGAAAGCAACTTTGTCCCGTTGCTTTGAGATGAAAGATTTGGGCCATTTACGATATTTTTTGGGAATTGAAGTTGCCTCCTCACCACGAGGTTACCTCCTCTCTCGGTCCAAGTATGCTTTCGCGATATTATTCACCGTGCACGGCTCACCGACACTCGCACCTCGACACTCCTCTCGAGCCGAACGTGAAGTATACTCCGGATGATGGCACTCTCTACCGATCCCACTCGTATAGGTCCATTGTTGGCGATCTTGTTTATTTGACGATCACTCGCCCGATATTGCCTATGATGTTCACATTGTTAGTCGGTTTATTTCGGCACCTACCGCCGTACATTGGGCCGTCTTGTTGTGCGTATTTTGCGTTACCTACGGGGATCTCTTTACCGAGTCTTTTGTTTCCATCCACTTCTTCCTTGGAGCTTCGTGCTTTTTCGATGCGATTGGGTGGTGATCCGACTTTTCGGAAGTCCACGGCGGGTTTTGTATTTTTCTTGGTGATTCTCTTATTTCGTGGAAAAGCAAGAAACAAGATGTAGTTTCCCGTTCTTCCACCGAGGCAGAGTATCGTGCTATGGCTTCCACTACGGCTGTGATTATATGGTTGCGTTGGTTACTGGCTGACATGGGAGCTACTCTTTCTGACCCCACTCCTATGTATTGTGATAATAAGAGTGCCATTCAGATTGCTCACAATACGGTGTTTCATGAGCGCACCAAACACATTGAGATTGACTGTCATTTCACTCGGCATCATTTGGATCACGGCACCATTTCTCTACCGTTTACTCCGTCATCCTTGCAGTTGGCTGACTTCTTCACGAAGTCTCACACTGTCGAGCGTCATAGATTTTTCGTTGACAAACTCTCGATGCTTCTTGCTGTACCATCGTGAGTTTGAGGGGGGGGTTTTAGCATATATATTTATATTAGCTATTAGTATTTTAGCCTTAAGGGCTTTTTTAGTCTTTTTCCTTTTAGTTTTGCTTTGTGCCTGGCTATATAAGCCTCTCTCTTGTATTCTACTAGGTATGCTTTTCATTGTAATATCACAAGCTTCCAGCATTCATCTTCTCCTTTTCAATTCTTGTTTGGTTGTATGAATACTAATAGTCATCTACACTTGATCAACTTGTTCGTCTTCTCACCCCACAATGCATACAAAAGAAAATGCAAAGGAGGTAAGTACAAAGTACTTAGTAAAAGTGAGAAGCTAATGAATAACTAAGTTATACAACGAACGGTTATTATTATGATTATTAAATTATCTTTATGAGACCGACTCAATCTAAGGTTCAATCAATGCCCATCGACATGTCATGACTAAACGTTTCTAGCTTAGCTTATCTTGGTTACATCATCACTCAAGGACACAATGCATGGTGAAAATTCCACCACGAGATATACTTGCCAACTACGGTGGTTAGCACCGGTAGTCCCGGGATCTCCCCAGTATGTATATACGTTCGATGGATTTCTTCCACTACCCTTCAGCCTTTTGAGCCAGTAGCGTTGTCCACATTTTATGAACGTATCACATCGCCGATTTGAATCAGTGCCTGGCCGAGAATAAGTGACGTTTTAGCTTTTACTGCACTTATGTAATTATTATTGTGAATTAACTAGTCACCTAAGTGTTTTCAAGTAAGCTCCCTCACATACACTACTCTCTTTCTTATACCACTAGACACGGACAAGGCCTAGCAAATACACAGACATTGATGAATGCTAATTCATCAAAGCACAAGCCTTTTCATGCTCTTCCGACAGATCCGAACTTCAACTCCCTTTAAGAGTACATTCGGTGTTTTAACTGAACGAATCAGAAGTTCAATCGAAGCTTGTTTATGTCTAATTAATGTTATTGAATCAAAAAAAATTAGAAATCTAAAACTCAACACAAATATACCAAAACATATCACAACTCAATAATTACAACTTAGCACGAAATCAATCACCAAATAACACCAAGACTCACCAAAACTCAACCTATCGTTATAAAACTATAATTACTCATTAGGAAGAGCCTCTTACCTTAATTTCCAGCAAAACAAAAAGCAAAACATCAAGCAACTGCAACAACTATTGATCCTCAACCCCAAAACCTATTTGATCAACAAGAAACCCTAAAATCCTATTTCTTTGCAGAAAATCGAAACTGAAAAAGTTCATAAAACTGAAGATTACCTGGATTATTTTCTATGAAACTATTTTTAGAATGATCTACACTCCAAAACGATCGTTTTGACTACTCATGGCTGAAAAACAGAGCTACGGATTAAAAGATATGAATTTTTGAATAAACGAACTCGACGATTACGAAAACTAGTGCTAAACTGAAAACTTACGAAATTGAGAGTTGTTATTTTCCAAAGTTGCGTCTCCTCGCGCTGATCACTTTTCTCTCCTGCGGCATCTTGAACAGATGAACAGATTGGTCACACGGTTGAAGATTACGTTCTCCATTTTTCTGGCATCTTCTGCGTTGCTTCTCCTTCAGATTGACGTTGCATCTTTTTTTTTTTTTCTGAATTTGCATGACATAATAAGAGTGGATTTTGGCTATTATCTTCCTTAAATAGCTATTAATTAAATCTATTAATTGAACAACAAAATCTCTTAATTAAATCCTTTTTAATTAAGTAAAAAGAATAAATAATAATTAGGTTGTAGTGATTAAACCCAATTACTATTACCCTTTTACGAAAAGTCGGGATGTTACATTCCTTCCCCCTTAAGAGGAGTTTCGTCCTCGAAACTCGAATGTAACCGGGAGGTACTTGAACCCTGGACTTGCAAAACGTCTCGTCTTCTAACTCTCATGTCATCTTTGCCATTGTGTGTCTACTTTATTGAACCAAGTCTAGTTGTACGTCTTCTTCCTTGACTTTCTTTATCCACCACTCCAAAGTGCACTTGTTTCTTCTGCGTACATGAAGATCTCTCAATTACTACGAGGTCCACGCTTGCTTCCACATCAACATTGGTCAAGCATTAGTTCATCCCTGGCACAAGAGGTACGTCTTTAGATACACTTTATCTTCACTTCAGACCCACACCGTCTTCTTCTTCCATCTTCACAACTCTTCTGCTTGTCTTGAGCCAACTTGAGGTTGCGACGATCCACTTCAATCTTCTTGTTGGCTTGCTGTATCACTCTGGTCTTGTATTATTTCATTGCTCCACTTCATTCTAGAAAACTGGCATTCTACGCTTTCTTCCATGCAGAGCTTCAAATGTTAACATCTGGATGTTGACGTGGTAACCATTGTTGTAGACAACACTTCTATCTCTATCCTCATGAAAGATCATCAGTGGTACTGTTCCAACTCTCTGTGCATCTTGGTTTCTCCGGATGATTGCAACTGCTATCTCGTGGCTTCATTCATCACTTTTGTTGGACTTATTTCTTAGTTTTGATGATGAGTGCCATACTAGCTGTTATAGTGCAAAGGCAAAAAGATGTCTAGATAAAATGTATAGGTTTATTAGAGTTTGATTCATAAATAGGTTTGATCAAACAAGCACGTAAATGGTCCGCCGATTGTTTATCGACGACCGATCTAGGTCAGTAGGGTAGATAGGTCAGTAGACTGGTCTAGAACCTGCTGAAGACTCAAGACTGAAGGCTGAGGGTTCAAACTCAGTGAATGAAGGCTAAGGGATCAAACTTAGTATTTAATGTCAAGGATATGGAATCAGAATTTAGGCAAGTCTGTGATGACCTAAACTGATTACATATATCTTGTGTAGAAGGTCTAAGTTCCACAAGTTAGATGATGCTTGGAACTTGGTTATACTTTAAATGATGTAATCTAACTTCACAAACAAAAGTTGGATAAAAAGATTCGACCGCATTATATTTTACGGACAAAAATATGATGTTCGAGCGGACGATTGGTTTTACGACGGTGATGAACCCGCCGATATATACCTCGATCAATTCAAGATTATTGGGAAGTTACATGGATAAGAACGACCAACTACCTCGACTTATCAAGCAAATCAAAGGCCGAGATTAAAAAGACGTTGGGATGATCCATATTTTTATCCATTGGATACAAGTCAAAGGGGTGACGGTACCTTGCTTGTCAAAAAGTAATCCGACGAGTGTCGATCCTATGAATAGTGACGAATGCGGTGCGGATGGGACAAATACAAGGAACGGTCACATTTGAATTTCAAATTCAAGTCACATGCATTTCTACCTATAAATAGAGGACTTTCAACTCAAGAAGAAGATGATGAATTTTGGGATAAACTTTAAGTGATAACAACGAGCCGAAAAACACCTGTTGAACTTACGAGCTTAAGGTGCTGATCTAGTTATTTTCTTCAAGTGCATTCGTGTTCAAGCCGCATCAAGCATACACACTTGAAGACCGCAAGCCGCCGATTATATCATCCTAATCAAGGCTGCTGCAATTGAATCATTTATTTGATTCATTCTTTATTTTATAAAGAACTCCGTCGAAGACAAGTGAAGCATACGTTAGGTGTGAAAGACTTGTTGGTTTGTGGTGAAGTTTGGTGAAGAGGCAATTCTACCCTTCAAGGACCGGTGGAAGACTCGGGAGCGACAATCCTACCGTTCTTAGTTTTCGGTTGTGAAGCCATAGTTATTGGTGAAGGACAAGCAACCTAGGATTCTTTGTAACGGATAACTCAAAGATTACTAGTGAATTTCCTCCAACATCACGGGAGAAGAGTGGACGTACGGGATTACATCACCTGGAACCACTATAAAAATCTCTCTACTTACTTACTTGCATTTATTTTACGCACTTAGTCTTTATTCATATCAACTTTCTTTGAATCTAGCAACCGAAATCACACACATACACTACGAGTATCTAATACTTAGTAACATATTTAACAACAAGTAACAAGGCTTAATTTTGATATTATTCCGCCGCACAAATTTAGCAAATCAATCGAGCGTCGGTAGACTACGTTTATCGACGGAGCTGCGAGGTCTCGACGGACTGCGAAGTATCGACGGTTTCTTTGAAGTTGCAGAATTTGTTAACTCCAAAGTTTTAATTGTTAAGTTTATTCACCCCCCTCTAAACTTAACTAAAGCCTTTTCAAGGGACCAACAATTGGTATCGGAGCTGTGCTTCTGTTCTGAAGGAATCCTACTTGTTGTGCTTGTGAAAATTCTTTAAAAACTTTCTTTCAAGTTACTGATTTTCAAGACTTGCATCATGGATAACACACCGTATGCTAGAACCATGTTGATGTGTTCTCTTGATAGATTTGATGAGTATAAACGTCGAATGCAGGCATATCTTGCTGCTACTCATGATGAGATGATGGATGTACTAACGAAGGACCACTTGGAGATTACAAAGGCGAATAACGGTGGGTGACGGAACCGAGTACATTCCTAAACCAAAGAGAGAATGGAATGCGAAGACGGAAAAAGAGCAAACCTCAACAACATTGCTATTGATATCATCTACGAGAACCTTGGATAGCAATATGTACATGAAAGTCAAAGATTGCAAGGCTTGCAAAGGAACTTTGGGATAAGATTCACTTAATCAGAAGGCACCGATGCAATAAAGAAGAACAAAATCGGTGTGGCGAGAAAAAGGTTTCAAAAGTTCAAAATGCTACCTAATGAAACCATTGAGCAAATGGAGTCCGGATTCAATGCAATCTTAGATGAACTTACTCTGCCGAGTGTAAGTTATTCAAAAGAGGAAGTAAACACCAAAATCTTGGAAGCTTTACCCGCAAGAGATGTTTGGAAAATGAAGGTGATTGCAATTGAAGAAATGAGAAAGCTGCATGAGGAAGACACCTTCAAATTGTTCTCGATCTTAAGGCCTATGAATTTAGCAAGAAGTTAGTGCACGAAATCGAAAAGGAAGAGCCAAAGACCATTGCATTGGTCTGCTTCACATCATGAAGAAACATCGGGAGGACAGGATGACATGTTGGATGAGATGCAAGAGCGGTGCCCTACTGCGAGCAAGAAAATCGAATGATGAAGGCGGGAAAGGCCCCTACAAGAAATTTCACAAAGAGGCCTGCGAGAGAAGGAAAGAAGAACCAAAGAAAGATAATGACTATCTATGCTTTCATTGCAAGAAACCGGGACACTTCGGACACGATTGTCCCGAATTGAAACAAGGCAAGGAACTTTGATTATCTTTGCTTCAACCGTAAGAAGCCCTGGACATTTTAGACTCGATTGTCCGGACCTGCGAAGACCAAAAGTCAACAAAGGAGACATGGCAAGAAGGCTATGGTTGCTGAAGATGAATCAGGATATGAAGTGGGATCTGAAAAAGGAAATGAGTCAGATGACACAGCACTAGTTGCTGATATGGAGGATTATGCTTTGATGGCCAACATGGATGAAACTGAGGAGGTATACAACACCGTATCTATAAACACTCCCGCCGGAAGTGATTGTGAATCAACCCGTGGTTCAAATCCTAGAAATTCGACAACAATGAGACTTTGGATGCCATCCTTAATCAATCGAGGATAATACAATCTGGTTATGAGATTGTGAAGGCCGAAAAAGAGGCTCTTGAGTTAGAAGTTGGAAGATTGAAAGCCGAATTAAGGGTTTTCAAAGGTAAGGAAAAAGATGTTGGACGAAATCGGCATAAGTCTGTTGCACATCCGGCGACCTCGAATCTGCCGAACCATCTTGTTCCAATACGCATACAAATCGGGAAAGCCTTATGGAGATAGAGCGGGCTTGGATTTGGAACTCGGCAATCTAACAAGAGTGGATCCGGTAAGGTTACTTGAACCTAGTACCGAATTGGTCCTAAGTTTGTGCCCGCACTAGATCCATCTCCCGATAAAGGCCGCCGGAAGCGGTAAAACCAAATGAGAATGCCTCAAAGAAGCAAAATCGAAGTCTCGAAGTCAACGGCTCCTAGTAAAAAGAATAAATCCAAAAATAGGATTTCTTGTACCTTCTAAGCTTCGCGATAGCGGACTGCTACCAAGTCTGTTTGGACCACGAAGGGAAAGAAACGAAATATTCCAAGAATAAGAATCCCAAATCCAAAAATGTTGATCATTCAAGGGATACTTATCTCGGGGGAAAGGTAGGCGTTCCCCGCGATAATGATTGGAATATTCACCGCATCTAATGCTAGAAACGATCGATAACCATACCGCTAGGGTAAAACCTAGACAATGGAATCGGCGAGAGGACTTACATAAGACCTCGGCGGACTCCATATTACAGGGTCGCTCCTAACGGACAGCACATCTATGGCTATGCAAATGTTTCTAACAACAAGAATCATTTCAAACAGCATTATGTACCAAAAGGCCAGAAAACATATGTGGTTCCTACACAACCTACTGTTAGAACTTATGGATGTGTGAAATACATGTATGAACCAAAGTATGAACCAAAGTATGACACATTTAGGAGAAGACCTTATGGAAACATACCAAGGGTCATGCTTGCCACTGACCACTATGGACCCAAACAGGTTTGGGTACCTAAAATGCATTAACTTTGTTTTGTAGGGTGTACGGTACTTTGACAAGTGGATGTTCCGGACACATGACAAAGAATAAGCACTTGTCTTACAAATTTTGTGGCAAAAGATGGTCCAAGGGTGAATTTTGGCAACAAAAATACACCTGGTTATACAAGAGGATATGGCACACTTATCAGAAATGGACTTACAATCAAGAATGTTGCATATGTGGAAGGACTGGATTACAACTTGCTTTGAGCCTTTGGACAATTCGTGATATGGGATACAAGGTCACTTTTGACAAAAACAACTCGTATTGTCATTAGTGAAAGAGGTGATCAAGTTGTACTTGCTTTGGTAGAAGGCAACGAAACATGTATGTTGTGGATTGGTCTACCATAGTTCCGAAACTCGCCTGATTGTGCATACCAAATCGAACTCAATTGGTTATGGCACAAGAAGTTAAATCATCTAAATTTTGATGATATTAATCGGCTAGTGAAGAAGAAGTTAGTGGTTGGTTTACCTGAGATTACATTCAAGAAGGATGCTATCTGTGATGCATGTCGGCAAGGTAAACGAGATAAAGTCAAGTTTCAAGTCAAAGACTAAACAATCAACTAACGAGAGTGTTGGAGCTTATGCACATGGATCTTTTTGGACCTATAACTCCAACAAGTGTGACGGGGAAGAAATACACCTTAGTGGTTGTGGATGATTTTTCTAGATACACTTGGGTGATATTCATGAACAAGAAAAGTGAGACACTCCAAAGCTTACCTAATCTTTTGAAGAGATTACAAAATGAGAAAAGTTTAACGGTCATAAAGATTAGATCGATCGAGTACTTGAATTTCTCAACAAAGTTATAAGAGAATACGTGAACGAGAATGGTGTACTTCATCAACTTGCTTCTGTTTGGTACACCTCGGCAAAATGGGGTTCTTTGAAAGAAGAAACGGGACATTAAAGGAAGCGGGAAGAACAATGATCCGTGAAGCTTTGCTACACGAAAGATATTGGGTGAAGCAAAATACGACATGCTATACACAAAATAGAACATCGGTAAACAAGAAGGCTAAGCTGAAGACACCTTATGAGATCTGGAATGGAAGGATACCTAATATATCCTATTTCCACCCATTTGGAAGCAAATGTTTTATTCTAAATCATAAAGTTCATTTGAAAACTTTCCAACCAAAATCAGATGAAGGAATTTTCTTAGGATATTCTTCAGTCAGCAGAGCATTCGAGTGCTTGAACAAAAGAACACCGAAACATGAAGAAACAATCAATGTTGTGTTTGATGAACCTAAGTTTACTTGGTATGGAAGATAAAGAGTGTGAACTGCTTTGAAATCAACAAATCAACGATCCAGTTGTGTTGAAGTTTTGGAAAGATTCAATGACCTAAAAGTTTCGATATCGCCCTGCCGAACACCTGCCGACAATGTTACCGATGCAACAAGCGAAGCAATTCAAGGATCTCGCGACCCCCCAGTAGAAGAAACTACAGCGACCCTACTGAAGATGATATTCACGAAAATCAAAATAACCAAAATCCACAATGGTTAAGGAATCACCCCGTTTGAACAAGTTATTGGCAATGTACGGCAAGGTGTGAGGACTAGAAGACAACTGGAAGCTATGTTTACTTGTTTTCTATCTCAAATGGAACCTAAAGTTGTTGAAGAAGCAATTTCGGATCCGTTTGGATAATTGCTATGCGGGAAGAATTAAATGAATTTGAAAGAAATCAAGTTTGGACACTAGTTGAAAGGCCGGCTCATGCAAATATCATTGGTACTAAGTGGGTATACGAAATAAACTTGATGAATGCGGTACCATTGTAAGAAATAAGGCCGGACTAGTTGCAAAAGGCTATTCTCAAGCGAAGGAATAGATTTTGATGAAACTTATGCACCCGTTGCAAGATTGGAAGCTATCGATTATTCTTGGCACATGCCGCATATAAGAACTTCAAAGTATATCAAATGGATGTCAAGAGTGCATTTTTGAATGGTATCCTAGAGGAGGAAGTGTATGTTCGGCAACCTCCTGGATTTGAAGTTAAAGATCAAGAAGATAAAGTGTATAGACTCAACAAAGCACTTTATGGATTGAAACAGCACCAAGAGCATGGTATGAGACTCTATCTCAATTCTTGGTGGACAATGGTTTTACAAAAGGGACCATTGACAAGACTCTTTTCGAGAATCGGTGAAGGGGACAACACCTCGGGTACAAATTTATGTTGATGACATAATTTTTGGCTCGAAAATGATTTACTTTGTGAAAAGTTTGCAAATCTAATGAAAAGTAAATTCCAAATGAGTATGATGGGAGAAATGAACTACTTTTTGGGATTGCAAGTCAAACAAATAAAGGATGGAATCTTCATTCATCAAACCAAGTATACCAAAGAACTGCTTTGAAGAAATTTGGTATGGAAAACAAAGACTAAGAGCTCAACTCCTATGAGTACAAACATCGAGATTGGATGAAGATAAAGAAGGCAAAGATGTTGATCGGACTTTATACGAAGGATGATAGGCGATCTGTTGTATCTCACGCCCAATAGACTGATATATCCTTTCTTTGTAGGTGTTTGTGCAAGATTTCAATCCAAACCTAAAGAAAGTCATTTAGGTGCGATTAAGAGAATTCTCAAGTATCTTAAAGAAACTTTGGGAGTAGGGATATGGTATTCCAAGGAAGGAAGCTTCAAGGTAATATCCTACTCGGATTCGATTATCTTGGATGCAAGATTGATAGAAAAAGCACCTCGGGAACTGTCGGTTAATGGGAAATAGGCGGTCTCCCCGGTTTAGCAAGAAACGAAATTCTATTTCAACTTCCACTTCTTGAAGCCGAATACATTGCTTCTTTGGAAGGCCGCTTGTGCACAAGTACTATGGCTAAGACAACAATTAAGGGATTATGGAATTGAAGAAAGGAAATTCCAATCATGTGTGACAACACAAGTGCAATTGCAATCACGAAAAATCTGTTTTGCATTCAAGAACCAAGCACATTGATGTGAGACATCATTTTATAAGAGATCATGTTGAAAAGAAAGATGTGGTGGTTCTATACATCCCTACGAAGATCAACTTGCCGATATTTTCACTAAGCCACTTGATAGTGAAAGATTTGCCAAATTAAGGATCGAACTTGGAATTATAAAGATTGAGTCGATATTCGGCGGTGTACGGGAATTCACCAAGGGGATTAGTCTTTGCTATGTTGGGTGAGCTCACTTAGCGGATTAGTCATTGGTATCAACAATTCCATGTACTTATGTTTGAACAATTGAGCAAATGAGGTTGCCAAGGGGATTGGTCTTTGTCATGTTGGGTGAGCTCACTTGACGGATCGGTCATTGGTATTAAACTTCATCTTGTATTATCAATTGAACAAAACAAGGAGAAAACAAGGATCGGCGAGTCACCCCGTCGGCCAGGCCGCTGAAGCACATTATCGAGACCGCTGAGCCCACCTGGCGAGGGATACCTTGCCGGAGGGAACGTTACTCGGTCAAAATAATTAAAGTCAAAAAGCATATTGGCGGGATATTTATTTTATCCATTATTACCACGGTTAAACCATCCAACGGTTACAAACGTTATGGTGGAGTAATGGGCCACGTGTCAAGACGAAATTTATTCGGATTAATCGTGGTTACCTCAATGTACGTGCTATGACAGGTTTCAACTACCCACTGTCTATATAATCGACCGTTACATAGCGATTCACCACTTGCATCTTCTCGTTTTATCTCTCGCAAATTCTACTTCGTGTGAACACGATTTGAGAGGAACTCTTCTTCATCTTTTTCTTATTTCAATGGCGGAAAGAGTTGAAGTTCAAATCGAATCAAGCCAAAGTGTAAGAGGCTATGTTGTTGATGCAAACCAAACAGAGTTGGCCATTAATATAGGTCGAAGAATAAGGAGGTTTGCAGGCTTGGAGAACAAGCTCAATATCAGATTAGACACAATTTCATACACCAATGTTGTTGATTTCTGGAAGAACATGGTGGTGGAAGAAGGAACTGAAGCATTCAATACAACTGTGAATGCTGAGGAGCTTGTTATCTCCCCCAGTCTGCTGAGGGAAGTGTTTGGATTTGAAGAAGTGGAAAATGGTCCAGTGAATCCTGAAGCAATGGGATTGGACAAGTTGGCGTTTGTAGATCAAATCAAGACAAATCAAACCACCAAATCGTTCTGGCATCAATTGCGGACACATTGGGAATGAATACGATCTATTTGAGCAAACTTATTGCCAAGAACATACTTGGATTGGTTGGCGTATGGATACTTTATCCGGGCCTAAGATAGAGTTAATGATCATCATCTGCACGGGAGCATGAGATTTGGTAATGGATACTTTATTCACTATATGAAGAAAGTTGCAAAGGAGGACAAACTAGGGAAAAGGAAATCAAAGGCCTTACCCTTAGGTTTGATGATTCAAACCCTGCTGAATCACTTGGAGGTTCCTGACATTGAACCAGTTGATATAAATCAGTCCAGATACAAAAAGGAGATTGATTATGCAATCCCTGGACTTGATGATGATGAAGAAATTGCTGAAGAAGCTGCTGATGATAATGATGATGGAGATGATGGTGATACTGGTGGTGAGCAGGTTCAACCAACTAAGAAGATTTCTATCAAACCTGCTGCACCAAAGAAAACTGCTGGGAAGAGGAAGAAGAGTGCTGATGATAGAAAGATTACTGAAATCTTGAAATCAAAGAGAACAAGAAAGGAAACAACACAGACTGCTGAGTCTGCTGAGGGTCAAGTGGAGGTTACCGACCTGCGCCGTAGTCGCAAGAAGAACTGTTGTTGAAATTCTTAGAGAACAACAGAAGGAAGCAAGTAGAAAAAGAAAATTGACTAGAAAAGATGATGATGATGAACCCCTATCCAAGAGGATGAAGGAAGTTGCCAAAAAGAAGAAATATGGCAAGGGGAAAGAGTTGAAAGATTTGGAGGCACAGAGGGCACAAGAAGAAGCATCAGTAGAGGAGGAAGAAGAGGCTGTTGAAGCTGAGCCTCTAACTATCATTCCACCAGTTGTTATCAGTGATTCCTCCAATGAAGAAGTTATCAAGTCCACTGATGCTGAACAGGTTGTTTTTGAGCAATCGCAGTAGAGGATGTACGACGAGCTGCGACCCCGAGCTGCTTGTAGCATCCATCGAAGAACCACGGCAAACCACCGAACTCGAACTTCTGTGGTGGTTGAAGAGGTGATTGGAGACTTGGTTGAAGACCACGCAAATTTGGCAATAGTTCGGGGGAAGAGCGATCTGCTAACCCCGGCCGATGAGCATGTAAGTCGGGGGAACCAAGTGTGATACGGATGGAAGTAGTAGGTACAAATGCACCATCACGGCAACTGCGACTTTCAAACATCCGTAGAAGATACCTTGAATCGCTTGTTGGAACCTTTGGAGGTCAACAAGCTACCGGAGTCGCTCCCGTAAGATCTTTTATGCCATTTGAGAGGCATGTGAAAAAGAGCAAGAAAGCGAAGAGTTTGTGGATCCCAAACTTCAAATTGCGATTACTTCCGGTGGAAGTTTGGGTTCTACAAAAGACAAAAACCACCGCTCAACCAATGACGATTTTGAAGAATGGGTTTTTGACAAGTTAGGAGTGGAAAACTTGCTTTGGATCGATTGATACAACCTTGCCGCAATCAAGATCGATGGATCCGTTTGATGAGCAACGAAGGAGGAGGGTATCAAATTTAGAGATCCAAGAGATGGTCCCGATGATTCCTCTTCATCATCGGATAGTAGAGGAGATTTTCCCTCCGGACCGGGAGAATCAAGTGGGGGCGCACCGGCACATGAATCATCCGTACAACGACCAACTAATACGGTAAGTCTGTGAGGGCCGCGGATGGAGAAATGGATGAGGATCTACAAGATCTCACCATGGATGATCTAGAAGCCTTGATAAATGAAGGAATAAATTTGAGTACCGGTAGGTCGGTGATGAACCAAGTACATTTCATGTTGTAGAGCCTACTTGCACAACCCGAAGATGTACGAATGCGATTTGGATGTGGAAAAGACCACGACTTCGATGAACCAAGTGCTAGTTCCGAGGAATCCATTGAATATCAAAGAGGATTTGACTTTGAAGGAATTCTCACCAAAACTCCATGATTCGACCAAGATTGGTCATCTTTGAAGGTTTCCAAGTGGATAATACCAATATATTCAATCCACGGGAAGTTGAAGAGGAGGTACGGAGTTCTTTGGGATACAAACGACACGCACAAAGGTTGGAACGGGAGGTACGAGTGCCGCTTTGAGTCTCAAACAAAGACTCCTGGACAAAGGTTGGAACCGGGTTTGGGTTTGGAGGAAACCCCCGTTATTGATGAGGCTGCTTGTAGTGGAGCCTGCTGGAGCCAATGCCACCGTAGGAAAAGATAGTCGGCGGGCTAGCTTTGTTAATGAGGATGAGCGATTCTTTGGACTATAATTACAGTGATGAAGAATTTCAAATTTTTGGACAGGAAGAAGTTGCTTGAGGAACCTGCACAAGATCCAGTCATGGAAGACATTCTTGGTGCAATGGTTGAGGAAGGACCTCCCCCTGCTGGGAGAGATTTGAGTAGGGCCATGGTCATCAGCAGACAACAGGCACAATATAGAGTTGAGGAGCCTGCTGATGGATCTACTGATAGTAGAATGGCCAGTGGAGTGCCAATTGAAGTTGTCAATGAGTTAAGAACTGTAAGAAATGATATGCAACAGTTAAGAACTCAATTGGACAGGCAAGAACAGAGATTTGAAGAACTGATGAAGATGGTCAATGAAAACAGACAATCTGCTAATACAAATGTACTTCAAACTTTGCTTCCACTCAAAATGCTTTGAATGATATGATATATGATGTAAGATATATCAAGCAAGGGAACACACTGAAGGACAAGTTTTTGAAAGATCAACTTACATCCGTTCATCAAAAACTTGACAAGCTTGCTTGAAGCCGCCGAGCCTCGCTTTGCACAACAACTCGCTATGCCGATCCCAAATTTACTTGAAAGGATCAACGGTACCGGAAGAGACTCGCAATCAAGGATTACTTCTCTTGATACTAGAACCGGAACTATGGCAGGTCAATTACACGAGTGATAGTATCACGGGAAGCTATTCATGGCCTCATCTCACGTTTTGTTGATGATGTCACTAAGGGGGAAGAGGGCCAATCAGCTGCAGCAAAGGAGGCTGCTAGACTCTTTGCACAAAAGAGATGGACTGATGATACAAATGCCTTTAGGCAACCTGCACCTGGGAGTGCAACTTACTGATGATCTCCTATCACAGTACAAGAAAGAGTTTTACAACAGAAGGAGACCCTATCGTGACATGGGATTTCATGAAGGTCTCAACTCCTTCTTGAGTTTAAAGTTTTGGGAGGCAAGGATTAGAGCTTTAAGAGCATCTACCGAGAGAGACGAAGGAGTAGCGAGAGGTGAAAAGGTGCTTGCCAATTACAAAAGCAAAAGATTCACCGAATGAATTTAAGGAGAGTTTGTATATGAAGTTTGGCTTCGGGGTGAATCGAGATCAATCTTGTCCCGCTGAAGCATGGAATTGGTGGAAACAAGTCAATTCTTATATTGACTTTACACTTATTGAGAATGAATGGATGGTTGAAATGATAGAAGAGATCGAGCCTATCAAGAGCAAGTGAGAAGGCTAGACAAGAAAGAGAAAAGAGACAATAGATCGGCTACTTTTCATTGTTTATCTTTGCTTTGTATCTAGTTGTAATAACTTGTGAACAAATGTTTATAATGAGAATTGACTAAATTTGTTCTTTTGTGTTTTTATCTTTTTGCTTTGCTTTGATTAGGTGAGGGTAGTGGCATCATCACCAAAAAGGGGGAAATTGTTGGACTTATTTCTTAGTTTTGATGATGAGTGCCATACTAGTCGTTATAGTGCAAAGGCAAAAAGATGTCTAGATAAAATGTATAGGTTTATTAGAGTTTGATTCATAAATAGGTTTGATCAAACAAGCATCGTAAATGGCCGCCGATTGTTTATCGCCAGACGATCTAGGTCGGTAGGGTAGATAGGTCGGTGGGCGGTCTAGAACTGCCGAAGACTCAAGACGAAGGCCGAGGGTTCAAACTCGGTGAATGAAGGCTAAGGGATCAAACTTAGTATTTAATGTCAAGGATATGGAATCGAAATTTAGGCAAGTCTGTGATGACCTAAACGATTACATATATCTTGTGTAGAAGGTCTAAGTTCCACAAGTTAGATGATGCTTGGAACTTGGTTATACTTTAAATGATGTAATCTAACTTCACAAACAAAAGTTGGATAAAAAGATTCAAATTTGCATTATATTTTACGGACAAAAATATGATGTTCGGCGGAGACGATTGGTTTTACGACGGATGATGAACCCGCCGATATATACCTCGATCAATTCAAGATTATTGGGAAGTTACATGGATAAGAACGACCAACTACCTCGACTTATCAAGCAAATCAAAGGCCGAGATTAAAAAGACGTTGGGATGATCCATATTTTTATCCATTGGATACAAGTCAAAGGGGTGGACGATCGCACTTTGTCAAAAAGTAATCTGACGGTGTCGATCCTATGAATAGTGACGAGAATGCGGTGCGGATGGGACAAATACAAGGAACGGTCACATTTGAATTTCAAATTCAAGTCACATGCATTTCTACCTATAAATAGAGGACTTTCAACTCAAGAAGAAGATGATGAATTTTGGGATAAACTTTAAGTGATAACACCGAGTTTGAAAAACACCCCGTCCGAACTTACCGAGCTTAAGGTCGCTTGATCTAGTTATTTTCTTCAAGTGCATTCGTGTTTCAAGCCGCATCAAGCATACACACTTGAAGACGCAAGCTGCTTGATTATATCATCCTAATCAAGCTGCTGCAACTGAATCATTTATTTGATTCATTCTTTATTTTATAAAGAACCTGCTGAAGACAGTGAAGCATCTGTTAGGTGTGAAAGACTGTTGGTTTGTGGTGAAGCTGGTGAAGAGGCAATTCTACCCTTCAAGGACCAGTGGAAGACTCAGGAGCAGCAATCCTACCTGTTCTTAGTTTTCAGTTTGTGAAGCCATAGTTATTGGTGAAGGACAAGCAACCTAGGATTCTTTGTAACAGATAACTCAAAGATTACTAGTGAATTTCCTCCAACATCACAGGAGAAGAGTGGACGTACAGGATTACATCACCTGGAACCACTATAAAAATCTCTCTACTTACTTACCGCATTTATTTTACGCACTTAGTCTTTATTCATATCAACTGCTTGAATCTAGCAACGAAATCACACACATACACTACTCGAGTATCTAATACTTAGTAACATATTTAACAACAAGTAACAAGGCTTAATTTTGATATTATTCCGCCGCACAAATTTAGCAAGCCGAACCGTCGAGACTACGTTTATCGACGGGCTGCGAGGTCTCGGCAGACTACGAAGTATCGGCCGCCGAAGTTGCGAAATTTGTTAACTCCAAAGTTTTAATTGTTAAGTTTATTCACCCCCCCCCCCCCCCCCTCTAAACTTAACTAAAGCCTTTTCAAGGGACCAACAACTTTGACATGAACTTGTTGTAGAACCGCAATGATCCCAGCTAAAGGACTTCTGAGTGTCATTGGGATGAAGAACATGCATTTTCCATACTTTCTCTCTGACGATCTGATCCAATCCTTATGACAATAAGGGTTAGCTTGGAAAAACAAACAGAGTTTGAAGGAGACAAGTTGAGCACCAGGAAGACTAAACCATTTAGAAATCAAAAGAGGGTAGAATCTCAACATGCAGGAGTTTTAGAGACAAAACGAGTACACCAAAAGGCCTCAGAATGAAATAAAAGGGAACTTGTCAAGGAAAAATCAAAGTCTGCATTATTCAAACAGAGGTTATTTCAAAATTGAAAAGGAGATAGGGTTTTCCTCATGACAATGTAAGGGAAAAATCAAAAGTTTGAAAAAGTATGTGATAAACAAGCTTTCAAGTGAAGGGGAAAAGACACTTAAAATTTTTTGGATAAAGTTTAGCTTCAAAGAATTAACTCAAACTTTCAAATGAAGTGTGAAAGATCATTGATGATCCAATTCAAAGTTTCAAGGTTGCACTACTCGAGAGGAATAGTACATTGCCGGGGAAATAAGGGCTCAAGGTTATTCCTCATGTGGGAAAAAAAGGTTAAGATAAAATAGACTTTCAACTAGTATGACAAAATTGTAATAGAAACGCCAAAATAGAAGATGGGATATCAAAAAATTGTATCTGGCGGTTCATGGCTCTAAATGGCCTGAAAGAGAGTTAAAATTGAAGGGTATAAGGTACATTAATCTGAATTGGAAATCAGAAGTTTAGGAATTCAAAAGTTGATTGGCTAAGTAGGTTCGGAATGCACCTTGGCAAAGACTACCTTCTGCTTGAAACTGGTTTAGCATAAATTGCTAGAAGGTTAAATATAGGTAACTGGAGATGGATGTCAAGGTAGGATTAAAGATCCAGCTGGTAAGAAGATGAGATGCATACCTTGAAAGAACAAGTAGCATTAGATGGAAAGATTACAAAATCAACACTACCCTTAGGAGGGAAGCTGAAAATAAACACAAGTAAAAAGAATGTTCTGACATTAAAATGTTCATTCAAATTTGTACTTGAAAAGAAGAATGGGGGTGCAACAATGCAGAGTTAGAGGGAACTTGTTCCTTGATTTGACAAGTAAGGAAGCATGGATTTGTTCAAAAGAAAGGCTTATGGAGATATGTTTCTTAGGTAATTCATGAAAACATGTGAAGAGAATTTATTGAGCTTAAAGATCTCAAGTGAGGGATTACATGAGAAATAAAATACCAGATAAGGTATAATTACAAAAGGGCACGAAAAGGGTCTAAACATCAAACATGGCATGCTGGAGGATAGCATATTGGTTCTTGTTTAAAACTGCAAAAGAAATTATAACGTTAGCTTGACACATGGCTTTTATTTTCTTTCTAAACAAGCCTTTGTGGCTTGTTTTTTTTTCATCAAACGTGTGATGTTAGCAGTTTTTGTAGAAAAAGAGAAAAAAACGGAAAGACCGATGAATTTGAAGTTGTACTGTGTAGTCTACGATGGAAGATGACCCTAGTTTAGTTATAAAATACAACAAAAAAATGCCCAATAAATATCCGCAACCACAAAAATAATCACGGCGCCACGATTACTCTCGGTTTTTTTTTTCTTCTATATCTATTAATTGCTAAGGGGTGTGTTAAAGATTAAAATGGCACAAAAGGATTGGAATTTTGTCACATGGTCATCTATATCTTCTTCTTCTATCTTCTATATCTTCTTTTCTTTTCTTTTCTTTCTCTTTCTATATCTTCTATATCTATATCTATTAATTGCTAACAGAGTGTGCCCACAAATGGCCAAGTGGCCACCCTCTTAGCTTGACACGTGGCTTTTATTTTTTTTCTAAACAAGCTTTTGTGGCTTGTTTTTTTTAATCAAACTTGTGCTGTTAGCAATTTTTGCAGAAAAATAATCCGGAAAGACCGACTGATTTGAAATTGTGTTGTGTAGTTTACGATGGAAATGGGCCTAGTTTAGCTATAAAATACAACAACAAAAAAATGCCCAATAATTATCCACAGCCACGAAAATGATCACGGCGCCTCAATTACTCTCGGGTTTTTTTTTTTTTTTTTTTTCTTCTTTTCTTCTTTTCTTTCTCTACCTACTTATTAATTGTCAAAGTAAAAAATCGGCCACGTCCCCTTTTCTAAAATGAGAGTAAAGCTTCCCCCTCATGCCACGTATTCAACTGTGTTTGCTTTTCTTTTAGTATTTTTTTAATTTTTATTTTTGGTTTATATTATTATATTCGAAAGATCCAAATATATATTAGCTTTGTCATACTTTTACAGTTGTTTGCAAGATCCAGAAGATCGAATACACCCAAAAAAACAATTTTTTTGACTACTTTTCACAATAATTTATTTTATTGATTAACACTCTTTCCACTTTTCCTCCCATCCTCCAAAAACCCACCGAATTCTCCATGTTTCTACAAAAAAAATTGTTTTTTGTTGAAGAATAAATGGGACGAACTGAGGGCAGTAAGATTAACGAAATCTAATCGGTGTTTTTGCTGCAAAAAGAAGGTTGCTTTTGGTATGTGCGGTTGTACCTTTGGTAGCGTCCATAGGTACCTTGAACAGCATTCTTGGACCTTTGATTTCAAGAGTCAAGGACGGGAAGCTATTGCAAAGGCTAACCCGGTTAAGATTCAACAGTTCTGATGAGAATGGAGAATCCAGGCATTTCTTTTCAGGTTTGGATTTTGGGTTTTCTGTTTCATTTTCTTTGGTTTGGTGCGTTTGGGGGTCACAGTTTGGAAAGCTGTGATCGTGACGGAAAGATGTGATCTTGGGGGTCACAGTTCTCACAAATTTTATGCTATTTTGCAGGTTTAGCTTTAAAGCGGGTTTAATTTAAGCGTGTAGAGGTGTGTATACAATTCTAAGCTCCACTGATTCAGGTTTTTGTTTATGTTTAATGATTCAGGTTGTGTGGGTGTGTATATTTATATTTCCTTAAAAATCCCTTTTTCTTCGATCATTTTCCCGTTCATTGTAGGTACATATATGCAAGTTGATGATTTCAGCTGAGAGTTAACCAATGTTACTAATTGGAGAAAAAAAAATTGGTACTTTTAAAATATAAAAAAAAAAATACTTTTTTCGTGAATTTAACTCATTCCCCCTTCTTGAAGGGTTAAATTTTGAGTGTTATTGTACGTTTATGAATATAGTTTGTCTGTCTTTTTTTGAAGATGATCATTTGAAGCCTTTTAATTCTTTGAACAACCATGAAGATTTCACGATCGGGGTTGCTTTGGAACATCATTTGTGATGTTTTGGCCATAAGTTGCTTTGGAACATCATATGTAAGTCACCTTAACTCCTTTGTTCCGCTTTCATAGCATTATCTTGGGTGGGAGTTCTGGGCCTTCTGGCTATTTGTTGATAGTTAGCAAATCTACAGTAGTACTCTTTATGATAATATTATATATAGAAGGCACAAATTGTCTTCACTAAATATGGTTTATGCCTTTGGCCTGGTAATATGGAATTAGAAACACATTTTTAACACATTTTTAATACTTTGATTGCTAGATTTCAGTCAGACCAACTCATATTTTTAATACTTGTGATATTAACAACTATTTCAGTGAAATAGAAACATAAGGAGTAGTTGTGACCAGATTATGTATCTAGAGTTGTGTGCAACATGCTTTCCAAAACAGTTAGAAATGTGGATTATCCTACTCCTTTCTGAGTAGGAATGAGTGATAAAACATAAGATATAATCTGTTTTTTATGCTTGCACATTACAAAAGGCGTTTTTAGTGGGGTGAAAGTGGATTCCAGAGCCGAGAATGAAACTGTGTGGTTGATTGTTTTCGGTGCCATACCGTCAGTACACATATCGTGGTGCCACTAAAGGTGTCCTGTATCGTTCCGGGCATGATTGATCTGGAATTTTGAATTCCTTCGAATACATGTAAATCAGCAGGTGGAATTGAACTTGTTTCACTAGCAGTGCAGAAGCCTTGGAGAAACTGGACTTATAAGATACCAAGGCATATGGTGAAAGATTCTATAAAGTCGTTTTTTGGGAGCCATATTGATCCTGCAAAGCATGAAGAGCTAAAAGAAACAAATGAAGGTAAATGAATTGGGATCTTCTCTGGTAAAAATGAATGTTATGATCCGTCCAATGACTTTATTTCAACGTTAATATATGAGTGTTTTAACTTGTGTTTTGAAATTAACAGACAAACATGTTAAGACACTTGCGTTTCATGATTAAAATGGGGTCATTGTACGGATCACGACACCCTTTTTTTCACAAAAAAAGGATCCTTGATCTATATGAATTGAGATCTCCGCCTGTGGAAACAGTGTTGTGATCCGCCTGATGATCCTATTTCGTTAAAACACGAATGTCTTAACATGTTTTACAATGAACACATATACACATTAAAGTCACTCGTGTTTCAGCTAGCATTTATGGATCACAACACCATTTTCACAGAAAGCGATCCATGAGCTAAATGAATTGAGGTTTTTCCTAAGATATTGTAATTTTTTGCAGATATGGAGGATAATATTAAGATCTTAAAACTTCTTAAGGATGATAATGATGAAAAAGATGGGAAAGAGCCATTGACTGATTTGATTGAAGATTTCCACAAGCATTACCAATCTCAATATGCTCAATACGATCACCTAACCGGAGAATTAAGCAAAAAAATCAACTGGAAACACGGAAAGAACGAGACAATGCTATTCGTCTATTAATAAGGGCAACAAGCTTATAACAACCTATGTTCTTATAATATGAAAAGTTAGACCAAACTTTGGGTGATACAACCACTTAAACCGTTTCTTCATTCATATCAGACCTTTTTGTGGAGTTGCAAGTATCATAATATGGCTGCAGCTTGGGGAGTTGCAAGTATCATAATGTGGTTGCGGCTTCTTACAATTTGTTAGGTCATGTTGGTTTGGGTCTAACTAAATAAATATTCTCTTCTTTTATGAATCATTAAATTGCATCCATATAAAGAAACAACTTGGAAGGGGCATGTCGTGCCTTGCACGGCACACTCTACCACTAGTATGTCTATTAATTGCTAAAAGGGTGTGCCCACAAATGACCAAGTGGCCGCCCTCTTAGCTTGACACGTGGCTTTTGTTTTCTTTCTAAACAAGCCTTTGTGGCTTTTTTTTAATCAAACGTGTGCTGTTAGCAGTTTTTGCAGAAAAAGAGAAAAAAAAACCGGAAAGCCCGACGAATTTGAAATTGTGCTGTGTAGTCTACGATGGAAGATGGGTCTAGTTTAGCTATAAAATACAACAACAAAAAAATGCCCAATAATTATCCGCAGCCACGAAAATAATCACGGCGCCACGATTACTCTCGGTTTTTTCTTCTTCTATATCTATTAATTGCTAAGAGGGTGTGTAAAAGATTAAAATGGCACAAAAGGATTAGAATTTTGTCACATGGTCAATCAAGTAGTTAGTTACAACTACCACAAGTCGGTTACAGCAAGTTGGAACTTCTAGGCTTATATAAAGTGTAATTAGAGTAGTCATTAAGCAATTAGAATACTGAATCATTGTTCAAGTGTATTGATTCAAGTATTGAGTAAGTGTCTTAGTTTCCCACCTTTTTCTGGATTCAAATTTATGAAGTTGATCTTCATCTTCTTCATCTTCAATTTTACGTAAATCCATGTTTAGATTCAAATCTTAATTTGATTTCAGTTTTCAGTTTGAATTTCAACATGGTAGCAGAGCCAATAACTATCCGTTGATTGTTCTTGTTCTGTTTTTTGAGTTTAATTCATCTCTTGAGTTCAATTTTTGTCTTCAATGGCTTCGGTCGTCTCTGACAATTCTAATACCAGTCTTGATAATCCGAGTTTGGTAATTGTTCGTCCTTTACTCAAAGGAGCTGATAACTATAATCATTGGAAGAGAGCAATGACCAAAGTTCTGTCGTCTCGTGGTAGACTGAATCTTGTGGATGGATCTTCAACAACGCCAGAGGTGACAGATGCAGGATATCCTGCTTGGATGCAAGTAAATGATCTCGTGCATTCGTGGCTTATTAATTCCATGGTTCCTGCTTTTGCTGAGAGCGTTACTTCGACACAGCAAGGGAAAATTGGACTAATCTTCAAGAAAGATTTGGTCGAGGTAATGCATATAGAATCTCAAATCTTGAGGAAGAAATTGAGAAAACTAAGCAAGGAATGCTGTCTGTCACAGATTACTATACAAAACTTAAATATCTTTGGGATCGGTATTTGATTTTGAAGCCCATTCATCCTTGTGTTTGTCCTGCTTTACAGATAATTAGGGAATATTATGATAATGCATATACTACCGGATTTGTAAAAGGGTTGAATGGCAATTTTAGTGCGGTTAAGTCACAAGTGTTGATGACAATGCCTTTGCCAAATGTCAAAACAGCCTTTTTCATGGCCCTCAATCATGAACAACAATTGGATTATAATTCTGCTCTGTTGATTCTATGGTTCTTGCTACACAGTCAGACAACAAAACTCAATTTTCTGGTAATTCTAATGTTGTTATGCAATCTAACTTTCAAGGTCAGGGAATGGGGCAAGGCAGAGGTTATGGTGCACAAGGACGAGGGCAAGGAAATTACAAGAAACCTCAGTGTTTATACTGTGGAAAGGAAGTTCATATTGTGGATAAGTGTTACAGAAGTATGGATTCCCTTCAAAATTTGGCAGGGGTGCAGGAGGTTCTGTGGTCAACAATGTTAGTCTTGAAGATAATCATGAAGAACTTGCTACTAAAATTTCAAATTTCTGGCCAGGATGTGTCACATTCAGGCTCCACTGGTGGAATCTCACACTCTCAGTATGAACATTTATTGTCTCTCATCCAGGGATTGCAGTCTACTTCCAGCCATTGCAATTCTATGATTTCAGCTGCAAACAATGTCTCACAAGGGCCAGGTATTGTTGACAGTAGTATCCAATGGATCCTGGATTCAGGAGCTACTGATCACATAACATATTATATACAAAACATGTTTGATATAAATCTTGTTCATGATTTATCTGTCACATTGGCAAAATGAGGATCAATCCTTCTATTGTGCTTAGGGCTGTAAATGAACCTAAGTATTCGATTCGATTCGGAGTATTCGGCTCGAAAAAAGCTCGATTCGGGCTCGGTTCGTGGGTTCGAACTTCGAGCCGAACCTTACAAATTAGATATTCGGTGGTCGAGCCGAACATGTTCGGCTCGGATATCATAAATTCATATACATTTTGAGTCGAACATGTTCGAACACAAAATTCTGAAATTTTTTTTAAAACCCAATTCGAGCCGAACATGTTTGAACGATTCGACATGTTCGAGCCGAACCGAGCCGAGCTTTTTTCCCCAAATACCAAGCCGAACCCGAGCCGAATAATGAAAATATAAGGCTCGGCCATTTCGAGCCGAGCCGAGCCTAAGGTTCGAACACACCGAGCCGAGCTCGAACCCTGCTAGGGTTCGATAGGGTTCGGCTCGTTTACAGGCCTAATTTGTGCTGCAAAATGTATTTTTTATACCTACTTTTAAGTATAACCTAATTTATGTCAGAAAATTAGTGTCTGACAGTGGTTTATTAGTTAGTTTTTCTCCTAACACTTGTCTTGTGCAGGACCAACTAACTTTAAAGAGGATTGGTACAACTGAATTAAAAAAAGGGTTATACTTCTAGTAATAGGATTAAAGGTCTGTTTAAGACCTATGGCCGAAGAAAGATGTGAAAATTCTTACACCGCTAAAGTTAATCTCTAATGACACACTTGTGCGTCACTTTGGATAAAAATTAGGGAAAAGTTCTTTCTCACTAAATATCCATCGGAGAGCATGATTGGAAAATGATTCAAAACAAGATTAAATCTTCTTGAAACTAATTCATTGGAGAAACAAGAAATCTGATTGGATAAAGATTCACCGTCAGGATGTCATGCCGAAAGATTGTCGGTTCTACGATTTCATTTTCTCGGTTGGGCAACGGTTTCATGAACCTCATTCAGGGGCGGACCCAGCCTTATTGGGGTGGGGTGCATGGACCCCACCTCAATATCCGGACGAAGTTACTATTATACCCCTCTAGTAATATTAAAGTTGTGTATGTATATTATTTCAGACAATATCTAATGTAAATATTCATTTAGCTCAATTGGTTAGAAACTTAATTACCTCTCCTTATGTCACAGGTTCAAATCTTGGATTTTGAGTTTTTTTTCCACGTTTTTTTTTTAATTTGGCCACCACTGGAAAATTTTCCTGGGTACGCCACTGACCTCATTTGCTTTAGTTTCACGTCATTAAACTTTTATAAGATCTTAGATTCGTATTTTGAGATAGATTTTCCCCGATTTGATACAAGCAACATACATGATATTATTTTATTTATATTATACATTGTATGAAAAAATAAAAATTAAAAGATATAATGCTATAAAACTTGTTTATCAAGGGTAAATAGATAAACTAAATCCGATATGTTATCAATTATGGTCAAGATTGAAATCATGTTTAACTGTCAAATAACATGCAACCTATCTTGTTCTTCATTCGGAAATGTAGGAGAGCGCAGGATATGAATTTTTTTGTTTTTTTCCATTTTGAAAACACAATTTCATTAAGATCGGAATACCTTATCTTCACCATGATACGGACTCCAAGTTCTTATTTAGAATCTACCAATATGAAAATTTTAAATAATACTAATGTAGACAACAAGTGCCCGACACAAGTCGAAAGAAGCTGTGTCGTGTCCCAGATTGAAATCACAAAGTGTCAATTTTTTTAATTTTAGATACTATTATTTTAATAATACGACAAGGGTCTGAAACGTGTCATGTGTGATAATGCACACGCCACCCAGATGGAAATTGAAGTGTAATATGTAATTGCGTTTCTCGTAAGGGTGGTTGTAATGGCAATGTGTCCAAAATGGGCAATTGAGCCCATAAAAGTGATGGAAAGTAGAAGTGAGCGGAGGAAATGGATGGGAACAGCTTTTTATCTTGAAATGGCTTTCTTTAGGAAATTGGTTCATTTGTTTTTTTGGGAGTCTTTAAAGGCACCACATTTATTTTACTTGGGCATCCATTTACATATGTTGTTCTACCTAAGACACCACAGTGAATTTTACATATACCTATTGCACCACACTTTAATTATTATACCTATGGCACCCATTTGTTAAAATATTCCACTTCAACAAAATAACTACATATATAACCCTATTCTACCTTATTTTCCTTTCAGCCCACCCCCACCCATCAATCCCGCCACCCCCACCACCTCCCACCAGCTGCCACCCCTCACCAGCCCTGCCATCTCAACACCCACTAGCCTCCCACCGCTCCTTTCTAGAAGCTTTGATACCATGAGAAAACACCAAATAAAAAAAATTTAAATCCTAACAGAAAAAAGATCCAAAAGAAGCCTAACAAGTAAGGTGGAGAAGATAAAAGAAAAAGAAAAAGAAAAACTAGAGTAAAAAGCTGAATTTTAGTCGATAGGTTGTTTACTTTTATAAAAAAAAAATGTTGAACTGAACTTTACTAAGAGGAGTAAGCAAAACTAGTAATAACCAAATTTGAGAAAACTTTACTGCTCCGGCAAAGTTGGGGTGTGCGTGTTATTTTTTTTCTTCAAAATGTAAATGGATTTTATGAGTTTATCGTTGTTTGCTTTTCGATTTGGAGTAGACGGTGGATTAAATCGATGGGTTGAAAGAGAATGGTGATTTTTTTTTTATCTTAAGAGGTGGTGTGAATGGTGATGTGGGTTGTTGTAGGGTGAAGAAGATGATGGTTAAAGATGGATGAAAAGCGTAATTATTTATATACGAGTGTAAAGATGTTATTGTAATAAAAAAATTGGAAAAAGTAAATATAATTTGACTATAGTAATCTTGAATTTAAATAGGTGTGGTGGCATCGGTATTTTTATCATTTAAAATTTTAACGTGTGGTGCCTCAAGTAATCACATGTTTATTACACTATTGGGGTGCTCCAGATAGGAAAACTGTAGTGCCTTAAAAGGCACCCTTCTTTATTAATAAAGTATTAGGTAAGTAGTTTTTAATTTTTGAAAGGGGAGTGATAGAGCTACTCCCTCAAGTCTACACCATTTTTACACCATCATCATCTCACCACATGTTTTTCACTTGTAAAAGAAATTTAAAAAAATTGAAAAAATCACAACCACAAGATTATGTTGGGAGTAAAAATGGTGTAGACTTGAGGGAGTAGATCTATCATTACCCTTTTTGAAAAACAAGTAAGTAGTTAAAAAGGATACGCTTTGGGCACGTGTCCTAGCACATAAATACGGGGTGCTAACTGCCAAACCTAAACCCGGTTGTTCTCATATTTGGAGAGGCATCTGTAAGGCCTACTCTGTCATCTGGAAAGAGCTGGAGAAGAGTGGAGACACATTCGTCTGGAAAAGCAATCCAAATGGCGTGTACTCAGTTGCGTCTGGCTATGAAACCCAAGTGAAGAACAATGTGCAAACCCCAGTTAATGTTGAAGAGGAAGCAGCCTGGAAGCAGATTTGGAGCTTAAAGGGCCCCGCTAGAGCCAATTTCTTCCTTTGGAATCTGAAACATGATGCTTTGCCCACGTATGATTTTTTGGCCAAGAGGCACATTATTCCATCTCCTTTGTGCCCTTTGTGTGGAATGGAAAATGAAACACTTGTACATGCCTTACGTGATTGCCCGTGGGCTACTCAAGTCTGGACACTGATTCTGCCCCAACACCAGTGGAGAGACTTCTTTGCGTATAACTCAGTGGACAAGTGGATTCAGGACAACATACAGAACCAAACTAGATTTGGTGAAGTGCCCTCACAATGGAAATATATTTGGCGAGAAATTGTCAACGGAGTTTGGATATGGAGAAATAAGGAACTCCATAATCATGACATGAAGAGGCCCCCGGCCTATGTGTTTTTATCCCACTCGGTGGACCGTGCGAGAATCTTCGCTAAGTAGCGTATATCGTATAGGCTTTGTTTTCTAGATTCTACTTTCGTTTAGAATTTTTTTCTTGCCTTCTGGCTATTTTGTAAGCCTGAATTCTTTTTCCGGGTTTTGGTGTTTTCAACACCCCTGATGATGAATAAAACTGTGCGCTTCCACAAAAAAAAGAAAAAAAAAAAGGAGAGTGTTACGCGAAATTTTTATTGAAAATGAGAGTGTTGGGCATCCTTTTGCACATCCATAAAAGAACTGAATGACATACGGCTTGAAGTGTAAAGGGTAGGGACGGAAGGCTATTACCCAAATAATATTTTAATTGAAGGCTTCTATTTTTTTGGACTTTTCATTAAAGGGACTAAAAAAGAGCGCTATTACGTCCACCCTAAACCATGGTGTACTACTAGGGTGGTAGGAAAACAACCAAATGGTTAAAGCCATCAATTTTTAAGGAGATCAAATAACCCAGAATGTTTTTTACAACATTGTAAGAGGTTGATGATCAACTATGGAGAAAGCAAAACGGGTTTTTGAGTTTTCTTGCTTCGTATAACCGGAGCAAAATCTTGGTCTGACACTCAAATTTGAAATCAAATTTTGTTGTGGAACCTCATAATGGGTTGTTGTTTGCCATCTGGGATAGCAAACAAAACAATAGGCTTTGATGGTCTAATGAAGGGGACATCACACCTGAAATATCCTTTCCTCTCCAACTGCACTATGTCGCTACGCTTCAAGTTCCTCATGTTCGAATCTCCCAATGCAGCTGTCTCCTTTTTTGTGTATGGGTTTACGACGTCCACAAAATTTTCATCTTCTTCAAGCTGTATTCATATGCAACAATTCCAAAAGACACATATAAGCACACACACTTCTCAACAAAAAGAAGATTGCTACTTCTTTTGAAGGATCAAGACAAGGAAGAAGAAAGTATACGTACCTTCTTCTTTGTGATTAAATAATCAAAATCAACTAAAGATAGCGTAACAAGCTCATTGCTTTCCGGCAGCCATGTAAGCTTCAACTTTGTAGTCTTTACAGATCCTTCAAGATGCAAGACCCCGCTTAGCTGTGTCACGTATCCCTCCTCGTCCTTCTCGACCCCTTTTATGATTGCATTACCCCAATCCATCAGGGTCACTTCCTCATCCACAGAGATAGCTTGGGCATCATCCTGATCTATCCATATTCTCTTTGAAAATGTTGTAGCTTTATCCCCAGCACCTTCATACTTCTTGTGCTTTGGTATGATCCGCACAAATGGCTCCGCTGGACCATTGCTTAATGTTAGCAAGACTCTCCGTTCTGCAATTACTGCTGTGTGCCTTGGGCAAACTGGATCTATGATCTTTTTATTAATGGCCCAAATCTTGTCCCATTCCATGAGATTTAAATTCTTTGATGCCCCCTATAACATTTCAAAGCAACAGATTAAGTGCCAGTTAAAAAGCATCGGTATGCATTTCATGGAAAGTAGACAGAGGACCAAACAAGATACCATACACATATACATACATATGTGTGTGTGTGTGTATATAAATATATATATGTATATATAATGTTCTCCCTCCACCAATCCAAATGAGGTGACATGCAGAAACATGTGCACTATCCAATAACAAGTGAATGAAGAAATGAAATCTCAGAGACATGGAAGAAAAGAAAGAAGAGTAAGAAGACAAAGGCAACCAAAATGACTGACTTAAAATAAATGTCCCACTCTCAAGCATGTAATATTACAAGCAACAAGCTCCAAGAGGCACTCATCTGAGAAAAGTTGCTCAAAAGGCTTTACCTGTTCAAGTATGAACTGTATTAATGCTTCAATTTTCAATCCCCGACGTACTATCCCTTGAACAGTAGGAAAACGAGGATCATCCCATCCATCAACCTTACCATTTTGCACAAACCATAAAAGTTTCCGCTTGCTAAGAAGTGTGTAAACTAAATTAACCCTGCTGAATTCATACAAGTGGACTTTCTTAAACCCCATATCCTTTTGAATCCAGTGATATTGATCATTGCGATCATGATATTCACTAGATCTAAGCGCGTGAGTAATACCTTCTACTGCATCAACAAATGGGCATGCAAAATCGTAGGTGGGATACAACTTATATCTCGAGCCAATCCTGTGGTGAGGAGTAAAATTGCAACGGTAATATACAGGATCCCTCATGGCCTTGTTTGGCTCCTGCATATTTAACTTGCCTCTCAAACAACACATCTGACCCCTTTCGGACCCAGCTATCATTTCTCCCCACAGCTTAAAATTCTCTTCAATGCTATTATTCCTACATATTGAATCTATTCCATCCATACGCTCTTGCCTCATTTTCTCCTGTGGTGTATCATCAATGTAAGCCTTACCCTCACGAATTAATTTTTCAGCCATTTCCATCATCTGTGGAAAATAATCAGATGTGTAGGTCACTCTCTCATACTTTATCCCCAAAGTTTCAATATCCTTCATCAGATTGTCAACAAATTCGCTACTCTCTTTATCAGGATTTGTGTCGTCAAAGCGCAAAATCAACTGACCGTGATACCTATCAGCGAAATACTTATTCAATAGTGCTGCTTTTGAATGGCCAATATGAAGATAACCACTGGGCTCAGGAGCAAATCGCAGCTGTACTTTCCCGATTTCAGCTTCAGGAAGACTTACCTCGTAAGTGTGTTGACTGCCTCTTGCTCCCTTCTCACTCACATCACCATTTGAATTGACAGATTGCACAGTTGTACCTTGTTTCTCCTTGGACTTGGAAATCCTTTGTATTCCCAAACCCTTCTTCCCGATGTAAAGCGCAGTCACTTCACTCATAATGGTATGATATTCAGAGTTTATTGAGTTGAACCAACGCACCAAGTTTTGATATTTCTTAGAATTGCGCAGACTCTGCCATCTCTGCCCAGTTCCTGCAAATTAGTGATTTATTGAGTTGATTAAGTGCATATTAAAACTTGTATGCGCAGATTCCTTAAAGTGCATTACAAATATACAATATCCATGAGAATTCTTCCTGGTCCAAATTCAAGATTATATGCTATAAATCCAGTTCTTACTTTTAATTGTCTTATTTTAAACTAATTTTCCTACCAAATAATGTTTTGCATCAGATTCAAACACAGAGTGAATAAGAAAACCTTCTTCAAAGTTTCATCTGCATATGATTACAAAATAAAATACTAATTCAGAACACTAAGTGGTACCTGCAAGAGCTGACCAAATTGAAATATCGGCAATAGACAACCCAGAACCAACCAAAAAGGTGCGTTGCAAGAGATATCCATCAACATAAGCACATGCTCCCTCAAACTCAGAGCCAGATGCAAAAACAGGTACGTAGTCAACCCATTCATCAATCTACAGATGGAAAAACAATCTATGATTGTAAGAAAGTAATGTAGAACCAAATTTACTTGCCACCAGAACCAATATCACAGGTTCCTTCAAACCTTAACGGTATAAAAACTATTACAACAAGGGAAATTAACTGAACCTGACTAGACTCAAAGGCATCATCCCTAGAGTAGAAGTTCTTAATGGTAGAAATCCGCCCAATGTACCGCAGAACGACAGAAGATCCATGCAATTTCCCGCTGTCCAAAATAGTGTTAACAAGACACAAACAAAACAACACCCGTTAGCCAAAGATGAAAATATATATTACATATTAATCTCCGAAGAGAATTGATGAAAATGTAAAAAAAAAATTAATACAGAACACAAACTGAACAAAAGCAATATAACAATAAACAAAAAAAGAATGCAGAATTAAAAGAAAAAAGAAATACCGAGGCGTATGAAGAAAGAAATAAGAGAAAGTACCCGTTGGGGAAGAGGAGAACAGGTAGGGAGTCACTAAGAAGAGATGAATCCACGGATAGAGAAACTCCGCCGATTTGAGCGGCAATAATGGCGGCGACCGGCGGCATATCGGGAGGGAATAAAAGTTTCAGTTCCATGATTCGAGGACGGCGGAGTAGGGTTTCTTTAGGGCTTGTCGGCGGCGGAGATGTATCAGCACCAGAAAGAGAATGCTTGATTACTGGCGATTTTCGACGATATGAAAAATCCAACGGCTGCTACTCTATTTTGAATCCCATCTACTGCTTCTTCTTTTTTTCCACGATCGACGAAAGCATTCGTTAATGAAATATTAATTCGTACAAAGCCAAATCCGAGTACACCATGCCAATAAACGCCTACCTCTGACTTGAAAGAAAATGCAGCAAGTTTATGAGCAAACTTATCGCTTTCTCTTTCAAACAGACAAAATATGGCGTGAAACAAAACGCGAAATTAACGACCTAAGTATCATCTAGAACAACTACAGAATCAAACGGGGGACACTGGCCTACTTCACAACAGTTAGCTAAAGTCTTATTATCAGTAAAACAAACCAAGCTTGTGACGCCCATGGCTATACACCTACTAAGACACCAGCGCAGCGCTTGAGCCTCCGCAGCAAAGGCGGAATTGGCCACGGATCTCGGGGACGCCCAAGCTTCCAAAATCGTACCATCCTCCCTGAGAAGAGCTGCTCCGTAACCAGCAAGGCAAGATTCCGGCTTCCAGGCTGCATCGACAAAGGCCCTAATCCCGCCTGGAGAAGGGTCTGTACGCTGCAAGACAGGAGAGGAGGAAATAACATTAGAATCTACCCTCTCCTCACATTGTGCCTGCTCAAAGTCTAACCACGCCTCATTAGCATACTTAGCGGTACTCTCCGGGGGCCAAAACAAGGAATTGAAAAAACTGTTACAACGCGCTTTCCAAATGAACCAAAGGATGAAACAAGAAAAAACTATACGATCATTTAAAATCCCATGAGGAGTCATGGAAGACACCGCATCCCACCAACATTTTATCGAGGCATTAGGAGCCCGGAACTCTTCCCATGAAACACCTCATCCTAACACACTTTACTCTCTTTACCTCTTTCGCCCCCACGTCGACGAAAATATACCGGATTACTTGATCCAAGATGTCAAGTCATCCATAAATGTTTAGTCAAAATCACAAGAAGAATTTTTTTGATCAAATTAACGAGTCATATTACCAGGGGCGGCGCCATGTAGTGTAAAATGGGTCAACTGACTCCCAAAATTTAAATAAAAAAAAATTTCTATGTATTTTTTACACTACTTAAAAAAATTATATACTAATATCTACTTACTGACCCGCTAAAATTTTCAAATATCGACCATTGACCTATTTTTATACACATATTTTTCATATAATGCATTAGAAACTTGTGATACGATTTGTTGTTCCCGATCCGTGACCCGTATCACATAACTTCTGCAGCCGCTCCTGCATATTACTCTCACACCACTCTACCTCACCCACCTTACGTTTCCATGCTAATCACACTCACAATTCACCTTACCCCATTACCTTACTACTCACATTGTCTTACATTACCCTATCAAACCTCACCCCACCCTATCATACTCATCATTTATCGTACCTTACCTGTCACCTCACTGTATCCTATGTTTTCACCCGCTCTTACCCTACCCCCACATGCAAAAAAATTATGCATCTACAAATGATAACGTGAGAAGAATACCCAGCTACAAATGCTTTTGTTAATTTAAAAGCAACAATTTTATCAAACAATATATAGGATTCGGTGTTTGAGTAAAATCTTATAATTATCACCTATCAAGCGGTCATTTATCATACAACTTGTATACTTTTAACCACGTATAACTACTTTTCATTTATGGATACTCGGACAAGATCAAAGGTTGTGTTTGTTTTGCCAAAAGTTTTTTTTTTTTTTTGTTTCTTTTTACATCACATCACCAATCATTTATTACAATTTTCCCACCAATCAAATCTTCAACTACAAATAAAAATATATTAAATCATCTCTCATCATTTCACTTTATCAACTTTATTACCTTTTTTATCATTATTTTATTCATTATTCTACTTTATTTCACCAATCATTTAATAATCTACACAAATTTCAAAAAAACATCTTAACTTTCTAATCATTATTTCAATCACTTTATTTAAAAAAAACCCTAAAAAAAATTCAACCCAAAACAAACACAACCAAAATGTTTGTAATAAGCCGCATTCACCAATTCAATCATCTGCATAATCATAGACGGCACAATAAAGCCCTGTGTAATAACTATTTTAATTATGATCATTCATGGTTGTTTGATTTGGATTGCATTTCTAACAAATGTATCGACTGTGTAATTTATACCTCTGCGCCAACACCGGCAATCCGATTGCAAACCACGTTGTTCTTGCACGAATTGAAATCGTTCAGCTGAAAAACAGATCAAATCTTGAAAAAATCTAACTCGTATCATATGCCCCGCACTAAATCGTTAGATATAAGATATATAAATAAAAATAAAAGTATTTTAAATTATCATAAATCTCATCTAACTCATGAAGCACCGGCATTTTAGTCTAAGTGATGTCCGCATTATCGTAGATTTTTCCGAAACGACACACGATCGACTCTCCTTCAACACAGATCGGCTGATTTTAAAATAATATTGATTAAAATTTTAATAATCGACATGCTGCCAAGACAGCTGAAATTTTTTCAATTTGTTGTGTTCTTTTTGTTTATTAACATAAAAATGTTAAATGAAATGTATTTACATTTATATTTATACTAGTAGGAAACCCGTGCGATGCACGGAGGAACGTAAACACTGAAAATAATTAGTAAATAAAAAAGATAATCGTCTCTGAATTTAAAGTCAGTTTTTTTTCTTCCACAGACACCTACAACAGTTCTTTTGTAAAAAATCACGGGAAATGTTATATTTGAAATTGAGTAATAAAGAAAAATGACAGCATAAATATAATTTAATACAATGTCCCGAAACTCATACAATAATGAGAATGAAAAGTAAATGATTGATAACATAATAGAAAACGGACATACACACCTACAAAGCGTGATCCATTGACTGTAAAAAAATCAATTATTTAAATGTTTAAGATACCGTGGGAGCGCTATAGGGAAGGCAAGTACAACATTACATACAACATTCAGGATACGATGTGTATCAATTATGGACGCACCACACTGGCCATAATCTAGCTTTGGTGGGCTTCCTTCAATGTAACCCCGACCTCTTTTCGTGCACTCCTCACCTCGTCCATGAGGATGATCCACTGGATTCGTTGCAAGATCATGAACAATGGGCGTTTGCCCAACAACCGGCTTTGTCCAGGTTTTCGAAGAAATTGACATCATAAGGTAAAGAAAAATGTTATGCTTGGAAGTGAAATGATACATACAATATGTATCCAGCTTAAATAGAAGAAAACGTAGCAATAAGCTTGATTAATAAGTTTGAAGTAATCAAACATAACATACACTACAATGAATGGTACAATTGGGGTTTTTGACATGCCTCACCAACCGTTGGAGTGTAAACGACTGGAAGTAGCTCCTCAACATTCTCAATAAGCATCTTATAAGACAGCCTTTCATTCCTCTCCTGTAAAAACCAATATCCCCGGTTACATAACAACTTAAGACATTCACAATTATCCATAAATCAAAGAGCGTTTAAAGATAAGAAATTTAACAACCTGGAGATCCATCATGGCCATGTAACGTTGAAGGGGAACCTGATATTGCCGCATATTTGCCATAATTTTCTTGACCTGCATAGCAACGTAAGAATATATGTGGTAAACGTTGTCCGCGAGAGAAAATTTCTAAGGGACTTAAAATGGGTAGAAAACCTGAGTATCTTGGCTTAAGACCACTGGAGGAAGAAGACCACGTAAGTAGTGGGCATCCTTCTCTCGTTCTGTAAAGGCAAGCCCTTTGTTGTAATGTGGATCACGCAACAATGGATACCCACTATTCAATGGAAAAACAACATTTAAGTTTCAACTACGGATATCAAGATCCACGTAGCTCGATTAAAGATTATAAGCCACGGGGTGTATTATTAAAGTAAATAAACAGAAGTATCAAACTACGCTTCAGAGCTCGTGTGAAAGATCGTTCCTTTACTCCTAACATACAATCTGGCAAGAACCGATAACATATCAAAAAATACCTTTTTTACCTCAGCTTTCAAAACCAAAAAACTCAGTTTGTATTTTCAAATATAATTTCATCCAGGAAATGAGACCCCTTTACTAAGTCCTTTCAATCTATCACTGTTTCATACACAGAGAAGCTTCACAAAATTTCTACCGTAAATAATTATTCTTCAAAGTTCAGTCCTAAATTATGCTTAAAAAAACATGAATCCTTCCTCAAAAAAGGAGAATTTATTTGCATCACACCCAACTTAACACGGTAACGCTTATTTGTACCACACCAAGCCTTTTAATAGTACACAAATTTAGCTTTAATCCAAAAAATCAATTAAGATTCACTTATTAAGCTTTGTATGCATAATACTATGTAAAGAAAAAGCAGGAATAGTAATCCTTAAAAAAGGATTTTCTAAAAAAACACATTCTCTTCTTCTTCTTCTTCTTCAAAAAAAAAAAAAAAAAAAAACATACTCAGAAACCATCATAGCGTAAGATTTCGACTTACGGTAAACAAAAGGTAAGCTCATCCAGGTCACTCAATCCCATAGTCCTATGATCTGCAATCAACGAATATGAAAAAGAAAAGAAAAATCAACGGTTAGTGTAAAAAAAAACCCTTACCTTAAAATTCTACTATAAATGCTTGTGTATTCAACCCTTCACCCTCCAAACAAATCTGCTATACTTTAATTTTCTCCGAGCAACTGGAATAAACAGAGAAGCAGGCAAACAACATCGCATCAGTAACCTCAGGGTTGAGATCGCCAACAAAAATGTGGGAATGATCTACATATAAGGGTAGTGTATCATAAATCTGGATGATAGTACCTTCTACAATTCTTCCAACTAAGAAGATTATAATTTCAAATGAGAAATGAAAAACAAAAACCCACTTGATGTGTCTTCTCTCTGACCGCTGTCAAATGCCCAGTTAACTTTGATAGGCTGCCCAAACCTATAAATTCAATATATTACATCACTGATATAGATATATAAAAAGAAAGACAAAAAAATTTGGTCAAAGATTCAGCTTACAATTGCCTTCCATTTAGAGATAAAATAGCCAGTGCAGCAGAATTATGGTCATAGTAATGAACAAAACCAAAGGATGACTGTGCAAGGATCAAGGTCAACTTGTTAAAATTTTGAACCGGTAAGCAAGACACAAAAACTTAAATGATCTTGTTTCTATGAAAGAAAAAAAAAAAAAAAACATACTCAGAAACCATCATAGCGGAAGATTTCGACTTACGGTAAACAAAAGGTAAGCTCATCCAGGTCACTGAATCCCACAGTCCTATGATCTGCAATCAACGAATATGAAAACCGACCAAGTTTAACATCATTCTAAACAGACTACACTATAATCAATTTTCTGAACTCTATCGAATTCTACCCAAAACCACCAAGATTAACATCATTGTAAACATCATAACAGCAGAAAATCTTTACCTTAACATCACATATCACCAAGCAAGTGCATTACCACATTTCCTTACTTGATCAAAGCACAACTCCAAGAAAACTTCGGAAACTTTGCAGGCAATTCAGAAATAAGAACCCAAAGCGTGATCGTCCTCATTTGTAGCAAGGGCTTTGCCGGAACATCCAAGTATTAAAAAGCCTGATGTGATATCTCTTCAAATTCTTTTCCGTAAGGAAAAAAAAATGCAAAACCAATGAAGAGTCGACAATATGCTGGATTGGTTACAACTATTTTAATTGTGAATCTGTCGATGAGAACGATAGAGAAAGATGATGTTTGTTGTTGAGTAGGTGCTTCTGTTGAGATTTTTGAGGAATAGGAATTTCAAAGGATTGGCGTGTTTTCTGCAAAATTAGATCGTGGGAAGAAATTGCGTCCGGTGGAAAGAAATGGGATGGGAGTTACGGGGAGTGGGATGAGAAATAGGGTTGGAGTGGTTTGGGGAAGTTGGGCAAAAGTTAGTGGGAGGGGCGTGTTTTCTCCAGAATCAGATCGTGGGGTGAGGGAGAGGATGGTATACAGGGCATAGCCGGGTTATTTTCCAGATAAAACGGATCAATTGAGAGTTTTTATCTCTAAAATATAATATAAGATTTATTGTTATTATTTTTTATAAATTTTAAAATCAACCGTGTCGATTGCGGTCGCGTTACCTATATGGACACACCCGGCAAGAATTTTCCCAATCTCTCACCTCCGTCACGTCACTTTTGTCAACTTCCGTCGTTTATTGTGCGCGCACGCATTCTTTTCATCATTAGAAAGAAAACAAAACGATACCGTTGTGTGTTCCCTCCTCTCGGCTCCTCCGGCCTCCCACCAGCACCACCACCAGCACCAAATCCTCCCTGAAAAATTAGTAGGGAGTCATCGGAGGAGAATTCCGGAGGAGTGGAGTGGGAAAGTATGAGCGGGACTCTCGCGTCTGTCCATCCTGTGCCTATCGATGTTCAGCCTCTGCATACAGAGGGTGTCAACGCGAACGCACCGCCTGCGATTGGAGTGAGGATGAAAGACTTTCAAGGTATGCCTGGTACGATCGGAGGCCTCTTGTTGCGGTTTTCTCAGTTTTTATTTGCTGTTGTTGCTCTTTGCGTCATGGCCACCACCAGTGATTTTCCTTCCGTCACGGCTTTCTGGTAATTATTCAACTTCAAAGTCTCCTTTTTAGTGTGAATTCAACTTCAAAGTCTCTTTTTTAGTGTGATGATTAACTAATTGGGCTTTACCCTCACAAGTAGGCTTATTATACTTACTCGAACTGATTTTTTTAGACCTAGCTCTTATTATACTTACTCGAACTGATTTTAGACCTAGCTCTTGGCCTCAGGCCACATAGGTCTCGAAGTGCATCAGACATGCTTGCATTTCAACTGGGTTCTTGGTTACAACCATAACCTACTGTTGTAGAATATTTCCTTGTAGTGAGCCACTGAGCCTGGTGGGGAAATTCCACAATTTGAGCAACATATAGCTTATTTATTTGAAAAAGATGGCAAATTTTATTTTTCTTTCTTTGGAGTATTGGTTTTCTTTCTCTTTTTATTATTTTGGATAAGCTCAGAGGTTGTTTGGTTTTTTCGAAATTGTTATACACCTGTAATGACCGGAAGGTGAAGAAGAATTCTCTCTGCTGAAGAAGTAGCAACTTTATGAATGCCTACAAAATCAACTTCCAAAGTTGAGGGGTTTAAGCAGCCATGTAGGAAGCTTAAGATACTAAGATAGTGCTGATTAATTTCATTTAATCTAGTCTTATATACAGGGCCGGTCCCGACATTTAGTGGGCCCAGAGCAAGATTAAATGCACTTTTTAAAGTGACATGATTTATGTTGCTTTTTGTTATTGTTTTGTGATATCTCCTAATCCATTGTTGTCTTGTTTATGGGTCTTTACCGTGTTTTATTGAAATAAGTTTAAAAAAAATACCTTAAAATATGAGGGATGATAGATGATAGATGATAGATGATAGATTAAATTGCGGATTTTTTTAAGCGCATTAGATGACCAGAAAAAAAAAGAGGATGCCGAGGATGTCGTTGATAGGGTTTTTTTATTCGACATATTATACCACAAAGAGTGTAACAGTAATTTCATACATCATTACAATCGTATATTGTCATGGGCCAGAGTCAAACTCGAGTCACCAAGAACAAATACCACCGTTTTCCCACTAAACTAACATACATTATGATTATATAAAATCTGGGCCCTTTTATGTAATCATTACTCTATTGCAACACGTGTAAATTTAGGTCCCTTAAATCGTGTTCCTTGGGCGGTCGCCCATATTGCCCAGCCCTAGGGTCGGCCCTGCTTATATAGCAGAAATAAGATTTTTACGGTCAAAAGGCCACTTTGTCTAGTATATCCTGTCCCCTTTCATTACTCTGCACCTTCATTCTTTAATTTACCCTTCGCATTAGTATGCTGCGATAGACTGAAGTTTTGTATTGAATTATTATTGACACCTGCTGTGAAAACAGTTATCTTGTGGCTGCAGCTGGCTTACAGAGTTTGTGGAGCCTTTTTCTGGGAATTGTTGATATTTATGCTCTCTTGGTTGGACGTCGGCTGCAAAATTACCGAGTTGTTAGTTTATTTGCAGTGGGAGATGGGGTAAGTTGACAATTGAGGGGCCTCCTCTCGTTATACTAAAATCTTTTCATACCCTTCTCATGTTTTTTTCTCTTGCACTAGCTATTCGTTACACTTCAGCCACTAATAGCATCACTGGTAGTTGGCTCAATGCTGCCCTAGTGAAACCTTGACAGCCAATATCATTCCATGTTGGACTTAATTTATTGTAAAGCAAATCATCAATCTTCAAATAGCCTTTCGATTTGTGTAGACTCGATATATTCAGAATAGTATGCAAACTTAATTGTCAGGTACCATTAGATGTTTGCATATGCATGTCCTTCACGTCTGTCCTAATAAGCCTAGCAGCTAAAGTGTAAGAGGCTACAAGTAGTATGCATGCAAAATTATGGTGGGGAAATACCTATTTATGTATAATTTGTGTCGTCATTACCTAAGTTTCAGTAATGATGTCTTTTTAGTTTACCTCTCATTCAGATATATGATGTTATACATTGCAGGTGACGTCCACCCTTACGTTTGCTGCAGCATGTGCATCTGCAGGCATAACGGTACTTATAGGCAATGATCTCGGTAGCTGTGGCCAAAATCACTGCACGGAGTTTGAGACTGCTACAGCCATGGCTTTCCTTAGCTGGTTCGCTGCTTTGCCTTCGTTTCTGTTGAATTTCTGGTCACTAGCGTCACGATAAAAGAACCAAATCGGTACTTCGCGTTACTCTTCATGTGTTATGACGACACATGTTAAGATTGATTCAAAAGTTGAACTAGCCCCGTCGTATACATGTATAGTGTAAATTTTGCATCTTCCATAACAACAAAACAAAATGCGTGCATTTTGGCTGCAATTGATTTTGTATGAGAACTACTGTAGGAATATTTAATGAGAACATGCATGTAAGAATACCACGAGTGGTTTGTTGTTGCTCTGTAGTTGAGAATCAAGTCTTTTTGTTTTTGTATTTTTGATTGATATTCGCTACATGATGGATGGCCTAAAGATGCGCGGCGCGCCTGTAGTAACAGCACCACACTACACCTACCGTACTGAGGCATGAGATTCATCTTTGCACGGACCTTGAAAAGTTGAATTTCACAGTGATACCCCAAAATATGTTTGATCTGATTATACTAGTTGAAGTGAGGTTAGTTCGAAAATGGTAAATGGAATTTGAATTTGTTATTTTACCACAAACAGTTGTAATAATGGCTTGGATGAATCGATGACTACAAATGTATCATCACAAGTATTACAGTCTAACCAACACAAATAGTAATGATAAATAAAATAAAAAAAAGCTTATATCGTTTAAGTAATAATTTAGAACATTTGAACACATTTCCCTTTCTTTTTTTGTTTTAGAACTACTCATCATTTTTCTAAGGGGCGTGTGATACAGAAGTATTATGCTTGTGAGGTGTATGATTACCGTTGGTAAATTTAAATATGCGCTTCAATAAAACTGACTTGGTTAAAAGTGTAATTACAGGCATGCCCAATTAACATTTTCATGTGTTTTGATCCTACTACCCTATTGTTGCCACATGTGTCTGCCTGTATCCACACATTCTTTTGTGTTCCACGCTTTTATTACCGGACCATAGCCGTCTTGTTTTGGACCATTTCTCGATTTGAACGTGTGGTTTTCTTACGTTTTGACCCACCATTTCTTGAATGTGATATTTTTATGTGGAGGTCATGTTAATCTTCTATGTATAGCAGTTTAGTTTCTACTAAATGATTTACATAAACCCTGTTTGATTTTACACTAATCAAAGACACTAATTTCTCAGCAGGTTCAAGAAGCGCAAACCACATTTTTTTCTTTTTATAAAAAATAATGCAAACATGGGCTAAAGGCTAACCGCGAGACCTGGTAGGTGTTTTAAGTAATACAAAAAAGAAAGAAGAACAATCACACTCCCTCCTTTCATTAAACCATTCTTTTTTCTTATCTATCAGCAAGCAAACCTATGGGAAAAAGCACGAGAGAGCGTGCAACAACAACAGCCAGTCACACAAATGACCAATTAACAAAAGAGAAAGCAAGGCAGTAGGTAGTGCTTTCATCAGCAGCAAGTACTTTCCATGCTACAGCTTGTTCGTACGATACATGACGCCCCATCGTCGACATGCATATTCCACCTGGCAGGTATGCATATCCCTGTATGTATATACAGCACACACATTCAACCAAACCAAAAGACAAACCTTTTAGTTCTTGCTCATAATACATTCATTGCAGTATGCAACTATACAGTATTATTAGGACATATATTTGTGTGACTTTGGCTTGGATGTGTTTACCTGCTGCATGATCTTTGCAAATTCTGCAAACAGAGCCTTACGCCCAGAATCATCAAATAGCTTATCCATAGTAATATCTTGCAATGCTACCAACGAAGTCTCTAGCATGTCAAGTCCAGATTGGTTGGAAAATATAAGAACTGGCGACGCCTGCAAACAAACAATACTACTACTTTCTAGTTACTTGTTTAATTAGAATCGTTTGATCAAGAAAAACTCGCACAGACTTGTCCTCATGATCTTAGCACAAGTGTTACAAAAATCTGTGCTTTATACCTTCAAAGAACAGCACAGGACCGCATCTTGGTGATGCCAAAGATTCTTTAGCATCGATTCACTGTCCATTGAATCGGCTCTTAGCAATTCTGCCCCTAAATGATATCTGCAACATTAAAAAGAAACAAACTGTCATATTTTGACGAGTAAAAGATATTGCTCTTACTGCATATGTGTTTAATATAACTGAGTGATCCAGGTAATTGAAATATCGAATTCGCAAGACTGTAAAACTGTACCGATAACTTTGGCAAATCCAACGAGCTAATGTGACAGCTTCGGGGGAGCCTGGAGATATCTTTTGTCCAACAGTAGGGCCTACTCCTGACGGGGAAATGGCGGTAGCAACCCTCTGAACAGAAGAGATTACACTACGGAGATACTGGCTAGCCATCGTTGCCACATTGCCTTGCAGATCATTTTCAAAAGGGAATTGGAGGGCAATGGTTAATACTGATCGTGAACTATAATGGACGGATTCTGTTGAAGAACTGCTAGGAGTAGGACCCACTTCAAAATTTGATGTAAGATCCAGTGTCCTGTTTCCCTTCAACGCGTCTTGTGTTTCAACTGATTTTGATTCTAAAGGAATGATGCGAAAACCCGAAGGCAGAAGTGGGGCGTCATCTGGAAACATTTCATCAATCGGAGCAAAAATGAGCTCAGAGCTGGCTCCTACTGCATTCTCATCAACTCCGGTACACATCTGCACAGACCCATCGCCAGCTGATTATTTCAGCTTTTGCTAATGCTAGATTACTTCACTATCATGTATCAA